>OY283150.1:119473378-120918260 GCA_958299815.1 Sarcophaga carnaria
TTTTCTGTGCCCCAAATGTGACAATTTTGCTTGTTTACATGCCCGCCAAGATCAAAATGAGCTTCATCTGAAAAGATGATTTTTTTTTGCCAAAATCGGCATCTTCTGGTGTAGGCTACCGAGGCCGAGGCAGCCATTTGAATGAAATCATTTTCCATTATTAACCGGATGGATTGTACTTTCACATAAAAAAAAAAATTGAGAAACTATTCAGTTGTTTTTTTTTTAAAGCATTTAAAAAAAAAAAAGTTATTTGGCGGACCTTTTAGAACGAAATTTAATGATGCTTTTAATTGTTACTGACTAAGATTAAAAATTGACTTCATTTTAATTACTTTTGACTAAATTAATACTCTTTAATCTCTGATAAGAAAAGAGAAAATTAATTAAAATTATTGAAACCATTAAATTTACTTCGAAAAATAATCCGCCATAATCTGTAATTAATACTCATGTTTTATGGATTTTTATTTTTTTTTTTTTACTGAAAAAGCTGTAGCAACCAAAAATAATTTGTTTTCTTTTATAATTTTTTTTTTTTTTTTGGATATTCACCCTCTTATCGTTGCTACGTTTCATCCACATTGGAAAAGAGAGAGAGAGAGAGAGAAATTACATTTTAAAATAAATAAACATTTCGTTAAACACAGCCATAAATAAATATGTATACATGAGGTATTCGTTCATTCAATAGTGGATTCAATATTTCATTGAATTATGATTTTCATATTTTGTACTCACTTTCATGTGCGGACATGGCCAAAGTAAAACCGTTTTATTGAAATCACGTTCCAAAACTTTAGCCAAATGGCAATAACCAATGTTTAAATTCTTATCCTGTTCATGCTGATGCTGCTGCTGCTCTTGCCATATATTTTTTTGTGGCTGCCCATCTTGAGATGGAGATGATGATGGCGATGATGGAGATGCCGTTGTTAAGTGCTGCTTTTGATTTTGTAAATCTTCATAATTTTGTTCTTTTCCGTTCACATTCTCATTTTCATTTTCCGTTACTTGAGCTTTCATGGATTTCGATTCTGTGATTTTATTTTCATACACATCATGCTTTTGCTTGTTTCTATAGGTAGATGAGGAGGCAGTAGTTGTTGAGTGCTGTTGGTTTTGTAATGGCTTAAGGAAAACTCCTTCAACAATGTCATCATCGTCTAGATTAATGCCAGCATTTAAGGTTTTCACCAACATTGTGTAATTGCTTTGTTCCAGCAGTCGTATGAATGTTGTTATATCTGTAAAGGGCAGACGAAAAACAAGATGAAATGAAACGAAAGCGAAAAAAAACGGAAAAATTAAAATGAGTCGGAGTAGTGTTTAAAGGATTTGGTAAAGAAAAATAAAAAACATTATCTTTTACTTTGTTTTCTTAGTCAATATTTAAAAAGGTTTTTTTTTCTTTTCATTTTCTGTTTTTTATTTCCTTTTTTATTTGTTTGTTTGTATATTTAACAAAAAAAAAAAAAACATATTTTCTTCCTCTAACGGCTTTGTTAATTTCATTAGGTTTTAATCATAAAATCTCTTAAAGTTAAAATAAATATAAACACCAGGATATTTACTTTTGTACCCTACATTTGGTTTGATCAACCTGATCTAAGAAGAACTTTGAAGGCCAATGCAAGCAATTTATTCCATAAAATTTATGTACAATGCTACCCAACATGTAATCCTGTAAGAGAAGAATTGCTGTCACAGTGTACCACACGAGATCCATACATTTGTTAACGAACCTAATAGTTTTCCGGTCAGTAAAATTGCCATAAAAAGTTTCTAAATATCAGCTGTTCGAAGTTGAAACTAAACTATGGGTCCCGCCACTGATGTATGAAAAGCTGGTTTGTTATCCTGACTACAGAGTTGTAATGACCAATTAACACTTTGACTGCCGCGGTAATTTTCAGAAAATTGGTCGAGCAAGCCAACATCGACTTTTTGTTCTTTTCCCAGAAGCAATTTATCGATACTAGCACTGATATAATACGATTTTATTCGTAGCTACACAAAAATGGCAGGTTTAGTGAGTACGTGATAACTCGTAGTTGGCACAATCTACGAGTTATCTCGTAGTCAGCGGTCAACGTGTTAAGTAAGTATCTCTTCTGAACCGAATCTCAAACAAGGGGATTTCATACTACCCCTCTAAGTATTGTAGACTAGCCCTCCATCATGACTGTCTTTAGAGACTTGTTAGAAGTGTAAAAATATGGTCCTAGGAATATGGTTCCTAAGGAATATTTATAACTTCTTTTACAACTTACTGTGTATTATCGGTCGAAGTAACTGCCATTAATCACGCTGAAGAATTGATTCTGAGTAAGGAATTTTCCTCTGCTATTATTTCTATCTCTCCTGATAGCCAAGTATCGATTGCCTTGCCTTTATTCTTCTAGCAGTTTTACGTCCGTCTCATTTGGATTTTTGATCACAGAAACATTTCTGGTAATATTTTGCCCGCGTTAAATTGTTAATTAGTCTGAGGTTTCTATGCTGATGCTGACAAATCCTATCTAGTGCAGGAATTGTTGTTCACTGCCATTCTCTTGCTTAATTGATAATTACCAATACTTTTGTCAGGATTACAATTACAATCCATTTTGAGTGGGTTAATTTTATCCCTGAGTTCAGGGACCTACAGTTTAAAGTCGCCTCCGGACAACAAATTTTTGAGAAATTTTTCTTGGCAAATTTTATTTACTCGCAGAGGAAGTAATCGAAGAAATATTTTTTCATATTTCGTTTTTTGATCCAGGTGTCTGAGCTAGGATTTGAAGCAAGGACTCGCATCTAGTAAGCCAACATGCTACCTACTAGACTACAGCGACTTCAACTGCCAATATCTCCTGTTCTACATTAAATACAAATCGAACCAATGCTACTTGAACTAGACTTTGGGAACTCTAAGATAATGTCCTGGGAAAATACGTCAGCATGCGAAGAGACCATGTTTATCTGGTAATGAGCTTTGCAGAGCTTGCTTCATTGCACACTTTAGCGCATTTAAATCATCATTTTCCGGTAGTTAAATTGAGCTCATCTCTAAATACTAAACTATTCATTCGGTTTGATAAACTTAAGCCTGGTTTTCAGCTTAATGTAGTGATTTAAAACGAAGTCCTTGTGCTAATTATCTATATCAGTTAATCTAGACTTTTGTGTCACATTGTATGCATCATTATTAGGTTGTAGCGATTAAATGGTTGATATTGCCTGAAGTTGATTTTACGAATGGCTTTTACTTTCAAAACAAATTTAAGCCTGACTTTTTCTTTATTATTTTATTACTTTTGTTTTGCTTAATCATGAGAAAATTTTTTCAGGGTTTGCTTTACTCTTTTTGCTTTCATAAGGCGTTGCTGGATAGGGATTGAAATTAAAATAGCAGGGTAGGCAATCAACACTTCAATTTTTAATTTTTCTATTTAATTTTTCGAAATACAAGATCCTACATATTTACTTACTTAAATGGTTATAACAACTCTTTAGGCAGGGTTACGACCTAGCTTCGCACACCACCCATGTTAAGTGTGTTAATTTTAGGCATAAATGGCGGGACCTACAGCTTAAAGTCGACTCCGAACGACAGATTTTTTTAGAAACTTTTCATGGCAATTTTATTTACTTTCAGAGCTTTTGCCAGAAATCGCAAGTTATCGCCCAAAAAATGCAAGTAATCAATGCAAAAACAGTATGTTATCGACCAAATCATTGACCAAAATCTGCCATGTGACAGTTTAGTCATTTTTAAGAAACTTTTCACGGCCATTTTATTTATTCTAAGAGTTTTTGCAAGAGGAAGACGCGGAAAAAATATTTTTTCATATATCACTAGGGGTTGAACCTCGGCCTCATGTCTAATAAGCCAACAGACTACCTACTAGGCTACGGTGCTTTCAGAGGACATCAACAATTTGATGTATTCTGTGCCATCGCCTTTAATATGAAGCTATTTTTTGTGATTTTGATGAGTACCTTCTGAGTGTATGGCTAATGCAGCACAAATTGCATTTCATTGTTTCAGCATGTAAAGGCCTCTGTGTGGTGTGTCTCTAAAACCTTCTGCTGGCCTGAGTACAAAGCTAGAAATTTTAAGCTTGTAAGTGTAACATTTCAAAGAAACTATAGTGTTGCCTGAGGTAAATAATATTTCCAAAGATACTCCGTTTCAGAGTGGAACTTTTTCAATCAATCAATGTTGCCCCTGTAGCGTTCATTGCTAATCAAATCCATTATATTTTGAATACATTTATGGTTGCAATAGTAAGACACATTCAACTCTTTTTATAAATATGAAATCCTTAGCGACTGGGTGGTCTTGTGGCACCTCTCGTTCATCAGTCTGTCTGTGTATTGTTTATAATTTTCATTTCATTTTCATTTTCTTTTCAGTTGTCCTTTTTGGCTTTTAATTATTAAAATCGTTAGCCTATTACACTAATTGAAATATCCATCCTTTAGCAATTAAAATATTAATACCGAGAAAAGGTTGGAATCATAAAAGAAAAAAAAAAAAAAGAAAAAAATTTTACATTTAATCAGATAAATGGACTGAAATCGGGCACTTGATGCAAATTGTTTTACATTTTAACAAACTCTACTCCAACATGAATTCATATACATTCATGAGCTTTAAATAATTGTAAGAAATTTAAATTTAAAATTTCGGCTTAAAGTATTATTTTGAATGGCGGAAGAGAGTCCATTCAAATTGATTTTCTTTTTCAAATGCAAATTAAACACATATACATACGTACATACATCATAATTTAACATTACAACCCTTCGGTCAGGATTACGACGTACCTTCTCGCACCACTTTTGTTGTCTGCATGTGTTATTTTTATACATGAGTGGCGTAACCTACAGTTTAAAGTGAAATTCTAACGACGGCTGGTTTAGAGAATTTTTACATGGCAAATTTCTCATATACTCTCAGAGTTTTTGACAGAAATCTACTGAGGGGAAGTCGCTGAAGAAATATTTTTTCATATTTTCGTTTTAATGCCTAACCAGGGGTTTGAACTGAGGTCTTACGTCTGTCTACTAAGCCAACACACTGCCTACTAGACTACGGCTATTTCATTCTATCATCACAGCAGTGAAAAAAAGGATTGTAATAATTTTTATTTGAGGCCCATAGCATTATGCTAAGAGAGAAAGAGATGGCCATAGGGATATTCATATAAGCCAGAGGTATTGGACTATCGCCGTAGTCTAGTAGGTAGTGGTTGGCTTATTAGACGTAAAGCCAGGGTTCGAGCCCCAGGCCAGACATCAAAACAAAATACAAAAAATATTTCTTCGGCGACTTCCTTTCAGCAGATTTGTGGCAAAAACTCTGAGAGTAAATAAAATTGCCATGAAAAGTTTCTCAAAAATCATTCGTTCGGACTCGACGTTAAACAGTAGGTAACGCCACTAATGTATAAAATTAACACACACAACATAAGTGCTGTGAGAAACTAGGGCGTAATCCTGACTGAAGGGTTGTAATGACCAATTATGTATGTATGTATGTATTGGAAAGTAAATGTTGCAAAAATTTCTTGAACATGAAGAAATCTCTTTAAATTACATTTAATTTGTGGAATGGAATGGAATGTGGAATACTTGGTATTGTTCGAGATGGTTGACCTGGGGTTCGAACCACAGCCTCGCGTCTAATAAGCCAATACATTATCTACTAGACTTCAGCGTATGATACGTTTTATCAACAAATGTTACGCATCAAGAATTTCTCATCTTGGATACCTAAGTACATCGCAATAACAGAGACTAGTTTCTGTTTCAGCATCTCATATCTGCTAATAAAAAAAAAGCCTTTAAGAGAAATAAAATATTTCAAACAAAAAAAAGCCACATATTATAGAGAATTGTTTATTTAATTTTCTATACCCTATAAAAAATTATAACGAATAAACGTTTAAATTCATACATAACAGTTTCTCAACAACTCCATGTTCACCGCAATTCAATATTAAAATATTAATCATACGCCTTAGTGCACCACACCACCATATTTATACTCATGAAGTTGTTGTACAGCAAAGTATAGAAAGCAAAAAAAAACCATAAAACTTCTGGAAAAGTTTCCCTTTTTACTGCAGCGCCAACAAAACTGCTGAAATTTAGTTTATAAAGATAAAACAACAAATAACAACAACAAATAACAAGAATATTTTAAATAAAATAAAATGAGAAATAAACTAACATCAGGCAAATTTTGCGGGTATTTTTTATTTTTCTTCTTTAACATGCTAGGATGACAAAAAAAAAAGAAATAAGAAATAAGAAAACCACAAAGAATAATAAAGAAAATGAAAATTATGCGAACTTTTAGGAACATTTCAACCACCACAGATATCATGCAAAAAAACAACAAAAATAAAAAAGGAATTGTTTCTAAAACAAGGGATACATCATGTCTATTATGAATAGGTATCGATTGCTATCATTGAAGTTGTCTGCATAAGATTATAAAGAAGTCTTAGAATTTAGGAAAATTTAAAGGAATATATTTATAAGACAGCTTAAGTAAAAGCAAAAGTAGCAGAAACATATTGTTTTCAGTTCTTCTTGACACATCTTATAAAATTGTTCCCACTATTGATGTCTTTTTGGACATAAAATAGACAATGAATTTCACTTTTATTACCAAAATGATGGTTTTCAGTACAAGATAAAACTGTTTTACAATGGCAGAGCCGAGCAAGGCACAATATTGAACAGAACTGGCACACAGGAAGTATAAACTGTTGTTGAATTCAATGGTCTGCTCAACTATAAAGCGCATATTACTTATGTTTCCCTTAAAACGAGAGATTTAGTATTAAGGATAAGGAACAGTATATTAACTGTAGTGAGTAGCGTTACATAGGCTTGAGGAGATCTGTTTACAGTATCGTAACCGAAACATATCCCTCCAGGAATTCAAATTCCTCTCTCCAGGAATTGAAACCCCTTGCTTTTGGCTTTCCATCACATTTTAATAGTTCAGAGAGCATTACATACTTGGTGAGAGCATTACAAGTCTTTAGTAAGTATTACAACTTAGCTTATCACACTACCCATGTTGTGTGTTAACTTTATCCTAAAGTGGCGGAACCCACAGTTTAACGTCAACTGCGAACAAGGTTTCATGGCAATTTACAGTTTTTGCCAAAAGACTCCTGAGAGGAAGTTGCCGAAAAAATATTTATATTTCATAATTCGTTTTGTTCGACTTGTCTGAGCTAGGATTTTAGCCAGTGGATTTCGTTTAATAAGGTAACACACTACCTACGCCATGCGAACGCTCAACATAATATTGCTTGCCATCATTTCAAGATTCTATTTCAGAAATTATTTGAATTCTTTCAAATACAGCTACCACAGCATTCCACTACTGATAATTCAGTTTATCTCACGATTTCAAAATATTTTTTTTTTTGGAGATACATGAAGTCTTTCGTGTTCAGAGATGTCCACAGAAGACAACAACTTGGTAAGGTACTTGAGATATTCGAGATTACAGATAGGCCATCTATTTGGCCATAAATTATACAATATTTATGTAAAATTATATTTATATTATTAAATGTAGACGTCGTGAGTCCAAGGTTCAAACCCCAGGTCAGACATCTTGAACAAAACGAAGTATGGAAACATATTTCTTGGCGACTTACTCTGGCAAAAACTCTACGAATAAATAAAAAATTGCCATTAAAAGTTTCCCAAAAAAAAATAAAATGTAGGTACCTCTACTCGTGTATTAAAATAAGGCGCAAAACTTAACTGGTGTGAGATGCCAGGTCGTAATCTTGACTGAAGGCTATTGTTACGAAAATGATAAATCTAGATACTGGTGTTTTGCTTTTACATCGCTTAATATTAAAATTATAAACAAAAACTACTAAAACAAAACAATGCAGTAAACAAACCTGTTTACATATTAACATACTGCTTAATATATATAACAACAAACACCAGCATCAAAAAATGCTAAACAAGTAAACAAAAATACAACAACAAACACTACAAGAATACATGGAAACAACAATGTTTAAATTTATATAGATTTCGAGAAGAAGACATCATGAACGTTCACGAACATTCATCAGACTGTTTACTTTGCCATATTAAAGGCAAGGCAAAGCAGGCGATTGCGTTAATAAAGTTCAGTCAGTCTTGTCTGAAAACATGATTTGCTTGAAAAGAGTAATTGTGGTTTGAAGATCTCTGTTACAGAGATCAGTCGAATAATTGTCTAGTAATTGTTATTGTTTATGCAAAGGGTATAAACAGAGGAATAAAAAACAAAGCAATTGTTGTTGTTTACATCAAATTGTGAACAGTGGCACACAGAATTGTGAGAATAATAACGAATTTTAATTAAAAACTAAACACAAATTTATTTTTATTTTATTTGCAATCTACGAGCTCATATTTTAAACGTTTTTAAAAAGGTAAAAACGTAACCGTATGTATATATGTATATGTCAGACATCAATTCATCATCACAAAAAAAATTTCACACAGGTTTGCAAGTTTTCTGTGTATTTCTATTTTTTAAAACACAAACGATTTGAAAGTCAGAGGGCAAATCTTAAATGTTCAATCCAATTTAGTAATTTAGTTTAGTAATTTTCTTGCCACATGCTAAGAAAGCATTACAATTAACAGCATATAGGCCTTAAAATAGACAACCGTAAAACATGCTAGGTTCAGTGTAGCTTTTGTCATACAGTGGATCCAACAAGACATTCGGACTTCCAAGTCATACAATAAAAAGACGAATTTATATTCAAATGACAGCTTTGGATAAAAGTTCTGTGAATGTAGAAGAAAGATATGTGCAAAATACAATCTATTATTATTGCCAGACTCTCCTAGACTATCCAATATTATCTTTTAAGTCGAAAAACTTTTAAATACTTTAAATCGAACAATATTTTAAAGTCATTTTATATCGATAAGATGTTATTTTGATTTGAATTTCTTATTAAAAGTTTTTAGAAAGTAAACAAAAACAAACTTTATATTGAAAAATAAGATAAGAGACAAGCAAAACAAAATTGAAAATAAACTCAACAACAACAAAATAAACTTACAATTCATTGTAGTTTTTGTTTTTGTTTTTGTCTACTTTAAAATTCAAATAGTTTTTGAAGGGTTAAGCATAAAGTATATCATGACAAAATATCTTGAAAATAATTCAAGAAAAATAAATATTACATACATACGGTACGTATCGAAATATTTTATAAATTTAAAGGATGAGACAGTAAAATATTACCACAACTAACTTATACCAGGACAATGTGTAAATAAATCAATTGGATTGGTGTGTCTGTTGTTACACATCAGCCTGTAAATTGATTACAGGATTTAAAGAACAATAGTTTTAAATTTTTTTTAAATTTAAAAAATTTAATAATTTGCAGGGTAAAACTCATTTTTTTGTTTACATTACTTAGGGCCATTATTACAACTTCTCGTTAAAGTTGGGTTTAGTTAAAGACAACTTTAGCTAAAGTGAACTTTAAAGTCACCTTTAACTTCTTTTCATTATTACAACCTACAGATAAAATAAAGTTAACTTTTTCAAACATATGGCAGTGCCGGAGCAATGTCGATAACATTGCTAAAATTAAAAAAGTTTTTTTTTAAAGCAGTGTCAACGACGGGCTTGTTTTTGTTGTATTTGCTCATTTTGTTTCTATTTGAAGTTGCCTTATTGAAAATAATATATAATATGGCAAATTCAAACATAAACTTAACTTTTAAAGTTGAAGATAGGATGATCCTCCCTTTAGCTTAACGCTCACTTCTACCTTATTCTCCACTTATAATAATTAAAAATAAATTTCTCTGCCCGTTAAAATCCTCCCTTTAGTTAATGGCAAGTTGTAATTATGGCCTTTAGAGAAAGAAAAATATGAAAAAAGAAAAATTAATTAAACGGTGACTTTTATGCAACCTGAAATTTTTTAGAAAGTTTTGTTATTGAACCATGAAAAAAATAATAATTTCAAATAATTCAATTGTATTGTTAAAACTCGTGCTGTAAGAGATTGAATAAATTGAAACTTTTTATTGAATACTTATCTCTAACGAAGAGGCACAGTTTTGACTCAAATGGTATGTCAATGAAGAGCATCCACGGACATAGCTGCCAGATTTGACGATTTATCGTCATTTTGACGATTTTGAGCTCCAAAAATATCATATTGACGATTTGACGATTGATTGACCTTATTTTGATGATTTTTAGAAATTAAAAATTTGCGTCATATTCTTTCCTTTAGTATATTAAAAGCCATTTTAAACTTTGTACTTGCTTTGCTATTGTTACTGTTGGAAATTTATGTTAGTAAAAACAGGGAGTAAAGTATTATTTTTTTAAGTTACTTTCGAATACATGTGATGATTTTTCTATATTTTATTCCTTTTTAACCCCTTAAAAACCAAAAATTTAAAAAACTCCTAAATAACCTCGTAGCTGAGAATAATTTATCACTTGTCGTTGCAGACAATTTTAAAAATTCGAGTTCAGCTTCTAATATTACCATCGGAAGAACAAAGGCAAGCGTCGTTATTTTGTTTCGTACGACCAACACCAACAGGGGATGGATGGCATTGTGTTTGGAACTATGAAAATATGTTGTTATGGGAAGAAGAAAAGAGAGAACAGTTTTTATGGACACAAGGCTTGTATATTTTTATACCATAAGTAACAGGAAAGACATCTGCAGGAAGCGAGTTCCACATACGAATAGTCCGACTAAAAAACGTATTTTTACTGCAATGCAGTGTACGATCCACTGGCCCATCGACCACATACGGAAGTGGTGGCCCCCTTACTTCTTTCAAGCAAAATCCTTTTGTCGAAGCGATAGAACTGTGCAACACAAACCACATTGCAACGCTGCTCCAATGATTTAACGGAGATGGATACACTACCGTCATTAACGAGCTACTACGGCCTCTCCTGTACACGATCGAGAAACCTCAAAATAGACGTTGAAGCACCGATCGATACATGACAGTTTTATTCCAGTTTCGGTCGGTTACGAATGGTGTAAATAGTAAGATCATAAGATCTTAAGAAGGAACTGAAGGAACTGAAAAATGTGTCGATTGAAGCCAACATTACATTCATGAATCACAATGTCATGCTCAGAATGTCAAGAGCTTCTGACACCTTAATGTTTACACCACCCATAGATTAAGATGATGCAATATTATTGCTGCCCTTATGTGTCAATAAACAACAATGGGAAAGATGGTTTAATATTTTAACAATTTTTTCCTGAAAATGATATAAAATTTCTCAGTTTTTGTGAAAAAATTAATAAATGAAGATGAGCTTTTAATTTCTAAAAAAAAATTTTTAAATGTTTTATTTTAGAACTCAGGTACATATGTACATATATTGACTTTATATGTTATATTGCAATAGAAATAATTTTGGTTTTTAAAAACTTTTTATTCATTTATTTATGTTTTCTTACGATTTTTTGACGATTTAAATAAACGTCTTTGAAGATTTTGACGATTTTCTTCTCAAATATTTGACGATTTGGTGCCTCATTTATCTGGCAGCTATGTCCACAGACATTCTGAACGATGATCTGCTTGCCGAGATGAAAGGGTCGGCGACGATATTGGATTGTACTGCCTATATGCCTAAAATGATAGAATTGAACTTGGCTGGTATACCGTTTCAAAAAGCCGGTGCCAGATACCACACAGCAGCACGCGATGCAATGAACCAATTCAGACCAAGTTGAGTTTGGTCTCACGTTGTGGAGCAGTCGCTTGAGCGCAAAGATCACGCAATTTAATCACATTTATACAGGAATACGTGCAGTTTCTCGTGTATAGAAGTTCGCTAGGCACAATTTTACACTAGAAGGCAAAGTCACAGCCGCTATTAGTGATGCTCACGGATGAACCAACTATGGCACAAACAAGGACAACATTTTTATGAAATAAACTGTAAAAAGTAAATGTCAGGAATTCATTTATCAATCCATATAAATATCGGGCGTTTCTTATTAGTTGTATAACAATATTCGAGCAATGCTCAACTGAGCTTTGATATCAAAGCTACCACTCCAACCTAAGCTAAACTAAGAATAATCGATATCAATAACTATGGTGTGACATCTGACAATGTCAAATTGTGTTGATATTTCTGCTCAGTAGGGATTGGCAAGTTATCGTGAAACGTTTAACGTCAGAGCATTGCTTGCAAATTGTAGAAAAAGAATATCTAGAAGGGGATGGGTTTTTAGATATACGGAAACTATTCGAAGAACAGTCTTTTTAAGTGGAAGAAGTGATTGATTTATTATTCGAACGATGGCGATAACTTTAGTCACACCTTATCGGTTAATGATTTAAATTTAAAAGGCCTAAAAAGGGATCCAGGAAATTTTCCTCGATTCAAAGCCATCAACAACATAAAAAATTGTGCATACGGAAGAGAATATTGTTGCTGTACTGCGTCCTGAAACAGACGCCGAAATGTCGATTTATCATCATTTTGAACATGTTGGTCTATGCCCTAAGAAGCGTTTAACTTTTTTTGCTTATGTACCTATAAACTAAAGTTTGTAAAAGAACTAAAAGCAAGTCACTATAGTTTGCATCGCGTCCTTGCGAGTTGGACTCATTCGATACTGAAGGTGTTAAGTAATAAATCTTATTTCTGGCCAACGAAAATAGGCAAAATTCTCATATTTGTAGAGAAGATCGTCAATGAGTCACGATTACGTCCATTGAAGCTAACAGTTTGCTATGATGTACATGTTGGTGGAATTATCGATACTTATTTCTAGCGAAATAATCAAGGCACTGCCATTACAGTGAATGCGAGTGCTATCACGTTATGCTGAGTTTCATTTTTCATGATTCAAACGTCTAAAAAAGATCACCCTTTAGAAAAATTTTAAAATAAAGGTTTCAGCATAGCATTGCGTGATAGAACGAAATTATGGAATTTTATTTGTAAAATTCATTTTCATAATGCCACAATTCATACCCCCATACACAACACAGTGACAGATAATATGTTTCAGTTATGACTGTTGGTCTTCTTTTCTTTTTTGCCTAATGAAATCCAATATTTGAGTATTTATTTCGATATTTTCATTTATTTTTATTTACTGGCTTATTTCTATTGCTTGTTTATGTAAATTTTCTAATGTTTTCTGATGCTAGGTAAACAAAATTTTATTGAAAATATTTTCATTCTTTCTATTTTTTTCTTTTTCTGTAGGCATGTGTAGAATATATTTAAAAACTTTATATTATTTATGCAAAAAAAAAAAATAATAATAATAAACATTGCTTCCATTACAGCTTGTCATCATTTAATTGTAAAAGTAAATAGAAAACCATTACGCTTATTAAATACCGAGTAGGTTTGCAAAATTAGCATAACAATAGAATAATAGATCAACGAAAATAATACACAATAAAATAATAAAATAAATATGAATAAAAGAAATTAAAAAAAAACATTTCGAATTGAATTTTGATTAAAAAATTGATTCACAAGTATTTATGATTGTATAGACAGGATGCCAAATTATTGTTATATTGTGAGGTGTTGATAACCTCTCCAATTCAAACGACAACCTTAGCTGCATATGGTGCAACCAAGCGAAGAACATTTTGTATACAAAAAGCCTTAGTTTTGGAGGGATTAAGTATAATTAGGACTGGCATCTGCTGCTGCTTATATGATCGACTACAACAACAAAATCAGCAATTCATGTTAAAAAAATTAGCGCCTGATTTTCAGCCGCTTCGGATTCGAAAATAGAAGAAGAAGGGAAAATTTGCCAAAGTGAATAAAACATTTCTGTTGAACAATAATTTTTTAAAGGATTATTTCCTTAATTTTGACATACTTTTCCCAGCTTTTCAACCGCTATCCCACCAACATTTGCCGTAATGATAGCACCAAGGATTGAAGTGATGTTTAGCTTGTCCCTTTACGCATCCACGGCAAAAGACAAACGCGAGATTAATTGCTAACCAAATTCAGACTTCAATATGCCCATGTTATCAAATGTCGTGCCAGAGTATTGTTAAAACCAGATGTCAACCAAATTAAATTCTTCCATTTGGGACAAAAAAGACAAAAGGAAGGGCACCTTCCTCAATCTACTGTAACATTGTGATGTTTACGGTCCACAAACTGGGCAAAACCGAAAGCAGATCATATTACTTCAGCGGCACTGATAAACCCGTCCATCTATTATTGTGTATTGATGAATACACATTCAAAATTATTGCGCATCTTCTTGTTGCTCTCACGTACCTTACGATACTGTTCCTAGTGGTTTATAAAGACCCACCTTTTTCCTTCTGCAATGTATTAATGCCACATATGTAGGTTTAAAGTACATACATACATATGTACTGCATATGAAACATAAAGCGAATTGTGTGCAGTCCCTTGTTACTATTCTCAGATTACTTCTGAATAGCCTGATGCAAGACATTAATCTGTTCTTACTTAAATAACCCAGAAAAAGTTTAGATGTTGAAAAGAGTCTCTTCTTCTCTACGTTTTTCATTTTTCGAGAATACCTTTCTAAACTCCTCTTGCCACTCCATGCAATTATATGGAAGTTTCTTAAATAATCTGATTCTGCATATGATTGGAAATCCTGCACTTATATTCCATAAAATAGGTTACGAATTACTACCCCATCAGCACAACATTCCTCTGATTCAGTCTTGTGTAACAAGTAATTGTTTTTATACTTGAGGAAAGTACTACAATTGAAATCGACGTCCTCTAGTAGGTAGTGTGTCGGCTTATTAAACGTAAGGCCACGGTTCACCTGGGGTTTGAAAAGACATCAAAACGAAAATATGAAAAAATATTTCTTCGGCGACATACTCTCAGCAGATTTCTGGCTAAGACTCTGAGAGTAAATAAAATTGTCATGAAAAGTTTCTTAAAAATCTATCGTTCGGTGTCGAAACTGTAGGTCCCGCCACGCATGTATAAAATTAATGCACACAACATAAGTGCTGGGTCGTAATCCTGACTGAAGTGTTGTAATGACCAATTATGTATGTATGTATGTATGTATGTATGAAAAACATATTTCCTTCAGCAACTTTCCCACAGCAGGCTTCTGACAAAAACTCTGAGAGTAAATAAAATGGCTATGAAATATTTCTCAAGTCTATCGCTCGATGTTAAACCACATGTCTCGGCACTAAGAACTAACACACCTAACGTGGGTGGTGTGAGAAACTAGATCGTAATTCTGACTGAAGCGTTGTAATGGCCAATGATATATAAATGTTATGTATTGCCTGAGGTCAACAAATAGATGGCCCATCCGTGCCTTGGTCCTTTTTTCCCAGCATATTGGCAACAATCTCACCAAGTGTAGCTATAATGTTGTCTTACTGGTCTGTGGTTGTTGCTGGCAAGTCCCTGAACACGGAGGTAAGTTAAATTTTAAAGGGTTTGGTTGTCAATTGCCATTTGTAATACCAATTTAGCAATTTTCAACACAACTTGAGTACGGTTGCCATAAATAATTTGGCCATAAAGGAGACAGTTGGCAAAATGAAATAATTTTTAACGCAAAATCTGTATTTCATTCAGAAAGTGGCGGACTTATTGAACCGCCTTCATAAGGGCCTATCACTTACAATATTTTACATTTTCGGTATCGATTTCTTTTTTTTCTGAAGGAGTTGGATTTATAATTACCAGGAGGCTATAATTTTGTTTCTCTACGTACGTAAGTATGGTACTAAAAAAACTTGAGTGTTATGTTATCCTTATTATGAGCATTATTTAGAGGAAAAAACCTTTTTATTCTAATACAGTGCATTATGATGAATGAACAATTGTGGCATTAACACACTCAGGGATAGACTGAGTAGCGCGTTAACAATGGCCCTTTTCATGGACGTTGCAATAGAGGAAATGTCACCAAAAGTTTGTTTGGGTTTGTTTGTTATTTTTGCATGACTTTTTTATCACATATTTTTACCTTTTTTTTTTTGTTGTTAATTTAAACATTTTTCTATAGAACGAATACAAAGATAATGTAACCTAGAAATTTGTTGTTTGAAAATTATGACGGGTTCTCTTCTCTGTTTTTTCTTCTTTTGTTGTAACCTTGAACATGAGAACAAAAAACTACATGCTGAGCAAAAAAGAGTAAAAAAATATTTTTTTTCCATGACAGTTCTTTTATTCTGTAGTTTTGTAATGAGACAACAGTTTTGTGAGAGAATGAGAGAAACATATGTGCGGCTTCCTCTATATAGAAAAGGAGCTTGTTTTAATTCCACTATCCATTCCACAAATTGAATGTAATTTAAAGAGATTGCTTCCATATTCAAAAAATTTTTGCACCATTTACCTTCCAATACCTCTGCCTTATATGTATATCGGTACGGACCTCAAATCAAAAATTATAACAATCCTTTTTTCGCAGCTGTGATGATAGGATGCAATGGCCGTAGTCTAGTTGATAGAGTGTTGACTTATTAGACTTGAGGCCACTGTTCAAACCACAGTTCAAACATCTCGATCAAATCGATATATGAAAAAAATATTTCTTCGGCGACTTCCTCTCAGCAGATTTCTGGCAAAAACTCTGAGAGTAAAAAAATTGCTATGAAAAGTTTCTCAAAAAATCTGTCGTTCGGAGTCGACTTTAAGCTGTAGGTCCATATGTATAAAATTAACACACACAGCATAAGTGGTATGAGAAAGTAGATCATAATCCTGACTGAAGGATTGCAATGAACAACTGTATATACCATGGTGTTCTTGCAATCATATGTGTACCTAGTAAGGCATTCCACTTAGACTAGCATTTAAGCCCATTGTGATATTTTTATTATTCATAGGAAGGGAAGTAGTATAGGATCTTTAGCTCGATTAATCAGCGGTATTGGCAGTAGATTAAGATCTTTGTTTGTATTTTATAACCGTCTTAGTTTACTGCCACATTATCGCCGATGTAGCTTATGATCTGCTTCAACACATTTGGTAACATTTGTCAGCAGCCTACTATATCCATAAATTGAATTAGTTTGGGGTACCCTGGTAGTCTAGTGGGTAGTGTGCTAGACTATTAGCGTGAGGGTTGTGGGTTCGATTCCCACCAGAGACTCTGGTTTGTGAAACTACACCGAGCATATGGTCAAGTTACTCCGCTCGTATATAATTAAAATATAATTTGTAATTGTATTGTAATTAATAAATGAATAAATAAATGAATCAGTTTTTTTTTTACTAAAGGGTCCGCCAAATAACTTTTTTTTTTAAAATGCTTAAAAAAGAACTACTGAATATTTTCTCAAATTTCTTTTTTATTCGAAAGTATAATCCTTCCGGTTAATAATGGAAAATAATTTCATTCAAATAGCTGCTTCGGCTGGCCATGCAGTAGCCTACACGATCGGTCCAATTTTTAAGCACATTATCGATTGTGTGCAGCTGTATTTCACCAATGGCTTCACGAATATTGTCCTTTAAAATGTCAATTATCTCTTATCTTATCTTTGTCGGCACCCCACAAATAATAGTCCAACGTTGTCAAATCGCCGCTCCGTGGTGGTCAAACGACATCAGCTCTGCGGCTGATAATGCGATCTTCAAAAACAGGGCGCAAAACATCGAGTGTAGCTTCGGCTGTGTGGCACGTAGCGCCGTCCAAAAATGTTGCCAATATACTGCTCTTCAATTTTTGTGAACAAAAATTCGTTCAACATTGCCCGATAACGATCGCCATTGTCTGTAACGGCCACTCCTTGCTCATTTTCGAAGAAAAATGGCCCAATTATGCCTCTGGACCAAAATCCGCACCAAACAGTGACTCGTTTTGGGTGCGTCGGCTTTTAATGTATGCGTGCGGGTTTTCTGTGCCTCAAATGCGACAATTTTGCTTGTTTACATGCCCGCCTAGATCAAAATTAGCTTCATCTGAAACAATGATTTTTTAGCCAAAATCGGCAAAAGTCGATCGCAGGCAGAGAAGCGAAAACGCATTGGATGGTCAATTGGCATCAACTCCTGAACCAATTGAATTTTTTATGGCGTCATACCAAGGTCTTTATGCAAAATTCGTCTCAATGATGTCTCCGAAATGTTCAATTGTTGAGAACGACGATGAATTGATGTTGATGGCGCTTCACGCACACTTTCTGCCACAGCAGCAATATTCTCGGGTGTACGCACTGTTTTTGGCTTTTCACGCTTGGGTTTATCGATGAGGATGCCAGTTTCTTTCACTTTTTTCACAAGATAACGAACATACGGAGCTGACGGTGCTTCTCTTCTTCCAAAATCCGTACGCAATTTTCGCACACATTCTGCAACATTACTATGATTTTCAAAGTAATGTCGCAATATTTCCCAGCGTTGTTCAAGCGTATACACAACCATATTCGTTCAGTGGAAGGATAAAACTAATTATCTATCAAATCAGACATGAGCTAAGTGTTACCATTCACGAAATAATCACTAGTTGAAAAAAAAACGTTAGATGGCGGACCCATTAGCTGGCACTGTCTGACATTTCTCATTATCAAAAAGACAAATAAATCGTCATGGCTTTTAGTTTCCTGGCAGCTTACTGCACAGTTTGTGCTCTAAATGTTGGAATCAATGTCGTAGTACAAACTTGAAGTCGTCGTACTCTAGTAGTCTAGTAGGTAGTGTGTTGCCTTATTAAACGTAAGGCCACGGTTCAAACCCTAGGTCAGACATCAAATTGAAAATACAAAAAATATTTCTTCAGTGATTTCTTCTCAGCAGATTTCTGGCAAAAGCTCTGAGAGTAAATAAAAATTGCTATGAAAAGTTTCTGAAAAAATCTGTCGTTCGGAGTCGACTTTAAACTGCAATAACCCGCCACTGATATATAAAATTAATGCACACAGCATAAGTGTTGTGAGAAACTAGGTTGTAAACCTGATTGAAAGGTTGTAATGACCAATTATGTATGTGTATGTAGTCAAACTTGATATCTTCCTTTCACTGCTTAAGGGCAATTAACGAAAATATTTTTGGAGCAATTTCTGAAGTTTAAAATTATAAAAAAAAATAAATCGTTGAAGAATTTGTTAAAGATCCTTTGAAAATAAAAACTATGTAGCAAGTACTAACCTTTTCAGGTATATTTGGCCAAGGTTATTTCAGTTAACATCATATAGATCTGGTATACGATAATGGTATACGTGTGTTTAGAGCTTCACCAAATTTTAACACTCAAATGGTATTCTTTTTTAATCTAACCAAACCAAATAAACCTTTCAGAATAAGGGAGGAAAGAAGGAAAAAGAAAATAACATTTGCTGGGATAACTTACCATCATCTGGTATGAAATCGACACTGGCATTGTAAAGGTTTACTTGGAAAAATTCCACAAAATTGTGAAAACCCTGTTGCACATGCATTCTGTTGAGCAGGCGAGACGGCATTAAAATACCCACACGTTGTTGGGCCAATACGGATGACGATGATGTTGATGATCCTGATACTGTTGCTGATTTTATTATTTTGGTTGGTATTTGTTGTTGCTGTTGTTGTAGCTTAAATGCTGGCTGATGATTTGAATTGTGTAGCGATACTTGATATTCAGGATTATATTGCAATCGTGATGATGATGATGATGATAACGTTGCTGTTGTTGTTAGTTTTATAGATTTTGCTGTTGCCACATTTGAATTTGAAGCCAAGGAACGTAATACTGGTTGTTTGTTATTGCTGCTGCTATTGTAGGTTTGTATATATTTTTGTTGTTTTGATTTTTGTTGTTGCCGTAATAATGTATCATCATGTTGGCTTTTATTATACACAAATGGTATTTGCAATGGTAGGGATGGTGGATGCTGTTTCAATCCTGTCACATTTCTTTGTCTGCGATGAGATGATAAGTTTTGTTTTCCCTGGCGTTTAGTAGTTGATGGCTTGGTTGCATTTGTGTCATGGTAAATATGCTTCTTGAAGTTGATATTATTAAGTAAAGTTGTTAATCTTATATTGGCAACATGTTGTTCAGTTAATTTTTGTTTTGTTGCTTTTTGTTTTGTTGTTGTTGCTGTTATAGTTTGATTATCATTTCCATGTTCCTTTTGATTTAATATTGTCGTCGACTGGAATATATTATTTACGGTTGCTGGCTCTTGGGCAACGTTCACCTTGTTGTTACGTATTATTGATTTAGCTGTTGTAAGCTGCTGCTGCTGTTGATGTTGTTGCTGTTGTTTATGTATTTGAAATTTCCGCTCAATATCCTGTTCAACATCAAAGTCAACAACATTAACAGTAAGATTTAAAATGTCAGTGGCTGCCACGCTACTACTGCTACTGGTGGTGAAAGCAACAGTAGTAGTCGACTGTGTCTGAACGGCAGGTGGTATTATGGCTGAAGAAGAATGAGAAGAAGAATCAGTGGTATTGGCAACAGCTAACGTTTTAGAGAATTTAGTTACGAAGAGAAAGGCTGTCAACAGCAGAAACAATTTACCAAATTGACAGATTGTTAACTTCATTTAGATGCAGCTACCAAGTGTTCGTCGATATTCCATTTAGATGAAGTTTTTTTCTTGTTTTTTTTCTTTTTGTTTTCTTGCCTTTATATATCCTTAAGATCTTATCAAAGTTGTTTTGTCTTCCTGTTTTTAATCAAATTAATTAAAGATTTCTGTTTAATTTATTATAATTCAAATGAAAATGTCTTTGATAATGAATTTTTAATTTGAATTGCATTTCAATTAGTTTCTGATTTTTTGTTTCAATTTAAATTTCAATTTCATTTTCTCTTTCCTTTATGTGCGCCAAATTCGCGTTTCTATTGTCTATTGTTTTCGCTGAATTTTAAAGAAAATATTTTTGTTGCTTTTGTTTCTCTATTTCTTATTTCGTTTTTTTTTTTATTTCCTTTGTTATAGTTTTTGTTCACTTTCTTATCGCTTCAATTATTCTGAAAAGAAAAGCACAGAAAATATATTAAAAATTAATACAAAAAATCATAAGTTTTCTGCAAGCTAGAGAGAGAGAGAAAAAGAGAGAGCCATGTTTAAAATTAATAAATAATCATACGCTTCAGTGTTCTTGCAAGTAAAATTGTATTCAATGTTAATCATACGCTCCATTGTTCTTGAAAAAGCAAAACTTTCTTAAGAAAACTTTAAACAAAATTTGTAATTTTGGAAAGGGACTTCAGGTTAAAATTGTTCTTTTCATATTATCAGTAATAAGGGTAGCATAACTTAAAAATCCATCATCATTTTATAACAATGATGCACACATACATACGTCATTTGAAAGAGCAATTCTTGAGATGTCAAAATCAATCAATATTTTTGATTTGATTTGGTGAGGCACGTCATAATTTTTGCTACGGAATAGAAAATCTTTCAAATTGCAGAAAGAAATAATTCTTATTGAGCCACCTTTTTGCCAAGAAAACTGCGAGTTCGGGTCATTGTTTGGTTTTTATGGTGAGCACAATCTATCAAAAATTGTGATTTTAACTACAAAGGCAGAAAGCATTCCAGACAATTTGAAGGCCTTAAATTGGAAACATTACTTGCTCAAGATTCTTGTCAGACGCCACAAATGTATTTACAACTATTAGATGTGACTCAAGCAGCCATTTATAAGTGTTTAAAAGCAGTTGGTTTCATTCAAAAGCATTGAGTGCCACTGAAGCCAATAGACATTGAAAGACGATTTTGCATATCTGATATATTGTCTGATCGTCTTAAAAATAAATCTTTCTTTGCATAGAATTATGACTGGCGACGAAAACTTTATTCATTACAACAACCACAAACAGTATATAGTATAGTATAGTAGTATGTCAATTCCGCCAAGGCAATGTTCTGTACTGGATGACTTCAGAAGAACTTGCTAAAACCGGACCAGATTATCACAGGAGACATTAGTTTCAAATATGATTTCCAGCATATGTTTGCGCCGACTAGCAGTTACATGGTTCATCTGTCAGTTCAAAATTCTTAAAAATAGTTCCGATAATCGCATGGTGTCATGCTGTCATTGGTGGCTGGAATGTTGACATCCAATTATTCAAGACTGTGAGCATAAGCTAATGACTTAACATATGTAGTTACGTAAAAATAATCCTTACTTACTTACTTAATTGGTCATTACAACCTTTTAGTCAGGACTACAACCTAACTTCGCACATCAACCATGTTGTGTGAGTTTATTATATCCATGAGTGGTCGGACCAACAGTTTAACGTTGACTCCGAACGACAGATTTTTGAGAATCTTTTTGTGACAAATTTATTTGAGAGGAAGTCCTTGAAAGAAATATTTTTATAGATTTCGTTTTGTTCTAGTTGATGAGCGTCTGGAGTGTAATAAATTGACGCACTACGTACTGGACTACGGCGATTTCAACAAGGTGGTTAGTAAACAGAACAATTTCCCAACAGAAAGTTGTCATAATATTGGTTTTGCAATAAATCGATTGTTAAGAGTGCTGTATGGCAAGTACAACTTGTTCAATTTTAATAGGCCATTTACACTACAGCGAAATCTAGTACTTATGAGATTTCGAGCCAAATCTAGTTGATTTTAACTAGATTTCCCATACAAAACAAAATCTACTTATTTAGTAGATTTCGGCAAAATCTACTCAAAATATAGTAAAAATAGAAATGCAACTATGTGTTTTGCCAAATAGTACTTAAAAATACAACGCTGAACAGGAAAAAAAAATGAAATTTCAATTTAACCCTAATCAAGTCAACATGTGCCTCTCACATATTTTACTTGGTCATGTTGTCACTTCCTTAAATATAGGTTCTAGTTCTTACTGCTTCTTGAATTCCTACTTTCAGTTGTTTTATTTAGAATTTACAAATTTCAAGTAATAAATTAATTTCTTTTTATTTTTTATTTTGTTTCAATCAAAAATGTTCTTAATCATGTCAAAATGTGTCTATGAGGCACATATGGGAACGCTAACTATTACTTCTATTGTTGGTGAACAACAAAATTAAATATAATAATGAGTTATAATGAGGTATAATGAGTTACGAAGAGTTCTGGCACCCATTATTTGCCGTAGTCTTCTAAAATTAAATAAAAAATAATTTGTCCAATGTTCGGTCCATACAACACGAGGATGAATTCTCAAACCGGCCAAGGCAGACAGATATGCGACGTAGATGTTATATATGCCCACCGAAGATATGCAGAATGTGTAAGCAGTCTTGCAGTATTTACCACAAAAATACTTGCAACGAGCATTGTTCAAAAGTTCTAGTTTGCTTAAAATGCGAAAATAAATAAATAATCTTTCATTTATGTAACTGAGAAGAAAAAATTTAATAAATTAAAAATAAGTTAACAAAATTAATACGTAGATTCTTTGTATGTGCCTCTGAGACACATTTTGACTGGATTTGTGAAAATTTTTCTTGACTTGATTAGGGTTAAACTAAAATATTATTATTTCTTTTAAATTTCAGTCAGCTGTTTTTGTTATCAAAATGAAATCTTGCTACTGTCAAATAAATCCAGTGTAAACGATGTAGATTTTGAGCTAGATTTGAAATCTAATCTACTAGATTTCGCTGTAGTGTAAATGGCCTATAACTTAAGAATCCTATCAGCAAGTCCAGCTTGCCATACAGCAGCATAGTTTTGTAGGAACTAAAACCGGTTCATGTTACATACGTAACATACATAATTGGTCATTGCAACCCTACAGCCAGGATTATGACCTAGCTTCTCACACCACTTATGTTGTGTGCGTTAATTTTATATATAAGCGACAGGATCTAAAATTTTAACTTAACTCTGAACTACAGATTTTTGAGAAACTTTTCATGGCAATTTTATTTACCCGCAGAGTTTTTGCCAGAAATCTGCTGAGAGGCAGTCGCCGAAGGAATATTTTTTCATATTTTCGTTTTGATGTCTAACCTTGGGTTTAAACCGAGGCCTTCCGTCTAATAAGCTAACTCACTACCCACTAGACGACATTGTTCATGTTATTCTGCTAATTGCTGGCTAATTTTTGGTTCCAAATACAAACAGTTAATCATTCTCTGTAATGGCAGCTATGTTCTTGCCTGAAGCACGCTGTAATTAATGAGGGTTTCCGTTTTTATACGGATACTGTGCACATACATCATTCTAATAAAAATGCCCATTGACCAGTTCCGAGGAATTATATCAGCAAAAAGCGTTATGTAAACGATGCCTGGTAGCCAAAGGTAAAGACTATAATTTAAGCAAAAAAAAAATACTCTGAAATAATTTGAGTGACAAACCAACATTTTAAACTGCAGGGCGTTAAATAGCAGCCTTTCAAGAGGTCATGGATAAAAATATTCAAAAATTTGTTGAAAACTTTTCTGTAACTTTCGACATACACTCAGCCACAAAAGTGCACATACGGTTAAGAAATTTCAGAAATTTTTTTACCAATCCGTTTTTGTTGAAAATCTTTATAATTGTCTGACAACTTTCCTCGATTTTAAGACGGTCTTTTGCATTGGTTCAGAAATTTGTGAAATTTGTTAATCGTATGTATACTTTTGTGGGCCTGTGTACGAACAAGAATTTACCAATAAAAGCACAATAACAATAACAATATATTTGAAAAGTTTTACAAGAAAATTATTCTCTTCAACAAAATTTTCCTTTCTTTGCAAGTAAACTTTTATGGCAAAACAAATATGGTGACAATATGGCAAAAACAAAATAAAAAAAATACCATCAAATAGGATATGAGCCTGTAATAGCTGCAATTTCATTTAAAAAACCCCTAACGTAAGTAAAAACAAGATACGCTGGTCAAAGATGAATACAAAACCAACAAAAAAAAAGACTCCAATATTTTGAAATTACCATACCAGCCGTCAGGTGGTGGTTATCAATGTTTTTATTCGAGACAGAGAGAGAGAGAGAGAGAGAGAGAGAGAGAGAAAAGAAGAAAAAATAGAAAATTCCATAACAAGAGTTGTTTTTATTCACTTTCATTAAAACATGTCATGTGGTACGAAGCTGTGAGTAAAACGTACATAAGCAACTGCGTCTGCTGCTGCTGCTGCACTTGTATAAACAAAATATCTGCCAGCCACATACAGGGAACACAATAAAAAAAAATAATTTGTTTTTTTTTTGCTTTCTTTATTATGACTGCAGCTGACCAGATACTAGGCTACACAACATCAACATGAGTGAAAAAAGAAAAAGCGCAACTAAAACTGAAACGATGGCCTGTGATTTAAAGCCCATGCTGTCGCAAATGTCCAATGGGCTTGTTTACATAATTTGTTGTGTTTCCCTCACATTTTTTTTTTGTTGATGAATATCCTTTTTCTTGTATCATCTTTCCTATTGTATATGTATGTGTGCAGATGCCCGCATAAAAACCTATTATTTTGTAAATATTGTCTACTGCGGTGTATGCAAAATGTGTAATCCGCTTGAGGGAGTTTGTTCTCAGCACAATTCCATGTTGAATAATGAAATTCATGTCTTGTCTCTACAAAGAGGTCTGTGGATTGAAAAAATAGATTGGAATAGCACTTATTTGATTGCGCGATATTGCAGAGAATATTAAAGAAAGAAATTTTGATTTTGTTAGAGGGAATTGTGTGAAAGAACTGTACTTCGTAATACATATATAGAGGCTTATGCTTTGAAGGTTTTTATCGTATAGCCAATCAGCCTAATCGACGTACTACAATGAAATGATCCACGATTGTGCTACGGTTCCAGATGATCTACTGTACTGTCCTCAATTTATATTGTGTTATGCCTCCCTTAAAGTCCTAATTATCCTCAGGACATTGTATTTTGTCAATATGAACTACTCTCCGCGTAGCACTAGAATAACCTATAATTATTTTCTTTTAAAATTCATTAAAGTCGCATAGGCTTCAAGTATGTGTTCTTGCGATTCACCATCCTTGAATCTGCATATTAAGCCTGAAGAGATAACTATTCTGTACAAATCTTCTTTGAGTCTGCAGTACCATCGCTATGGAAAGGACTTCAATGAAAATACTTTTATGCCGAGATAAAAAGAAGAAAGGGAATTATCTTCAACTCCACTAGGAAGATCAGGGTGAAGAAGATCTTTTAAAACTTGTTACTAGAAGAGTAGGGCACAAGATTCACAAGCGTGGAAAACTATTTTGTATCAGGCTACTAATCAAAACGCTTCTATACAGCCACTTAAGAAGAAGACAATTTTTATTAAGTAAACTTTTTGCCATTGGGTGTACGATTGAATTAAAAACTGTTTATAGATCCTCATGCTGCATAATTCTGCCAAGTCAGTTCGTATTATCAGTGGAAATAAAACTGTTCTAAGACTGCCATAAATATGTAGATACACGTAATGTTGAAATTTTCTTGTATTCTCTTCTTCACCTCCTCTGTTTGATAGCCTGTTAGGAATCAGTGACCAAGAATTGTGAATTTTAGCTTCGATGAATAGCGATTTAGCTGTTGCTAAGTTTCCAAAAGATAAGATTATAATTGGATCTGTTGGAAGGCACTTATTAATATTGTTTATCAGCGGAGCATTATTAACAACATAGGAGACAATTCTGAGTACAAGCGATATTTGGCAATTTCGACCAGGTTAGGTTAGCGTGGTAGCTTTAATTTCCAAAAAGCCCACTTGAGCACGCATAGTGGCCCGTTGTGATGCCACAGGTGAACGCAGCCTCTGTACTGACCAAGTTCCTCCGATCCAAGAAGGGGGAAGTTGGTCAGCGCAAGGGCTGCACATTTTCAAAAAGCACGACTACCCCACGCTGGAAAACCAGCCAGAAAGTTTGATAAACGAGACTATATACTTGATATCAATGGACGATAGCTCCGTCAAGCTGACAAGGGTCGGAGAGCCAAATAACCTATATCTGCACCCCGCAAGGGATGGGCATTGGCAGAGGAAGTGGATGACGGTCTCCTCCTCCTCGGCGTGTCTGCATCCACGGCAGAAGTCGTTAAATGGGAGTCGCATTCTTTTCGCGTGTCTACCCATAACATAGTGGCCTGTAAGCATGGCCACTGTGATCGAGATGATATTACGACCAAGTCCAAGTAGCTGGTTGGTACGCCTCCTATCCATTGTGGGCCAAGTGAGCCTAGCGATGGTGCAGGACTCCTCATTGATCCAGGTCGGGTTGGCATCCCGGGAGAATTTCCGCGCAATAGCCAGTTTGAACGAGGTAAGTGGCATTCCCAAGTTGATTGAGGAAGATTCCGGAAGTAGTGCACCAGCACTGGCCAGCTCGGCGGCCCTGCAGTTTCCCGGAATATCGCAGTGTCCGGGGACCCCAACAAGTGTGACGCCGAGGGGCTCAGAAAGTAGATTGAGGCAGCGGCGACATTCTCTGACGATCCTGGAATTATCCGCAACGTTCGACAGAGACTTTATCGCAGCCCGGCTATCGGAGTAGATCGAGAAACGGGTGAAAGGGACAGGAACACCATAGGCGAGAGAACCCGCCTTACAAAAGCGAAAATCTTCACCAATTTCAAATCTGAAACATCAGTCGAAAGTAAACATATCTCATCTTAGCCACGCATCTACCAACGAGATATAGGAGTCAATGATGTAGCAGGTAATCTGTAGATTACATTGTCATTGTCATTTTCGCAACTGCGACAGTAGCTGTAATACCTTACAGTCAAGCTATGAAACAATGATAAGCAACGCGGCGCCTATTCATTCACGACAGTGCAAAATTTTATATCCCCACAGAACCATTAAGAGACGCAGCCAGTATTTCATCACATCAGAGCTGGCATACGCAGTAGGGACTGCTCAAAACCATCCAAATTTGTTGGCCTGCCCTGGCAAGCTCACCCGCACTTACATATGTATTCGATAATAAACTATTCAGTCATCTCGTAAAGAGGTGATCAATAGTCGAAGGCAGTTTTTATTTTCAGAAATGAGGATTTTATGACTTTAACAGCGAACTAGTGGTGCATGACATTCAATTTCGTTCCAATTGAGATGTAATTTAACAGATTCAAGTTTAATATCTGCGTGTTTAAAGGTATTGCCTTTTGGATCCCAGTTCTTGGTGTGTCAAGTGATATCTTCATCTGGCTTCCTTAGCCACTAACTTCTCTATTCTTTTTCAAGTCTTCGTATTTCTCGTTGGATTTGCTATTGCTGAGGTTTGCATCATAGGTAAGTGTTCGACTGGTCATGAGCCAATATATGTATGTGCAGAACTGTTTTCGGATATTGGTTGACGATAGTGTTGAACGAGCTGGATGCCGTATGTTGCCGCATGACCAGATTCACAACCATGTAGGAATAATTGAAATTAAAAAGTTGTTCTATCATATGGAATAAAAGTGATGATTTCCCTGCTATTGTTAATCAGAAGAATGACTGTCGCCCTGTGCTGTATTCTCTTTCATTTAATATTTTCATTTCGTTAAAGATATCGCTGTTATCTAATCGGTAGCGTGGTGGCTTATTAGACGAGAGTCTGTGGTTCAAATCATATCTATGACATCTTGAACAAAAGCGAAATATGAAAAAAAATATGAAAAAATGCTGAGGAGAACGCAGCAGTCTTCTGGCAAAAACTCTGAAAGTAAATAAAATTGCCATGAAATGTTTCTCAAAAATCTGTCGTTCGAAATCGATGTTAAACTGAAGGTTCCGTCACTCATGTATCAAATTAACACACACAACATAAGTGGTGTGAGAAGCCAGATTGTAATCGGGTTGTAATGACTTCTTAAGTAAGTAAATTAGGAATGTATGCTGCGTTGTGGCATTGAGTCCTGCCCTACTCTGAGATGTGATATATCTATGAAGTTTTTGATGTTAATTGCTTTGATCTAAAATCCTATAGGTTTAATAAATTGTTTGCAATTTCAGTGTCTTAATTTTAGAAATTTAAAATCATAATGAAAATTAAATCATATTTTTTCGTGCGTTTTCCTACGTGGCAGGTTGTTAGGCAATTTACTCGCTACATTAAACAACTTTTGTTCAAACCTAATGACTTCAAATGAATTTTGCAACACAGCCAGCTTAATTGATATCGAAAACTTAATTTCTTGACATTGTTTTCAATTTAATCGAAATTATGAATTCCATTGTGTTTAAGGAATATAAATTGCGGGAGTAAAGCAAAAAAAAAAGAAATCAGCTTACAGCTCTAAGCATACTTTTTAAGTCTCCTTGGTAAAATAAATAATTTGTTGGTGTAAATGTATATCGTCAAGGTAAACAATTCCATTTAAAATTAAAAATGTATCAAAAAACTTAATAATTTCAGACAATTACTCCAACACAAACAATGTTTCAAACAAAAGAAATTCCCGAAACTCCATTAATAATTCAAATGCTTTTTTAAAGTTTCTCTTATTTTGCTTTAAGCATTCATTCATTCATTCATTCATTAGCTAATGGAAGGATACAACACAAGTGAGTATAAAACATGATTAACAATTCATGATAATCAGCTGTTATTACTTTGGCAACAACAAATACAACAACATCACCGCATATTCGGTTATGATCGTTAATATATATCTTTGGCGTAAATTTCGAATTAATTTGATTCATTTGTGCACACACACATATCCTTACAAAATTTTAATTGTTATGATGCCGGCAATTGCAATTCTGTTAGAACTAACGGGTGATTTTTAGCAATTATCTTTTTGGCAACACTGGTTTAAACAGCTCACGCACGTTTCGTGTTTTGCTTCACTGTCAAACATCTTCAGTTTGGTCTATAATTTAACCATGAATCGTCTTACCAAAGAACAACGCTTGCAAATCATTGAATTTTATTATCAAAATGCGTGCTCTGTTAAGAAAGTTAATCGCGCGCTTCTTCCATTTTATGGTCAGTTTAATCGACCCACTGAAGCGGCTGTTCGGGCTATTGTGACTAAATTTGGCACCAAATTTACATTGTTGGACATTAAACCACCAACACGCTTACGTAGAGTGCGAACTGAAGAAAATATCGCAGCTGTATCGGGCAGTGTTAATGATGACCATCAATTATCGATTCGTCGCCGTTCGCAGCAATTGGGCCTCTGTTACTCAACAACGTGGAAAATTTTCCGGAAGGATTTATTTCAAAATACCGCTGGTGCAAGAATTGAAGCCGAACGACCTACCGCAACGCAGAATTTTTGGTGAATGGCCTCTTGGAAAGTTGGCCGAAGATCCACTTCTTTATCGAAATATTGTGTTCAGCAACGAAGCTCATTTTTTGCTCAATGGATACGTAAATAAGCAGAATTGTCGATTTTGGAGTGAAGATCAGCCAGAAGCATTGCAAAAGCTAGCAATGCATCCAGAAAAAATCCCAGTTTCGGGCGGTTTATGGGCTGGTGGCATCATTGGACCGTACTTCTTCAAAGATGCTGCGAATCGTAACGTAACTGTGAATGGTGAGCGCTACCGTGGGATGATATCCAACTTTTTGCCCAAAATGCAAGAGCTTGACTTGCATGACTTGTGGTTTCAACAAGACGGTGCCACATGCCACACAGCACGCGTAACAATGGACTTATTGAGAGGCGAGTTCGTTGAACATTTTATATATCAATTGGCTGCCTAGATCGTGCGATTTAACGCCTTTAGACTATTTTTTGTGGGGCTATGTTAAAGCTCATGTCTATACAGATAAGCCCGCTTCAATTGACGCATTGGAAGACAACATTGAAGCATTTATTCGTGAGATACCGGCCGAAATGTTGGAAAGAGTATGCCAAAATTGGACTAAGCGGATGGACCATTTGAGGCGCGGTCGCGGTCAACATTTGCATGAAATAATCTTCAAAGATTAAATTATATGGACCGTACTATCGATTCAAATAAAGATTTCATGCAATTTTCTGAATTTTTTTTAAAAATTTTCCTATAGCTCTTAAAAAATCACTCATTACATGAAGATGTCTGCTCTTTGAATTTTCTACCGAAATGATAAAGAAAATCCCACAATATGACGTGGAAATATTGGTAATCTTAAGAAGAAGAAGAAGAAGAAGAAGAAGAAGAAGAAAAAGAAGAGAAGAAGAATTATTCAATGATTTCATGGAATTAAAACAACTGATTATGCTCTACACAGGTAGACGATAATGAAAAAAAACCTCATGAGAAAATGAAACCACAAGAAATACTAATTTGTGGCGATAAATCATGATGAATTGAATGATTGGTACAAATAAATGAATCGATGACTGGAAATAAATTGCTTACGTTTCAACGTTAAACGAAGAAGAGCATGGGTAAAGAAATATTCTCTTAATTGGCACAATTAGTTAAAGATAATGGCCGATAATAAGCAATTTTCTGAAACTATTACGAAATCTTATTGAAATGAATTTCCATGGTATTGAATTTGTTGTTAATTATGCCATAATATTCGTAGTAATGCAATATGATTTCAAAGAATTTGTCATTGATAGATATTTTTATACATGAGTATATGCTGCAACTTGTATAAGTTTTAAAACTACAGTCTATAAAGATTTCCTTTATTCCATATAAGCGAATGAAAAGAATTTTTGACTCGTTACTAAAAAGTAAAGTGTACCCCCTTTAAGTGTGCACTTAAACTCAGACAAATAAATAGCAGGAGATATGACGTAATTATAAAGTCGACGTGCTCTAGTAGGTGTGTTGGCTTATTAGACGAAAAGCCAGGGTTCAAGCCCCAGGCCAGACATCAAAATAAAATATAAAAAGTATTTCTTCGACGACTTCCTCTCAGCAGATTTCTGGCAAAAACTCTGAGAGTAAATGAAACTGCCATGAAAAGTTTCTCAAAAAATCTGTCGTTCGGAGTCGACTCTAAACTGTAGGTCCCGCCACTCATGTATAAAATTAACACACACAACATAAGTGGTGTGAGAAAGTAGATCGTAATCCTGACTGAAAGATTGTAATGACCACTTATGTATGTATGTATGACGGAATTTCATGTTTATCGCCCATGTTTAATTTACCAAGTATAATGCATAGATAAAAACGCGTAACTTTTAGTTTTAAACGGCATTTAAGGTGGTCAGCTGATTTTGAAAGCATTCGATATTGGCATTTAAATATAGAAATGAATCTATGTTTAGGCCCAATTTTAAGGCTTCAGCAAATAGTTAATTTTCCCAAACGAAAAAACTCAAATAACACACTCTTGTTTTATATCAATTTTACCATTAGTATGCCTACTGATTCTTCATTTATGTAGAATATCTCCACCAGCTTTTTGTAGCTGTAGGAAAGAGTTATTATTCACCTTCAATTAACACAACCTTCGTATTTAGGGCCATTATTACAACTTCTCGTTAAAGTTGGCTTTAGTTAAAGTTAACTTTAGCTAAAGTGAACTTTAAAGCCACCCTTAACTTATTTTTGTTACTACAACCTACAGATAAAATAAAGTAAACTTTTTCAAAAATATGGCAGTGCCGGAGCAATGTCGATAAAACTGCCTAAACTAAACAAGTTTTTTTAAACGCAGTGGCAACGACAAGCTTCTTTCTTTTGTTGTATATGCTCATTTTGTTTATATTTGAAGTTGAAATATTGAAAATAATATATACACTGAGCGCCATAAGTGAGTCAACACTTTTGTTCTTAAGTATAAAACAGTTTTGTTCTTAAGTATAAAAAAAGTTCCTTTATCATGAATTGTTGTTTTTGTTTTAACATTTTATAACTAATAAATAAACATTTTTATTTTTAGAAATTTATTCGACTATTCTCATTTACTTTTCTCGCTATCCTAAGAAAATGAATTATTTCAGTGGGGTTTACTCACTTTTGGCGCTCAGTGTATGTATGGCAAGTTCAAACATAAACTCAACCTTAAAAGTTAGCGGTAGGATAATCCTCCATTTAGCTTAACACTCACTTCTGCCATATTGTTCACTTATAATAATTAAATACCATTTTATCTGCCCTTTAAAAAACTCCCCTCGGCAAGTTATAATAATGGCCCTTAATCTTTTAAATAATTTTAAATTTACCTTAGTCTATCAAGTAGTATGCTAGCTTATTAGACGTGAGGCCAAGGATCAAATTCTAGGTCAGACATTACTAAAAAAATTAAATCTGAAAAAATATTTCTTACGGCGTATTCCTATCAGCAGATTTTTGGCAAAAACTCTGCGAGTAAATGAAAAATTGCCATGAAAACTTTCCCAAAAAACCTGTCGTTCTCAGTCGGCTTTAAATTATAGGTTCTGCCACTCATGTATAAAATTAACACACACAACATAAGCGGTGTGAGAAGCTAGGTCGTAATCCTGACTATAGGGTTTGTAATGACCAATGGTGTATGTATGTATGTATTAAACTTTAACAGCATTTAAGAGTTGCACTGCAAAAGTCACAGTGAGTCAGAGCAGCCATGGAGGCCTTCACATAACTGTGATGAAAGAACCGAATAAATACTGGGAACTCAAGAGTAATGCCAACCGGTTAAGCTTCGAAACTAAGACTGGCCTACAATGTAGAATCGCTAGTCCAGTCCAAAGCGGCTATAAATTCCGGCAGTACATCGCAAATTATAAGTTTGTGCAAACAGGATTAGTTCAGCATACAGCATCAACGCAGGAAAGTAAAACAAATTGTACCTTTGCGAACATTTCGTGAAAAATATCAATTGTGTGGTAACGTCCACGGAATCAAGTTTATGAACCTAAACGGTCCACAGTCTAATAATTCACTCCCCGATAGCACAATAGAATAAATTAACAAGTTTTGATTAACTTAGCAGTCAACAAATAATACTTGCAGTTGGCTTTTAAATGAAAGCTGAGTGTATACAAACATCTAGGCTCTTCATGCATACCACGCATAGAGTGCAGATGGTAAATATTTCTCGAAAATGGGATCTCGTTAAATACAGAAATGGATGGGGTACCCGGAAATCTTCACATAATTATGAACAGACAAGGTTTAGACTGCAACCAACTAGAACCATGGAGTGGAGGACGTCCAAGTTGTATGTGTTGAAGTCTGACAGACGAAATAAAGTCTGTAAAATATGGTTTTGATTGAAAGCAATTCCAAGCAGTAGCCAGGGATAAAAGTAAATTTAATGAACTGTGTACGGTACTATGCTCTGTCTATTGGTGCTGCGGTAATAAAAAATAATAATACACTGATGTCGTTTACCTATGCTGTATAGATAAGACCAAATGATGTTTTTTTGGGCATAAAATCTCTTACTATTGTAGGTCTCTTACGGAGATCGGGCATAATAGGCAAGAAAATGAACACATGCAACATGTATGGTGTGAGAACCTATGTTATAATCCTAACTACAGGGTTGTAATAACCAATTAAGTTAAGTAAAAAGAATTTTTAATTACCAAATAATGTTTTATTGTATTACTTATACAAATAGACTCCATTTATATCAACACAAACTTACCAAAATTTAAACTCATTTTCATGTTTAATTTCTTGTAATTCTATGTAAAACTATACGTGTTTTGGGTTCCTATTTTATAATGAAAATTATACTCTGGCCATTATTAGTATACAAATTAGTAGTTTATAGTCATGCCATTTGAATTTTCCGCTTCATAAACAACTATTTAGCATTCGTTTAGTAATTTAGTTCCAGTGTTTTAGTAGAATTAAAAAAAAAATTAAAAATTTTGTTTTTTGTTACTCAAATCGTAGAGCAAATAGAAAGTGGTGTCATGCAAAAGTTTTAATCTCTCCTAATAACTAAACACCGTATTCTTTACAAATCTGTTTTAAAACTCAGTGCACAACTGTCGTGTTAAATAGAATCATGTCCGTGTTAAAATGCAATAATCATAGGAGTGTTGCCGAAATTAACGAACCCTGATTGAATCAGCCAACGGCAACAGCACCCATCAAGTGACACACGAAAACTCTAATTAAGTCAAACTGGCTGTTAAAAATTTTATTTGATTTCAGTTTTTTTTCCCTCCATTTGTTTCCCGGGCAACAATTTGTATTTTTCTTTTTCTTCTACTTTTTTCTATTTGTTTAGCATGACCCGAATGAAATTCATTTTTTATTTAGAAAACAAAAGCAAAAAAGAATGTCATTTAAAAAAAATGAAACTCGTTTGCAAATTGCTGGAGCGAAATCTACTTTGACTTTGAAGTACATTTTTTTTCATTTTAGAAATTTTTCAAGGTTACTGAAGCCTATAATTCTGTGAGCAGAATGCAAAAAAAATAAAATTTATAAACAAAAGTTCTACAACAAAGGGTTTCATTTATAAACTGTGGGGAGAATTATTTGAAATTTTTTTTTCATCAAAAATTTCTTTTTAAATTCAAATTTAAATTGTACCACACATGATCACAACATTCTGTCATACATGCATACATCATCGTTACAACGGTTCAGTCAGGATTACGACCTAGCCTCTCACATCACATATGTTGTGTGTGTAGCAATTACATAAATGTGTGGCAAGACTTACAGTTTAAAATCGACTCTGAACGAAAGATTTTTCGAGAAACTTTTCATGTGAAATTTTTCATTTACTCTCACAGTTTTTGCCTGAAATCTAATTAGGGGAAGTCGTCGAAGAAATATTCTTTCGTTGGAGATGTCTGGCCTGGGGTTCAACCGTGTCCTCACGTCTATTAAGCCAGCACACTACCTACTAGACTACGGCATGTTCGTAAGCTCAACTTTAGTTTATTTGTTGCCCCGAAAAAATTCAAACAAAACTCTTTAAACTAACGTTAATTGTGTTTTCAGGGTCAACATACATAATTGGTCATTACAACCCTTCAGTCAGGATTACGACCTAGTTTCTCACACCACTTATGTTGTGTGTGTTAATTTGATACATGAGTGGCGGGACCTACAGTTTAAAGTCGACTCCGAACGACAGATTTTTGAGAAACTTTTCATGGCAATTTTATTTACTCTCTTTCAGGGTCAACTTTCAAAACATAAACCCTGTTTACACCTCTAGTCTGTATATAATGGGCATTTTCCCGAGAAAAATGCTTTTCCACAGTCAAACTTGCAGCTCTACAAGCAACATATAAGCCAATTTGACTTGTTGACACAACCACTGATTGTGAAATAAACTTCAACGCCGAAAAGTCAACATTAAAAGCCTGTTGCATTAGCACTCAATCAGCATATCTACTGTGGTTTAAATGATCAGGCGGCTGAAATTATTGGTTAGATAATCCTATCTCCAGATTTTGTTTTCCCATGACTGTCTTTCCTGTTCAAACTATTCCCCATAATTTGTCTCTATTCTTCAAATTTTGTTTTTCTTTATGCACCATTCTTCTCGTCTATGCTATACCGCATACATGGCCGATAATCCTCCAAGACTCTGTAATTTAGACACACAGAATAGTATGTAACAGAAGGTGAACAGCACTTATCTAAATCTCGAAAAGATTATTAGATTTGAAGATTTTTAAAAATAAAATGGATTGCTTGGATATAAGACTAAAGAGTCTTTTGGCTCAACGGAAATCATATGAACAGTTGCTTTAAGGAGCAAAGGGCTGTCACATCACCATCACCTTGTTTAACTTGTTCTGGTTTCAACATTTATTTTCTTTTGTTTCAGTTTCATTAATCAAATCTGTTCATATAAGCAGGTTTTGGTTGTATTACAGCAAATTCTAGAATGATAGGGTTACCATTTCTTACATTTTGATTAATAGTAGGGAACAACTGTTATGAGGTAGAGATATTACCCCATATGGATATACATTCACACGAAAACGGATGGTTTATTTTCATTCAATTTCTCTTCATCTTCTGTTGCATTCAAATCCGGATTGCTTGGATTGTCTAACAACTATACCAAGCTAGCTCATTACCGACATTTGATTAAATTCATGACTATGATAGCAAAATTCCGTTTGCTGACAATTTTTATGAAAATTTGTTTTAAACAAAAACAAAATATTAATCTTTCGATAAGTAACCATTACTTGTACAATTTTTTTTTTGCATTCACCGGAAACTTTTAAAATAAAATGAAATTTCCAATAAATCACTTGTGCCACATAACCTGTCACTATTGTTCGGCTGTAAAGTTTAAAAACCCTGTGAACGGCATTCATAATTGCTGGTGCAGCAAAATATCCGATTTTCTACGAATGCAATGATTTATTGCCAACGCATTTAAAATCTAAATTTACCGCATTAAAGTCAGAAATTTTACCCTTTTTCGACAATGAATAGCTTTCCATGAAAGCTGTATGTATTCTTATAAGAATTGCATGTATAGGTGCTCAATTGCAAGCACATGCATACACATACATATGTATGTACTCTAGTGCACACTACATGCTCAAAAGAAAATTGTGTTAAATATTCAAATACTCATGATCAATAACGAACAAATGTTCGCTCATAGCTGTTCCACAAAAACACATGTAATGCACAGAGAGATATCAGAGTGTCTGTATTGTGTTATGTATTGTATTGGCAAAATGGTTGCCTTCCAACCGGATGTTCATTTAAACACGTGCTGACTGAAATACAAACTCATGTCATTCTATCGCATTCGTTAATGCAAATCTTCCTGGGCTTTGTATTTGATTGCATTGCTATTTTTGTTGTTGTTGCTGATTGTTGAATGTATGTGCTGGTCATTGCAACTGTTAGTGTTGCAAGTACAGTTATTGTTGTTGTTCTTTTAGAAAATTCATAAAAATCCTATTAAAATTAAAATAATATTCTGAGAATTACCGGGCATACGAGTATATGCATCCATATAGGCGTTGTAAGAGAAGAATGGTGCAAACGAAAAAAAAACCAATTGAAAAGGAACAACAAATCAATCGGAATAATTGGAACTGGAAAGATAGTGAGGGGAGAACATATACTGGAAAAAGGTTTATCTAACCAATAATTTCAGTCGGCTGCCTATTTAAGCCGCAGTAGATATGTTGATTAAGTGCTAGTGTAACAAGCTTTTAAGCGCTGAAGCTTATTTCATACTCAGTGGTCCATATGTATGTTGCTTGGAGAACTGCAAGTTGACTACGGAAAAGCCTTTGGTTTCGAAAAATGTACAGTCTAGAGGTGCAAAGAGGATTTATGTTTTCAAAGTTGACCCTGAAAACACAATTAGCGTTAGTTTAGAGCTTTTTTGTTTGAATTTTTTCAAGGCAACCATTAAGACTGAAGTTTCCACATGAAATTTATTCTTGAGTTGAGGTTACTAAGACGCCGTAGTGTAGTAGGTAGTGTGTTGTCTTAGTACACGTGAGGCTATGGTTCAAGCCCCAGGTCAAATATCTCCAAATACTTCTTCGGCGACTTCATATCAACAGATTTCAGGCAAAAACTCTAAGCGCAAATGAACATTTGCCATGAAAAGTTTCTAGAAAACCTGTCGTGCGGAGTCGACTTTAAACTCTATGTGCCAGCACTCGTATATAAAAATTAACACACACGACCTAAGTGGTGTGAGAAGCGAGATCGTAATCCTGACTGAAGGGTTATAATGACCAATTTTGTATGTTACGTATGTAACAATGAAAAATTGTGAACTGAAGGATATATGGTTTCAACGACACAGTGGAATAAGACACTGATGAGTCTTATCGATTTTGTGTTAATTACATGAGAAGACTCTTGCAAGGAATTTTCTTTATTGGCAACATTAACTGGCCACCAATGTCATGTTATTTGATGAAATTAGACCGCTTTGTGGGGCAGCATTAAAGACTTCGTCTATGCAGATAAGAACCAACATTCATCAAATTATCGCTGAGATACCAGCCCAAATGCATAAGAAAGTACTCGAACACTATTCCAAAAGGATCAACGACATACATAATTGATCATTACAATCCTTTAGTCAGGATTACGATCTCGCTTCTCACACCCCTTATGTTGTGTGAGTTAATTTTTATACATGAGTGGTGGGACCTACAATATAAAGTCGACTGCGAACGACAGATCTTTGAGAAGCTCTTTCATGGCAATTGTTTTTACTTTCAGATTTTTTGCCAGAAATCTGCTGGGAATAAGTTGCCGAAGAAATATTTTGTCATATTTCTTTCAGTTGGAGATTCCTAACCTGAGTTTGAACCGAGGCCTCATGCCTAATAGGCCACTATACTACCTACTAGATCACGGCAACTTCAAAAGTATCAACTGCTGCTAGCAAATCAGAGACAATCATTTAAATGAAATCACATCTTGTGCATAATGCTATGGTGCAAGGTTTGTAACTAAACGATAAGTTTTATTGAAATCAAGGCTTTAATAATTATATTATATGGATTTTCGATTGTAAAAAAAAAATGAATTTCCATTTTTGAAATCTGAATATGAGCTCTGTCATACTGGTGGCATATTTCCAGAACAAACAGAATGAAAAAGTTAATTGCAAAATTATGTTCAAAGAATTCTATTCTCTTCAAATTTCAATTTGTATGGCAATTAAAATCAAATTTCAAATTAAAATATGCCTGAAAGTATGATTTCTCTGTCTTCTAATTAAATGCACAATAATTAACAGTGAGTAACAGTGAGTTGTACAACGACTCAACAAACGAATAAATAAACGAATGGATTTGAATTTAATAAATATCTGAGAATGTGTGTGTGTCTGTCAATGTGTTATAGACATTTATATTCGTATGTGTTTATATAATGGTTTGACTATTCATTGTCAAATTAACATAAACAGGCTAATAAAATCCAACAAAAAGAGAAAAACAATTTGAGTGAGATGTTAACAATATACACACACACACATGAAACTAAAACAAATGCAGAAATACAGCAACCGATAACAAATACGTATGTAAACAGGCATATTTGGCCCATCTAAACATGTTGTATGTAAATTCCACACACTCTTACAGTCATAGCCGAAGCGTAAATACATGGAAATGGATGCCTTTGCATGCTTAAAGAGACCCAGGAACATACATACATTTTTATGTAAATATTCCTATGTTCTGTCGTATTAAGTATGTGTTGGTATTTATTACCATACATACATGCATACTTAAGCGCAACATTCCTTTGCACAGGATCATCATCATCATTGTTCTTCTGCAGTTGTTTTTGGTTTCAAAAATTTTATTCACAAAAACAAAAACAAAAACCATAAAAGGGGGGAGAAATGAAAAGGAAACATAGAAATAATAGCCTCTTAAATAATAGAGTAGAGTAGAGAATTTTTGGTTTTTGAAATGAAATACACCACTCGTAGGATACTTCTAATGGCAGGCATTTATCTCTACTTTATGGTTGAAATGGAAAAAAAATTATAATTTTTGGTCAACTTTATTGCAACAACGTTTGTGTGCATAAGCATGGCAGGACTACAGTTTTATTTGAAGATAATTTTCTGATGACTTTCCAACAGTTAAGAGATTGCAGCAATATTTTGAGGAAAACTTTATTTTTTTTTGCATTTTGTTCCACCACAAAGAAGACTGCGGAACAAAGGAATTTTAAAATGAAATCAATTTGCAAAAGCTGCAAATGGAACTCTAAAGGAGAAACTATATTATACTGGCATTAGATTTATTGTAGCAAAACAATTGACGTAGTTTAGTAGATGGTGTGGTTCAACATCTGACTCAAATATTTTTACGGTAATTTCCTCTCAGCAGTCTTCTAGGAAAAACTCTGCGAGTAAATAAAATTACATTTAAAAACTATAGGTCTCACCTCTTATTGATAAAATTAATACATGGGTGGTGTGAGCAAGTAAGTCGTAATCTTTATTAAGGAGTTATAATTACCAAGTAAGTAACATAGATCCTATGCTCGACACAGTGTAACATAACAGAGCTACTATTGGAATCGAACCACTGGCACACTACCCAATAGACTACCAAGGTAAAAAGGCTAAATAATAAAGGCTAAACGTGAACAATAGGCGAGAACTAAAGCTCTATGTAAGTCTCATATAATAATTAATGTACTACAGAACATTGAGAAATCTCTATGGTTTGAATAAGTAGGCTATCGGCAACATCATAACTGTGCAGAACAAGTCTATCTAAAGGGTCCGCCAAATAACTTTTTTTTTTGAAAATGCTTTAAAAAAAAAACTACTGAATATTTTCTCAAATTTCTTTTTTTATTTGAAAGTACAATCCTTCCGATTAATAATGGAAAATAATTTCATTCAAATGGCTGCCTCGGCTGGCCATGCAGTAGCCTACACGATCGGTCCAATTTTTAAGCACATTATCGATTGTGTGCAGCTGTATTTCACCAATGACTTCACGAATATTGTCCTTTAAAGCGTCAATTGTCTCTGGCTTGTCAGCGTAACACTTATCTTTGACGGCACCCCACAAATAATAGTCCAACGGTGTCAAATCGCAGCTCCGAGGTGGCCAAACTATATCAGCTCTGCGGCTGATAATGCGATCTTCAAAAACAGGGTGCAAAACATCGAGTAAAATATTCAGTATTTTTTTTAAAGCATTTTCAAAAAAAAAGTTATTTGGCAGACCCTTTACTTCACATAATAACTTAGTATTCCGAGATTTTAGTAAAGCATTCGACTTGCTAAACACAGTGCTACATAAGATGCCTTGTTTAAGATTACTTTTAACAGATTTCTATGAAGTTAATCTTCCAAATTCATTCAAAGCCACATGGCCTATTATATTGCCATGTAACCCATTTATCAAACAATAATTAATTCAAACAAAACGATTCAATAGAGTCAAGCCTGAGAACAGTTTCCCATGGCGCAGCACATCGAGACAGAGAGTGTTGTGCTGATTCGTATTTCTCTTCATTCAAAAAGGTTCCTTCACTAGTCTCATCCTTCACTTTGAATAGGCCAATCGCCCAGATGTACATTCAGTAATATAGTGTCCAGTAATTAAACCTTTGCGCTGACCAACTTCTCCCTCATTGGTTCGGAGGAACTTGGTTAGTACAGAGACTGCGTTCAACTGTGGCGTAACAACGGTCCAAAGTCCACTAAAAAGTCTCCGAGAGCCAGAGCACCATGGATACTCTGCAAGTGGACACATCACATCATCAGTATTTCGTTCTCCTCTCTCTCAAATACAAATAAATAAATAAATTGATTAGTGTAAGTCATGCAGTCTCCTCGAGAGCTTACCCGTGACAAAATTGATCAGATTTCTTAGTGACAAAACCTTGAGATAGTGCTAACCACGGCCTAAGCATGCAAACAAGTGCCTAAGTTAAGATCCCATTTTACGTGTAACACATAAGATACGAATAAAACTCGATCATACTGTGCCTAGTAATTATGTCCACGAAGAGCGTGAAGAAACTCCTTGCCCTTGACATTTTTATAAAGGGCCAGAGGATAATAACAGTTCACTTTTATTAATGCTTTCATGGCATAAAATTCGAAAAATTCTTACACTTTAAACTAACAGGAAATTTATTAAAGACACAAACAAAAACTCTGAGAGTAAATTAAAATCGCCATGAAAAGTTTCTCAAAAATCTGTCCTTCGGAGTCGACTTTAAGCTGTAGGTCCCGCCACTCATGTATAAAATTAACACACACAACATAAGTGGTGTGAGAAACTATGTCGTAATCCTGACTGAAGGGTTGTAATGGCCAATTATGTTATGTCTATGCTTTACTAGTGAGTGACATTTCCTGTAATTTTTGAGATAAAAAAAAAATAAAAGCTTGATGAAATTAAGCTCACTTAGATTTTTTAAGTTTAAAATGTAAAATCAGACTTTAAAACAAATAGAATAGATTTCACTAACCGAAATTGTATTTTCTGGTCTATTCTGGTATTTCTTCGAAATTTCCTAAATTTGACAGAATTTTTGATATTTTTTTACCACCATTTCACTCCGAAATGTTTTTTGTTTTGCTTTTTACACTGTAGGAGATGATGGAGAAATGGCAAAAGAAAAACAAAACAATAAAATTTATTTGTATTTGAAGATACCATCATTATGTTGCTTCCTTACATTCCTGGTAATTTGCAAGAAACAATTTGCAGGAAACAACATAAGCACGTACATACATGTGTGAGTACAGCAGAAAAAAAATATAAAAAATAAATTGGAAAAATAAAAAGGAAAATAATAACAAGCAAATGTTAAATAAACATTCTTTTTACACAGAAATTTTATTTTCAACAGAACTCAGAATAAAAAAAAACACCCAAGCTAAAGATGTTCATTTGATGGCAATTGATTGAAGTCATGCATAAAAAATTGTCAATTTAAGAGTAACAAATAAATTATTTGCTATTCTGCTTTAAAGAATAGCAACAAAATCCACAATGAAATACAATCAAGAGCTGTTTTAAAATATAATAAAATTCTGTGTATTCTTTATTATTTTTTATTTCTTATTTTTCTTTTCCACTTTTTTTTTACACTGAAAAATGAAAACAAAGGAAAAAAATTATAATAAAATAATAAAAATAAATGACAATGAAAACATTGAAAATGTTTATCAATTTATTTCTTTTTTTCTTCTTCTTTATTTTTTTTTAAATACAACATAAATAAACAATAAATTTAACTACAATAGAAATTTATGGTTTCCACAATAACAACAAGAGAAAATCTTGTATTCCTAAGCCGAGATTTATGAGCATAATATTTATGGAAAATTTTTAAATATAAGTTATGTTCGTATTTTAATACCATTTAGAATATATGGGGTGTAAGACTTTTAAAAATGTCATAATATTCACAAAATAAATAACAGGAATCTCTTGCATATGGTTTGTGTCTTTAATAACTTGTTACTTCATTTTGAAGAAAAGAAACAACTGCCATTTCTATTTACCATTTACAATACTTATCAAAAGAAATATAAAAAAAATAACAGAAAATAAAGTCCTTTCTTGATTCGAAAATGTTCAATTACGTGCAAATAAAGCATCATTTCTGTCAGTTCAATTTGTTTTTTAAGTTTCAAACAAAAAAGGGAAAGAAAAATATTCCAGCAGCAGCGTAAAACGATTACTGTCAACTTTAACTAACTCCATGCGATTGTATGTTTTGTTGGTAAAGGCAGAACATATACTGATAACAGAATTATGTTATCCAATATTGTCTTTTATTAACTCCTACGTTTTTGAAACTAACAAAAAATTAACGTCTCTGGAAGGTTTTGTGAGATGTTGGGAGTCTAACCTAATGGTCGGTGGATCAATAAATTAATCCGAGATAGGGTGTAGTCGCCATAGTCTAGTACGTAGTGTGTTGGCTTATTAGATGTTAGGACTTGGTTCAAACCCTTGGTCAGAAATCTCAAATTAAACGAAATATGAAAAAATATTTCTTCGACTACTTCCTATCAGCAGATTTCTGGCAAAAACTCTGCGAATAAATTAAAAAATTGCCATGAAAAGTTTCTCAAAAATCTATCCTTCGGAGTCGACATTAAACTGTAGGTCCCACCACTCATGTATAAAAATTAACGTACACAACATAAGTGGTGTGTGAGAAACTAGGTTGTAATCCTGACTAAAAGGCTGTAATATCCTATGATGTATGTAGAGATAGATAGGTAAATAGATGTTCAATATCAAAGCATATCCTTTGTGATATGACAGCGCAGCAATACCACACTTTCTTGTTTCTGCAAACACTGTGTATTTAAATGCTTGAACTTCAAAAAACTACGAATGGAAACGAAAAAGTCAATTTAGAAGGGCAACCAGCAGGCCAACTACTTTACGATTTTACTTACATAATTGATTACATAATTGATCACCTTTGGTCAGGGTTACGACCTACTTTCTCACACCACCCATGTTGTGTGTGTTAAGGGGATAGTATTAGGAAATACTATATAGATTTTTGTACAGTAAGACCCCGCTTAACGCGGGGGCACGGTGCAATAAGTTTCAGCGCTAGCGAAACAGCGTTAAACGACGCAACTAATAAATCAACTGTGACGCAGGAAAGATGCGTTCGTACTGTGATTGCGACTTTCGAAAATACAGTTGGAATCTTTATTCTGAACGGACTAACAAAAGAGCGTTGAAAAAGATACACCGTCGCTATATAGTGCACCGATTTTGATTGATGCATGGCCGTTTCATTTGCACACATATATAAACAAGTATCAATACAGTGTGCGATTTAGGGGAATCCCAATACTACCGCGTAATACTGAAACAGCGTTAAGCGGAGCAGCATTAAGCGGGGTCTTATTGTACAAATGTTTTGGGAAACAAAAAAGACATTTTATACGGTTTTTTGAAGTCGCCGTAGACTAGTAGGTAGTGTGTTGGCTTATTAGACGTAAAGCCAGGGTTCGAGCCCCAGGCCAGACATCAAAACAAAATACAAAAAAACTATTTCTTCGGCGACTTTCTCTCAGCAGATTTCTAGCAAAAACTCTGAGAGTAAATAAAATTGCCATGAAAAGTTTCTCAAAAATCTGTCGTTCGGAGTCGACTTTAAACTGTAGGTCCCAACACTCATGTATAAAATTAATACACACAACATAAGTGGTGTGAGAAACTAGGTCGTAATCCTGACTGAAGGGTTGTAATGTATGTATGTATGTATGTGGTTTTTTCATGCATTCTGTTATAGAATTCTGGATTCTGTTTCTTAAGACAATTTGTTCTGAAAATCGTTACGGCAATAAACCGATTGCAGCAAGCGCTGTATGTTATTAACGCCGTCTTGTTGAACTCACATTTCGCTCAAAAACATGCCATCTAGTTGAGACTGCAAGAACTGTGATAACGATAATCTTTCACTAATACTATACAAAACGCTCATCCTCCCCGTGTTTCTTTATGGCGCAGATGCACGGATCCTATTTAGCACTGTTGCAGCAGCCTTGAGAGTTTTTGAGCAAAAAGACCTACGTAGGGCCTTCGGTCCATTGTGAGTTGGCAATGATTTCCGCATCCGATCCAACAGTGAGCTGTAAGAGCTCATCAACGACATAAACATTATGCAGCGTATTAACATTCAGCGGCTGCACTGGTTCGGCCATGTCGTTCGAATGGAGGAGGATACTCCGGCAAGATGGGTATTTGATGCGGGGATCTGCGGAAGTCGGCGAAGAGGACGACTTTGTTTGCGTTGGAAGGATCAAATCGAGGAAGCCCTGTCATCGTTGGGTGAGACCAACTGGCGTAGACGCCTGGAAGGATGTGTTACGGCAGATTGAAATCCGCTAATCGGGTTATTAATGGTCAATTAAGTAAGTAAGTAAGTAATGTTTCACTTACCTTTCACTTACTTACTTAATTGTTTATTATTCAATCATGTAGCCAGGATTACAACCTATTTTCTCACACCATCCATGTTGTGTGTGTGTGTGTTAATTTTATGAATTAGTGGCGAGACTTAGAGTTTAAAAGTCAACTTCGAATGACAGATTTTTAATATATTTTTTCATGGTAATTTTATTTACTCTTAGAATTTTTGCTAGAAACTGTTGAGGCGAGAATTCATCGAAAATAAAGGGTCCGCCAAATAACTTTTTTTTTGAAAATGCTTTAAAAAAAACTACTGAATATTTTCTCAAATTTCTTTTTTATTTTAAATTACAACCCTTCCGGTTAATAATGGAAAATAATTTCATTAAAATGGCTGCCTCGGCTGGCCATGCAGTAGCCTACACCAGAAGATGCCGATTTTGGTAAAAAAAATCATCTTTTCAGATGAAGCTCATTTTGATCTTGGCGGGTATGCAAACAAGCATAATTGTCGCATTTGTGGCGCAGAAAACCCACACGCATACATTGAAAAGCTGACGCACCTAAAACGAGTCACTGTTTGCTGCGGATTTTGGTCCAGAGGCATAATTGGGCCATTTTTCTTCGAAAATGAGCAAAAAGTGGCCGTTACAGTCAATGGCGATCGTTATCGGGCCATGTTGAACGAATTTTTGTTCACAAAATTTGAAGAGGAGGATATTGGCAACATTTGGTTTCAACAGGACACACAGCTGAAGCTACACTTGATGTTTTGATCCCTGTTTTTGAAGATCGCATTATCAACCGTAGAGCTGATGTCGTTTGGCCACCTCGGAGCTGCGATTTGACACCGTTGGACTATTATTTGTGAGGTGCCGTCAAAGATAAGTGTTACGCCGACAAGCCAGAGACAATTGACGCTTTAAAGGACAATATTCGTGAAGCCATTGGTGAAATACAGCTGCACACAATCGATAATGTGCTTAAAAATTGGACCGATCGTGTAGGCTACTGCATGGCCAGCCGAGACAGCCATTTGAATGAAATTATTTTCCATTATTAACCGGAAGGATTGTACTTTCAAATAAAAAAAGAAATTTGAGAAAATGTTCAGTAGTTTTTTTTTAAAGCATTATCAAAAAAAAAAGTTATTTGGCGGATCCCTTAAAATATTTCTTTCGTTATGTTCGAGATGTCAAAGCCAGGTGTTTGAACCACAGGGTCTTGCCTAATAACCCAACGCACTATCTATCAACTAATGTGGCAACTATCATTATCTTTCACTCAAACTTGAAAGACCTTGTAAACATTTCATTCCATTTAAATTTTTCAAGGATATTTTATATCAAAAAATCACTTTTGTGAGTCATATTGATTGTTTTCGTAAAACTTTTAATCTTTTTAATAAATCGAGTTAAAAAAATTTTATTTCCAACTTAAAAGCATTGTTTTAGAAAATTTGCTTGTAATTAAATTAAATTACATACTTCTGCACATACATACATATGCATGTATGTGACACCATATGTTGTACTACGAAAATCAAACATTTTTATTGTCAACAATTTTTTTATGACAGTAGACTCCTGGTGTAAGTTTTCACAACAATTTTTTCCACAATAATTTTTTTTTGCTGTTGTGTTTTTCTTTTTTTTTATTTTTTTGCTGTTTTTTTATTATTTTTATTTAAATTTGATTTTTGTAAACAAATTGGCAGTGACTTGTTTTTGTGCTTTTCAGTTTTTCATTCAATCTCGTGCCATCAATTTTTATAATAGAATTTCGTACACAATCTATTTTTTTGGTTTTTTTTCCTAGAGTTGTTGTGGGTTTTTTTCCATTTTTTTTCTATTTCATATGACAGTAGAAATTTTATATAGTTTTTCTAAATAAAGTTTTATTTTCTTTTTTAGTCAGATACCAACTTAATTTTTTTTCATTTCGTTGTCATTTCTATACAACGTGCAAAAATTGCTGCCAGCAAAATGCATGTATTTTTTGAAAATAAAAAAACCAAAAAAAAAAAAACAATTTTTTGTTGTAAAAGTCACGTTTAAGCTACAGAACTGAGTATGATAAACAAAAACTATCTTTTTTTGATTTTGTTGTTATTATTGTTGTAAATTAAATTTATTCCAACATTTAAAAATGAAAGTGATGTTGCGCCAGATGTTATTCTGCCAAGTGTTACGATTTATTTTACAACTGAATTTTTAATTATTTTAATACGGAGGTATGTACTTGGAATTAGAATTTCAGTCAGTAATCAACAGAATGAAGTCACTGTAGTCTAGTTGGTAGTGTGTTGGCTTATTAGACGTAAGACCACGGTTCAAACCCCAGGTCAGACATTAAAACGAAAACATTAAAAAAATATTTCTTCGGTGAGTTCTTCTCAGTAGATTTCTGGCAAAAATTCTGAGAGTAAATAAAATTGCAATGAAAAGTTTCTCAAAAAATCTATCGTTCGGAGTCGACTTTAAGCAGTAGGTCCCGCCACAACACAACATAAGTGGTGTGGGAAACTAGGTCCATAATCCCTGACTGAAGGGTTGTAATGTATGTATGTATTCAAAAGAATAAAGTAAGTTTCCATTCAATTTTCCTGAACGAAATACTATGATTATTATTGTTGTGTAGGTGCACTGAAAATCTTCAAACATACGATTTATTTTACTGCCCTAAATTTACATAGGGAATCCTTAAAATGCCTCCCTAACGAACCACAGGGTGTAGGTAAAGCCCCTGCCGTATACTTCTTGATATACAATCAGGTGTTGCCTTCTGTAATGCATTCGTGCTATACAGAATCGAAGTAAGCGTTCCATTGATCTTCATATTTTGCTTCAAAAGATTCATATTCTAAGCAAATGTCATCTTTGAGTCTACATTTCTTGCTCAGAATCGGTTTACAATGCAAAACTAAATTTCTCTCTTCTTTAGGCTCATCTTTCGATGCCATAAGCTATAGCTGTTATATTCCGAAAATTTTACTTTGCGGCCACTTCTATCTCATTATAGTGGGACGATTCGTATGCCACAGAATGATCGCTCAGTTCAAAAAGAACAAAACATTTCAGCCACTAAATCTGAAGGATTTTCTCCGTTCTTATTCTTATCTGATTAAGATAAGAACACAGCAGTTTTTAAATTCTAAATAAAATGCCAGTATTTATCCCTTTGTGTTGGAATTAGAAGCTAATTCAACCAAATAATCGTGATGAGGAATTATGAAAGAATGTTGCCTCAATGTGATTTGTTTGTAATACGCTGTCCTTAATTTATTATTTGACTAAAGCAAACTTGTTAGCATATATGCCTTTACCTTTCTAGTTGACTTAACATCAATTTAAACGTAAAATTTCGAACAAAATATTCCAAACATTAACAAAAATGTATCATTCACGTTGCTTATACTCCCTATACGTAGTTGTGAATAATGTTGGATAAAAAATAATTCTCTTCTAAAAAGCTATAACAACAGTTGTTGTTGTGCATAGAAAAATATTTATAAATAAAGCTTCGGGTCATATTTTCTCTGATTGTTTGAAAATCAAATTCAGCGAAATTCTTAAAAAAATATTTTTGTTACTTCAAAACGGCCAAAGGAAATGTGGGTAATGAAACTAGAGTTTGTACGATTTTTTTATTCAGGAACAAAAAAAATTTCATAATATTTATACTGCCTTTATGTGGAGTTATGCGAACCAAAAACAAAAAAATTATTCGTTTCTCCCATTAAGTCCCTGCATTGTGTTCGTCCAATTGCACTTCGCCATGAAGTGTATACGTAGATCAACTGTTGATAAAATCAGCATATTGCGTATATTACTGAATCAATTTTGAAATTCCGACCGCTTTCACTCTCCAGGCTTGCAAAAACGTTCGACAAAATCAAAAGAGAAGTAAAATTTTGCAAACGGTAAAGAACTTCCATTCAATCTTGTTTTAAAACATGGAAATTGAAGGCTTTCATATCATCTCCAGCAGGTAACAAAGATGAATTCATCATTTGAATAATTTTCTTCAGTTCTTGACACAAGTCTTTTTATATTGATTTCTGATCCTTTAAGTAATGTGTAGCTATTAGAACAGACGCGTATAACAATACTGAACGTTGCCTATTGGGCAAATATATTAATTTGCTGCCGACAAATTCCCGTTTGCATCCTAAGTTGGATAGGAAGTCTACCAATCAACTATTTTATCTGGATCGTAAGGACGTCACTGACAATAGGCCTTACAGGTCAGCTATTCTTACATGCCTTTAGCTCCGCTTAGCTTTTGCAGAGGTTGTAAATCAGTTGAGAAGGCAAAGCCCATCTCTCATCTCTCATCAGTCATCAGACACCTCTCATGTTGGGCTCAGCCTTTATTGATAGTCTTACGAAGCTATTGTTACTTGACTCCAGATTGAACACTAGATTTGGTAATCTTTCGGACTGGTTTTCAGATTGATTCTAGGGGAGACATTCTTTAAATGTTTGTCAAGACTGCTAAATCCGGACTTACCAGTTAGTTCTGCGGTATAGCTGCATGTGATATAACAACCAGCATCTTTGTGTGCCCAATTCATCTCCGATTGCAACGAAGCGATCACTCTCTTCTATTCTAATTTACTGTTACAACTCATATTCCCTTTCATTATTACACTTTGCTTCGTTTTAATTTCATCAATCAAGTCTACTATATCAGGTCCTAGCATTGCTCAGTAAGTCCTTCTCGTTCTCATGGGATGTGGACTGATTTTCCCATGACATTAAAATATTTTTTGAAGACTTTATGCTCTTTATGATTCTTATGGCGATCAAGCTCCCTTACGTTATTATAATGTGTAGAGGAAGAAAAGCGTTTTAATTCTTAAAATTTTTGTTTTCTTCATATCTCGGTGCCGAACATGATTTCTTCACACTTGTAGCCAAGGACTTTAACCACTACGTCATAAGACTGCTAAAATGATTCAAATAGAATTTCTAATTTGATAAGTTAATACTGAAACCACGTCACCAGATAGAATCGATAATGATCTATCAGTTCTTTTGCCTACCGAAAAAAAGTCAGACGAGCGATAGTTTATCGTGTGTTCTAATCAACATTTCGTGGCAGAAAATTATGGGGAAGAAATACTGCAGACACAATTTATACGAGACAATATATGCTAGTCGCGTATGGGACGCACACAGCCAGAAGTAACATCTGTCTTTACGGTTATCGATAAGGATTCAAAGAAAATAGACTTGGTAGTCAACGATTCAAAAATGAAGATAATTATTCACTTCATAAGATACCTATATTGATCGTGTTATTATTTGGCACCAAAGCATTGGCACATGTACCAACAGATGAGATTGTTCTTGAGGAAGAATGTTGCCATTACACCAACCATAAGCTGTAACAGTTATGTGCAGATATTCATATTTTAAAACGCATTAAACAGCAGAATACGCGATGAATAAAACAAGTGGTGTGGATAATTAAACATATTCAGGCAAGCAAAGTTTCTAAAAAGAGTTAAGTGAAAATAGTATCTGAACCTTCGAAGGGATCATTATGTTGATGATATTTGGTTCCTAGAATTTCAATTTAAATTTCCATACACCAGGCTTAATAATCGATTTATTGAAAAATCCGTTTGATGATAACAGACGAGTATTTTTTTTTTTTTTTGTTCACCGGCTCCATCGTATGTGCGGTTACTTTCTGTGGGACTATGTTAAGTCATTGATTTATGTCGACAAACCAGCAACTCTTGAAGCATTGAAAGCCAATGTTCAAGTCAATATTAAAGTCATACAATTAATTTTTTTTAGTATTTAAAAATTTGCCTGAACGAATAGACCGTCTAACATATTCCGAAAATCATATTGTTACCAAAATGGAAATGGTGTTACATCGTTTAACATTAAAATGATAAACAAAAGCTACAAAAACAAAAACAATAAACTTCTTTACATGATAAACAAGTAAACAAAAATATAACAACAACATCAGTATAAAAAAGGAGATAAATAAGTAAACAAAAATGCAATAACAAACAATGTAAACAAAATACTCAAACAACAATGAAACAATGACGTTTACATTTATGGAGATCTCGAGGAGGCGAAGCTACTAAAATTCACTACAAGATCATTCATCAGACTGTTTACGTTAGCATATAAAAGGCAAGACAAAGCAGGCAACGGAGTCAATAAAAATTCAGTCAGTCTTGTCTGAATAGGCGTTGCATGTGAAGAGAATAAATAAATAAATTGTTATTGTTTACGCCAAAGAGTGTAAAGGAGAATAACAAACAAAGCAATTGTAGTTGTTTACATCAAGTTGTGAACAGTGGCACACAGAATTGTGCGAACAATAAAGAATAAAACTAAAGGGTAAACACCTAACAATATTTATATTTGCGCTGTATTATCATTTCAAGTCTTCCAGGTCTTAACAAATACCCTATGGACTAGAGTCCTTAGCAGGAATCTGTGATAATTGAAATATATTAGTGGATACCTTTGGCTTGTATACTTTCGTCAGATATTTACTGATGAAATGAAATTTTGTAAACTTAAAAGCAGCTGCGATGTCGATGCTAGAGCCGACTCTAACCAAAATTTACTGTGACAAAATCTTTGTTTGAAGAAAATAAATTTTTCTGCGTTTATTGCTGGCAGGAGTTTATAAAATTTAAAAGATATTTTTTTTCTTCACAATTCCTTAAAGAAGTTCGCTCTTTTTAAATTTGATAAAGAAATCTTTTCAATTTTCATTGTTTATAACAAATTAAAACCAATTCCCCAAACCATTAATGTACATACACATGTAGGTCATCTGCTGCCAGGACCTTTTAACCCTTTTGGCATCATTGAAAATAAAAGAAAAATCGCAAACAAAATCCTCTTTAAAAAGTTATAGACCCTTCTTAGGTTTATTTGTACTGGTATTGGTATTGGTGGTCCGTCATAGAAAGGCATTAAAAAATAAAATTTTAAACTTAAGATCTCCTTATGTTTTTGAGGATTTTCATTTTAAGCAGCATAATTGTAAGCAATTTTATTCAACTTTTGTGTACCATTGTTTCACTTAATGACCGTAATAATAGGATTCTTTTTGTTTCCTTTAGTTTTTTCTCTGTTTTATCATACTTTCGCTTTACTTAGCTCTTATTTCAATTTTTTTTCTGTTTTCTTCAACAAAACAGTATCTTTTTTTTATGATTTTTAAATCACTTAAAGTTTTTCCTTCTTTTTTTCTTTTTTGTTTCTTTCTTTGTCAGTACTTTCTTTCAAGCTTGACTGTTTGGTTTTTATTGTTTTGCAAAAGATAACGAATGAATTTAAGAAGTCTTTACTCTGAAGTCTTTTATTTCCTTTTTTTATCTGTGTTCTCAGTTGAAATTTATTACGCAAAAAGTACCAGGAATGCTTAAAATTGAAAGAGAGAAAAAACTGTTTTGAATGATGCTATTCTTTCCAATTAACACTCCCATTCTCGTCGTTGTTTCTTCGTTTACGTTTTTCTTTTTTACTTTTTTTTTTCATTATGTTTTCAACAAAAGCAGTTTATCACATTTGCTTACTATTCATTGCCAAGAATTGATTTTTCCTTTCTCATTTTGTTTGTTTCCTTTTTATTTGTTTTTTGTTTTTTCTTTTTTGCTCATCTGTTGGAAAGTTGTGAAAAACTTTTTCACTCTTGTCTGGGCTCGTGCTGGTAGCAGTAGATTTATTAGAAGACATTCACGGCCTGCTCAAATATGACTGTCAATATGCGTGCCTTGGTTAAACGAGACTTTCGCATGTCTTTGTCAATTAAAATCATGGTGTGTGTAAAAGTCTTTTATTTTCTGCATAAGTTTATAGGAAATTTTCAGGCAACATTTTTGTTATCCTACCACAGTCCAACTGTTAGACGGACACCGAAATAACCATAACCGCCTTTACTAGAGCACACCGAAATTTGAACTGAAACATTAAAAGACTTTTAATACTGATATCCACATACTCTGTATTCTGAGAAAATACGTCCCTTCCCTATGGGCTAACAGGAAGGCAATGTGATTACCATGCCTACCATAATTCGAAAAACTATTTCAGATAAAGTGACACTTGCTCTGAAAGAATATGTTCGATTCTGGCCGCTCAAATTCCCAATATATTGTTACGTTTTTACCTTTTTAAAAACGTTTAAATATGAGTTCGTTAATTGAAAACAAAGTAAAAACAAATGTGTTTAATTTAATTTCAGTTAAACTCTCTTTATTCTTTACACTACTTTTGTGTGCTACCGTATACAACTTAACGATACAACAATAATAATCTGTTTATTCACTTTACTAGTTCACACAATTATTCGCTTTACAACAACGACTTGTTTTGTTCACACGCAACTTCACACAAGGCTGACTGAATTCTTACTGACTGCTGCCTGCTTTGTCCAGCCCTTTTATAGTCCGACACAACCAGTCTAACGAACATTCTTGAAGTGGAAGGTTCGTGATCTCGCCTTCTCGAGAGCTCTATTGCTAATACATTATTGTTTGTGTACTTTGCTTATGTTGTCTATACATTTTTTTCACATACATGTTGTTGTTGGTACCAGGCGCAACCATATTCGTCGTATATATTTGTGTGTGCAGCTTTAGATAATCAACGCGTTCATTATATTCTCAGTGTTAGTGTGTATATCTATCGTGTGGCTTTTTTTTATCGTTTTTGTTGTTAAACGATATTAGGTCGTTTCGATTTGCGTAACAATATTATACGAATATACACTGCATTACGGTTGAACCATATGCTGTATAGGGGTCACACCTTTATCTATGTTTTAAAAATCTTCAGAAAGTTTTATAAAAAAAAAAAAAATCGGCAATAAAATGTAATCAAACGCCACCTGCCTAAGAAAACAAATATAAACTGCAGCCAACTTCATTGGAATTGAAACTGATTTATGGCAGATAAGCATCATTTAACTCCTATTATTCATTCAGTGTTTGATTCCATCTTAAACCAAAGCTGGAAACCATCTTATTTGTTAAAGCGTGTTAAATTTAAGCTTTTTGAGCCAAAGTGATATGAATAAAATCCAAGTATTTGTAAATCAAAACCATCCATATATTCTCTTCAAACTTTTGTGTTAATTTCGACTTCGGGATCAAGTCAATTTGAAACCTATGCATAAAAAAGAAAAATTTTATCGAAAATGATATTGAACTGGACATACTTAAATAATGATACAGCAAAGGGCATCATAGGATTGAAGTCAGAGGGAAACCTAGCAAAGGCAGCTCATTCATAGAGAAGGTTACATGGAAGCCAAAACATTGGCACAAAACCAGAATATGTGTCATCAATTTGTTGAAAAAAAAACATGGTACGAACTATAGAAACTTGTGCTAATAATTCCAGTTGTTGCTGCCTCATGCTCTCTGAACTGCTTCATTACATATACATCCTATCAAGACCAGTTGATTGTCGTTTTTATACACCAAATTGCTGTCGAAAGACAGCATAACAGTAAGCCGTGCTTGCTGTGGTTAGAGCAGCCTTGGCGATAGTGTTCTCAGATCCCATACATTAGTGGTTTCGAAACCGCCTGTCTGTCAAGGCTATCATATCTTTCACCTCAATTGTCAATCATTTAGTGAATGGTTCGCAGAATATTGATTCGACGAATGCGTAAAAATAGTTAAAACTGACTTTAAAAGTGGTCCTTCGAATAATACGTGGTGTTTATAACCCTCAAATGTGCTAAGTTAGGTTAGGTTAGTGTGATAGCTTCATACCAAAAGCTCACTTGAGCACGCCTAGCGGCCCGTTGTGATGTCACAGGTGAACGCAGTTCCTGAACTGACCAAGTTCTCCCGAACCCAGGAGGGGGAGGACGGTCAGCGCAAGATCTGCATATCCAAAGCACGACTAACCCGCGCTGGAAAACCAGCCAGAAAGTTTGATAAACGAGGCTATATCCTTGACATCAATGGACGATAGCTCCGTCAAGCTGACAAGGGTCGGAGAGCCAAATAACCTATATCTGCACCCCGCAAGAGATGGGCATTGATAAAGAAAGTGGATAACAGTCTCGTCCTCCTCAGGGGATCTGCACCCACGTCAGAAGTCATTAAATGGGAGCCGCATTCTCTCCGCGTGTCTACCCATAACACAGTGACCTGTAAGCATGGCCACTGTGATTGAGATGATGCCGCGACCAACTCCAAGTAACTGGTTGGTACGCCTTCTATCCATCCGGGGCCAGGTGAGTCTAGCGGTGGAGCAGGACTCCTCGTTGATCCAGGACAGATTGGCGTCTCGGAAAAATTTCCGCGTGATGGCCAGTTTGAACGAGGTAAGTGGCAGTCCCAGGTTGATTGAAGATAATTCCGGAAGTAGTGCGCCAGCTCCGGCTAGCTCGTCGGCTCTGCAGTTTCCCGGAATGTCACAGTGTCCGGAGACCCAGACAAGTGTGACACTGAAGCGCCACGCTCAAATGTGCTAGAAAGCAAGAAATTTAAAGAGATTGGAATTATTACAGATATGGGCTGACCTATGCCCACTGTGTTGAAAATAATGCTTCTATTAGCGAAATAATCGAAATTTGTCGATTGCACGGTGATCTAAGTTGAGTAAGGTTTATCTTACGGCTCACTATGGTGTAAGTTGAAATTGGATTTGTCTGAACTCACGCTATACTTGATTGATTGAGTACAAGAGTTACAGGTTTTCGGTGCTGATATTTTGATCTAAATTTTCTTCAGCAGTGGAGCATATTTTACACTCGATGGTTACGTCAACATTTAAGATTCTTGCCTATGGGACTTTAAAGATTCATAAGTGGTCGGTTTTTTAAAGAAACTGTAAGAACAGATCGGGTTTTTGCACTGAAAAATGACAAATTGAACGGTAATCACCAAAAAGATGGCATTACATGACACACAAACGAACCGATATTGTAGAGAAGATTCACAGAGAACGCAATTCGCATTTCGGCGATGTCAATTGGCCACTAAAATTACGCGATATGGCATCGCTTGACTCATTATTGTTGGGCAACAACGTAAAGTGATTACGGAGATACTGGGCGAAATCTGCAAGTGTTCAGAAACTATCACAAATCCAACAATTCTATGGTGAGCATTTAAGTGACACTTTATTTCGTACATAAGGAGTGAGGAGGTATTAAAATACAATAAAAGTTTCATTGAAATGATGATTGTCATCCAAATGAGAATAAATTTTTAGAAAAAGGAAAAAATCCTGAGTAATAGTTTTTTTTTTCATTTTTAATAAACAATCTCATTTACTATAATAAACAGGTTATCCAGTTTTAAATCGATGCTATGAGTATAGACTTTTCTAAGAAATTTTGTTAACAAATGGCAACAAAGATGTTAAAGGAACCTTCCTTCGTCTACACACAAAGACCAGAAACTCTTAGTTAATCATTCTGTTATTTGTTAGACAATAGATTTGTGCATTAAGTGCTTATGCAGGCGTATGAGGTAAATTAAATTCAATTAATTGTGGCTTCCTAATCTCATTATCTATCGTATTATTTTTTAATTAAAATGTTGATTTATTCCCTTAAAAAAATTTCCTATTAAAAATGGTAGCAAACAGTTAAGAAATCTGTTGCCGTAGAACAACATCAACAAGATTTTATTTGCTAACAAGCCCTTTAAAATTTCTTTAAAAAAATATTCTCCTTAAATTTACCTACAAACACACATATTTTTATGAAATTGTTGGAATACAAGGGCTTTCTCTTTTTCTTTCACTTCACTTCACTTCACTTCATTTTTCTTTCTTTCTTTCTTTTCGATTTAATATAAAATATGTTAAGCCTTGAGGTTAGAGAAGGGAATTTTCTTCATCTTCTTCTTCTTGTTTATTTTAATTATAAATTTGTTATAAAACAAGTTTTTTTCTCTTGTTTTGGTTTTGTTTTCCTATTTTTTTGTTGTATGTGGTTTGGGCTGTCTTTTACTTGTGATCTCTTTTTCTCTCTCCATCTGTTGTAAACATTCTTTCATGTAAATTTTCTTTACCCTACTAATGTTATATTTTCTCCCTCTCTTCCTCTCTATCCCTCTCTTTTTTGCCTGTGTTTCTAATAAAAAAAATTTTTTCTGCATGAATTATGTCAAACACGTACATAAGTTTAGTGTACTCTGTGGCGTATGAGTGTTTGACACAATTACAATATTACTTATACGCAATAGGGTTGGCATTGTGACAGTACTCATACACACACACACACACACACTCACGCTATATTTAAAAGCCAAATAAATATTAAATTATTTTAAATACCTCATCATGATGATGAAATTTTAAAATTAAGACATTAATTTCTAACACTCCGCCATTTTAAGCGCTAAATCAACACACAGACAATATTGTGGTTTAGAAGTATGTGTATGGCTGTGTGTTTTTTCTTCTTCTTATGAGAAATTATTGTTTAAATATCGTTATAATGTAAGTGGGAGAATAATGCTTATATGGCAGACAGGAAATTAACTAAAACCACTAAACTATGATATAAAGGTCAACAGTTTAATGATTTGGAAAACTTTAAATGTTTGCACAAATTGAAGAGATAACATGGAATGTAAAGATAGTGTGAGTAAGCTTGGAAACATTTGGATTTTGAAAATTGAATGTAAAAAAGGAAGAAGGTTTCTAAATCTGACGTTGAAAGTGGTTCATATGTGAGTTTTAACCGTCGTAAAGCCTTACGTTGAAAGTGGTTCATATGTGAGTTTTAATCGTCGTAAAAACTTGGCTTAGTACTTCGATCCATAAGCTTTAGTGGGTATAATTATAATCCCTTCTTCAAGTCTATTAGCCAAAAAAAATTCCAGGATTTTTCTCAGTGTCAATAATGAAAATTCCTTGCCTAGCACTTGATATGCAACCAGATTTTTATTCCGGGAATGCATTAATGACGCACAGGTTCCAAGAATATATTCCAATGATTCATTGTCATCATCATGGAATAAAATCATTTGGAGATAATCTTCATTTTGAATAAATGAACGTTGAGTCAACAGCGTCTTGTCAAAAAACCGGTTACCTATCTCCAATTATTCCTGGCTAGCTTGATGCACAACTCAGATTAACGGTTATTGTAGTCTCCCAATCAAAAGTTTCGATTGCCACTTGGTTTGAAAAAAGTCTTTAGCTTGGCTGGTTTTATTATATACGTGGTGTAGCAGCTACGCATTAAAGAATACCAAAGAGACGTACTCGATCATATAGAAAATTGCAAGAAGTTGGGAAGCGTTTCAACGTGGTAGGTGGGTGAATTCATACCAATACGTGTATTAAAATACCGCACGGGGAACTGTATTATTATCTCTCACAAATTCCATTCAGTTAAGGGTACTGGAATTGCCATAGTCTAGTAGGTAGGTGGTTGGCTTATTGGACGTCAGACTGTGGTTCAAACACCAGCCCAAAAATCTCGAACAAAACGAAATACGAAAAAATATGTCTTCAGTGACTTTCTTTCAGCAGAGTTCTGGCAAAAACTCTGAGAGTAACATAAAGTTGCCATGAAAAGTTTCTTAAAAATTGTCATTCGAAGTGAATTTTGAAGTGTTGGTTCCGCCACTCATAGATAAAATTAGCATACCCAACGTGGGTGTTGTGGGAAGCTATGTCGTAATCCTGACTGAGAGCATATAATTACCACTTAAGTAAGTAAGTTAATATGGGTACTTCCGACTATGCCCGCAATATTTTAAGCAGGTTTATAATCTAATGCAAGCCAATTGCCAACCAAATGAGTTTTGCGTAAAGTTGGTGTAATCACAACAAGCCATAATGATGTTTTCAGCCGGCTAAAGATTTTTGGAAGGCTATAATAGTACAGAGAAAATTGAATTGTAAAAACAATAAGTTATGGTAGTACGCCCTGGGCAAACTGCTGGAGTAAAACTTATTCAGTTGTTCTGAAAGAATTTCACTAGTGAGAGCAACTACTTGAGGAGTAAGGATACACATCTCCTTAAAAAAGTATCATACAATCATACATACATAATTGGCCTTACAACCCTTCAGTTAGGATTACGACCTAGCTTCTCACACTACTCATGTTGTGTGTTTAATTTTATATGTGAGTGGCGGGACCTACAGTTTAAAGTCAAATCCGAACGACAGATTTTTGAGAAGCTTTTCATGTCAATTTTATTTACTCTCAGTGTTTTTGTCAGAAATCTGCTGAGAGGATGTCGCCGATGAAATATTTCTTCATATGTTCGTTTTGATGTCTGATCTGGGTTTTGAACCGTGGCCTTGCGTCTAATAAGCCAACACACTACCTACTAGACTACGACGACTCTTAAAAAAGTATCAACTTAAGTAAAAGTAACTTGTTGTACGTATGGAGAGACTAGTAACAATTTCAAATCACATACTTATGACATATTATCTTCAAGGATTATGACTTTGTAAGAGACATAAGAATGAACTCTGATTGCGCTTCTGAAAGCTTGAATATTTTTGAATCAACGAGGCAGCCTCTTGCTTATAACAGATGTTATATTTTTAAGTTTGAAATTTCACAACATTTCAGACCTTAACTTTCTTTAACCCCGAAATGAAGTTCACATATGTACATACATAATTGGTCAACCCAACAATCCTTCAGTCAGGATTACGACCTAGCTTCTCTCACTACTTCTGTTGTGTGCGTTAAATTTCATACATGAGTGTCGGTACCTCCAGTTTAAAGTCGATTCCTAATGATAGATTTTTTTGAGAAACTTTTTCATGGCAATTTTATTTTTTTTTTTCAGAGTTTTGCCAGAAATCTGCTGGAAGAAAGTCGAAGAAGATATATTTTTTCAAATTTCGTTTTGTAGGAGAGTTCTTACCTGGGGTTTGAACCACGTCTAATACACTACCAACTAGACTACGGCGATTTCAACAAAACAGCAACTCGTGAAGTATTGCCGGACATATACAGGAAATCATAAAAAAAAATAAATGGCATGACTCTGTCTGCAGATCATAAAAAATAAAAAAATTCATCCCCACAATATATCTGTCTTGCGTTATCTTGTCCTCAAGCCCCTTGAAAATATCACCATTATTTGCAAACTCCATGTCTACTCGTATCTATCATTCATTTCATATCATTTATTAAAGATTTCGTTGTTTTATTGGCAATAATAATGATTTTAACAACGGCTACTTACCACATTTTATAAGCGTTGGCATGTAATCCGCTTATTTATTAATCCTTTAATAGCTGCAACGTATAATTAGCTGCACATCAACTGCAGATTAAAATCAAAATGTTGGTGTAAAAAGCATAGCTTAAGGGACACAAACAATAAAAAAAAATTATTCGATTTTTTTTTTTAATTTAAACAAGATTTTCTTTTTTCAAGCACTATTTGGCAGAAAAAAAATAAAAACTTTTATTTCATCTTCTTCAAATGCCAGATACAATATTATTGTGGTTTCTAAAAAAATATTTTTGATTTATTTTTGGTTTTTCTTCTTTTTTCAAACTTTTTCAAATGATTTTCCTTTTTCTATTTATTTTTTCTGTTTTTGGTTCTTGTTATTAAATATATGTATGATTTGCAAATAAAATTTAGTTTTATTTCTTTACAATTTCTGGTTTATTTTTCCTTTTTTGTTTTTGTTGCCTTTCTGGTTTGTATTTCGTTTTTTTGTTTCCTGTCTTCTTGCGTTTACATTGCGGTTTTGAGATGAGCATGAAAAATGGAACACAACGACTACTCACTCACATTAGTTTCTTCAAAAAAGTTTGAATCGACTTCAACTAACAATAAATCCAAGAGACAACAGTGGTTTTAGAAACCACTGAATAAGTTTTTCCCTTTCTTTTATTTTTTAAATTCTTTAAAAACTTTTGTAATTTAATAAAATTGAATTTGTAATGAAATTGAAAAGATTATTTGAAGGAAAGGACTTTAAAATATGTTTTTTTTGCAAGCACTTAACTAATGACAATCTAGGCCCCTTATATTCCAAAGGGGTTATTAATTTGAAAAGAATCACGAATCAAAAAATCCTTTCCTGTCCGGCAATCATTCCAAGCAATGAAAACCCGGCACCTAAAAAGCTACGTAAATATCGTAAAACTTGACTGACGACAACAGACACGTTATTATGTTCTGCTTTGACATTTGTGATCTGACAGATACAAAATACCAGCCCATAACACATGAATCGGTATGCTCCTCAATCACATGGTATTATTGTTTCGACTTTGTAGTGGCTCGACATGAATTTAGAAGTGGATTTGCCCACTGGGCAAACCCTATCCTGTTTAACAGATTGCCTAGAAGAGTATAAGAGATCAGATCTCATGAAAGCAAAACAACTGCCATGCGATGTGCAACAGTTATTACAGACATTTTTGTAGTAAAATTCTGCAAAAGTGCACACAGGCGCATGTTTAGTTCGTTTAAGTCATCCTTAATCGCGATCATACTGAAGGCAACACTTCATTCAGAATAATCATAGGAGACGAGGCTCATGTCCGACATATATAAACAGAATTATCTTGTCTAGGGTACCGCTAAAGGTACACGCATGGCAAACATATTATCGAGGCTTATTTTTTACAAACCGAAGCGGTTCAAATAACGTCTGTGAATGTCGTGCGCTACAGAGCCATAATCAATGACTTGCCCTAACTTAAAACCAGAACCAAAGTTCTGAGTTCTTCCGGATCATCTAATGACGATCACAGTAGCCCAGTTTAATCATTATACACTTCATTTTAAAATATTTCTTGAACCTATAAATCTACAGTCACAGCAAAAAGATTACATACGAAGTTGTATGTACACTTTTTTCTTGGTAATTTTTTTTTTTTTTTTTTGTTTATTCCAATAATTTCTAGATTATATTTTTTTATACGATTGTGTCTTCCAACATTCTTAATTATAAGTGCCTTAAACAACAATATAACAACCTTTTTAATTTGATAAAAATCACTGGGAAAAAAGTTTACATACAGCATGGTATGTATACTTTTTTCTTTGACTGTATATCAACACACCTTAGACTTCTAAAGTGTACAAAGGGATTATTGAACAAGAAGACGGCCATGTTTGGAAACTAAAAGTTTTCATCCATTGAAAAAATTATAAACATAGAACGTTAAGTATACACTTTTGATCCTCACTGTATATATAACAATAGAATTAACGATCCAGCAGAGATAATTGCTAGAAGACCAGTAGTGGTACACTATCTGCTTCGGAAGACTTATTTAGTTTGAAAACATACTATCGACAGAATAAACTCGAATTTAAATATTACCGGTCTATGCTCCTCATACCATGCAATACTAAATTCTGTAACACCACTAGCTCTTAATAACCATAGTAGGTCATAAGGATTTCAAGAACATGCTGTAATGCGGTATGAACCTACTTATAAAGAGATATTTAAATACAGACATACGTACTTAATTGCTCATTACAACACTTCAGTCAGGATTACGACCAATGTTCTCACACCACTTATGTTGTGTGTGTTAATTTTATATATGAGTGGCGGGACCTACAGTTTAAAGTCGACTCCGAACGACAGATTTTTTTTGAGAAACTTTTCATGACAATTTTATTTTATTCTCAGAGTTTTTGCAAGAAATCTGCTGAGAAGAAGTCGCCGAGGAAATACTTTTTGTATTTTTTGTTTTGATGCGCCTGACCCTCAATTTTAATAAAATCCATATAAAGGGTGATTTTTATATAGGTATAGAACTTTAAGTTGCAATAAAACAACGATGGATTATTCGATTGACATGAATTTTATTTATCCGAAAGATAATCTTGTGGCATTACATTTTAAATATGATTTCTGGCATATGACCGCCACGGCTGGCGCGGATGTAGTCTAATCTGGACGTCCAATTTTCGATGACTTTTTCCAACATTTGTAGCCGTATATCGGCAATAATACGGCGAATGTTGTCTTCCAAATGGTCAAGCGTTTGTGGCTTTACCGCATAGACCAATGACTTTACACAGACCCACAGAAAGTAGTCTAGCGGTGTTAAATCACAAGATCTTGGAGGCCAATTCACAGGTCCAAAACGTGAAATTAGGCGGTCACCAAACGTGTCTTTCAATAAATCTATTGTGGCACGAGCTGTGTGACATGTTGCGCCGTCTTGTTGAAACCACATCTCCTGGACATCATGGTTATTCAATTCAGGAATGAAAAAGTTAGTAATCATGGCTCTATACCGATCACCATTGACTGTAACGTTCTGGCCACCATCGTTTTTGAAAAAGTACGGACCAATGATTCCACCAGCCCATAAAGCGCACCAAACAGTCAGTTTTTCTGGATGTAACGGTGTTTCCACATACGCTTGAGGATTACTTTCACTCCAAATGCGGCAGTTTTGTTTGTTGACGTAGCCATTCAACCAGAAGTGCGCTTCATCGCTAAACAAAATTCGCTTATGAAAATCGGGAACAACGGTAATCTCGTTTTGGGCCCATTCGACGAATCTACGCCTTACTTGATGTTCGTTTGGCTTCAAATCTTGCACGAGTTGGATTTTGTAAGCACGCAAACCAAGATCCTTCCGCAAAATCTTCCATAAAGTGGATGGACACAGATCCAATTCCTGTGCTCGATGGCGGATGGACTCATTCGGGTCTTCCTCAATGCTATGCTCTACAGTAGCAATAGCTTCTTCTGTACGCACCGTACAGCGTCTCTGGGGATGCGAGTTATCAATAAGAGTAAACGTGGTGCGAAAACGTTCCATGGTTAATTGAATTAACTGCTCTGATGGACGATTTTGTCGACGATAAAATGGACGTAGTGCGCGATACGTTTTCCGCACAGAACCATTATTTTCGAAATAAAATTGCACTATTTGCAAGCGTTGTTCAGGCGTGAGTCTATTCATGATGAATTGCCAAACCAAACTGAGAATAAATCACTTGACAGCTATTAAATCGGTCGCCATCTTGAAAAGTGATGCCAAATTAAAGTTCTATACCTCTATAAAAAAACACCCTTTAATAGCGCGTATGACATTGTTTCTAGTTGTCAAAAGATGGCAACTCCATTATACATAGAGTCTGGCAAAACACAATGGGATCAGTTTTGCATTCAGTAGATTCGGATTTCTACATCCGATGAAATCTTAAAAAAAAGAAAGCTCCATTCATACAGAAGGTTTTGATTCAATTTGTGTTGTATTTTAATTTTTTTTTCTTTTTTCGAACGACCAATATTTTCTAATTTTAAATTCTACCAAGAACCCACTGTTAACAACAATTTCAAATGCTTTAAAATAATAAAATAAAAATAAAAAAAATCTTAACGGTAAAATAAGAACACACACATACATACACTCGCAATTATACGCACATGTTTATGAAGGAACAACAAACACAATCACAGTTTTTCATTAATTTACACACACACACAATTATGTTTATTTATACTCAAATATACGTATACATGAGTGCACAAAAACAAAATCTAAACAAAATAACGAAAGGAATAGAAACTGTACAAGTATGCGGGAAATGTAAGCCAAAAAAGAGAGAAAGAGAAAGTAAACTAACTCTAGTAAATATAAGTGAGTGTGTAGGTGTGTCTATACAATAGTAGGGAGAGACAGTTGATGTTGAGTAGGGTAGATTTAGGGAGGGAAGTTTACACTAGTAAATGTTATTGTTGTAGTATTTGCTTTTAATATTGTTCTTGTTTTGTTTTTTTTTATTTTTTTTAATTTTTTTTTGTTTATTTGTTTAAATTTTAAAGCCGATTGAAAACAATGGCAATAATGTGTACGTGTGTATGTTTTTCAAAATTTTAATTTTTTTTCCTTAAAAAAAAAAAAAACTTTTTAATTAATTTTTTAATTACATGGGTTTTAACTTTTTCTTCAATCTCTTCAGCTGAACATATTTCTTAAGGGCTTTGTTTGATTTGACTTTTATTTGATTTTTTTTTCTTTCTTTTTAATTTTTATTTCTTTTCATTAGAAACCATATTTCCTTTAGGATTTTTACTTTTTATTTTGCACAAATTTTTTTTCTTTTTTTTTTAATTGCTTTACAACCGCAGCGTTTTCCAAAATAATTTCTTTTTCAATTAGAAGCCGCTATTTTTGTGTTTTTGAACCGTACGCTTTGAAAGTTGCTCGTAAACTGTATTGAATGAATGGGTGCTGCCAAGAAGTTTCTTCACTCATTCATTCATTGTTTTCGTATTGAAAGCAGAGCTTTTTTTCTTCGAATTAACTGCGGCGAATTCAACCAATATCCTTAGCTTTGCTTTAAAGCTTTAACACAACAACAACAATAACAAATAAAAATATTAGAAAACAAGTTGTTTGAAAACAATTTTAACCAATTTTAGGTTTGTTTTGATTTTCTTTCGGGTCTGGATTTGGTTTCCCTCCTTTTTTCGTTTTTTTTTTGTTGTCATTATTGTTGTTATTGCAGGCAAAAAATGAAAAGTGAAAATATTTGTGTCTCTATGTCTACAGGATTTGTTATTTCTTTTTTTCTTTCCTTTTTTTAATGTGTTTTCCTTGTTTGCTTGTGTTAAATATTTGCTGATATCAGCTGATTTTTGTTGGCATACTTGTTTACTCACTCTTGTGTTTGTCGTTGCTGCTGCTGCTGCTGCTATTTAATATCATTATACATCGTTATGTTAGCTAGCATTGTAGCAATACAAGTCTATTATTTTTAAATTATTATATCAAGTTATTGTTCGGTCGGCTGTTGTCCCTGCATGGGTGGCTTTTTATTTATTCGTTAAACAATTTTGGTTTGTCAATAAACCTGTTGGCCTTAAAGTATTAGCAGACCAGTAGAATTATGTCATCAGATCAGATTGATTTTCAATAGTTTTAATACAAATTAAAGTGTAAATTAAATTCGAGTTTTTTAAACAATTTTGAAAAGATTATCCTGTAGCATCTGACAAACCGTGTCAGTGTAAAAGAAACGCACTTGAACAAATTAAATTGCTTAAGGCCTCGTACTTAGCTAGAGCTGCTTGGCTACAGTTTCTTGCACATGCTCTGTAAAATAAAAGGGACCCCGTATGATGATAGAGACAAGGCCTATTACTGTATATAACACAGAAATGTCTAATATAGGACTATAACAATCCACAGCTCATGCCCTCTTTGAATATTCCGCAGGAGCAATTTGTATACAAGTTTATCTCACAAAAGCACAAGATCGTGAGAAGGGATAAAACCATTGGTTGGAATGCAATTTTATTTCAATAGCTTTCCATTGTACTCATAGAAAAGGAATATGGGATGAAAATAATTTCAATAATCCACAATAGCTATGAAAGCTACCAGAACATGGTATTATGTGGACACAAAAACTTTAAACAAAACCTCTGTTCCCTCATAAAACAGAATTGTTTGCTATTGCCGTTGTTGTGAACACGTGAACTTGGAAGAAATTCCTTAAGGCCTGGTATTTAGCTAGAGCTGCTTGGCTATAATTTCTTCCACATACTCTGTAAAATAAAAGGGATCCCGTATGATGATAAAGACAAGGCCTATTACTGTAAATAACACAGAATAGGACTATAACAATCCACAGTTCATGCCCTCTTTGAATATTCCGCAGGAGCAATTTGTATACAAGTTTATCTCACAGAGAGATGAGGTTCGACTATTTCTTGTGGGGTTTTCATAAGTCTCACATGTATGTGAAGAAGCCACAAAACACAGCAGTCCTTAAAGTCAACGTAGACCATGTAATTGGTCAAACTCAGCTTAATTTATAAGGCAAAATCATGGAGTCAGTGAAGTCGCCATCGTTTAGTAGGTAGTGTGTTGTCTTATTAGCCTAGAGGCCACGGTTCTAACCCCAGGTCAGACATCTCCAACAAAATGAAATACGAAAAATATCTCTTCGACGACCTTCTCTCAGCAGATTTCTGGCAAAATTCTGAGCTTAAATAAAAAATTGCCATGAAAGAGTTTCTCCAAAATCTGGCGTCCGGAGTCGACGTTAAACTGTAGGTCCTGCCACTCATGTCTAAAATTAACACACACAACATAAGTGGTGTGAGAAGCTAGATCGTAATCCTGACGGAAGGTTTGTAATCATGAATTTGTATGTATTAGTCATGGAATCTTATATTTCACACACAATGACATCAATAGGTCATGCAAAGGACAAACTAATTTCGATGGTATTTCATACACAGTTTATTGAAATGTTTGTTTTGTTTTGAAAATACTTAATGAACGACCCGACATTATAACTAAAATTCCATTTTATTACGCATACGCAAAAGCATCATCATTATTATTTCTAAAGAATTCCTTTAAAAAAAAAATTAAATTCAGAACGTTAAACTGTTTCGAAAAATATCTGAGCGTTTAAACTATTCCTTGTAATAGTTTTCCCATCAAATGAAAACTTTTAATTGCAACTTCATCCCCCATTGGGCTTTGTCTTTGTTTATAAACAATTTGTGGATTTCATTAGAAAGTTTCCTTTTTCTTTGCTTCTTTGTTATTGTTTGTTTTATTATTGTTGTTATTTTAGTATTTTTTATTTTTACAAGGTTTCTTCATTTGTTGTTATTTTAATTATGTAACTCAGGAGTATATTCCTGCTCTCTGCCAATAATGAGCAGCTTCTTTATTGATGGTAGTGAACATTAGCAATTTTTGTTTTTGTTTTTTATTGGAATATTGGGCTACTTTAGGTCCATGGATATGTTTGAATATTTTGCCAGTCTGACGATATTTTGAACAACATGTCCTCCAGTGTCAATTTGATTAGTGAGGCAGGAGAAAATCGTTGCGTAAAGCTTTCTACCGCTCGTCATTGACAGCAGTTGCGAAAACAGTAACAACGGTGTCTAAAAAATTACGTATGATGATGGCGTTTTCGTAAATACTGTACAGGGGGGCTTCTCTGTAACTCGATACGAAAAGTAAAAGGTTTCGAAAATACAATAACTTTAAGGCGGTGAATGTAGCCGCCGTAGTCTGGTATGTAGTGTGTTGCCTTATTTGCCATGAGGCCATGGTTAAAACCTCCAGGTTAGAAATCTCCAACAAAACGAAATTTGAAAAAATATATCTTCTCAAAAAAATATATCATTCGGAATGGAATTGAAACTGTAGGTACCGTCACTCATGTATGAAACAGAAGTGATGTGAGAAGCTAAGTCGTAATCCTGACTGAAATATGGCGACTTCCTTTCAGCGGATTTCTGGCAAAAACTCTGAAAGAAAATAAAAAATTGCCAGGAAAAAGTTTCTCAAAAATCTGTCATTCGGAGTCGACTTTAAACTGTACCTCGCGCCACTCGTGTATAAAATTAACACACACAACATAAGTGGTGTGAGAAGCTAGGTTGTAATCCTGACTAAAGGGTTGTAATAACCAATTATGTATATGTGTATGTATGCATGTGTGGGAGTATTAGTAATAATAGTTCTGCTTATTCGCGTATCTACCGACATGTAAAAGAGCCAATTGCTTATGATGATTTTCAATGAAAAGTTTTGTTTCTCGTGATCATTATTCTGCACGTCTTGGCTTTCAATAGCTAGCAGCTGATGCACTGTCTGCTCTTTGTAAGAAAACGTCTTCAACTAATTCACCAATTTTATCCGCAAATGTTGATCGCATTTCCTTATTGTTCCCGCGGAGTCATATGCAACACCCATAGCCACAGTCGCTGTCGTATACGCTAGTGCCAGCTAGATCTCATAGCATCTTCTATTATCACATAGTCTTCTAGAAGAGTGCTACCTTAATATCGAATACAAATTGTGAAGTAAACCTCAGGATGTTAACGAATCACCATCACACTAGCTTCCGCATTCAGCAAGAAGCTGACTTTACGATTTAAAAAAAAATTACTAACTAAACTTTAATGACATTTGGTTGTAAGAGGACGGTGCAAAACAATTGATTTTTTTGGTGATAAATTTTCTTACAGTAATGCTGTGCAGTGACCCTAGCGTTTGTGCGATCCAACTCCTCTGGATTACTTTTTATGATGCTGTGTTATTATTACATTGTTGTATGTCGACAAATTAGTAAACTCTTGATGATATTGGAAGCTAAGTTTTAAGACAGCATTAAAGCCATGCCGCTAGATTCATGGGACAAGGTTTTCAAAAAGTTGAACTGACCGCTTGAACCATGTATCACATTGCCAACCTTATTTTACAGGGGAATTAACATTTTAAGTTGCCAAACTTTTAAAAGAACAGCCACCGTAATAGAAAAAACTTACTAAAGTTAAAGATACTCCGTTAACTGAATTTTAGTCAAACATTGGCCGCACTTTCTGAACCTGCCGTTGTCTAGTAGGTAGTGTGTTGGCTTATTAGACGTAAGGCCACGGTTCAAATACCAGGTCAGACATCAAAACGTAATAAGAAAAAATATTTCTTCGGTGACTGCCTCTCAGCAGATTTCTGACAAAAACTCTGAGTGTTAAAATAAAATTGCCATGAAAACTTTCTCAAAAATCTGTCATTCGGAGTAGACTTTAAACCCGCGCCACTCATCTATAAAATTTACACACACAACATGAGTGGTGTGAGAAGCTAGGCTGTAATCCTGACTGAAGGGTTGTAATGGCCAATTATGTATGTATGTATGTTATTAGACCAGAGCACGTGGTCAAACCCCAGCTCAGACATGTCAAACAAAAGGAACAACTCTAAGAAAATATAAAATTGTCATGAAAAATTTTTCTGTTGTTGGACTGTTGGTCCTGCCACTCATATACAAAATTAACACACACAACATCGGTGATGTGAGAAGGCACCAGGTTTTATAATTGCTATAGGGTATCAAAGACTTGAGTTGGACCAACTATTACTTGCTGCGTTTGTAGTGCCGTTCGCTTTATCTGATGCCATCACTCTCATGTACGTAGCTTCTGTAACATTTTAAATAAGTTGCCATATTGCGTTTAAAGGTAAGTGTGTATGTGTAGGTTAAAAGAGTGTTTAGATTTATAAGGGTACATTTATAAATATCTAACACACATACATATATATGAACTTAAGTACGTGTTACTTTTTTTGTATACATAGAAGCACCCGCAATTTATTATTTGTGTCACCAGCCAGTAAAAGTTTTGAATGACATGCGACGATTTCATTTATAACTGTTTAATAAAGAGTCAGAGCATAATAAATAAGAAGAGCAGAGACTGTATATTATGATATCCTACAAACGTCTAATCTAAGTTTGATTTAAACCATAAGAATATTAAGATTTCTTTAAATAATACTCAGGTTCCTAAACAAATCTTCATACTCTACTGGACTATGCTGTTACTAATCCTTTGACTAATGAATATTGCAGCCTTTCATATGTTAAAGTTCGGAATAAAAATAGCTGATAGAAGTTCTAAAGGTTTTTTTGTCCTTCAACTGTGTATGTGTCCATATATTGTTTATAAGTTTGTGTCAGTTGCAGTGTTTTATTTTTATGAACTCATCATTTTCATTTTCATTTTCTATTCTTTACTTCTCATAAGATTTTGTTTTTTTTTTAACTTCAAATAAATTTGTTCGTAAACGAGTAGAAGAGACACAGCATGTTGGTGTGTATCTTGTCAGAAAATTTCAATCGAAAACAGAAACAAGGATTTCTCTGAAATGCTATCACATTTAATGTGGAGGTCTGTGACCTTTTAAGACATACACAAACAATCATATAATGACGTTGAGTTGTATGTATTTGTAAAAGATTTTGTTTATTTATGCTTTTGTAAATAAATTTGTTTATTTTTAAGAAATACCTCTTCTTCTTTCTAATTATAATTTAATTAATTAAAAACGTTAGGAAATTGCTTCTTAGAAATGAAAGACAAGGTGCTTGCTATTTGGGAGACACCTACTGTTTGTATTTATAATATTGGGGGACAGTTCAAATAAACTTTAATGACTTTTTGCTTTCACTGTTTCAAAATTGAAACCCTTCATAAGCTGATGGATTGTAATTGTTTGTGTCAGCTTGTGGCAAGAACACAGCAGTTGTGTAACTTAAAATTTCATTGAAATTATTTTAAGCATTACAGTCTAATTATGTTGACAAATCAAAAGTGTAGAGATATGTCTGTATCACAGTTTTACTCTGTTTTATTTGTAAGCAGGCATAAATTTTTATAGGTTTTTCATTTAATTGATGTTTTCTTAATTGTTTTTTGTTCCTTCAAAGAAGATATGGAAGGTATCTCACAGGGCATCTTCCCCTTCTTCTTTTTATTTTCTTGTTTTGTTTGAATTTATTGTTTATGCAGCTGTTGTAGGACATGTATCAATCAAGTACTTGCTATTTTAGTTCTACTCTTTCTCATGAAATAGCCCAGCCTTAAATTGCCTTAGTCTACCAAATAATATGTTAGTTAGACGACAGCCCGTTGTTCAAAGCCCAAGTCAAACCTCACGAACAAAAGAAAATATGAAAACAATATTGCATATTGGCTTCTGGCTTCTGGCAAAAACTCAAATCTCAAATCTGTTATTCGCAGGCTCCTCTGCTCAACGCTGAAATTAGCACACACAACACGTGGGGGTGTGACAAACCAGATTGTAAGTCGGACTAAAGGGTTGTTATTAATATCAGCTGGAAATTCTGTTCACTAAGATGGTCCATGCTTACATAGAAAAAAAAAGACTTCCAAGAAGAAGTTACGCCCCCTAGTTTTGTTACACGTACCATTCTTATGATGTATTCAAAATTTCAGTAACATATCTTATATACAAGGGAGTGCTCATCGACCTTAAAATATTTGAATCTTATGAAAAAATCCTGATTCATAGCAGTTTTGCCATCCATCTAGCATGATGTATTGGTCCCGGACTACGCCAACGAATCCTTGCAGGTGGTTTGTTCAGAACAATCATTGTGAGCTCTATTAGCTCTTTGTAATCACCACGAACTTGTTTTTTTTTCTAGCTATATCAGACGTAAGACTCTCAAGAGTATTTTCGGCAAGCTGTTTTTCGATAGTATTAAAGCCAACACAATCGTAGTGATCTTTTGGTAATGTATCCCAAACATCGCTGAATCGTTTGAATAATGGAATCTTAGGAGAGTTTGATGGCTCAAAGCACAGTGTAAATATTTTTGAAAGCATTATTTCAAACACGTGATGACGACAAGCCAGCTATAAAAGATCACGTCCTGCCTTTGCTTTGAGGAGAGTACACGCTCCTTCTTTGGCACCTGTGTTAGAGGCAGTTGTATAAAAACTCATACCTCGGACATTCTTTGTGACATTCCACTGTTCCATTGTGTCAAAAAGAGCATCAGACGTGTTTTTCCCCGTTCTAGCAGTAAGTTTGGGTGCGCTTAACAGTTTTTCGCAACCATTACCGGAGACAAGAATGGGAGGGCGTTCTACTTTCTTCTTACCTATTATATCAGGCAGTATTTTTCCATCCCAATGTATGACAAGGGGATACTTTGGGTTGAATAGTTCTTTTATATTCGCATTGTATTCTGTCCTTGTTTTTTTCTTGCACGTCGAATTGTGCTCCGAGAGATTGGGAGTGAAGAATGTTTACAACCAAGTACAGCAGACAATGGAATAATCAGTCGCACTGCTTCTCTGTCGGTTATTTTGTTACGATCCAGAGCGCTGGTAACATGTTGTGTAAATATTCCACTTGTCGATGGCACAACGACACTTTTAATTGTAGCGACGTGTGTCTTTTTTGGTAAAGTAAACACAAAATCATCTTGCTTACCCTTCATATTTGTACTTGAACTCGAACTGCTACTGAAGCTTAAATCAAGTTCTATTTCTTGACTTGACACTACTGAAGTTGAAGCATTATATTCAGCGGCATTTTTTCTTAATTCTACAGCTCTATGTTTTCGGTTGAGAGAACGTTTTTGTTTTTTTTTTTTAGTTTCTTGTCAATTGATGTCATTATCATCTTACGCTCACTTCTTTGATCCATGAGAAACGCTCTGTCTTCTGCAATTTTGATTAAATGCATAGCGTTTGCATGGGCGATATCGAAATGTTTGTCTAGGTCTTCTGTAAACAAATGTTCTCTATTTTTCTGTGCTTGTGAATCTCGTGTTTTATTTTTCTTTAAAAGCAGCCAATTCTTATGAATTTTTATATGTTTTTCAACGCAGTGATTTAGTTACCTAGTTGGAATACAAGATTTGCTATACACTTCTATGGCATTGAATTTTTCTTGTATTCTCAGGCACCATAGAGGTTGATGTCAGCAGCTTCTAATTGATAAGAACCTTGTTGTTCAATTAACCACACAACTTCATTTTATCGGCATATATATTCGGCTATGACTTTGCAGCGCCTAGCTGGGTGGGCTTTGGCTAGTTGTAACAGATCCCCGCTAAGTTGTCTTTCTATGTTTCTCCGTATAAATTCGTGAGGTAAACAATTTCCAATCTTTTAAATGAATCCCTAAAAAAACTCCAGTGTTAGAGGATTATCCGTGTTAACAAGGTCTCTAATGTAGTTCTACGAAAACACTCTAACGGTGTCAAATCGCATGATATTGACGTCGCCTAAACGTGAAATTTGTTGCTCTGGAATCTTTTTTTGTAAAACCAAACTATTGTTTGTGTTGTGTGGATCGTGGCACTGTTGTTAAACCCGCATACCGTGTAATTCATAACCTGTGATTTTAGGTTGAGTGAAAGACAAAAATGCCTTAATATTTTCAAAAACGACTTGTTATTTACAAAAATGCATCGTCGTTCACAAAAATGCCTCGTTATATACAAAAATGCGTTGTCATTTATAAAAATGTCTTGTCATTTACAAGAACTTGTTTTCATTTACACAAATGCGTTGCCGTTTACAAAATTTCCTTGTCATCTACAAACATTCCTTGTGATTTACAAAAATTCCTCGTCGTTCACAAAAATTCCTCTTTATTTACCAAAATTCGTTGTTATTTATAAAAATACCTTGTCGTTTACAAAAATGTCATCTACAAGAGCTTGTTTTCATTTACACAAATGCAGTGACATTCACAAAAATTCCTGGGGTCATTTACAAAAATGGCTTGTCATCTACAAAAAATTTAAAAAAACGACGTCATCTACAAAATTCCTTGTCATTTACAAAAATGTCTTAGAAAGACTTATTTGCATTTACTCAAATGCATTGCAGTCTATAAAACTTCCTTGTCGTCTGCAAAATTTCCTTGTAGTCTACAAAAATTCCTTGTCATTTACAAAAATGACTTTTCACTGATAAAAGTGACTTGTCATTTACAAAAATGACTTTTCACTGATAAAAGTGACTTGTTGCTTAAAAACGAAAGTTACAATTGTCATAGCCGGCCTGTAGTTGAAGAACTTCTACAATATTATAAAGAAATTTAATGATACAAAAAGCGCTACAGGCCTATATACCATCGCAGTGTAGGAGCTCTGCGAAAAATATGGCTTAATTATTACGTGATAATCAATAAACCGCCTCGTTTGAGCCTGAACTTTTTAGAAAGTTCTACAATTCATTCAGTAAATTAAAGACGATTTCGAAGATATTTAATAGTTGGCCGGCAATGAATACAAATGCAAATGCACTAAATGGACAACCCATTATGTCCACATTCTAAACATGTAAGAAGAATGAATTAACTCTTTCCTTAACATCAAGTCCTAAAATTCTGCTTTTCAATCCGTCTGACGATATGAAAGACTTTCTTCAAGCCTATTAACAATAAATACACGAGAGGTACATAATGTGATAATGTGTAGAGTATTAGCAAAGAAAATAATGTATAAAGAATGTGCATTTTAACATATTTTGGAATATTTTTCAAAAATATTTCAAGACGCGGGGGGAAAGATAGAAGGGAAGGATACAGAAACCAAGAGCGTAACAATGCGTTGTTCTCATCGTGCGTTTTTGTTGTTTGACCACATTTTTATTTATTTTTCTGGTGTTAAAAACAGACGTCGGCACCAATATCCCTCAGGGGAAGAACATCTTCGGCTTTTTACACACATTGGACACGAACATCAAGAATGGTCGTTAAAGAAAGCGTAAAAATCTTGTCAGCTTTTAAAGAAGAAGATTCATGTCGCTTTTTTCAGACTTCAATTATACACCCAAAGAAATATCACAGTAGTATTGGAAGAATATTTTTGGAAGAATACTTGCCAAGTTAAATACGGTGTCTTTAGGGATTTAGTGCAGTATACTTTTTCTATATTTTCCGATCACATATACATATCATTGGGTTAATAAGTAGACTTGACATTATTACTAACAATTTTCCACTAGGTTAACACATGCCTATGGTTATGGATTAGTGAGTGAGAGAGAGAAAATAAGTTGAGAGAATTTATTTATTTACAGCCATATAAAAGTGTTAGTAATATACTCTATTTTTATATTCATTTCATCAACATACATATGTAAAACTGTCTATCTTTGGCTTAATAATTTTGGATAAATAAAAATAAAATAAAAAATCGATTTTATTATTAAAAGAACATAAAGCTATCCATCTTTGGCTTAAAAATTGGGCCATGTTTTTTAGATAAATAAAAATAAAAAGAATAAAAAAAACCAAAACGAGCATTCCAAAACATTTAAAAAAAATTATACTATGGGACAAAATAAAATACGCCCAGCTAATGACATAGAACATTTTTAACACAAAATATTCTTCCAGTGTTATTCTGAAATAAAACGATTAAGCATCCGCAGCACATGTATTCTTGTCGCAGTCTGATCGACAACTAAATCAAAAAACACAAGAATACATACACATGTACATACGTACGATGAGAGCAACACATTGTTTTGCTCTTTGTTTGTGTTCATTTTCCTTCTGTCTTCCTCTCCCCTCATCAAGAAATGATTTTTAAAAAGATTTTGGTGAGAGCGGGACGTAATGTTACAACCCGCCATAAGAAATTTTACTTCTACATGATGCGTATTCTTTATATCCGTATTCTTTGGTATTAGTCTGGCCTGCTCCGTTATTCAGTGTAGACTGTGTTATCATGACATAAACCTTCATTCGTATATATTTGGCTTCTTAGTTTAAAGATTTTTATTTTCGTATTCACCATGATGTCTATGCTACAATAATTTCAAATGCTTTTCCCAAGCCTTACTCCTGAAGTTAAAAACTTTTTAGCACTTACATACATGGTCCTTGAGAAAGGTTTTTGCCTTGAAACAGATTTTGTGGAAAACTCTAATAAACAGCCGAGTGAATTTCTTATTTATGGCAAAACACAAATTCCTTTAGAACCTTTAAAGCTTTCAAGCTTTCAAAAGCTTTAGAAAAAAAACCACTCATCTCCTCCTTAGCACTTATAATGTAGATGAGGTCTCAGTCAAAGCCATTATTAAGAAGCCAGTTTTTTAGCCATATTTTTGTGGCCTGACAATCATTCTTTCAATCTCCGTCTATAGTTGCCTGGTCAACAACAACAACAACCATGAACAGCATAATGAATTAATTTGAGAAATTATACGTTCCTTTATTCACACATATACAGACGTAAATCTTTAAACAAATATCACACTTCATTAATCATCTGCCATTGAAAGGCCTCTTGAAATGAAATTTAGCCATGGAAACCAACAACATATACTCAGACTGCATACTCATATGTTAAGTTCCATTGAAAATATTCTTCTTATTAATCTCCTCAACAAGATAATAAAAATAAAAAATATAAATACGAACACAAACAGCAGCAAAAAAAGAGAAATAAAAAATAAAAAATAAAATATTGTTGTCTTGGCAAAATTTAGTAGGACAAGACAAATTGCTTTGAAAGTTTTATGGATGCGGAGACACGATTAATTACAAAAGTTTTGATGAGACAATCGCCGAAATAAAAACAAAAACACATGTCCACTCAAGAAGTTAATTTTTTGTTAAAAATCCAGCACAGGATTTGTAGGCAGAAAAGGAAATATTATGTTGAGATTTCCCGAATTTTTTTTTTAGAGGAAATGAAGGACGATAAAAGATATTTCTTAAAAATATTTTAGTAGCTTATCAAAGTGGCAAAAACTTGTACAAGGTAGCACAAAGATAATATCTTAAAGTTATTCCCGAAAGACTCATTTGAAGATTTCAGTTTTTGGCATTACATCTTAACGAAATAACAAATCGTATACCATGGCCTGGATTAATTGATGTGAAGTAAACCTTAATCGAGCTAAGGTAAAAACAAATCAGACAATTACAGGCAAAGATGATGACATGATTGGTGTACCGCGACTCTATGGATATTAATAAGATGGGGTAGAGGATGTACCTGCGCTGTAACACGACTGATACGGCTGATCTCCCATCACAAGGGATCATTTATTTTGGCAAACTATTACCATATCTATATTCGCATGGTGCTTTGAAAAACTCCTGGAAATTACTAACCCCCTGAAAATTATGTCATCCGCATCAAATGTTTGAAGGAGATTATGTCTTCAGGGAAGGCCAAGCCTGTCATAATGGTATGCAAATAATTTACGTGGTAAACTTGATTATGTTCTAATTGTATACCAAGATGATCAGCGCAATAGTGACCTATGGGTCCATTTTTGAATAAAGATAATAAATCTGAAAATAGCTCAGTTGGCGCTGGAGATTTTGTTGGATTCAAGTCCGCTTCACATGGTAGTGAGGACCAAATGTGTGAAGACTAATTTTTGATTGGCAGCTGAAATTCCATTCTACCCAAGCATTAGACTTTGTGATTTAGGAAAGTGTTTCACTCTGGAGCACTTTTTCATGTGGAATTCCATTCTGTGATATATTGAATGCTTATGGATAGACACTGAGATACTAAGGAGGAGTAGAGGTTTTGTGGTCTTAAACTGATGTAAACTGAATCCATAAGTCAAGCCATCGAAACATGTGCTTAATTTAACTTCGACAGAGTGTACACAGAACGTGACTTAGTAATACATTCTGACAGTCAGGTCGTCATCTAAGGCCTCACCTGTTATAAGTATTATACACTCAGATACAAAAGTATACATACGGTTAACAAATTTCAGGCCTGAACAGGCCTGCACAGGCCCACAAAAGTTAACAAATTTCAGAAATTTTTTAAACAAGACCGTCTTAAAATCCAGGAATGTTGTCAGACAATTATAAAGATTTTCAACGAAAACGGATTGGTTAAAAAATTTCTGAAATTTGTTAACCGTATGTTAACAGGCGTGCACATGCCCACAAAAGTATACATACGGTTAACAAATTTCAGAAATTTTTTAACCAATCCGTTTTCGTTGAAAATCTTTATAATTGTCTGACATCTTTCTTCGATTTTAAGACGGTCTTTTGCATTGGTTTAGAAATTTGTGAAATTTGTTAACCGTATGTATACTTTAGTAACTGTGTGCATATCCAAGTTAAAGCTGAATCAGCTAGATAGCAGAACCCCCAGCTAAGTTTCAACTCATGTGGGAACTCATGGAAATAAATATTCATATCACCATGCCAGTGGGGAAAATTCACACATATAAGGAGGCCAAAATATTTGTGAGAAGCAAAAAGATCTTTAGAAAGATATAATCAACAAAACAGAATATATTGGGAGGTTAAGACTCCTGCCAAATTAAAAGGCAGTCATGCATCAGACAAAAGAGTACTTCTGTAATGATGAAAATAAAACATCAAAACACATACTTATAAGGTAAGAGGCTTCAATGCTAATCAGAGAATTGTTATTACTGATGCCGATAGGCATCCTAAAGTTTGTCGCAACATTATATGGCAGAGACATGTATATCCTACATGGACTAAAGATTGCACAATAAACTATAAGATGACGGTTCTATATCACCGTTATAGGGCAATAATAACAATTACTTACTTACTTAATTGGCCATAACAACCCGTTTATCGGATTTCGGCCTGCCGCAACACATCCTTTCAGGCGCCTCTGCTTCATGCGCGCCTACGCCAGTTGGTCACACCAATCGATGACAGGGCTTCCTCGATTTGGTCCTTCCAACGGATGCAAGGTTGTCCTCTTCGCCGACTTCTGCAGACTCCAGCATCAAATACCCGTTTCGCCGGAGCATTCTCCTCCATTCTAACGACATGACCGAGCCAGCGCAGCCGCTGGATATCAATACGCTGTACAACGTCTATGTCGTTGAGGAGCTCATACAGCTCACTGTTGGATCGGATACGGAAATTATCGCCAACTCGCACTGGACCGAAGATCTTGCGCAGTACTTTTCTCTCGAACACTCTCAAGGCCGCTGCATCTGTACTTAATAGGGTCCATGCCTCTGCGCCATAAAGAAGAATGGGTAGGATGAGTGTCTTGTAAAGTGTTAATTTTGTCGCGCGAGAGAGATCTCTACTACGCAATTGCCTATTAGGACCATAGTAGCACCTGTTGGCAAGAGTGATCCTGCGCTTGATCTCCAGACTGACATCATTTCTGGTGGTAACAGCGGAGCCAAGATAGATGAATTCTTTGACCGTATCAAAAGTATAGTTCTCGGCCGTAATCTGAGAATCAATACGCCGCGCATCTCTACTTGTCGATACTTTGTTTTGCCCTCATTTACTGCCAGACCCATCTTACTAAACTCCCGTTCAATAGCACTAAAGGCAGCAGTAACATCTCGCTTGGTACGCCCTATGATGTCAATGTCGTAAGCGTACGCAAGCAACTGGACGCTTTTTCGAAAAATAGTGCCATTGCGATGCACTCCCGCCTTTCGCAGAACACTCTCCATGACGAAGTTGAAGAGGTCGCATGATAAGGGGTCGCCTTGAAACCTCGCCTCTGAAACCTCGCACGGTACCAAAAGGTTCGGAGAGGTCCTTTCCTACCTTGACGGAGCTGCAGGAATTGCTCAACGTCGTTCTGCATAGTCTAATCAGCTTCGCAGGTATACCGAGCTCAGACATTGCGGCAAAAACAATGTCTGTTATGGGGCTATCGAAGGCTGCCTTATAGTCGACAAAAAGATGGTGTGTGTCGACTTGTTTTTCGTGGGTCTTTTCCAGGATTTGGCGTAGTGTGAAGATCTGGTCGATGGTGGACTTGCCAGGTCTGAAGCCACACTGATAAGGTCCAATCAGTGTTTTGACGAGTGGCTTCAGTCGTTCACCCTCCTGGATGGCATTCTAGCACCCGCTAGATGTTAACTAATGCGTGCAGCGAATGTCCAATCCCCTAGACGTTAAATTTGAGTTGTGCGTAGGGCTTGGAACCCACCACGTAAAAACAAATATCCAATGAAAACCAAAAAAAAAAATAATAACAATTTGTACTCCTTAAATGGATACCAACATTGTAAAACGTTAGTTTTCTGACCAATTGTTTCCTTATTATGTCACAGTGGATAATAGAATGAAATAAAGTCATTGAATAGAAATTAGTATGAAAGATGTCCTCATACAACATTCTCATTTATCTTACCTATACAAACCATATTGTTATGTTTTTACCTTTTTAAAAACGTTTAAAATATGAATTCGTAGATTGCAAATAAAATAAAAATAAATTTGTGTTTAGCTTTTAATTAAAATTCTTTATTATTCGCACAATTCTGTGTGCCACTGTTCACAACTTGATGTAAACAACAACAATTGCTTTGCTTTGTTATTCCTCTGTTTATACCCTTTGCATAAACAATAACAATTACTAGACAATTGTTCGACAGATCTCTGTAATGGAGATCTACTCTCTTCAAACCCATCGCGTCTTCACACAATACTGACTGAACTTCATTAATTTACTCGCCTGCTTTGCTTTGCCTTTTATATGGCAAAGTAAATGGTCTGATGATGTATGTTCTTGAAGGCGATCATTCATGACTTCGCCTTCTCGAAATCTCTATAAATATAAACATTGTTGTCTCCATGTATTCTTGCAGTGTTTGTTGTTGTATTTTTGTTTAATTGTTTACCATTTTTTTAATGCTGGTGTTTGTTGCTATATTAAGCAGTATGTTAATATGTAAACTGGTTTGTGCATATGTAAGCAGGTTCTGCATTGTTTTGTTGTTGTAGCTTTTGTTTATAATTTTAATGTTAAGCGATGTAAGTGGTTTATTTCAGAGCATTAACCTTTCTTACACTCAGCTTGCAGTTTTTATATTGTGTTTCATCCTCTTTGAAGGTAAGGTAGGTGGATGAGTGTGGTTGTCGATAGAATATTTTCTAAGGCCCTTAATATAAAGACGTTCATATTATGATATCGTTTTTGAAACACGCGCAAAACTTTTGTCCTCTTTCGAGACAGAAACAATACATTCATCAAAAATTGGTAATGAATTATAGGAGCACTTATTGTGCTATTTGCGGTATAATAATAATGAAATTATTTTTTTATTACCATGGCAAACAATTAAACTTTTAGAAATAACAGTAATTTACAACATTTAATAGACTATCGACATTCGAAATTTCACCATGTAATAGCCATTAATTTGTTATACGTTCGTTACGTACGTTAATAGTCTTTAACAACTTTATGCAGTCTGTGTCAGTCAGTTCATCTGTTGCTGAGACAACATTTTAGGCGTTGGCAAACGTAAACGAAACTCATAAACAATTTTATGGCATATAAAAAGGGAAACTTAATAAAAAAAAATATGGGAAAACGAAATAAAAACCAAATTTTTAATATTTTTCACACTTTTAGCAAAGACACCCACCACATACTATGAACATACGTACCATATATGAGGGCGTATGATTAATATGAAAAAATATTGTGTTTTAAACCAAAATACATAATAACATAGAAGTCATAAATACATGACACGATGGTTGTAAATAAATTATTTGCTTATAAATTCAAATGGTATGTACCATCAGAAAAAGGAGGCAAAAAAAAATCAACGTTTTTATGCTGATATCTACAATGAAATTTTACCATGAATTTAATGCCAAACATACATACATTCAACACAATTTAAATGGAATATACATACGTACGTGATAAGGGTCACTAACAACATTGTCTCTTTTTAAAAAACAATAACTATTTATCATAACAGTAGATTGAATTCCTTATGACAGCCAGAAGGGGGATATGAATGTGTGACAATTGTCTGTAGGATGTATAGGAGCATCAGAGCACTCTTTTGTTCAACAGAATGATACAAATAGGATCTTTCGAAACTTGACAGTTGATGACGGCCATCTTGTTGACATAACATCTGTCAAATTATTTGTCATTTATTCAGCATGTTTTGCCAAATCACCATGTACAACCAAAGAAAGCGGCATTTACATATATACGGAATTGGTCAGTACCACCCTTTAGGCAGGACTACGACCTAGCTTCTCACATCACTTATGTTGTGTGTGTTAATTGTATACATGAGTGGCGGGACCTACAGTTTAAAGTCGATTCCGACCGACAGATTTTCTTGAGAAACTGTTCAAGGCAATTTTTATTTTCTCTCAGTGTTTTTCCCAGAAATCTGCTGAGAGGAAGTCGCCGAAGAAATATTTTTTCGTATTTCAGTTTGAACCGGGGCCTCATAAGCCAACACACTACCTACTAGACTACGGCCACTTCAAAATGGCATGTAGTCACTGAATAAACTCTGATGAGACTTATTTATCGTTGAAAATTTCGAATTTGGGACGATTCCTGGGCATTCAATCCAAGCTTAGGATATCATTATCATCAGAGCAGCTTCTACAATTCTGATGAGACCAGAGCATTGCTATGCAATTATGTTTCATGAAGGGTATATACAGCTCAAAGAAAAACAGATAGAGGCTAAGATTCTTCTTTAACTAAATGCGTAATTGCCGTGGAGTCAGATTTGAGTCTTGCATCAGTTCATCATACAGAAGTAACGTGAGGCTAGTAACCGACCTCCTGACCAAGCACTATAGATTCAAGCAACAATTGTTTTGAAAACTCTGTAATGGACAGAGTCCATCAGAGCACACATTTATGACCTTTGCGGCGTTAAAGCATCACATCTACAGGGTTTCGAATAATCAAACGGTTCCTAAAGCACTTTAGCCGACCATAACGTAGACCTTCTTTACATTTTGCATACATACATAATTGGTCATTACAAACCTTTAGTCAGGATTACGACCTAGTTTCTCACATCACTTATGTTGTGTGTGTTAATTTTATACATGAGCGGTGGGACCTACAGTTTAAAGTCGACTCCGAACAATAGATTTTTGAAAAACTTTTCAAGGCAATTTTTATTTTCTCTCAGAGTTTTTGCCAGAAATCTGCTGAGAGAAAGTCGCCGAAGAAATATTTTTTGTATTTTGTTTAGATGTCTGGCCTGGGGCACAAATCCTGGTTTTACGTCTAATAAGCCAACACACTACCTACTAGACTACGGCGACTTCATTTTAGGCAACTTTAATATCAAACTGGATTCCTTTACGTTAAAATATTGTAGGAAAACAAATTTCTGAACATTTCTCAAAACGTGCAGCAAATTTGTCTTCTCTTTACTCTGAAACCCTTTGCGGTTATACAAAAAGTCATAAAAATTTCACAGCAACTAAATGGAGAGGAAATTTGTTGCCTACTGGCATAATTGTGCGGGCTGGCGCTGGATCAAATAGCTTCTAATACCTAATAGAAGAATCTCATATGAGCTGATTTCACTAGGTAGAGAAGTTTGAAGCATTGTAACCAGAGGTACCATCTGAACAACATTTGTGTGCATGAGACCAATGTCTGTCAGTTTTGTGAGTGTCGCTCAAAGTTCGATGATCATTTTATGCTACTGTTCGGAATTGGCTAGACAAAGGCTATTAAACAAAGTGTTATTGCCTTGCACGCTACGTTACATCAATTCCGAATAGGGCTTGATTGCTTGGCAATCAAGGGCAATAGGCTCGCTATTAACAAAATTTATCAAAGTAAACTTTTTGAATTTCCTTAATTGATCGGAATATTATTTTCGAATAATTTTTAATTTAAATTCCCAAAATGAAAGCATTTTTAAAGATTTCCTGGGCCTCCCTAATGTTCCCTCCTTACTGTTGGCATAATGAATATTAACACACACCCAGATTTACTTACATCTTTCGAAATTTTTAAATAACATTTCTAATCATATTCTGGATTTGGTAACATGATAAGCCCTTTTAAACATAAAACTGTTTAACATGTTGACATGTAAACAATTCATTTAAAACCGATTTCAAATATACAACAAGACAACAAGAGAAAAAAATATTAAAATATGATACGATATTAATTTATTCATACAATACATCACATACATACATGCATACATACATATTGTCAAAAGAGATCAAATGTTTTAAAAAATAATTCGATTTAAAGAAATTTATTATTTATTTATTATAAAATAAATACAATTTATATGACATAATAAAAATCAAAATGTCCTTCTAAATGAATGAATGAATATGTATGTATGTATAATAAAAATATATGAAATATTGTTTAACAATAAAGAAATCTTGACTAAATTTATTAAAAAAAAATATTTCAAATATTGCACACAAATACTATAAATATCATATGAAATCTTTTAATCTTTTAATTTTTTATTATAAAGAAATAAATGAAAATGATTTGAATTCAAAAAAAAAAACAAAAAAATAAATAGTCCAATGGATAGTGTGCTAGACTATTAGCGTGTGGGTCATGGGTTCGATTCCCACTAGAGACTCTGTTCCGAAAGTTAGTTACTCAGCTCGTATATAATTAAATATAATTTGTAATTGTATTGTATTTAATAAAATGATATCAAATATCGCATATTTACTGCCATCAGGCGGTTATGAAGCAGCCTTCAACCAATACCGAGAACACTTTGTAATATCTCTTCCAAGAACCCTAGAATGCTGATTAATATGAGAATAGTATTTGATAAGCACCCAGATGATTCCTTCTTAGGAGCTATACCACTTTAAAGTCAGTGATTAACGTTTCGTTTTTCTCTTCACAGAATCAACCTACTGAGCTTGACGCCATTTATGTTCTGACAAATGTCTACAATTCTCGTTCCGAAGGAAACGTGTCTCATCCAAATCTTTATGCTTTACAATCATCCAGCATAAGCTTCGATTATCTCAATCCCGCTGTGGCTAGAAAGCGTCGCTGCCCAGTTTGCTTTCTCACGTACAGTCAAAGAAAAAACTATACATACACCGTTTCTGTTAATTTTTAGTTTTCTGTCCAATAATTTCTATATTATTTTCGGTATTCGTTTTGCTTTTCAAACATTCTTGATTGTAAATGCCTTAAACAACGCTGCAACATTATTTTTAATTTGATAAATCTACACCATTGTATGTACACTTTATTCTTTGACTGTATATCCTTTCAAACTTCTTCTCGCACTCAAAACTATTGCCATATTTTTCGTTTTCGTTCTGATTATCTAAAAGCTTGTGTACAGTTCTGTTTATTCGGAAATAGAGCGACGACGCCTATTCCTCAGGAGTTTCAGTGCCTGGCTCCTATCACAGAAGCCTTTGAAAAGTGTAGCAGAAGATTTGTTTTAAGCCTGATTAAGATGTTCATCAAACAAGTTCAAGAGTTCATTAATTTATAATGTGGTATCTATACCCCGGGGTCTAAGGTAAGGAATTTCATTACTTAGGAGCTTCATCTCCTTTTTATATCGGAGAACTGAGATCGAAATGCTACCGGGATCCTTAGAGCACCTTAAGTGCCAAAGAAAATTCTAATAGGTGAACCCCGAAGACTCAGAACTATACACGCCTGTAAAACACGCGTGAGAAAATTCTCTGGATCTCCAAACTCGGTAATGACACAAGCCATTCTCCAGCTAATGCCATCTACAAAAAAATCGTACAAGGAAAACTTTTAAGTGGAAAGAAAAGTACGGGCCAACACACTATATACTGGACTACGGCGACCAACCCTCTACATTCCAGACTATGACGACCAACATACGACATACTAGACCAAGGTGACCAAGACTCTACATACCAGACTACGGCGATCTACACACTACATACTAGACTATGACAACCAACACACTAGACTACGTGGACCAACACTGTACATACTAGACTACGGTGACTTCAAAGTAATTGGATCTGTGGTCGTATTTTTTAAGAAATTACCGTGAAATTAATTTTTTTTTTTGTGATCTGCAATTGAAGATTATGAACACGGCGGTATGTGGTTTCATGAAGATAGTAATACGGACCATACAACACGGCCGATTTAGGTTTTATTGCATGCGTAAAGTTTTCAGAAAAAATAATTTCGAGGATTCGCGATGTCTATTGGTCACTTAAATCCTGCGACTTGTAGGCGTCAGACTTACAAGAGCATATTAACGCGTTTATACTGCTTGTGAGCATAGCTGCCAGATAAACGAGGCACCAAATCGTCAAATACTTGAGAAAAAATCATCAAAATAGTCAGAGCAGTTTGTTGTAAACATCAAAAAATCGTCAGAAAAAATAAATAAATAAATTAGAAGTTTTTAAAAACCAAAATTATTGCTATTGTAGTAAAACATACACATAAAGTCAATGTATGTACATATCTGAGTTCAAAAATAAAATATTTAAAAAAAAATTTTTAGGATTTAAAAGCTAGCGTCCCTTATCTTCATTTAATAATTTTTTTCCAAAAAATGGAGAAATTTTATATCATATTCAGGGAAAAATGTTTAAGGTTTAAACAATTAAAACAATTAAATTTAAACAGTGTTGTTTATTGACACATAAGCGCAGCAATAATATTGCATCACCTTAGTCTACGGGTGGTGTAAGTAGTAAGGAGTCAGAAGCTCTTGACATTCTGAGCATGAAAATTCAGTGTAATGTTGTCTTCAACCGACTCATGTTTCAGTTCCTTCAGTTCCTTCTTAAGATCTTATCATCTGATCTTACTATTTACACCATTTATAACCGACCGAGAATAGAATAAAACTCTCATGTATGGGTCGGTGCCTCAACGTCTATTTTGAGGTTTCTCGACCGTATAAAGTAGCGTATCCAAGTCCATTGACACATTGGTGCAATGTGGTTTGTGTTTCACTGTTCTATTGCTACTATAAAACGGATTTGCTCGAACGAAATAATAAGACTTGTTCCCGAAAATCTTTCGCGGCCAGGACATACGTATGTGGTCGATTGGCCAGTGGATCGCACTCTGCATTACAGAAAAAGTACGTTTTTTGGTCGGATTATTCGTACGTGGAACTCAATTCCTGCAGAGGTCTTTCCTGATACTTATGGTATAAAAGTATTCAAGTCTAGTGTCCATAAACACTGCTCTCTCTTTTCTTCTTCCCATAACATATGTCCATAGTTCCAGACACAATGCCATCCATCCCCTGACTGTTGGTAGTACGGAAAAAAAATAACGACGCTTGCCTTTGTTCTTCCGATGGTAATATTAGAAGCTGAACTCGAATTTTTAAAATTGTCTTCAGAGACAAGTGATAAATTATTGTAATTTTTTGACTTTTAAGAGGTTACAAAGGAATATAAATAAAATACAGAAAAATCCTCACAGGTATTCGATAGTAACTTAAAAACATAATACTTTACTCCTTGTATTTATTTACTAACATAAATTTCCAAAAGTAACAACTACAAAATAAATACAAAGCTTAAAGTGACTTGTAATGTACTAAAGTAAAGAATATGATGTAAATTTTTAATTTTTAAAAATCGTCAAAATAAGGCCATAAATCGTCAAATCGCCAATATGACATTTTTGAAACTCAAAATCGTCAAAATGACGATAAATCGTCAAATCTGGCAGCTATGCTTATGAGGTATCTCAAGTTGTCTTCGGGAAACCGCCTGAATCGTACGAAAAAGTAATAAAAAACTATCTCAAAAGAATCGACAGCAGCAACTAATTCAGAGGCAATCATTTAAGTGACATTGATCTTCGTACATAATGCCAAGGCTCCATTATTATAATGAAATAAAAATTTCAACGAAATTATAGCTTATGAATGTTTTGTTCAACTTTTCTTTGGAATATTTTTATGAAAACGTAAATGATTGACTAATTGTAACCAAATAAACAATTTGTATGATTTTTTCATACCAAAAAAGATTTAAAGATTAGAGTATAACAAAATATGCTACGATGACAGCTACACAATTGCCAATCAGACTTTAAGAGTTTTCGATAAACATCTTAATTTCTACACAATTTTTCCTTTTTAGATTTACTTTAATACACATTTTTTGTTTTATTTTTTTCCTTTTTTTGTGTTCTTTGTTTTGTATATTTTCTATGTCATATTAAACAAAACGAAAGATAAAAGAATAAAAAAAAATTATTATAAATAAGTGCACGAAATCGTGCTCTATTTTGTAAATTACCATATAATGACCCATGTACATTCATCGTACCCGCCGTACTCGTAGTAGTTGTAGTGGCAGTAAATGTACATTTCAAGTAGACGACTAAACATTACGTAGACAGCTAGTAAAACGTGATGTTATGAAATTATTTCGTTTTTTTAATGGAAAATAAACGCTTAAATGACTGCAGTGAAATCTAATTTAATATACAGTTAAAGTAATAAACCGTTTAGTTATTACGACATAATTTAAGTTAACCAACTGCTGCTACACAATAAATAGTAAAATTTTATTAAAGCGAAAGAAAGGCTTTACTTATACTTCTAATCGTGATATTGTAATATCACGTTCTATAAATATCTTTTTTTGTTTTAACCGATACAGTCCCTAATTCATATGTTAAAGGAATACATACTTCCAATAGGACAATTTTCCCGAATTCGATTAAAATCGAAAAGATTCTATCGGGCCCGCCATCTAACGTTTTTTTTTGTACAACTAGTGCTTATTTCGTGAATGGTAACACTTAGCTCATGTCTGATTTGACAGATAATTAGTTTTATCCTTACGCTGAACGAATATGGTTGTGTATACGCTTGAACAACGCTGGGAAATATTGCGACATTACTTTGAAAATCATGGTGATGTTGCAGAATGTGTACGAAAATTGCGTACGGATTTTGGCAGAAGAGAAGCACCATCAGCTCCGTATGTACGTTATCTTGTGAAAAAAGTGAAAGAAACTGGCATCCTCATCGATAAACCAAAGCGTGAAAAGCCAAAAACAGTGCGTACACCCGAGAATATTGCTGCTGTGGCAGAAAGTGTGCGTGAAGCGCCATCAACAACAATTCACCGTCGTTCTCAACAATTGAACATTTCGGAGACATCATTGAGACGAATTTTGTATAAAGACCTTGGTATGACGCCATACAAAGTCCAATTGGTTCAGGAGTTGAAGCCAATTGACCATCCAATGTGTTTTCGCTTCGCTAAGTGGGCCTTCGATCGACTTACAGAAGATGCCAATTTTGGCAAAAAAAAATCATCTTTTCAAATGAAGCTCATTCTGATCATGGCGGGTATATAAACAAGTAAAATTGTCGCATTTGGGGCACAGAAAACCCACACACATTAATTTAAAAGCCGTCGTACCCAAAACGAGTTACTGCTTGGTGCGCATTTTGGTCCAGAAGCATAATTGGGCCATTTTTCTTCGAAAATGAGCAAGGAGTGACCGTTACAATCAATGGCGATCGTTATCGGGCCATGTTGAACGAATTTTTGTTCACAAAAATTGAAGAGGATGATATTGGCAACATTTGGTTTCAACAGGACGGCGCTACGTGCCACACAGCCGAAGCTACACTCGATGTTTTGCGCCCTGTTTTTGAAGATCGCATTATCAGCCGCAGAGCTGATGTCGTTTGGCCACCTCGGAGCTGCGATTTGACACCGTTGGACTATTATTTGTGGGGTGCCGTCTAAGATAAGTGTTACGCCGACAAGAATTTAGAATTTAATTAAAGACTCCCAATGCTATTTACATACACATACATAATTGGTTATTACAACCGTTCAATCAGGATTACGATATAGTTTCCCACACTACCCATGTTGTGTATGTTAATTTTATCCATGAGTGGTGGGATCTGCAGTTATAAAAATCGACGCCAAACGACAAATCCTTGAGAAACTTTTTCATGGCAATTTTATTTACTCTCAGAGTTTTTGCCATAAATCTCCTGAGAGGAACTCACCGAAGAAATATTTTTTTCATATTTCGTTTTATTGGAGATGTCTGACATGGAGTTCGAAGGTCTAATAAGACAACACACTACCTACTAGACTACGGCGACTTACCTAATTACATACCATAAAACACGTTACTTTAACAAATTAGCTGCAAACTGAAAAGAATACTGACCGCATGGTGTCATCTGTAGACAATAATGGCAATGATGTACGAGCATATGGCCTTCTAAGAGGAACTTACCAACTTTGACAGCTGAAACGGTCATTGTGTGAACTTAATTAAAGCTATATCTGTTAAATTGGTTATCATTTATTTATTTATCACATCACCATTAATGGGCTCTCGAGCAGTTGAATTCTGACCCAAATTACCACCGAATAGTTATCTCCAGCAATGCAGTCCATTTCTCGGTAAGAGGGTACCTGACAAAATAAAATTTTCGATTATGGGACAATACCAATCAACATGAGATCCAAGGGCATCTAATGCATTCCGAAAAATCACTGTTTGTTTAAGATTTTAGGCTGATCACCAATTTTTTTTGTCCGATATTAGTTAATCTGTACCCAAATTACCCGAATGTGGTTTTAACAGAACGGTATTATGTGCCGCTCAACTATATTCTGCACGAGAGATTTGAAGGCACAATTATCTCACACGGAGGTAATGTCAACTGGCCATCGATATTGTGAGATTTCTTTTTCTTGTGGGGCTTTGGCCCTTGCCATGGATTAAAATCAGCTTCGTTTATGCTTCATAGCAAGGGAAAATTTTTCATTTTATATGTACTCGCCCAGAGAAGCCGTGGCTGACATTTGAACGATGTTATATACCATAGTTAATGGCATCAATAGGTCTTTCAAACGAATAAAAAATGTCGATGAAACCTAATTAAATTTTAAGATAAAATGGGCTTAAGGAAAGACCCAATGATGCCACCTTCTGATATGATATAAGGATAATGCGGCGAAACAACAAATGTTCTCTGTAATCAATCGAATAGCCAACCGACCACGAACGTATGTGCTCTGCGTGGAACATGCTTAGTCCTTTGAAGGAGTGATAAAACGGGAAAACACTAGCAACATTGACATGATGCTGCAAAGAATCAATAGAGTTATATACCTCTCTGTATAAGAATATGTTTTCCTATGTATATACACCTATTGAAGCCGCCGTAGTCTAGTTGGTAGTGTTATGGCTTATTAGACCTAAACCCGAGGTCAGACAGCAAAACAGAAAATGAAAAGGATAATTGTTCGGCGACTTCCTCTCAGTAGGTTTGTTGCAAAAACTCTGAGAGTAAATAAAATTGCTATGAAAAGTTTCTCAAAAATCTGTCCCGCCGCTCATCTATAAAATTAATACACATAACAAGAGTGGTGCGGGAAGGTAGCTCGTAATCCTGACTGAAGGGTTGTAATGGCCAATTATGTATGTAGGTTATGTATGTGTAGATTCAGTAATAGGTTGAGCTGGTTGAGATGTGATAGGACTTCAATGTTGTAGCCGCGCTGTACGCAGTCAAGCACGGCATTACGTGTAAAGTTGTATTCCATTCTCGATCAGATAAAAGTGATCATCCCCTTTTGGGGTTTAGAGTGACAATGGATTTTAAAATAAACACCGGCAAGAAAACTTACACGGTTAGCTAATGTCCAAGGGAATGATAGGAACCTGTAAGAACCCTTAATAAATTTTATTATATTTTTCTGAAGTCTGACATTCCCTTTGTCTCATTTTCACTGAACGAGATGCTGGTTTCCAGCTGCAAAAACCTTCGAATATGAACACCAATAAAAAATATTCACTTCAAGTAATTCTAGCGCCCTGCAATAATGGCATCCTTATTTCTCTACTTCCATGTTACCTTGTATTGACTCAGTTACCAGCAAAAAAAAATGTTGTAGCATCTCATAGAACCGATTTCAAATGTTTATTGATGCTTTCAATTTTATTGACTATTTTCTTGTAAATTTTTTTCTACTTTACACGGGTACAATATCAGCAGTTTAATGTTTCGATAGCTTTACAAAATTATTTTCTTTCTGTTTCTTCATTTTCTTGAGGGTTAAAACTGATTTTCTTGGGTTTCTTTACTTCCTTATCGTATCAAAATTCAATCCAACTTTTTTGGATTCTTTTTTGTTTTTTTTTTGTGTAAAACAAAATCCAGACAATAACTTTTATTGGCATAAGTGTACATACATATGTTTTTATTTGTGCATATGCTTTCCTTTTTGCGTGTTAAAGAGAGGAGGGGAAGTGGAAATCAAAGATCTTTTTTTTTTCTAAAAATCGTTTTTGTGAAAATCCAAACCAAATAGCTTTTGAGAGATTGCAACCCAAAAAAAAAAGAAGCAGAGCTCTTATGGCATATTTTTCTATTAAAAATAAAGGTTCTGATACGAGGATGGTTATGAAATTTTTAATTTTTCACACATTCAGGACTATTGTAGGGTATGTTGCAACGAGGAGGAGTTGGAAACTATTGAACACCTCATATGTAACTGTCTAGCCTTTAGTAGGTTGAGGTTGAGGACCCTGGGCAGGGGCTTCTACGAAGGATTGGACTCTTTGTCGAGTGTTGACATAGATTGATTAATAGGTTGAGCTGGTTGAGAAGTGCTAGGGCTTCGATGTTGTAGTCACGCTCTCTTGTGTGTTTGTGATCTGTGTTTTTCCTCCGTCTCCTTATCCTGCCTTACCTATCTCTACTCCTTTTCCCTAGCTCCTTTATTATCCTATCTTTCTCTCTCTCTCTCTCTCCGTCATTTTGAGCTCCGAGTATTGTATGTATTGTAAAAGTCGTCGTAGTCTAGTAGGTAGTGTGTTGGCTTATTAGATGCAAAAGCCTGGGTTCGAGTCCCAGGCCAGGCATCAAAGACAAAATACAAAAAGTATTTTTTCGGCGACTTCCTCTCAGTAGATTTCTGGCAAAAACTCTGAGAGTAAATAAAAATTGCCATGAAAAGTTTCTCAATAAATAAAAATCTGTCGTTCGGAGTCGACTTTAAACTGTAGGTCCCACCACACATGTATAAAAATTAACACACACAACATAAGTGGTGTGAGAAACTAGGACGTTGTACAATGGGTCAATTCGACCTCCGGGTACTGTACTTGTCTTAATTGACAAGTACACGTCCTCGAACCTAACCTAACGCTAGGTAATGTAAATGTAATACAACTCGAATGCGTTCACAAACTCATTCACCTAGAAATGGTGCACGTCGATGAAAATTAATTTTTCAATGAAAATTAAAGTTTTTGGCCACTTGGCCATGGTGACTTTGTCAAACAAACTCAATAAATGACAACTATGATGTGGCTTCAACATGATGTTCGTTATCGATCACCAATGTTCGGAATTTCGTGTTGTAAAACCCGATAGATAATGAAACGAAACAATATTGATGTTGATAAGATTCACGCCATATAATCCTGCATACGAACATTTCCCTTCATCCCTCGCATAAAACTTAAAGTGTGAAATAAATTTTTCCTGCTCTTACATGTATTTTCTCACACTAACCAACTACTTTTTATTGGCTCACCTGAAAGATAAACTTCATATTTGTATGGATGATGAAACAAAAAAAAAAACAAGGAAAACTTCAAAAAAATTTACGAAAACTAGTTCAATCTGCTGAAGTGAAAGTATCTGCAATAAAAAACAATCTTTATGGCAGTATTTTGTTGTTTCAAGAAAAATATTTTTTACTCGTATGAGTAGAGAGAAACACTTAAAAAATATTTCGCTTTAAAACGCATTTGGGTTTAAAAAGCAAAGAAAAAAATTTTCATTTTTTCATTTTTATACGCGAATTAAGCGAAATTATAGAGTTTTTGAGTAGAAATATTTTTATTGCATGTTTGAATTTATTTACAGCGAGCACTTATGAAAAATCTCAATTGCTTAAAAACATGAAAAAAAGAAATTTTATGGTTGAAATGGCCATAAGATAAGCAAATGGGGGTCGAATTTAAAAATTTCTTTAATACCTTCTACACATACATAGACATAGCAAGAGCACTAAGTAAATAAAATTGCCATGAAAAGATTCTCAAAAATCAGTCGTTCGGAGTCGACTTAAAACTGTAGGTTGCGCCACTCATGTATAAAACACACACAACATAAGTGGTGTAAGAAACTAGGTTGTAATCCTCACTAAAGGGTATAGTTTTCGTGCATACCTTTCCAATTTTTTAAACCAAATTTCGAACGATGCTATTCAGCGTGATTTTTCAATCAAAGCTTAAATAGGCTTTTCCGGGATTTTTTAAAAATGTACCTGTGCATCTCGATAATGCAAGGCACTGATATACTATGTAGTTGTCTAAGAAATATTCTGGTGTAAAGTTATCCGCCCGATCTTGGGTTCTGTACCAGGTTGTGTAATGATTTCTGCATTGGCACCAACAATAAACTCCCTAACGACATGGGAGTTATTCTGGTTATTGACATTTGTCTTGTTGTCTGAATGGATACACCACAAACGCCTTGAAGGAAATGGTAAGACAAATCGAAATCCTACAAACGAATTTTTAAGGTCAACTTTATAAGTAAGTATGCATCAATTGCTACCAAACACATAATGCATTGAGCTTTGATGTACCTGAACAATAATACATACAAAACCAACATTTAATCAGAGCTACGACCCAGCTTCACAAACCAGTGTTGTGTCTCTTAGCATTGTCCATGAGCGGCACGGTTAATAAGTTACTCTAGCAACTTATGTAGTGTGTTGGACGTGAGTCCACGAACCCAACGCTAGCTCGGACATCTGGTACAAATATGAGAAAATATTTCTTCGCCGATTTCCTCTCAGCAGATTTCTGGCAAAAACTCTGAAAGTGAATGAAATTTCCACGAAAAGTTTCTCCAAAAATCTATCGTTCGAACTTGACTTTGAACTGTAGGTCCCGCTACTCACTTACAAATTTGACACACACAACATGGATGGTATATGAAACTAGGTCGTAATCCTAGCTGAAGGGATATAATCACCAATTATGTAAGTAAGTTAGGAGAGATCAACTATAAAGTAATCCAATTACTGACATGACATAATGATTATACCAGTTCGTTATATCCTATCAGGGTACGACACCTTTTCAAGATGTGGGCATGCCTAAATAAAAACAGTTAAGTGGAACTTGTAGTGTCGTAATGTACGATATTTGGCACTGAAAGCACTGAAAGTGAACAAAATACGTAAACGGATATATCCTGTCAGGAAACAACACCATAAAGAGGACCAAAAATAATTGGGCGTTGTGAAAACGGATCACTAAAAGAAGAACAGCCAAGAGAAAGACTACACGACAAAATAATACTGTAAAACACTTTCTCGGAGCATGATGCCTACGTTGTAAATTGTTTTGTTGGTTAAAAATCCAAGGAATGCAATGGCAACTGGCACGTATAAAAGATTTCCACTTCCAGTACAAAAACTAGCAATTTTCTTATTTATAACACAATGCTCTCCTGTAGTTCGATCATCTTAAGATTGTTGATAGTAAAGAAAATAAAAGAAGTTATTTTAAACACTTACGAACACTAAACAAAAATATTGTGAGAGAATTAAAAAAAAATTACTTTCTAGTAATCGTCTAGTATTAGTAACAGATTTTCAGTAGTTGTAAGCAACCGACACATATGCTATGAGTTGTTTATTATCTTACTCCTGTGCTCCTTTGGCACAAATAAAATTAAATTAAAAATCTTGCATGCATGCCATACATATAGAGATTCGAGGAAACAACAAGTGTTTTAGCTTGTATTACATCTTCCGAGAACCTTCACTTTGCAGAGAATTTTTGTGTGAACAGAAGCAAGAATGTGTACCGTTTTTATTTAAACTCTTTATTTAATATTCTTTTGTTCCTTCCACAATACACTCTTACTCACATACGCATGTACGTATGTATGTGCAGCATACTTAAGCACATATATATATATTCTTTTGGTATTTCTATATACATACATACGCTTTCTAATCACATTATTATCACACATTAAGTATAGTTGTATGTTAGGGACGTTTTGTATGTATTCAAAATATAACATATGTATGTGCATACACACATATACATATATGTATGCATGTAGTACCAGCATTTCTCCATGTACAGTTAATACCAGTAAAAATCTAATTGTTTAAAAGTTTATGCTGAAAATATCAACTTTTTGCTATCGACATCTATTCTGTATCTTATCATTTTTAGGCTCGTCCTTTTCATAGGATATTTTTTTGTAGTCTAGTAGTAGTCTAATAGTAGTCTAGTAGTAGTCTAGTATTAGTCTAGCAGTAGTCTAGTAGTAGCCTAGTAATAGTCTAGTAGTAGTCTAGTAGTAGTCTAGTAGTAGTCCAGTAGTAGCCTAGTAGTAGCCTGGTAGTAGTCTAGTATTAGTCTAGCAGTAGTCTAGTAGTAGCCTAGTAGTAGTCTAATAGTAGTCTAGTATTAGTCTAGCAGTAGTCTAGTAGTAGTCTAGTAGTAGTCTAGTAGTAGTCTAGTAGCAGTCTAGTAGTAGTTTAGTAGTAGTCCAGTAGTAGTCTAGTAGTAGTCTACTAGTAATCTCGTAGTAGTCTAGTACTAGTCTAGTAGTAGTCCAGTAGTAGTCTAGCAGTAGCCTAGTACTAGTCTAGTATTAGTCTAGTAGTAGTCTAGTTGTAGCCTAATAGTAATCTAGTAGTAGTCTAGTAGTAGTCTAGTAGTAGTCTACTAGTAATCTAGTAGTAGTCTAGTACTAGTCTAGTAGTAGCATAGTAGTAGTCTAGTAGTAGTCCAGTAGTAGTCTAGCAGTAGCCTAGTAGTAGTCTAGTAGTAGTCTAGTAGTAATCTAGTAGTAGTCTAGTAATAGTCTAGTAGTAGCCTAGTAGTAGTCTAGTAGTAGTCCAGTAGTAATCTAGCAATAGCCTAGTAGTAGTTTAGTAGTAGTCTAGTAGTAGTCTAGTGGTTGTCTACTCCAGTAGTAATCTAGCAGTAGCCTAGTAGTAGTTTAGTAGTAGTCTAGTAGTAGTCTAGTGGTTGTCTACTCCAGTAGTAGTCTAGTTGTAGTTTAATAGTAGTAGTCTAGTAGTAGCCCAGTACTAGTCTAGTCGTAGTCTAGTTATATTCTAGTAGTAGTAGTCGAGTAGTAATCCAGCCCAGTAGTTTCCCCGTACACCCACCACTGCGGGAGGAACGTGAACCTACGACCAATTGAAGAACTGAGAACAGCGGCAAAAAGTCTTAAGGGAAACAAGGCTCCCGGACCAGACGGGGTACCAGCCGAAGTACTCAAGTTGATTGCGGAAAACCGGCCAAATGCACTTCTCGAAGTGGGCAATGCCTGTATTTCCCAGGGCGTCTTCCCTAACCAATGGAAGATACAGAAATTAACGCTGATTAGCAGGGGAAAAGGAGACCCGACACATCCATCATCATACCGCCCTCTTTGTATGTTGGATAGCGCCGGTAAACTATTAGAGAAACTGCTCCAACGCAGGCTGGCAGCGGCGATTGAGACAGCTGGAGGACTATCGGAGAGGCAGTATGGTTTCCGACCGGTTAGATCTACGCTTGGGGCCATAGCAGACATAGTGGAATGCGTTGAACGGACAGATTTAAGGGTTACTATCCGAAGCGCGTTGTTGTCCTTGCCACGCTCGATGTGCGTAATGCTTTTAACAGTCTACGATGGGAGGTTATCACTACGGGAAAAATTTCGAATTCCTATGTACCTTCTGAGAATATTATGCAGCTACTTGAAGGATCGCAAGCTTCTCTACGATACACCCGAAGGCCGGAGGACCGTAGAGATCACGTCTGGGTCAGCTCAGGGATCTATTCTGGGGCCTGGCTTGGTATAGAGATGCCAGAAGACACATACATCGTGGGATAGGCGGATGACATAGTGGCGGTAAGTTCAGCGCGCGATATGGAGGATGCCAGGAGAAAACTGAATCAAGGCGTGATAAGGACGCAGATATGGCTCGAGGACCACGGACTAGAGCTTGCAAGGAATAAGACCTCGGTGATGACATTGGCTCACATTCCACTCGAGATAAGTATGTAGATAGGTGACGTATCACTGATCACAAAGAAGGCAGTGAAATACTTGGGTCTCAGACTAGACTGTAGACTTAACTACTGGGCCCAAATACAGCATGTGGCTATCAAGGCAGCAAAACTAACGGGCATATTGAGCAGACTGATGGCAAATATCGGCGGACCAACGCAGTCCAAACGCAAATTGATTATGGCAACGACTAACTCGATACTACTTTATGGCAGCGAGATATGGGGAGATGCGTTGGAGTTTAAATCCAAGCGGAAAATAGTAGCAGCGGTGCAACGAACAGCGGCACCAAGAGTCGCTTCGGCCTATCGCACGGTGATCACAAGTGAGTCGCCTATTGACTTGCTGGCATTTGAGCGAAGATTATGGAAAGCGAAGTGGGAAAACCTCGCCATTAGTATCGCAGATGTCAGATCTCAAACTATACGGCGATGGCAAAGTTGATGGAGTGATGAAACAAGTGGAAGATGGACTGCTAGACTTATTCCATCTATAGAAGCATGGACACAGAGATAATATCTACACCGCATGAGCAAGGTGAATGATCCTGGCTGCATTTATTGCGAGGAAATGAGTGACGACACTGAACACACATTCTTCCATTGCATCAAGTGGCAAGACGAGAAGAATGTGTTGGTGGAACAGATTGGCGAATTCACACCCGACAACATTGTTGACGCAATGCTCGAAAGCGAGACGAAGTGGAACGCTGTGAGGAGATACGTAGAATGTGTACTCCGCAGGAAAAAGGTCGACCTTGATACAGTACGACAGAATGATACATGAGAAGACAAGCCAATAGCATGAAGCTGGCTTGGAATATGGCGTACCCAGACGTGGGAGAGTAGACAACGGTCCTTAACAGGACGTCGTTCCGGGCCCTTCCCGAAGTAATGCAGATAGCCGTCCCGGGAAGGGAGTATCCCCAGAAGAGGAGGAGGGATTGTTTTAATGGAAGCCCCACTCGACGCAGCTGACGACGGTCACTGTAAGTGCGAAGGCATTTTGAACCCTACCTCAGACGCCGAAAAAACAAAGTAGTCCAGTAGTAGTCTAATCGTAGTCTAATTGTAGTCCAACCCATCGAGCTTTTTTTTCAAATGATTAATGACGGTTTGTTTATACCAGAATGATGTATATCTTTAACATCAAAATTATAGGATCGAAAATTCGTTGCTGATTTGTAATTAAAGCATCGCTTCCGTAATCATTAAAACTTTCTTTCAGCAGAACTTTGGTTAGAGCCTACTAACGACAACTCAAATGTACGATTCTTTTGCTTTTGTACGATTCTTACTAAGATTCACTGTACATCCAGACAATACTTACATATTTGTTTGGCTTAATAATATTGTATTTAAATTGTTTTTTTTTTGTTTTTGTTGTTGTCGTTATTAAATACTAACAAGAAAACGAAGAAGCATTAAAAAGGATGCCACGAAAGGATAACGAATTTTATAGAAATAATTTCAATACGTTTTTCTTGTTTTATACAACTACACACACAAACATTTACAATTTCTATAGACCATTAAACTCTAACACTTACCACAAATACGAATACAGTTTATTTTATATAGGGGTTTGCATAAAGAGCTTCCTATCTTTAAATTTAATGAGAAAAAAGTGTGTGTGAGATATCATTATTTGAAAGCTTTATTGATGCTACTATGTGGAGAATATAGAATCGTTTAAATGTCTTCCAAGGCTTCTCTATGTGGAACACATCTAAGATATCCAATTTTCCTTAACGTTTCCATATTTATCAGGCCGAATTTAACCGATGGCATGGGTTGTGTTGGTTTTTTTTCACCACTGCGGTTTGTGTCGTATTTTCATTCACCTGTAAGTTAAGAAAACCTCACAGTATAATGTCTAACGAGATCAAAACGCATGATCCCGGTGGAAAGTTCATATCATCTCCATACGAAATGAGTATCGCCCTTTAATCGCTTATGAAGAATATGCAATGTGGCACTTTTCTGTTGTAACTAAGTATGTATATGTATATCGTTGTTGTCCAGATCATCCAACAGGCTATGGTAACCATCGAACTATACGTCATTGGTGTGACAACGATGTTCTGGCTAACCTCATTCTCAAAGAAATATAGGCCGATGACGACACCAGTCCAAAATCCACGCCAAACAGTGACTTTTTCGGGATACGTTTGAAGCAATAATTTTGTTTGTTCACACTCCCTTTCATCCATGATTCTTGATGATAATTATGATCAGTTGCCAACTACTCCACAGCCCATTCAGGGAACACACATTGTTATCTCTGGTCGTCCGTGTTGACTTGATAACACAGACTGGTAGACCAGCCTCTCATATAATTTTTGGTGATGGCCAGGCCAATATCGTTGTCATAGAAATATGGACCGAAGACGCCACCAGCCAAAAACTACAACAAACAGAAACAAGCTTGGGATGCCTAGGACGATATCAGATTTCATGGGGTTGAATGTAATCCAATTGAGTCAGTTGCCAACTGCTCCACATCTAATTCAGCGAACAAGTGTCACTGTTTGTAGAAGTTTATCTTCAGTTTCTGGGTTATTAGAGTCACCTGCCAACTGTTTTAGAGTCCATTCAGCGAGCTTAAGTCGTTGTGGCAAAAAATTTGATAGAAGTGGCTTCAATAAAATGGCCAAGTTCGGAATTTGCTGTTGAAGGACCCGATATATACAAACATCGTATAGCTTTAAGGGCCAATTTAGATTTGTTAAAGCATTGCATACAACAACAATGTACAGCATAATACAACACAATGTTTTGTATTACAAAACAATTCTCTCTTCCCCTCTCTCTCTCTCTCTCTCTCTCTCACTCTCTCTTTCTCTCCCTGCGTGTAGAATTGAACACACAATGCAATCTTGTTGCCTTTGTTTGTATTTTAAGTAAATTAAAGTGTATACATGTATGTATGGAAGTATGTGTTTGTGTGTGTATTTAATTTTATAAAGATTTAAAAGAACAAGAAATGGAAAACGCCGAACACGTTCCTTTTTTAATGTATTTTAGATTTTCTCCTTCCTTGCATTTCAGTATTGCTAGCATGGAAAAGTCAGAATGAATTGAAAATTTATGGACTTGCAAATATTTTCAGAAACTTAACAGACGTACCTTTTACAGCATAATACTCGTATTCACCTACAGCAGATGTAATTCAATTTTATTATTTATGAATGTGTGTGTGTACGTGTGTGTTTTCTTTTAAATACTTTGTTTCTTGGTGGATAAAAAGATTTAAAAACTAAAACTTGATTCGTTTAAAACAGTGATGGGCATAAATTTCGTAGAAAATAAAATTAAAACAAAAACTGTTTTGAAAACTTTTAACTTTAAAAGTGAGAAATCGTTCATAAACCCAACGAAATAATATTGTTACATAAATCGAAACGAGCTAATATCGTTTAACATTAGAAACGATAAACAAAAGCTACCAGCTACACCAACACAATACACACGATACAAATACTCACTAACACTAAGAATACAATGAAAGTGTTGATTATCTAAAGCTGCTCACACATATGTACGACGAACCTGGTTGCGCCTGGTACCAACAACAACATGTATGTGACAAAAAAGGATAGACAACATACGCAATGTACACAAACAACAATATATTATCAATAGAGCTCTCGAGAAGGCGAGATCACGAACCTTCCACTTCAAGAATGTTCGTTAGACTGGTTGTGTCGGACTATAAAAGGGCTGGACAAAGCAGGCAGTCAGTCAGTAAGAATTCAGTCAGCTTTGTGTGAAGTTGCGTGTGAACAAAATAAGTTGTACAGATCCAGTGAATACTTGTGTGAACTAGTAAAGTGAATAAACAGATTATTGTTGTATCGTTAAGTTGTATACGGTGGCACACAAAAGTAGTGTAAAGAATAATGAGAGTTTAAGAAAAATTAAACATATATGTTTTTACTTGGTTTGCTATTAACGAACTCAAATTTAAACGTTTTTAAAAAGGTAAAAACGTAACAATATTGTCTAGTGCGAGTTTATCAAGTTCAGTGAGGCATGAAAGCGACTACTTTACAAGACTAACGAATGATATATGTGAGCTGAAATATGATAAAGATCCTAATATACAGGATGTGAGAATAGTCACGAACGTATGTATGTCTTAAAACCAAAATTGGGAAATGCTCAGTCGCACAACGCTACGCTTCCATTGATGCATTTAACCGCACGCTACTGAATACCTCAAGATACGACATCTTGCTGTTGGTATTTTAAAGTCGGTTTGATAGTGAAGTCGCCGTAGTCTACTAGGTAGTATGTTGGCTTATTAGACGTGAGGCCTTGGTTCAAACCCTAGAACAGATATCTCAAACAAAACGAAACACGAAAATATTTCTTTGGCGTCTTCCTAGCAGCAGATTTCTGGCAATAATTCTGAGAGTTAATAAATTGTCATGAAAAGTTCCTCAAAAAATCTGTCGTTCGGAGTCACAACATTAGTGGTGTGAGAAAACAGGTCGTAATCCAGACTGAAGGGTTGTAATGACCAATTGCGTATGTATGTATGTGCAAATAGTGACCATTTCGAGGAATAGCAGCATATTATAGGAAATCTTAGTACCTGCATTTGCACACAAACTTCTCTGCTTGGTTATCAGCGGTCAATACTTTCCGCCACTATGACGACTTTTGTTTTAGTAAGAAGTGGTGTACAATTTTGCATGATGTTAGGGTACAAGGCAGTGCCCATATAGCATCAAAACACCTCTTGGTAATCGCCAAACTGAAGCTTAGACTGAAGAAAATATAGAATCAAATAGCAATAGCGCAACAGCTGGAGAAAACATTCAACATAACCTTGAAAAGTATAGCGAACAACAGATCACGCATGAATTTATCTTAAAAATTTGCTGAGAGGGGACCGTGTCCCCTCGCCCCACTAAGCAAAAGCTATAAATAGACAGTGGATAACAATTAAAACAATGACATACCTATGGGGTTTTCCAAATACGTGATACAAAAGTGGCTAACTCCGACATTCTGGAAAATGGTTGCAGATACTGACTTATTGGTCATTACGACTTAGTTTCTCACACTACTTATGTTGGGTGTGTTAATTTTATTCAAAAGGGGCAAAACCTAGAATTCAAAGTCAACCTTGAATGACAGATTTTTAGGAAACTTTTCTTGGCAAATTTATTTGTTGTCAGAGTATTTGCCAGAAGGCTAGTGAGAGGCAAAATTGATTGAAATGTTTGCCATGCTACATTCGCATGATAGCCACAATATACTGGGAACGCAGGCGACCTAAAACTATATGGAAACGGATCATCCAGATGCAAGGGTTTCGCTGTAGTTTCAGTTTATTAGAATTTTTTCTCCATTATGTTCGTTTCCTATATTTCTTTGAACACTAATAGCCATCAATAGCTGGTTTCTGTTCCGACTTCTTAGAACAAAAATTATGTTTAAACATCCCTTCTTTTTCTGTTTCTTTAACATACTGTTACGAAAATAAAAAATCTAGATACTGGTATTTTGCTTTTACATCGCTTACCATTGAAATTATAAACAAAAGCTACAAAAAACAAAACAATGCAGTAAGCAAAACTGTTTACAAATTGTCATAATGCTTAATATAACAAAAAACGCCAGCATTAAAAAATGGTAAACAAGTAAACAAAAATACAACAACAACACCAGCAGAATAAATGTTAACAAAATACACAAACAACACTACAATAATAAATGTAAATAACGACGTTTACATTTGTAGAGTTTTCGAGTAGGCGAAGTCATAAACATACGCCTTTAAAAACATTCATCAGACTGTTTACTTTGCCATATAAAAGGCAAAGCAAAGCAGGCGACTGAGTTAGTGAAGATCAGTCAGTTTCGTGTGAAAACGCGATGCGTTTGAAGAGAGTAATCGTGGTTCGAAGATCTCCGTTACAAAGATCTGTCGAACAATTGTCTAGTAATTGTTATTGTTTATGCAAAGGGTATAAACGGAGGAATAACAAACAAAGCAATTGTTGATGTTTACATCAAGTTGTGAACAGTGGCACACAGAATTGTACGAATAATAACGAATTTTAATTAAAAACTAAACACAAATTTGTTTTTATTTTATTTGTAATCTACGAGCTCATATTTTAAACGTTTTTGAAAGGTGAAAACGTAACAATACTTTACTGACATGATTGCTACAACATGCTAAGGCGTACCTTAAAGGATTAACGTTATTAAACTGTTTGTACTGCTGCTTATATAGGCAAACAACAATACTCCTGTATGACGATATTCACGGTGTTGTTGTGGTAAAAAGTAAATCTGCAAACGGCTTATAAAAGAGTTCATCAATCGGGCTTAAATATTTCCAAGTATTGCCATTTTACAGTAGCTTTCAGTAGCTGTTGGCGTGAAAATCTTTTGAATTAAAATGAAAATTCTTAATACTTATGCATGTACACATGGTTGCGTTGCATGTATTTTACAAACAAACAGAAAAAGAATGAAAATATAATCATGAGGCTTAAAAAAATAAATGATTTTTGTTGTGGTTGGTTGCCTTTTGAAATACGCTTTAAAATGTTGACATTTTAATACGTGTATTTGTTAATTGAAAATTATTTGCTACATAATGGAATTAATAATTTTTATTTATTTTTTTTTTCGTTCTTTTCATTAAGAACGAATTAATTAATTATGTAGCAGCTAATTAAGTATGATTTTTACTCAGGGAAAAATGTTAAAAAAAAACCAAATCAATTACAGTTTTCATTACAATCAGAGCTCTACACTTTTTGCCGTTTAAATATTTTATCATTATTAACACGGGTTAAAATTTTTGAGTAATGAAATGAAAATAGTTAATAATTTAAAGGTGTGAACAACAGAAAAATATTAATGGAGAAACAAAGTGTGTTTTAAAATTTTCAAATAGATTATAAAGAAATCGACAGTAGGTCTCGCCACTAATGTATAAAATTAACACACACAACATAAATGGTGTGAGAAGCTAGGTTGTAATCCTGATTAAAGGATTGTAATGATCAATTATGTATGTGTGTGTATATATATATAGGCTTTATAAAATTTTTTTCAATTTTGTTTACCAATTTCAAGTTTCAGCAAGTCACCGAAGCCTAGTAGTCTGAGTGTTGGCTTATTAGGTGTGATTAGACGGCCACGGTTCAAACCCCGAGTCAGACATTTAGAACAAAATAAAATATAAAAAAAATATTTCTTTCTTCACCTTCTTCTAACAAAATTTATGGCAAAAGCACTGAGACTAGAATAAAATAGTCATAAAAGGATTACAAACTAGCTTCTCACACCACCCAATTTGGGTGTGTCAATTTCATCCATAAGTGGTGGGATCTACAGTTAAAAATCGACTCTGAACGACAGATTTTTTAGAAACTTTTTCATTGCAAATTTTATTTACTTTCAGAGTTTTTGCCAGAAGTCTGCTAAGAGGAAGTCGCCGAAGAAATATTTTTCCATATTTCGTTTTGTTGGAAATGTTTTGTCATACGACTAGGGTTGAACCGAGGCCTCATGTGTCTAATAAGCCAACACACTACTTACTAGACTACATCGACTCCGAGGAAAATATTTGAAAAGTTTTCCATAACAATTTAGTTATTCTCAGAGTTTATGCTAAAGGGTCCGCCAAATAACTCTTTTTTTGAAAATGCTTTAAAAAAAATTACTGAATATTTTCTCAAATTTCTTTTCTTATTTGAAAGTACAATCCTTCCGGTTAATAATGGAAAATAATTTCATTCAAATGGCTGCCTCGGCTGGCCATGCAGTAGCCTACACGATCGGTCCAATTTTTAAGCACATTATCAATTGTGTGCAGCTGTATTTCACCAATGGCTTCACGAATATTCGAATCATTTAAAGCGTCAATTGTCTCTGGCTTGTCGGCGTAACACTTATCGTTGACGGCACCCCACAAATAATAGTCCAACGGTGTCAAATCGCAGCTCCGAGGTGGCCAAACGACATCAGCTCTGCGGCTGATAATGCGATCTTCAAAAACAGGGCGCAAAACATCGAGTGTAGCTTCGGCTGTGTGGCACGTAGCACCGCCCTATTGACACCAAATGTTGCCAATATCCTCTTCTTCAATTTTTGTGAACAAAAATTCGTTCACCAGGCCACTCCTTTCTCATTTTCGAAGAAAAATGTCACAATTATGCCTCTGGACCAAAATCCGCACCAAACAGTGACTCGTTTTGGGTGCGTCGGCTTTTCAATGTATGCGTGCGGGTTTTCTGTGCCCCAAATGCGACAATTTTGCTTATTTACATACCCGCCAAGATCAAAATGAGCTTCATCTGAAAAGATGATTTTTTTGCCAAAATCGGCATCTTCTGGTGTAGGCTACCAAGGCCGAGGCAGCCATTGGAATGAAATTATTTTCCAATATTTCAAATAAAAAAAGAAATTTGAGAAAATATTCAGTAGTTTATTTTTACAGCATTTAAAAAAAAAGAAGTTATTTGGCGGACCCTTTAGAAACCAGGAAGTCAAAATATTATTTTCATATTTCGTTTTATTCGAGCATACTTGAACTACGGACTCTCGTCTAACAAGACAACGCACTACCAACTTAACTAAGGCAATTTCGAATATACCTTGTGGGCCGATCGTTGTACAACCAATTAAAACATTTGATTCTCCAGATAATTTCACTTAGCAAAGGAAAAGGATACGATACTTTTCTTTAGATTACATACATATATGATCACATGAATACCTTGCTCCACATATATGTATATGCGAACCAAATTGAACGCAAAAAATTAAACACGGAAGACATTGTCAAGCTTGGAAGCAACTTTTTAGAGAGTATTATTGTATGTCTATTGGTTTTCCTTTAAACCGAAAACTAACCCATTACTCAGGCTGATAGATATCAACATCTGTAGAGATCACCAACTACAAACCAGTTTGGAATTAACGAAAATGAATACTCGTTGAAGGGCCCTATGTATGGAAAAAGGTATTAAAAAATCTAAATCTATTGAAATTAACCTAAAGTGGACTTAATAACTGAAGATATAATTAAAGATTTGGATTATAAGACTCTATAGAGAATAGAAGCAATATAAACTACCTAAGACGGCTATTACGCATTGTCAAGATATATTTCGATAAGCTGACAATGCCAATTAAAAGCATTATAAAGCTTATTGGAGGATAGATTATCATAATGTCGGAATTATAAAATTTTTAAGTTTCATTTTTTAAAACAGCCACAGTGAAGAAATTTTTGTTCGACAGTGTATATTACATTACACATCGTACTCGAATTTCGAGAGAATCATTAACAAAAAAATTGTTGCATAGCATCCATGCATAGTGCTTTAATCTTCTTGTAGCGTATTTACAAAATTCCGCTGAATCACTACAATAAGTTCTTTAAAAGTTCATTTAATTTTTAGCTGTTTTTCTTTCTCCTTTTTTTTCTGTGCCAAAAATTCTACGAAGACAAAACTGATACTTTTGCACAAATTGCAAATAAAAAATTTTCAAAAAAATCCAACGAAGTGATGCATGGCCCAATACATTTCCTAGTTAATCAACTGCAGTTGTAAGAACATACAAATAATTTCCTTTTTGTTTTTCATTTCCAAAAAAGAAAAACTACAACGCAATGCATATATTGTAATAACTTTCATTTTTGCTCTTTCATCATAGGAAAACACAAGAAAATGTTTAACAAGAAATGAAAATCAAATTAACTTTTTTCTTCAGAATTATTTTTAAAACAAATTAGAAGGAAAAATGGTTTCCTTAAATACTTTCATAGGAATTTGTGTAAATGAAAAACAATTACATTTCAAGCAAAGTCACTATTTAATATGATTTATAAGACAGCAAAAAATGTTCATGTATTCATGAGACCTCTTGTAGCAATTTAAACATGCAACGGAATTTAGTTCGTATATGGCTGCCATTGCTGGAATTTGATGTCAGTGTGCCTATTAAGCATTAAATTTTACAAAAAAAAAAAAAAAAAAAAAAAAAAAAAAAAAAAAAGAGATTATCACTCCTACTAACGTTACATACATACATAATTGGTCATTAGAAACCTAGTTTCTCACACCACTTATGTTGTGTGTGTTAATTTTATACATGAGTGGTGGGACCTACAGCTTAAAGTCGACTCCGAACGACAGATTTTTGAGAAACTTTTCATGGCAATTTTATTTACTCTCAGAGTTTTTGCCAGAAATCTGCTGAGAGAAAGTCGCCGAAGAAATACTTTTTGTATTTTGTTTTGATGTCTGACCTGGGGCTCCAACCCTGGCTTTACGTCTAATAAGCCAACATACTACCTACTAGACTACGGCGACTTCTTCCTAGTAAGGTTAGGCATGATAAATTTCAATGGCAAGGAAAGTTTAAGTTTAAGTCAGAGTGGTAGCCTTGATGCCAAAAGCTCAGGTGAACACTGACCAAGTTCTCCAAATCAGGGGAGAAGAAATTGGTCAGCACGACTACCCTACGCTGGAAAAGCAGCCCGAAGTTATGACAAACGAAGCTATATCCTTGACATCAATGGATGATAGCTCCGTCAAGCTGACAAGGATTGGGGAGCCAAATAACGTATATCTGCACTTCGCAAGAGATGGGCATTGACAAAGAAAGTGGACAACAGTCACCTCTTCCTCAGCGGAAGCCCGGGGGTCCAGACCAGTGTGACGCTGAATCGCCCAGAAAGAAAGTCGAGGCAACGGCGATATTCCCTGACGACCCTTGGAGTTATTCACAACGTGGCAAGCAAGAGTTTTATTTAAATTCGTTGGTATCGCTCGAACACAGAATATGCTGATCCTTTTAGACAAAAAAATCACGCTTTACTGTTGTTCGTTCTGAGATAAAGGGTGTTCGGGATTTTGGAGTTCAGTGAAGTCTCAACTTGTACTCAGTGGTAGTGCTTTTGATTACTACAGAATAAGGTACATCTGAAATCTGCATTCAATTTGACCATACACACACAACACAATTGGTCCTTACAAACCTTTTCTCAGGATTACCACTTAGATTCTCACATCACTTACGTTGTTTGTGTTAATTTTATACATGAGTGGTGGGGCCTACAGTTTAAAGTCGACTCCGAACGACAGATTTTTTGAGAAACATTTCATGGCAATTTTTCGTTTACTCTCAGAGTTTTTGCCAGAAATCTGCTTAGAGGAAGTCGCAGAAGAAATATTTTTCATTTTTCGTTTTGTTGGAGTTTTACGACCTGGGGTTTGAATCGTAAGGTAACGACTAATTAGCCAATACACTACCTGCGAGACTACGACAACTTCAAAGTGATCATAGCATTCATAAAACACTTTCCTGTCTGCATCTACTTATCAGTTGTAGCCTCAAGGCACCTAGAACTATGACCACTCGATGGGTCCTGTGTTTGCATCATTCTTGATGTTGGAACAATTTTATTTTCCACAGCACCACTATTGGTACCCATGGTCTATATAGGGCAGTGCTTATCTAATGGACTACAGAATCTCTTCATTTGGTGGTATTACTCTATTATTTCTGGTTGTTTCGAATTTATCCCATCCGTGTTGGTCATCAAGTAGTTGAGACATTGAACAGGTTGAACATGGTCCAGGAAGGCATCAAAGTTCACGAATAGTGGCCAACAAAGGAGGAGGACTTAAGCAGAATAAGGGACTATTAATGCCACTTTGGACTAACTCAGCGCTACTGTAAGCATCGACAGGTATTAAAAAAAATATAGGATCTTCCAACAGAGGCATTCGAATTTTGTCAGTTGATAAAGGCCATTTTGTTAAAGCTACATCTGTCGAAAGAGCTTTCGTTTATTCGGTCTATTTTGCCAAATCACTTAGGATGACCATGGAAAACAACTCGTGCTCATTGAATAAGCTCTGAGGCAGAAGACAAGTGACCCTAAATTTAAATAATAAATTTAAATTTAGCTTTAGCGATAAGGCCTACTTCTGAATGAGTAGAAAATTGAAGAAACAAAATTGTTGAATTTAAGAAGATTCCAAACCACATGAGATCCAAAAGCCTCCAAAGCATTTAGCCATTTAGGCTGGCAACGTCAACGATTCCTATTTCTTTAAGAACGACGTTGGCAAGGTCTTGCTGTCAACGAAAGGCAATTACCAAGTTCTTTTAGCATCTGAATAATGTAATCTAGCTACCATTGACATGTAGTTTCACCATGTAGGCGATACGTGCGAGCACGTTCATCTCACGTAGAGGTAATGCAAAATAGCCATCGAAATCGTACGAGTTCATCTCGTTAGACTTTTTCTTGTAGAGGTTTCTTAAGTCACAGATACATGCGAATAAGCCATGTACCACGGCGGTCTTCAAAGACAGCATAAACCCGTTTATATGTTCGGGAAAGCCGTAGAGGACTTTTGAATGATGTTTTATTTAACACATAATGACATCTCACACTCTTTGTTTTATTTCAAGTTATGTAGCGCCTTAGGAAACTCACTTTCGTCAATACTACTGTTAAAATTCTAGATTTTATGTCGCTTTTGTTTCTTCGACTTTATTTGTAATGAAAATCTATTTTTACTAGCACTTTAAATCGATGACCGTGGCATGAAGGGTTTGTCGGTGCTGGTTCTAAAATGAATTTTAATGAACAAAATTATTCAAGTGGGATTCATTTGCTCTTAAGTTTAAATTTTGGCTGTAATATTTGGTTTTGCATTTAAATAACAGTTATTATAACCAGTATCAGTGATATTTTCATTGCTTATACATGGTGATGTTCAAATTCTACATGCATTTCGCTGTGTGCATTGGCCGCATACCTTAATATATGGCCTGGCATTTTCAATGAGGCATTAAATGGAATCGATAATTTTATGAAATTATATCCGCCATTTAGAAACCGTTTTTATATGGCACATGCAAGGCATTAATCGTTAAAAAGATTATGACGCCAACATTTGCATTTCAGTCAATAAAAGCGTAAATATTTGCTTATTTAATGCGGGAAAACACACAAATATGTTGAGTCATATTCAAGCAGTTAATAAAACTGTATTTTTTTTTTAAAGATGACTTTATGACTGTTAAATGATGGATTAAATTTTTACAATGCATTGTAAATGAAAACCACGTGCAACCCTTAGCGTATGTGGAATATTTAATTGTTTTCTTTGTATGAACAAAAATATTAAGTATACGCTCCGGCTATCTTTTTACACTCTTTAATGTTGATTTTAGTATTTTATATGATTTTTTCTTTCATAATTTTAAATAGTTGTAATGGTTATTCGTCGTTCATAGGTCAGATCATAAGTGCCTCTGGATTAAAAAATTTTAGATTATTTTTAACGAAATTGTCTATATATGTGACAATTTTTTTTGCTTGAGTCGCTTCATGTTTTAGTTGCCGTAAAATAGCCGTAATTTATTTGACGAAAATCTTGACCCAGCTATCTTTGGCAAATGTTGAATAGATAAATCATACCCAACACAAAATTATGATTATGAATTATACTCGATAGTATAGGGTGCACCATCTATTGGTTTAAATTTGAACCCTCGGTTATTTCAAATGTAACAAAAGCCTGTATATTATCTCCACTGCACATAATGAATTGATTTACGCTTAAGCTACGTTGAGAATTATTGGAAATTTATTTCCAAAACAAAGAAAAATTATTGGAAATTGCAAGAAAATGTTGTATAAAATTTGGTCGTAGAAAAGGACCAACAGTCCGTACAACCGAAATTATCGGTATGACGCCTTACAAAGTTCAATTGGTGCATGAGTTGCAGCCGCATGACCATTCGCCTCGTTTACGCTTCGCTATATGGGCCAACGAGAATCTGCATGATGATGTTGATTTTGCTAAAAAATCAAAAATCATCTTTTCGGATGAAGCGCATTTCTATCTTGGAGGGTACGTTAATAAGCAAAATTGCCGTACTTGGGGCTCAGAAAACCAACACGCGGTTTTACAGAAGCCACTACGCACCCATTACGAGTGACTATTTGGTGCGGCTTGTAAAGCAGAGGCATCATTGGCCGATATTTCTTTAAAACTAAGGACGCCACAACCACTACGGTCAATGGAGACACCTATTGCACCATGATAACCGAGTTTTTTGTACCCGCTCTTCATGGTATTTATGTAAATTATGTTTGGTTTCAACAGGATGGTGCAACTTGCTACACAAATCGTGCCACAATCGATTTATTGCGTCAAACGTTTGATGGCCATTTAATTAGACGAAATGGTGATGTCGAATGGCCGCCAAGAAGCTGCCATTTGACACCATTGGACTATTTTCTGTGGGGCGCCGTTAAAGAAAAGTATTATGCCGACAAACCAGAAACAATTGAGCATTTGAAGGCCAACATTTGTGATGCCATTGCCGAGATACGATCCCATACACTCGAAAAATTGCACGAAAATTGGTTCGATCAACTGAGGAGCTGTGAGGCCAGCCACGACAGTCATATGTATGAACTGATATTCCATTTCTATCCATAACAATTGTACTTCACAACAACAAAACGTATTTTGCAAAATTTCTAACCATTTTCGTTTAATTGCATTTTTAAATTTAAACGCTTAAATAACCCACCCTATATATGCATATATATACATAATAATAAGTTTTTACTCTTTCTCCTTACCGAAGAATATCTCACTTTCGTGTTAACATCTCCTTAAATTCATTTTTCATTGGAAAATGCCACTTAATCAAGATTATTTTTAGCTTTAATTAATAATACGTATTCAACATATCTGACTAGGTTTTTAAAGGAATGCCTGAATAAGATGTTTAAATTTCCAGAGAAACACATTAGCCTGTAACAAACGTTCGAAGTCAAGAATAGCTTCTGATGAATAGATAAGAAGAATTGTCTCTGCATGTGGTTAAATGGCTTTTAGCCTTCGAATAGATTTTTCTCTCCGCTGCTGGTTTCATTCAATCATTTGATGTCAAACCTGAACATCATGAACATGTCGTTTGCGATGCATGTAGTATGTCAGTGTGGTAATGTCAGTGAACTCCTACAATATTGTTCAGTGGTAGGTATGCGAAGCAACATGAAAAATAGGCGCCCTTTATGAAAAGTCAATCAAAGCATGTTTGCTTTACTTCTATACTGAGTGTATAAAATAGTGATGCCTTTATTTTATTGTATCTGAAATGAGAGTTTCAAACAAACCATTGTTTACCCGCTAAAATGGACATCAAAAACATTTCCTATGTACTCAGTGTAGGTAACCATATCCTCCATGTGGATAATAATATCACTGGCATTGAAACCATAACCTTAAACCTCTTTATGAATAACAGAGAAGCAGAGAAGTTTTTTTTCAGGACTGAAATACGTAGAATATCGTGTCCTGTAAAGTTTTAAAGCAAAACTATTCTCTAATTAAATGAAACGAATTTAACAGAGTAAAATTTAATTACGCAACCATACGTTCCTTTGTCTAGTATTTCACTTCAATTCTTTTCTTTTCTTTGTTTTCTGTATTTTTAGTATATTTTTCCTAAAGAATTATTTTCCATAACGTAAGCAAGCACGGATGACTTGGGTGACTTGTTGCGTTTTTTATTTGAAATAATTTTTTTTTTTTGCATCACTGACTTCCTGGCAATATTGTTTTTGCCTCTATTTATTTATATATTTTGGTCCGCCAAATAACTTTTTTTTTCGAAAATGCTTTAAAAAAAACTACTGAATATTTTCTGAAATTTCTTTTTTTATTTGAAAGTACAATCCTTCCGGTTAATAATGGAAAATAATTTCATTCAAATGGCTGTCTCGGCTGGCAATGCAGTAGCCTACACCACAAGATGCCGAAAAATCATATTTTCAGATGAAGCTCATTTTGATCTTGGCGGGTATGTAAGCAAGCAAAATTGTCGCATTTGCGGCACAGAAAACCCGCACGCATACATTGAAAAACCGATGCACCCAAAACGAGTCACTGTTTGGTGCGGATTTTGGTTCAGAGGCATAATTGGGCCATTTTTCTTCGAAAATGAACAAGGAATGGCAGTTACAGTCAATGGCGATCGTTATCAGGCCATGTTGAACGAATTTTTGTTCACAAGAATTAAGAGCAGGATATTGGCAACATTTGGTTTCAACAGGACGACGCTACGTGCCACACAGCCGAAGCTACACTTGATGTTTTGCGCACTGTTTTTAAAGATCGCATTATCAGCCGCAGAGCTGATGTCGTTTGGCCACCTCGGAGCTACAATTTGACACCGTTGGACTATTATTTGTGGGGTGCCGTCAAAGATAAGTGTTACGCCGACAAGCCAGAGACAATTGACGCTTTAAAGGACAATATTCGTGAAGCCATTGGTGAAATACAGCTGCACACAATCGATAATGTGCTTAAAAATTGAACCGATCATGTAAGCTACTGCATGGCCAGCCAAGGTAGCCATTTGAATGAAATTATGTTCCATTATTAACCGGAAGGATTGTACTTTCTAATAAAAAAAAGAAATTTGAGAAAATATTCAGTAGTTTTTTTTAAAACATTTTCAAAAAAAAGAAAGTTATTTGGCGGACCCTTTACTACCTTATTTTATGTCTCGCAACTTCGCGATATTTCTATTAGTTGTTGTTGTCGGATTTTTTATCTTTAGTTTTCTTCTTCTCTTTTGCTTCTCTCTCTTTTATTCTCGCACTCACATACTACATATAGTTGTTTGTGCATTTCTGTGTACCGTACGATGTGTGTATTATGTTGTTGTCTGTTTGTCTAGTTTAATTATTTTCGTTTAGCAATATTATTTTTGGCTTTGAACCTATATCATTGGGTAGAGGATTATCAATGTGGATTCGTTCTCCTATCTTTTCTTTCTTCAAGAGTGGCATGCGGATCTCACATCTGAATGCTTTCGCAAATGTATCATATGTATTATTACCATAAAGATAACCTTTGAATAAGATTTTGTTTCGTAAAATATTCACTAGAAAATCAGGTAGTACAACCATAACATTACAAATTCCAGAGTTACAACCACAATTTCAATAAACTGATGATAAATGGATGGCGCCCATGTTTTAGAGAGTAAAGATAGGAGGCAGGAATATTTGCGAATATATCTGGATAGTAAACAGACATGGAAAGCGCGTATAGAGAGAATTTCAGGCAAATCATAATGATATGCTTAAGGTCTTTAGTATAAGAATGCAACTTAAGAATTATGCTTCGAGAATATACCAAGATGGTCATGGTAATTGTTTTAGGCTAGGTTAGAGGACATGTACTTCACAAGTACTGTACCCGGAGATCAAGTTGACCCATTGTTCAAAAATGTCCTTTAAGTGAGAGCATAATAAAGGGGATGGAAAAATGGTGAAGAAGTAGGAAAGGGGAGCAAAGTAAGTTTGAAAACATTTCAGATGAGCCCACTCCATCGGGTATAAAAATGTGTACTAAAACAGTGCTGGAGGCTCTGTTTGATTTAAGCCCGCTGGCCAGAAGACGAGGAGCTATGGGAGACAAATCCGATCCGAGATTTATAATTAGACATCGTAATCTGTTAACTCGATTATTTGACAGCTACGTCCTTAATTGTCCAGTTGTCTTTACGAGTTTGTCAAATGCTTCGCAACAAGGCTGAGAAGTGAGAGTGAATGGCTAGAGGCTACGTACTGTCATAAGAAAAGAACCATTATGTGGTATGCAGATGAATCAAGGAAAGATATTGGGCAAGGAGGAGATTATTTGGTCCAAGAGTGAAACATTTCGAACCCATGGAGAAACTCGAGGGCTTCTTTCAAGCAGAACCCTACGCCATCGAAAAATGTGTCCAATTCAAATTGGACAAAAAGTAAAAACAACTGGACTTAGCAATGCAATCTGATAGTACTCGGCAATGTCATTGGGACAGATGTTATAGGAATACTTAAATCAAATTTAAGGGCAGTAAAATACATCGTGTGAATCGACAATAATAATAATAATAGCTTTGGTTCCACACTTTGATGTGATGCTAAATATGGCTTGGTTAACTTTGTAAAGTAAAATTCAATGATTTTCTAGAAAAGTTTACAAAGTTTATTTTGATTTAAAAAAGAATAACTTTCCATAAATTCTTTCATATATTCATACATTGTAGAGCATATGTATGTGCAGCAGATTGTATTTCAACTTTCTAAACCAAAAAAAAAATCTCTTTCTCTACTGTCTGGCTTCAGTTATTTGTACAGAAACAAAAACCCCAACAATAAAGTGAAAGTAACAACACTTTCTAGAATTGTGCACAAAAATATAGAGCAGACCTCATCTACTTTTCTTGGTATGCACAGATGGTGTGCTAGTAACGAAAATACCGAAAGTTGTCAAAGAGTTGTGACTTGTTTTACTTAAATTTTGTTTGTTTCTAAGTATTCTGTACTTGTGTTTCCTTTCCTGACTCTATTTTCTTTTGTTTAGATGCGTAATATTTTTCATTTTAAAAGTTAATTAAAAACGATAAAAGTAAGCGAGTAAAGAAGAATGTTTCAAACAGACAAACGCAATATAAAACAGAAATTGTTGCAGATAATGTGTTGCAGATAACTGGTGCATGTGTTTAGAATTTCTAAATTTAAAATGAAAGAAACAAAAACAAATGTTACTGACTTAAGCTATACTTACGCCATAACAAACTATAAAACACTCTGTTCGACATGTCGTCTGATGCCTTCTTAAATGTGTGAGGACTTATTGAAACATAGCAGTAACTAGGAAATTTACTTGACCCAAAATGAATAGAGGGATGATTTTTGCCCTAGATTGTCCCATTAAATACAACATTTTCTCTTTCTTTCCTTCAATGTTAGATGATGTACGATATGTGACAAATACTATCATTTTCCCCTAATGCCGTAGCCCTAATGGTATTGAATTAACGTTCTTTCTAAAACCTTAACTTTGCTTTTTTATACAAAAGTTTAGTTAAAACGAGGTCTGTCAAAGAATATAATTTTCTGAACAAAATTTAAACGACTAACCGACATTACCAAACTTACTTCCAAACTTCTCAAAATCAGAGGAGTTTTTCCATTTAAATTAAAAGGAGGCTTACAATTGTATCTCCAGCTAAAGAACATTATCTGTGCACCTAGTCACCAGAGCATATCCCAAATGTATAGCTAGAGAATCACAAGAAGTTAACTTGAAATTACAAAATCAGTACATGGACTATCATACTGCAGCATAGGCAGCATAGTTAGAAAAATCAAGAGGGATATGGAACATAATAAAAGCACAATGTGGTGGCGTAAGTGTATGCCTTTGCCCTTTTCATCGTATTTGCCAGCTTTTAAAATATGTCTATGTGATCCACCCAAACCAAACTTATTACACGTGAGGCCGTTGTTCAAAAATGTGCTTAGACTTCTCGAATAAGACAAAATATGAAAAAAAACATTTTTCTCCCACTTCAAGCAGTCTTCTGGTAAAAACTTTGAGAGGCAAATAATAAATTGCCATGAAAAACAAACATATGTAACATACATAATTGGTCATTACTACCTTTCAGTCAGGACTACGACCTCGTTTCTCACACAACTTATGTTGTGTGCGTTAAATTTTATACATGAGTGCCGGGACCTACAGTTTAAAGTCGACTCCGAACAACAGATTTTTTTGAGAAACTTTTCATGGAAATTTTTATTTACTCTCAGGGTTTGTTCCAGAAATCTACTGAGAGGAAGTCGCCAAAAATATTTTGTTTTGATGCCTGGCCTGGGGTTGAACTCTGGCTTTACGTCGAATATGCCAACACACTACCTACCAGACTACGGTGACTTTAAATGTCATGAAAAAGCTTCTCAAAAAATCTATCGTTCGGAAACGACTTTAAACTGTAGGTCCCGCCGCTGATAGATAAAATTAACACACACCACATAGGTTGCGTGCGGAGCGGAGAATTATAATGACCAGTTCAAGAAGAATCTGCATTTAATATAGTTATTAATTATATTAATTAATTATATTATATTAATTATTATAGAAAGACGGCATTATTTTAGCTTTTCAAGTATGATAAGTCGAATAAGTATCGAATACAGCTTCTTGAGTTTTGAGGATGCCGTTTTATTTTTTACTATTTAAACTACTACCTGTTAGTGTGGTCACAAACCTTTACTTAGATTCAGAATGTATTCGTCTTTTTATTTAATACTTTCAGTATTAAACGAATATCCGTTGTAAGAAGAAGACACAACACCAACAGGCCACCATATTACAAAATTAAAAATCCAAACTTACAATATTATCGAGAGAGATTTAGTTTCGCATATTTCGTACAAATTGGATACAAATTATCTCTATAAATTTCTGATACAGCTATTATTGCTGTCGTACTGAAGTATCATAGTACAGTACATATCCTGTCTCTTTTAAACCCTTTGTTCTGACAGACCTCTGGCTGCTTTCTCATGTGCTGTTCAGCACATAACATATCGGATTTTTTTTTGCCTCATAGGATCCAAGCACTTTTTCACATAATTTATACTTATAACCCCGGAATCTATATATTGGGATCAAGACGATCTCCATTCTAAATAAGGGTCCTTTGAGTCTATAGTGCCTTGTCAAAAGACCGTTCAAATTTTTCTCAGAGAATCTTATGAGACTCAAATCTTCTGCTATAGTAATTGCTCAACGAAACATTCGATTGCCTCAAATGTATTCAGTTTGAGAAAAATTACTCACTTTCTCTATCTATCAGCCCTCTTGCTGAGTGTATACAGTATAAGGACATCTCTTCTCAGTCCACAGAAAGTGAGAACTTTCCTGCGAGCAAGCGTTATCATTCTTGCAAATTCACACATGACGTAAGACCCAGCAGTGTACAATTCTATTCCTCGTATCTAACTGATACAGTTTCCTCAGACAGTCACATGCTATTTTCGAGTGCCTTACCTACACTCCAGAAGTTTTCGTGTTTGGCAAATCAACAACATATTAAACACAGTTTGTTTTAATTCATGTTTAAGAAATGTTGCATTTCATACAATTCTCCTGAAAGAAATTAATTTTTTTTTTTTAAATTTTCGTTGTGTTCTCACAATACGATACCACCATACATATTTATAATTAGATTTCTAGAGTGACGATTTCTCTTAATTTTGTTTTTTTTGTGTTTTATTTATTCTACTAAAGTATTTTTTTAATTTTCTTCCTTCACTGACCTCACTTATGGCATCTATTTACAGAAAACCTCATCATACCGAAAAACTACTCCTCTTATGAGTATAAAATTGTGGTAAAAAATTTAAAAGAATTTTATTTTTAGCATTTTCACAAACAAACACTCTGGTTAAAAGGGGTTTTGAAAAGAGGAGACTTCATGGAATTTATTTTAAATTTAATTTTAACTTTTTCTACATAATCGTATTAGAGAGACCAGACTCCAAATCGATGTGCAATAATAAAACATTACAAATGCCCGTATACATATGCTTACATTAATATCATTTCATTTTATATTCAATTCAAATAAATTCAAATAAAGTCGATTTCAATACAAAAAAAACAAAAAACGCTTTTAAAAGACTCAAAAAAGGATAAAAAAGAAATCTTTAAATCGAATTTGTGGAAACAAAACGCGTAGCAGTCACAGCCAGACGACATATGTGTTGACTTACAGCAAATGATTCATTGATGGAGATGAAGGCCAAACTGATGGTATGTATAGGTTTTCGCTGCTCCAGTATTGAAGAAAATTTTTTGTTTTCAAATCAATAAAGAATGTTTAAAGACAACGACAAGCGTATCCAAAGTAATTTTCCACTTTAACTGGCAATTTTTTCGATTCTTTCTACAAAAGCATGTAAAGGGTGGCACATTTAAAAGTTTAAATTTAAAAAGTACAATAAAACAAAAAACGTTTGAAAATCTAAATAAATTTAATCGTTTGTTGTGAAGTACAGAACAATTTCCGTGTACTTTTTCGAGTGTATGTATCGTATTGAAGTCGCCGTGGTCTAGTGGGTAGTGTGTTGGCTTATTAGACGAAAAGCCAGGGTTCGAGCCCCAGGCCAGACATCAAAACGAAATATGAAAAAGTATTTTTTCGGCGACCTCCTCTCAGCAGATTTTTGGTAAAAACTCTGAGAGTAAATAATTGCCATGAAAAGTTTTTCAAAAATCTGTCGTTCGGAGTCGACTTTAAACTGTAAGTCCCGCCACTCATGTATAAACACACACAGTGGTGTGAGAAACTAGGTCGTAATCCTGACTGAAGAGTTGTAATGACCAATTATGTATGTTATGTATGGGATCGTATCTCTGCAATGGCATCACGAATTTTGGCTTTCAAATGCTCAATTGTCTATGGTTTGTTGGCATAATACTGTTCTTTAATGGCGATCCACATAAAATAATCCAATGGTGTCAAATGGCAGCTTCTTGGCGGCCACTTGACATCACCATTTCGGCTAATTAAACGGCCGTCAAACGTTTGATGCAATAAATCGATTGAGGCATGAAATGTGTAGCAAGTTGAGCCATATTCATATTGCGCCGTCCTCATATTCAAAGAAATATGGGCCAATGATACCTCCGCCGCACCAAACAGTCACTCGTAATGGGTGCTTTGGCTTCTGTAAGACCACGTGTAGGTTTTCTGAGTCCCAAATACGGCAATTTTGCTTCTTAACGTACCACCAAGATAGAAATGAGCTTTGTCCGAAAAGATGATTTTTTTTGGCAAAATGGACATCATCGTGCAGTTTCCCGTTGGTCCATTTAGCGAAGCGAAAAGGAGGCGGATGGTAATGCGGCTTCAACTCTTGAACCAATTGTATGTGTATGTAAGGCGTCATACCGAGATCTTTTCGTAAAATTCGACGCACCATCACCTGCGTGGAATGTTCATTTCTTGAGAACGATGACGAGTTGATGTTGTTGGATTCTCACACACATTCTCAGCCACAGATTTTATAAGTTGGACGCACTGTATGAACACGCTCACGTCTTGCGTATACCGGGCACTGTTGATCCTTTTCTACGACCAAATTATGTACAACATTTTCCTGCAATTTCCGACCATTTGTCTTTGTTTTGGAAGTAAATTTCCAATAAATCCCAATGTTGCTTAAGCGTAAATCGAATCATTACTTTCAGTGGCGATGATATACTGAATTTTGTGACAGAATAGAACGACATAAGTATTGCCAAGTTTCGAATTAATCGATGGTTCAAATTTAAACCGATAAATGATTCACCCGATATAAGCTTTGTTTTGCATATCTTAACGGGGCTATTTTCTATTTCAATTTAGCTTTGGTTATCTGTACCTTATTTTTAATACGACTCCATATGGTGAATGAAAGTAATTGTAGACGTTCCATTTAATGAAAATAGATTTCTAGACAGTTTTGTGATAGCGTGCAGCAAACATCAAGACAAACACAATAGAACCGGTAAAGTAGTATAGGATGTAATTATTTAAACATCCTTCAACGTTTCTTTCTTTTTATTACTTTTGACCCTTTTTTCTACTCAGATTATTTCCTTAGAAAACCCTTAACCGTACGGTAGGTAGTCAGAGAGTGTAAATTAAATGGGCTTTTGAGTCACTAAAAGCTTTGAATTGTTGTACTAAAAATAACAATTTTATTATTGGATTTCTATGAAATTTTAATGTTAAAGAAAATATTTACATTTGTAAACTTAAATCGTAAATGATTTAAAAAAAAAACAATGAAATGTAAAGAATATGGAAATGAGAATGAAAATGTCTACACAATATTTTATGGGAAATACGTACGTAGAAAGAAAATATTTGAGAAATTGAGTAAAATGGAGTTTTCTCACAAGGATGTGTAGACTAACCCACCCCTCAGAGTATACAAATATTAACCAAAAGCAATGACTTAAATTCCGACATGTTAATCTTGGTATTTATAGTCGTAAACTTCTTAGATGCGAGGCCAAGGCCAGAGATCTCCAACAAAACGAAATCTGAAAAAATATTTTCCCGGTGACTTCCTGTCAGCAAATTTCTGGCCAAAACTCTAAAAGTAAAATCAAATTGGCATGAAAAGTTTGTCAAAAGATTTGTTTTTCGGAGTCGACTTTAAACTGTACGTCCCGCCACACATGTGTAATATTAACAAACCCTATATAAAGGTTATGAGAAACTATTTTATAATCCTGACTGAAGGATTGTAATGATCAACCATGTATGTATGTATGCATGTATTTACAGTCATTGACAATCAGTGCCCTCTAAATACAATTCAGATGCAATCATCAAAGCCTCTCTCTCTTTCTCTAATGGTCTAAAATACTTGTTGGAGGATTGTATGGTTCATCTGTATTTATAGAATGCCGGCCATCCAATTTAGTTCTCAAGTGGCAACGGACTGAGAACACTTTTATAAAAATGCTTCAACGTCCATAAATTAGATCATATGAAATGAACATCATTTGATCAGGGATTGACCGTAAGGTAAGCGATAGCACAATATCTTTAACTAATTGAAGACGAATATTTTTCCTCCCAGAATATAGATTAGGATTGTCATAGGACTGCTATCGCAATCTGAAGATGTTTACTAACATCAAAGCCACTACAAGTTTATGGCATTACGTGGTTAGTACCGCTAAACGCGATTAACATGAAGGCACGCGATGAACTTTAATCTGTCACAAAAGTGAAGGCAATTTGTTTTGCAGATGAAACACAGAGATCGGGTTCTTTGCCAAATTCACTGTCAAACCCCATTAACCGAATTAAATCATGATATTTCAACAGATCAGTAACCTGCAACTACAGAGACAGGACTGATGCTGTAGAAGGTACTAGGAAGGCAACTGCACAGACAGGATTGATGCAGTACACGGCACCAGCAGCACCACTATCACATTAAACAGTAAATCCTTACCATTACTTCGGCAGATTAAGATTGAATTGGAAACAATTTTTCTTACAAAGGTGACGATAACGAGCAACCTTAAGCTGTGTTAAGCAAAGTTGTCAAGACGAATTTGCTAACTCATTTCACAAACGAAGAATCTCATAAGGAAAGGTAATTATCGCCATTAATGAATATCATATTGACTATGCGTTACTCACCTTCACTACTTTCCAACTGAATCCAGATATTAATATGTTTAAGAGCATTGCACTATAGGCAGAATGACCAGTTTTTTTTTGAAGTAAACAATTTTCAAAAAGTAATGGTGACAAATAATACATAACACTTGGGAATAGAAAAGTGCAAAATATTAAAAACAGGTGGCAACACATAATTTGACATCAAGCTGTCAAAGTTGAATGTTCTTTGTTTGTTTTGTTTTCATACATTTGGCGCCAAAGTAGTAAAGAAAACAAAAGTGTGACAAATAAAAAGTATTCAGCTTATTAATTTTTTGTAAAATGGAAAATAATCAAAAAGGTATGTAAATACAGATTTTTGTCAAAAAACCATAAAATTATTTTTATACTACATAATTTGTATCGTTAAAGTGTAACGTCTTTTTTATGTAATTTTGGTGATCGTTGTTGTGTTCCATGGAGTAGTACTTTGTTTATCGGGGCGTATTCATTGAACTATTTATATGTTTAGAAAGGTATTGATGTGTACTTTAATGTGGTAATAATTCTAACTGCTCATATCTGCTACCCTGTACAAAATTTACGATTTTAGATTGCATACAAATCAAAAATGCGCAAATAGTTAACTTTTGGTTGGAAAATAATCGAAATGCTACCACAGTTATTAATTGGATTTGTGATAAATTTCAAAAGAAATCTAGTTAAGACTGCATGATAGCTTTTAGAAAATAATTAAGATTTTTTGTGAACGTGCTAATCAAAAGTGGATCGTAAACCGCAGAAGCCGGATTAGATTCGAAAGTGTGTTAGATATAGCGAAGGAAGTGTGCGGCAAAAACGAAAACTTGCTTCCGTAGTCTCGTCAGCACAGGGAAATGACACCAAGTTATTGCTTCATGCTGCTTCAATTGCAGCTCATTCATCAAAAGAAAATGATTTGAATTTGTTTTGAAAAAAGCAGTCTCATCTCCCTCACGGCCAACTAAATTTAGACAAATGCTTAGTTGTGATGACAAGAAGCCGTTTATGCTGTCACCTGAAGAAGCCTTTGTGTTTTTGATAGAAAATAATTTGACAAATATATTAATATGAGGGAATTGAATAAATCACATAACTGTGACATTTATCGTAGCTACCAAAAAGTTCAAGAATACAAGCTACAATGTAGACCGGAAGGATTAATTGTGACAGACTCGTTAGCAGAAATTTCTCTACAAAACTTGGTTAATCACACAGCGAAGAGAATATTATTATACCAAGAAGAAGTTACAACTAAATATTTTTACTTATTTACTGAATGTAATAGAAAATGATGTTAAAAATATTTATTTTTGTAAAGTATTAATTATGAAAATAAAAAAATGATCTCTATCAAAATTACTTGTCGATAATGGCCCGTCCACTTTTAGGTGGGCATGGTAGTGAGTGGAGTAACTTTTTATTCTTACTAAAGTTTTAAAATTTACTATTAAAAGCAATCTTAATAATTAAACTTCAAATTATTTCAAGTAATATTTTTTTACTTAGATGCATTGGCACATTCCTCTAAAAGTGGGCGTGGCAGTTTCCGATCGTTATGAAATTTTTACTGTACTTTTTGATTGACCTAATAGTCAGATGTACAAAATTTCAAGCCTCTAGCTGCTTCGGGTGATTTATTGCCTCAAAAACTGGTCATTCCGCCCATAGTGCATTGGTTGTAAACTTCTTGGCGCAACAGGTAAGGTCAGGTCTTACATTAAAGTTTTTTTATCGCTTAAATCTGTATGACAAAAAGTGAATACTTTGGTTCTTAAACTGCTTTGGGCCACATGTCCAAAGAGTGTTGCCTCAATATTCCATCTGAGGAGCATGGATATCCGACTAAGAGGTGATAAGACACGTTTTTAATTTTTGGGTTTTTTTAGCCATTATTGCAGGTGATTTTTCCTTTTCTTATTTTATCGTTTATTTCCTACAATGAACAAAACGCCTCATCCAATCTGTTCACTGGGTGTTGTTGAATGTCGCGTGCTTTGCTGCATGTATTCGGCACCTACGGCTATCTGCGTCATGTGTCACCAAGGCCCAATTCTTTAGCTGCCTTCTGGATGAAAGTCTTAAGCTTTACGAATAGTCCTATGCCATTTCTGACGTTTTATTTGAACACTTATTGATTTACTGCATTTTTTCGGCGACCAGCTATCTACGTCATATGTCACCTAAGAGACTCATACCTCAGCTATCCACAGTCAATAGCAGTCTCAATGCTATGGATCTACGGAGTATGTCACTAATTCTGTGGCATTCATGGTGTAACTATTCTCAAATTTCGGCCAAGAGTTTTTCAAGTTTTCCCAACATGTAACAGCACAAATTATGTATATACGTCTACAAAAAATGTTGCCGAGAATGTTCCCAGAATTCTCTTCAATAATTTTTTATTTTTATTTATTGTTATTCGTAATCAATACCTATAACTAAGCAATACACATACATACATACAATGTATAATTCATTATGTTAGCAAATCCAATTCAATTTAAACCATAACCAGTAAATAAACAATATCGTTGGAAAATTGCTGCCAATAAATCATTTTCATTGCCAGAGAAACGTAACGTAAACATAGCATAGCGTTTAAAAGAATTCACCTGGTGATCTTAAAAACTGTATGGAATTGATTGCAGGAGTGTAGGAGGAGTCTACCTGAGACTTTAAGCCAAATATAAATATTTGGCTTGTTTCTATTTCACTTTCTTTATTTTGTTTTATTTTCCTTTTTTTTCTCTTTCAATAATTATTGCATGGCTAAACTCCCGAGTATTCGCTTGCCATGGTGTAATAAATTATTATTTCTTTTCCTTTTTTCGTATTCCTTTTTCTTGTTTATTTTTTTCTGCTTTATAAAGCATTTTTGTTGCCACTTTTTTGCAGTTGAAATTCGTATTTGTTTTGTGTTGACGTTATACAGTGCTACAGTAGGGTATGATTGTTGTTAGCCAAGTAAAGAGAAATATTCTGAGGAAAATAATTTCTGAAAAAAAAATTCACATTTTCCTTCGTTTTGTATTGTATTTATATTATTGTATTTACTTTTTAGTTACTCTCTCTCTTTCTCTCTCTCTCTCTGCGTCTGTATGTATATATGTATATTACATGTTGTATTTTTATTTGCTTGTTTGTTTAAATTAAAATAAATGACCTTAAAATTTGTAACAAAAGCTTAGTAAAGTTAAAGGGAAAATGTTTACAAACAATTGTATACGTTTATCAAAAATAAACTGAACAGTAAATGCTTGAAAAAATGTTTAAAGTTTTCCAAAGGCAATACATAAACTACACTGAGCGTCAAAAGAAATTGTACACTTACGATGAAATTCTAACAATCACCAAACTCAACTTTTACCACTTAAGGATATTGCCTGAAAAAATTCGATAATACTTCGAAATTTTTTGTTTTTTTTTGTTTCAATTTGAAACACTGGCAATGAAACAATTTTAAAATAAAAATATATTTTATTAATTTATTAATGTCCGGTTTTTTGACGCTCCCTGGAAATGTATTTATAAAGTTAGTCTTTAGTCTCCTAACATCCACAATCTTATTCCTGCAAAGATAGACCAGCTCATTCGATGCTCCCGAGAACGTATGACCGGCTCATTATATTACAATCAACACATACATAACAAAAATTGGTCATTACAATCCTTCAGTCAGGATTACAACCCAGCTTCTCACACCACTTATGTTGAGTGTGTGTTAATTTTATACATGACTGGCGGCACCTACAGTTTGAAGTCGCCTCCGAACGGCAGATTTTTGAGAAACTGTTCATGGCAATTTTATATATTCGCGGAGTTTTTGCCAGAAATCTGCTGAGAAGAATTCGTTTCATATTTTTAAGAAAGTCTTCAATGGTTTGGAGGAACTGTGTTGGGATACAGAACATTTTTTCTGGTCTGGAGAATTTGTTACGTTTTTTTTCTACTCTACTTACATACAAAATTGGTCATCAAACCCCTTCAATCAGGATTACGACCTAGCTTATCACACCACTTATGCTGTGTGTGTTAATTTTATATATGGGAGGCGGGACCTACAGTTTAAAGTCGACTCTGAAAGCCAGATATCTTGAGAAACTTTTCATGGCATTTTTTTGTTTCCTTACAGAGTTTTTGCTAGAAATCTGCTGAGAGGAAGTCGCCGAACAAATATATTTTCATATTTTTGTTCAGTTGGAGATATCTGACCTGGGGTTTAAACCATAGGCTCACGTCTAATAAGCCAACATACTACCTACTAGACTTCGGCGATATTACAAGCAACATATGTAACATACAGCCTTTCAGTGAGGATTACGGCCTACATTCTTACGCCACTTATGTTGGGTGTGTGTTAATTTTGTTCATAAGTGGTGGGACCTACAGTTTAAAGTCGACTCCAAAAGACAGATATTACAAGCAACACCAAGTTTAAAAAGATAAATTTTAATAATTCAACTACCTTTCGTAGACGTAAATTATTTGTGTTTGCATTGAACTTGAATAACATCAAGCTTAATAACGCCATCTCATAATGCCATGTTTATAACGAATTTCAAATATTATTCTCTCTCTCTCATCTTCAGCTGTCAACGTACCTACAAGAATATTTCAGGTCTATAGAATTTACGTTTACATTTACGTTCAATATTCTTCAGTATTTATTATAAATTCATCATCCTTTTATCATATCAGACCGAATAGTCTGTGGCATTCACAACCTATGAACTGTAATTAATACTGCGTATTGTAAGACACTGAAGCATATGCAATTTTAACTTTTCATAATGAAAGGAGTTGATTGAACTTAAAATCACATTGTGAACATGAAACTGATTTCATTCGATTACAGTTCCAATGCTGCATACAACAAACAAAATATTTTAATTGAAGCTGTAAGTTTTCCACCTGCTTACAGATTAAAGATTTTAATACCAATTAGCAGCAGATGTTTAAATTGAAATGTAAGTTTTGAAAATTTAATCAAATTTTTCAATAGACAATAAATCAAAGTTAATTAATAATGAATGAATAAAATTTTATTAAAAAAAAATTCTTATAATTACCTCGTTTGATCTAAGTCTACATGGTGTTAACTCAGAGTGAAATATATTTTGAATTTCCACATAAATTTTTAACCCATAAATATCGAAAATATGTGAGGATATCAAGAATTATCTTCCTTAATTTTTATCTTCTTTATCTTGTACTTTGACTATATATTTGACAAAATGGTCTCAGAATGCCTCAGCGAAAGTATCGTATGGGCTATCCATCGGTTTTAATTGGAAGCATCGATTATTTCGAATCATGACAATACTTATGTCATTCTGTTGTGTCACAAAATTCAGTATATTATCTCCACTGAATGTAATGAATCGATTTACGCTTGAGCAACGTGGGAATTTATTGGAAATTTACTTCCAAAACAAAGACAATTGGTCGGAAATTGCAAAAAATGTTGTACAAAAGTTTGCCGTAGAAAAGGATAAACAGTGCCCGGTATACGCAAGACGTGAGCGTGCTCGTACAGTGCGTACACTCGAAAATAATGGAGCTGTGGCTGAGAGTGTGCGACATCAATTCGTCATCGTTCTCGAGAAATGAATATTTCACGCTGGTGATGGTACGTCGAATTTTGCGAAAAGATCTCGGTATGACATACACATACAGTTGGTTGCAGAGTTGAAGCCGCATGACCATTCGCCTCGTTTTCTCTTCACTAGATGGGCCAACGAGAAACTACGCGATGATGTCGATTTTGCCAAAAAAAAAGTCTTTTCGGATGAAGATCAATTTCATCTTGGTGGATACGTTAATAAGCAAAATTGCCATATTTGGGACTCAGAAAACCCACGCGTGCTTTTGCAGAAGCCCATTACGATTGTTAAGAATCACAGTTTAGTACGGCTTGTGCAGTGGAAGCATCATTTCTTTGAAAAGAAAGATGGTGCTACCATTACGTTAAATGGTGACACCTATCGCACCATGATAACCAATTTTTTTGTACCCGCTTTTCAAGGTATTGATGTGAACGTTGTTTGGTTTCAACAGGATAGTGCAACTTGCCACATATCTCATGCCATTAATCGATTTATTGCATCAAACGTTTAATGGCCATGTAATTAGCCGAAATGGTGATGTCAATTGGCTGCCAATAGCTGCGATTTGACACCGTGGGACTATTTTCTGTGGGGTGCCGTTAAAGAAAAGTGTTATGCCGACAAACCACAGGTAATTGAACATTTGCAGGCCAGAATTCGTGACGTCATTACCGAGTTACGATCCCATACACTCGAAAAAGTTCACGAAAATTATTCTGATCTAGTGAGGCCAGCCGCGGCAGCCATGTCAATGAAATCAAATTTCATTTCTAATCGGAACAATTCTACTTCACAACAAAAAAAATAAACTTTGCAAAATTACAAACCGCTTTGGTTTACTTGCATTTTTAAATTTAAACTTTTAGATGACCCGCCCTACATTAAACTAATGGCAGAAATAAAAATATTTCGGTGGCGGTCGTCTCTATGAGTTTTTGCTTTGCATTCCTGGTTATCTAAATATTTGCGGGTTGCAAATATATATGTATACTCAGAAAAGTTCAAGATTTATTTCTTAACTCTGAGTGAGATATACGTCAACTGTCATCTGTATACAGCTTTTAACATTCTCTACATTTCCGCTTGTTTCTTGACCAAAAAAGAGTGTTGCCGTTGTTCATGAGATCATCAATATCTGAGGTAATAAACTTTCGAGTAATTTTCTATTATAAGTTTTCAGAAGTATTTGGTATCAAATTTGTCAATTTAATTGGGTCCCCATACGAAAATACCATCACTTATATATGCACGTAGTTATCGATGTACAAGTATAGGGAGACCACGGGCTTTTAGTAACATACGTCTAATGCCAGGAAATCGGTCTGTAACTTAACGGCTACGAGTTTCGTTAGTACTTTGGAGTTTTGCTGTGTTTTATTGGGACGTGTATGGACTCGGCATTAACTTGGAGGCCATTTCCAAAGTAGTAAGGTTTCGAAACACCGCTCATATCAGTCCACAAGGGCTTGGCTTCACTTCTTATTCAATTTCCAAACTAACATAGTTCATCAATATATGCAGTAGTCGTTAAATCGTGCAAGGCCTTCTGTAAGTTTCAGGATGCATCACGCCACATTGCTGCCCAGTTCTTCAATATATAGGATATCTTGCTGCTTTGTCTTCGGCATTGTCGCTTGAAATTGCAGCATAGAGGCTCTGTATTCACTTCTGTAGCCTTTAAACATTATGTTCTGCCTACTTAAGCAAAAAGACAAAGACTTTGTTGAGAATTCTTAAGTGTTTCTTATTATACACTCCAATAGCATCGCGGAATGACGTTACTTTCAACTCGCCACTGGGACCCAAGAGACGAATATTCGTTTATTTGTTGCATGAATTAGACTTCATATCAATGCAGGTGCAAATTCAAATGTAAAATTCGTCGAAATGGGCCGCCATAAATCAACAAATTCAGATTATCTGGTATACTGTCTTTAACAGAAGCGATACTTTCGCTAGTGCAAACGTTGTAAAGATGCACATGTCTGACGATATCTGTAACGTCCTCAAATTTTTTATAATCTTAACAATTTCTTGCATAACCGATCGCACTTTTGTAAGCATTTCTTCAGATCTTTAAATTTTTCTTTCGCTAAATAAATAGCGCTTCAGGAGAAAGGCGTTTAACACCAGACAGTGTTGCCAGACCAAGTGGATAACCCGATATACAGTGAGCGTCAAAAAGAAACTGTACACTAGGCATAAATATCTAACAATCACCAATTTACCACTTAAGGAGAGTGCCCGAAAAAATTTTACAATATTTCGAAATTTTTTGTAATATTTTTTTTTTTGCTTCAATTTTAAAATACTGACAATGAAACAATTTTAAAATTAAAATAACGGTAATTTTTTAATTTATATTTTTTTAATGTACAGTTTCATTTTACAATCACTGAAAATTGTTTTATAAAGTTTAGTCTCCTAACAAAGATAGACCAGCTCGTTCGATGCTGTCAAGAAGATATGCACGCTCCATTATATTACAATCAACACATATATAACAAAGTTGGTCATTATAACCCTTCAGTCAGGATTACAACCTAGTTTCTCAACCCGCTTATGTTGTGTGTGTGTGTGTTAATTTTATACATGAGTGGCGGCACCTACAGTTCAAAGTCGTAAAGTAGTAAAGTAGGCTTAAAGCATACTTTAAAAAATATTCTGGTAAATAATACATTCAAGGAAGAAAATTTTATAAATTGGATAGAGGTTATGCTGCATTAGCCGTAGTTAATAACCCTTTTTAAAGTACAATAAACCAAGAAAAAAAAAGGTTCTTAATCTGCAAAGAAGATTTCTCTGCCTCATTATCCTTTTATAGGTTAACTTCACAATACATTCTCCATTTGTTTGCTACGAAAATTGCTAACCCTTATCAAATTTATTTTCAGAACTCCAAAACCCAAAATCTACTTCATATTCCTCGAGGTCCTATAATGTAAATTCAAAGTTACAGGTTATTTAGAAAATTACAAGACATTGAGCAGCTGTTGTCATACATTTAATCCTTTTTCTATTACAGACAACAATAAAACCCTCACCACACATACACTTACATACATATGTATGTCAAGTGGCAGTTTAAGGCACTTGAACATTAGAAACGAAAACAACAGAATTCATTAATCATTTCCTGTAAACATATCTAAAATATGATAAGATATGCATGCATATATGCTAGGCATTAATGCAAGTGTATGAGTAATATGCATTATATATGTATTTGCTTGTATCAGTGTATGTTAAATGTACAGTGTCTAATCAAATATTTGCTTCAATTTAATTTGGCATGTGAAACTTTAGAAAACTAATAACAACAATGAGCGTGAGTGTGGCATTAAAATAAATATCCTGGCAACTTAACATGTTTTAAATACACTAAATGAATATGTATATATGTGTATATACATACGAGTATATATATGTATTGGTGTAAGCCACAGAATAGAATTACTTTCAAATGCATGTGACATATGCCAAAGCATGTACAATGTGGCATGACATGCAAATCTATTTTAACTTTCTAATGTCATGACACATTGAATACTTAGTCAAAAATGATTGAACGTTTGTTGGAGGATTTAAAATCACTATCAGGATCAGAATGAAAACAACACAAGTGTTCTGCATTACAACTGCTGCCAAAGGTAAACCTCAATTGTACATTGTGTTGGTTTTGTTAAATGACAAATAATGTCCAACACAAAACGAAAAAAATGTGGTGTTTTAGAAAATTAATCACTACACCATTAGTCCAAACTAATTGAATGCAATTAAAGTTGACAAAGAAAAGGTGTTTTAATGCTACACAGGAAATTTGTTTCGTTTTTGTTTTTTTGTTTTTGTTGAAAAAGCTAATTTAGTTTGGAATTAAAATCATATTTAAAGGGACAGATTAGAGGTTTTGTAATGAGGTTATAAGGTACGAACTAACAGGTGATTAATCGAGGGTAGTCATACAAATGCAAAGTCGCCGTAGTCTAGTAGGTAGTGTGTTGGCTTATTAGAACGTGAGGCCATGGTTCAACCATTGGTTCAGACATCTCACAGAAAAATTATAGTTCATCGGCGACTTCCTCTCAGCAGTGATCTGGTAAAAACTCTGAAAGTAAAATAAACTTTTCTAAGAGTAAAAAAACCAACCTTAAACTGTAAACCATGAACAAAATTAGCACACACAACATAAGTGCTGTGAGAAGCTAGGTTGTAATCCTGACTAAATGCTTGTAATGGACAAATTATCAAATTAAGCAAGTAAGTCTCACAAACGTATACGATATCTTTAGTATTATAAGAGGTTTCGTTAAATTTTTATATTTTTAGATAACTGAGATCAAGTTACGACTTAAATTTTAAAGAAAATAAACGTCCAGAGTGACTAAGATTAACATTTAGGATTAGTCTAGCATCGCCACGTTTATTGTAAAAGGGAGGATTCAGTGAGCAAATTTTTGCATCCATACACCCAATACCACAACCCAATATGGCGTATATCCTCTTAAATCCAAGTATTTTTCATTGCATTGATTAGCCTGATTGACTCAGTAGTCTTCAAAACTTCACACAACATCTTCATCATATATTTTGTTTCAAAACCGCCGATATGTAGGGCTGACAGCTATTAAATATTTGTCATCTGAAGTGTCTCTTATTCAGTGAAAGTTTAGGTTTGGTTAGGTTAGAGGACGTCTTCATGTCATTGGGGCAAATACGAAACCCAGAAGTCAAAATGACCCATTTGGGATAGTGGAGAAAATAGTAAAATTGGAAAAGGAGAGGAGATAGGAAACGGAGGATATAAGAAACGGAGGAAAAAGGATGGATCACAAGCACACAAAAGAGTGCGACTACAAACTTAATACCCTAGCACTTCTCAACCAGCTCAATCTATTGATGAATCTATGGAGAGCCCTATTATCGGCCCTCGGCAAAGGGACCAAGCATTCGCAGAAGCACCTACCCATGATCCTCAACCACAACCTTCTAAGGGCTGGACAGTTGCAGAGAAGGTGTTCGATAGTCTCCAACTCCTCATCATCCTCATCATCATACCCTGTATTAGTCCGACTGGAATCTGTTCCAGATCCTTGTCAGCTATCGAATTTCGCAGAGCCCTGTAATGAAACGAAATAGTGAAAGGTTTGCCATTAACGAATGATTGATTGGATTAACAGTGAACAAATAACGCGAAAAAATAAGTAAAAATTATTGCAAAAGTAATGTATTGGACGTGGCTAATTTTCGAGCATGACGGAGCAACTTACGGTGCCTGGAATTGATAAGTTTTTAAAGAAATTGAAAGACCCTGAAAATGTTACAGATGTGCATCATTGCAATGCACAAACTGCCGTAAATATCTCTTCTGTTATGTAAAGTGGAGTGGAATTTGTTGAATGCATGGCAGTCACACCAATTCGAAGTATTTTGTTCTTGAATGTGAGCTATGGCTGGAAGCTCAGTGCAACTCATCCAACAAAGCCGCTGTATATATACTGACTTAGTGCTGGGTTTTCTATGCTGATTTCTTGCATAAAATTTTCTTCATTTCTCACTTGATTGTTGGGTCATCCATTCAAATTGTATCAAAGTGAGGTTCGATAAACCCAAAAAGAACTGAGGAGAACTTATTGTATATGGAAAAAGTGACTGTTTGGCAGGAGTTTGTGCCTCTAAGGCAGTATCATTGAAAATTACTTTGCAAGAGCCCTTGCTGTCAGTCAGGGCAGTAAGGCTATACGATAATTAGCTTTCTTTTTTGTAAAGCTTTCGAAAGTTCTGAAATGAAGGTTATATGGTTGGAACAAGAGTATGCCATAGTTCACACACTACGTCAAAGCCCATATCTACGATGTCCTTACGTTGGATCATTTGAAAATCAACCTTTGTTACATTATCGCCGAGATACTTTTCATTACTTTCACTTCTGTCTTCTTATTTATACATACATACATACATAATTGGTCATTACAACCCTTTAGTCAGGATTATGACCTAGTTTCTCACACTACTTATGTTGTGTGCGTTAATTTTTATACATGAGTGGTGAGACTTACAGTTTAAAGTCGATTCCGAAAGACAGATTTTTTGAGAAACTTTTCATGGCAATTTTATTTTAACACTCAGAGTTTTTGCCAGAAATCTGCTGAGAGGAAGTCGCCGATATTTTGTCATATTTCGTTTAGTTGGAGATGCCTGACCTGGAGCTTGAACCGAGTCCTCACGTCTAATAAGCCAACACACTACCTACTAGGCAACGACGACTTCTTATTCATATTCTTGTTAACTGGTGCTCATAAAGTTATCCACAATGAATCTTTTATGGGTCTCTGGTTATATACATGCTACTCCATTACGAAGGTGGAACGGAAAGCTAATCTCGGATCACTAGGAAAACACAGTTTTAAAACTCGTATGTACCAAAGAAAAATAATCATTTCAAAAAGCCACACTTGAAGAACTAAACTTGTTTACAATTGTTTACAATTTGAAAAGCCTTATCGAACGGCCCTCCTTTGATCTCACACAAAGTAGTAGGTAGTTTGTTGGGACAAACCGTACAATGATTTTTTTATTGTCGTCGCCCATTAACGTTTACCATCAATGTTAAACAGCCATAATGCCTGCGGGAAAAGCGGGAAAATTAAAGTCAAAACGGAAAAACAAACATTTTAAAACGTTGCAAAAATGAAAGGAAAAACAGAACACAACACAACAGCAACAACACAAATACAAAGATAAACAATGAAGATAAGTATTTAAGCGATGATATAAAAATGAAAAGAAGCAGTTGTCACGGCATGACAAATGTACAGGAAAAAAAAATGTTAAAAACAAAACAACAACAGCAATAAGAGTTTCTTTTTTTACTTTTATTTTTTTATTTTTTTGGTGGCAAATACAAAAAAAAAACAAGAAAAAAATATTTGTTTAAAGACACGCACATCAACAAAAAAAAGTAATCATAGAAGGTGAAAATCGTTAAAGCAACTGAAAATATTGCCTCAAGGCGAGGAAAACACTTCAATTTCCTGTTTCTTTCCTTCTTTAATCTTTTTTGTTCTTGTTTTTTTTTTCATTTTTAATGGAAAAAAAATTTTTTTTTTTTTGGAGATTTTGTTTTTCACTAAATTTAGAGGCGGAGATGGTGTATTGCCTTGAATTGCACGCGTGTCTTAAGGCATTCTGACATACATAAGTACGTTACGTTAAACAAATTTTATTCGTAATTTTAAGTGACATAATTTTTTTTATATTCTGTGGAAATTAAATGAATTCAACGATATTAATCAAAAGGTGTCGAAACAATTTCCATTCATGTGTTTTTCTCTCTCTCTCTCTTAATGTCGATTATGAGAAATGAAAGGAAATAAATACACGGGCAATTTAAATTAAAAAAAAGAATTATGAAAAGCAACAAATAAAAGTTGACATAAATTTTCATTTCAATGCTGAAATATTCGCAACATGTGAGTAAAGTCGTGGATACTGATACAAGTGTTTAATTCAACATTAATGGAGAGTACAACGAACGGGACATATCAATAATATCCGACAATTGAGTCCCTATTCGTGCACTCAGCTCATATAAGGCTGAATGGTGAATATTATGGAACTATCTGGGCAAGCCAAATCAGCTAGATAACATATGTACATACATAATTGGTCATTACAACCCTTCAGTCAGGATTACGACCTAGTTTCTCACACCACTTATGTTGTGTGCGTTAATTTTTATACATGAGTGGTGGGACCTACAGTTTAAAGTCGACTCTGAACGACAAATTTTTTTGGAAAACTTTTCATGGCAATTTTATTTACTCTCACAATTTTTGCCAGAAATCTGCTGAGAGAAAGTCGCCGAAGAAATATTTTTTCATATTTTGTTTTGATGTCTGGCCTGAGGCTTGAACCTTGACTTTACGTCTAATAAGCCAACACACTACCTACTAAAATACGGCGACTTCATCAGCTAGATAAGAGAAATAGAATTAAGCTCTGCTAGATTCCTGGGTTTGTGGCAATGAGAGGGGCAGATGACCTTGCAATAAGGACACTTAATACGCTGCTCATAGCACCTGAACTTTCTGTAGCATGGAAACGATCTTTGGAACAGTATTCTTATCGAAAAGAAAAAAGGAAAGACTTGAAGACTTTTCGCTTGCCACATGGACTAGAGGCAATTTAAGCTTTTGCTGGACTAAGCTTGAAGTAATCTGAGTATAGTAAACGACTAAAAGACCACCTGTTCGTAATAGAGATCACTTTAAACCCAATATGTATATACTACGATATAGAAGTCGAGTTACCAGTATACATATTTGGAATCTGTGTGGCAGTAATTCAACTCAGAAGGAACTACTGGAGTACTTATCGCCTAGTTTGGCACAGAACAACTTCCCATTCCATGGAATATCCCAAGGAAGTAGTTACCTCTACATGACAATAATAAATAATGCTAGGCATATATATTAGGTCTTTCATTAAGCGCTTTCTATCTTTAAATTTAAGAAAAACAAAGTGTGGGTGAGTTATCATTTAAAGACACCTATTAATCGGAGGCGCTCATTCGAAATTTTAAATTTCAATGAAATTTGCCAAAACATTGACGCATAAATCCGAATAAATTTAATCGAAGGCATGGCTTATATTGTTATTGAGGATACGCTGGGTCTTGTGGCTTATTAGCAGGCACCTTCGACTTGAAAAAGTCCCATAGGAAAACGTCTAATGGGATCAAATCGCATGACTGACCACCGAGCAGTTTACATTACCTCAGAATAATCAATGTGGTGTAAGCTGTGTATGTCCCGTTGAAACCTTATGTCATTGGTGTACATATTATTCAAGGTTGAGGCAAAAAAATTTCGGTTATTGATGGATCTAAAGTAGTTGTCGTTATAAGTGCCTGTTTGGTCACCATCGTTCTTAAAGAAATATGAATCAATGACGCAGTCACAGCAAAATCCACACCAAACAGTGACTTGTTCTTGATGAATGGAATGCTTTTGGATCTTATGTGGTTTGATTTCGTACAACAATTTTGTTTTTCATGTCCGGAAATGAGACTTATCGCTGGAGATGATTTATCAAAGAAAATTAAAGTCAGCTTTTAACTGCTCCAGAGTTCATTCAACGAACATTATTTGTCTCTGTCTCTGGTAGTTTACCTTCAGTTCCTAGGTAGATGCAGGCCCATGTTATAAGGCTAACGGTAGGGTGACTATGGCGTTAATAAAATGAGCAAACAGCGCTTGCAGTACGTTAACTGAATGGAACACGTTTTGTGATAAAAACAATTTTATTATTTGTACCTGTTATTGACTGCCATATCCCTCTATAATGATTTAGCAAAACAAACTGAATAAATGACAACTAAATTGACAGATGTAGCTTAAAAAAGATGGCCGTTATCAACTGTAAAAGTTCGGTAGCCTGAATAGAAAGAAATGTATACAAGAACTTAAGAACTTCTTTAAAACAAATTTCATTTTCTTTAAGTTTATAAGTTGAAATAACACTTTTAATTGTTTTACTTTCCCTTAAAGTTGTTTTCAAAAAAAAGAAACTTCAAACAATTGTTATTCAAAATCAGATCTAAAATGGTTTTACGATTTCTCTAGTGCTGCGTAATAAGGCTTTTTTTTCAATTTATCCCTGCGTAATTTAAAAATAATAACATTTAACTAGTTCTGCAGTATTATATTGACAAAACAAAAGAATCTCAATTTATTTGCATTTTTTGCCTTCAAAAATAACAACCAACTGCTTAGTGCTGCTGTCTGTAACTTTCTATTACGAGTTTGACTTTTTCATTGTTTTACGTATAAATTACCACCAAAAAGTTCTCAAAAACTTAAAAGAAAACAACAAGAACAAGAAATTCAACAAACAAAACAAAAAATAGCAACAACACCAGTAAGAGTATAACAAGAGAGAATGACGAAAACATTAACAATTTTTATGAGGATAATAAAACATTCAGTAGTTAAGGAAACACAATAACAACAGCTGCAGCAGCAGCAGCAGTCACCAAAAGACAACAGCAACATGTTCAACTCATTATGTTGTCGACATTTTCCATTATTTTAATTCATTGCCCTTTAAAAGAGCATCGTCTACAAAACGGACATACGCTAGGTTGGCTTTCTCTTCACATTTTTCTCCTTTTGTTGGCTTCTCTGCATGAAATCCCTTCAGTTGGAAAAACAAGTTGTTCCTTCAAGTCATTCTTTTATTTATGCCTTGTCCTCTGTGTGTCAACTTTCGGTTTCATTTAATATTTAAGATGGCCAGCTCTGTTTTTTATTCTGCCTCATCATCATTTTAGAGCGATTGTTGTGCCATTTTTCTTTTATGCGAAAACTTTGTCCAACCGGCTGTTGGCTATTCAGTGTACCCTACAGCAAGTGAACCTATATTGTGTGGATAAAATAATTGTAATCGAATTCATTGACTCAGAATCAATTCTCTCCATTATCATGACACCTAAGACTTTGTGGAAGTGTGTGATCAAACCTTGAATAACATAATCGGTCATTACAACCCCTCTAGTCAGGATTACCACCTAGCTTCTCACACCACTCATGTTGTGTGTGTTAATTTCATACATGAGTGGAGGGACTTACAGTTTAAAGTCGATTCCGAACGACAGATTTTTGGGAAACTTTACATGGCAATTTTCTATTTACTGTCAGAGTTTTTACCAGAAATCTGCTGAGAGGAAGTCGCCGAAGAAATATTTTTTCAGATTTTGTTTTGATGTCTCACCTGGGGTTTGAACCGTAGCCTTGCGTCTAATAAGCCAACATACTAGACTAGGCGACTACAAATCATTATCACACCTTAAGGTTGGACAATTCGTTGAAACTTGCTATTCAACTGTGGGCACTTATATTTTCCATAATCGATGAAAATTTTATTTCAAAGTTCCGCTGGAAAAATGCCTGTAAAGAAATGTATTCATTGGGAATAATTGAGTACCAGTCATGGTAAAAAACCATGGAACTTTGTGGCATTGAGGGCATCTCCTATTTATTTTTTTTTTTTTTGTTTTTGTAAAGTGTAGTTCTCTTTAAAGGTTGCGAAAACAGGGCCTTTGATGTCATCACGGGCTCTTATCTTACTTTTGATAGCAGTTCAGCAAACGAATATTGCAGCTCCAAACGGCATTTAAAGGCATTTGCGGCCATATAAACTTGACTTCACTGACGACATGCAAAAAAGCTTGTAAGACTACAGGAGTACGGCTTCTTGGTCAGACTGTGAATAAAATTTGTGAAACAAAGTCGCTTGGAACACCGAGGTCTCTACAATATAATTTTTTGTGAAACGATTTGATCGTTTGAATCTGTTTCCGCATTCACATTTGGAAATAAAAAATTGTCAATCGGAACTAAATCCGCTTAAATCGTAGCTTAACTCATGGATTTTTTCATGTAAACTACATATGCATGTGCCCTTGAATTCTTCTGTGCTAGAAATATTTCTTTCCTCATCAAATGTAATCGTTTTCGTTGAAATTCTTGTTGAATCGTTTCAAAAATTTTGAATAATATTGGTCATGTTCCCCCTGTTTCTCTATTCTCACTTTCCTACCTCCTCTCCTTTCCCAATTTCCCTATTTCCTATACTATCCTCTCTCTTTCTTCTCTAAGACTTATTGCAAATGGTAATATGATAAGTACACGTCCTCAAATCTCACCTAATCCAACCTTTGTCATTGATTGTGCTTTTGGAGGTAATTCACATGGGTTACTGTGCATCGCAAAAACGTTTGTCCTTCTTTTTCGCTAGTTCTTCCCAAGAAATCTACTGTCTTGACTACTATTTAGGCTGTAGAGTGTTGTAGTGAGTCCACATCTCATTCATGATTACGCAACGATGAAAATGGTGTGGTTGAATAACTCTAAGCACTTCTCCTGATCGTAACGTAAATTTCAGTTTTTTTCCATTTTGTTAATGAAACCACTCGTCAGTTTTCAATGACCATCAATGCTGACAGATATCTGGTAGTACAATGCATTGTTGCCCCTTCAGCTAAGAGACTGAATAATTAAGAAATCACGAAGTTATTCACGCGTTTTATAATCAAAATAGATCTTTTTAAATATGAACGTATGTATGTACAGTGAGGTGCACAAATGACTACATGTTTGTAGTTTGGACGCTTTTTATTGAAAAAAACTAAAAGTGGTTAACAAAATAAAATTAAATTTAAAACAGAAATCATCAAGCCCTAAGAAAAAAACAAACAAAGCAAAATCAACTCGCATGTACTCAATTTTACACGTCTCTATTTTATGATATGTTTGCAAAAACGAAATCGAAAACTATCGTTATTTTTTCATTTTTTGCACTACTTTGACTTTTTTAAGAAAATTTTAGTTCAATATTAATTACTTCATCTCGTTTAACGAATATTTTTCGCAATTCATCGAACAAAAATCTATTTTTATTAAAAAATGAAGAAACTCTCGAAATCAACTGAAGATAGTATTGTAACTTTGACTGGAAGTGGCTATTCTACCAGGGAAATTTGTAAACAGCTTGGAGTTAGTCAGTCAGTAGTCATCAGAGGCCAAAAACGGTCTGTTGTTCCCAAGCCTCAAGACAGAGGTCGTAAAAAACTACTAACTAATGCAGATGCTCGTCTAATGCTAACAAAAAAAAAGGGGACACATTTTTAACAACCAAAGGAGCTTCTTTGGCAATCGGGAAAACCTTTAGTCGATGGACGACAAATAGAGCTAAAGATATTGGAGTAAAGATATTGGCTATACCTCAGCAGTCAAAAAGAAAAAACCTACACTTTCGGCTAAAAATGTAAAGGCACTGCCACTTGCCAGCGAACAGTGGATGACTGGAAACATGTGATCTGGACAGACGAATCAAAATTCAACCGTTTTCAGTCCAATGGTAAGCAATATTCTGGCGCCACCATGGGGACAGTATTTAAAGACACCATGTGAAACACAGTGGCCGAAATGTCATGGTATGGGGTTGCTTTACATGGTGGTACCTCGGATCACTGCAAAGAATCAATAACATTATGAAAAAAGGAGATTATTTGAGAATTTTGCAGACTCATCTTCCCGATTTTGTCGACAAGATCGCCTATCCTGCGCAAGAAGTACTTTTACAGCTGGATGGTGACCCCAAACACTCCTCCAAAATCGTTAAAGAATGGCTTAGTGAGCAAAATTTTCAATTAGTGCAGTAGCCAGCACAAAGTCCCGACCTCAATCCGATAGAGAATTTGTTGTAAATCGTGAAGCAACGGTTGAGACAGTACTGATCAGCCCCAACCAATTTAGATGCGCTTTAGCAACGGATTCATCAGGAATGGACAAATATTGCGAAAGAAATTATAGAGAATTTGGTGGATTTGGTAAATGAGTTTTTAAATAATATATTTGGACTAAATTTTAAGAATACTCGTATTCCCTAAAATTTTGAAATGGTGCAATATTGAGTACATCCGAGTTATTTTTCTCTTGATTGTTTTTTCTTAGAATTTCACCATCTTAGTTCTGAAATTTATATTATTTTGTTAAGTACTAAATACTAAATTAAAAACGATAACAAATTTTCTAATTGCTTTAACACTTTTATTTTTATGCAATTAAAATTGCTCAGAGTACAAACATATACTCATTTGTGCACCCCACTGGATGTTCCACGTGAATTATTCCACGTTATATAACCCTGATTAAATTTAGGGTGGCATTGAACTTTTAAAGGCAATACCTGCCCTACCAACCTTAAGAAAAACTGGACAAATCCCATATAATTTCAGAATTAAATTCAATTAAACTCGATTTGATTAAAAACTCTTACAATCTCTTGTTACAAATCAAACCTATAAAGTCGGTTTTGACCGCCTGTAACTGCTTTATTGCATATGTTTTTTGCCATCGCTTGTTTTGTTGGCATCATCATAAAAATTCATACAAGAAATTTCGTAATTGTTGCCCTCTTTTCCTCTCTTTTCACTTTCAAAGGACGATTCATTGTTTAACGCTGTTGTTATTTTCGATTCTGTTAATAGTTCAAGTTTAGTTTTTACAATGAAAAGTTTTCGGAAAAACAATACCAAGTTGTAAAATGAAAATGAAGAAAATGCTGGAGAAACTGGAAAAACGAAAAAAACTGAGAACATGAAACATTAAAATGGCATCGTAAATCACGAAAAAGTTTTACAAAAATAATAGAAATTTTAAATAAATTAAGCCTTAATAATGGCAGTTATTTGAGACACATTTTTATAACGTAAACTTCTTAGATTTTTAAGTTGTCTAAGGCTGTGCTTATTGGCATTTGAAAAATTTTCGCGAAAAAAGGTTGTAAAACACAAGTTAATCTTTGTAATATTGGTGGATTAAATATGATGGAAACATGATTTATTTTTTCTTTATGGAGTTTTAAATTGTTTGCCATGTTGCTGGTGATTTGATCAATCAATGGCAGATGGCGGTGAACATAACATACATCAATTACGTTTGAATTTAATGGAATGAATATTCTTTGGAAATTCTATGAAGCATAAAAGGTAGCTATTTATCGATCGATCCAAAGCGATAGTCTTTATATCGCATATGAAATCTTTGTGAACCAGAAACGTAAATTCTGTTGTGTTAATATAACCAACTACGTTCGACGTGCCATTCAGCACCAAACCTTGCCTTGCATGTGATACAGGCTATAGGTTAAGTTCATTGTGATACCACAAGCTAAGAACCAAACCATGGTTTTTAGTTTTAAATCTTTGACGAAAATTCGTTACAATTGTGAAGGTTGATCTGTTTAAGTTTCTCTTTAACTTCCTGGTTCGTAGGAACTATGCTCACAAGCAAGTATTCGATTTATTTAAGCAATTGATAGTTTACTTACTGATTAATCTTCTTTCAATACATTATTGTCCCACATTTCTAAATGTCTAAATGAGGACAGCGCTACCATTGCGGGTAATGGAGACACCTATCGTACCATGATAACCGATTTTTTTGCAACCGCTCTCTTTTCATGGCATTTTTTATTTACTCTCAGCGTTTTTGCCCGAAATCTGCTGAAGAAATATTTTTCGCCCAAGAAATATTTTTTTTTTCATATTTCGTTTAGTTGGAGATAACTGACGTGGAGTTTGAATCGAGGCCTCACGTCTAATAAGCCAAAATACTACACTAGACTACGGCGGTTAATTTAATATCATCCATTCTTTTTACAAGGAGGCATAAAACGCCTCCGAGCAATATTGCTAGACTCTGCTGGACACATATGAATAAGAAGAAGATCGACTGATTTCTATCCTTCAATAGCATGGCCATTCATCCTTCAATAACAATTCTTACAGGCCGGCAAATGACTTTTATTGGAGTTGTGGGTCTGAGACTTTAACCGCAAGTCTCAGTGCCCTGATCTTGTTATAAAATTACGAGGATATCTATCCTCTCACTTTCTGAAGCCCTTGGACGAACTTTTAAATTTAATGATTGCTGAAATGGCAAGATTAACTGTTGACTCGGTTTGTTTTCATCCAGGGAATGTTTGATTTCCGAGTTGAATATTGAATGGCCTGTTTTTCGCATTTTGTTTACGGCAGTCCGTAAATGCCTTTATGAGGAGGCGGAAGAGACTCTTACTGCAAGTGATGACGAAAATTTCTATCCTCTCACTTTCTAACGCTCTGGCCGAGCAAGATTTAGCAAGATTTATCGTTGGCTCTGTTTGTTTTCATCCAGGGAATGTTCGGTCCCCAGCTTGAATATTGAATGTGGGATCCCAATGTGCCTTAAGGATGGCCTAAGTGGGACATCTTCCTTCAAGGTGGGTTCGTTACCTTCTTTTAGCGTTTTGTGTACGACAGTCCGTCAATGCCTTTATGAGGAGCAGGAAGGAACTCTCAGCTCAAGTGTTAGTGCCCTGTTCTTGTCATAAAATGATGAAGATTTCTATCCTCACACTTTCTGACACCCTTGGTCGAGCTCTTAAATGTACGGATTGCTGCAATAGCAAGATTTATTGTTGAATCGGTTTGTATTCATTCCGGGAATGTTTGATCTCCGAGTTCCTTCTTCGCCTTCTGCTTTTAGCTTTTGGGTACGGTAGTCCATAAATGCCTTTATGCGGAGGAGGAAGGGACTCTCACCGCAAGTGATGACGAAGATTTCTATCCTCTCACTCTCTAACACCCTTGGTCGAGCTCTTAAATGTACGGATTGCTGATTTATTGTTTGTGTTCATCCACCATTTAATATCATCAAAAATTCTGAATGGTATTGTGCTTTTTTTCTTGAAAGCTTTCTAATTCTAATTCTTTTCAAATGCTGTACAACATAATTTTGTAAAACATTTCTAACCAGGCCTTCCTGGCTTCCTGGAAGAAAATCTATAAATCGTGTTTGCGTGTGTGTGTGTGTGTATTTGACAAATTTCATTTTAACTGACCTTGCTGACAGCATAATAAATTTCCTTTTGAATGTCAAGACAGTTATTTAACGACAATATTTCCTTGCATGCCACCACGTGTCTTGTAATTTAAATTCAAATTCTTTCTTTAATTCCAGTTAATGTGTTTTATTTTTTTTTTTTATTTCATTTTAAATATTTCAATACATTTCTCATCATTTTATCTTTCTTTTCTTCAGTTTCTTTGCTGTTATTTTAAATGCAAACATGACACTTAAACTTTCAACATTAACTTCAACATGTTGGTGTTTAAATTGAACAAAATAAAAAACATTACATATAAGGCATTTCCGTTTCCCTATTGTAACACAGCACTTTAAAAAAAAAAACACTTGTTGATCATGTATGTGTAAGAAAATTGCTACAATAGAGACTATATATGTATGTATGTACGTATGTTGAACAATGGATTCCCCCAAGAGATGATTTGATTTTAAAGTACTCAGTACTCAGCGCTAAATAGCATAAGTAAATGAAAACTTAAAGAGCACTGATGTAATTTCACAAGCTATTAATGGAATTTATAGAACTTATATGTATGTACACAATCAATGGTTTAATTTTTAATTAAAGAGAACAAAAACCAAAAAAACTAAGTCGGTTTAAAAGTCCCCTTAATAATTTTCCAATTTATTCCTAGCAACAACAGCTTGAGAATTGAATTGAAGTTTCCATAGCGCTTTGAATTTTTTCCCAGTAATAATGACAAACTTTACATCAACATTTGTTTTAAACATATAAAAATAAATTCTTTGTTATTGTTTGCCTTTTTCTGTTTTGTATTGAAAATGTTTTCCTTTTCATTTGGAGAAAAATATTAAATTTTCATTCATTTCTTTACAATTTAATGGAATTTTGTTTTAAACGTTGAAAAACAAAACAAAAAGGAACATAAAGTGCTTAAAGTGTTGAACAAAAGCATTCTTTGTAAACAAAAAGAAAAAATAAATGAAATAAAATCGGAAAAAAAACATTTTAACTCCCAGGTTAGTTTACACTTGTAGTCATGAAAACATTGTTTTAAACAATTAGAAGCAACAAATGGGTTTCGTTTTACAGAAACATTAAATATTGTAGACCGTTAGTAACGGATTCCATTTTTTAACCTTTATTCTCGCATCTCAATCATTTGAATACAATTTTTAATTCCATACACTGACACTGACACTTGCGGTGAGGGTCTCTTACTACTCACCAAAATGCTAAACCCTTCTTGAAGAAATTCACATCGGGATATCACATTCAATATTGAACTCGGGTTTAATCCCTGGATGAAAACAAACCGAGTCAACAATAAATCTTGCTATTGCACCAATCCTTACATTTGAGAGCTCGGCCAAGGACGTCAGCAAGTGAGAGGATAGAAATTTTATTCATTTTATGTCAAGAGCAGGGCACTGACATTTGAGCTGAGAGTTCCTTTCTGCTCCTCATAAAGGCATTGACGGACTGTCGTACACAAAACGCTAAAAGAAGGTAACGAACCTACCTTGAAGGAAGATGTCCCACTTAGGCCATCCTTAAGACATATTGGGATCCCATATTCAATATTCAACCTGAGGACCGAACATTCCCTGGATGAAAACAAACCGAGTCAACGATAAATCTTGCTATTGCAGCTCGGCCAGAACGTTAGAAAGTGAGAGGATAGAAATCTTCAGTGAGAGTCCCTTCCTCCTCCTCATACAGATATTTACGGACTGCCGTAAACAAAACGCTAAAAGCAGTAAACGAACCCTCCTTGAAGGAAGCTGTCCCACTTAGGCCATCATTAAGGCACAATGGAATAACGGATTCAATATTCAACTCGGGGATCAAACATTCCCTTGATGAAACCAACCGAGGCATATTTGACAGCTCGGCCAAGGACATCAGTAAGTGAGAGTATAAAGACTTTATTCATTTTATATCAAGGGCAGGGCACTGACACTTGCGGTAAGAGTTCCTTCCTGCTCCTCATAAAGGCATTGACGGACTGTCGTACACAAAACGTTAAAAGAAGGTAACGATCCCACCTTGAAGGACGATGTCCCACTTAGGCCATCCTTAAGGCACATTGGGATCCCACATTCAATATTCAACCTGGGGATCGAACATTCCCTGGATGAAAACAAACCGAGTCAACGATAAATCTTGCTATTACAGCTCGGCCAAGAGCGTCAGAAAGTGAGAGGATAGAAATTTTCGTCATCACTTGCAGTGAGAGTCCCTTCCTCCTGCTCATAAAGATATTTACGGACTGCCGTAAACAAAATGCGAAAAACAGGCCATTCGATATTCAACTCGGAAATCAAACATTCCCTGAATGAAAACAAACCGAGTCAACAGTTAATCTTGCCTTTGCAGAAATCCTTAAATTTAAAAGCTCATCTAAGGGCTTCAGAAAGTGAGAGGATAGAAATCTTCGTCATTTTATGACAAGCGCAGGGCACTGAGACTTGTGGTTAAAGTCTTTTCCATCTCCTCAGGCCCACAGCTCCAACAAAAGTCATTTGCCGGCCCATAAGAATTGCTATTGAAGGATGAATGGCCACGCTATTGAAGGAAAGAAGTGAGTCGGTTCTCCTCTTATACATATGTGTGTCCAGCAGAGTCTAGCAATATTATTAGTACCCACCTGCTGCCAAAAAGAGTTGTATGCCTCCTTGTAAAAGGAGTGGCATTATTCATATTTATTAACAGAATTCGCCGTAGTCCAGTAGGTAGTGTGTTGGCTTATTAGATATGATGCCTCGATTCAAACCTCAGGTCAGAGCAATAAAACGAAATTTGAGTATTTCTTAAGCGACTTACTCTCAGTAGATTTGTGGCAAAAAAAAGGATCTCAAAAATCTGTCGTTCGGAGTCGACTTTAAAATGTAGATCCCACTGCTCATGCACACACAACTTAAGTGGTGCGAGAAGCTAGGTTGTAATCCTGACTAAAGTGGTTGTAATGACCAATTATGTGTGTATGTATGTAATTTATTATCGGAACCCTTAATATAATATACCACATGTTTGTGCTGTATAAGTGTAAACCTCAAGGATTCCATTTGGGAATCTCTTGAACTTTAGATCAGAAGTCTCTTGATGGAATTCTAAAAGCGAATGTTTTATTGAAATAGGAACCCTGTGATCCGAAAGTTAAGTCAGGTTTTTATCGCATTGAGTCTTACTGCAACCAACCAAGTGCTCTGCGTCGATACGCAGGTTAAATAAGGTTTTGTACCTTACTGCCTCTAACATAGCTCTCTGCTTTAATGAGAGGTGAGAGAGAAGCCAATTGAGTACATATAGTGAATAACGCTTTGATTGTCGAGTTGGTTAATTCACAGGTCATAACTAAAATGTTATTTTTGCTTTTCTTTCTTACTTTATCTAGCTAGTTTTAATTGTTACGATTACTGCCCTCAAATTCGTTAACAATTCCTTTGCCTTATTATTTTAATAATTAAAATGTGTAAATTGATATTTTATTCCAATAGAAATGCCTGCAATTCGTTGAACAATTTTAATTAAATCATGTCTACGGCTTAGCAATGCCAATCAAAAAACCAATTATGGCTGCAACCTTAATTGAATTTCTATTTAGGGAAGACCTCCAAAAAGGAAAACCATAAGCCAATAACATTTTCAATAATTTTTACAACAAATTGTGGATTGTTTATTTAAATATTATTTCAACATTAAATAAAATTGTTTTATTGTGTTCATTCCATTCCATTTCATTTCATTTTTTTAATTTTTTTATAATTTTCGCATTATAATTTCTCTCTTAAACTACTAATGCTACTACGGTTTCTAACCAGACCTTCTTATTCGCAGGCAATTACCTCATACCCAACTGCTCGGTACTAGACTATCTTTCCATCAGTTGTGGCTTTCGCTCCATTACTTTTGAGCCTAAGTTTGTTTATCTCAAGTTTATGTTTTTTGAGTGGATTAGTTAGTAATCAACCATGGATTAGTTTGTCTTTTACCTTTCAAATATCGGTTTGTTATGCCTTTTTTTTCTAAGCCTTAGTGAATAGGCCATTTGAAATTAAATACAAAATAAAATATTATTCGTGGCCTAAAGGTCTCAGTTTTGGTTACATTCAACAAATGATGGCAAATTAAATAACTTTTGATTTCCATAATTTCATAAATTTTTGGAAATTCAATTAAAATGCCTTAAGTCTTGTCATCACCATGGAGCAACATCAGTTTATGGCAATTGAAATTAATACTTCGCTGTATTTACACTGATAAACTTTATTTTAAGAGTAGAAAATTACACGCTTATATAAAGTAATTTAAAAGTGTCCTTGAATTGTAGAATTCCATACCAGATTACGTTTCAAGCACAGTGGCGCAAAAGTACTTTCTTTCTGGTAAATTTTTTTACTCCTCTTTATTTCTTTTTAAGGAACATTAGAGCAAACGCAAAGCATATCTCCATGCTTTTATAAGTTAAATGTTTCAGCTAAGCTGGCCTTTGGTCTACTCTAGCATATCGTAGAATGATAAGTTTACTATCCGTCTTAGCGCAAAAACAACATCCACTTTTTGAATAGCACATGCCACCAGGCCTTCTCTGCGTTCTTAGGACTAAAGAGGATGAATTCCCAGTTGATGTAAGTTGAGTGGACTTCCGCCCTCGAAAACCGCGAGAAAATTTTATTTTTTCTGGATTTTAAGGATTTCTCGTCATCTTTTTAATCCCTAGAAGACGTCACCTTAACTTCTTTATCAAGAGCCAGTTACAGAATGGGAAATCAATTAGCCTGTTGGTTTTGTTTTAACAAAACTTTATTTCGTTTCGAAAATGTTGAAAAAAATCCGCTATTGAGTGAAATTTCAAAAAAGACCAACTGCAGCTGAAGCATATTCTGAATATGACAAAAACATCTGCGGTCAGCCAATGCCAATAATAAATTGAGGGAGTACACCATGAAAATTGTGAACAAATTGTAGAAGAACTTTCAGAATCATTGTTAACCATTCAAGTTGCAAAATTTCAAAGCCTTAGACTGTTTCCATCCTTAAGCACAATCTCAGCAGACCAATATCAAACAAACAACCCAAGAACGTCTTGGCAGTGAAGTTAATTTTTTCATCTCATAATGCTTCTGGCCTAATGCAACAAAGCATGCAAAGACTGATACAATACAGCGAGATTGACATCCGTTCGCGGTCGAACGAATAAATTTGCGAATCATTTAAAAATTAAATGGCATACTGGCACCTGTAGAGTTGTACTGTAGAGCTGCCAGACAAAGCGTCCATCATAGCAATTATAACGTAGCACTGGCCTCTGAGTGCATATGCCTGACAGCAACTTGTACAGAAAATGTAATGACGTGGACAGAGAGGAGGCTACAGAACATCTTCCCTCTTATTGTCCGATATTTAGGAAGTCGCCATAGTCTAGTAGGTAGACATCAAAACAAAATACAAAAAGTATTTCTTTGGCGACTTCCTCTCAGCAGATTTCTGGCAAAAACTCTGAGAATAAATAAAATTACCACCAAAAGTTCTCAAAAATCTATCGATCGGAGTTGACTTTAGACCGTAGGTCCGGCTTGTCATGTATAACATTAACACATACAACATGAGTGGTGTGAGAAGCTAGGCCGTAATCCTGATTGAAGGGTTGTAATGGCCAATTATGTATGTATTTAGGAATCTGGGACAAATTATTTTTTATTCAACGTAAACTATTAAAGACAGTTGGAGGATGGAGTTGTAAACTTTAAGTACAAAATTAACTTCCACAGATTCCAGAAGGATATAGTCATTGCCACGGTTATCCCTTCAAAGAAGTTAATCGCAGGCCTAAGGACCTGAATGTTCTTATTTTTGAATGTCTTTATTGTCGATTGAGGGTGGTTCGCATTTTTCAACAAAACTAGGTTCAGATTTAGTTGTGCTCTTTAGAGCTTGAGGCTGGTCCCTGTCAACGCCTATGTAAACACTGAGAAAAATCGTTCTAAAAACATAGAACACTTTCGCTTGAGTTTTCTAAAGCAGCAACAGGGAATCTAGAATTACATTTCAGGCATTCCGGGTGCCTTCTCCTTGTTGGCTACTTTCAAGTCCTGAGTGACTAGTTGAGGATTACTGACCGGAAAAATCTACAAGATCTCTTGCCATGCATAGGAAATGACGGGGAATGTGGCAACATCGATATGAATTGCCTTGAATTTCGTGCCATTACAGACTTGCCCTAGCAACTCTAATGTCGTTTTAAACAGCAGCCCTAAGCACTAATTTACGCAGGATATTTATTTAATGTAAACTGGACATAAGTCAACATTGGAGTGGTGATCCTAAATTGCTGCAAACTCGAGAACACATCGATTAGAGTAGTGGTGGCAACCCATCTCAAATTGTGTTAAAGAAATGGTGCCACTGCTTGCATTGCCCAATGTAAGGACACATTAGTAAAACCTGATTTTGATTTCTAAACTTCTATTTAGTTCGGCGTTTAGCAATTTTAATCGTACATACATACATAATTGGTCACTACAACCCTATAGTCAGGATTACAACCTACTTCTCATACCACTTACGTTGTGTACGTTGATTTTATACATGAGTGGCGGGACCTACAGTTTAAAGTAGAGAGAAACTCTTCGTGGCAATTTTATTTTCTCTCAGAGTTTTAGCCAGAAATCTGCTGAGAGGCAGTCGCCGAAAAAATATTTTTTTTTCATAATTTCGTTTTGATTTCTGACCTGGGATTTGAACCATGGCCTTACATCTAATAAGCCGACACATTACCTTCTAGACTACGGCGACTGCAACTACTACAACGACTATTTTCCTAATTCAAAAAAGTATTAAAAAATTAATGCTTAATTTTGATCATGGATTCCTTAAAAAATTACAATTCATGAACCTTTTTTCAAATCTTATCTGGAGGAAGGTTTAGACTCCACTGTTCTCTCCTCTTGGCTAACCTGTCCTATACTCCTTTTTTTACTATTTGTAGGTACCATAAGTGGCTCACTCTTCGATTGAAGCATAAAAGTAATCCAAACAATCCAATGGAATTTAATTTTCATTGCTAACCACTGTGCATATTTCCGCTTGCCATAACACGCGCGCATATTCAACACACGCACATTACAACTGAATGTAGAAATCAAAGGACTCTCTTAAAAGCCTTAACAAAATTTGTCTAATGTTTCCTTATTAAGTAAAAAAGCAAAAGCAAAACAAAACAAAACAAAAAAATGTTGGACAGTTTAACGTATACATTACATGTTCGCATAAATAGAAAATGTAAGACAATATGTGTGAGAAAGTATTCAAACAAACACACATGTAAAGTAATTATAATTATAATATATAATTATATATGCGTGTGTGCAGTCCTTTAGTTTTAATTACAGCTCTTGCCATAACATTAAAAGGGAAGCGGAAGTTCTTTTTTCAGTTATTTATTGGGCTCTTTGTGAAAATAGCTAACACAGTAAATGAAAAAAAAACGCTTTTTAAACGTAACAAAAGTGAAATTATTTCAATTAAAATACCTTTAAGGTAAATGTTCAGTAACGAAATATTTTGATTGAAAGCAATTAAACTTATTAGAGGGCAAGAGACAGACATAGTAGACAAGAGACAGACGACATCAGGCTGAATATTTTGTTTGAAATTAAATTATTTTCTACTGCCTCCAAATGGTTCATGGTTTAATGAAACTAAAAGTGAAATGATAATTAAGTTTTTCAAAAATGAAAATTGAATTTTAAACAGATGCTATGGAGAAGAATTATTACTTGAGCGGTGGAAAAGTAAACCTTTTATTCGGATTTTTATTTCGTTTTTTCTAATGCAGAAAGCAAGTGAAAATGATGACAATAAAGAAAGTAATCTGTGACACACTTAGCGTGTAGAATGCGCTCGTAATAATGCACTTCGTTTTATGAAGAGTCCACAAGCATTATCTTAACTGCTGACAATTTATTTAAACCCTTAAGGCCATCTTTTCGTCGATTTAGTTGATTCATGCTTATCCTTACATATTCAAACCGAATTTTTATTCTTCGCCGACTAATCTCACAAATATAGTTGACAGTTACAGTTTAATATACATTATCTTGAATATTTTCATATGATTTTATCATTCAACCGGTGCTTTTAGGGATTCTGATTTCAAAAAGGAAGACAAACAGTGCCATGGTAAGCCATATAAATTTTAAGATGATAAATGAAGGCATTACCCCATGAAGATTGTCAACAAAAGCTAGCAAAACTTTCAGATTTATTAGAAACTATTCAAGCGGCACAATTCAAAATGTTAGACAACGAGGCCTTTCAGAGACTACCATGATTTTTGCCGAGAAACTCTCGGAGTTTGTTACTAGACTTAAGAAGACTCATGTGATATCTTTTCAGAACTACCAGATTATTGTAGTTCTTTACCGGCTGAAATAATGGCTAATAAAATTGTCGCCATGCGAAGATGGTATCAGAGAATATCGTATACATAGTGTGATACACGCATACTTACCAACAGTAGGGCGTTCATTATATCCGTAGATGGTCCAGGAGATTGCAAGATATTCGATAATCGCTCTCATTTGGGGTCCTAGACAAGGGCACATCAAAGCTAACAAGAAGGCCGACATACTTGCTGAAGCGGAAAATTCATTTGAATTCATACATGAGATAGGCGCTCCTCTATCCAGAGGCAAACAAATAATCTCATAAAAACCGCCTTAATTGGCAAAGGTAAGATGGGATAATGCATCCTCTTGTAGAAACACCAGACAGATCTGGCCCGATATTGATATATGCAGAACAGAAATTATATTTGATCTAACAAGATTCATTCTAAGGAACCCTATAGAAGCGATAACACGATACTAGCCTCTGGCTGTTCATGCAAGGAGACTGGAAATACCTCAGAATGGTTCCTGCAGAAGCTACAACGATGAGGCAGATGAAGATACCACACAACATATTCTCTGTCATTGTTCGGTGCTTGGGAACCTGCACATTAAAATTCTTGGATACCCAAAATTTAAATTCAAAACATAACTAGCCAAAGGCGATTAGAGAATAATTAACACTCGTCATAAGACCCTTGGTTAAGAGATACCAACCATATGCTACAATTACTTGGCAGCAAAGGTAATATCGGAGACCTTAAACGAACCCAGTAAGCTGTTCCCGGTGAGGTGGCTGCCTGCCTGTTTAAGCTAAGCTAAGAAGACTCAAGAAAAACACGCATCATCTTGTTGAAAAGTTGTGCGTTAATTTATAGAAAATTTGTTTTGCGTACCTAAGTCGTCAATTGCTTCAAGTCACTCATCCTATATGCCCAATATCTGCCACAACATAAGTGGTGTGAGAATGAGAATATGTCGTAATCCTGACTAAAGGGTTGTAATAACCAATTATGTATGTTATGTATGTATGTTTTGCCACAAATCTACTGAGAGGAAGTCGGCGAAGAAATATTTTTCATATTTCGATCTGACCTCTCAATGACTATAAAAACCATGTGTGGGAACATCACACACATGCATGATGTTTATTGATGGTGATTGCTATAATCACTGGCCATTGATTCATGCTGAAAGACTAGATCTTCTGCATTACAAAGTGAAAGGCGATGAAACTATCATAGTCTTCTGCTGCGATTACACTGAACTGTCAACGAATAGACAAAGGTTCCTACATATGTATGTAGGAACTTTCTCAGTAAATAGATCAGACATCTATGGGTGTTCAGAGTATAGAAAGGTCTTTCAGTACTGAGTTTATGATGGCTCTTTGAAAGGAATGGTTTCTCCCAAGCATGGTTCCCAAGGTAATCTGGTGTAAAGTTTTAAGTGATAAAATAAAATCTGGTGTGCTTTGTGCTTTAATTAATCATAAAATTTCTTTGCTAATGTATTACAAAAAATTAAATTAAATTTTCAATACTTTAAGCAAAATTAAACTGACTATGTTCTTACTTTTACTCGCCGGTGTATGCATTTATGTGTGTTCATATGAAAATTATGAAGATTGTAATACAAATTTCCATAATTCGGAGAAAATTAAAACTTACAAGTTCTCCTTAAACGTCTTTGTACATCTATGAACTAAGATTAAGGATTATAAAGCTTTGCTTAGTATTGCATACGGTTGGTCTCTAAAAGGTTCTATAATGCTTGTCTTGAATTCTTTTTAAACTATTTTTCTTAAAATCACTATTGTTTGTCTACTTAAAGCACCTTTAAAGTACAATCACTAACACATTTGAAGTCTTAATCCGATTAGATGCTTCATTATATTTGTTGTACCTTCCTCCTCCATTGCTAAAAGAAAATTGTTTTTATGCCTGCCAGGGGATTTGTGTTCATTTGTTCATCATCATCATAAAATACCCAAATTAGGATTGCATTTGCAAGAGAAATAAAGTATAAATAAGACACCCCAAATCTTAACGCTGCCATAACAGAATTAATTATTTAAAGCAAGCATTTAAGAAGGCATTTGAGCTGGTATAGAATTGAAAGGAAATGAAAGGAAAGACCAAAATAGTGTTTAACCATCACTTATTACAGCGCGTTGAAAAGGAAGAAAATAAATACTTTTGTATGCTAGTATGCCTTCTACTCAACAACTAGACAAAATCACTTAACACTTGTGAATAATTAAACATGATGTTGTTGTTGTAGCTTAATTGCCTCAAACTCAAGTTAGCAAACAAACCCCACAACCCCACATTTTAATTGTTTGCCAGACAAATTATTAAAGTCTTAATAGTTTACTATACTAATAACTTAACAATGATAGTCTAGGTCCTCTAAAAGCCTTAACAGCCTTTCGTCTCCTCTCTTGTTAACTATTCCTGGTCCTTTGCAATGCCTATTAGTTAAGTGTCCCAAGATGCCTGTTAATAGTTTTTCTAATGATTATTGATTATATTATGGGTTATGGCATTATGGACACATAATGTTATTAAACCTTTGATATCTTTACTTCACCCCAATCGATTAAATAATTCAATCGTAATAATCGTTCGTAACCATTAGGGCAACATATTTACAATCTATTAAGGTCATTAAATGTTTCGTGCTAAAGGTTTATTAAATATCAACATCATGTTTAAAGGACATGATTTTGTTCTTTATAGGAAAACACATGGTAAACATCAAAGAGATTAAACGCCACAAAGAAGAACATAAAAGAACAAAATATACATGATGATAACAATGCCCTAGCTTTACTTACTTGCTTACTTAATTGGTAATTACAACTCCTTCGTCAGTATTACAATCCAGTTTCTATCACCACCCATATATTGTTAATGTTATTGATATTGTGTTAATTTTATACATGAAGTCGCCGTAGTCTAATAGGTAGTGTGTTGGCTTATTAGACGTAAAGCCAGGGTTCGAGCCCCAGGCCAGACATCAAAACAAAATACAAAAAAAGTATTTCTTCGGCAACTTCCTCTCAGCAGATTTCTGGCAAAAACCCTGATGAAAAGTTTCTCAAAAAATCTGTCATTCAGAGTCAACATTAAACTGTAGGTCCCGCCATTCATGTATAAAATTTAACACACGCAACATGAGTGGTGTGAGAAACTAGGTCGTAAGCCTGATTGAAGGGTTGTAATGACCAATTATGTATGTTATGAATTGGCACAGATGTTTGAAAGATAGAGGTAGAGACTCTTCTCGAACATAATTATAATCCAGTTTCATATAAATTCTATAAACTCCTCTTAAAAGCCAATTTGTTCTATTCGATTCGAATGTGTTGTGACCTATAAGGCACGACATTCACACAGAATCAAGAAGATCATTTAAAAGTAGAATTTGAAGAAAGACTAGCTTTAAATACTACAGTATTCAGTAATTACATACATAAGGAGCCCTGGTTCTCTGGTTCTTTCAACCTCTCAGAGGTATACTCTAGGCTCAAGGGTATACTCTAAATAATCGTTCTCTTTGCCTCTCACAAAAAATTCAAAATTGGAATGTGTAACCCACGTACTGGTAATGTAGCAGCACATACATACATACATAATTGATCATTACAACCCTTCTGCCAGGATTACGACCTAGCTTCTCACATCACTTATGCTATGTGTGTTAATTTTATACATGAATGGTGGAACCTACAGCTTAAAGCCGATTCTGAGAGATAGATGTTTGAGCAACTTCTCATGGCAATTTGATTTACTCTCAGAGTTTTTGCCAGAAATCTGTTGAGAGGTACGCGCCGAAGAAATATTTTTTCATATTTCGTTTTGTTATAACTTTCTGACCTCGGATTTGAACAGTGGCTTCACATCTATTAAACCAACACTCTACCTAATAGACAACGGCGACTACAATGTAGCAAGTCTTTCTCTTATTTATACTGACAGCTCCTACTGCAACCATAATACTCATAATCCATACGTTCTGACATTCGTCCAAGCATAGAGTGTCAAGAAATTATGCTCGTTATCTCTGTGAAAGGATAAAAGAATCCTGATTTTTTTTTCATTGGAAGATTATGAGCGTTCTGGAAATGGTAACTTCAGGCAACTTACAATCGTATCTTTAGTGCAATCTGAAGGAGAAAGAAAAACTAAGTTTAGCAGAATTAAAAAGAGGGTATGATAATTAAGATCCCAAAGAAAGGAGACCTGGCAGAATGCAAGAATTGGAGAGGTATTACTCTTCTGAGCATGGTAAACAAGATCATTGCCAATATAATAAACAAACGTCTGTCAACCGCACTGTCCAACGATATTCGGAGTGAGCAAGCAGGTTTCCGTGCAAGCAAGTATGGTATCGACCATATTAATAGCCTTAGAATAATAACAGAACAATCGGTCGGTTGACTTTGAGAAGGCATTCGACTCGATTCAACACGCTGCAATATGGAACGCACTTCGTTGTAAAGGAATGCCAGAAAAGCTTATTACATTAACTAAAGCACTGTACGAAAATGCTAAGTGCCGCATCCTACACGAGGACAAAATCAGCTGTCCAATGGACGTCAAAGTGGGTGCACGGCAGGGATGCCCACTATGCCCCCTGCCTTTCAATGTAGTAATCGACAGCATCATGGAAAAGGTCACAGCAACACCAAGAGGCATCACCTGGCGACTAAATGGCCGCCTCGAAGATTTAGATTACGCAGACGACATTTGCTTGCTCTCACACAGATTCGACGATATGCAGTCAAAGCTTAATAACACCAAAGCCGAATCAGCAACGTGTGGTCTCAAAATTAACATCCCAAAAACGAAAACCATGAGAATCAACACAACAAATAGCCGACAATTCATGCTACAACAACAACTGATCGAAGACGTCCAATCATTCTGTTACCTAGGCACCATAATAACAACAAACGGAGGCTCTAGAGAGAACGTTGGAAATCGCATTAACAAGGCCAGGCAAGCTTACGGTCAATTAAAACACATATGGAAGTCCCGTCATAGCTCAAAGCGCACCAAAATCAACATCTTCAACAGTTGCGTAAAATCAGTTGCACTTTACGGATGCGAGTCCTGGAACTCAAACCAATGCGATATTAATGCCTTACAAGTATTCGTCAACCGTTGTTTACGTCGCATACTACAAATGTTCTGGCCAAACACCATCACAAACGAATGCTTATGGGCCGAGTGTGGACAAACACGAGTTGAAGTAGAAATGAGAAATCCGGAAACGGAAATGGAGGTGGATTGGGCATGCCTTGCGAAGATCTCAAACCGACACCAGCAGAAACGCAATAGACTGGAATCCACAAAGCAGCCGCAGGAAAGATCGGCCGAGTCACACCTGGCGTCGACAAGTAGATATCGAAGCAGCCAAAGTCAACAAAATGTGGAACGAGCTGAAGATCGTAGCAGCAGATAAACATGAATGGAACAAAATCGTTAAGGCCCTATGCTCCTTATAGGAACAACAGGAACTTATACATATATATATATATATAGTCTCTTGTAGTAAGTTTAAGGCCCATAATTACAACTTGCCGTTAAAGTTGGGTTTAGTAAAAGGTAACTTTAACTAAAGTGAACTTTAAAGTTACCTTCAACTTTTGTTTCGTTATTACAACCTACAGATAAAAACAGTTCAGTTTTTTTAAAATATGGCAAGCTTTTATGAAACACAGTGGCAAGGACGAGTTTTTTTGTTGTTTTTGCTCATTTTGTTTAAGTTTGAAGTTGCCATATTGAGATTTGGATGAAATTTGCACCCAGGTTAGTACTATTGGATAGTAGGCCAGACACAAATTTTCAGCTCCATCAGTCAAGAACTGCCGGAGTTAGACAAAGTTGGACATTTTGGTCATGCAGGGTTTTTTTAAAATGTGTGTAACTTTTCAACTATTGGTCGTAGCAAAAATGTTCCAAAGGATATTTGATAGCTATTTCTTCAAAATTAAAAAAAATATTTTTAGTTTTTTTTGATTAATTTTTTTTTTTTTAATTTTTTTTTGCTCAAAAGAAAGCTTATACAATTTCCTTTAAGGCCTTTATAATCGCTTAATGGGATGCGAGTGGGATATCTATCAAAAGAATTATTTTTTAACTCAAGAATAAGATTTTTCAATATTTGGCACAAAAACGTACTACCTAAATGATCGTAAAAAGTATTTATTTGCATTCTAAGGACATTCGGAAATTAGTTTTTTATAGTGTTAAAATTTGTACGTGCGTTATTTACAAATTACTTATATAATTAATCTTCACAATGGTTTCCGCTTCCAAAAAGGAAATGTTGACTTCTTTTTGTTGTAATCCCTTAAACCAAAAGAAACACAGATCATCAGATATGCGAAATATTTCCGACAGATTATTGAAAAAATTCCCAACGCTTTCAAAACGTTTGCTAATTTGTGGATCGTGCAGGAAAATGATGGGAAAGTTGGACACATTACCGGTTATTCCAGATGAGAACAAAATCAATTCTGAAAATGATGGCAGTTTTGCAGGAGATGATGGTTGTTCTAACTTTTCAGTAGAACCTATAAGACCTAATAATGAGTGCCAAAATCAACATCACAAGGATGCAGTAGAAGTTTTTGAACAAATAAAAAAGAAGAACAAAACGGCAAAGAGTAGGTCTGAAAGAATTCAACTTTTTACTCTTGCTTGACTGATAGAGCTGAAAATTTGTGTCTGGCCTACTATCCAATAGTACTAACCTTGGTGCAAATTTCATGCAAATCGGAAGACATCGATTTTAAAAATTGGGTCAGTTGACACGAAATTCCCCATATGTATGGCATACAAGCATAACTTTAAAAGTTACTGGTAAGAAGATCTTCCCTTAAGCTTAACGCTTACTTCTACCTTATTGTCCACTTATAATAATGAAAACCAAATTATCTGCCCGTTAAAATCTTGCCTTTAGTTAAAGACAAATTATAAAAATGGCTTTAAGTATGATAGGTTTGCTAACAATAGTTGACTATAAAACTTATGTAAAAGTAAAGGCTGTAGTGATAAGGAACTCTGTTGATTGATTCATACTTTTTCTCAAATGTTAAGATGAAAACAGTGTATGAGTATCTATTTATAGCAGATAGAGATCCAATACCAAAAAAAAAAAAAGGTTTTTTTTTTGTATTTATTTCATATTTTCCTCAGCTGGGTGTTATCACGACACCTCTTGTCACTATGCTGACTAGAAGCAAGAAATAAGAAGAAAGGAAAAATTATTTCCTTTTGTTTAAAATATAATTTACATACAAAAATTTACACATTGTCCTTTTGTTTTTCTCTCACACATACATACATAAGCACTTACACATTTCAAAATCTATGCAACACATATGCACATCGAAGAATGTGTAGATATTTTATCAGCTGCTGTTTGCAGGCAAGCAAAAGAATATGTTTAAAGGATCTTAAAATATTTAAAGACATCGACAACAAAATGCTCTCTATTGTGTTTAAGGATATTCCGTATTTTCCTAGAAAAATAAAATACACATACATACATGCATGCATATGCAGACGTGTGTGTAAAACAACACCTGATAACATAGTGAATCAATTAAAATGTGAAAATAAAGATAAAGTTAGTTATTGTCTTGGACATACTGAGAGAGATAGAGAGAAAGAAAGGAAGACAAGTAGAATGAGAGGCATTTGTAATAAATAATAAAAGTTTTTTTTGGCAAAAACAAAATTTACTTTCAAGGCAATTGTGATAACCAGTTGATTACAATTCAATACGAAATAATGTTTTTATTCAGAGCTCATATATTGGAAAGTTAATTTGTTTTGTTTAACTTTGTTTTCAGAATACAAAAGAGCATTTGACTATCGAATTGAATTGTTCATAATAAACTGAAATACAAACACAGATACATACATACATACATTGTTAAGCTAAGTTATTATTATTTAATACAATATTTGGTAGAAATATTTGATATTTTGTATTCATTTGATATTTTGTATTCATTTAATTATTTATTATGAAAACATTTGTATTCTGCAGAAATATGTCTGCATTTTGTATACGAAAAGGATACATAATATAATTAAAATATGTATCAAAATAACTGTAATGAAATTGCGTAAAACTAATTGAATGTTTATTACATCATATCAAGAAATATCAAGAAAGTTTATAATCATAGTGCAGCACATGAAAAATTAGAAATTCAGTACAATAACTTTTAAAATGTTAGTATTAAACTCTAGCCCCTTGAATATTGTGTACTATAGAGACCATAGTCTAGTAGGTAGTATGTCAGCTTATTAGACGTGAGGCCACGGTTTAAGCTTCAGGTCAGACATCTCCAAAGCATATGAAAAAATATTTCCTCACCGAATCCCTTTCAACAAATTTCTTGCAAAAACTCTGAGAGAATTTAAAATTGCCATGCAAAAGTCTCTCGAACATCTATCGTTCGTAGTCGAATATAAAGGTAGGTGCCGCCTCGTATGTATGAATTTAACAGACACAGCATAAGTGATATGAGAAACTAGGCCGTAATCCTAGCCGAAGGGTTGTAATGACCAATTATGTGTGTGTGTTTTTATTTTTAATATGATGAAGACATAAATAAAGGGTCCGCCAAATAAAGCATTAAAAAAAAAACTACTGAATATTTTCTCAAATTTCTTTTTTTATTTGAACGTACAATCCTTTCGGTTAATAATGGAAAATAATTTCATTCAAATGGCTGCCTCGGCTGGCCATGCAGTAGCCTACACGAACGGTCCAATTTTTAAGCACATTATCGATTGTGTGCAGCTGTATGTCACCAATGGCTTCACGAATATTGTCCTTTAGAGCGTCAATTGTCCTTTAGAGCGTCAATCCTACAGTATTGAGAGAATATCATACAGATTTTTGTATAATGGCCCGCAATCCAGCTAAATTTCTTTCTCCTTCCCCTAACCTCTGAAGTCTGTTGTGGAATTAGTCTTCATAGGTGCTTTTTTCTATGCAATCATGTGCCAGTCGCCTAGTAGGTAGTGTGTCGGCTTATTAGACGAAAAGCCAGGGTTCGAGCGACTTCCTCTCAGCAGATTTCTGGCAAAAACTCTGAGAGTAATTAAAATTGCCATGAAGAGTTTCGCAAAAAAATCTGTCGTTCGGAGTCAACTTTAAACTGTAGGTCCCGCCTCTCATGTATAAAATTATCACACACAATATGGTGGTGGTGTGAGAAACTAGGTCGTAATCCTGACTGAAGGGTTATAATGACCAATTATGTATGTAATCATGTACCATTATATTTAAAGAATACTATGAAGGCAATATTGAGAGGAACATGAAAGTCGCCGTAGTTTAGTAGATAGTGTGTTGACCTCTTAATCGATAGCCTGTGGTTCAAATCTTAGCTCACGAAATATTAAAGCAATATTTCTTTTTCGGAAACTTCCTCTCAGCAGTCTTTTGGCAACAACTCTGAAAGTAAATAAAATTATTATGAAGCATTACACTGTAGATCCCGGCACTTATAGGTAAAATAAAACTATAATCCAGTTTTTCCACAATTTTCTATCTCAAGAGCTATGTTTCCACTCCGCAGAAGAACATAAACTTCACGCAGATATTAAAACCTAGTAAGTCTACATACGCTACTTTAGCGTTGCTTAAGGCAGTTAAATTAAGTATGTTTGAAGACAAAAACGAAATGATTAGAAATTAATAGAAAAATAAAAAAAAATTTTATGGAAAAAATCTATATACAACTGTGTATATAGACTTTTTTCTGTGACTGTAGAGAGGTACTATTAAGAGATTTAATTCGCGGTGATCTTTAGCGATTCCTTCTGTAGTCGGTTTAAGTTCGTTTGCATGTTCCAATGTGACTTCTAGAACATACTGTTGGCAAGGTATTCAAAGCTTTCATTAAATCGGCAAGTAATTAACATCTTGTTTGACAACGCTGTATAAAAAAAAAAGTCTTAAGAATAGTAAATTACGCCAGGACTTTAAAATTTATTGTGATTTTTTTAATCAAGGTCGATGAATTAAAATAAGAAAGAAATTTAAATCTTGCTGCAAAGTATAGAAGTTTTTAATGAAACCAAAAAAATTTCGCATGTTTTTACGACATTTTATTCAAATCAATGAACTAAGTGAGCAGTCTCTCAAAATGGTTAAAATTTATGCATGAAACCAAAAGAACAACCATGATTAATACACCATTTTTCCTTTTCTTTTATTAACTTGAAATATTTCTGCTTCAGTGTATGAAATTTCTATGGCAGTATCCTAAAAAATTCTCATTCATTTGAGAGACGAATAATATATTCTTTTACTTTATTTTCATTTTTTTATTTCTTTTATTCATAAATTATCTCGAACACTAAAAATGTCAAAATCATGAAAAATGACTTTTCTTGTCTTGTCTACCCCCTCTGCCATAAAATAGCATGCAACTACAATGGTATGGTACTCAGTTCCATTTCTATCCAATCTTACAGTTGCTCGAATGAAATGTTGTGGCCGAATGGTCCAATGTATAATAAAGAATTTAAAAATTGTCCGCTTTTAACAAATTTTTTTTTTCATTGGTTTGCAGGTCATATGATTTCAAGGAAATGAAAATTAATTTCAGTTTGTTTCCTTTTGATCCTTAAATCAGATTTCTTTATAACATGGCAGTTGCTTTCATAATGTGGTTAATGAGGCCAAATGATATTTGAATTGCCATACATGACGTATGAGTAATATGGAATATCAAAAGCAATTAGTCTGTTACGTATACGTATGCGAGTACATGATTGACATTTAAGACACTTGAGTACAAAAAGAGCCAGACAAGCTATTGAATTTTAAAAATCAAAAACCTCTTGATTAATTAACATGACAAGCACACTTAAAAGCACAACACATGCCGGTGTATACTTTAATTTTCGTTAATTGAAAATGAATTTTTGTTCGGAAAGCATAGGAGAAAACAGAGAAATTTATGTGCTCTAGCCAATGCTAAGTCTGATAGATACTATGGCAACTTATACATACATAAGTGGTCATTACAAGCCTTCAGTCAGGATTACGGATCTAGTTTCTCACGCCACTCATGTTGTGTGTGTTAATTTTATACATAAGTGGCAGGACCTACAGTTTAAAGTTTTTGAGAACCTTTTCATAACAATTTTATTTACACTCAGAGTTTTTGCCAGAAAACTGCTGAGAGGAAGTCACTGAAGAAATATTTTTTGTTATATTTTCGTTTTGAAGTCTGACCTGGGTTTTGAACCCTGGCCTTACGTCTAATAAACCAGCACACTACCTACTAGACTACGACGACTGCACTATGGGAACTCTATACATTCAAATCGAACTCGTTTGTTGAAATTCATGGTGTCCATACAGGCACGAAAGCGGCCGAAAGTTACTGGACGTCTGTACGCCTAAAGCAATTGAATAAACACTATTAGCTGTTCGATGACAAAAGTTCATAAGATTATGGAAGCTGTAGGCATCTTAAGTAGCTCAGTAGCTACTGTTTTGTATGATGCTGAAAATATCTTAACAGAACGTGAACGCTGTTTATGTTAAATTTCAGTTTAAGCCATATTAAACTATAAATAACCAAATAATAAAGGACACGAACTCCTTTTTATAATCTTTACACTTGATTGAGTTGTATACCCTTTTGAATGTAAATCTAAAGCCATCACTCATACATACATATGTGCTACATTGTAGCAGTTTAAACAGCTTTGGAATGGTAAAAGAAAATCATTTGATTTGTTTTATTATTCAATCATAAATTGTCATGATTTATACGACCTTTAGTATTTAAATTATCATGATTTCTTTAACCTTTTGCTGTATAAAAAAAACAAAATTGTAATTCATATTACTTTATCAAGTGTTTAAGCAAGAAGACGTAATATTTTTTACGCTATAAAAACATATGTATATACATATGTACATATGAATGTATACATACTCATACAACATACAATAAAAAATATTATTTGGAATTCTTGCTAACTCAAATAAAAAAGTTACATGGAATTCTTGGTGCGTATGAGAAATATAAATTTTTCCCAAAATTTATGTCAGACGCCAACACGTGGACACAAAATTATTTTTATTTTTGTACAAGTTAAAGTTAAGAGATGGCTTGTGTATTTGGGCGTATATTGTGATCAATTGATTCAATAGAAATTTATGGATTTTAATTCAAGAGAACTGCTTACTTCCAAGGCCAAGAATCAAATCTTTTTGATTTAAAGTGAAATCGCTGGAGTGTATTAGGCAGTGCATTTGGCATATTAGACTAGAGCCACGTAGTTCAAATCCCGGCTCACATTTCTCGAACAAAACAAAATATGAAAATAAATATTTTATTCGGCGACTTCCTCACAACAAAATACTGGCAAAAATCTGTGAGTAAATAAAATGTTCACAACATGGTTGGTGTGAGAAGTCGCCGTAGTCTAGTAGGTAGTAAGTTGGCTTATTAGACGTAAGGCCACGGTTCAAACCCCAGGTCAGACATCAAAACGAAGATATGAAAAAAAATATTTCTTCAGCGACTTCCTCTCAGCAGATGTTTGGCAAAAACTCTGAGAATAAATAAAATTGCCATGAAAAATTTCTCAAAAATCTGTCGTTCGGAGTCGCCGTTAAACTGTAGCTCCCGCTACTCATATATAAAATTATCACACACAACATGAGTGGTATGAGACGCTAGGCCGTAATCCTAACTGAAGGGTTGTAATGGCCAATTATGTAAATATGTTATGGGTAGTGTGAGAAGCTAGGTTTAGAAGTCCACTTTACTTTGCAACTCTATTATTGATCGATTCAATTGAAATTCTCTACAGTCTTTTCTAAGCTTAAAACCCTAAGCTATTTCAAATTTCTTACATGACTACGAACATATAATATTTGATGTTAAGTTATATGAAAAATACGGATAATCTTGTAGACTAAACTAGGTACTGTAGGTATCCAAGATTAGCACTAAATTAAGACAGAAATCTAGAAGACCGTGAAATACAGAGAGTAAACCTTGCATGATTGAAGTTTAGTGCACCAGAACAAATAAACAATGTACGTATCAGACCCGAATCCTGAACACCCCCAATAGTAAAGGCCAAGAATTCGAAATTTAGTTTAAGGCTTAGCGACCGCCAACAGAAGTGGGTGTGGATACTTATTAATGGCAGAAGGACAACCAATTTTATTGATTGATTAGAGCACGATCACAGAGAGGTGGATGTTACAATATTCAATTGGAACTTTCGTGCAATATCCGACCAATTGTCTTTGTTTTGGAGATAAATTTCCAACAAATCTTAAATTTGCTCAACCATAAATCGATTGATTACGTTCAGTGGAGATAATATGTTGAATTTTGCGACAGAACAGAATGACATAAGTATTGTCAGATTAAAAATTATCGATGGTTCAAAATTTAAACCGATAGATGGCCTAACCGAAACAACGGATTTCATTCTGGTAAAAGGAAAAGATGTGTCACATACAATGCAAAGAGATTCAAAGCTAATATCCCACATACTCGTTGGCGTGTTATCGCTTCTGGTCATTCCTCTATTTTGGGCATCGATCCCGTGGCCCCATTTGATATTGATTATCTTCCTGTGGAATACTTTTTTGATAGGGGTTTCGACTTCTTGATCGCAAGCAGAAGTGACTGGACCCCTGACACGACCGTTCCACCTGAACTCCTGGATGTCTACACCGACGGCTCCAGACTCGATAACGGGGTGGGCAGCGGAGTATACTCTGGGAAATTGGACCTGAACATCTCACTCCGGCTGCCGGACTACTGCAGCGTGTTCCAGGCGAAGGTAATGGCCATCTGCCGGGCCCCACAGTGGATCCTCGCGTGGTGTTCCTGTCCCCTTCACCCGTATCTCGATCTACTCCGATAGCCAGTCTGCGATAAAGTCTCTGTCGAACGTTGCGGATAATTCCAAGATCGTCAGTCAATTCTCGTCAATTCCTCGGCGTCACACTGGTCTGGGTTCCCGGACACTGCGATATTCTGGGAAGCTGCAGGGCCAACGAGCTGGCCAGGGCTGGCGCTCTACTTCCGGAATCTTCCCCAATCAACGTGGCAATGCCACTTACCTCGTTCAAACTGGCTATTGCGCGGAAATTCTTCCGGGATGCCGACCGGTCCTGGGTCAATGAGGAGTCCTGCTCCATCGCTAGGCTCACTTGGCCCACAATGGATAGGAGGCGTACCAACCAGCTACTTGAACTTGGCCGTAATATCATCTCAATCACAGTGGCCATGCTTACAGGCCACTGTGTTATGGGTAGACACGCGGAAAGAATGCGGCTCCAATTTAACGACTTCTGCCATGGATGCAGATCCGCCGAGGAGGAAGAGACTGTCATCCACTTCCTCTGCCAATGCCCATCCCTTGCGGGATGCAGATATAGGTTATTTGGCTCTCCGACCCTTGTCAGCTTGACGGAGCTATCGTCCATTAATATCAAGGACATAGCCTCGTTCATCAAACATTCTGGCAGGTTTTCCAGGGGGGTAGTCGTGCTTTTTGGAAATTGTGGAGCCCTTGCGCTGACCAACTTCCCCCTCCTTGGATCAGAGGAACTTGGTCAGTGCAGAGGCTGCGTTCACCTGTGGCATCACAACGGGCCGCTATGCGTGCTCAAGTGAGCTTTTTGGTAAATTAAAGCTACCACGCTAACCTAACCTAACCTAATCTCACATCCTGATATCCCAAATTCAATATAAGACACTGCATGAACAGTGCTCAACACATTGGCTGTATAAAAGAAGACCTTTCTACAAAACTATCCCAGCACAAGCATACATCAGATATTATTTGAACAGGTGCTAGGGCCAACACCTGGGTGAAACTGAACTCAAATTTTAAAATGAACGAATCGCATTGATTATCTCACTGGCATGCTGGTTGAAATAAATGAAATTTTATTTAATTCTGTTTACCTCAACACATAATTCTTAAATTAAATTCATTGATTAACGAAATGTTCTTATTATTTATTTAATAATTTCTCCTGTTTGTTTATTTTCTTTTGTGAAAGTCTACGAGAAAAATGTCAAATAAAGTTTCATTAAATGTGGGCGACCAAATGTTTTCATTCAATAAATTGCGTGTGTATGCTTGAAATATATTCATGCATGAATGCTTTAAAGACGTGCTTTGTATGACACAAAGAGGCATATTTATTACATTTTTAACTTTCTTCTTATCAGTATATCCCAACCAGAAATCATTTCAAATGATATTTATTTACCAAAAAAAAATTGAGCTGGAAACACATTTTATTACACAGATCGCCTGGTAAGCGAATTCCAATATTATCTTACAACTTGACCTGGTATTCTCGAGCAACCTTAGTGTGATAGGTTCTTATAAAATTTGGTACATCATTTAATGATTCTGAGTATCATTATCCCTTATAAGTGTAGAGCATTATATAGTCTTCTGCTGCCGATAATTTCTTTTATACGGCTTTATATTGTCTCAGGTTTGTTTGATTCAATTTCGTTGTCTTTAATATTTTTATTCATGGGTAGACAATTAATTACATGTCATCAATATTAGGTTTTTCTTCTGTTTTTTTTTTTTTTTTTTGTCTAAATACCTGTATTGATAACGTATCACGAAATAAAAATCATAACTGCTTACGTGTGCAATTTTTGTGAACTCGTGTTCTGAATAAAAATAAAGATTACTTAGAATTATTTATTTTATTGTAAAGCAAATTAATATTATAAATAAGTCATTGATTACATGATTCGATACTACAGTTACGTTAAAAAATGTAGCACTTTCGATTTTTGTAAATAATTTTGATTGAATTTTCAAACATAACATTTGCAGCAAGACGCAATGAATAATCATGCAGGTGACTTATATAGGGTGGGCCATCTATCGATTTTAAATTTGAACAATCGGTTATTTTGAATCTCGCAATACTTATGTCATTCTATTCTGTAACAAAATTCAACATATTATCTCCATTGAACGTAATGAATCGATTTACTCTTGACCAACTTTGAGATTTATTGGGCCTACGAGGAACGGCACAATGATGTCGATTTTGCTAAAAAAAAATCATATTTCCGAATGAAGCTCATTTTCATTTTGGTGGGTAAATTAATAACTTTTTGTATTTGGAGCTCAGAAAACCCACACGTGGTGTTAACGAAGTGAATGGATTGTTTTGTGCAGCTTGTGGAGCAGAGCCATCATTTGCCCATATTTTTTTTCGAAATTGAGGACGGCGCAACCATTACGATATATGGAGATACCTATCGCATCATGATAGCCGATTTTTTTTGTACCCGCTCTTCATAGTATTAATGTGAGCGACATTTGGTTTCAACGTGGTGGTGCAAATTGCCACACATCTCATGCCACAATCGTTTAATTGCGTCAAACATTTGATGGCCGCTTAATTGGCCGCCAAGAAGCTGCAATTTGACACCGTTGGACTATTGGACTGTGCGGCGACATTAAGGAAAAGTGTTAAGCTGACAAACCAGAGACAATTGAGCATTTGAAGGCCAACATGCGTAATATCATTGCCGGGGTACGACCCCATACACTCGGAAAAGTGCACGAAAATTGCTCCGATCGATTGAGGTACTGTGAGGCCAGCCGCGGCAGCCATATGCATGAAATAATATTCCATTTCTAACCGGAACAACTGTACTTCACAACAAAAAAAAATTAATTTGTGCAAATTTTCAAACCGTTTTTGTTTTATTGCATTTTTAAATTTAAACTCACCCTTTACAACATAACAATAAGGGATCATGTGAAGAAGGGCATACCCCAAGTAGACGTATTTTTACCTCTCATTTAGGTCACCACTATTCAAAGTCTCTTAAGGTTGTTAACCTATGAAGGCTTAAACCACTCTACTTTGCGGAAAATATGCTACAGCATCATACATCTATGCCGGAAAGTGAAACACGCTCTGAGCCCAACTAAACGGCCTAAATGTAAACCAGAACCAGAGTGATGCGGTAATCCTATTTGTTTAGCTCTTGGTCCCCATTCCAGGCTTCACATAAAAATTTTTCACAAACATGGTAAGACGACTTTAAACGATTTCTAAAGTAAGGCAAGCGTTACTTTACTTCAAGTGCACAATTTTTATATCCAAGCACACCGACTATCATAATAAAGAATGAAGGATTAAGAACTCGATGGATTTGCTCTTTGGAAAAATGGTTTAAGTCCAATTATCAATTGCATGGGAGTATGTTTGTTCCCTTCTACATTTGATAGTGTATGGTTGGATGTACTCTATAACATTTATTACTTTCGTTGGGAGAAATAAAAGAGCTTGAAGGATGGGATTACCCTGCAATGACGATAAATAGACAACTGAACGTTTTAAAAGTCAATAAGACCTGCTTCATGCGCATGGATGAGAACTCTTTGATTTTTTGAGAATAGTTTGGAACGTATTTCATCGTAAATGTAACATGCTAGCAAAGATTGATCCGTAGCAGCAGCAAGATGATTTACGTTATGCTGTTACTCAGTTCAAAACCTGTCTTCTTCATTGGTCTGCATTAATTTATTTAAACAGTGGTGAATAAAAAACTCTTACTATCTGCTCATCTCAGAAAGGATAACAGCAAGAAAGGTCAGAAAAAGTTTCTCAACCAATACAAGACCACAAGGCATGATGTTCCTAGGCAACGACAGATGGAATAACAATTATGCTAGTATTTGTTACAGTACACTAATCAATCTTCTTATTAGCTGGAAAGGTCTGGTTTGCCAAATTTAATAGAAGTAAAAAAATAATAGAAAATATTAAAATATATGCATAAACATGAAGTTTAAAGGGGTCTGTCAGACCTCCTACGTCATCCTTACATACATAAGTGATCATTACAACCCTTCAGTCAGGATTAGGACTTAGTTTCTCACACCATTTATGTTGTGTGTGTTAATTTTATACTTGAATGGCGGGAACGATAGATTTTTCAGAAACTTTTCATGGCAATTTTATTTTATTCTCAGAGTTTTTGCCAGATTTCTGGTGAGAGGCACGCGCAGAAGAAACATTTTTTAAAATTTTTTTTATAGGAGATGTCTGACCTGGTTTTTTGAACCGTGGCCTCACGTCTAATAAGCCAACATACTACTACACGGCGACTTCAACTTCTGTTATATAAAGAATTATATTATAAAATCTGAAAGAATATAGATAAGGTACATAGGAATTAACATGAAAAAAGAAATTTTCCAAATAAAAGCTGGAAACTGGCTGGTCTCCCAAAGAGGATAACATCACAGAAAAATATCATGAAAATAGGCAGATCCACTCCTTTAAAGCAAGCTAATTTTCTTACCACTACCTACAATTCAATAAAAGAGAAGTACTAGGCAACTCTATAATTTTAGAACCTGTTTAGTTGAAAGATTTTACTTAATGAATCGAAATCAAGGTAACGAAAAAGGTGATGCAGATGCTTAATGGAACAAAGGGAATACTTTTCAAAGAAGAATGTGTGCTCTTTAACTTCTAATCCAAATTCAATTCAAATTATGAAAACGTAGACGCACTCAGAAAAAAAAAATTGAAAACATGTGAAAATAAATTCTTGGAAATTTATCTTGGATTCTGTAATTCAATATTTATTGAATTGAAAAAATAATAAAAAAAATGCACAATCGTATCGTATTATCTAATATTAATATTTATTTATAAACTTAATCCTTAAAATAATATTAATCTTCATAAAAGCATTCATAAATATTTGTAAACATTTTTCAAAAAAAAAAACTCATCATTCTACTACGATTACTTTACCACCTTGAGCTGTAAAAGCACATTTAGATTTTGGCTGTTAACCTTCAACAATTTACAATGTTTTCTTTTTGTTTTTGTTTTTATTTCTTTCCTTTTCAAACCTTTTTGTCTTGGGTTTTGTCTTAACAAATTTACAATAAGTTTTTGTTGTTTAACATGTCATGACATTTGTAATCATTTGGCATCAGCAGCTTTAAAATAAACGACAACCGAAAAAAACTTGTCTTCTTGTTATTTGGCTAAAATATTGGTCGCACCCTACTATAGGTGGTGAACATACATATATTGTGTTCATAGTAATATTTGTAAAGCTCAAAAAAACAAAGCCATGAGCGTAATTAAAAATATTTTTCTTTGGGCTTCTATTCAAGACCAACAGGAGGCACAAAAGGCGGTATATAACCAACGAAACTGCTCTTTAGTTTGACCAAACTGTGACAACAAAACTAAGTCGTAATAGGGTATAGAGATAGTCAGAGTTGTTGATAGTAACGCTAATACTCCCCTAGTTATGGTATCGTAAATTGAGTTTCCCAGCCTATATTATTCTTAGAAACCCTGGGTTAACACACCAAGTTTTGTCCTGGTTATATCGAATTTAAAAAAACTGGGTAGTTTACTTGGTAGGTAGGTTATTAGGTAGAAGTCGCCATAGTCTAGTAGGTAGTGTGTTGACTTATTAGACGTAAGGCCACGGTTCAAACCCCAGGGCAGATATCAAAACGAAATCCCAAAATAAAAAATATTTCTTCGGCGACTTCCTTTCAGCAGATTTCTGGCAAAAACTCTGAGCTTAAATAAAATTGTCATGAAAAGTTTCTCAAAAATCTGTCGTTCGGCGGCGACTTTAAACTGTAGGTCCCACCAATCATGTATAAAATTAACACACACAACATAAGCGGTGTGAGAATCTAGGTCCATAATCCTGACTGAAGGATTGTAGTGATCAATTATGTATGTATGGTTGCCCATCCATAGAAGCTGGATAAACATACTGAAGCTTCAGTCTGAGAGCTATTCTGTGCCTCTGATAAAGCCACTCAGACTGTCGATGACCATTTCTGATAGTTCATTAAAAGCATCTATAAAGTGATGTCCATGGCGCTATTTGCTATTCGGAGATAATGCTGGCCATATATCGTTTTAGGAGTAGATCCGTTTCTTCTCTTCCTCATCTCTGTAACTTCTGCAGAAGGCATCTACCAAAACTCACATAAATACATACATAATTGGTCATTACAACCCTTCAGACAGGATTACGACCTAGCTTCTCACGCCACTGATGTTGTGTGTGTTAATTTTATACATGAGTGGCTGGATCATAACACAACACCATGTAATAGCACCAGCAAGCGACCCAGCTGCCTTGAAGTTTAGGCAGACTCTTTGCTCATCTCCATTACAGCCTTGCCAGATTTGTTGCGCTGTTATACCACCCATTCCACAGTGACGGCTTTCTCAATTATAACCTTGCAAGCCTTTAATGGGGTTTCCAAAGTTCTAAGGTTGTGCCAGTGCTCGCCAATTCGTAGCCTCTACAGTTACCTTAAATATCGCGGTATCCCAATACTCATATTCAGATTCGCTATCACGTTGAGATATTTGCGATAGCTTTAGATCGCCTTGGAGCTTATCACATCAGTACCCAATACTTTGATATACATTTCAGATATATTTCCGATTGTATTGCTACCTGGAAGACACAGCAATTACCCGGTAGCCTTATTGATTGAATTATGCCCATATGTTCCCAATTCATCAGGGAAAATCAGAACGGAGCCTTTAATCAGGTACACTGCACATCTTTCTTTAACCGTTCTATTCGCAATGGATGTCTTGAACTTCCTTGAGAAGTCAGTATTTCCGATAATTGCAAATTCATTCAAAATCTTCGTCTGACCACTGTTCACTATCCTACTAATCTTCGACGCTGATTCCTTATAGTAAAGATCGAGCAAATAAATCGATTTTGATACCATTTTCACAAGTTATTATCTTTGTCTTCTAGCCTAAACTTTGTAAATTTATCGACTGATTATAGGCTACACCAGCCTTTTTACCATCGTTATGGAAGTAATTTAAATGTTAGAGTAACATAAAGTAGGACTTAGCCTTCTTTAAATGTTTATTTGTATTTATTTAGGTTTTCCTTTTGCCTGCTTTAGTCTCTTTATACGTTTTATTTTCCTCTTTCAGTAATTCATAGAAATTTTTTATTTTGCTTTGACTTTACTTAAATATACCAAAATATACAGTGCCTTACAATATATTTCGTACAGCTTAACAAAATAGAATTTTTAATAAGCACAACAAGAAATTTTAGATTTAGTATATGAATTAATGTTTGGCACTGCTTTTTAAAAACTCTTTTGTGTTACACTTCACTCTATGGGAGTAATAGAGCATCGGTCCGCTTTCATAACGCTACCCAAGCGCCCTCTAAGACTTTAGTATATGGATTTTTCGAAGCTCTAGAAAGAAACTTTGGTTTTAACAAGCGTTGTGTTGTAGTTTCTACTGGTGTCTCCGCTTACTGGTGGCCTTACGTTTGATGAGAAAATTTTCAGTTAATTAGCTGGGATTTGTAACACCGAAAGACGCGCTGCAGTTTACCGTTTCTACTGCTGTTTAGTTTCCAAATTAATTTGAATTTTTATGCTATGAAGTAGTCGCCGTGGTCTAATAGGTAGTGTGTTGGCTTATTAGGCGAAAAGCCAGGGTTCGAGCCACAGGCCAGACATCAAAACAAAATACTAAAATTATTTCTTCGGCGACTTTCTCTCACCAGATTTCTGGCAGAAACTCTGAGAGTAAATAAAAATTGCCATGAAAAGTTTATCAAAAATCTGTCGTTCGGAGTTGACTTTAAACTGTAGGTCCCGCCACTCATGTATAAAATTAACACACACAACATAAGTGGTGTGAGAAACTAGGTCGTAATCCTGACTGAAGGGTTGTAATGACCAATTATGTATGTATGTATGTATGTCTCGTGCTTTATTATCCGAAACAAGAATCGTGACAGGCTTTGCTGCTTTTTTTTGCAAAATCCATGGTAGTTGAAGCGCTGACATTGGTAGCTGTAGGGAAATAATGCGTCATATCATCCAGAATTACGAAATGTTGTGAACTGGTCACAGATCTTGTACCGTGTATGCTAAACCCACCTACACGCCTTTGTGAATCTGATTGACGCTGTGTAGTGCTTTTATTGTGGTTGCTGCCGCCTGCTGCCGTAGACAAGTCATTTACCAAGGTATCGTCCCATAGGAACATATTAAATTTGACGTCTAAACATTACTAAAAACGGCCAGTAATATTGGTGAAACACATTGCATATTCTGCACGAGCGATTTGAGGGCATGGTCATCTCTCATGAAAGATAAAACGCGCGATTTGATCGATTTAGGCTCTCTCTACTAAGGTGTTGCAGCTGTATGACAAAAAGCCGTGAAGCTTAGCGACCACCAAGGCCAACATAACCCACGTCATCGCGTATATGTCAGAGCCGAGGAAGCCTTGGAGGGCATTTGAACAATATTACATTCCACAAATAAGGGTATCAGTCGGTCTTTAAAGCGAATACAGAATATCGATGATATCTCACGTTTTATTACAAAAATACATTGAAGATGATGATCATATCTCATAACATTTTTGATACCATTTTTAGATTCCTATTCTATCAAGCCTAAGAAAAATTTTTTTTGCTTCTACACGAAATTAATTGTGAGCCACTGTATATTTGTTACATATATAAGTATGTATGTTGTTGATATTTTTGTGTGTTTCTTTTGATAAATCTGTCATAACACTTTGGTTTTTTGTTGCCTATACTTTTTGAATATTTTTACTTTCGGTTTTGGCTTGTAAACCCCAATCACGTTTATAAGAGTTCATTGGTATTGCAAAACAAATCTGGTTTTTTTTTCTTTTTTCTAAAAAAGCAAGCATATGGAAATCAAATACGTTTCGAAGAGATTTGTTTCCTTTTTTTTGGGGTTATTTTTCTTTGGTGGTACTTGTGTTACATTTGTTTTTGGAAATGTTTTCTGATGGCAAATGAAATTTATTTACAAGGACAACAGTTTTTTAAAGCCTGCTGCAGTCATTCTATTTAAATGGTTTTATTTTCTTTGCATAGCCCTGAATTGTAAAAAAAGTGTTCATTTAACTTAAATTTATTATTTTCTAACTTAGTTTTTCATAGTGGACTTCTTTGTCCAGTTATAAGAAGTAACTGAAATGATATGATATCTGGTTTTAGCCGATAACAACACCTAAGACGAAATAATATGTCAGGCAGTTCTATAAGGAGGAAAGCTATAAGCTACACATGTCATGGTTACAGCACCATATGGCCGTTAAAAACACCCCCGATGTCGAGGGATAAGCATAAATGCTTTTTGCTTATATCGCTTGTAGATCATAAGATTGATTCCCTATTTATCGCAGTTAATGCGGAGCAATGTCTGCATGGTTCGGTACACCTATGATCGTAAATATCTTCTCCTTTGATTAATATTTCGAAAGCGCGTAAAGGAACAAAAGTTTTTTGTATGATTCCAACTGACTTCTATAGAAAGTCTAATAACAAAGGCAGCCACCACCTTACTTTTGAAATTTTTCATTACAAAACAACATTACATACATAATTGGTCATTATAACCCTTTAGTCAGGATTAAATCATAGTTTCTCACACCACTTATGTTGTGTATGTTAATTTTATTTATTAGTGGCGGTACCTACTGTTAAAAGTTGACTGTGAACGACAGATTTTTTGAGAAACTTTTCATGGTAATTTTCTATTTACTCTCAGGGTCTTTGCCAGAAAGCTGCTGAAAGGAAGCTGCCGGAAAAATATTTTTTCATAATTAGTCTTGCTGGAGATTGTTGCATAACCTAGGGCGCGTGTCTTCACTCGTAATAAGCCAACACACTATCTACTAGACTACGGCGACTACAACACAATATTACTACTGATTTGGTCAATCAATCAGGAGGAAGAAGTTGGTCAGCACAAGGGCTGCTCATCAAAAGCACGACTACCCCACGCTGGAAAACCAGCCAGAAAGTTTGATGAACGAAGCTATATCCTTGATGTCAATAGATGATATCTCCGTTAAGCTAACGAAAGAAACGGAGAGCCAACTAATTTGTTCCTGCACCTAGCAAGTGACGGACACTTACAGAAGAAGTGGATCACTGTCTCTTCTTCCTCAGCGGATCTGCACCCGCGGCAGAAGTCGTTGAATGGGAGCCGCATCCTTTCCGCAGGTCTGCCCATAACGCAATGGCCCGTAAGCATGGCCACTGTGGTCGAGATAATGTTACGACCAGGTCTAAGCAGCTGGTTCGTACGCCTACTATCCCAGGATAAGTTGGCGTCTCGAAAGAATTTCCGCACAATAGCCAACTTGAACGAGGCAAGTGGCATGCCTAACTCAATCGAAGACGATTCCGGAAGGAGTGCACTAGCTCTGGCGAGCTCGTCGGCTCTACAGTTCCCCAGAACATTACTGTTCCCGGGGTCCCAGACCAGCGAGACGCTGAAGCGCTCAAAAAGAAGGTCGAGACAGCGGCGACATTCCCTAACGATCCTGGAGTTATTCACAAAACTCGAGAGAGATCTTATGGCGGCCTGACTGTCGGAGAAGACCGAGACGCGAGTGAAAGGAGCACCGGTCACGAGGATCCATTGAGCGGCCCGGTAAATGGCCATCACTTCTGCCTGAAACACGCTACAGTATTTCGTCATCATCTGACTATCATCAGAAGTATATACCATCGAACGATTTACAGAATTAATTTTGAATAGAAAGCACTTAAGTCCTACAAAGTTGCATCAAAATTAATATTAAATATCGTCACCGAGTTGTATAAGTTAACAAAATAAGATTATCCTTTGCTGAATATCAGGGACGTGCTGGATATTAGAATTTGGAGCAACAAGCAGGCAATTAAACTCATGAGGAAGATATCTTCAATACCACTGTAACGGCAAGAAGCTTTCAGTCGTGTGAAAATGGAAGTTTGGGCAAGCAAAAGTTATACTTGGTAATTGGTAATTTTGAGCACAGCATCACATACAAATTTTGCTTTAGAACAACCAAAAGTAATTTCGCAACTATGGTTCTGAGAATGCTATACCGTCTAGTAAATAGTACAAGTCCGGCTTTAACCCCGAAACATTCCAGTTTTATATACATGAAGGAAATATAATTTTTTTAAAAGAAGTGTGAAGCCATACTGAGAAGTTAAAAATTTTACTGATGACTTGCCAATCATGTGTTTAATGAAAGCAGCGTACAAATTTTCTTTTCATTCATAAGAATACTAGTTTCATTCGAAACACATTTCCGTGATTGCTGCTGCAGCAACAGTCATTCTGTGGCAAATAATATTTCATGTAAACAACCAGAAAAATAACACACACACACGCACTACTTCACTCTCTCTCCCATTTTCAGTTGCTTTTAACACGAGTGTTTGAACACAAATATTCCCTGCTTTTAATATTGTTTTCATTTTGCTTGTTACTCTCGCTCTCACACGTGTTTATTTGAACAGCAAATAAAAACAAAACACAACACGTGTTATTTATACTCACCTCTGTACAACAACTACGAAGCACTTGTCGTTTACAACATTGTACTCAACATTGAGTACTTCCTTGTCGTTTACATTTCTTAATCGTTTTTTTTTTTTGCTTTTTTCTTTTTTAAGTACATTTTATTGTTGCATGAAATAAAAACAAAAAATATCGACTAAAATATCCCAAAACAAAAATTCTGTTAACATTTTCCCATTATTTTTAAATGAGAGAGAATGTTATGAAATGTTAGTTAACATTTGCAGAGAAATACAAAATGTCTTGTGTTGTACATACATGAACATGCTTATGTGAATGTGTGTTCGTATGTAAACAGTTGCATTAGGCAGATGCTGTATAACGGTCTTTTGCTTGTGCCACTGCTGCTGCTGCTGCTGGTGATGTTGGGAAAATTCACAAATTCAGTTTGCCAAGATAGGCCGTTGCGTTATGTTCGTTGTGAAGTTTAAGGCGGTGAAATCTTAAATGTACAGTGATGTAAAGAAATAAATAAACACTTGACATAAACAAAAAATTGTAAAACAAATCAAAATTATTGCAATTAAATAATAATCAATAAAGAAATAAATAAATAAAAAAAATACTTTTTAAACATAAAAAAATGCATTAAAAATTTTTAATTTAAAATAACTGTTATTTTAAGATTAAAAATACATCTGTGTTAGTTAACCTTTAAAATTTAAATTTGAAAGAAAAAAATTTAATTTAATTAAAATAAAAATCTTCATACTTAAAGCAAATTTAATCAATTAAATATCAAATTAAACAATAAGTGAATAAACAAAGTTTTAAATTGTATGTAAAAGAAACAAAATTGAAAGAAAATATTGAATTTTTTTATGAAATATTGTCAACTCTAAAACAGAAGTTTAAGCCAACTCACATGTATGCCATACCAATTGCGTTTTGAAATGAATCATTTTAAATTATTCACAAGCAGAGCTTAAATAAAAGAAAGAAAATAATTTAAAATTAATTTCAAAACAAATTTACAAAATAAATTACATTTTATGACGTCGTTCTGTAAGAAACAAACACGTTGCGAAAAAGGAAACTATTGTGAACTGAGCCATTCAACGAAATAATTGCAACACGCTTAAAAAAAATTGATTAATTTGTGTAACGAATTCTGTGGAAATATATTCGCTGTATAGACTCTTAGAGCAGGAAAAATGTAAGAAAACCACAACCAAATCTTTAAATCTATAAAAACTTAAATATTATCACGTTAATGTTGAGTACAAACTTTTAAAGCTTGCTCCAAAATTTTTACAGTACGCTTAATACCCTAAAAAATTACACTTGAACCCACTTGCTGTTCTGATTTTATAACAAAAATACTGATGAGGTAAAGCCATGACATTAAGTTACATACGTACATATATAATTGAATATTACCACTCTACAGTCAGGATAACGACCTAGCTTCTCACACCACTTAATTTATTTTTGTGTTAATTTTACGCATGAGTGGCGACCCCTACAGTTTAAAGTCAATACAGTTTAAAGTCAAGACAGATTTTTGAGAAAGTATTCATGGCAATTTTATTTACTCTCAGAGCTTTTGCCAGAAATCTGCTGAGAAGCATTCGTCGAAGAAACATTTTTTCATATTTCGTTTTATTGGAGATGCCTGGCTTAGGGTTTGAACAGAGGCTTCATGTCCAATAAGGCAACACGCTACCTACTAGACTGCGTCGACTTCAAACTGAGTTACACCTCCGTGGTCGTGATGGAAAACAACACCTATTCTGTTGAATAATTCTGACAGTTTTAATTTAATTTAATTGCTACAGTCTCGTAAATTATTGTCCGCAAAGATTAGAAACAATTGTTTGACTAGGTTATAGAAGCTCATAATGAAGAATTTCCCTACAATCCCACCAGACGTTACTTGACGTCAATCCTAACTGTGCCACCATACGTGAAGCATTACTTTTCATCTTTGCATCTGTCGTTATCCGGTCTTCATTGCGTCAGCAGTGAATAGCCAATGAATGTCTCTATGAATTTATATGGCTCCAGCTTTCTTCAAATGGATAGCATTTTTTAATTTTTTTATGATTTAATTGAGACTTTTAGTGAGTCAGAGCGTAAAGCATCTTGCACATGAAAATTATTAAATCGTGCAAACCACGCTGCTGCTCTTTTTCTATGGGGACATTTCGTTAAGAGCCTCTGATTTTTAAATGAAAATAAAACAAAGAATGTTTGGATTACAACAATCTTCTAACATTCGGCATGGCTTCTCTGAACGCAGTACATCCGAAATGTTCAACTTTCCGTGACTCTGGCGCATAATTCAGACTCACTTTGACCGATAGCATGGGTTAAGGACCCGCTGCAATGCCTGTAACTTAAGAAATCCCCACAAGAAAAAGTCTAACAAGCTCAATTCGCATGGTATCGGTGGCCAGTTCACATCATTTCCACAAGAGATGACCATGTCCTCAAATCGCTCACTTATAATATCTAATACGGCATGAGATATAGCGCCATAATGTTGAAATCTTATCTCGTTAGTATGCAGATCATCCAATCCAGGACAAAAGAAGTTGGTAACTATCGATCTATAATGCTTGCCGTTATCAGTGATTGCCAGACCAATATCGTTCTTATAAAGATATGAATCGAAATACTTGAAACAGTAAGTTTTCAGGATACTTTGAACGATCTTGTATTTCATGTGTATTGGGACCCATTCGTACCCCTTCATCCAGAAATGGGCATTACCGCGTTATGGATAATTTTTCAATGGAAATGAGGGTCCTTTTGATAGAATAATTTTATTATTTGCACTTGTTGTTGAATGCAATATTTGTCCATAGTGGTTTGGAAAAACAGACGTAATTAATGAAAACTTCAGTGACAAATGTGACTTCAACAAAATGGCGTTTCTGATGGAAGACCGAATAATTACTGCACTGTGTCCTTAAGCCGCACATATTTTCAGCAGCCCGTAGGGTGTTCTTAACGTTGGATAAAAATTGAAAGAAGTTTACTAATAAGTTTAGTTTTTCCAAAATTTTTTCGTGTGCAGTCCTCAGGTTATATACAGAAATTTACATATAAAACCGTTCTTGATCTACTTTTAGAGCTCATTTGTTAGGCTCCATTTAGGTTTACTCATGCTCTAATAGCAATTGTATTTACATTCCCAAAAACAAGTGAATGTTTAAGATACTCTTTTGATAACCATGCACTGTACTTTTAACAACAAAATTTTATTTTTGAATTGATTTTCAAAAAATTTATTTCCTGTTCATTAATTTTTATAGCGAAAATCTTTAATGAAAACATTTTTACCAATTAAATGAGAAAAGAATTGAAATCAAAATCTGCACAGAAATCAAAAGGCAGGCATTTAAAACGATAGAAATCAATAAAAAAAATCAGGCTGGAAAATTTCAAAATAAAATTTAAAAGAAAAACAAATCTTATGAATTACATGCATCCCACAACAATAAACAAAAACAAAATAAACCAAAAAATCAATGCAAAAATGCAGCATCATAAATCAAAAGTCTTTAACGCACAGAAAAAACAGAGAATGCATGCATCATCCTAATAGAATTCTTTAAAATCATGGCAATTTAAAACAATTTTAAATATTTCTTTGACAAAAAAAAAACACAATAGTTTTGAGAAATTCCTCAACGACATCAACAATTTTATTAAAATTAACAGAAAAAGAAAATCATTTTCTAAAGAAAACACAAAAAAATTGAAATTTAAATGAAAATGAATATGAAACAGAAACTGAAACTGAAAGTGTTTTAACAAAAAGAAGAAAAAGAAAATACAACAACAACAATAACAGCCAAAAATAAATATATACATAAACAAAGTTAAATAAAATAATTGCCGGACTTTTTTATGTTTGTGAGTGCAATTTTAAAAGGAAAACCAAACTCCAAAGACGAAAAATGAAAAATTATTTAAAAACAAAACCTTATGAAATGAAATGAATTTTTGTTCTCTCTGTCGTTTTTAATTTCCTTTGATTGCGATACAACAATTAAAATCCTAACAACAATAGCAACAACAGTAGCACCAACAACATCAACAGCAATCAACCCAAGCCACACCATAAAAGAGTGAAATTCTACTTGGAAATCTAAAAAAAAATGTGTGTCAATGAGTCTTTGTTGCTGTTTTCATTAAAACAAAAATAACAACATCAACAACAACAGTAAAAAAAACTTAAAATAAACGTTTTTTTTATTCGGAACAAATAAAAGTGAAAATTATTCCGCTTATTCGGCCACCACGTCTGCCCCTGCCAGAGACAACCACTAAAAGAAAAACCCCGGCAGCAATTAAGTGAGTAAATTCAACATTTTTTTCCAAGAATTTTCATTTTTTTTTTTGCATAAATTTTATTGAATTTAAATTATAAGGCATAATTGGCCACTTCTTTGAAATCCTTCCACTCTACTACTATTGCGACGATTTGTTATTGACCTCCTATCGAACTTTGTAACACAGGTGTTAAGAAATATGTTTTGAAACTGAAATATTTGGTAAGAACTTCACATAAACTTCACACAGTCAGGCAAGCGTTCTCCGATCTGCGGGTAAACTTTAGGTGCCAGGCAAGTTTTAAACAGTATAATGTTAAGTTTTTCAAGACATCCTGTATTTAATTGATATTCGTTTCTACCTTGTACGTCGTTCGAAGTAAGACATCCAATTGTGAGCGAACTATATGTGTAATATACTGTTACGCAAATCGAAACGACCTAATATTTTCTTACATGAATACATCGTTTAACATTAACGATAAACAAAAGCTACAAAAACAAAGACCATGAGTGCGAAAGAGATAGATGAGGAAAACGCAACCAGAGGACACAACGACACAAATACACACATATGTACAACGAACCTGGTTGCACCTGGTACCAACAACAACATGAAATGAAAGTAAACCAGCTACAACAAGTATGTGAGAAAAAGGGATGGACAACATAAGCAAAGTCCACAAACAATAATGTAGCAGCAATGGATTGCTCGAGAAGGCGAGAACACGAACATTCCACTTCAAGAATGTTCGTTAGACTGGTTGTGTCGGACTATAAAAGGGCAAGACAAAGCAGGCAGCAGTCAGTGAGAATTCAGTCAGCCTTGTGTGAAGTTGCGCGTGAACAACACAAGTCGTGGTTGTAAAGCGAATAGTTGTGTGATAAGAACTAGTAAAGTGAATAAACAGATTATTATTGTTGTATCGTTAAGTTGTATACGGTGGCACACAAAAGTGGTGTAAATAATAAAGAGAGTTCAACTGTTTTTGTTGTTTTTACTTTGTTTTCAATCAACGAACTCATATTTAAACGTTTTTAAATTACATACATACATACATAATTTGATCATTACAATCTTTCAGCCAGGATTACGACCGAACTTCTCACACCACTTATGTTGTGTGTGTTAATTTTATACTTGCGTGGCTAGACCTACAGTTTAAAATCGACTCCAAACGACAGATTTTTTGAAAAACTTTTTCATGGCAATTTTATTTTACTCTCAGAGTTTTTGCCAGAATCTGCTGAGAGGAAGTCGCCAAAGAAATATTTTTTCATATTTTCTTTTTGGTGTCTGACCTGGGGCTTGAACCGTGGTCTTACGTCTAATAAGCCCACACATTACCTACTAGACTAAGGCGACTTTATATATATTCTCAGTTATGTTTCTCTGCCATGTAAAAGTGCATATTAGAGAATGGAGTGTCAGTTTTTTATTTTTGCGGTTTTTTTATACTCTTTTTGTCCTGCAGAGCGTAGTTGCCCTTTTGGATCTCGTCACCAGTTATTATTTGTCTGCCAATTATGTAAAACAGTTTTCGCTACGGTCGGATATTACTTGGGACCAGAGTTATAAGCGAATTGTTTTCTTCAAATGAGCAAAAAAAGTGCTCTGCATAAATTGAACTAAATCGGATAAAACAAAATGGACTTTTGGGGGAAATAGACCTAGAGGATTAAACAGCAATGGTAACAATGATTCCAATACAGTTGGGACCGGAGATAAAGGCCTCGAAACTAAAGCATGCGACGAAGCTAATATCTTTCTCATCGTCGAATCGACATAAAAAATGCAAGTAATCAACCCAAAAACAGTATTTTATCGACCAAAAACCGCAAATCATCATTCAAAAAATGCAAATTATCGACCAAGTAACGCAAGTTATCGACATAAAAAATGCAAGTAATCAAACCAAAAACAATATGTCATTGACCAAAAACTGCAAATCATTATCCAAAAAATTCAAATTATCGATCAAAAACTGCCATGTGGCAGTTTTGCCTGGTTTGCCTGTTGCCCATTTGAAGAAAATAATTAGCTTCGTTGCCTATATTTGTGGTGCCAAATAACGCCCGACCGTAGGGAAATCTGTTTTGGAATCCTTGATACCATGACTAGCCAGCCCGATATGTCCATTTCCCCACAAGTTCATTTTTTATCCGATTTAGACTCATTAATACAGAACACTTTTTTATTTGCTCATTTGAAACAAACACTAAGGCTACGGCGGCTATATCTCTGGTTCCAAGTAATGCACGACCCTAAGAACACCCGATTTGGAATCCTTGATGCGAGGGTATATAGTGGTCCCATTTTTCCGCAATGTCGATTAGCTTTCCCAGACCATGTCAACATAGTGAACGTTTCTAGCCCGATATCTTAAATTCCGAAATTGGAATATACCACTAATTAGGTTTTATTAGGGACACATTAAGCTTAAATTTGCATATAGTTGTGCAACCCTTGCGGTGACCGACTTCTTCCCTAATTTGGGGGAACTTAGTCAGTACAGGGACTGCGTTTACCTGTAGCGTCAGAACTTCTGGTATCAAAGCTACCATGGTTCAATTTATATAAAGTGGGATACAAGCAGCAAGTCCTATTTTTCCCTAATATCGTTCATCCTCTTTGTCTTTGTTAGTTAAATTTGGATTTAACTTCATACACATTAAATAATAAACTGCCTCTACCGAAAATTAAGTAACTTTAAACACTCAATTCTTGTGTTCTTTTAATACGAAATTATCAATCATCTAAAAACGCTTGTCGCAACAGAAATAGGCATTAAATTTAAAAAAGAAAATGGTTTCCCTTGTTTATCCAATTCTCAATTATCCAGTACTTCAGTTAGTTTTCTTTTCTTTGTGTAGTTACACTACAGTTCTTTAGTTCTGAAAAACAAAAACAAAACCAAAAAAATTTGTAGAGGTTTTAAAACCCCCCACTTGACAAGGGCATGTCTCAATTTCATTGAGAAATGCCTTCAATACTCTCAACAGATACGTACGTAGTCTGGGCATTTGAGGTGTTTGTGGCAAATGTGTTGGTATCTGCCAACACTACTTTACAAACCAGCAGCAGCTCTTCAGGCCTTTAAGGAATAACTACAAAAAAAAACTAAAAAAAGAAAGCAAAAAATACGGAAAGAAAAGAATTTGAAAAAACATGAATTCATTTACGAGATACTTGCTATTCACGAAACCATGAATTTACATGTGATGTGCATTATTCTTTAAAGTTTTTCTTTTTCATTTTTCTCTACTTTTTTCTCTGTTATTTTTCTTCTTTTTGCTGTTTTTTTTCAAGATTTTCACTGCTTTTGAGTAACAAAATGGTATGACAAAAATGATGGTGATGATGTCAATGATGTTATTGTTATTGTTGTTGTTGTTACTGAAAAATATCTTTGTAATCTGCGGTTTATTAAGCATGTTCAAATTACATTACGAACATGAAAAATTTTTTTGCAGCTTAAAAACTACTCAGTTGAAGTATACCCTACACTAGACATTGTTGATGCAGTTAAGGACACAAGCAAAGAAAAAAATATCTAATAAAATGTATATATGGGTCATATGTATAGTAAATACCTTGTACGTAAATTTTGGGTGACGTACTGTAAAGAATTTATTTGTGTGAAGATAAATTCGAATTTAAAAACCAAAGACGCAAACCCATACTTTTAGCAGCGCTACTTCTTGCCTCTAACACTGTAAGTTTTGTTATTAGCACTGTTAACTGTTTAACAGTAGCAATAGTAGAATAGTCTTCTACTTTGCAATTATTGCAAACTATTGACATAAAAAGTAATTCTCATTGTGATCATTATTATTTATGAACTAAAGTGTTGAAATGTAAAGCACGGTTCGAAATAGGACCCTCTGGACTACCATTTGCATATAGCCTGTGTGCTGTACTATTTCTTATATATTTCAAAATGGAGAGAAGAATTTTCAAACAAAAAAATTGATATTTTCAAAGCGAATTTTCTCAATACCAGATCACTTTATATGCTACTATGTCGCTGATTATATTAAGAGGCCTTGGAAGCTTCTCTTGCAATAGTATGGTACAGTACCAGTGTTGCAAAATTTAAATTTGAAAATGGTACTGAACTATAACTGATAAAGTACTTTTTTGCATCAAATGGTACTTTTGTAAAAAAAAATACATACATACATAATTGGTCCTTACAACCAGGATTACATTCAATCAGGATTATGACCCAGCTTCTCATACCACTTATTTTGTTTGTGTTAATTTTATACATGAGTGGCGGCACCTACAGTTTTAAGTCGACTCCGAACGACAGATTTTTCAAAAAATATTTTCATGGCAATTTTAGTTACTAGTCAGACTTACTTTCTTAATTTTTCGTTCTGTTGGGGTTTGAACCGTGGGCTCATATCTAGTAAACCAGCACACTACCTCCTAAACTATTTATTTATTTATATTTAATACACATACGGAATGGAACAGAAAAACAAACGAATTATACGTGTTTTGCGCATACTAAATAAAAATAACTGAATCGGAATGTAACAAAACATAAAAGCAACGTTTAGTCAAACGTCGACGGAACGTTATGGAACATACGTTCGCTTTTAGCATATGGAGAGCAATGCAAAGGCTTACCGAAATTACGTTATGGTTCGGCAAGCGTTCTCATTGCTTTTCGTATTCTAAAAATGAACGTACGTCTCGTGAACGTTTGGCTAATCGGGACTAAAGACTAATTCTACCTTTAGCACTACATTGCTAATGCATTAATAGTTGAAGAGCTTAAGACATAAAATATGTAATTATAAAAAAGTACTGAAAGCGTCGTGGGGGTACTGCGGTATTTTTGAAATGAAAAAGTACTGAAAAAAGTACTAAAGTACTGAATTTTTCAACATAGACCTAAAGTATTGCCCAAAATTGGCTCCTAAACAAGTGGGCTTATTCAGAGGGATACTAACAGTGCCTGTTAAGGGCAACTTTTGTTCTGTTAAGAGGGAATTTTGCTCTGTTAATGCCAAATATGGCGCTGCTAAAATTTATGGATTGCGTCTTGGATTTTCAAATTCAAATTTATCTTCACACACATAAAGAATTTATATGTGTTAGACGTATACTTTATGTCTTTTTTGCAAAAGTACCTTTAAAAAGTACCAACTGTTTTAAAAATACACAAACATATTTCATGAAATGGAAATAAGAAAATTTTGAAATAAAAGTACCCTGAGTTATGGGTAAAAGTATTCTGTAAATACTATAACGATAAAATGAGGATTTTTAGTCCAAGCCTCTAAAGCAGTGATGCTCAAAATCTAAATTTCCTATCACATGTGATAGGCAAAGAAAATTCTGCTGACGCTGCGTTGATACACGTACACTATAAGCTTACTTGTGTGGTTTCTTATAATGATCGTGTGTTTGTTGCTTTGTTTGTTGTTTTGTGTTGAACTCAGAGAACAAAATCAATTCAGTTGATGTTTAGCACTTGATGAAGCAAGGCCTCGCTACGAAACTTTTTTGAATGATTTTTTGTTTTTTGCAAATACACGCAGCAAAATGTTTGATGAAAATTGGGAATATGATTTCTTTTTTATAGAGAATATGTATTGTGTGTTATTGCTCTTTATGTCGTAATTCTTTTTTTATAAAAGACATTACGAGGATAGCCATGGATTTTTCGACAACATTAAAGGGAATGTTAGGACTTTAAAATTATTGCATTAAAAGCAGAAATTTTTTTAAAATTCATGGGTGACGAAACGGACGTACCAAATTACAATAATTTACAATCAATACATAAATACATACATACATACATCAATCTATCTTCAATACATACATACATACATCACTATATTAATCAGTACATACATACATACATCAATATATTCATCAATACATACATACATCAATATATTCATCAATACATACAAACATACATCAATATATTCATCAATACGTACGTACATACATACATACATATGTAAGTTCATTAACATAACGCATAACGCATTAACATACGCGCAACACAATAAACCAATTTTTTTTATTTTTTTTATTTTCCCGGTGTACGATGCTCAAAAATTAAGTTGAATTTTGTTCTCCGCTGCTTTACCAACACAACCAAAACTATGATTGTATGTGTTTGAGCACCACTGCTCTAAAGTCATAGTATTATTGAAGGAGTATCCATAGACTTTTAGTTTACTACCATAAGAATATAAATAAAAATTTAAATATTTATAGATTCTAAATATTATATTGTCACGCTAATAAGTTTGTTTTTATTTTTGAAAACTATATTCTGTGCCTATTAAATCCCACTTCGACAATTGACTGGCCATATTATAATAACTCTAAGTTAGGTGGACAATAGGGTTTTTAAAAAGTACCAAAATTTTTATATTCCACAGCAGACTTTTAGTAAATTTTTTTTTTAGGCAGCAATTTTGTTTTTTTTTTATATGTTTTAACTAAAATACATCACTTTGTCTTTTTTCCTTTAAGATGTATTTTTGTTGCTCTTTCAGGTACCAAACAAAAAGTACCAATTGGCTCTACTTCTACATTCTTTTAAAGCAGAGCACTGAACTGGTGTCACTTAGCCACTGGCTCACTTTACACTACGATAACAAGGCATTCGTGGCAAACTATGGATACATTTGTGTTGACTAAATGGTTATTTATAACTTTATAATTGGGGACTTAATTGCAACTCAGGACTTAATGTTTGCTGCGTTCTGGCATTAGACTTTCCTATTTCAGGCCTTGGTCATACTAGAAGGTGTACAGTGTTTGTTTCTTTGAAAATCTTCTCCTTTACTTGCCTTACGAATGTGATCTCGACGTCTGTACTCGTCCAAGAATACGGAGGATTTCTCAGGGAAATTTCGTACTATTTAAAGGGAATTCCTGCACTGATTTCATATACAGGAATATCGTCTTTTTTTTTGTTTTTGTTTTTTTTTTCTGTAATTGGCATTACGTCACATGACTTCTGCAAGAGCTGTAGATTCAAGAAGAAGGAGAATAATATTGTCCACCTCATGTGCTGCCAGCATTTTTTTGGTTGGTCAGCCATTTGCTTTCATTTTTGACCGATCTCTCCGAAGAAATAAGAGCCGGATTCATTTTAAGAGTCTTGTTGATTTCCTTTAGGGATTGTTACTGATTAGATATGGCTTTGTGGTATCAACCGCTAGCCTAAAGTGGACCTAACGTAACTTTAAAATGAAAAACTCGTAAATTTTTTTTTGCTAACGGATCGAGTTTTGCGAGTCCAACCTCACACTCCACCTACATATTGTATATTGGATACAATAGTTGAGGAGTTGAAGAGCAGATTTGAAAAGTTTTTTAAGTTTTCTAAGAAGTTTAATTACCACCAAAGATGTTGAAAGAAAAGTGCCAAAAAAAATCTTTAAATCCTGATTTTCTGTAGATCTCAGATATTCAGTTAGAATTTTCAATCTCAAGTCTAGTAAACCAATATACTTCCCAAATTCCAAATAGAATCGAGTTAAAAATGACGTGGTGGCACTGAAAAACATTTCTCAACTACTTCACCTATTTGAAATGTACGTTGGTTAGTTGGCAACGCAATACTGTCAATAGTGACTGTCAATGAAATAATTTTTATATAAAACAAGACTTTTATAGTTTTTAAACACAGAAAATCTACTTAATTTTATGGTATCCACAACTTTACACAGACTATGCCTTTAAAGTGCACAAAATATTTTTGAAATTGTTTATGTTATGCCCAACTGTAGTATCTAAAAACTTATTTTAATGAAATATTAAAAAATAATTACGTTTTCATTATTTTGTCATCTTTTTTTATTTTTATTTGTTTTTATTTTTCCTTCTTTTAGAAAATTATTTTTTTCAAACTACACACTAAGAAGGTGAAAATTATACAGATTACACCATTTCATGTTAAATTAAACAAAAGTCCAATTCTTTATACAATCTTCATAAAAAAACAACTTGAAATAAAATTTCTTAGAAATTATTTTGAAATGTAGAAATTTTTTTTAACACATTATTTCTCATTAAAGGAAATGGTGTAGTCCAGTGCAGTGCATTTTCTTTTAAGACATTTGTATTCTTTGACATGCATCACTGAAATTACGAGTATTAAAAATGCAAAAAAAAAATGAAACAAAACTAAAGAATAAGAGAATTACAGAAAAGAAAAAATATTACAATACTTCAAATTGTTAAAAAGAAAATATTTTCACGCTTGCATTCAATTTACCGAGGGGAGAGTTGTAAATGTGTGTAAAGATAAATATATTTTAATATTTTAAATATAAATTTTATCAGGGCCGCATTTGGCGTTAACAGAGTAAAATTTCCTCTTAACAGAACAAAATTTGCCCTTAACAGAGCATTGTTAGCAGTTTAACAGTATCTCTCTGAACAAGTCCACTTGTTTATGAGCTAATTTTGGAAAATACTCTGGGTCTATGAGTACCATACTATATGCAAAGGAAGGTTCCTAGGCCTCTTAATATAATCAGCAATATAGTCACATATAAAGTGATATGCTATGGAAAAAATTGGCTTTGATTATAAATTTTTTGCTTGAAAATTCTCTTAAAGATCAGTGGCCATTTTGGAACATATAAGAAATAGTACATCACACAGACTATATGCAAATGGTAGTACAGAGGGTCGTCTTTCGAATCGTGGTAGTGGAATAGATAGATTTTGAATTTTGAATACATCGATTTTTAGTCAAAAATATATGAAAATTCTCTAGAAGATCAGTGGCCATCCTTTATATTTCAACGCTTTTGCCTGCAAATAATAATGATCATAATGAGAATTATATTCTACGTTAATAGTCTGCAGTAATTACTATTGCCACTGTTAAAAAGTTAACAGTGCTCTGTTAATAGCAAAGTTTACCCTGTTAAAGGCAAGAAGTAGCGCTGCTTAAAGTATGGGTTTGCGTCTTTGGTTTCTAAATTCGAATATATTTTCACACATATGATTTGTAAGCCAAAAAAAATTTTTTTTTAAGCAGTGAACTACTCTAAGAAACCTCGGAGAAAAGTGAGAAAACCAAATATTTTTTATAGAATTTCTTGTTCTGTTTCTAATTCTATTTTAAAATGATTTGAGAAATTGAAAAATTATTACCCAGTGAAACCCCTGGTGCACTATTTGTGAGCTTCAATTTCGGTATATTTTTTAAATTTTCGACTGGCATTTTGGCAATAACAGTTGTAATGTAGTCCTTCATGGCTGCTCTGAATATGAGAAATTGCACGTATTACCCCAACTACATACATACATAATTGGTCATTACAATCTCCCACTCAGGATTAAGACCTAGCTTCCCAGATTACTTATGTTGTGTGTGTTAATTTTATACATGACTGGCGGGACCTACAATTTAAAGTTGACTCCGAATGACAGATTTTTGAGAATCTTTTCATGTCAATTATTCCTTATTCTCAGAGTTTTTGCTAGAAATCTGCTGAGAGGAAGACGCCAAAGAACCATTTTTTTGTATTTCGTTTTGTTGGAGATGTCCCAACTGGTTTTTAAACCCTTGACCTTACCTCTAATAAGCCAACATACTATCTAATATACTACGGCGGCTTCACAAATAACGCGGTTAAATCACAATAATTATGGCGGCCAATGCTCAAAAATATGAGATTAATTGTGCACCAGTAGAAAATTTACTGAAATTCTAGCAAACACAACCTCGTGTTCGTCGAACCGAATGCTTTCAAACAAGCTACGGCTGGAGGCAAATATAAGAGAATAAGACAAGCATCATAATATAAAAGAGGTAAAGCTTAAAACCAAGAAAACCATAGAGGAAGTAGTCAGCGATAGTATTTAAGTTGGTAGTGAAGGAACATTATAAGGAAATGAAATGTTCATTAGTTTTAACAATACGACTCAATGCCTCGAGTGACAATACCATTGGAATTAGCGATGAAGTAAGATTTAGTCTTGCTCGATAGAAATCCATTACACCAACTGACTACTGGGATCTGTTGAAGATATTAACCTCCTTCATAAAAAAATTCCTTATGTTCGACTTTTTCCGCGATAACCGATTACAGTGGTGGAATGTAGTCCTTGGTTACATCAAAGTAAGCAACCTCTACATCGCTTGACCTCGACTAATATTGGTCTTAATGTACATACACAGAGATCGGTAATGAATCATGTTTTCGCTACTCATAAGCACTCATGAAATTTTGAATATAAGTGAGTCAACAATATTAAAATTTAACTACTCTGGCTCACTCGTACTCACTACAACGTTGATTAATAAGTATGAGTACAATGAGTATGAATACAACGTTGACATCGAACTCATACACAGAGAAAACTGAACCTAATAAATACATAGTAAATTAGAACAAAGTTTATAAGATTTCTCTATGGTTTTTTTTCAAGAAGAGATTCTTATTATTTTTATAAGCAAAACCTTTTTGAAAAAATCAAGAAGAAAACTTAGGGATTTTACTAGATAGTCTTCTTGATTTTTTTAAAAAGGTTTTCTCCTTAATTTTATTAAGCTTTCTTTTTGTTTTTTTTTTTTTTAAAGGTTTTCTTCTTGATTTTATTAGGCCCTCTTTATGTTTTTTTTTTTCAAAAAGATTTTCTTCTTAATTTTATAAGACTATCCCTTTATTTTTATAAATAATACTCATTGATTTTGCTTGATATTATTATAGATTTTTTATTGATATATTTACTTGGAAACTAATTTAATATTTGATTTATTAGTAATGGTTTTGCACGAACATTATTTCTTCTCCATTCCTTAGTCCTGCTTTGAATTTAATCAACTCCCCAGTATATTTTTGGTCCACCTTCTTGAATAAATTTTCAACGTCTTCGATTTCCATTTTTTTTAATATGTTTCTTGATGTAACTCCAACACTTAAAAGAATGTTGCACGTTTCATCCAGAGCTCCCAGGATTTAAAAATTGGGTCACTACTAAAAATTTTATTTGTTTTTTATAACACTTTTTTTTGAAATTAAAACTATTTAATTTTTTTATTTAAGTTTACTTTGTTTTTTTAAGAAGCAATATTTTTATTACTTTTTTCCACTTCTTTACTTGGCATTTGTTCACTTTTTTTTTAACAAGCGAGCTAATATAATCAAGAAGATATTCTTATTAAAACATTAATAAGATAATTTACACATTATCAAATAGAAACCTAATGAAATCAATAAGGAATACTCTTTAGAAAAAAATTATTAAGAAGCCTAATGAAATCTATAAGAAAAACCTTTTTGATAAAATTGATTAGGTAGCCCAATGAAATTAATAAGAAATTCTTGTTTTATTCAATTTAGACGAAAACACAATAGAATCAATAAGTTTTTCTCTATGGATTGTATTTTTTGTGACAAAAATGACGGAATTTGAGTAAAAAAATGGCAAATAACAAGATTTCTTCTTAAATGTATGTGTTTTACGTCTTGAAAAAATTAAAAAGATTTATCGCATAAAAATAATAAGAAATCTCTACGAAAAAATCTTCGTTTCTTTCTGCTGTAATACCCCTCACTCCAAAAACGTTTCGTAGAGAAAATCTTCTTGATTTTATTAGTCAGTTTTCCCTCTGTGTACCATTCGAAATATATTTGATTCATAAGCCTACTCATTCAGATTCATAACTTTAGAAAAATACTTCTAATACTTATAAATGATTCGAGTGACTATGAGTATGATGAGTACTTCAAACTTTGAATATGAGTAGTATGAGTAGAATATTAAAATAAGTATGAATACGTATAAGCATCAGAAATTAGGAGTATGATTCGATTCTACTCATATTTTTGCTGATCTCTGGTGCATACCCAGAGAAATCAAACTCAATATGTTTTGCAGTGTATGTTTAACCACCTCCAATCAAACCAGACAAGCGAATATTTGCAAAGAGTTCAGATACAATACCTAAGATCTTATAGATATTTGCCTACATTGAACTAAAGCTTCGTATGTAACTATATACGTAGGCCTTTAATTATCAAATTGAAAGTATTTCTTCCTTACAGAAGTGACAAAAATTTGGTTCGTAATTAACTACAATTCGCATACTTGCATTGCAATGGAAGTAGTTAATTAAAAACTATTTTACAATCAATTTTCAAATGGTCCTCGTATATTTAATTTTTGTAATTGTATGTAAAACATGATGATGAAAAAACAACAATTCAAATACAGCACAGCAGAAAAAAATGCTTTTTAAATAAACAACAACAAAAGCAACAACTAACTGACCGTATCAAAGAAAACAAATGTACGTGTATGTTTAAAGAAATGAAACAACAACAATAAAATGTGTTTTAAAATTTTTAAATTATACGGGTGTGAAAAATATTATTAAAATAACTAAAAAACAAAAACAAAAAGAAAATAAAAAATAGAAATAAAATAAAAACAAAAACAAAAACAAATTACGCATACCCTACATTATGGGCTAAGCAGCAAAGGGGAGCAACAGTTGTCATATATCTTGGGCTCTAACAAACAATTTTAAATAAAAATTTTATACAAATGGTTGTCTTTCTTTGCCACTACCTCCCTTGAGAGCACAGGATATTCAGAAAACATCTCCATCTCATGGATGGAGCTTTCCTAGCTCTTAGAGTACAATTTACAATTCCATTAAATTAAATTACGACACAATACTTAAGTGTTCGATACGACAGTTTGGTATAAGGCGCTAGTTGTTCTGTCGATCAAGGATTTTTAAACCTTATAAACTCTATACCAAAATGATTCTTTTAATATTATTGGATTTCTTTCTGATATTATAGCCTATTCGATATCATTTTCTACTACAGTACCATAGCTGTCACCATAGCTGCCAGATAAATGAGGCACCAAATCGTCAAATATTTGAGAAAAAATCGTCAAATTCGTTAAAGACGTTTATTGGAATCGTCAGAAAAAAATAAATACATAAATTAAAAGTTTTTAAAAACCAAAATTACTTCTATTGTAGTAAAACATATAAAGTTAATGTATGTACATATCTGAGTTCAAAAATAAAACATTTAAAAAAAATTTTGTTAGAAATTAAAAGCTAGCGTCCCTCATTTTCATTTATTAATTTTTTTCCATAAAATTAAGAAATTTTATATCATTTTCAGGAAAAAATTTAAAATTTAAACAATCTATCCCAGTGTTGTTTATTGAAATATAAGCGCAGCAATAATATTGCATCATCTTAATCTACGGGCGGTGTAAATATTAAGGAGTCAGAAGCTCTTCACATTCTGAATATGAAAATTCAGCCTAATGTTGGCTGGAATCGATACATTTTTCAGTTCCTTCTTAAGATCTTATCACATGATCTTACTATTTACACTATTTATTTATACTATTTATGAGGTCGATGCCTCAACGTCTATTTTGAGGTTTCTAGACCGCATACAGGAGAGGCCGTAGTAGCTCGTTAATGAGGGAAGTGTATTCTAGGCCAGGAAATCCCTATGTGGTCGATTGGCCAATGGATCGCACACTGCATTACAGAAAAAGTATGTTTTTTAGTCGGACTATTCGTATGTGGAACTCAATTCCTGCAGAGGTCTTTCCTGTTATTTATGGTATAAAAATATACAAGACTAGTGTCCATAAACATTGTTCTCTGTTTCCTTCTTCACATAACACAATGTCATCGATCCCCTGAGTGTTGGTCGTAAGAACAAAAATAACGGCGCTTGCCTTTGTTCTTCCGATTGTGATATCTCAGATTATTTTCCATTTTAATTTAAGTCTTAGGGCCATTATTACAACTTGCCGTTAACTAAATCGAGGATTTTAACGGGCAGATAAATTGTTTTTCATTATTATAAGTGGACAATAAGGTAGAAGTGAGCGTTAAGCTAAAGGGAAGATCATCCTACTGGTAACTTTTAAATTTAAGTTTATGCTTGAACTTGCCATCCATATATATTATTTTCAATACGGCAACTTCTAAGTGAGCAAATACAACAAAAAAAGAAGCCCGTCGTTGCCACTACGTTTAAATAAAACTTGTTCTATTTAAGCAGTGTTATCGACATTGCTCCGCCACTGCCATATTTTTGAAAAAGTTAACTTTATTTTATCATTAAGTTGTAATAACAAAAAGAAGTTAAGGGTGACTTTAAAGTTCACTTTAGCTAAAGTTAACTTTAACTAAAGCCAAGTTTAACGGCAAGTTGTAATAATGGCCCTTAATATGTGATGTTAAGCAGTGTAGCACCTTTGCAGTTGTTGTAAATGTTAGAGTACCATGCTCCAATAGCTTTACAGTGATTTTATTTTCCCTGTATCTGATTAAATGTAAGCAATTTCGCTGCAGTTGCAATATTAGCACTTGGCATTTCAATTAATGTTTCATGTTCGCATTGTAGCTTTGCCTAGTAACTATTTGGTTCCTGTTATACTTTCCTTTCCTTGCTTTGAAAACACTTCAATAAGGAAATCAAGTATTTAAAGCGAATTTCTAAAAATAAAAAGGAACTTAATCCGACTACAGGATGTTATATTCAAGAATGTAACTGATTGGAAGCTCCCAGGCTACAGAAGAAGATGTATGCTTTTCAATATTTCGAAAAGATGACTGTAATCAGAGATTCTTGCAATTGAAATGAATTCCAGCGCAGTAATGATGCAAGGGAGATAAAAATACAAGAATTTCATTGTAATCCTGACTGTTTCTAGATATTCTGGCTATTTTTATAACTCAGTTGGCATTGCTGCTTCCTAGAATTGCAATTGTAAAGATACACTTCTGCGAAATAGTAAATTTCAAGTGTAGCAGTCTGTTATTTAAGATTTTTTCTAAGGTTGCACTATATCCAGAGTATTTTTCCTAGAACTTGGTATTGGTACGATAGCCTACCATGCATAGTGTCGACATAATTGCAATTGCTCTCGAATTATCAGTACTATAGCGTTCTTAACTATATTATTTATTCTATATTATTAAACTATATTTAATAATATATATTCTATATTATTAAACTTAATTTCACTTGCAATAATCTCTTGAACAGCATCATGTCTGCTTATTTTGCGCTCATAACATGCAATCTAACGAGTGATTTTTAGCTAATATCTTTTTGGCAACACTGGCTTAAACAGCTCACGCACATTTCGTGTTTTGTTTCACTGTCAAACATCTTCAGTTTGGTGTATACTTTAACCATGAATCGTCTTACAAACGAACAACGCTTGCAAATCATTGAATTTTATTATCAAAATGCGTGCTCTGTTAAGAAAGTTCATCGCACGCTTCTTCCATTTTATGGTCAATTTAATCGACCCACTGAAGCGGCTATTCGGGCTATTGTGACTAAATTTCGCACCAAATTTACATTGTTGGACATTAAACCACCAACACGCTTACGTAGAGTGCGAACTGAAGAAAATATCGCAGCTGCATCGGCCAGTGTTAATGATGACCATCAATTATCGATTCGTCGCCTTTTGCAGCAATTGGGCCTCTGTTACTCAGCCAGAAGCATTGCAAAAGCTACCAATGCATCCAGAAAAAGTCAGTTTGGTGCGGTTTATGGGCTGGTGGCATTATTGGACCGTACTCCATCAAAGATGCTGCGAATCGTAACGTAACTGTGAATGGTGAGCGCTACCGTAGGATGATATCCAACTTTTTTTGCCCAAAATGCAAGAGCTTGACTTGCATGACATGTGGTTTCAACAAGACGGTGCCACATGCCACACAGCACGCGTAACAATGGACTTATTGAGAGGCGAGTTCGGTGAACATTTTATTTCACGTTCGGGACCGGTCAATTGGCCGCCTAGATCGTGCGATTTAACGCCTTTAGACTATTTTTTGTGGGGGCTATGTTAAAGATCATGTCTATACAGACAAGCCCGCTTCAATTTACGCATTAGAAGAAAACATTGAAGCATTTATTCGTGAGATACCGGCCGAAATGTTGGAAAGAGTATGCCAAAATTGGACTAAGCGGATGGACCATTTCAGGCGCAGTCGCGGTCAACATTTGCATAAAATAATCTTCAAACATTAAATTATATGGACCGTACTATCGATTCAAAGAAAGATTTCATGCATTTTTATGAATTTTATGTGTTTTTTTTTGAAAAATTTTCCTATAGCTCTTACAAAATCAACCATTAGAACTTATCCATCTTCTGTTTATGCAAACATGGCGGGAGTTTTCATTTCTTATGCGGGTATACATATAATGACCCCTATAATGATAGCGAGTTTGGAGAAGGAGAAAGCCTCTTATCGATTTTTTAAATTCAAAAACTAAGGCGAAAATTTTTTGCTTTCTCCCGTATTTTGTTTCGTAGCAGTCAAGCAGTTTTAACACACCACCATCACACCTCTTATTATAGACTTAAACAATTAAAAAAAATAAAGAGCAGCAAATAAATATTGTAAAATAAATAAATTCAATAAATAAAACGACGTAACTTTTTCCATTTTTTATTTTATTTTTTTTTTTGTAAAATTCTCTTTGCATTTAATGCAAATACAAGTGTTCTCAGGCATTTTTTTGTTGTTTACTAATCGAACCAGTCATATTAAAAAATGTCGAATAAAAATGTCAAATAAAAATGTTTTTTTTTTTTTAATTCTTGAGTTTCTTATTCTGTTTAGCATGGAAATGTTTATAAAGTTTATTGCAACTGACGTGTACGTAATATTAATCAAATATTGATCATATTACGTATACGCCACATGTGGCGCGATAATGTACTCGACAGAGACGGAGTTAAGTAAAGAAATTAAAAAATTCTTAAAAGTTGTCCAGGAAATTAAAGTGGAAATTAAAAAATGCGCATATTTCTGTTGGGAAGAGCTTTATTCATATGAAAAAAAAAAACTAAAGGATTAATAGCTTCACAGAGCAATTGAATTTTTCCTATTCACTGAAATTTAACTTCACATTATTCGGCCTTCTCAACAAGTCTTTTGAAGTTAAAAACGAAATGAGCTCCAGTGCTATAACGGCATATCTACCACCACTGAACGCTTTGGTGAACTGGAGAACATGAAGTTGCCGTAGTTTAGTAGGTAGTGTGTTAGCTTAATAGATGCGAGTCCGTGGTTCAACATTTAGCTTTGCCATCTCAAACATAACGAAATATGAAAATATTGTATATCTTTGACGCCTTTGACGCAAAAACCCTGAGAAACACTCAGAGTTTTTGCCAGAAGTCTGCTGAGAGGAAGTCGACGAAGAAATATTTTTTTATACTTCGTTTTGATGTCTGACCTGGGGTTGAACCGTGGCCTTACGTCTAATAAGCCAATACACTACCTACTTGAGTACGGCGAATTCACTTGGTGAGAACAATGCTGAATTAATGTTTTTGCGTATTCAGAGATAGTCTGATTTACAACAGCAATGTTTTCCGTTAACGTACAGGAGGAGTCTTAGTGTCCATAGGATTAGAAATGCAAATTATTAAAAAGAATTAAAAAAATATTTCTTCGGCAACTTCCTCTCAGCAGATTTCTGGCAAAAACTCTGAGAATAAATGAAAAATTGCCATGAAAAGTTTCTCAAAAAATCTGTCGTTAGGAGTCGACTTTAAACTGTAGGTCCCGCCACTCATGTATAAAAATTAACACACACAACATAAGTGGTGTGAGAAACTAGATCGTAATCCTGGCTGAAGGGTTGTAATGGCCAATTATGTATATATGTATGTATGCTGTGACTTTTCTTAATTAAACCTGAGCATTTCTAACTGACTTCAATATAAATTTCATTTAGCCTGAGCAAATCAATATTTCTCGTCATATTTACACACATCAATGGACAAATTGTTATTCGTGTTTTAAAAGTTAAAATAAATATTTACTGGTTGATTTTTTATTTTGATTACGTATATTTTATTTGATTTAAAACAAACAAAATCAATTCGTTTATTTATTTATTTTGTTTTACTATGATATAAAAAAATTTATTTAAAAAAAATATCAGCATTTAAACAAATTCACAGATTTGATACGCATAGTTAAGTGAAAAAAGCAGAAAAAAGCAAAAATAAAACAAATAATATGACTTGTATTGAAAGAACAACAAAACAAAATATGAACAGAAATAAAACTGTTTTAAAATGCACATTATTATGGCGCAAGTTGACATTAATATTTAAAAAAAAATAAAAAAAATTGTTTTTTTTTTTCTTTTTTTAGAAAATATTTTTTTCGCATAAAAAAAAAATTACAAGAAAATTATTTCCACTTGAAATAAAAAAAAAGTGAAAATGTGTTTTAAATAGAAAACAAAACGAACAAATGAAAAAAGTCTAACATGACAAATGGTTTCACAATATTTTAGCCAGAGATAATAAGGAGCATATACAGTGGACAGCAAAAGTCTTAGTACGGCAAGCAAGTTTAAGCAAGTTCATGAATTTTAGCCAAAAGTTTGTATACAAATTTATAGTTTATATATTTATTTTATTAATTTATTGCTGTTTTATTATAAAACAAAAAAAAATTTTATGTTTTTCATTGAACAACAGAAAAATAAGAAAAACTTTCAGATGACTCCATAGGTATCCACAAGGAAAAGCCTGATTAAAATTTTCAAATTCAAAGGCCTAATATATGAAAATGTTATCCCTTGTATTTAGTAGAATATCCCTTAAGGACAAAAACTCCATTTAATCTATTTGGAATTGAATATACAAGTTTTGTTTAGTGTTTTCTGCTGGCACCATGAGCAAATTTTTCGGTTGACTTTGTTTGAGGTTTACGGATTACGTAACCGTTCTTTCAAATGATCTCCTAAATATTCTCTTGAAGTCATATCGGGACTTTGTGCAAGAGTATTAAGCCTGTGGGGCCTTTTTTTTCACAAAATATATTGCCGTACCAAGACTTTTGCTGTCCACTGTAATTCTCTAAGAAGAAACTTTTTCATAATCTGCATCACAATCCAATGTTAGTGTTTTTAAGCCTTGAATACCGAGTCCATATATAAATTGACCATTTCAAGACAGTGGTATCCATTTTTTATTCACAATAAGACATGGTTTGCCTCACTTACGTGGATTATATTGGTATTAGAAATGTATCTTGCTATAGTAGGAAAGAGGGAATAGTGTGTGGCAAAATGATTTTTTAATTTTTCTAAACAGTTTAAGTGAAACAGACCAGTCGAACACACCATTACTATTACAGCCGAACACACCATTACTATTCGAAATTTTTAAGAACTTTTCAAGGCGCCCACTCAATGCAATAATATAAAGGAAATTCTGTTCACTTAAATAAGGCAATTCCGCTCTTTTTGAAACTACATCTGTCCAATTAGTTTGAAGTCGCCGGTGTCTAGTAGGTAGTGTGTTGGCTTATTAGACGAAAAGCCAGGGTTCGAGCTCCAGGCCATACATCAAAATAAAATACAAAAAGTATTTCTTCGGCGACTTCCTCTCAGCAGATTTCTGGCAAAAACTCTGAGAGTAAATAAAATTGTCATGAAAAAGTTTCTCAAAAATCTGTCGTTCATGTATAAAATTAAAACACACAACATAAGTGGTGTGAGAAACTAGGTCGTAATCCTGACTGAAGGGTTGTAATGACCAATTATGTATGTATCTGTTCAATTATTATTATTATTATTATTTATTTATTATTAGTCATAGCACAACAAGATAATAATCTTATAAATGAAAGTGCTATGGGAGTACATCAAAGAAACAAAATAATAACAAATCATTGATTATATATGTAATGAAATGTTTGAAATAATGTAGAAATAAAAATGAATAAGAACGTGTTAAAATCACGGGAAATAGCAATCGATACAAAAAAGGATAAAAAAATGAATATATGTAAAAAATAAATTAGGAAAACTACAAAGAACAATATATACAAATATAAAGAAATATACAAACAAAGTAAAAATATATACATATACTAAGATACAATGAAATTTAAAGATAAATTAATTAAAAAAATGAAAAATTAAAAATAATCATTAATAGAAATAGAGAGAAAAAAAATTCACAAAATTCATTTATTCAGTCTTTTTACCAAATCAACATGGACGACGGATAATGAAGGGTTGGCGGCAGTTGGCAACTGATTCTAATTTTCATCGTAAAAAGACCCATGTTTAGTTGGATGGTTATGTGAACAAACATGAGATCAAACAGTGCCTAATACATCCCAAGTAAGTCCCTGTTTAATGTGGACTTTGAACTTATGAGCGGTTCACATTTCTTTGAGAACGACGTTCGCCAGACCATCTGTATCAACCGCAAGCACAAATTTCTTTTGGCCTCAATTTCACGATCTGGACACCAATTCCAGGCCAGACATCCCGAATAAAACGAAAATAAACGAAAACTGCGTCCAAAAATATATCTATGCTATGTTATTATAAGTCACGTTAAGTTTATTCTTGCTGACAGAGTCCAAACCCGCAAAAAGTTTACATCCATATAAGAGGGTTGGAATCAGGTATGTCTTCACCAAGAGCATACGTATATTAACAGGCGTAATGGACTGAGTCCTGCAAAGATTCCTAAGCATAGCATACGTTTTCCCACAAATCGTATTAACATGGTCAGTCCAGGAGAGTTGACTATTAAAAGTAATACCCAAGTTTTTGGCATATTGTACTAATTCTATGGGCGAGTCCCCAACGACTAATGGTGGCAGTAAGTTCGGCAAAACGCCAATTTTTCCAATTATGATAGCCTTGGATTTATTAGCGTTCAAATATACACTCAAGGTCCTGGTTCAGTTTCAATATACAATTGTCGATGTCAGTTTTAAAACAGCTAATGTAGAGTTGGACGTCATCGGCATACATTTGAATTCCACAGTGAGTTATACGAGAAGGTAGATCATTAGAATACATTATGTAAAGCAGTGGTCCGAGAATTGAACCCTGTGGTACACCACTCCGGACCAGGCTGCTAAATGATTTTGCATCGCCATAGTGCCCTGTCTGACTTCTTTTATACAGGTATGTACATAAAAGTTTTACTGCTGATGTTTAAAATTTAAAGGTTTTTATCAACTTGTGACAAAGAATGTCATGATCAACAGTATCAAAAGCTTCTTTAATTTTTTTTTTACCACCGTCTATCTCTAGAAGACCTCTTCATGATCAGAGGAATGGCTCAGCTCCAGCAGGATTCTTATACACAGTTTAAAAGGTAATTTAGAATCCAAATCCGAAAAAATTTAAAATAAATTGTTGCCATCGAATGTAGCATAGGAAACAGTTGTAGGGCTCTTGTACATTATAATTATAAGGACTACAGATATGTCCTAGCATTCTTCAAGTGAATATGCTTGTGGTAGTATTCCTTTTAAATGTGTGCACTTTGCGTGATATTTTATAAGAAGTTTAGTGCCAGAAAACAAATTAACTGATTAATTCCCTTAGGATTTAAAATGAAAAACTAGCTTGAAACTTATTTAACAAAGTTTTACTCCAACGTGTGAACATACATGCAAACATGCTTTAATGGTGAAAATCAATGTGTATGTTACACTCTAACTCTTATGAGTTACAAACATTACACACAAATCTAATATAACAGACAATTAAGAAAGTAATTGCAAATCTTGACAACATGCCCCCCAAATTTTAATTTTGACACTTAACGGTTGTCCATAGGATTAGAAAACAATGTTTGTCCATTTTCCAAAAAGAAGTAAAATAATGAAGAATTTGTATTCCGAAAAAAAAACTTGAAAAATTAAATTTTGCAACAGCCATTAATCATGGGTGCGTAATACTCGAAATTCCATTCAGTACATAAATTCTTGGGTCCAATAAAATACGAAAAGGAGAACAAAAACAACAACAACAAAAGAAAAATTAAATGATGGTGCGAATACATAATAAATGATTTTAAATAAATATTTAAACATTTCAACAATAAATGGATACAAATGAAACAAATCACCCAGACGAAGTCTTTCATAACCGTGGATCGTAGGAGAAAATCATTACGAGATTAGATAGGAATGAAACGAAATGTTTTCTCTGCTTGTGCTTATGCTTTAGAAAACAACAACAATTATTAACAAATATTCAATCCCAAAAGAATATTAAACAATGAGCAAATGCTTTGATTTAATTGAGTATTAAAAAAATTAAAGTTTTTCCATTGTATTGTACAGAATATATTAAATTTCAAATGTCCTTGAGAAGCTATTAAGGTTTAATCAAACACAAAAAGGTCTTTTAATTGTCTCCACTACTTATGTTTTTTGTTTCTTTGCCTACCATAACCTTATACGCTGCCAAAGTAGACAAATATTTATTCTCAATTAAAAATAGAAAGAAAAGATAGAAAAATTAATGAAAATAAAAACAAAAAAAGATTAAACAATTAGTCATCCATGTCAAATGGCATATTAAATTGCCAATGACACATTTGAAATAATCCCATTCATCCATCCATCCAACCATTCATCCATTCACTCATTCACTCATTCGTCTATCCATCATCATCAGCAGCAGCAAATTTCATCTTCAGCAGCCTTAAATAAATGCAAAAATTATTTTTGTTCTCATTTTTTTATTTGTAAAATTTAAAATTAAACACACATTTTATGTTTCCTAACGTCCAAGTTTTTAATTTTTTTTTTTTTTGTTAAAATTCTAATTTGCGTAAAAAAAATTGTGAAAATTTGTGTGTTTAGCTGGGAATTTTTATGTGAACAACCGCAAAATGTTTAACAACCTCACGTATTATGTTTGAAATGAAAACTTTTTTGTTTTTAAATGAGTTCAACCATTTTTTTTAATAGTTTTTAATCAAATTAAAACAAATAATTTAGATTCAAACAAAAGAGAAACTAGAAAATATAACAAATCTAAGCTTGGGTCATATAAAAAGTATTTGTGGTTTTTTTCGTACATTATATTTAAAATTCAAGTTTACTTTATAGAAAAGCAGAAAAATTCAAATGAAATGTACTTTTTGAAGATATTTCACGTAAATAAGGACCGTACCTATCCCGCACAAGCTCCTTCATTGCTAGATATGAACCAGAGATTTAGCAATGAATCGATTTTTCGCTACTCATAAGTACTCATGAAATTTTGAGTATGAGTGAGTCAACCGTATTGAAATTCAACTACTCTGATTCATTCGTACTCACTACAAAATTGATTTATAAGTACAGATTGAAATGAGTATGAGTGCAACGTTGACATCAAACTCATAACATTCGAAATATGTTTGATTCATACGCCTACTCATTCAGATTCATAAATTTAGAAAAATACTTATAATACTCATAATTTATTACTCGAGTGATTCGAATCATTCATCAAAATTTACAGTCTTAGTTGTTGTTGCATTTACAAAAAAAAAGAAGAAAGACAAAGGCAAAGACAGCAAGCAAAGCAAACCCACAACCTTCTAGTGAGTATTGTAGTGTTCGTACGCGAATCATACTTATTTTGTGATTCTTGTAAATGTTGAGCTATGGGGAGTCGAAATCAACAACATCATGTGTATTGTAATGAGTACTTCAAACTTTGAATATGAGTAGTATGAGTATGATATTAAAATAAGTATGAATTCGTATAAGTATCAGAAATAATGAGTATGATTCGAATCTACTCATATTTTTGAATACTCATTGCTAATCTCTGATCTCAAGCCAACCTGCGTTACAACACGAGTAAGACAGGTTTTCGCTGGAAACTGTCATGAGCCCGTATTATATGTATGGATACATACATACATACACACATAACTGGTAATCGCTTCAGTCAGGATTACGACATAGTTTCTCAAACTACTAATGTTTTGTGTGTTAATTTTATACATGAGTGGCAGGACTTACAATTTAAAATCGACTCTGAACGATAGATTTATGAGAAACTTTTTCACTGCAATCTTATTTTAACACTCAGATTTTTTGCCAGAAATCTGCTGAGAGCCACGTGCCGAAGAAATATTTTTTCATATTTCGTTCTGTTGGAAATGACTCAACTGGGGTTTGAGCCGTGGTCTCATATCTAATAAGCCAACGCACTACCTACTAGACTACGGCGACTAATATATCTGTGGATACGTGATTAAATATCAGTTTTAAAGAACAAAAACTCAACGTGTAACACACGAGATGCCATTATGGCTACTCAAAGTGCATATTGTTTACGCTAGGTAGTAAGGACAATACATGGCGAGTCGAACGACTACTATGAACTTCAGTGCTATAACGCCATATTTACCAATTTCCAAACTGTAGATCCCACCACTCATAGATAAAATTAACACGTACATGATGGTGATGGGAGAAGCTAGGTTATAATCCTGACCAAAGGGTTGTAAAGACCGATTAAGTAAGTAAATAAGAACATGTGGTTTTAAGTTCCATTTTCTAATTCATGACTTTCATGCATAAATCACACAAAATTTTACCGACGGCATGGGCTATACTGACTTTGAGAACCGCTGAGGTTTGTTTTTTATTCCCATACACCAGCGTCTTAGGCAACTCACCAACAAAACATCTAACAGGGTCAAATCGTGTGTGAAAAAAATATTTTTCGGCGCCGTCCTCTGAGCAGATTTTTAGCAACAAGTCTGAGAGTTAATAAAATTTCCATGCAAGGTAAGTAGGTAGGTCGAAGTAGCTGTCCCCTCGATGGAGTCATGAGCGGACACACTTAGGCCGCACACAGGACCCATTGTGATACCACAGTTTCCCATTCTCCCCTATTCCAGAAACCACTCTGAGCTTCCAATGAAGCGACTCAGACTGCCAATATCCATGCATGACAGTTCATCTAGGTCCTCCATGTAATAGACACCCAGATGTCTCTTTCTTGTATCTGCCCAAGTGCCGGGCATGTGCACAGTAGGTGAAGAATAGTTTCATCCTCCTCCTCATCTCCACAGCTACTGCAGAAATCATTCGCGAGGTGTCCAAGACCAATACGCCTCGCATGCGTGCCTACAATGCAATGCCCCGTAATAACCCCGATAACAGCACTGAGCCTGCTTCTTTGGAGTTTAAGCATAGTCGCCGTACGCCTACTATCCAGCCTTAAACAGATTTTTTGCGCCATTCTGCCCTTATCCGAAGCTGCCCACCTACTGTTGGCAAGGTCCACGATTGCATTGTCAATTATAAGCCTGCAGGCATCCAAAGAGATCCCCAATGTAGAGAATTCATCAGAGAGTTCGATGGTGGCGCTCCTTCTGGCTAGATCGTCCGCTCTGCAGTTGCCGGGAATATCTCTATGTCCCGGTACCCATGTGATACAAACATCATATCGGTTCGCCACTTCATTGAGACATCTACGACAGCCGCACACCGTCTTGGAGTTTATTGCCATACAAAAGTTCCTCAAAAAATCTGTCATTCGCAATCGACTTTAAACTCTAGGTCCACCACTGATGTATAAAAATTAACACACACAACAGAAGTGCTGTGAGAAGCTAGTTTGTAAGTCTGACTTAAGGGTTGCAACGTCCAATTACGTACGAGTATGTAAGTAGGTCGACAAATGAAGCTTCAAGGTTGTTATCGACTCTTATAGCACAAAAGTCTCTGTTCGAAGACGCTTTATTCGAATCGTTTGACTTAAAAATCGGTTTCTAAATTTTTTTTTTAATTTCGAATTTTAATAATTTTTACAGCAAAATTTTTTTTATTGTAAATAAAATCTCCAACAGGAAATAGTTTAAAAGGAAACGTATGCTTCCATAAACAATTGCTAATAGGCTTAGACGATAGCAGAACACAAATTTTTATAATTCTGTGCAAAAACAAACATTAAAAAAATAATCAATTAAAGAGCACAGTAAATATTACTCTCACATTGATTTCACTAACTTTGAGGCTTTTTCTTCCTTAAACAGGCCAATAAATCAATTGTTTACACACTTGGCACTCTACAAAATACAAACACTTTATGTCAACCTATTTATCTTTTTATTTTCTTATCAATTTATTCGTTTATTTACTCTTCTTTAAAAATGAATAAAAAACATATTTTTTATACAGGAAATGACAACAACAACAACAATACAAAATATTTCTTAAATGCTGATAATACAAGCAAGACTAACTTGTAAGACTGAAGTGCAAAAAAAAAGTGAACAATTCTTTATTTTACAGTCAAATTGGCCTTAACGAAGGCCTTTAAGGAAATAGTAACAACAACTATTGCCAATAAACTGATTTCCTTTCAATATTTTTTCTGTTTTTTCTTTTCAAGTTTCAATGGCAACACATACAGTGAACAGCAAAAGTCTTAGTACGGTAATATATTTTGACAAAAAAAAAGTCCCCACAGGCTTAATACTCTTGCACAAAGTCCCGATATGACCTCAAGAGAGTAGTTAGGAGCTCATTTGAAAGAACGGTTACGCAATCGCTAAACCTCAAACAAAAGTCAACCGAAAAACTTGCTCATGGTGCCACCAGAAAACAAAACTTGTATATTCAATTACAAATGGATTAAATAGAGTGCTTGACCTTAAAAGATATTCTACTAAATACAAGGGATAACATTTTCATATATTAGGCCTATGAATTTGAAAATTTACTCAGGGTTTTCCTTGTGGGTACCTATGGAGTCATCTGAAGCTTTTCCTTATTTTTCTCTGGTTTTATGAAAAACATTAAAAAATTGTTTTTGTTTTATAATAAAACATAAATAAATTAATAAAATATATGTACAGTGAGCACCAAAAGTGAGGAAACACCACTGAAATAATTTATTTTCTTAGGATAGCGAGAAAAGTAAATGAGAATAGTCGAATAAATTTCCAAAACTAAAAACGTTTATTTATTGACTTATAAAATGTTAAAACAAAAACAACAATTCATGATAAAGCAACTTTTTGTATACTTAAGAACAAAAGTATTGACTCACTTATGGCGCTCAGTGTATATATACTATACATTTTTATACAAACTTTTGGCTAAAATTCATGAAATTTGCTGAAATATATTGCCGTACTAAGACTTTTGCTGTCCACTGCTGTATACTATGCCAGTAAACCATACACAACCAAATTTTTTAAAAGGAAAACCAATAAAACAGAAATGAAAATCAAATCAAATAATTGTCGAGAAAAAATAAAAATAAAATGAAATTAAATTGTAGAAAAGTAAATTAAAATCGTATAAAAAAATAAAATGAAATAAAATAGATAAAAATTGTATTAAAACAAGTTAAATTAAATGTTTGACATGTATTGGGATTTGTTCAAGGAATTTAAAAGGATGTTCAATTTAAAACAAAAACACAACGTTACATTCATGCATTGGTATTGAAACACTGTTAAAAAGATTTTTTTTAAGGTCAAGTCTTAAGTAGAGAAAGGAAATAAAAAAAATTCGTAATTTAAATAAAAATTCTTTCAGGGAATGACTCCTACTCACCGAAAGTATTGTGATTGAACTAAAAAAACAATTTGTAGATGCGAGGAATGTTTATGAATATTAAATTCGAATTTGTTTACATTGTCAGTAAGACGAAAAACTTCTGCAGGATTTTTTTTTTATTTTTTTATTCATGCCCATTTCCATCGAGCACGTTCCTTTATAGAAACGGTAAAACCCAAGTACTTAAATCAGTCGATAGAGTTGTATACTGCTCTGTATTTAATAAACACATTTGCTCTCTTCTGTGAAATAGGTCTTATGAAGCAATTCAATGCATCTTTCGATACTAGAATCTGCCTGCTGAACACGTCAGAAGTTCTTTACACCCTGTGAGCGATACGCGTGCTTCTAACACTTTAAGATCGTCATAACCATTCTATCGATGTGGTGGATAAATTCGAGCCCACCGGTTCATTAAACGATAGGCCAGTACATTATTTATTGAAAAAAGTCAATATCTGCCAAAAACATTGCCGCTGTCTGTGAAAAATGCATAAGAATCCAAAGCTCTCGGTTTCGCTTCGCTCATAAGAACTCAGCTTTTCGCAGATCACAACATGGCGAATTTTGTGTCATGACTTGAGACTGCACTCATACTGAAGTAAGTACCATAGACAACGAAGTGTGTTCGCTAAATGGGCTCTGCAGCAGTTGGCAGTTGACACTAATTTTCATCTAAAAATCATATTCTGCAATGAGGCTCATTTCTAAAGGGTCCGCCAAATAACTTTTTTTTTTAAATGCTTTAAAAAAAAACTACTGAATATTTTCTCAAATTTCTTTTTTTATTTGAAAGTACAATCCTTCCGGTTAATAATGGAAAATAATTTCATTCAATTGGCTGCCTCGGCTGGCCATGCAGTAGCCTACATCAGAAGATGCCGATTTTGGCAAAAAAAAAATCATCTTTACAGATGAAGCTCATTTTGATCTTGGCGGGTATGTAAACAAGCAAAATTGTCGCATTGGGGGCACAGAAAACCCCCACGCTTACATTGAAAAGCAGACGCACCCAAAACGAGTCACTGTTTGGTGCGGATTTTGGTCCAGAGGCACAATTGGGCCATTTTTCTTCGAAAATGAGCAAGGAGTGGCCATTACAGTTAATGGCGATCGTTATCGGGCCATGTTAAACGAATTTTTGTTCACAAAAATTGAAGAGGAGGATATTGGCAACATTTGGTTTCAACAGGACGGCGCTACGTGCCACACAGCCGAAGCTATACTCGATGTTTTGCGCCCTGTTTTTGAAGATCGCATTATCAGCCGCAGAGCTGATGTCGTTTGGGCACCTCGGAGCTGCGATTTGACACCGTTGGACTATTATTTGTGAGGTGCCGTCAAAGATAAGTGTTACGCCGACAAGCCAGAGACAATTGACGCTTTAAAGGACAATATTCGTGAAGCCATTGGTGAAATATACAATCGATAATGTGCTTAAAAATTGAACCGATGGTGTGGCCAGCTGAGGCCGCCATTTGAATGAAATTATTTTCCATTATTAACCGGAAGGATTGTACTTTCAAATAAAAAAAGAAATTTGAGAAAATATTCAGTTGTTTTTTTTTTAAGCATTTTCAAAAAAAAAAGTTATTTGGCGGACCCTTTAGATTAACAGGCAATTAACATAGGATTCAAGAGCATCCCGAAAAGTTTGGCGTGGGTTTTAGGTTGGCGGAGTCATCGGTCCACATTTCTTTGAGAACAACGTTAGAAGACAAGCACTATAGATCATTGATTATCAATTTCTTTTGCCTTTAAACAAATGATCTGAACACCAACGACATCTAATTCCAACAGGATGATGCTATGTGCCACACAGTTCATGCTATATTGGATATTTTGCACGAACAATTTAATGGCATGGTCATCTTTCATGAGGATAATGTAAACTACCGAGGCTTAATTCAAACCAAAGCGGTTCTCAAAGCAATCGCAATACAGGCTCGTCGGTCATATTCAGTCTGATTTTTAGTACATTAGATGCGCTTCACCCAGAGAAGTCGTGGCCGATATTCAAAAGATGTTATATTCCATACATTATGGCGTCAATAAGTCTTTCGAACCTACAAAAAAATTCAAGAATATCTCACACATACAATATTTTTCCACAATATTGAACTTCGTTCCCGGACCATGTTAACATAATGAATGTTTCGAGCCCGATTACTTAATTTTCAGAATTGTTTGAGATATATGTACCACTAATTGGGTTTTATTAGGGATACTTTAGGCAACAGTTTATATATAGTGGGATGGATAACTGCAGCAAAACCCATTTTTCCACAATATCAATCATTATCCGCAGACCATGTTAACATTCTTAAAAGAAATGAATTTAAGGAATGGGATCGATACTCCATGCTGCGATTTCGTATATTTGGATGATTTCTTCCATGACCATATTTTGTATCTTCTGTTAAACACGTAACATTACACTGTTGACTTTAACATTGGATTTAACATATTAAAACTTTTGGTTTTTGTCTTTGCTAATTAAATTCGAATTTAACTTCACACAAATTATAAGTTCTTGGATCCGATTTCCTAGATGGAAAAAGTTGTGCAACAATAAATATTTACCGCCGGTAACTAATTTACATCACATCGGTTAACATAAAGAGTAGCTCTGCTAACACCAAAATTATCTATGCTAAAAATATTGGTTTGCGTCTTTGGTTTTGCTTCAATTTTTGCTCAATAATGACAATTAAAGTTATTTAAAATTTATAATTAAGATTCAAAGGCTCAAAGTTGACCATTCATATTTATTTCTGTTATTATTATTGAAAATCCACGCACTATTTTATACAAAAAAGAATTGTTTTGATTTACAAAAAGTATATTTAAAAATCAATAAATTAAATAATTTATTCATATTTCAGGAAAAAACAAAAACAGCATAATTGTGTTTTAATTGATTTTGATTTTTTAATCACAATACGTTTTAATGTTTTTATTGTACAAATAAAATGTTATTATTTGTATTGTGGTATTAAATAAATTTGTTTATTTGATTTAAGTCTTTATTATTCTGTTGTTGGTTTTTATTGTTAAGAAGGATTATCGTATCAGCAATTGAGAAATATAAATTATTTTCTCTCTCTTAATTTGTGTGAATAAAATTTAAAAATATTCGATATTATTCGATAATATTAATTAGCGGCCCTTCCAACAAGGAGTTCCGAACTTTAGCAGTTAATAACGGCCAGCTTGTTGCATTTGCATACATACATGCATAATTGGTCATTACAACCCTTCTGTTAGGGTTACGACCTAGCTTATATAACCACTTATGTTGTGTGTGTTAATTTTATACATGAGTGGCGGAAACTGCAGTTTAAAGTCGATTCCGAAAGACAGATTTCTTTTTTTTGAGAAACTTTTTGATGGCAATTTTTTATTTACTCCCAGAGTTGTTGCCAAAAATCACTTGAAAAGAAGTTGCCGAAGAAATATTTTTGTGGATTTCGTTTTGTTGGAGCTGCGTTTGTCTGACCTGGCGTTTGAACCGTGGCCTCACGTCTAATAAGCCAACACATCTACTATATTCTGTATTTATTTATTTATTTCCATTTTTAAGTTTATTAAATTTAAATAATATTTTTCATTGTATGGAAATGTTATGATTCACATTAAATTCGAACATTTCCGGTTGTACTACAGTCTGCGTTGGAAATCGAAATCACAACCTTTACACTTAACAACAAGCTCTCTACCCCCCAGTCAACCACAATAGCTGTCAATTAGCGTTAAAAATGTTTCATTATGTTTTTTTATACGTTTTCAATTAATTTCCATCATATTGCGTGACTATTGAAGGCTTACAGCTTACAGAATATACACGAAAAATCTGTGAAAACATTTACACAATAACTCTTTATACACACCACAAGTAAAGCTTTAGTAACCCAAATAATAAAAAATTTTTTCACTCTTTTTTCCCCTATTTGTTCGCAGATACACTTACCAAATTGAAGCAATACAGGCAAGTAACAAAAAAAAAATGGAAAAAAATTTAAAAAAATGGTGGTAAATATAAACAAATGAAAGCAAAAATTAAAAAAAAAATGGAACGAAACAAAGGGATTGAACAATTTCAGTGAAACATTGAAATGAAAAAAAAACTGCAGTTAAACATTCTGTAACAATTCTGTTTACATACACACACGCGCACAGATAACTTACAAGAACACATACATATATACATACGTCAGTTGTATTATGGTTAAGGAAACAACAAAAAAGTACGTCAAAATAAAAAAGAAAAGCGCTGGTACGACAAATAAAAGCTTAAATTAAGCACTCGAAGGCAACTAGTGTTGTTTTGTTTTACTTGTTGTTGTCAGTATATCCGGTATAACAAGTTGAAATAATAACAAGTTGAAATAACAATAACAACAACAACAATAGTGATAACATAACAACAAAGACAAAACAAATGAAAAGTAAAGTGAGAAACAAAAAACCAAAAAAAACAGCTTAACGGGAGACAGAGAGTACCAAATGTTTTTCAATGAATTCTTGTGTATAAATGAGTGCGTTTTATTTACAATTTATTTTTTTCACACATGCACACATACATACATCTCTAGCCCCTTTACGGTGTTATTTATATAGCAATTTTAACGCGCGTGTGCATATGTATGTATGTGTATAATTGTTTTGATTTAAATGCATGAAATGGTAATTTCTCATACACATTCCCATGGTCTGTAATAAAAATCCGTTGTTCATAAAATATTCTCTCGCTCGCTTGCTCTCTCTTTCTTGTGCCTGCCGTCCTTTACACATTGTTATGGTTACATGTGTTGTTAAGTGCTTGTATTTACACATACACAAAGATAAAATCTTAGGTATTCATATCAATTCTCATAAATTTTAAACACGCGAAAACATTGAATTATTTATCCATCCTTGGCGGTTTTTATTCATGAATTGTTACGCATTGTTGGCAATAATTTACGCATAAAAACGCTGTTACCATCAAAGCTGTTGTTATTATCTCATATGTAATAGCTTAATGTGCGGCAATAGAAGTGCATTCTGCTTTTGTAGATTATTTGTAAAAATACTTGTTGCTGTTGCTTTTAATACACGGTATTTTAAATGCACATATGTACACTGAATGCATAGAAAAAATTCTGGAAAATATAAAAGTTTTCTTACTTAGCAACAAGTAAAGGAAGAGATTCGAGCCTATAACCTATTTCCAAGGAATAATATTTCGAATTTCGGGTAAAATATATGTAGATTTGGTTGTAAACTTCATTTGTCCATCCCTATAGATATTTATTATTAATTATGAAACTAGAAATCCAATTTTGTAGAACGCTAGTACGTCTTGCCCTCTCATGCGAATGTCAAATTTTTGCTTTGAAAGGCAAATATTATGTAAAATTGTTGGCTCAAATGAAAGGGACAATACTTAATGATAAATCAAAATTAAAAACATGCAACAAATACGTTGACTTGGCTAGAGTTTATGTATAAATGATTTCACATAATTTATTTCATTTCATTATTTCACGCATCAGAATAAAAACCTCTAAATGCCTGGGATGGAACATTTTAATTTAACTTTACTGCGTCCTGTAAAACATACCACAAAACAATTCCTTTTTACATAACAAGACCCGCTTCGAAAATGATGCGCCTGATGCTAAAACTTGTTATGGCCACAAGCCATGATGTTTACACCTAACTTTGTTGTTTATTCTACAGTTTTTTCTGCTAAGCGTTGCCTATCTTTAAATCCCAATAAGGCCCAGCACGTGTAAGATATTTACGATATTTTTTATTCCCTAAAAAGACCAATTGAAAAAAAATATTTCTTCGGCGACTTCCTCTCAACAGATTTCTGGCAAACAGTCTGAGAGCAAGTAAAAAATGCCAAGAAAAAGTTTCTCAAAAAAAATCTGTCATTCAGGGTCAACTTTAAACTGTAGGCTCCGCCATTTATGGATAAAATTAACACACACAACATAAGTGTCGGAGAAGCTAGGTCGTAATCTTGACGGAATGGTTGTAATAACCAATTACGTATGTATGTATGTGAACATCGATTTGTAATGTTAGCCGATGATAATAGTGGCCTGGTAAACGTATCCTCAACGAAATATGGAGCGATAAAGCTGCCACACCAAAATCGTTCGGCTCTCATGTGGCTTGGTATCGTACTTAATTCGACAAACATTGTTTGTTCACGTACTATTTAATCCCGAACTAGGCCATCTTAGAAGATGATTTTCCAACGAAAATTGAAATCAGTTGCCATCCGCATGCAAAAGAAATAATTCTGCATTCAGAAAAAAAAGGCCATTAAAATTGATTAAAATTTAGTATCATGCATTATGAACAAAATCTTCAGCTGTTGTGTAAATTTATTGCAAAGAGAAATCAATTTTTAGATTAAATTTCCACATAAATTTAATACGAGATCTAGATTTACAAAATAAAAAATCAATACTGACTTCGATTATTTTTAAAAATGTATTCTAAAATCCTAACAATATAGGCAATGTAATCAAGTAATCATTCTGCTATTACTGTTCGCACAAGCATACATTTTTAAGCCGAAAAAAAGGTTTAAAAATATCGAAGCATAGGCAATAACCATTGTTTTTGTCATTGTATTGTTGAAAATATTTTTTAGCGATAACCGATATTAAGCTGGGTATGTATATATTACACATATATGTACATATTCTGAGAATAAATCGTTTAAATCAGGAATTCTTGGAATTGAAAACAAATCCTTGATTTAAAATTTAATTTCCTGTAAATTTCAAATTTTACTCTTTGAAAATACAAAAAAACTGCATTAAATTATTAATTAAAACATAAAACATGTTAATTAATGTTTATAGTTTTAATTTACATACTCATTAAAATTTCCAAAAAATATTGCAATAAAGTTAATAATTTCTTGTGTTTATAAATAATTGGTGCACAGCATGATTTCCTTTTAAAATTTGTTTTTCCCCCCATTTGTATGCGTGTGGTTGAATTGCTATTTATAAATAAAAATGAATCCGCACACAATATAACAACAAATCTTAAATTTTATCTCAAATCTATTTTTATCTCATTCGTATTTTTCTTTATAATTTTTTTTTTTAATAAAAATAAACATTCGTGCTCACCAACAACGGGTGATTAATACGAAATAAATTGTTATCACATGTGGCGTATACGTTATATGGAGAAATTAGAAATATTAAGTATACGCACCAAGTATCCGCAATGGGGTCATAGCATATAAAAATAATTAAAAAGTAATTCATTTCATTTAATTATATACTAGTAGCTAATGTGTTGTTGTAGTAGGTGACATAAGGCCACGGTTCAAGCCACAGGTCAGACATCAAAACGAAATATGAGAAAATATATCTGGCAAAAACTCTGAGAGTAAATAAAAATTGCCATGAAAAGTTGCTCAAAAATCCGTCGTTCGGAGTCGGCTTTAAACTGTAGATCACGCCACTCATGTATAAAATTAACACACACAACATAAGTGGTGTGAGAATCTAGATCGTAATCCTGACTGAAGGGTTGTAATGACCAATTATGTTATGTATGTATATACGGAAAAGCTGTATTAAGTATTAATTTTTTTCACTATGATTTTTCAGAGATTTACCAGAGAACAGCAATTTATTTGTTTTAACAACGTCTAACGGGGATGATCGATATTGTCCGCTTATAACTAACCTCAAAACCTCCATACCCCTGTAAAGGCTAGAATCGTTTTCTATAATGAAATACGAGTTTGAAAGGATGTGCTTGGCATAAAGGAAAATAGAAAAAATTAAGACCAATCTTAATCCAGCCAGGATTTGATACAATCTACACTTTTGCTAGTTAAATATTTAACAGAAGATTTGATTCTTGTATCAAACTATACAGTAACAGACTGAGTAAAATAATTAGCCTACTGACCGGACATAGTGGAGTGAAAATAAAAAAAGAAGATTTTTTGAAACAACAGAACACATGTTTGGAATCGGGATGGCTTTAATGAATTTTTGGAAAAAAAATTGCTGTGTAATCCTTAGCATTCATAGGTACATCAGAGTAATAGAGTTGGGAGTAAATGGGATTGGGGATTGTGAAAAATAACGAAGTAGTTCTCATTCCACCCAATACCGCAAAATATCTGACAGTTATATTGGACAGCAGACCCAACTGGAACATGACATCTCACCCCAAAAAATAATAAAGCAGACACTGCTGTTTAGTGCTGTTTAATAGCTATACGACTTTGTAAACAAACCAACCCTGTTTTCAATGATTTAGTTTTTTGATTGGCTTTAGAGGATAGAAATCATCACACCCCAAATTCGTCTAGCCAAAAATGATTTCAATAAATTCAATTTGAAGTTACCTTCTCCGTTTCGTCGGTGTCTAGTAGGTAGTGTGTTGGCTTATTAGATGCAAGACCGCAGTTCAAACCACAGGTCAGACATCAGAACGAAATATAAAAAAATATTTCTTCGGCGACTTCCTCTCAGCAGATTTCTGGTAAAAACTCTGAGAGTAAAAAGTTTCTCAAAAATCTGTCGTTCGGAGTCGACTTTAAACTGTACACAACATGAGTGGTGTGAGAAGCTAGGCCGTAATCCTGACTGAAGGGTTGCAATAGCCAATTATGCATGTATGTTTCGAAAAATATTACTGTGTCTCTAAACATAAGCTAAACGAGTTCAAAATCCCGTATAGAGACATTACAGTTATAAAATACTTGCATCTTATACCACAACAATCCTTTGGTTCTTTGGTCCTTTTGACTTTCAACCGAAATGATATGGAAACCTATATTAAAAGCAGGCGGATCAAATATATGTGAAGTGCCTAATTGGTTGTAGTGACTAATTATGTTATGTATGTATATGCGGAAAAGCTGTATTAAGTATTAATTTTTTTCACCATGATTTTTCAGAGTTTCACTGTTTGCCGCAGTATTTCTATATCAAAGTATTCCTATATCAAATACAACGCTCGCATAGTAAAAATACATACATATGTACATACATATCAGAGATCAGCAATGAGTATTCAAAAGGATTAGTATAACCGAATCAAACTCATAATTTCTGATACTTACACGAATTTATACTTATTGTAATATCATGGAACCTCTACTCATACTCAAAGTTTAAAGTACTCATTATATTCATACTTAGCAACACGTATGATGTTGTTGGTTTCGACTCTCCATAACTCAACATATAAAGGGTGTTTTTTATGGAGGTATAGAACTTTATGTTGGCATAACTTTTCACGATAGCGACCGATTTAACAGCTGTCAAGTGATTTATTCTCAGTTTGGTTTGGCAATTCATCATGAATAGACTCACGCCTGAACAACGCTTGCAAATAGTGCAATTTTATTTCGAAAATAATGGTTTTGTGCGTCCATCAGAGCAGTTAATTCGATTAACCATGGAATGTTTTCGCACCACGTTTACTCTTATTGATAACTCGCATCCCCAGAGACGCTGTACGGTGCGCACAGAAGAAGCTATTGCTGCTGTAGAGCGTAGCATTGAGGAAGACCCGAATGAGTCCATCCGCCATCGAGCACAGGAATTGGATCTGTGTCCATCCACCTTATGGAAGATTTTGCGGAAGGATATTGGTTTGCGTGCTTACGAAATCCAACTCGTGCAAGATTTGAAGCCAAACGATCATCAAGTAAGGCGTAGATTCGTCGAATGGGCCCAAAACGAGATTACCGTTGTTCCCGATTTTCATAAGCGAATTTTGTTTAGCGATGAAGCGCACTTCTGGTTGAATGGCTACGTCAACAAACAAAACTGCCGCATTTGGAGTGAAGGTAATCCTCAAGTGTATGTGGAAACACCGTTACATCTAGAAAAACTGACTGTTTGGTGCGCTTTATGGGCTGGTGGAATCATTGCTCCGTGCTTTTTCAAAAACGATGGTGGCCAGAACGTTACAGTCAATGGTGATCGGTATAGAGCCATGATTACAAACTTTTTCATTCCTGAATTGAATAACCATGATGTCCAGGAGATGTGGTTTCAACAAGACGGCGCAACATGTCACACAGCTCGTGCCGCAATAGATTTATTGAAAGACACGTTTGGTGACCGCCTAATTTCACGTTTTGGACCTGTGAATTGGCCTCCAAGATCTTGTGATTTAACACCGCTAGACTACTTTCTGTGGGGCTATGTAAAGTCATTGGTCTATGCGGTAAAGCCACAAACGCTGGAAGACAACATTCGCCGTATTATATCCGATATACGACCACAAATGTTGGAAAAAGTCATCGAAAATTGGACGTCCAGATTGGACCACATCCGCGCCAGCCGTGGCGGTCATATGCCAGAAATCATATTTAAAATGTAATGCCACAAGATTATCTTTCGGATAAATAAAATTCATGTCAATCGAATAATCCATCGTTGTTTTATTGCAACTTAAAGTTCTATACCTCTGTAAAAAACACCCTTAACAAAAATCACGCAATAAGTATGATTCACGTACGGACATTAAAATACTCACTAAAAGGTTGTTTGTTTGCTCTGCTTGCTGCTGTCTTCTTTCTTTATTTTTTGGTATACATGCAACAACAACTAAGACTGTAAATTTTCATGAATGATTCGAATCACTTGAATCATTTATGAGTATTATAAGTATTTTTCTAAAGTTATGAATCTAACCGAATAGGCTTATGAATCAAATATATTACGAATGGTATGAGTTTGATGTCAACCTTGTGCGCATTGCAACCTGTATTGCAAATTGCACTTATATCAACATTGTGGTGAGTACAAATGCATTAGAGTAGTTAAATTTGGTTATTGTTAACTCACTTATATTAAAAATTTCATGAGTGCTTCATTGCTGATCTCTCATACATACATAATTGGTCATTACAACCCTTTTAGCCAGGATTACGACCTAGTTTCATACACCACTTATGTTGTGTGTGTTAATTTTATACATGAGTGGCAGGACCTACAGTTAAAAGTCGACTCCGAACGACAGATTTTTGAAAAACTTTTTCATGGCAGTTTTTTCCAGAAATCTGCTGAGAGGAAGTCACCGAAGAAATAATTTTTTTAGATTCCTTATATTGGAAATATCTGACCTGGGGTTTGAACCGTGGCCTCATGTCTAATAAGCCCACACACTACCTACTACACCACAGAGACTACTATACAATATATATTCGATTAATTTCTATAAAGTTAACGGATATTTAGCAGAAACTTAAAAGGCATTTAGTAGATACAACATACAACATGCGACATACTGAGTTACATACGTACACAAAAGTCTCATAAAAAATTGCCCGTAAATGGCAAACAATTGTTTGCCCATAGAGAGTTTCGAGTAGCCTGCGACGAATAAATTACTTTGAGGTTCTTTTTAATCTTTTCAAAAACATATTTAAGTTGAGGCTTATTTTGCAGAAAATATGGAAGAAAAGGAAATTAATTTTCAACCACTTTTGGTTACATAACATGTCCTTAAGAAGCCTGTTAAATTATTGTAACGAAAATAAATCGTGAACGAACAATGCAAATAAAATATTACCTTATAACAGTAGGTCCCCTACAAAGGAAACAAATTGACTGCAATAACAATAAATTATAAAAAAAAATTCACACGTTTTCCCAGCCTTAATTTGGTTTTCAACTTCCTTTTGAATTTATATCCTGTTTCTCTAGGGTTTTATAAGTATGAACGCAGACTTTCTTATGAATACCTGAATACAATGAAACTTATAATTCCTATGTTCTCTTGCTTATGGCTGATAATAAGATCCAGGTGTATTATTTTTTGTTTTTTTTTTTTTTGTTAACTTTACAATATGACAAGTTGATGTTTTTGATGTTTACGTTTAAATTTGTTTTTTCAAATCAATTTCCCTAAGCATGTTACATTATGCACGACAACCTTTTTGGTTTCTATTTCTTATTTTCTACTTTTTTTTTTGGAAAACACTTTTTTGTATTCCTTTTATATTTTTGTATTCCATAGATATTGTATTAATAACGCGCACAGATACTCCATCAACCACTTGGCCACGTACAAGCCCAAAGAAAGAAAAAATTCTTTTTATCTCCTTTGTTTACCACATAAAACGCAAATGAAACGCAATGTGAAGACTGACAAAAAGTCTATGAAAGAAAGAAAGAAACCATCAGAATACACGCGTAATTTCAATCACTAACAACACTTTAGAAATCATCACAATAAAAGAAATTGGAAAATAGAAAACAAAATAATGAAGAGCACGAACTTAAAATTTATTGCTGAAGGTAAAATAAAAAATCAAAAAGAATTTGAAGGAAAAAAAAATTTAATGACATCACAATAATCGTTATTAACAAATACTATGTGTTATTGTAAAATAAAATAACAAAAAAAAACTATAATCGAAACATCTCTAATGTTATAGGAACTGAATTAGCAACACATGCTAGTAAAGAATCGGGAAATTTAATTGAAAAAATTTAATGTGTGTGAAGCAGAGATCAGCAATGAATCGTTTTTTCGCTACTCATAAGTACTCATGAAATTTTGAGTATGAGTGAGTCAACCGTATTGTAATTCAACTACTTTGATTCATTCGTATTCACTACTACATTGATTTATAAGTACAGATTGAAATGAGTATGAGTACAGCGTTGACATCAAACTCGTACCAATCGAAATATGTTTGATTCATACGCCTACTCATTTAGATTCATAAATTTAGAAAAATACTTATAATACTCATAATTTATTATTCGAGTTATTCGACACATTCATCAAAATTTGCAGTCTTAGTTTTTCTTGCATTTACCAAAAAAAGAAGAAAGTGAAAGACAAAGACAGCAAGAAAAGCAAACGCACAACCTTCTAGTGAGTATTGCGAATCATACTTATTTTGTGATTCTTGTAAATGTTGAGTAAAGTAGAGTCGAAATCAACAACATCATCTGTTTTGTTATGTATGAGTACGATGAGTATTTCAAACTTTGAATATGAGTAGTATGAGTATGATATTAATTAAAATTTTTGAATACTCATTGCTGATCTCTGGTGTGAAGATAAATTTACATTAAACTAGTAAAGACAAAAACCAAAAAAAAAATTTACAAACACTCAATGTTAATGTGAACAGAACAATGTTAAGTGTTAAACAGAAGATACAAAAAATGGTCTTGGAAGAAATCATCCAAATATACAATATCGGAAAATGGAATATACATTCCATTCCTTGGAAACTATACCTCACACATATCTGAGGGAAACGGCTTCTCTGGAAATTAGAAAATTGTTTTGAAAATTGAAGGATTCGAATAAAAAAATTTTTATTTATTTTAACAACGTTTAACGAGGATGATCGATATTATCCGCTCATAACTCACTTCAAAACCTCCATACCCCTCCTATAAAGGCTCGAATCGTTTTCTATAATGAGATACGTCTTTGAAAGGATGTGCTTGGTATAAAGGAAAATAGAAAAAAGGAAGACCAACCTCAGTCCAGCCAGGATTTGATACAATCTACACTTTTGCTAGTTAAATATTTAACAGAAGATTTGGGTCTTGTATCAGACTATACAGTAGCAGACTGAGTAAAAAATTAGTGAAAATAAAAATAAAGATTGTTCGAATCAATAGAACACATGTTTGGAATCTGGATGGCTTTAATTAATTATAAAAAAAAAGTTCCTGTGTAATCCTTAGCATTCAGAGATACGTCAGAGTAATAGAGTTGGGAGTAAATGGGATTGGGGATTGTGAAAAATAACGAAGTAGTTCTCATTCTATCCAATACCGCAAAATATCTGACAGTTATATTGGACAGCAAACCCAACTGGAACCCCAAAAACTATTAAAGCAAACACTGCTCTTTAGTGTTGTTTAATAGCTGTACGACTTTGTAAACAAACCAACCCTGTTTTCAATTATTAAGTTTGTTGGGTGGCTTTAGAGGATAGAAATCATCACACCCCAAATTCGTCTAGCTAAAAATGATTTCAATAAATTCAATTTGAAGTTACCTTCTCCGTTTCGTCGGTGTCTAGTAGGTAGTGTGTTGGCTTATTAGACGCAAGGCCGCGGTTCAAACCCCAGGTCAGACATCAAAACGAAATATGAAAAAATATTTCTTCGGCGACTTCCTCTCAGCAGATTTTTGGCAAAAACTCTGAAAGTAAATAAAATTGCCGTGAAAAGTTTCTCAAAAATCTGTCGTTCGGAGTCGACTTTAAACTGTAGGTCCCACCACTCATGTATAAAATTAACACACACAACATAAGTGGTGTGAGAAGCTAGGCCGCAATCCTGACTGAAGGGTTGTAATGGCCAATTTTGTATGTTTCGAAAAATATTACTGTGTCTCTAAACATAAACTAAACCAGTCCAAAATCTCCTATAGAAACATTACAGTTACGAAATACTTGCATCTTATACCATACCATTCCTTTGGACCTCTGGTCTGTTTGACTTTCAACCAAAATGATATGGAAACCTATATTAGAAGCAAGAGGACCAAATACCGGGTGATTTTTTTAGCTATTTTTTTTTTTTGGCAACACTGGTTTAAACAGCTTACGCACGTTACGTGTTTTGTTTCATTGTCAAACATCTTCAGTTTGGTCTATAATTTAACCATGAATCGTCTTACAAACGAACAACGCTTGCAAATCATTGAATTTTATTATCAAAATGCGTGCTCTGTTAAGAAAGTTCATCGCGCGCTTCTTCCATTTTATGGTCAATTTAATCGACCCACTGAAGCGGCTATTCGGGCTATAGTGACTAAATTTCTCACCAAATTTACATTGTTGGACATTAAACCACCAACACGCTTACGTAGAGTGCGAACTGAAGAAAATATCGCAGGTGTATCGGCCAAATTTTAATGATGACCATCAATTAACGATCCGTTCGCAGCAATTGGGCCTCTGTTACTCAACAACGTGGAAAATTTTCCGGAAGGATTTATTTCAAAATACAGCTGGTGCAAGAATTGAAGCCCAACGACCTACCGCAACGCAGAATTTTTAGTGAATGGGCTCTTGGAAAGTTGGCCGAAGATCCACTTCTTTGTCGAAAAATTGTGTTCAGCGACGAAGCTCATTTTTGGCTCAATGGATACGTAAATAAGCAGAATTGTCGATTTTGGAGTGAAGATCAGCCAGAAGCATTGCAAAAGCTACCAATGCAACCAGAAAAAGTCACAGTTTGGTGAGGTTTACGGACTGGTGGCATTATTGGCCGTACTTCTTCAAAGATGCTGCGAATCGTAACGTAACTGTGAATGAATGGTGAGCGCTACCGTGAGATGATATCCAATTTTTTTTTGCCCAAAATGCAAGAGCTTGACTTGCATGACAAGTGGTTTCAACAAGACGGTGCCACATGCCACACAGCACGCGTACCAATGGACTTATTGAGAGGCGAGTTAGGTGAACATTTTATTTCACGTTCGGGACCGGTCAATTGGCCGCCTAGATCGTACGATTTAACGCCTTTAGACTATTTTTTGTGGGGCTATGTTAAAGCTCATGTCTATACAGACAAGCCCGCTTCAATTGACGCATTGGAAGACAACATTGAAGCATTTATTCGTGAGATACCGGCCGAAATGTTGGAAAGAGTATGCCAAAATTGGACTATGCGGATGGACCATTTGAGGCACAGTCGCGGTCAATATTTGCATGAAATAATCTTCAAACATTAAATTATATGGACCGTACTATCGATTCAAATAAAGATTTCATGCATTTTTCTGATTTTTATGTGTTTTTTTTTAAATTTTTCTATAGCTCTTAAAAAATCACCTATTATATGTGAAGCGCCTATCGTACTTCAAATACCTCTGTCTGGAAAACATTCCTCTTGTTATCTAATTTATATTGAAGCAAAAGTCTGAAATACTCACTGAAATCCCTGCACTAGAGCGTCCAGTTCTCCTGTGTTCCAAAGTGCTACCATCAGGAATGAAAAACTTCATATCAGAGATAAACTTTTCCTCGGGAAACATGCATTCAGTGGCTATAACAGTTTCTCCCTCCTTAAGGAGAACGGAAATTAGAATACCAGAGAATACAAGCTACATAGCTCTGGACATCACTAACAATTCCTGTCCTCAGCTCTTCACTATTTCGAAAAGACTCATCTGGATTTAGAATTTTCCACATCCTCGGAAACTATGTACTCAGTCAGTGGTTTACTCCTTAAGGAGAAAGAACTTTAGAACTGACTGACTGGGCATTTGAAGTCGCCGTAGTCTAGTAGGTAATGTGTTGGCTTATTAGACGTAAAGCCAGGGTTCTAGCCCCAGGCCAGACATCAAGACAAAATACAAAAAATATTTCCTCGGCTACTTCCTCTCAGCAGATTTCTGGCAGAAACTCTGAGAGTAAATAAAATTGCCATGAAAAAGTTTCTCAAAAATCTGTCGTTCGCAGTCTGTAGGTCCCACCGCTCATGTATGAAATTAACACACACAATATAAGTGGTGTGAGAAACTAGACGTTGTACAATGGGTCAATTCGACCTCCGGATACTGTACTTGTCTTAATTGACAAGTACACGTCCACTAACCAAACCTAACCTGACTGGGCATTTGGCTCTATACGTAGCACAACTCTTGACATATAAGTCAAGTAGAATTAATCAGAATATTATATCAAGAGCAACCTGTGATCAGCTTCTTTTCGCCTTTGTAATATACAAACAATTTATCCGCTGTACCTCATCACTCTGCTAAAGAACACTGAAATATCTAATAACCGATCTGATAAATCACCAGATATTCCCCAAGGATGGCTCTACACGAAAGTCCTGTGCTCTCCTTAAGTAGCTAAACATTTGTGTAAAAAAATACGACTATGCGTTATGCTTCAATGGCAGAAATTTCGTTTTCTTACGCCTCTATACTGATGAAAATGACCTTGACAAGAAAACAAGATGTACGTAGCTATCACAGAGCTAAGAATCAATGCCGTCTGAATTATTTCTTAGTGAAAGGTTGGAATAATTATTACCACAATGGAAAACATTTCCTGTGTTTGCTACCATTCTTTATAATCCTAATTTGATTATTCCAAAGTTATACCCATCTTTTCTTATATTATCACTGCAATTTTAAAAAGAATCGTGATAAAATTTTGTCACAGTAAGACAAGCATTTCCGTTACTGCCAATAAAAAAAAGATAAGCTTTAACTACCTTTTTTATCCTGCCTGCCTAATAACTTAAACATGCTTTTATGTTCATATAACTGTTTTATTAACAATCAAGTTTTCATAATATAATCACCCTGCAATCTTTTCCAAGCATAAAAATAAACAGGAACTAAAAATAGTAATTTTATCACTAACCGCTACTGACGCCAGCTACAACACTTTCATTTTCAAATTCCTTAACACAGCATTGTCATGAGACATACAGCAATTTCAGCAGCAGCACCACCAGCAGCAGCAGCAAGCAAGCAATATAAACTGCATTTATAGTCCTTTTTAATAAGAAAATTATTTTGAGAATGATGGTTTGTTAGAAACATGTCAGTTACTATGACTGTGTCAATCACACATTCAAGGAAAGCTGTGATGCTGGTGATGCTGCTTATGCCGTTAATATGAAACTTGAGGAGGTTGTGGCTTCTTCTTCAATAAACTTTATGGTTTTAGAATTGTTTTAAGTTTTTATTTTAGTGTGTTCAGATGGCAAAGATTTTGCAGTTTTTTTACTGTAAAATTTTCAGGCGCCATTAGTAGGCGCTTAGCATGAAGACTACACTGGATTATGTAGATTTTCTTTTAATCATGAGTTGAGACCACAAAGCTTTGGGATGTCGCAAAGCAAAGGATTTAAGTGGAATAGAAGTTGAGCTTCGAAGCAGTTGACGCGAGTTTTTTATTCTGTTGTTTCCTAGGAAGGATTTCCACTATGAATTTGTATTGAATATATTGTTAAAGAACTTTTGCTGCTTGAATCTGGCTTCAGCTGACCTTCCTAAGACAAGGAGTTTAAATTTCTTTTCGTCAATTTAAATTTAGGAGCACGACAAGGTTTTGTAAGCTTTGCAACTCCATGTTGTCTGGAGCTTTCAATTCCAGCTCATTTTTTTGCACATTAGAGCAAAGATCATCAACTGTATACCTTCGTCAAGTCTTTTGTAGATTAGCGAACTCGTATGCATTACTTATTCCCTCCATGCGAATGGGTCATGCAAATCAAATCAATTTTAATACACACAAGAATCAACAGACTCCAGTAGAAGTATTTTATTGTCATCATTTGCACTCAAGCTAGAGAATAGCAGAACATAAAGCCAACTTATCATTTGACTGCCTGACATTCGAATACATACATACATAATTGGTCATTACAAAACCCTTCAGTCAGAATTACGACCTAGTTTCTCACACCACTTATGTTGTGTGTGTTAATTTTATACATGAGTGGCGGGACCTACAGTCGACTCCGAACGACAAATTTTTGAGAACATTTTTCATGGCAATTTTATTTACTCCCAGAGTATTTGCCAGAAATCTGCTGAAAGGAAATCGCCGAAGAAATATTTTTTTCATATTTTCGTTTTGATGTCTGGCCTGGAGTTTGAACCATGGCCTTAGGAATAATAAGCCGACTCACTACCTACTAGACTATGGCGACAGTCGAATGCCTTATACAAAGAATTTATTCTTTTAGCCATACTACTCGTATTAGTAATTGAAACCCTACTCATGCACAAGTTTCTTTCCATTTTTTTCTATGCTTCAAGCAATTTTCCTAATTAAAACGAAATGCCACTCCATTAGTACAGGTCAATTCCTAAATTTTGATTTTAAAAAAATTGTTCAAAGCCAATAACTGCCTTCTCTATGGAGCTTTTAAGCAATCACAATCTGCCAACGAACTGCCTATGAACGAATGAAATCATTAAGTTTTGATTTCAAAAAAATGCTTTCAAAGCCAATATCTGCCTTCTCTTTAGAGCTACTCAGCAGTCGTATTAAAAGTTCTGCCAACGAACGGCCTACGAACGAACGAAATGCCACTCCATGTGTACCGGTCAATTACTAAGTTTTGATTTTACAAAAAAGTTTTCAAAGTCAATAACTGCCTTCTCTATGGAGCTACTAAGCAATCGCAACCTGATAGCGAACTGCCTATGAACGAATGAAATCATTAAGTTTTGATTTCACAAAAAAAGTTTTCAAAACAAATAAATTACTTCTCTATAGAGCTACTCAGCAATCGTATTAAAAGCTCTGCCATGGTAAAGCAGAAATCAATTCAATGCCAATGCTAATGCCAAAGTCACCAACAATTAAATGTTAAAAGAGGTTAAGTTTTCAATGAAACGCAAGATGCAAGACAAGTTTAATCAAGAAAAATGTCTGCTGGTTTATCCAGAATTTTTTTTTTATTAAAAAATGTTTTCAATTTCTCATTAAATGATTTAAAAGTGTTATTATTAACAAAAAAACAAGAGCAACAACAATAAAAAAGAGAACATTTTAATTACATTGTTTAAATGAATGCCAATCTAAAAGCATTTACACACGCACTTAAATCCATATAATCTTGTGATAATAACTTAATTATCATCATTAAAATCAAATTAAAAAAATAAAAACAAAAACAAATAAAAACAAAGTTTCAAATAAGTTTCATGTACTTTTCAAATGCTTTCTGGAGCAGATAATTTATAATTATTTTGTTTTGCCATTGATATGGCAGAGGCAAAAAAAAGAGAAAAAAAATGACTTTGTTTGTTAGAAATTTACAGTGACAGGCAAAAAAAAATTCAACAAACAACAAAACTTTCCTTATAACAATTCTAACAGCATTAGATGTTGTTAAGGAAAGGATAATGGATTGTATTCTTTAGCATGGTCTGCTTCCTTTTCCTATTAGGAAAAGGATAATGGTTAGGTATTCTTAATAAACAGCAAATATCGGGTAAGCCATCTATCGGTTTAAATTTTGAACCATCGGTTATTTCGAATCCGCCAATACTTATGTCATTCTGTTCAAAAAAATTCAGTATCTTATCTCCACTGAATATAGACAATTTGTCGGAAATTGCAAGAAAATGTTGTACTAAATTCAGTCATAGAAAAGGACCAACTGTGCCAGGTATAAGCAAGACGTGAACGTGCTCGTACAGTGCGTACGCGCACCCGAAATTATCGAATCCATCAACATCAACTCGTCATCGTTCTCAAGAAATGAACATTTCACGCTGGTGATGGTACGTCGAATTTTGCGAAAAGATCTCAGTATGATGCCTTACAAAGTTCAATTGGTTTAAGAGTTGAAGTCGCATTACCATCCGCATCACTTTCGCTTCGCTTGATCGGCCAACGAGAAACTGCACTGTGATGTCGATTTTGCTAAAAAAAAATCATATTTTCATCTTGGTGGGTACGTTAATAAGCAAAATTGCCGTACTTGGGGCTCAGAAAACCCACACGTGGTCTTACAGAAGCCAATGCACTCATTACGATTGTTACGAGTGACTGTATGGTGCGGCTTGTGGAGCGGAGGCATGATTAGCCCATATTTCTTTGAAAATAAGGACAGCGCAACCATTAAGACTACCATGATAACCGATCTTTTTGTATCCCGCTCTTCATCGTATTGATGGTGAAACAGGGTGATTCCATATAAAAGACTTCACAATATACGTAAACGAAACACTATGAATTAAAGTTGCACAACTTCAAAGCCAATCTGGAAAGCAGTGCAGAGGATTGATATGTTAACGATGGAGGTGATATACTGGGACCATACAAATACGCAAATGAAACTCTACGAAATGAAAACAGCAGCTTAGAGCACTACAAGCACGACTTCAATTGGAGAAGTAAAATCATGGAAGTCAGCTGACTACTCCGTAAAATGAAGTCAAATGGCACTTCAGAGGATTGATATGTTGACGATATAGATGGTGTACTGCAATCGTAAAAAGACTTCACAATATACGCAAACGACACTCTACGAAATGAAGAACAGCAGCTTAGAGCGACACAATTACGATCCCTGTTTGGGAAGTAAGAGCAGTGAAGACTTATGGCAGATAGTAGAACCATCCGTGAGAATTTATTGGAATGTAGTCCCGAGCTTTACTATTTCTAAGAACATGGCATTGTTTGACCAGCATTAGACGTTCGTTAATGGTTAAATTTGTTATCTTTTTTCCATGGCCGTTTTTTTTTCTTTTTTTTTTTAATATTTTATCGGTCGCCCTCAACGATTTTTATCAAATTCACAAATTAGTTGCCAGAGAGTAGTCTAACTTACATGTTATTAGCTGATACATATGCAGCATTAACATTATCAACAGCCTGGCTGAAGTTTTTGCCTTTCAATTCCAAAAATTCTATTCTCTCTCTCTCTCTGTTGGCAACTATTTTTAATGGGCAATTAAATGTTCTGGGATCAAACAAGAGAGACAAAAAATGATTTTTCTTTTTTTGCTACAAAATTTTTATATTTTAATGCCATTTAGAGGACACAGTCACAATTAAGCAAATAATGGGGCATAAGCCTACCACCAACAAAAATTTAATTTCCCCCAAACTATACACCTAAGCACTATACCACTCACTGTACATAGCCTCATAAATTAAATGATGAGTTTTTTTTTGTTGTTTTTCTTCGTCTACTTTAAACTGAAAAATGAAAATTTTTCATGTTGAACATAATTTTTCCTCTTTTATGTGGTTTTTCTCGTATTTAATTATTTTCTAGAAAGAAAAAAACACAAGTTGTTGTAAACTTTTCTGAATGATAATTTAAACAGCTTACTCGTCTGTCTGTCTGTCTGTCTGTCCGTTTATCCTCCATACTATGCAAGTAAATAATTAAATTTTATTTTGTTTTTGTTTTTTTTTTTTTGCATACAAAACTGCCAGCCGTAGCGATGCAGGTCAAGTTCATTAGCAAATGAAAAAAAATGAAAAAAAAGATACAAAAAGTAACTGAAATAAGCAAAAAAAACTAATAATAAATTAAACAGGTAACCAGGTAAAGCAAATACATAATCATTGATCATCAATTTGAATTTCATGATATTTTTCTGTTTTTTTTCAACGTTTAATATGCGTTTCTTTTATTTTTCATTCAATTTGCAAACTAACCCGGCTGTCAATTTAAATCAAATGTAACGAAAAAGTTGGAAAAAATTTTTTTTTTACATTTTGCTTTTAAACTCAATTTTATATATGGATTGGCAGCTATTGACTGACTGACATACTGACTAATTGTGTTGAAGTAAAACGAAAAAAAAATTATGCACAAAAACTAAGATACACAGGCACAGGCACACAGATACAGATTTTCGTAATTGCAACCACATTTAACTAATCTGAGCAATTAAAGCTGTTTGAAATGTACAGAAACGCTCATTATAATGCTTTTAATTGATTGACTTGGAAAAACTAAAACAGAATTGATGCTCCATTTAGTTTTTAATTAGTGGTTTCAGGCTATAAGGCAAGGTGTGATCAAAAAAAAGATGGATTTTTAAAAATCACACAAAAAATATTTTTTTTATTTATTCGATCAATACGCACTTAGAATATCCTTTATAACTGAGTTTTCCAGTAAAAGAGACACTTCATGATAGTAATTTGAATATTGTGTAGAGCCCTTCCAATGATGCCATTTAAGGCCCGTGCTCAGTGCCCCTAACTGGCACTTGCTTAGGCTAGTTATGCTTATAATTTCTGTGGCCAGAAATCTTTAATTTCAGTCTCTAAAAGCAAAACAAAACGAGAAAGAAGAAGATGTGCATCATCATTATCTCTTACTTTAGCTCCTCTCTGCTTCTGCAGAATTTATTTTATGATAACCTCAAGCTTTTTGAACAAAAGTAAAGAAGTGGATGATGATTGAAATCAATTTTCCGCTCAGAAAAAAAATCTAACTTCATGCCTAAATTCGTTTAAATTAGTAGTTGCACCTGCTTTAGTAAGTAGATTATCTGCTATATTCCTACGTGTAAAAATTTCCCTGAATTTAATCATTAAATATCAGGATTTCTCCAACAGCGGAACAGGGTATTCATGGACAAACTTTATTGTGAGGTACATACTCTTTAAGAATCCAGTGGCTGTGTTACTGCTCACTTTAACTCGAAATTTATTTAGCGTTTGTCGTTATGGCTTTTAGTTCAACCTGAATCCTAGTCAAGGAGCAATGTAAAATTCAAGATTCGAGGCTTCTGCTCTTGATCCACAAGGTTTTCTGGAAGGTGATGGTCATTGCAATGCTTGGTTGTTTTCCATAAAAAACGAGATTTGAAAATAGAGACCTTCATTAAACCCCTTCATGTTTTAAGATATCATGAGATAACAACAACATTTAAAAGACCTAGTGACGTCATTATGCGTGGAATATAATATCGTTCAAATATCTATCGTGGCTTCTTTGTGCGGAGCTCATTCGAAATGCTCAATTTCCATGAGTCTGGCTCATAAATCAGGTTAAATTTGATCAAAAGAACGGCTTCTATGTCGCACAAGAAAATGTCTAACTTAGTCAAATCGCACGAACTCGCATCAGAAACATACATAATTTGGTCATTACAATCGTTCATTCAGGATTACGACATAACTTCTGACATCACTTATGTTGTGTGCGTTAATTGAGTGGCGGGACCTACAGTTTAAAGTCGACTCCAAACGACAGATTTTTGAGAAAATTTTTCATAGCAATTTTATTGTGTGTGTGTGTTGGCTTACTAGACGTGAGGCCAAGTTTCAAATCCCAGGTCAGACATCTCCAATAAAACGAAATATGAAAGAAATATTGCTTCAGCTACTTCCTTTCAGCAGATTTTTGGCAACAACTCTGAGAGCAAATAAAAAATTGCCATGAAAGAGTTTCTCAAAAAAAATCTGTCGTTCGTTGTCGACTTTAAACTGTAGTTTCCGCTACTTATGCATAAAATTAGTACACACAACAAAAGTGGTGTAAGAAGCTAGGTCGTTATCCTGACTAAAGGATTCTAATCACCAATTAAGTATGTATCAGAGGTCAGCAATGAGTATTCAAAACGATGAGTAGATTCGAATCATACTCATAATTTCTGATACTTATACGCATTCATACCTATTTTAATGTCATACTCATACTACTCATATTCAACGTTTGAAATACTCATGGTACTCGTACTTAACAATACGCACGATGTTATTGATTTGGACTCTCCACGACTCATCGTATACACGAATTACAAAATAAGTATGATTCGCGTACGAACACTACAATACTCACAAGAAGGTTGTGTGTTTGCTCTGCTTGCTGTCTTTGTCTTTTTTGTTTATGTGTATTTCTTCTTTCTTTGTAAATGCAACAACAACTAAGACTGTAAATTTTGATGAATGATTCGAATCATTCGAATCATCTATGAGTATTATAAGTATTTTTCTAAAGTTATGAATCTGAATGAGTAGGCGTATGAATCAAACATATTTCGAATGTTATGAGTTTGATGTAAACGTTGCACTCATACTCATTGCAATTTGTACTTATAAATCAATGTTGTACTGACTACGAATGAAACAGAGTAGTTGGATTTCAATACTATTGACTCACTCATACTCAAAATTACATGAGTATTTATGAGTATCGAAAAAGCCATTCATTGCTTATCTCTGGTATGTATGTATGAATGCAGAAGCAACAAAATGGCCGTTATCAACTGTTAAAGTTCGGAACTCCTTGTAGGAAAAGCCTGTATATGCCATCAGTTGTGATATAAACTGAAATTTTCATATATTATGTCTCAAACTTAAAACAATCATTTAATTTTTAATGCATTTAACGATATAATTAATGGATACACCCAACATAAATACCATTTTATAAGCAATGTTAACTGAATTTTTTATTTTTAATTTTTTTCTAGAAATATGTCGCTTAAATTAAAATATTTATTATTTAAGCCTCTATGCTTATGCATTCTTAATGAATATGTTTGTATAGAAAAAAAAAATAACATCAACAACCAATAATCATTAATTATGGCTGAAGCTGGAACCGTTAATAAATCATAAATGATTAAGCATTTATTTAATTGTTATTAACAATATATTATTAGCAATTTTATAAATTTTATAAATTATTAAAAAAAAAATTTATTTAAATTGTTGCAAAAAAAAAATTATGGCCAAAAGCATTTCAAATTGGTTAACCTTCATTGAAACTGTATGGGTGTTAAAAATGACATAAAAAAAATGAAATGAAAATAATTAATGATTTTCATAATGCATTTAAACAATTCTTTATAGTTCGAAACTACTTAACAAAACCAATTATTTGTTGCCAATACAACAAACACTACAATCAATAGCAATAAATTTTTATGGTTCTCGCTCTTGTGAAAAGATGGAAATTGTTGAAAAATTGTAAAGAAAATTTTTATTATTATTTTTTTTTTTCTTTTGAAAATCTCGTATATAAAAAGAAAAGCATATCAATCAAAGCAATTTAAAAATTTTTATTCATTTTTCGTCTAACAAGTTTCAATTTGAATTATGAAAACTTAGATACACATGATTTGCATTGGCTATACACACAGACAGACCAGCAGCAATCAACAGCAAATTTTTCCTTTCAATTTCAAATAAATCGAAAAATTTTTTCGAAATAATTTTTAATTTTTTTTTTTTCAATTGCATATGCAAACTATGAAAATTTATTTTATTGACTCCGTTCTAAACAAAATTTTATGAAAATTTAATTTTATTTTTATTTTTTTGAGCAATAATTACTGGCCATAAACAAATTTACACCGAAATTTCTGAAATGCAATTCAATTGCCATAAATTTTATGAACAATTTTCAACAAAAAACGAAATGCATATGGAAAAAGGAAAATTGTCTGAAATACAGTCATTCTATTCATTTGCTGTTGTAGACAGAAACGAGAAAAACAATTCATAATTATATCGAAATTATCCGCGATTATTAGCAGAGACAGTAAGGACAAGCTTCTGTAAGCAATGACAAACAAATTCTACGACTTTTACAATTTATTCCTCACTAGGGCATCCTATTTGGATCATATAAGGTCCAGTTGTAACAACGAATTACCTATTCACATGCATAAATAATTATTGATTACAACCCTTCGGTCAGGATTACGTCCTAGTTTCTCACACTACTTATATTGTATGTGTTAATCTTGTACACGAATGGCGGGACCTACAATTTAAAATCGTCTCCGAACGACAGATTTGTGAGATTCTCACAGTTTTTACAAACCTGCTGAGTGGAAGTTGCAGAAGAAATATTTCTCATATTTCGTTTTGCTGGAGATATCTAACCTGGGGTTTGAACCGTGACCTTACGTCTAATAGACCATCACTACTCATTAGACTACACCGACTTCATGCTTATTCCGTCCTATATTTTTATAGTTTCTGGTTGATATCTCTCAACCATTCCGAGGATCTTATGATTGTTTAAATTTTCCACAGATCGCCTTTGGCTAGACATGTTTAGTCACTAAATTCAAGGTGTCCAAGAATTATACTTTTCAGGCTCCAAAGCCCGGAACAATGACAGAGAATTTGTTCTGCAATGTTCTATTGTTCCACGACGTTGCAGCTTCTGTAGAAGTCATTATGATCTATTCGCAGTCCCCTGAAATGAACATTCAGAGGCCAGTGTCCTGTTGTGATGTTCTTTAGATAAAAATCATGTTATGTTCAATACAATTTCCATCCTGCATATATCCATACAGGGCCAGATCTATCTGGTGTTCCTGCAAACGGGTACTTTTGCCAATAATGCACTTCTTGTAAGACCATTTGTTTGCCTCTCTGTAAGGGTGCGCCTATCTAATGTAGGAATTCATTTGAATTATTCATGGTATCAGCTTTAGCAAGTGCTTCGGCCCTGTTGTTACTTTCGATGTTCGTGGGTCGAGGAACCCAAATAAGGATAACCTCGCATATGCCTTGCTATCTCCTACAGAGACACTCGATATTTTTGGACAATTTTAGATGTGGTGTCTACCCTCCCTTAGTTACCCTAATGGCCGTTTTACTGTAGGGAATTATACGTATATCACCATACGATATACTGTGATACCGAATTCGCATGGGGACAATATTATTCGGCATTACTTAAGTCTTCAAAGTATTACAGTAAACTGATGCAAGGGACGACCTAATGTTCAGTTGTTCTGAAAAGGCTCCACAGCCGACTTTGTTTCGTTGCGAGTGATTCGTTAATGTTAATTTTGCTTATTGCCGTAACCATTTAACGCAATTCTCATCTGCTGTCAGCTTCAGCAATCGCAAAGAAAATTTCCATAACTGGAAAGCATTTTTACGCCCTAGTTCCTCACACCACTTATGTTGTGTGTCTTAATTTTAGACATGAGTGGCGGGACCTACAGTTTAAAGACGACTCCGAACGACAGATTTTTGAGAAACTTTTCATGGCAAGTTTATTTACTCTCAGAGTTTTTGCCCGAAATCTGCTGCGAAGAAGGCGCCAAAGAAATATTTTTCATATTTCGTTTACTTGGAAATGTCTGACCTGGGGTTTGAACCAAAGGCCTCGCGTCTAATAAGCCAACGCAGACTACGTCGACTACAGTGAAAGCATTATTCTAGTGCCAAACGATTAATATCGATTTGTTAGACTTTACTGAACAGAAATGTTTTTGAATAGTTTTTGCATTTTTCCAGCTAAAGCTTTCGTTATCGATAGTCCTCAAGCATTTAAAAAAACAATCGATATTTCGCTACCTATCAGTGCTGAAAGTGTTGTATAAAACAATTATGCAACATGTAGGGTACTGAATAGTAAATTTACTTTGACTTCTAATAAGCATTTCCACTGTATTTGAACATTTTATTTATTATTCCGCATCAACATTTCTTTTTTTTTTTTTCACCAAATATTTATCCATATTTGCCAAGCAATTGAAAAAGCCAGCCAATAAATAAATCAGCCGCCTGTCACTGCTACCACTAATGTAGACTGTCTGTATGTATTTATCTGGTAATTTGTTGGTATTTGTTTATCAAAATATTTGCTGTAAAATTGATTCTTGTAAACATTTGAAACCACTTGTTTGGATTATTCAAATACAATAAAATATTTAGACAGACGCCCCAAAATAACACAAACAAATACGAAATAAACAATTTAAAACAATTTCAATTTATTGAAAATATAAAAAAAATAAAAAACATACTGTTTGAGGGCAGAAAAAAAATTTTAATCAGAAATAAACAAAAAAAAATAAAAATTAATTTGAAATGTTTGAAATGTGTGTTAATTATACGATTTTATTAACATGACAAGACAATACAAGACCAGTTTATAAACAAATAAAAAGGAAATTGACAAAACAAAAACTAAACATTTCTTTCTAATATTCGAAACAATTTTCTGTAATGTGTTAGCTTATTAAACGAGAGCCCCCGGTTCAACCGCCAGCTTCAATATCTCAAACAAAATGAGATGTAAAAATATTTCATTCGGCAACTTTCTACCAGCAGTCTTTTGGCAAAAACTGTGAGAATAAAATAAACTTGCCATGAAAAGCGTCTCAAAAGTAGTTCATTCGGAGTCGACTGTAAACTGCAGGTCCTACTAGGTTAGGTACCATGTCTGTTGATCAATTCTGATCAATTTAAATTCTTTGTGCATAAGAAAGCTTATTAAAAGAGTTGAACTGTTTGGCAATAATTGGCTAGTTTCCTAACAAAGATTACTCGGGTTATATAAGAGTCTCTCTGAGTTTATCCAAGATTACTTTTTATACTGATTAGCCCACTAGAATGAATGAGTGCATCTCTAACATGAAAATGATCAGATCAGAAACAAGCATATCTTTCCGATGCTGTTTTTAGTTATAGTATCGTTTCCTTATGTTCAGATATGCACTTTTATTAAGTCAATATTCGGTTTATTGAGTACAATATTTTAAGTGTTCAGGCATAATAATATACGCAGTTCAGCTGCTTATTCAATATTCATTTGACAGCTGATAAACAAAACAGTTGGTTGTTTCAGCAACATTGTTTTTTTTTTGTCGTTGTTGACATTTGAGTTGTCAAATATCAAAAGAAAGTCTTCAGATAATTGTAATATGCTTACTAAACACACTTATGACAGTGCTGCATTTTAAGTTTTACTCAATATTATAACAATTTGCGTATTTATTGCGCAATTATTAATTGAAACTTTATACGAAAAATTTAGCTTAATAATGGCGTTTATAGCGATTTACGCAATAAATGTGCACATCTGAACGCCGAATAAGAACCTTATCTATAAAAGAAAAGCGAAATATGGCTGTAATGTACCGAATTTGAAATCATTTTTAAACACATGAGACTCTTAAAGGAGAGCATATATGAGCATCTATATTATACGTAGCATATAGGAGATCCCCTCTGCACTAAAAGTGATGCTGCAGAGAATGCGAAGAAGCTGGGTTTTTTCATTCCGAACCCATTCAATCATACTCAGCACTTTACATCCGAACAACATCTTCTTTTCGGTCATCACTTCAGCTCTTGCCAATTCCCGTTAAAAGCTCAGTTCCACAAAACGAATACATAGAAGAGAGAAAAAATCATTAAAGGAGCTCATACCCAAAGTATTAAACTTTCTTTTATTAAAAGCCATCACAGCGGAGACGATCTATCGTTACGCCTTCTTCAGTGCATTTTGTTGAAACTGGGAAGATCGATTAAGGAAGAAAGTAAAGAGAGAAGCATATTTACGAACGTTAGATTTAACTGTAGTAACTAAAAATACCGTCAGTCTAGTAGGTAGTGTGTTGGCTTATTAGACGTCAGGCCACGGTTCAAACCCCATGTTGGACATCTCCAACAAAGCGAAACATGACTTCCAAAATGTTAGTTGCTTTCTGTTTGAACAAAGTATAGTGTTTCATAAAGCCGCTATACAAAATTTTTACAATGCATACTATTTCAAAACGTAGTCAATGTGTATTTTTAACGCAGTCAAAAAGCAATCAGGCATCGGATTTATTGTTGACGCATTGTTTTGTAACTTTACATATCTACATAATTTACATACCGTATCAGAACTGCATACAAACTTTGTATTGATAAATTTTGAATGTCAGCCAAACTCTGAGAGCAAATAAAAATTGCCATGAAAAAACTTCTCAAAAAGCTGATGTTCAGAGTCGACTTTAAGCTGTAGGTCCAGCAACACTTGTATGAAATTACATACACAACATAACTGGTGTGAAAAGTTAGGTCGTAAGCCTGACGGAAGGGTTGTAATGATCAATTATGTATGTATATATGTATGTATGAATGTAACTAACAACACAAACACTTGTTTGCTAACTAACAATTGACGAAAAAGATGCAGTGTCTGCCGCGGCCTTAAGTAGCCTGCACGTTGCAATGTTCTGCAGTATTTAGATAAGATTTTCAGAAAAAATCACCCATCCACTCTGAACTTATCCGTGTAAATTGGTGAATCAGTCAGTATTAAAAACCTAAATGTTTCAAGAGCTCCTATTTGGAATGACAATTCTCAACCCAGAGATAAACATGTCGCGTACAAAATTGTTCAAAATAAGTGGCAGCATATAGTGCAAGAAAACCGTTACATACAACAGTTAGTTTTGTAAATGGATTGAAGAATATAAAAACACAATTTAATTTAAAAAATCAACACTGTTACATACAGTAATGGACGCATTTATGTTACGAACGTGTTGGAGTTTCACGGAGAAGATTTTGTGTTTGAAACCATATGTTGCAACTTCCTTAAATAGCATCAAGACTAGTGCATACTAGCTATTGCTGTAGTTATTGTCAAGCAATTTAATTGGTAAACTTTGTAAAACTTTAAGATTTCAACGAACAAATAAAAGCTTTTACGGTCAGTAATTAAATGTGACAGAAATTTCTTCGTTTTCTTTTTTTTTAGTAAATTTTTAATTTAATTCTCTTTCTATGAACTGAAAATTTTTAATTGTGAACTTTTGTAAACCACAACTGTCAGCATAAAGAATGCAGATGTTTTAAATTAATGTCAACCCTTAAAAAGCTTATATGGGTCACAAGAAATATTGCATAAGAGGAAGGGGTAATGAAAAATTTAAAACTGTCAATTTAATGAATGAATTTAAAATGGGAAAATTATTGTTGGCGTGGCCGTTTTAAATATTTCACACAGAATTTCACCCAGAATTGATGGCAAATCATAGTAAGGCAAACTGTGATATATGTATCTGGTCTTTATCAGGTGACCTAGTACACTCCAAGGTGTTCCAGCTTTATCAAAGGGTGGATCAATTGAAATAGATGCCACTTAGTTGTGATAATATGCTCTCCATTAATATCAGGCGGAACCTATGTGAAAGAGTTCTCCGTTTTTTAGCCTCAGAAGCAAAGGTTAATAAAACACACATAAAGCCATGATTTCGATGAAACTTTTATTCATTAAGACCTTGCCATTATGTAAGAAATAAAATCAATAACCGTTTAAATAATCGTCTCTGGATTTCGGATATTTCGGACGGAACTTAGGCTGATTTCCAAACGCTGCACTGTTAGGGAGATATTCGTATACACATGGTCTTTGACGCATACATTTGGCGGTCAATGGGCGTCATGATTGGCAATTGTGATCCAATTCACAATCATTGGGGTTGTCATAGCGCTCTGAATTGACGATAACGGATCTTTCGGCGTAGTCGCCGTAGTCTAGTAGCTGGTGTGTTGGCTTATTAGACGTAAAGCCATGGTTCGAGCCCCAGGCCAGACTTCAAGACAAAATACAAAAAGTATTTCTTCGGCGTCTTCCTCCCAGCACATTTCTGGCAAAAATTCTGAGAGTAAATAAAATTGCCATGAAAAGTTTCTCAAAAATCTGTCGTTCGGAGTCGACTTTAAACTGTAGGTCCCGCCATTCATGTATAAAATTAACACAGACAACATAAGTGGTGTGAGAAACTAGGACGTTGTACTGTGGGTCAATTCGACCTCCGGGTACTGTACTTGTCTTAATTGACAAATACACGTCCTCTAACCTAACTTAATCTAACCAAAGACCTTGGCATTATGTGTGAAATAAAATTAATTGCCTTTTAAATACTCATGTCTGGATTTAGGATATTTCGGATGAGATGTGTGCTGATCTCCAAACTCTGCACTGTCTGTGAGATATACAAGGTCCTGGACGCACACATTTGGTGGTCAATGCCAAAAAAAAGGTGATTATCATAGCGTTCTGAATTGACAATAACGGATCTTTCGGCGAAATTTAAAAAAATACTTCTGAACCATAATTGGTGCGCATTACAATGCAAATCACTGATTCCGGATACAATGATTTTTCCACAACTTGCTGTCAATTTGCCGAACCCCATTTGCGATTATGCGGCAAATGGATGTAATCATGTAGTGAGAAATGAGTCTCATAATTGAAGAAAACTTCATTCAAAAAATCAGTATTAAAGGCCTGTTTTTCTAGACCCCAATCAGCATATATACAGCGTCATGGATAGTCAACAGGCTTTAATTGTTGTGTTAGTTGGATTTTTGTCTAGAGATGGTACACAAATACCGCAAAATCTTTTTCCAACAAAAGCAATCTTTCACTTGCCTTACAACTTCTGTGATGCTTCCAGTATTTTCAAGTTTCTTTATAATTTTTCCAATAACTCGATTATGATGGTGATAATTGTCCCGTCATGCTTGAAACTGGGTTACATCACTACAAATCATCACTTTTATAGTCAGTTTTAAAAATTTCGGTATGTTCTTATTCGATCCATATTCCTAAAGAAATTATTGAACCTTCAGATATTAAAAGCTTATCGATTTTGACAGACTGAAAGCAGTATGTGGATAATTCAATATTTGGCTATAAGTAATCTAAACTATGTTAATACCAATAACACTTGTAAGCTTGCCCGTTAGTTTTCCTACACGTCCGCAAAGTTTGATCCAACATGCTAGATGTTAGAATATATCATATCGGTAAGAAAAAGATTCTCCACACTGATACCATCAATTCTCCTAAGTGTGTATTCAAAATCATGGAATAGGTAGGGCTTTAGTATGTTTTCTTTTCGAGAAGCATCATATTCGCAATTAGCAATTTTCATGAGGTTATTACGAGCCATAACACACTTTTTTGAGGTACTACAACAGCTGTAGAATTCACTTCAGTTTTTCTCTTAATTAACGTCCTGTTGTTTCTTCTCACAAACAACTTCCTCTCCACTCTGTATGTTCAAAGAATCTGGAATTATATTTCAAACGACATGCCGTCATAGCAAGTAATTGTTAAATTGTGTTTCCGGAGAACATTAATAACATTCTGACCGACAGTCCAATTGCATAGAAAAAATGAAAATGGATTGATAATGTTTTGGTGAGACCCTAAGATGATGTATGCGAAGAAGGTTGTTATGCCTTCTAGAGTATCATAACGAAAGTTGAGAGGTTCGCAAAAGTGTCTCAAAGACATAGAAAATGTTGTACTCTTTTGGAAAATTATTTTCTCTGCAAACTTTCCTAACCATAATTATGACTACATACATACATACATAAATACAAACAATACACCACGTATGTTGTGTGTGTTTATTGTATCCATAAGTCGCGGGACCTTTAGTTTGAAGTCGACTACGAACGACAATTTTCAATTTTAAATAAATCGAAAATTTTTTTCGAAATAATTTTTTATTTTTTTTTTCTTTGTTTCAATTGCATATGCAAACTATGAAAATTTATTTTATTGACTCCGTTCTAAACAAAATTTTATGAAAATTAAATTTTTTTTATTTTTTGGGCAATAATTACTGGCCATAAACAAATTTACGCCAAAATTTCTGAAATGCAATTCAATTTCCATAAATTTTATAAACAATTTTCAACAAAAAAAACGAAATGCATATGGAAAAAGGAAAATTGTCTATAATAGAGTCATTCTATTCATTTGTTGTTGTAGACAGAAACGAGAAAAACAATTCAAAATTATATCGAAATTATCCGCGATTATTAGCAGAGACAGTAAGGATAAACTTTTGTAAGCAATGAAAACAAATTGTACGATTTTTACAATTTATTCCTTAATATGGCATCCTACTTGTGTCCTTTAACACTTCAGTCAGGATTACGTTCTAGTTTCTCACACTCCTTATATTGTGTCTGTTAATTTTATACATAAATGGCGGTGGCTAAACGACAGATTTGTGAGACTCTCACAGTTTTTACAAAAAAATCTGCTGAGTGAAAGTCGCGTAAGATATATTTTTCATATTTCGTTTTGCTGGAGATGTCTGACCTGGGGTTTGAACCGTGGTCTCACGTCTAATAAGCCAACACACTACCCACTAGACTACGGCGACTTCAAATAATAATTCTGACAAAAGTATTGTAATTGCCAATACTGTATATGTGTGCCCATTAGCTGTATCCATTATTTTGAAAACAAAATATTTTGTCTTCAAAACACTTTCCACATTATACAGGAATTGTATTACGGGTAAAAGGTTAATCCAAGCGCTGTATTATTTGTTTCCCTATTTGTAAACTGTGCTGATATTTACGACTGCCACATTTACACGGAAATGGAAATAATCTGTATGTAGTGCTATTTAATTAACCATTTCCTGTCATTAATATACCGCCTGTATAATTATTACCCCTGTTGTTAAAGATTGCTTTTATAACACCAGCCGTATTGATGGCTTTACCTGGTACTGTTCCTCCGTGTGGATATTGAATATTTTTCCATTCAAATAAAGTCCAAAAAAGAGCAAAAGACTCCAAAACAATTCGTTGAATTTGTTAAAAAAAAGAATGTATTTTATGCTCTGTTCTACTGTGGGTGGGTTCACGTTAATAGTGTGAATAAAAAAATATTTTCTTTCCCTTTTTACATTTTATTTCAAGTATTTCAAGCGAACACAGTCACTCACCGATAAGTAATACAATATAAAGCGTATAATTAATTATGATTTTGAATTAAAAAAATCATGTGTTAATTATAACAGTTTATATTGTTCAAATAGGGGAATAAATATGCATAAATGTTGTTCATTTATTCGTTATAATTATTGCAGTTGTAATCACAAAAAAAAATAAAAATAAAATTAAAGAAAAATGTTTACTCATCATAAAGTCAATGTATTTAATGGGCCGTATTTCGTAATTGCGTGTTTAAATGTGAAAAGCATTTAATTTGTTAACAAAAAATTATTTTCATATATTGCGTATAGGCGGCATTGATCAGGTAAAAGTACTATAAAGAGAACATCATACTTCGAATGCCCCAATCTATTATAAATGCCGCTGGATTGCCCAGCCTCGCTAATAAGGCACAATGAGTTTTTGAGACCCACAGAAGTCGAGATCCTTATATAGTAACAAGCCAATGGGAACTAAAACCATTGGAAAAAACAGCGATGGAGAGATCTTCACTTAGAAAAGCAATGAAATAGACATCAAGATTCCTTTTCGATTGCAATTACCTTTACCTTCAACACATTTGTATTTAAACACTCAATTAAAATACTGAGGAACAACAAGGTACTCAAACTACTAGAATCAGATGCAGCTGTAAGCATCCGAGTTGGTTGGTCACCCACCAACCAACTAAGTGAAGAATTGAAAGAGTGTGTTACAATTTATATACGGAAAAAAGATGGCTTTACAGAATGTAAAAACTGAAGTAGCCGTAGTCAAGTAAGTAGTGTGTTGGCTTATTAGACGTGAAGCCATGGTTCAAACCCTATCTCAGACATCACGAAAAATACGAAATATGAAAAAAAATGTTTCTTTCGACGACTTAGGGGCATTATTACAACTTCCCGTTTAATTAAAGGTAACTTTAGCTAAAGTGAACTTTAAAGTCAGCTTTAACTTATTTTTGTTATTACAATCTAATGATAAAAAAGTAAACTTTTTTCAAAAATATGGCAATGCCGGAGCAATGTCGATAACACTGCTCAATTAAACACGTTTTTATTAAAACGCAGTGGCAACGTCGGGCTTCCTTTCTTTGTTGTATATGCTCATTTTGTTTAAATTTGAAGTTGCCATATTGAAAATAATATATAATATGGCAAGTTCAAACATAAACTTAACTTTAAAAGTTATCGGTAGGACCATATAGCTTAACTTTCACTTCTACCGTATTGTCCACTTATAATAATGAAGAACAATTTATCTGCCCGTTAAAATCCTCTCTTTAGTTAACGGCAAGTTGTAATAATGGCCCTTATTCTCTCAGCAGTCTTTTGGCGAACACTCAAAGAGTAAAATAAGATTGCCATGAAAAGTGTCCTAAAGATCTGTCGTTCGCAGTCGACTTTAAACTATAGGTCCCCACTCATAAGTAAAAATTAGCACACACAACATGGATGGTTGTAATCCTGACTAAAGGGTTGTAATGATCAATTAAGTATTAAATAATTAAGAACTGGAGTTGCATAACTCTTTCTGGCCTGGAGAACAAAGACGTAACAAATATAATAAATTCATAACTATGAGACGCGTTATTCAACGAGCAAGCCGACTTTCACGCCAACAAATGAGGTATCGACCATATTAACAGACTATACAAGGAAGTAATCAAGCGAATTTCTCATTGATTTTATGAAAGGTGTGACGAGTTACATCACACGACAATCTGGTATGACATTTTCTACAAAAGACAAAAGCAGTAAAAAAAGCTGCCAGAATTCGTAACCAGACATGGACTATTGACAGACCGTATTAATAATGCTGAGACTTATGTTCTGTGACTAGTTCAACTCTATTTGAAGAATAGTATATGGAATGGGTGCATAAAATGGAATAAAATGAGCTCTGGTAGCTCAATAACAAAAAAATCGATGATCTCTTAAAAAAGTTACAAATGGCCGACATATGAGCAGTGTGGACAATGCTAGGAAACTAAGATACTTTAGATATTTATCAGTTGCCAACCATTTAAAGAAAACTAAATGAAGTTCGATGTTTCACTACCATGTGAATTAAGCGTGACAAGTTTAAGGGAAAGAACTTTACTTTACAACTCATGGACAGTCGACTTATGTATGTACAAACAAAGTAAAGCTTCGAACGGGATTATAAAGCCAGAATTGTTAGCAGAAATGTAATACTGTGAGTGTCTGGTGGGATGGGAAGGGAATTTTTCATTATAAACTCCTACAATCTGGTCAAATGATTGATTTTGATTTCTGCTATCAACAATTAATGAAACTGAAACTAGCAATTCAATTAAAAGTGGCCAGACTTAATCACCCGATAAAATGTTCCGATCCTTAAAAAATTTTTTTGTTGATCTGGCAGAAGCGTTTGCCTTATATCCCGGATCTTGCACTTTCTGACTATCATTAGATACTATATTATACGATATTGTATTTAATACAGCTCGTTTATATTGATTCCGCCGTTATTAGCGAACAAGATGTCTGTCTAGAGGTCAACTCCAGAATTATTCTTGCCAAAAAGTTCTGTAGGCAGCAGGTAGTGCGCAATTGAGTAGCACAGATGTCTCTCGTGTGACAAAACTAGTATTCTGCATGTCGCTCATTCTAACCGTACTTCTCTACGGCCTGGAAGCAAGAACGTTGTTACACACTGCCACCGCTATCTTGGATGTATTAGAGAGAAACGTTTTACGCACTATATTCCTTCTAGTGGGAGGTGGCGATGATCGGATGATGAGGGGTATGGTCAAACTCGGTGCTATTCCCAAGTTGATGGAGAAACTGGTGACGGATTATCTCTTTTTAAATACGAGATCTTTAATATCTCCTTTCCAACATGGTTTTTTGAAAGGTAGGTCACTAATCTTCTTGAATTTACTACACATGTTTTCAGGGGTTTTCTTGTCAGAGCTCGGACTGGTGTTATTTATACTGATTTCAGTAAAGCTTTTGATAGGGTTGATCATAGAATTTTGCTTCTTAAACTTTCATTAATCGGTATTCCTGATATTATTCATCGTTGGCTAGACTTGGAAGAGGTCCCTTAGGACTCAGAGGGTATTGTTTAGGAATGTATTGTCTATGACTGTATATGTTACTTCTGGTGTTCCGCAGGGTAGCCATTTGGGTCCTTTACTGTTCTTATTGTAATATTCTGATGTATGCTGACGACGTTAAATTATTTTATACTTTTGATGATGATCATGGTCAGGCTGTTCTTCAGCGAAATATTGATTTGTTTGTAACTTGGTGCAGAATTAATTTAATGGATCTTAACTTGAAGAAATGTAAATGCATTGTTTTCTCTCGCGGGGGCGTAATTTCGCCCACTCTTGCCCTTTGGAAAATGTGACTACATTTCTTGATTTGTATTATTGGGGAGTATTATTTGATATGAAATTGTCTTTTATTGAACATATTAGTATGATAATTGGCAAGGCTCGGGCTGTTCTTGGTTTTGTGAAAAGATGGGCTTGGGAATTCATTGATCCCTATATAACAAGACTGCTATACATTTCACTTGTTAGACCTATTTTGGAGTATGCGTCTATTATTTGGAATCCATACTATCGTTGTCATAGTGATTCAATAGAGTCTGTGCAGAAGCAGTTTTTATTATTCAGTTTACTTGGCTTAGGATGGGATTGTGCCAATGGGTTTCCGTCATATGAGGCTAGATTAGGTTTGATAAAACTTCCAACTTTGGAACGTAGAAGGACTGTTTTAGGGGTTTGTTTTGTTTTTAATCTGGTTAAAGGTGATATCGATTCTGAGTTTTTGCTTTGTAACCTGAATTTCAGTATTCCAGCAAGATTTTCACAGCACTGTCGTCCTCTTTCTTTAGATTTTAAAAGAACGAACTATGGATGTAATTTTCCTTTTCGTAGAATATGTAATGATTTTAACTTATATTATGATTTTATCGATTTTAATTGTAGTGTTTGTAATATAAAACGTAGCTTATATGCTGGCATTAATTTGTAAATTATTATATAAAAATGTATTTTCGTTCTTGTCATAGGTAGTTCATGTTTATTGTAACTTTATTCAGCTTGTGATTAAGTTCTGTAGCTGTTTTATGTTCTCGTTGCCATTACTTTTCCCTTTCCCGCTACAGTCCGGACTGTAGTGTGTACGTGTCCCTACGTAATGGGGATGAGCCCTCCGAGGTCGGGTGAGGGTGGGATAGTGCGAGGCCGGGGACGTTCAAAAAAAAAAAAAAAAAAAGTAATGAACTGTATGAGTTCCTTGGACATGTTCTGGCAAGACGGATATTGGTTGTGTTGATTAGCATTGCCTTGAAGGAAGACTTTGTCTGTGTTGCACGGGCCCAGTTAAAAAAGCAATGTCATCGATTAGTGTGACCAGTAAGCGTTTTATTATACATTAAATTTGTAAACGAATCCTGCATTTTACACAATATACAGTCAAAGAAAAAAGTCTACATACACCGGTGTATGTATTCCCGCTGATTTTGATCAAATTAAAAAAATATGTTGTAGAGTTGTTTAAGAGACCTTTACAATCAAGAATGTTTGAAGAACAAAAAGAAAATAAAATAAAAATATAAAATAAAATTATTGAGAAATACCGGTGTATGTAGACTTTTTTCTTTGACTGTAGATAGTACCTGGCTGTAGCAACCAATATTTTCTAGCACAGTTTTGTGTGGGTGTGAAATTTGAATCGAAAAACAAAATCGCCAGACCTGATAAAATTCGTTATGCTTTTAGATTTCTATTAACCTGTGCCATTTCCTTACTTTGAATTGTTTTTTATGTTTCATAAGCAATTGGAATTTAATAAATTTGTAATTTAATAACAACAACAATAAAAACAAGCACAAGAAACCACAAAAATGATTGAAAATTTCAATTCACTTGAATGATTTAATTTGTGTGCGCACACACACACAATAATAGAATGAAAACAATATTTTACGGAATTATACAGTGAATGGAACGTGTTTCGAAATAAATTTAAGATGCTCAAATAGGGTAATGGGAAAAAGGGCATATGCCACATATTTTTCTGTATCTGTTTGTGTTTGTTTTTTTTTTATTTTTCTTTCTTATGGTTAAGGAATAATCTAATTTCATAGAGTGTGTTCGTTTGTAAGTTAAATGAAGAGTCTTATGAATTTTCTTATTCATTTTCATTACAATTATTTTCATAGATTTATATTCCCTAACAATTACTTGAGAAGTCTTTTGTATAAAGTATTTAAGATGATTGATTATTATTTTGTATGTCATGAACAGATATGGTTGCTGTTCCTTTTGTTGAATCCTTAACATTTTATGGTTGTTTTGCCACAAATGCCACAACCTTAAATAATTTATTGAATGTAATTACAATGTCAGTAGATTGACATCAATTTCTTTAGAAAGTTATGCCTGATTTATTACACGTAGTCGATTGAATTATTTTTTTGGTTTTTACAAATAATTGTAAGCAATTTGAAATATTGCATTACAATTTCCCTTTAAAACGTACATAGGTTTTATGTTGAAAATGTTAACTTTGAATTGTTTTTTCTAAATTACACGGAAATGCAAATTTAATTAAATGCAGGAAATTCTAAAGAATTTTAAACAATAGAAAGTAAAACATGCTGTAATGAAATATTTTGGAATTTCAATTCCTAAAAATTAACAACTGCATAAGCATGAAAGTGTACTATAGGGTCTTCCAACAGGGGCTATCGAACTTGGATAACAGCCATCTTGTGGAAGCTACATCTGTTCTACACCTATTGCGTACGGATTTTGGAAGAAGAGAAGCACCGTCAGCTCCGTATGTTCGTTATCTTGTGAAAAAAGTGAAAGAAACTGGCATCCTCATCGATAAACCAAAGCGTGAAAAGCCAAAAAAAGTGTGTACACCCGAGAATATTGCTGCTGTGGCAGAAAGTGTGCGTGAAGCGCCATCAACATCAATTCACCGTCGTTCTCAACAATTGAACATTTCGGCGACATCATTGAGACGAATTTTGCATAAAGACCTTGGTATGACGCCATACAAAGTCCAATTGGTTCAGAAGTTGAAGCCAATTGACCATCCAATGCGTTTTCGCTTCGCTAAGTGGGCCTACGATCGACTTACAGGAGACGGTGATTTTGGCAAAAAAAAAATCATCTTTTCAGATGAAGCTCATTTTGATCTTGGCGGGTATGTAAACAAGCAAAATTGTCACATTTGGGGCACAGAAAACCCGCACGCTTACATTGAAAAGCCGACGCACCCAAAACGAGTCACTGTTTGGTTCGGATTTTGGTCCAGTGGCATAATTGGGCAATTTTTCTTCGAAAATGAGCATGGAGTCGCCGTTACAGTCAATGGCGATCGTTATCGGGCCATGTTGAACGAATTTTTGTTCACAAAAATTGAAGAGGAGGATATTGGCAACATTTGGTTTCAACAGGACGGCGCTACGTGCCACACAGCCGAAGCTACACTCGATGTTTTGCGCCCTGTTTTTTAAGATCGCATTATCAGCCGCAAAGCTGATGTCGTTTGGCCACCTCGGAGCTGCGATTTGACACCGTTGGACTATTATTTGTGGGGTGCCGTCAAAGATAAATGTTACGCCGACAAGCCAGAGACAATGGACGCTTTAAAGGACAATATTCGTGAAGGCATTGGTGAAATACAGCTGCACACAATCGATAATGTGCTTAAAAATTGGACCGATCGTGTAGGCTAATGCATGGCCAGCCGAGGCAGCCATTTGAATGAAATTATTTTCCATTATTAACCGGAAGGATTGTACTTTCAAACAAAAAAGAAATTTGAGAAAATATTCAGTAGTTTTTTTTTTTAAAGCATTTTCAAAAAAAAAAGTTATTTGGCGGACCCTTTACAACACGTACTTAGCTGTCATTTATACTGTCTGTTTTGCCAAAACGCGATGGACGACCATAGACCATGTACATACATACACACATAATTGATCATTACAACTCTTCAGTCAGGATTACGACCTAGCTTCTCATACCACTTATGTTGTGTGTGTTAATTTTATACATGAGTGGCGGAAACTACAATTTAAAGACGAATCCGAACGACAGATTTTTGAGAAACTTTTCATGGCAATTTTACTTGCTCACAGAGTTTTTGCCAGTAATCTGATGAGAGGAAGTCGCCGAAGAAATATTTTTTCATATTTCGTTTTGATGGGTTTGAAACATGGCCTCACGTCTAAAAAGACGACGAATCTAATTTTGAAAAATCATTTTCAGCAGTGAGGCCCATTTCTGGCTGAAAGGGTACATAAACAAACAAAATTGTTGAATTTCGGAAGACACAAACCTATATGAGATCCAAGATCAGTCAAGGCATCCCAAAATAGACACTGTTTGGTGTGAAAATTGGCGGCGCCTTCAGACCTTATTTCTTTGAGGACATTGTTGGCCAAGCCATCATTGTCAATGGCGATTACTACAGGCCGCCGTAGTCTAGTAGATAGTGTGTGGGCTTATTAGGCATGAGCCCTAGGTTCAAACATCTAGTCAGTCATCTCCAACAAAACGAAATCTGAAAAAATATTTCTTTGGCGACTTCCTTTCAGAAAATTACTGGCTGAAACTCTCTGAGTTAATAAAATTTCAATGAAAAGTTTCTCAATAATCTGTCATTTGGAATGGATTTAAGCGACTCACGTATAAATATTAAAACACACAACATAAGTGGTGTTCTCACACCAGCTTCTCAGCTAGGTTGTAATCCTGACTGAAGGATTGTAATGATCAATTGTGTATGTATGTATGTATGAGCACTGTAAGTCTCTGATTACCAACTTCTTTTGACCTGAATGGAATGATCTGAACACCAAAGACAGGTAGTTTTAACATAAAGGCCACATAGCTTATACCAAATTGGATATTCTGCACGAGCCATTGGAAAGCCTTGTCATTCAAGTTGAAGGTGATGTGAACGGACCACCGAGATCATTCGATTTCTTTAAATTTGATAGAATTGAATGTAATGCCTTGGAACTTTTCCACAAATTTGCTGCAACTGTAAACAAAACAAGGAGAAAAGCCAATCGAAACCAATCAATTGAAAAGCGAAAAATTATCATCATCATCGTTTACATGCAGAAACAGAAGAGAAACAGCAGAGGCAATTCATCTGCAGACAGGCATCTGTGTAACTGTGTAACGAGAACAATCAATAAAATTTGCCAATTCCATTAACGCCATTACCAGTACAATCATCATCAATTGACTGTCATCCTCTTATCTTCACAACTGGCAATGCTATTGATATTGCTGCCTGCTGTCGATTTCTGTATCATTTATTTGCCGTTGGATAACAAACTCATCTCAGGTGACTTTGTGGCCGTATGCAGCTCTTACTATGACTCCATGAATGTTGGCATACCAGCATGTACGGCAACAATAGCTGCCTGTTTTACTGTGTTTCGTTTTGTTTTAACATGTTATTAGAGCCTAAAGAATGTTAGCCATTCATTAGATTCATTTCCAATGAATACAACAACAAAAACGTATACAACAAAAAAGTGAAGCTTAAATAACATTCAACAGAAACAAAGCAGAAAACAGAATCAAAATGAAAAGAAATATGACCGAAAGCTATTAATTCACAATGAGAGGAGAGTGAGGCAAACTACTAATGAAACATGGAAAATTTAAATACATTTTAACAAATAACGGAAATTGGCTCTGACATTTAAATTATTTCGTCAAAAAATTTCCAAAATTTAATAAAAAAAAAGAAATATTTGCGGACTGAACAAAAACATGACAACAACATGCATATTCGTTGAAGAATTTTTTTCACTCTTACCAACTATTTTTATGGCAATTTCTCTTCGTTGCCATAATGTCATCGTTATTTATAAGCATTTGAATTCTTTCATCGCACTTTAACTGAGCTATTTTTCGTTACTGCTGACTTTTATGTCGTTTTTTTTTTGACAACAACATCAGGCAACTAACGTATTAAGGTCGACTTGAAATTGGTACTATGGCCACACATCTAGTACATGACAAATTACATCCACAGCGTTCTTATACTCAGTTACGGCCAAGGTTCTTGAATTTCGATCAGAATCAAGACGGTTGCTTGAGCATATACAGGAGTAATACACTCACCGGCTGGCGAGCGACTGATCACTTTTACGAGTATTGTTCACATAGCTGGTGACCTACTATTTTCGTTTAAAGTTAAGCTTGATGTTTCCCTGTGTGGCCATGCCGCTGTCTGTGCTATAACATAATCAATTTGGCCACTTTACCGTTGCAATCGATCATTACCAAATACTTCTACTTGCGATGGTTAAGTTGGTGAGCGGTTATTGACATACAGTGTGTGACACAAATGTGTAAATGATGTCCTAATATTTACACTTTGTGACAAAATATTTTAGGTACAAAGTATATTAACAAAAGTTTTGTGGTTTTGAAACCAATATTTATTTCTGATTGTTTTAACTAACCAAATAAAACATAAACTAATTTATTCTTCAGATATATAAAAAAATAAATTTTATCTTGCTGCATTACGGAGTTTTCAACATTTCGACCCCAAGCAGTTAGACTATCCATATACGATGACTTTATAATGTCGATATACATTTCAGCATTCATATTTCCAACTATTTTATGAAGTTTTCCTACTCCTTGCACACAAAAACATCCCCAAAAAAGCAATTTTGCACCACCAAATTTCATAGTTGGTATAACATCGCGGTCCGTCAAAGGTGCATTTGGCTTATTTAGGCCCATCGGGACCAAACAGATTAATTTTAGACTCATCTGTCCATATTACTTTTTCCCAGTCATCCATAGTCCAGTTTTGATCTTTCTTTGTAAATGCTAACCTAAGTGATTTGTGTCTTTCGGTTAAACGTGGTTTTTTAACCCTTTTTCTTGCATGAAAACCACATTTATTTATTTCTCTAAAAGCTCTCTCTTAGATATTTCAATTTGGTAGCAGGAAGATAACTTTTGCTGCACTTCACGAAGACCATTAGCTTCTCCTGATGCAACTAAACGTTGTACCGTGCGTATATCCCTTAGCGAAAGGATTGAATTGCGTCCCAAACGTGGAGCTGGGAAAGTCAAAGTCAAGTCAAGTGTATCCATTAAACGACTAAGCCGTCCGCATATTATGTTTTACAGAAAACAAGCATTTCTCTACATTGTCAAGGAATTGCAGGTAAAACCGAAACTTATCCTCAATGTCTTCGTTAATTAATTACTTAATTGGTGATTACAACCCTTTTAGTCAGGACTACAACCTCGGTTCTCACACCACCCATGTTGTGCGTGTTTATTTTGTCATTGAGTGGTGGGACCGAAGTTTTAGAGTCAACTCTGAACTACCGATTGAAGAAACTTATCAATTTCTTCACTATCAGAGATTTTATCAGAAGACTGGTGTGAGCAAGTCGACGAAGGAAATATTTTTCGTATGTGCAGGGGTTCGAATCACAGGCATTTTTCTAAGAAACCAACACACTACCTACTAGACTAAGGCGAATTTCTTCATCGACTTCACGCAGAGATTGTTTGTTTTACAGAAGACCGCTTAGATCAGAATTTAAATATTATGAATTGGATGCTTTACTGAGAGAAACCAATAAAATTAAAACCAAATAAAATTGATTCTGAAAGATGTTGAAAGACAAGAAGCAATGAAAAATTGCTAATAAATATGGATTCAGCATGAAAACTCATACGACATCATTTATACAGCTCGACAATGTAGTACAACCAATGCCAAAGTCATTTAGACAATAATACGCTTTATTGTTAAAAAAGCACATCGTAGTAAACCACGAGGTAGTATGTTAGCTTATTAGACGAGATGCACTATGTGGCATTTACCCTGAAAGGCTGGCCAAAAAGGCAAAAATGAATTTAAAGAAATTTAAGAAACTGAGTATGCAAATCGATAGACAACAAAATTCTGCATTATATAGTGAATTTTCACGACTTGAAGTTGAGATTTGTAGATTTGAGACGATAGCAAAGTCAGGAAAGTGAAGAAAATTAAATGCGTTTTTGGTGTTTTTTTTTGAAATTTTAATAGGTTTACTTGATATTTTTTTGTGGCTAAACGAATAGAGGTTTTATATTGATTTTATTTTTATTTGAAAGGTGTGAGTAACAGCTACTTTCAGTTTTTTTTTATATATATATCTCATATATTAATGTTAACATTATTCGTTTAAAATTTTAAAATAATAAAAATTTCACATTTTTTTACCCTTCCTAAAAAAAGATAAGGATTTTAAAGGTGAAAGTAGTTTTTAATAGTTTAATGTTATATACCACAAGAAAATATGAACTCTCTACATTCAGGACCAAAAAAAAAAGTTTGCGCAAATTTGCGCAATTATTTTTGGCGATTTTTTAAAATTATACTTTTTTTTGAAAAATTAAAAAAATTAGACGCAGCGTAATAAAGCCATATGGCGTACGAATTATCCGAGGAAATTCAGTAGAAGCGATACCAATCGAGATGTCCTGAATAGGCTAGTTTTAAGCAGTGACCCTTTTATAAGCTGCAGTACACAAAAATTGCGAAGGAATTCAGATATTATTAAATTACTCCTTCCTGGCATTGTTGATGAAAATGATAACGATTTTAACGATTGTAGTTAGTTTCACTTTTTAAGTATTTTTTTTAGGTTAAGTATATTAAATAATGTAAAATAAATATTATGAATAAATATTAATTATCATAGAAGTTTAAAAATTTAATTACATATGTATGTATATCAGCTATTATAACAATATGAGATGTATGTTTGATTTTCTTAATGGGCCGTATGTGGTACCTAGGGGCACTTATGATCCGATCATAATAAAATGTGATCATAAATGATTCACATTCATATTAAACATGTTCATGTCGAATTTCATCGAGGTAATAAAATTTTTAATTTTTCTTATGGGTCCCTATTTTGGACCAAGGGGCAATTATGGACCGACCATAACAAAATTTGGTAATATGATTTAGATTTACAAAATACACGTTCATACCGAATTTCATCACGATACCGATGTTTTTAAGCCATTTATAAGCGCAAACGTGAATTTCTAAAGGGGACTTTATATGGTGACTAGGGTCAAATGTGATCCGATTTTCACCAAACATAACACCATAATTTCTTAGTACACAAAACTGATCCATGCTAAATTTTATCATGATTATTGCATAATTACCATAATTATGGGTAAATAAGTGCAATTTCGAGGTGAATTTGTATGGGGGCTAGGCGAAATCACGGACCTATTTGAACCAAAATCAGTTGGGTTCATCCTTGGGCCTAATTATCACTAACACTATCAAAAAATTCCAGCCATTAACTCATAAAACACTTCTATTAATTTTGGCCAGGTTTTCAGGCAAAATGCCACATAGTGCGATGGTCAGACATCTCCAACAAAACAAAATATGAAAAATATTTCTTCGGCGAATTCCTCAAAGCAGATTTCTGGCAAAATATCTGACAGTAAATAAAATTGTCATGAAAAATTCCTTAAAAAAATCTGTCGTTTGGAGTCGACTTTAAAAGGCAGGTCCCGCCATTCATATATTAAAAACAAATTAACACACACACACAACATGCTTAAGTGTTGTACTAAACTTGGTCGTAATCCTGACTGCAGGGTTATAATGACCAATTACGTGTGTATGTATGTAATGGGGATACAAAAATCTTCAATAGCTAGTGAAACATTGTATCCAAAAAATAACAACATATTTTTTTAAATTTCTATAGAAATTTATCAATTCAATTAACACGCGCTATTTGGCATCATTAAACAAATTTAATTGTGGATTCTTTTTATCTCTCCATACCTTGAAATTCTAAGTGAAAATGTTTCATAGGAATTTTCAAATATTCCTATTAAAGTGTGTTTCAAGGAATTTAATTAAAATTTTCTTTAAAAGACGAAACAATAAATTATTTATAAACAATTTAAATGTTGCAAATTGATTCAATTCAATCGTAGGCTTTATTTAAATACAACATGTCTGAGCCATAAATAAAAGCATCAAAAGTCACTCGAATACAACAATAAATTACTGTCATCACTCCTACACCATTTGGTAGCAGGGCAATTAATCAATGCATCAAGATATCAAATGTGTTGAAATATTTTCTAATTTACAATCAATTTAGAATAGTTTTTTGCATTATAAGCAGAATTTTTTTATTTCTTTAATTGATTGTTGCCGATTTAATTGAAATTGACAAATTATTTGTCAACTAACCGTGCTCAAACGGGGGTGAATAAAATTACAACAAATTGTATTGACAGTATTTAGCGACAAAATGATTGAAAGTTAGATGCTATCGATAACATACCAATCGGATTTTATTTTAAAATGAAATTAAAAAAAAATTAATAAAACAATATCAATATAATGCTAGGGGAACGTGTCATAGCATTCATATGAGACATACCCAAGATCACTGGCAAAATCGAAATCGACTTTTAATTTTCCTCTTCGGCTGTATAATATCAGTGGGGATATCTACATATATACTTATTAAAATTAATTTAATATTTTATTTTCTTAATTAGAGGCCTATTTACTTTATTAAAGGCTTTTCTGAAATTCCGCTTTAAAAACTAACAATATTAACCTAACAGTGTAGTGGTTAGGGAGGCATTTTTACCACCGTAAATAAATATCACCCTAATGAAGCATTCACCGAACTCATAATGTAAATGCAAGCGAATGAAAAGAAAGTGAAATTGTCTTGACAAAAACAAACAAAAAATGAAAAAGAGACACAGAAAATAATGGCAAATACTATACCATACCATACACAGAACACACACACACATTCATTTCCACATTTACCTCAGGCTCTCAGTTAAGTTGAAAAGGCTACAGTTCGTTGAAAGAAAAATTATTTCTGTGCTCTACAATACAAAATGAGAAGAAGAGAAATGAAAGGAAGAGAACAAAAACAAATTTTGAACAAATAAAAATGCATTGAAAATATGTAGCACACCTACACATATACACATACAATATGCTGATATATTAACCCACAAAAAAAAAGAGTCAAATTTATTTCATACACCCACAAATACTATGACAATATTAACATGCATACATACACAGTAAGAGATATTAAAACACCAAAACAATACTCTCCAAGAACAGCAACAACAACAACAGCAATACTGCTTGCTTTAAGATATAGCCGACTTAAAAGTAGTACAGGATTCTTTTATTTTTTTTCTTGTTCTTGTTCTTGTTCTTATTCTCTTTCGTATGGTGAATTATTTAGCAAGAGAAACAATTTTTAACCCCCTCTAGTCATAATAACACACATTTACAAATGAAAGAATATATTTTGTGTGAGTATGGGTGTGTGTACTTTTGTTTATTTACTTTTCACTCACTCACTTACACTCATGTGCGTTGGTGTTTAAATACTTTAAGAGCAGCCAACCTAAAATAATTAACCTTTAGTGAGCATAGCAGTAAATAGAATTTCTTTTTAATTTTTTGCTTCATTTATATGGTCTTCTCTGTAATAAATGGAAAAGAGAGAAAAAATGTCGAAAATTTCGATTTTAAGACTTAAATTTCATTTGAAATGTTGCTGACTTTTAAAAACTATTCTTAGAGAGCTTTATATGTGGGTGTAGAAACTAAAAAGGTGTCCTTAAAGACAAATTTTTTTTAAAACTATTCACAGAACTTTATAATGTGGGTGTATAAACTAAAAAGGTAGCCTTTAAGACAAATTTTAAGAATTCATTGTGAAATATTATAAATAAATGTCAGCCACAACATGATATTTTCTTGTCTGTCTGTTAACATATGGCCTTTGCATCAAAAGAATTCCTAATTTTTGTAAGGCCAAGAACAAATCAAACTAATCTTGGATAATCTGTTCTGTAATGGAGTGAAATGTTTGGCAGTTAAAGCATTAAGAATTATTATAGTTTTTGAACGGTCGTGCAACTTGTAATTGAGCGTTATTATGATGAAATATTATGGCTGCAAGCTATGTAACATTTATTTTATATTTTTTCGTTTCTTGTAAGGAAGGAACTTAATGATTTCCATAAGGATTTTCCCATCCTATTATTCATTGCTTCGTATCATTTTAATTAATTAGGTATTTCCAATTAAACAGGTGATTGGTCTACTGCAGCACCTAAGATATGAACTTTTCATTGCCTACAACAAATACTCTTTGCAGGAATATTTAGGTTGTTGTGTTGAATATAGTGATTCGAGACTCTGCTTATTGAGTTCTACGCCTTTTCAAATGGGCACACTATCTGACCTTCTTACGAAATTTGTTGCTGACATTACAATCTCTATGGCCCGCAATTACCAATTACCGCAAACAGATAATTGGTCTACTGCAGCACCTAGGATGTGAAGATTATCATTCTAAAAACAATATGTACTCTAAGAAAATATTTTGGGTTGTTATATTGGATGTAATGATTCGAGACTTTGCTTATTGAGTCCAACTCATTTTCGAAAGGGGGCTCTTCCTAACCTTCCTATGACGTTCTTGGAGAGTATTTGTTTTTTACTGACATTATATTCTATTGAGTCCGCATGGGTGCTAAAATTCGACTTGTTCTCTTGTTTTCTCCTAAACTCGAACCTAGATTGTTGGGGTTTTTAAGTAAATAATTTAACCAGTTCATCAATTTGAGGTCCTAATTTTTTTTCTGCTTAAAACGAATTAATTGCGTGTGATAAAGCGTTCTAGTAGGTAGAGTGTTAGAGTGTTAGTTAGAGAGCCTATGGTTCAGACATCTCGAACAAAACGAAATCTGAAAAAATATTTCTTTAGACGACCTCCTCTAAACAGTCATTTTGCAAAAACTTGCAGAGTAAAATAAAATTGCCATGAAAACTTTTATAAGTCTGACGTTAGGAGACAAAATTAAACAGTAGGTCCCGGCACTCATGGATAAATTTTAACACATACAAAATTTGTGATGAGAGAAACTATACTGTAATCTTGATTAAAGGTATGTAATGACGAATTAAACAAGTAAGTAAGAGGTGAATGTGGTGACGTGATGTAGCGATGTTCCCCTAGAGATGGCAACAACGAACAGCATAGTACGGTTAGATAAGGACTCTTCTGGAGAGCTCATTATTATGCAACTACAGAAGACAACACTAGCATTCTAGGATCTTATATACTAGACTTATCATCTGTTTAGTTGGATAATTTCTTTATTGTTATAATATTTCTATCATATTACGCATTAGTTTGCCATGAAAAATAAAATAAAAATTTTAAAATTCTCTTTTCGAAAGTTTTTGTCATTTTCTGCAAACAGAATATACAATATTTTCGGCTGTATGCTTGTGGTTATATTTAAAAAAAAGAAAACATTTTTCATCACTGATTGTCATACAAATACTAGAGAGATTACATGTTATTTATATCAATTCATTTTTATGAAATTTGATAAATTCCTAAAACCATATTTTTCATTTCATTATATACAACACAGGCTGTTACATACAGATATACATCCTACAAATAAATTTATTTTCAGTTTTCGAAAATAAGAGAAACCAAAACTCGATGTGCTTCGCTATTTTAATTAAATTAAACAAGAGTGTATTATCGTTCTACGGTAACTAATAAATTCCAACTAAGACCTGATGATGATGATTTCAAAATTTGTACTTCAAGACTGCTGACAAGAAATTGCCGAAAGCAAATTTTTTTCATATTTTATCTTGTTCGAGACGTCTGAGCAAGGGTTTGAACCACGTCCTCTCGTCTAATAAGCCAACACACTAACGTCTAGAGTACGGCTACTTAAATAATATGAGAATAGTAAACGGATTTTTAAACGGGCATTGTTTACAATAAAGATTACATCAAGCCCTTCAACCTCTGCTGCATTAATGCATATCAGAAGAAACTAGCTGCGAAAATATTAGCAAGATTAGTCAACTACTCGCAAACAAACAAATAAACAAACATAAAAACATATAAATAAACTAAAATAAACATAAAAAATTTGTTATAAATTTATTACACTTTCAACGGAAAACATCAAAAACATGAAAAATTGTATGCCCTGGAGTGCAATAAAATAAAAATTATTTTGGTTAACAAACGCTCTGTAACAGAAACATAAAAACATTGTCAAAACCTTTATAAAAATTTTAAATTTCAATTTAAATTAGATTGTGCATTTAAATTTTCTTAAAGTAAAAATAAATAAATAGTTTAAATGTGTGAAATATTTGCTTCTTAAACAATTTCTTTAAGCCATCATAACAATATCTCAATTCTATTGATTTGTATGAATATGTTGTTTTTATTTAAGGAATTTCTTTCAATTTTCAATGACACTTAACACTGGCAACTGCGTACATTTGTATGTCTTTATCTATAATATAAGAAGAGCAACACAACTATACCTACATACAAACAATATTTTTTTATACTTTCCTTCTCCTTTTTTTATTGTCATTGTACTTGACTGCCTGCCCTTACTAGATGACGAAGATTTAGAAGAAAAAAAAAACGTGTTTTTTTTTCGTTTATTTTTTATTTAGTTTTACATGCTCGATTTATTTTTCCACTCAAGAAAATAATAAGCGTCACAACAGTGGTTGTGGCATCGCCATCGCCACTGGCACTATAAGCGTCTGCCAATGTTCTTTACGTAAAAAATCAACACATCAAACGTTACAGTTACAGTTACGTTGGGAGGGACAAAAAAATCATATAAAACTTGTCATGTATTAAATTTCATTCAGAATATTTGCAATTATTTATAGCAGCAGTAGCTACGGCAGCAGCATCATCAGCAGCAGTGGTAATAGCAACAGCTTTTGTTGATGCAATAAACATTGGAAAACCATAACAATTAGTAACGTAATAATTAAAGTGGTGACTAGAATAACAGTGTGGTCTCTAACGATAGTTATGTACACTTGAATTATATACACTGAATGCCAAAAGTGAGTAAACACCACCGAAATAATTCATTTTCTTAGGATATCAAGAAAAGTAAATGAGAATAGTCGAATAAATTTCCAAAAATAAAAACGTTTATTTATTTACCTATAAAATGTTAAAACAAAAACAACAATTCATGATAAAGGAACTTTTTGTATACTTAAGAACAAAAGTGTTGACTCACTTATGGCGCTCACTGTATATAAGTTTTTCTAAACTACAGCCTAAGAAGTAGTGGGGTTCACTTCATCACACTGTCTCTCCTCAAACAGCGTATGTTTTATTTTTAGTTCATGATTACCTTCCTTAAGAATTAAAATTCTTACCAATAAGCCATTATAGTAAGCGAATGCCTAGGCAAATAGCCGCTATTTGATTAAATTATCTGAGCTTCCTTCAGTAAACAAAAAATTACTTTGAATTTGTCAACTTCAAAATCTACCTTTAAAAAAGCTGAATATTACTTGAGGGTGCTGGGTTCCTGTCCTAACTACGAATGGCAGTATTTTCCTTATTTTGTTTCTTTTCTGTACAGGAGTATGGAATTCCTCTTTCATATAGTCTTATTCTGATTGCTGTTCTAAGTGCTATATTTATTAGTAGCATTAGGCTTAGGTCGTACACAAATAGGTAATGTGTTGGATTATTAAACGAGAGTCCGTAAGATCCTTTAGTCAGGACAGCGACTTATCATCTTACATCATCCATGTTACATACGTAAATACATAATTGATCATTACAACCTTTTGGAATATTGTTTCGACAGGGGTTTTCACTTCCTGATCCCGAGCAGGGGCGACAGGGCCCCTGACATGATCGTCCCCCCGAAAATCCTGGCTGTATACACCGATGGTTCTATACTCGATAGCGGAGTGGGTAGCGGATTCTACTCCAGGAAACTGGACCTGACCATTTCCTTCCGACTGCCGGATTATTGTAGCGTCTCGAACTCGAACTTTTCAGATAGTCAGGCTGCAATAAGATCTCTGACGAATGTTGTGAATAACTCCTGGGTCGCCGTTGCCTAGCCTCACTTGGCCCTCGATGGATAGAAAGCGCACCAACCACTTACTCGGACTTGGTCGTGACATCATCTCAATCACTGTGGCCGTGCTAACAAGCCATTGTGTTATGGGAAAATACGCGGAGAGAATTCAGCTCCCATTTAACGACTTGTGCCGCGGGTGCAGATCCGAGCTGAGGAAGAGGAGACTGTTGTCCACATTCTTTGTCAATGGCCATCTCTTGCGAGGTGCAGAAATAGGTTATTTGGCTCCCCAATCCTTGTCAGCTTGGCGGAGCTATCGTCCATTGATGTCAAGGATATAGCTTCGTTTGTCAAATCTTCGGGCTGGTTTTCCAGCGTAGGGGTAGTCGTACTTTAGAATGTGCAGCCCTTGCGCTAACCAATTTCTTCTCCCCTGATTTGGAGAACTTGGTCAGTACAGAGACTGCGTTCACAACGGGCTGCTATGCGTGCTCAAGTGAGCTTTTTGGCATCAAGGCTACCACTCTAACCTAACCTAACCCTTTAGTCCGGCTTACAACCACCCATATTTTTTGCATTCATTTCATTTACGAATGGCAGACCTACAGTTTAAAGTCGACTGCGAATTTGACAAGCTTTTCATAGCATCTATATTTTACTCACAGAGTTTTTGCCAGAAATCTGCTGAGAGGCACGCGCCAAAGAAATATTCATCTTTCATTTGGTTGGAGATGTCGGGCTTATGGTTTGAACTGTGGCCTCATGTCTAATAAGCCACCACACTACCTACTAGACTACTACGGCGACTTCATCATGCATGTTGTGTGCATTCATTTGATCCTTGAGACAATTTCCAGTCCGGATGAGAGAAAAGCACATAACCAAGCTCAGTTAGGTGATGGTGGTTTAATACAGCGCCAGATTAGTCGCTTAGTCCAAGTAGGTTTTGGTTTTTCTATGATAATTTGCTTACATTTCAGCAGTTTATAGTTGATAGCAACTTGCTGGTACCTTAATTACATACTAAATTTAACATAACAACCCTTTAAACAGGAATACAACCTAGCTTATCACACCACTTCTGTTGGGTGTGTTAATTATATACATGAGTGGCGAGACTTACATTTTAAAGTCGACTCCGAACGTCAGATTTTTTGAGAAAGTTTTCATGGCAATTTTATTTACTCTCAGAGTTTTTGCCAATATACTGGTGAGTGGAAGTCATCTTTCGTTTTGTCTGAGATGTCTGAGCTGGAGTTTAAACCAAAGGCTCTCGTCTAATAAGGCAGCACATTACTTATTAGACTGATGGGAACTCTTTGGTGCCTACAAATACCGAACATTACATTGACACATGGGATATTTGGATTTGACGTTATCCAATTTCCACCTATGTTTGTGATAATTTCCAGATTATCTTAATGGATTGATGATTCCTTTGTTATTTTCGTTTTAAAGAAAAAAATTTATTAACGTCAGTTATTGTGAAAACGAAAACTATTTGTTTTTTATTATTTATATTGCAGCACACGATACAGTCAAATTATATATTTTTTATGTGATTGTTTTTGTCGTTCTTTTTTTTAATAAAATTGTAAATGAAAACCACAACAACTACAACAACCAAAAAAAAAACTTCATAATAATAAATGACATTGAAGGATTACGAAATGAACACAGAAATGAAATCAAACTCGAAATAATTAAAAAGAAATTTAAAAAAAAAACAACATTTATTTGTAACTGTATATTACAATAACAACAACAAAACTATAAAAAATATTTAAAACAAAAATAATTAAAATGAACAAGTAAAAATGCATAGAAATTAAATTTTTCATTAAAGGAAAACCATTTTCAGTAAAAACAATAACAACAACAATAACAACAAAATACAATATTAATGGCTTACATTCGGCCAAATATAGAAAATATTTAAAAAAAAATTATATGCAAAAATATTATGTAGACTGGTTTAAATAAAAAATTTACAAAAAAAAAATTGTTAACTGCCTTATGCTGTGCTATGGTGCTTGCTATACTGGCTGAATGATTGACACAACAATTGCATTTAAATGTCATGCGAAACGTGCCAAATTGTCAAATAAGGCCAAAATGAAAAAGAAAACGAAAAAACTAAAAACTTAATATTTTAAATACTTTATTGAATTTTTGAATGAGAATTAGAATTCAAAAGTTTTTTAAGTAGTCTGTGTCTTAATTAGAATACTTTCGTTAGTTTTATTAAATGCTTGACCACTTGAAATCAACCGTCTAAAACAGGCAATTGTCATTGTTTTAATTAAAATCGTTTAATAAATTGTCAGTCATTCAATTCAAATAATTTAGAAAATTTTCCAAATAAATTGGCTAATTAAGTGGATGTTTTTCATATTTTTTTGAAAAGTTGCACACATTGTCCATCTAAACTGTACAAAAATAAATACTTAGTGTATTAAAGTTTTAATAAAATTTTAGTAGACGTTTGGCAAGTTGTATTCAAACAAAAAGGAAAATAAAGAGAGTCAAAAACTTTTCTCAAAGCAAGTCGCCGTAGTGTAGTAGGTAGTGTGTTGGGTTATTAGACATAAAGCCCGGTTTCATATCCATCATCCATCAGACATGAAAACGCAATATATCTCAGCAGATTTCTGGCAAAAACTCTGAGAGTAAATAAACCTGCCATGAAAAAGATTCTCAAAAATCTGTCGTTAAACTGTAGCTCCCGCCACTCACGTGTAAAATTAACACACGCAACATGAGTGGCGTGTGAAGCTAGGCCGAAATCCTGACTGAAGGGTTGTAATGGCCAATTATGTATGTATGGATGGGTTTGACGCCATATAAGTCATGCGTCAGACTATCCAGAAATAATCTCAGTTAGGTAACCAGTCTTTTAACACAACACTGTAGACTCAGTGTACACTTTTTCAGAACGGTGTTGTCTTAAGTCAAATATGTAAAGAGTGTTTTTTATAGAGGTATAGAACTTTAAGTTGCAATAAAACAAGGATGGATTATTCGATTGACATGAATTTTATTTACCCGAAAGATAATCTTGTGGCATTACATTTTAAATATGATTTCTGGCATATGACCGCCACGGCTGGCGCGAATGTAGTCCAATCTGGACGTCCAATTTTCGATGACTTTTTCCAACATTTGTGGCCGTATATCGGCAATAATACGGCGAATGTTGTCTTCCAAATGGTCAAGCGTTTGTGGCTTTACCGCATAGACCAATGACTTTACATAGCCCCACAGAAAGTAGTCTAGCGGTGTTAAATCACAAGATCTTGGAGGCCAATTCACAGGTCCAAAACGTGAAATTAGGCGGTCACCAAACGTGTCTTTCAATAAATCTATTGTGGCACGAGCTGTGTGACATGTTGCGCCATCTCGTTGAAACCACATCTCCTGGACATCATGGTCATGGCTCTATACCGACCACCATTGACTGTAACGTTCTGGCCACCATCGTTTTTGAAAAAGTACGGACCAATGATTCCACCAGCCCATAAAGCGCACCAAACAGTCAGTTTTTCTGGATGTAACGGTGTTTCCACATACACTTGAGATTACCTTCACTCCAAATGCGGCAGTTTTGTTTGTTGACGTAGCCATTCAACCAGAAGTGCGCTTAATCGCTAAACAAAATTCGCTTATGAAAATCGGGAACAACGGTAATCTCGTTTTGGGCCCATTCGACGAATCTACGCCTTACTTGATGATCGTTTGGCTTCAAATCTTGGACGAGTTGGATTTTGTAAGCACGCAAACCTAGATCCTTCCGCAAAATCTTCCATAAAGTGGATGGATACAGATCCAATTCCTGTGCTCGATGGCGGATGGACTCATTCGGGTCTTCCCCAATGCTACGCTCTACAGCAGCAATAGCTTCTTCTGTACGCACCGTACAGCGTCTCTGGGGATGCGAGTTATCAATAAGAGTAAACGTGGTGCGAAAACGTTCCATGGTTAATCGAATTAACTGGACGATTTTGTCGACGATAAAATGGACGTAGTGCGCGATACGTTTTCCGCACAGCAGTGACGGTAGGAAATAAATTCTTGGAACCTGTGTGGCATTAAACCACACCACAAAGAAACACCTGAGTGAGTACATATCAGATGCTATGCAGGGGAATGTCATTGTTGAGTTCTCAGGGCAATATAATTGTAGGAGACATTATAGTAATACCCTATAAAGTTTGATTAAAGTACAATAAATTGTATATGCGCAGTGTAAGTCTCCATTTCACAACAAGAATGTAAGATTATTTTACATCTTTTCTAGTACTTTGTAAATATTGAGGAGTCTTCCTGTGTTCTGGTGATTCTAATGCCTCATCACAGAATCTACAAAATGGTTTTGAGGCGATCAATATTCTTCACAAAATTTCCCTAAGTGTACAATACCCGATCAGAAAGACAGTTACTATTAGCATGCTATTCCTAACCTCAAACCATCAAACCTCCTCCCACTATATGTACAGTACAAAAGTTTAGATTATCTATCTTTATTTTCGTTCAGAATAGTTTTCCAAGATCTTCTGCCCATTGCATAGAAAAGTGCTGGCCTCATCTGTCCTCTCGTTTGCCTTGAATTGCCACATAACTTGGGATCCTACTCGCCTTTCCTAGCAATTTCAATTTGTTTCTTAAGAGAGTAGGTACCTTTCAGATTACCACACTCTCTCTCTCTCTCTCTCTCTCGTATTACCCCGTTGCTGAGTACTTCCTAAAGCCTTCACTGGTTCTGACTGCGATGCCACCTGATGAATATCGCGTTCTTCTCTAGCCAATCCAATGGACTTAAATCGAAAGTCTTAAATCTAGTGCCGGAATAGGATGGGTGCTAACTAGCGTAATTGGTCATTACAAACCTTCAGTCAGGACTTTTCATGTCAATTTGATTTACTCTTTGAGTTTTTGCCAGATATCTGCTGAGAGGAAGTCGCTGGCGAAATATTTATTTTCATATTTCACTGTATTGGAGATGTCTGACCTGGTGTTTGAACCGTCGCCTCATGTCGAATAAGCCAACAGACTACTTAGCAGATTACGGCGACTTCACCTGACTTAACCTAACTTGAAATGAAGCGAATTTTTTCAGTATTAACGTTCAGGAAATGATCGAAACGAATCGCCTCACGCAAGTCTAGTAGATTTGCTTTTAAATGGTCCTGCAAGATATTGTCATTCATCCCCTTTAGTGACTTAATGCCATAATGACTCCTTTTAATACAATAACTTACGATACTACCCACGCGTTAATATGTAAATTATTTAATTTTTATTTAATTATTAAACTTCATGATTTCCATAAATAATCCTTTGCTTAAAAATATTTTCATTTAAAACTTGACAAAATAAATGACCTCCGGCATTAAGAAGAATTGAAGACAAAAAATCTGTTTATTTGAATAAATTTTAAGAATAATAAAAAACCATTTATTTTACAAACAACAACAACAAATAAAATTAAATAATGTGTTTTAAACAATATGCTGCTGTCATGTTAAGTTTAGAAGTTTAATTAAAGAATGAATGAACGAAAGAAATCTGAAAGTGAAAGGGTTAAAACGTTTGTGGGTAAATGTTCACATATTCATAAGTAGGTGGACAATTTAAAATTAATTTTATCTCGTAAATCTTTCTTAACATTTGCTAAAATTTTATTAAATATTGTGACTTTCTCTCACTGTTGTTATACAACAATTGCAAATGCTGTTTAAAAGTTTCCATTGATTGTTGAGAAATATTAAAGAATTTTATTAGACCGAGTTGACACTGTTACTGCTACCAATAACTGTTTTGTGATATTTTAGGCAACATAAATTTTTTTTTGTCTTTCTGTTTTCAGTTTTCTTGACTCAAGTATCATAATTTATTTAACATCCTACACAGTTTCCCACAAGATTAATTATTATGTGGGCCATGGCATTATAATTCGTAGAATTTAATAAAAAAAACCGTTAAAGAAATTCTAATTAATCAATGATAAAGAAATGCCGTTAGAAAAACAAGTTTATGTTGTATTTTTAGGTTATTTTATTGTTTAATTTTTGTAATTAAAGTTTAAAGGCAATTAATGATCGAAGTCGCCGTAGTCTAGTAGGTAGTGTATTGATTTATTAGATGTGAGGCCACGATTCAAACCTCGGGACAAATATTCCGATCAAAACGAAATATGAATATTTCTTCGGTGCGTGCCTGTCAATAGATTTCTGCCAAAAACTCTGTGAGTAAAATAAAATTGCCAAGAAAAGTTTCTCAAAAAAATATAATTCCGGTTCGACTTTAAACTGTAGGTGCCGCAACTCATGTCTAGAATTAATACACACAACATAAGTGGTGTGAGAAGCTAGATCGTAATCCTGATTGAAGGGTTGTAATAACCATTTTTGTATATACATATGGGGAATTTCAAGTCAAGTGACCCAATTTTTAAAATCGATGTCAACCGATTTGGATGAAATTTGCAGCAAGGTTAGTACTATTGGATAGTAAGCCAGACAGCTCACGTCGAAACTTTAACACTGTATATAAACAACTAATTTCCGAATGTCCTTAGAATGCAAATAATTTTTTAAGATCATTTAGGTAGTACGTTGTCATGAAAAATATTGAAAAATCTTATTCTTGAATTAAAAAATAATTTTTTTGATAGATATCCCACTCGGATCCCATTAAGCGATTATAAAGGCCTTAAAGGCAATTGTATAAGCTTTCTTTTGAGCAAAAAAAAAAAGCCCATTTTGAAAAAAAATTAAAAAAAAAAATAATTAAAAAAATTATTTTTGGAAATATTGAAGAAATAGCTATCTAATATCCTTTGGAAAATTTTTGCTAGGACCAATAAGTGAAAAGTTACACACATTTTAAAAAAAATTCTGTATGACCAAAATGTCCAACTTTGGCCCCCTCTAACTCCGGCAGTTCTTGACTGATATAACTGAAAATTTGTGTCTGGCCTACTATACAATAGTACTAACCTTGGTGCGAATTTCATCCAAATCGGAAGACATCGATTTTAAAAATTGGATCACTTGACACGAAGTTCCCCATATATATGTATGTGATTAGTTTCTTTCTGATAGGATTACAGTTTCTCAAATATTTTTGAGCGTAATTCTTATAAAAAAAAATTAGATCGTCTGAAGTCATTTGTCCAACTTAAGCACTGAATTAATTGGCAAAGGTTGCCAATTGGTGTTTAATTTTAGCCATTGATATGCCAAGTGAAAAGCAATGAATCAATGACTGTCACAGAATGCATCATGCATTATGGACAAAGTTTTGTTTAATATCTTCCACATCGAAATCCTGTGAATTAACTTCAAAACTATGAAAATGATGTCCAAAATATCTTAAATTCTTAATCGATTTTAAAAAATTCTCAGATAAACAAAATTTTCCACCATATTCATGCTGAGTCTATTAAAATACATATATCGGGTCTTTTAACAGGTACATCCCAAATTTGGCGGTTGATAATTTCCATCTTGTTGCGGCTACGTCTCACTATGTGGCATTTTGCCTGGAAACCTGGCCAAAATTAATAGAAGTGTTTTATGAGTTAATGGCTGGAATTTGTTGATAGTGTTAGTGATAATTAGGCCCAAGGAGGAAGCCAACTGATTTTGGTTTAAATCGGTCGGTGATTTCCCCTAGCCCCCATACAAATTCCCCTCGAAATTGCACTTATTTACACATAATTATAGTAATTATGCAACAATCATGATAAAATTTAGCATGGATCAGTTCTGTGTACTAAGAAATCATGGTGTAATATTTGGTGAAAATCGGATCACATTTGACCCTAGTCCCCATATAAAGTCCCCTTTAATTCGGTATGAACGTGTATTTTGTAAATCTAAATCATATTACCAAATTTTGTTATGGTCGGTCCATAATTGCCCCTTGGTCCAAAATAGGGCCCCTTAAGAAAATATGTTTAGCAATTATAATTGGCTTAAAAATTTTATTACCTCGATGAAATTCGACATGAACATGTTTAATATGAATGTGAATCATTTATGATCACATTTTATTATGATCGCGTCATAAGTGCCCCTAGGTACCACATACGGTCCATTAAGAAAATCTAACATACATCTCATATTGTTATAATAGCTGATATACATACATATGTAATTAAATTTTTAAACTTCTATGATAATTAATATTTATTCATAATATTTAATTTACATTATTTAATACTTAACTTAAAAAATACTTAAAAAGTGAAACTAACTACAATCGTTAAAATCGTTATCATTTTTATCATCAATGTCAGGAAGGAGTAATTTAATAATATCTGAATTCCTTCGCAATTTTTGTGTACTGCAGCTTATAAAAGGGTAACTGCTTAAAACTAGCCTATTCAGGACATCTCGATTGGTATCGCTTCAACTGAATTTCCTCGCATAATTCGTACGCCATATGGCTTTATTGCCTACGGCCTTATTACACTGCGTCGTCAAATTTTTTTAATTTTTCAAAAAAAAGTAAAATTTTCAAAAATCGCCAAAAATAATTGGGCAAATTTGCGCAAACTTTTCCTTTTGTTCCTGAATCTAGAAAGGTCATATCTTCTTGTGGTATATAACATTAAACTACTAAAAACTACTTTCACCTTTTTTGGTAGGGTAAAAAAATGTGAAATTTTTATTATTTTTAAATTTTGAACGAATAATTTTAACATTAATATCTGAGATATATATATAAAAACAAACTGAAAGTAGCAGTTGCTCATACCTTTCAAATAAAAGAAAAATCAATATAAACCCTCTATTCGTTTAGCCACAAAAAAATATCATATAAACCTATTAGAATTTCAAAAAAAAACACCAAAAACGCATTTAATTTTCTTCACTTTCCTGACTTTGACATCGTCTCAAGTCTACAAATCTCAACTTACAGTCGTGAAAATTCACTATATAATGCAGAATTTTATTTTCTACCGAACTGCATACTCAATTTCTTAAATTTCTTTAAATTCATTTTTGCCTTTTTGGCCAGCTTTTCATGGTAAATGCCACATAGTGCGTCTGTCTAATTAGTTGTCATTTAGTCAGTATGTTTTGACAACGCCGTGAGTTCATTGAATGGATATTTTGCTTCGCAAAATCATATTCAACGATGAGGCCCATCTCTGGATGAATATGTGCGTGCAGAAACAAAGTCCTCCAATTTGGGACAATAACAATCCACATGGGTTGCCAGACGGTGCAATACATTCTGAAAAAGGCACTTTTTGGTGTGATTTTGGCAAGCGGCATCTTGCTCACATATTTCTTTGAGAACGAAGATGACTAGACCATCACTCCCAGCGGGAAGCACTATAGGCCAATAATATTAACATCCTTTTATCTGAATTGGAAAATCTGGTAACCAACGCCATTTGGTTAGAACAGAGATGAGCTGCTACACGAGCGATTTCATGCACGGTCACCTCACATGGAAGTGATGAGAGATGATCATCGAGATCATGCTATTTGAGACATGTTAGACTTCTTCTTGTGAGGTTTTCTTAAGCCGCAGGTATATACGAATAAGCACAAATCACAGCGACTCTCAAAGCTAACATAACCCATGCCATCGCTTAAATTCAGCCTGATTTATGAGCCAGAGTTTATCATAATTGGTCCTGTGTCCGCTCATAACTCCTTGAGCGCACAGCCACTTCATGAGCCAGAGTCATAAGAAATTTCAAATTTCGTATGCTCTCCAGCCAGAGAAGCTGTGGAAAATTTCTTGAAAATTTCATTTCTTCTAGTAAAGAAAAGTATTTGCAACCAAACATTATACAGAATACCTAGGATTCCCTATGAACATGAACATTTTTCTAAAGCTTTACAAATTTTATTATGTTCTATACAGACTACTGACTGCTCTCTCTCTCTCTCTATTATATTTCTCCAATAATTTTCTTTCTTTTCATTTTAATTGCAGGCTCAGCCAAAAAGAAAACAATAACATCACAAGGCATTTGAACAATTAAAATCGAACGTTTTTTTTTTGGTTTTAAGAGCTCCGAAGGAGAAAAGAAACAATAAAAAGACAAATTCCACATGCAGCTTGTCAAACTGCTTTAGAATGAAATGGATGTGCAACAAAGACTTGGTCTTAGACCAACAACAACAGCAACGACAGCAACAACATCACCAACACCCTCAACATCAACAAATAAAACATATTTTGCAACAACTAATCCAACAGCTAAAGCGAGAACGAATCACACAAATGTTGGCCCTGGCAACAATGGAAGACTTTACGGAATACGTTGTTGGCAAGAGATTAAAGTTGACATGGATAACAACGCCGAAAACGACTACACAAACGATTCATACGAACATAAGGAACGTGAAAAGCCTCTTTTTAAAATATGGTGTGAACAGGCAACTGACAATGGCCTCGACAGTATATCAAAGCAGGATAATAATGAAAATAAAATACCGGATGTCATGCCAGACTACAGCAGCAATAACAACCAACATAATAACGATAATGATTATCATCATCGTGTTTTTGCTGATAGCAGAAGAGAAGAGCCAAATAGTTTGTCGCAAACATTCCGTTGCATGTTGCGTACATTCAATAGAACAGCGAAACAACAGGCATCCAAACTACAATATAATTGTCAGCCTATGGATACACAAGTGGATGACAAACTATTTAATACACCCGCCAACTATTTTAACACACCTTTCGGCAAACAGCAGCAGCAACAGCATTTGCAATTTGTTAATGAAACTGAAAAGATGTTGGTATTGTCAACGAATATCAACAACAGCAGTTTTAGCAATGGCTACATCAGCAATAACACAAACCTGCCATCATACAATAGCCAAGAATATCAGCAGCCTACAACAACTACAACAACAACAAGTACGGGTATTTTACAGAAATGTAGGGCGCAACTAAAATTAATTGTTGAAGATATACAACAACCACTCCAAGAATTCCAAATAACATTTAATCACCAGCAACAGCAGCATCAACAACAAGGCCAAAACTATGTTTCAACTGAAATAAGCCGTTGGCCTACTCATGCTGTATATAAGGGCAGCCAAGCCAATAGTAACAGTAACAGTAGCAGTAGTAATAGTGACAGCCGTAGTCTTAGTGGCAGTGATAGTTTTAATTTTAACTATAGTCCCATAGCTTTAGAATCGTCTATACCTGCTGAATTAACTTCTCATAACACACAGTGTCCGCCTGTAGTACAAAGCTTAACAATTTCATGTCAAAATCCAGCTGAGCTTTTCTCTTCCGTTGTAACACCCTCCAATATTTTGCCACACAAAATTAAATGTTTCCTAACGAATAGCCTGAAAGATTTAACAAGAAATTTAACTTCGCATGGCACATCTCTAGCACTGGATTATTTACCCACATTGGGTTTAACATCAGCTTCATACTCAGCTGAGGACTACTACACCAATCAATCGTTATACTCGAGTAGCAGTAATTGGTTGGAGGATGATCCCTTGTCTTGGAATTTATCCATAATGAACAGTTCGTCCGCTCTTGTCAATTCATCAATGTCGTCAACAGACGCGTCTTTGTCTGCCTTAAATTTTCTACCCGCTAACAATAGCAACTTAAGCTCTTTGGATCAGGCCATGGCAGTGCCCATTAAAGGTTTCGATTGGAGTTTTTTATTCGTTATATTTTTCATATTTGCCGGTGGTTTGGGTAATATATTGGTATGCCTGGCAGTGGCCTTGGATCGTCGCTTACAAAATGTTACCAATTATTTCTTATTTTCATTGGCCATAGCGGATCTACTCGTTAGTTTATTTGTCATGCCGTTGGGAGCTATACCAGCATTTTTGGGTAAGTAGAAGAAGAGAAAAGAAAATAGTAAAAAATCTAAAACAAATATGTATTCAAAGCCTTTAAGTATGCTAAGGAGAAGCAAAATAAATAATAACAATATAAGAGGCTTTTACAAACCCTTAAAATATCACACCTGTGGCCTAAAGGAAACATAAATACAGATTAAGATAACCAGAAAAGCATGGTCGCATGCTAACAATGTATAGTAATTTTATTACCTTATGGTTACAAAGGTAGGCTATAAAAATATCCTTAATTTATGAGCCTTAAAATAGGCAACTAAAAACGAATTCAGATCTTATCCACAAGAAAACATTTTCAATAGGTTGCCGTACCGTTCAGTGAATTGAAAGATTTTAATTTAAGAAAAATTTTTTAAATTTTAAAATTGAATTAAATTAAATTGAATTAAAATCCTTAAAATATGCTACATAATACATTGTTTTACAATTTAAGTTGTATGCAAATTACATAGGTAAATAAATTATCGGCCCTATTAACCTTCATTATACTTAATGTTTATCTTAAAAGCAACATTTATAAATAATATTTTAAAAGGTTATAAATCCTTGAATTAGGCAACAAAAAAGAAATAATAATTTCAAGCTGATATAAAAAGGCCACAAGAATGGGAAGATACTGAACTTGAAAGCAGAACATCTTGTTATCTCACCCGTAATGTGTACTATATTTTATGCAGAGAACTGTTGAATGTTGTTGTTAAGGCATCCGTAATGTACACTTAAATTAATTGAAGACCATTAATACTTACAATATTTCCAAAGAGAAAAAAAATAAATATTTAATTTATGAAATATATTTCTTTAACGTTTTAATAACCCAAGACTTTTTCTCCCACCAACAAGATTTTTAAAGCCTAAATGTATGCTTCAGTTTAGTTTTTTAATACGCCTACATAATATATACTGTATAATATCCTCCTCTTTTAAAGCATCACAAAATAAACATTATTTAAGCCTAAAAGTAGGCAATGTATATATATAGTAATGTTTTTCAAAATTGTTAATTAAAGCATACATATGTGTCCACTTCTTTGTTCTGTTTTTTTTTAGAAAAGCAAAAACTTCCATTAAAAATGGATTTCCTAAGTGTAAAGGAACAACTTTGTATGATACGCAGTCTTTTATGAACTCCATTTCCATTTTTTTCCTAAAAATAGGCAAACAAAGAAAATTAATGAAACATTTAAAAGAATACAAACTAATTTCTCCAGCCATGCATACAATGTAATTTTAATTTAAAGTAACCTTAAAGTAGGCAGTAAAATATTTTTGGAATTCCTACTATACGTGGCCATGGCCATTTTATTGAAAATTTTCTGTTTAATTTTCTGAAAACAAATCATTTGAGCAGTAAAGTTTAGATGTATAATGTTTGTTTTATTATAAAAGAAAAGTTGCTGCCCTAAAGTAGGCTGTGGATTTATATTTTTTATGGTTTTGCTTTTTTCTTTATAGTAAAACAAATGGCATGAACATTAAATAAATCCTATAAATTTCAATAATTCTATGAGAAACTTCATATGTGATAGCCTTTATAAATTTTAAGTTTTTCTTAAAGCACATCATTAGGCTTAAAAATTAAAATAGATTATTTTAAAAACACCAAAATTGTTTCCACATGATTAGGCCACACAAACAGCCCAAAAAAAGAGCTTTCGTTTATATCTATTTTATAATATTTTGTTTTAGAGGTAGGGTTGCCATACACCATCCAAATACTATAATTAATATTATATTCCCAACAGAAAAATCTTTCTTGTATTAAGGAATATATTGCGAGTATCTTTTTATTTCATGTAATATTTTCTGTGATTTATTTTAACACATTTTATTTTAAAGAATACCTTAGGGATTACAAAATACATTAATTTTCAAAATACAATGTGTTTAATTTAAAAATGGCGAACGTTTTTTTAATAAATTAAAAAAATGTTAAGCCATTGTCTAAATGCCATTAAACCAAATCTAAATGACATCTCGTGCTTTAAAAAATAAATTCTGTTCTAAATTAATTAGCCTACTTTTAGGGGTTAAATAAAACAAGATAAACCATAAATTAAAAAGGTGTTAAAGGCTTTGAAGAAGATGTCCTAAAAAATAAATAAAGTATATTATTGCCACGATAAAGAAAACTATCAAGATCTTAAAGGTCCCTTGAATTACAATACGCAAAAGGGTAAAACAAACAGTCACAGAAAAAAGTCGACATACATCGCTGTATGTAGAATACTACTTGACTGTGTATCATTCTGATTGGGCAGCCGATTCTATATGCAAGCATAGGAAATAAAAATGAAGACTTCGAACAAATAATGGAAAAGCATGTGTACGTGTACACAAGTGAAAATGTGAAATGTTAATAAAAATTTTGGACAAGAAATAATCTGATGATAGGGTGACTACATCTTAAAATTACCTAGAGACCTCGAAGAGAAGGACTGTCGAACTGTTTACGACAACCAGATAAGATCAAATACAGCAAAAGAAACAAGCCAATTTGGGCTTCTTAGTGCAACACAGCTTTTTTTCTTTAAGCTGCTGTGAAACACCTCAACGCGGGTCTTAAGGATTCATGAACATAGAGAAAGATTACAATAATACTCTGGCTGAACTTTATATCAAACAGAAGCCTGGAAATATAGTTGCATAGATAGCGTTTTGTCAAATGATATTCAACCAAGATGGCTATATAAAAGAAAGAGTTCGCATTCAGAACATGTCTCAAATCGACTACAAAAGTGTCAAGAATCAGTTAAAAATTAATTTAAATTTAAAGCCACTGTAGTCTAGCAGGAAGAGGTGCTACACCCGGCACACTTTTCTAAAAAACGAAATATGAAAAAATATTACTTCTCAGCAGTCTTCTAGCAAAAACCCTAAGAATAAATAAACTTGTCATGAAAAGTTTCTCAAAATTTGTCGTTCGGAGTGGACATTGAACTGTGGAACTCACCACTAATCACACGACAGGAGTAGTGTGAGAAGCTTGGTTGTAATCTTGACTAAAGGGTTGAAATGGCTAATTAAGTAAGTAATTTGACAGATGCCTCTTCAACAATATGGCCGTTATCAACTGTCACAGTCGGAAAATACATATAGTAATGGAAAACCTTATATATTATTAAGCACTGTTCCAAAGCCCGGTACAATTACCTAAGGTCTGTCTAGAATGGCAAAATCACGTGTCAATTAATACTGAACCTTAACAAATGAACACGAAAGATTTTTTATAAACTGTGGGCTTTTTTCTCCAGTATTTTTTTTTTCAAATATTTTGCTTTTATGGATTCCATTTTCACATTTCTCCTTTAAATATTAACAGTTCAAGTATGAATTTTATGCATCGGAAATATTTCAACTTTTTGGCCAAAGAAAATAAATAAAAAGAAATAAAATTTGTTTGTTCTTTGAAAAGATTTACAATTTGTTTAATGGAAATCAAAATGGAACCAAGCCAACGAATCTATATTAATTTCCACAAAAAATTGATGCATATTTTAAGGCTTGAAAAGCACCAGAGAGAAAAAATTAGCATAACATTAGGAAAATATTTTTGGAAACTTTTCAATTTACAATGAACCATACCATTTAAAATATGAGTGCAATCAAACACGGAAAGCCTGAATAGGTTTATTAAAAAAAAAAAAGAAAACCAAATAAATTTAGCGCCTTATTGCAAATCCTATAAGCCACGCAAAGTTTAATGAAACAAAAAGTCCTCTTTTAATGAAGTAGAAACAAATCCGGAACCCTTTTTTTAATGAAATGTATAAAATGACATTAAAAACACAAACTTAACACGTTAAAAAAGCCTAAAAGTATGCTTCAATAAAAATTAAATTCTAAATTTTTCGTTTTGAAAAGTATGTTTGGATTTAAAGAGGCATTAAATTTGAATAATTGCACATGAAACGAAGACGAAAAATTAATTTAAAAGTTTAGATTGTTTAAAAAATAAAACTTTGTTATGTGAAATTAAGAAAAGGGGAAAAAACGAATTCAAAATAAAGTGGTAGACGCCACCCCAAAAATTCCTTTGCAAAGCAAATAAGCCACAAAATAGGCTGAAATTTCTTTTTTAACACTAAACTTTTATTTTTTTTTGTTTTGTTTTGTTTTGCAAAAACATAAAAGAAGGGAAACAATAAAAAAATTTTAATATTTTCTTTACGTTTTATTTTCTCTTGAATGGATTTAAAGTATTTTCTTTCAACTGAAGAAAAACTTTTTTAAATAAACAATACAACCGGATACTGGGGGTGTGTTTGTGTATTTGTATGTGAAAATTTGTTTTTCGCTAACCAAGCAATTCATTTAAATTTTCTTACCCCTTTTTCGATCCTTTTCTTCATTTTTTTTTTCTTTTTTTCTGGCACTTCATTAATATTATTACGGCCTTTATTTTTCACACTTGCTGTACAAGAACAAAAAAAGTGTCTTAAATTTCTGATCCTTTTCATTATGCTGAACAATTTTTTTTTCGTATAAATTATCTTTTTTGCCGACATTTCTTTTGATTGGTTTTAAATGAATTACTATAATTGGCCAGAATAGTTGCATGCCAAAAAATTCAAAATATTTTATACTCAGTCCTTATGAAAAACGTAATTTGATCCAATATTTAAAATAAACCAACAAAAACGTCTATCGTATAGATATCCAAAATTCTGGGATGGTATGCCATAAAACATACATGGTATAAAGTAAACGACAATAAAAGCTGGCGGCAGATGCAGTACCTCGGGCTGCATTTGGGAGAAAATATAAAAAATATTGCTTGACAACTTCCTCTCAACACATTTCTGGCAAAAAGGAAAATTTCTATGAGAATTTTTTTAAAAATCTATCGCTCGGAGTCGACTTTAAACTGTAGTTCCCGCCACTCATGCATAAAATTAACACACACTTCCTTCCTAACTGAAGGGTTGCGTAATGACCAATTATGTACAGTGGTGGCCTTATAATTAGAAACGACTTGGTAGCATGTATGTTTATTAATTTCTTTTACAGTTTTCACTGTGTACCTGGGATCAAAGGCTTTGTTTGGAAGACGTCTGACATACGTTTTTCCATTGGAAAGATTGGGACAAATTAAACTTAGATTCGTCACTCCAGAGAACTCTGTTCCAGAAACATCGTTTCTAATTATAAGGCCACCACTGTATGTATGTATTATCATTACGACGAGGTGCCTTATTACTGCTAGCATACGATCCATTGCCCTCTCTTACTTTTAAGGTCTCCCTATAATGTCTCTTTTAAGCCTATTTCTCTCAGAATATATTTCAGGATATTGCTCTTTCAATAACAATTCCCTCCGCAGCACCTAATATGCTCCCAGGTTTTTATTCCTGGGATGCATTGATGTTCCACAGGTTCCAAGAGTGTGTTCCGATGATTCATTCTCATCACCACAAAATTTACATGTTGGGCTCGAACCAACAACCATTCTAAATAAGTGTACAATGAGTCTACTGTGCTCTGACCAGAGACCGTTTGCGTACCTTAGGTTATTCTGACATAGTCCTATGCACAAATCCGATCTCCTCTTAATGTAGTTTCCCAATAAAAGTTTAGATTGTCTCAAAACTTGGTTTCAGAAGAGTCTTTCCCTCTCTTTATATTTCCTTTCGTTGAACATTTCTTTCCAAATTTTCGCTCCTCCTTCAGAGTAGATTTCTGGTGTCAACAACTGCGATAAAGCTGCCCTTCTCGCAAGCTCGTCTACTTGGTCATTGTCGAGAATTCTCACAGGAGCTGAGACCCAGCAGAGGGTAATTTTATTTTCCCTACCTAGCCGATACAGCTTTTCCACACAGTTCCATACTATCTTCGAACCAATTGTTCGAATAACGGATTGATTATGTGAGGTTCAATAATGGGGCCTTCAGCTGTATACATTCCTATCGAAATAAGTAAGAAGCTACCGTTACGATGAATGGAAAGCATGTAGTACTAACTTAATTTTTGGGAACAAAGATATTAGGAACCAATAAGGCAGCACAGCCAGCTATACAACGTGTCTACCAGAAGATTTATTGTAACTTTCTTGATAACAACTTTCTTTACAAATTGGTTCCACTCATTAGCTTCCTTGTTTGTGGGAGTTAGCGAATGTGAATTACATTTTATGGGCGTTGCTAAGTTATAAGTTTAAAACGACAAACCAGCAACTCTTTGAAGCATTGAAAGTCAGTATTTATGCTACCATTGACGCCACACCGATACAGATTGGTGGGAAAAAATAGTACAAATTTAAACCTGTAAGTTTCATAGAAAAAAAAACTGATCCAATTGCCTTTTGCAGACTTCTATTCATGCTGTTGAGAAAGTTCTGTAGATATCCAAATGAATGATGATCAGAAGGTGTTAAATCCGGGCTATAAAATAGGTGCATCCGAACTTTTCAAGTAAACTCTCACAGTTTCTGCCCTGTCATTATAAATGTAGTGGTGTTGTCATGATCAATTTGATCATTTATAGTCGTTTTGATTGAAACTAATCTCGTAAATTGTTGATAGTAGAGTTCAGAACCAATCTTTTAACCAATTTGAAGTGAACAAGTCCTTTCCCTGCAATTGCTGCATATTAATTACATACATACATACGTACACAATTGGTCATTACAACCCTTCAATTAGGTTTACGACCCAGCTTGTCACACTACTTATGTTTTGTATGTTAATTTTATATATGAGTGGAGGGACCTACAAGTACAAATTGCCATGAAGTTTCTCAAAAAATTTGTCGTTCTGAGTCGACTTTAAACTGTAGGTCCCGCCACTCATGTATAAAATTAACATACACACAACATAAGTGGTATTAGAAACTAGGACCATAACCCTAAATGAAGGGTTGTAATGACCAATTATCTAAGCATATATGTATGTATGTACGTATTAAATTTAATCTAACAAATGATGGGGAAACTATTATCATTTCCTGTTTCCGGTTAAATATGAAAACACGCTAACAACAGTTTCAAGATCGCAATTTCACGTACAAATAAATTGTAAATTTCTGTATGTACACACAGTTACTAAAGTGTACATACGGAACATAAGTGATGTGAGAAACTAGGCCTGACTGCATGGGTTGTAATGACCAATTATTTATGTATGTGGTGGGGCCTACAGTTTAAAGTCGATTCCATACGACAGATTTTTGAGAATCTTTTCCATAGCAATTTTATTTACTCTCACAGTTTTTGACAGAAATCTGTTGAGAGGTATATGTTTTCATATTTCGTTTTGTTGCAGATGTCTGACCTGAGTCTTGAACCTGGATTTTGAACCGTAATAAGCCAACACACTACCAACTAGACTACGACGACTATTGAATATAAACTAAAGAAACTTTTTTGTTATTAACACTTTAGATATGTGAAATGTTTAAAATAAAAAAAAATTTTAAAATATTTATAGAATCGTTCCGGTATTTTTTTCTTGTTTTTTTGTTTAAAACTGTTTTATATGCGAATAGATTTTAACATTCCACATTCCGTATGTAGCACGTGAACTTATTTTGCGTCATTAACAAAATCGTTTATTTGAAAACAAACGTAATAAATTTCCATTTAATGTAGAGAGCTTCTTTTGAAATAGAGCAATAAATTTGAAAAACAAAATATTTTCTTTCATCAGGCCAAAGCCTTATAAAATGTATTCAATTGATATCATTAGTATAACATGATAGACTCATTTGTATACAATGTTTACACATCAAATTGCATTAAGTTATCTTTGTTAATAAATTAAATACTTTTGTTTTGTTTAATAAATTCCGCTAAATGAGTATTTGAATTTGCCGCCCTACATACGTTAGTTTAGTGGTTAGTTAACCTTCCCTTTGGGTATTAAATTACTTTAAATCATGCCATTCTACTCCCTCTCTCTCTCTCTCTCTTTCACTCTCTAAACGTTTTGTGTATATAAACAGTAGAAAATATTTCAAAAGTATGTTCTTCCATGGATTAAAAAAAAGAAATTTTTCCTTTACACTGCTATGGTATTACCAAGAATTTTTGGCAGAATTAAGAAATAAATTTTATGCAGTCAAGAAAATACCATCGCATGGTCTAAAGATTATTGGAAATTGCAATAACACGTTACACAAAAAATGCAATAAATTTTTAAAAAAGTATTGGATAGGAAGCAATGTTAAACCAGAGATTTCCAGCAAAAGCATGGTAGTTAATGGTAAAAATATGGAAAGCAAAATATACATCCCTTGAAATAAAATTAATTTTATACATTTACATCGGCCTTCGATTGCAAAAATATGTTCTTCTGTCCAACATTATTGTTAATTATTCCACTCAGTAGATATCTTTATTGTTTATAATACAAACAGAAGAGCTTTCTAGGATGCGATCTCCCAAACCGTTGTTAAGGCCAGAACCCTTTTGTATAGTGTGAGTGGCTCAATGTAAAGGAATGCTCTACAAAAGGGAAGATATAGAGAAGCAAAGGCTCTTCTCAAACCAAGAGGTAAAAGTTTTATTGGTAAATTGCAATAAGAGAAGACCTGAGCCGTACATCAGATTATCCAGGAATAACTTGAAGTTGGTAACCAGTCGTTTAACAATGCACTGTAAGCTCAGGGTCAGCGACACTAACAGGTAGATAATTTGACCTTGGAAATTAATTCTCTAAGATCTTTTGGACATTAATGCATCCTAAGAGACACCCCTTGATTCATATCATAAGGGGAGAAAAATAGATCATATGGTCGCAGTACTAGGTTAGGTCGAAGTGGTAGCTCTGATAGCAAAGAGCTCACTTGAGCACGCATAGCGGTCCGTTGTGATGCCACGAACGAACGCAGTCTCTGTACTGACCAAGTTCCACCAAAATCAGGAAAGAAAGGGAAGTTGGTCGCAGTACTAAGGCAACGATAAATATCAAGTGCTATGCATGTTTTTGTCACATACGCGGAGCAGCATACTGAAACTTGTAACGGCAATATGTTTCGAAGTCACATTATAGGGATACCTTAAAAGCGTAATACAATGAATCGTATGGTCACAGTACTAAAGCAACGATAAATAGTCAGTCAACCACTGGGACAAGCTTTTTTTCATAATCATTAAAGATCATTGTCCATCAATTCATCTACACTTTTGGAGAGTATTTTACTTTTAACACAATTACAGTTACAATAAACACTACTCTGCACCTCTCTCTACTCTTACCTTGTTCCTTACTTTGTTGGTACTTCTTGTATCATGTGCCAGATAACTTTTCCCTGCGTCGATACAGTTTCTTCACATACAGGGTCTTTCATTAAGCGCATCCTAGCTTTAAATTTAAATAAACTAAAGTGTATATAAGATAACATTGAAATATTTTATACACTCGAAAGACATTATGCATGGAATATAGGTTAGGTAAGTTAACGGATCCTACTTAAAGGAAGAGGTCTCATACTTAGGCCAGCATTTATGGCCATCTTTCAAATGTCTGTCAAAAGCTTTTTGGCCGAGGCGCATCCAATATCCAATTTTCCAAATAGGGTCCGTTAACTTACCTAACCTATATTCCACGCATAATGTCTTTCGAATATATAAAAATATTTCAATGTTATCTTACATATACTTTATACTTTCTCTACTTGACATGACAATGGACTCATATTGCAAGAGCAGAATATCCAATGTAGCATAAGATGTTTGACATGATGCTGCGTCCTGTTGAAGCCACATGTAGTTAGTGTTAAGATCATCCAATTCAGAACAAAAGAAGTTAGTTATCACAGACCTATAGTGCTTGCCGTTGAGAGTGATAGACTGGCCAACGTTTTCTTAAAGGAATATGGACTAGGGATGCCAATCGGGAAATCCCGAATCACAAAATCCCGGGATTTTCGGGATTTCCAAAACTTATCCCGGGAATTTTCGGGATTGTAAATTCATACATATACACTTTATAAAGTAAGAAAAAAATTGAGTCTACGGCATTGTTTTTTTATTTACTATTACATTAAATAACACTCATGTATTTTTTCAAGTGTATCATGCAACAATGAAGTGAATATTCTATATCACTCGACATCGAACTGAATAAGAAAACAACTTTCATTGTTAAAAAGTTAAACGTTGCCCTCGAAGTCCAATAAAAACTGTTAATACATCTGATGGTTTAGACAATCAACTTTCTAAAGAAATAGTTTACTCTGCATATAGCTATCTTGAAACCATTTTTCCCACAAGTGTAGATTGCGAAAAAAATTTTCAGCGAAAGGATGTTTTTGTTTGCATCAATATGTATATGTATGTATGGAGACACAGATGAATTATTTTTATTTGTGTTACTTTTGTTCTGTTTTTTTATTTTATAACATGTGTATTGTGATAAAGATCAAAAATTAATGAAATTTTTAATAAAACAATTGTTTTTAGCTTTTTTATTAAGAGAAAATCCCGAAATCCCGGGATATTTCGGGAAATCCCGGGATTTTTCGATCCCGAATTGTCCCGAAAAATCACGGGATTTCGGGATCGGGATTTCAAAATCCCGAATACCGGGATTTTTAAAAATCAATCCCGTTTAGCATCTCTAATATGGACCAATGACATCGCTAGCTTAAAACCGATAACAAACAGTGAATTTTTCGAAATGCATTGGACATTCCTTGATCTCATTTTCACGTACCTATTCATCAAGAAATGCACCTCTTCACTGAAGTTTAACTTTCGATGAAAATTCTGGTCAGTTGCCAACTGCTCTAGAATTCATTCAGCAAACACGGGTCGTTGTCTATGGACGTCCATGGTGATTTGTCAAACAGTTTAAAACAATGACAATTTATTTGACAAATATTGGTTGAACAAGTTCGGAAGTCCCTATTGGAAGACCCTATGTACAACTTGCTAAATAGGTTATTAGTGAAGTTTTCAAAAAAAAATCAGTTTTTGTAGCATTAAAGTATTGCTTGCAACAAATTAAATTCTACATTCCTAAAGAATAATTAGAACACCATAGCATTGTGCTCAATGCAGGAGCGTTCTTCATTTCGCTCACTACCGAAAATAAGCAAGAAAAACAAAAAAGGAATCCGAATGATGTTTAGCAAATTAATTTGTTTCACAACTTTTTTCTCAATGCTTTTACCAAATGGGCCTCTCTTTCGTTTTTCATTTATTGTACAGCCAAGCAACAATAACACAACAAAAAAGAAAGAAAAAGAAAAAAAAGAAAAAAATACTGTTTCAGAAAAGACCACTCGAATGGGTGGCCAACTCAACAACTAATATTTACCCGGACCAGACAAACCTTTACAGACCAATAACATCGCATACAATATGAGTACGAAAGCAAACATGTATTGCTATTTCAATGTATAAAGCATGTGTGTTAGTGCATATATGGTTGTGTAGAGCAGTCTATTAGAAACACGAAAAAAAAATGAGAGAAAAATGAAAAGAATGTCAAAAGTTTGGTCAGTATTATGAAGAGTTTTTGTTCGGCTTCCTCTCTGAATACCAAAATTCACATTCAGGGTCTTACTTATGAGTACTTTCATTGTATGCTTGACTGGCTGGCTTAATGGTAGTTTGAAGAGAGTCATAAATATATATTAATACTGTACATACATACATTCATTCATACATTCACTCATTCTTTCATTCTTTCACTTGGGCACACATTGATTCTGATCAACTCATATGCCAGCGAGTATCAACAGTAGTGAGTGCTGCCAAAAACACTTCGTACACCTCATGGCACACTCTAAGCTTATTTGTCCTGATATGTGCCTTATATGTGTATTAACGTTTGTATGTATTGTAACGTGTAAGGACTATAAGGATCATTGGATTGGATTGGTTATTAAGGTATTGTTTTGTTATTGAAAAACTTTTCTTTGCTCACGTATATGTGCTGACAAGCCTTTAGACCATATTATCAAGAGATTTACGCTTAAAATTACATACTAAAAGCCAATAATAATCATAAGAGGTGAACTGCACTGCATACATACCACATGCTTCTGTTTCTGCTCTTGCTTCTGCTCTTGCTCGTTGTGTTAAAGACTATTTATTATTGTATTACAGTTAATGATTTATTTTTACCAGACTTAGTAGGTACATGAATATTTCAACAGACATACGGTTTTTTTCAACAGAATTTCCTATTAACATATGTAAGCCTTAAAGTATGCTTTAATTATTATGATACGATACAGGCAACCAACAGTATGCAATGAAATAAACAAGCAAATGTTGATTATCATCAAGATAAAGAAATAATGATAATGAAATTGAAATGTATTCTTAGTAAAAATAATTACATGATTATCATCTGTGTTTTTCTGTTTCCTTACCTTTTTCTTCCTTTGAACAGCAAAGAATACCAATCCACATGTATTTATCGATTATTTTCTTTCATTCAATTTCATTAATCAATTTTTTCCCAGCCAGCCAGATAGCAAATCCTAGGAGGGTTATACAAAGTACATTTTCTATGAAAAAATACAAGGCTTTTGCATCGGATTTTTTGATAATGAATTATTGTAAATGAGTTCTTTCTCATTAAATAGCACTCTTTGGCCTTTCACGATGTTTGCTGTTGATGTTATGTTTTCTTTGTATGGTCAGGATTAAGGCGTTTCTTAAAGTTCTAAAACTATTGTGAATATTTATTCAATTTCTTCCTTTTTCTTCCTTGTAGTTAAGCACTACAATAAGCACATTAACAGGAATTGATTATTTTTCAGTCCTTAATATCAAAAAATATATACATATGAATAAAATTGCTATGAAAAGTTGCTTAAATCTGCCATTCGGGTTTCACGTTAAGCTATAGGTTCCGCCACTCATGAATGAAATTAATACGCACAATATGGGTTGTGTGAGAAGCTAGGTTGTAATCTAGAGTAAGGCAATGGACAGCCAGTTCTACCTACCTACCTACCTAGGGAAGACAGTATCTATAATAATCGATTCTCATGGTGTTCGACTACACATTAAGAAAAAATTAATTAAGATTCCCGAAGTTTACCACCACACTTGTAATCACATCTGCCTCACGGTGCCCAGTTTCTGGTATTTAAATAATTAAGATGCCATAAATCACGTATACAAGTAAGTTTTGATTGATATTTAAAATGTCGTACAAATATTAAATGATTATTTGCAAAATGTTGCAGAATGTTGCATCAGAGATTATTAAAACACAAAAATTAAATTAAATTTTTTTTTAATTTTTCATTACCAGACAAGCAATCTATCACTTTTAATTCCACTTTAATATCTCTTAACGATGACAAATACAATGTAAATGACACACACACATACGAGTATTAATACAATGCAATACAAATATATACAAGATATAAAATGAAGCATAGTTTAAGGCAAATTCATTCATTGCAAGCAGTCATCTCTTTACAGTGCCTAGATATATGCAGCAGTTTTTGAGAATCTTAACACAGCAATAGACTGCAATATACGTATATAGAATTTCATATGATTTTTGATAAAAAAAAAAAATTGTCATTAAAACAATCACAATCACAATTACAATGAGAAGACAATGATGTAACAACAACCATAACCAGAGTAGATAGAATAGAAGCAAATAAAATTTAATTTAAATTACAATTATCTTATGAGGGGAGGATAAAGTAACCAAACTATCAGTCAAAAATAAAACAAAAGGAAAAGTCTCCCAGGGTAATTTAGCATGGCATTGTCAAGGCTGGCAAAAGAATTTGAATAAAACACCACAAAAAAATAAAGAAAAGATTCAAACGTTTTTCTAATTCAAATTTAACAACGTGATAGGCAACTGCAAACAACAACCAAAACTACTTTCCGAAATCAATGGTCCACATCTTTAAAATCAAATACACTGGATGTCGAAACAACAATTTTGAAAGCAAAACCTCATGTTATTGTTCCATTAGCGAAGGAGTGTCTAAGTAGGAGAATGAGCGGCAGTAACCACGTCTTTGTTTTTTCAGTAATTCAAGCGTTTCCTTAAACCTTTAAATAGGACTTCCAGACACGAGTGGACCTTTGGCAAGGTTAGATTTGGCGCAACGACAGCTTGAGGCATACTAAGGAACTGAGGAAAAATATGTTTGCTGCTTACTGCAATATTGTTTCGTCCAGCGACAAGCAGAATGGACAAGTTGCTGGTAAGCTGCTTTCGCCAAATAGCACCCCTTTAAGCCTCATAACAAAAGCACTTTATGAGCCCTAAAATTGTGACCTAAAATTGATTGCAAAAAAGTTCGCCTTTCCACACAACTCGTATCAAGTGATGCTGAGATCTCTGAAAGAGATACTGAGAGCTTAGAACATTTGCTCTCTGATTCTAAAGCAAAGGACAGACAGAGATAATACATACATGTATACATAATTGGTCATTACAAGCCTTCAGACAGGATTACAATCTAGTTTCTCAGATCACTTATGTTGTGTGTGTTTATTTTATACATGAGCTGCGGCATCTACAATTTAAAGCAGATTTTTAAGAAGCTTTTTCATGGCAATTTTATTTTGCGCTCAGAGCTTTTGCCAAAAATCTGCTGAGAGGAAATCGCCTTAGAAATATTTTTATCATATTTTGTTTTGGTTTGAACCGTGGCCTCACGTCTAATAAGCCAACACAATACCTACTAGACTACGGCAACTAAGGGTGTTTTTTATAGAGGTATAGAACTTTAAGTTGCAATAAAACAACGATGGATTATTCGATTGACATGAATTTTATTTATCCGAAAGATAATCTTGTGGCATTACATTTTAAATATGATTTCTGGCATATGACCGCCACGGCTGGCGCGGATGTAGTCCAATCTGGACGTCCAATTTTCGATGATTTTTTCCAACATTTGTGGTCGTATATCGGCAATAATACGGCGAATGTTGTCTTCCAAATGGTCAAGCGTTTGTGGCTTTACCGCATAGACCAATGACTTTACATAGCCCCACAGAAAGTAGTCTAGCGGTGTTAAATCACAAGATCTTGGAGGCCAATTCACAGGTCCAAAACGTGAAATTAGGCGGTCACCAAACGTGTCTTTCAATAAATCTATTGTGGCACGAGCTGTGTGACATGTTGCGCCGTCTTGTTGAACCACATCTCCTGGACATCATGGTTATTCAATTCAGGAATGAAAAAGTTTGTAATCATGGCTCTATACCGATCACCATTGACTGTAACGTTCTGGCCACCATCGTTTTTGAAAAAGTACGGACCAATGATTCCACCAGCCCATAAAGCGCACCAAACAGTCAGTTTTTCTGGATGTAACGATGTTTCCACATAAAGCGCACCAAACAGTCAGTCTGGATGTAACGGTGTTTCCACATACACTTGAGGATTACCTTCACGCCAAATGCGGCAGTTTTGTTTGTTGACGTAGCCATCCAACCAGAAGTGCGCTTCATCGCTAAACAAAATTCGCTTATGAAAGTCGGGAACAACGGTAATCTCGTTTTGGGCCCATTCGACGAATCTACGCCTTACTTGATGATCGTTTGGCTTCAAATCTTGCACGAGTTGGATTTTGTAAGCACGCAAACCAAGATCCTTCCGCAAAATCTTCCATAAAGTGGATGGACACAGATCCAATTCCTGTGCTCGATGGCGGATGGACTCATTCGGGTCTTCCTCAATGCTACGCTCTACAGCAGCAATAGCTTCTTCTGTACGCACCGTACAGCGTCTCTGGGGATGCGAGTTATCAATAAGTGTAAACGTGGTGCGAAAACGTTCCATGGTTAATCGAATTAACTGCTGTGATGGACGATTTTGTCGACGATAAAATGGACGTAGTGCGCGATACGTTTTCCGCACAGAACCATTATTTTCGAAATAAAATTGCACTATTTGCAAGCGTTGTTCAGGCGTGAGTCTATTCATGATGAATTGCCAAACCAAACTGAGAATAAATCACTTGACAGCTGTTAAATCGGTCGCCATCTTGAAAAGTAATGCCAACTTAAAGTTCTCTGTAAAAAACACCCTTTATTATATAAAAATTAATACATAAAATCAAATCATATAGGTACAGTGAGTTCCATCAATAAATTCACACTGGAAAAGTGTACATAAGGTATATAATATCTTGATCTGAAAATGTCTTCTTAATTATCGATCGTCTAATATTGTTTGTCTCATAGAAACACTCAGTGATAAGTCATTAATTTTCAAACACTGCGTATGAGTAATATCAATTGGAACACAAATAATTATTAATCATACGCACACAGTGTCCTTGAAATAAAGAATTCTTTTATAGAAGATTTATTCCTGTTATTATGCCATAAAAATGTTTTTATTCACATCATAATTATTATTATGTACGTTTTAAAAAATTTATTTTTTTGCTTAAAACCCAATTTGTTTTTTTATTGTTGGCCTTCAATTCAGCCACAAAACTTTTACACAATAAGAGGCAACACTTTTAAAAGTTTATTAAGAGATTTCGTTAAAAACAGGAAGTCTCTGGCAACCACGCAAATAAGAACAAAAAGAGAAAACCTTTTAACGAATCTTAATTTTCTTTCATAGTCACATTCACTTGCTGTCTCAATCTTATACACTTTAGTTTGTGGATTGCTTTTGACTTCCTCCTATTTGAAAACACTTAAAAAAACTAAATGAAACTGGGATATAAAGTGCACAAAAAATAAAAGGAAGTTTAACTGCCAACACTCTTTGCTTAAGTATTTAATCATGTTTTTGTCTTCTCTGTTTTGCTCTGATCTGCTCTGCTCTTCTCTTCTCTTTTTTATGTGGCTTTAAGTTTTTGTTATTAAAACAAACACACATAAAAAAAAACACTAAAGAAAAGAAAAATAAAGCAAAGCCAACAACCTTGAAAGTAGTTTTAAATTTGTTTGTTTTTTATTGTTTTTCTTTTAAAATTAAAACCATACAAGAGAGAGAGAGAGAAAAATGGAAGGCTGCCCATTAAATTATTTCACATTTTAAAAAGACTATAAGTTAGGACTGTGACGTTTTTTTTTTCAAAAGGAGCTCCCAGGTGTTCCGTGTGAAAGGACAACAGATTTCAAAAACGCTTAAAAAGGTATTTAAAATCAAATTAATAAATAATCTTCAGAGTAAGAGAACAAGGAATCAAAAGCTGTAACATCTGCATCAACACTTAGTTATTAAAAAATTAATTAAACCAGGTTGAACGTTTGCTCAAGCCATACATACATACATACATAATTGGCCATTACAACCCTTCAGTCAGGATTACGGCCTAGCTTTTCACACCACTCATGTTGTGTGCGTTAATTTTATAAGTGAGTGGCGGGACCTACAGTTTATCGTCGACTCCAAGCGACAGATTTTTGAGAAACTTTTTCATGGCAGGTTTATTTGCTCTCAGAGTTTTTGCCAAAAATCTGCTGAGACGAAGTCGTCGAAGAAAGTTTTATTTTATATTTCGTTTTGATGACGGACCTGGGATAGGAACCCGGTCTTTTCGTCTAATAAGCCAACACACTACCTACTAGACTACGGCGACTTGCTCAAGCCACATGCCTTCAAATTCTTATTATTGCTTAACACAATGAAAACTCATTTAATTCTGAGGCAAAAGGCCTATTGATTCTTAAAAAGCTTCCACTGGACACTGAAAGGTTTGCGAGCCTTTTTCTAGAATCTGTTGGAATCTCTTTTCTCACCCAGATATAGTCAGTTTACTTACTTAATTGTTCATTACAATTATTTAGTCAAGACAAAAACCTAGCTTCTTACACCACCTATGTTGTGTGCGTTAATTTCATACATGAGTGTCTTAAACGCCAATAAATAAGTATGTTGCAGAAAAACGTTGATACATGCCTAAAATAGGCATTATTTTTTGACATAATTATTGAATACAGGCTGTGAAGTAGTAGAGTTTTTTCTTAAGCTTGTATGATTTAGAAGAACATGATTTAGACAATCTGGCGGTGTAGGTAATGAGCAGTTTAACGTCGACAGCGAAAGACAGACAACAACCAAAATTACTTTACGAAATCAATGCCACTGGATAACTAAATGACAATTTTAAAGGCAGAACCTCATGTTATTGCTCCATTAGCGAAGACTTGTCTAAGCAGGGGAAGGAGAGGTAATCGCGTCTTTGTTTTTTCAGGAATTCAAGCGTTTCTTTAAACCTTTAAATAGGACTTCCAGACACGTGTGAATCTTTGGCAAATTTACAGTTTGCCACACGAGGCAATGGGAAGAAAATGGGGGAAAGTAACTATGCTGCTTACCGCAATTTTGTGCCGCCTAGGGCCTGGCATAACAAACAAGTTACTGACAAGCTGCTTTCGTCAAATAGCACCCATTTAAACCTCATAACAAGGGCACTTTACGGGAGATTGTAGCCTGAGTTATTATTTGAAAAAAATTGGCCTTTCTATGTAACTTCTGTCCAGTAATGTTGAGCGCTGTGAAAGTGATACCAAGAACTAACAGCATAAGCTGTACGATTCTAAAGTATGCGACAGACGGAGATAATCCACATATATGTACATAATTGGCAGGATTACGACCTAGCTTCTCACACCACTTATGTTATGTATGTTAACGGCAGATTTTTGAGAAGCTTTTTCATTGCAATTTGATTTACTCCCAGAGTATTTGCCAGAAGTCTATTGAGAGAGAGAAAGTATAATAAGTCAACACGCTACTAGACTACAATGACTTCAGATATAACTTCTGCGTGATAACTTCACTAAGGCCGAATAACTTTCCGCACTTTCTAGAATTTTGCCTTATTAAAGGAAATTAAATTATTGTAATCAAATCTATTTTAAACATATGTTTCTGTAAACTAAAGCGAAGTGTTGACCCTCAACCGCTCATCACTGCAACTGATCAAAAATATTGCCTGAGTAAAAACAATATGAATTTCGTTCTTTTTTTTCGCCTTCTTTTTCAATAAATTGCTTTACATAAAGAAGTATTAAATAAATTTTGCCATCAATATGCTGCATAAAATTTTAGTTGCCACTAAAATAAAAGTCGTTTTTTTTTCAACTCAGCATATATTGGAATTCAAAACCGATGACGAAAGAATGAAAAAACGAAATCGAAAACGTTTGAATATAATTTTTTATGGCATAATATACTCGCATATATGTATATACATATGCTTTCATATATGTATGTATGTAATTTGATATAAAAATAAAAACAATAACGAAATAAAAAAAATGTCAAATAGTACAAGTTTTTTTTGCTTTTGTTTTCATTCCTAGAAAATAAAAAAAATAAATAAAAAGCAAGCAAAACAAACAAGTAAAAAAAAGCAACCCCAGTATTAGAATCGAATTGAAATGGTTGAGTGAATGGGAAATCTAAATAACTGACTCAATAAATTGAAATGTTTACAGTGAAATACTTTCATTTAAAACAAAAACACAAAAAAATTCTTTATTTCTCTACAGTATCGTTGTCGTTTTGGCTAACAGCCAACACAAGTAAATCGAGACTTTTGTTTTTTGTCCTTCTTGGCATTTTCTTAACCACACATATGTAGTACATTCACAGTCAACAACAGCAAATAAGTATTTTGGGAATATCAACCCGGGAAAATCTGTAGCTCTAGTTGAACCCACTCATTATAAAACAGAAAAAAAATGGCAAAAATTCCCAAATGCTTGAAAACGTCGAAAGAAAGAAAATTCTTCGTCATTGTAAATCTGACATGTGCTAAGGGATTAAAATTGAAGAAATTTTTCTTACTTCTTTGCCAGGCAAATTTAAATAAAAAGTCAAACCTTATAAATGTTGACAGCATAATAATTAAATAAATAAGAATAATAAACCATTTTTTTTTATTTCGATAGGTTGTTTTTCTTTAGTTGCATAACTACTATCGATATCGATAACTTTCGTTTGTCAGCTGATGATCTCAAACAATGTTGACAATTCTATTTTGAAAGTTATCAAGGACCGTTGAAAGCCAGAACAATGCTTACAAGTTGTAAAAACTTACTTTGGAAAATATAAATATGTTTGACGAGTTGATTTTACGATCAACGTAATCGGCCTAGTGAGAAATGCGGGTACCGAAAAGAAGAATATTACACATGAAGCCTATATTCTTGAAGAAATACACCAAAATGTCGATTAGTCACCGTCCTCAGCTCGTTGAGCTTTTTCTTCAACAACGTGGGAAATTTTACATACGACTTTCGGCTTATGAGTCTATAAATAGTAGTTCGTATTGAAATCAATCAATCGTTTGCAGCATAGTTTTTCTGATTGGAATCTCCTAAATTTTTTAGTACATAATTATGTTTGATAATGGATTTCTCAAGCGGATTTGTATTGTCCCAACTTCAACTATTTTGTTGGGTCTCATCACTGACCATGATTTCTCAATGACGATTAGGGTCAATTGCCAACTGATTCAGAGCACATACAGTGAATACACGTCGTTATCTGCAGTGATTTACCTCTATTTCCTAGGTCAGTTGAATTTGATAGAGTTTCAAAATTCCCAACGCAAAATTCTCTAAATTATGACCCGCAAAAGACCCAGTTCTCGCGAGAGAGAGGAAATCAACCATTTTAGATTATGTTACTCACTCTCATGTTTTCTTCAGATCTTGTGTTTCATCGACGTACTATGTTAGGTCGATCGTATACTGAACCATTGGACTCGACTGTATCCAACAGTCCTTTCGGTTGCCCGAAGAGAGCACCTATTTTGATGAAAAAAATTTATTATTTTCATGTGTTGTTGGTGATTTGGCAAAACAAGCTGAAATGGCAACTAAAGTGGAAGATCTTCAACAAGATGGTCGTTATCAACGGTCAATGCCCGTAAAACCCTGTTGGAAAATCCAATACAAAGTAATTCAATGTTTAACGGTGATGATTCATTGTTAAATTGGCACGAAATTGAGCCATTTTTCATCGCAATCACATGCAATGGAATAGGAATCAAGAGTGACAATAGGGTCCTGAAAAAATCCTGGACGGGGACAGACACCGTCTACATACCTCAATTGAACTAAAGTCTATGGACTTTGTCAGGCTTTACAGTTATATAAGTACCACACTTCCTACTATTTTTTTATGATCTGAGTTGGTCTAGAACAAAATCAGCTATTTGCCAATAACATATTTGGAGATCTAGTTCTTTGAAAGGCGGAGTTTTGAACAATATCTACTGATACTATATATTCAATTCACTGTATTTTACTGACAACTTTTCTGGCGGTTAATTCTTTCATTATGCCAAAACAGATGTGAATAGACCCAAGTGTGGTTTGAAGGTCACTTTATAATCCTCTCCTATGTGTAGCAGTGATATTATCACATCATTTTCATTTTAAGTAAACTCTACCCGTTCCATCTGCCTGACATTTTTCAAAAAAGAAAAACAATAGAAAATCTGCAAAAAAAAAAAAATATTTTTTTGTTATGAATTTAATTTAATTTGATTTGTGGAAAATTCACGACATTCAGTAAACCATATGAAAGGATTAAAATTAAACCAAAACGTAAATAAAAAATTGGAATAATAAGTGATTGATAGTTTTCATAGCTAATAAATAAAGCAAATAATTGATTATAATTTTAAATTAAATCAAGTGTAGAGGACTAAAATGAGGAGTGTGCAAGAAAAAATTTGGTATACTTATAAATGTATATTTTGTATTCAAAAACCAGTTACCACGTGAAAGGCTTCACTTTGATTACGAAATTAGTTTCTTGTAAGAATTCAGATTTTTGTTTGCGAAAAGCAATAGCCAAGCTCGTAGAAGGCAGCTTATTTTAACTTATTAGATAAGAGCCCATGGTTCAACTCCCAGCTCAGACATTTCACCTAAAACGAAATATGAAAAAAATATTTCTTTCGGCAACTTTCTACCAGCAGTCTTCCGGCAAAACTCTCTGAAAGTAAATAAATTGCCAAGAAAATCTTCTCAAACATATGTCCTTCGGAGTCCACATTAAACTGTAGGTCCTGCCACTCATGACTAAGATTAACACACACACACAACAAGAGTGATGTGAGAAGCTAGGTTGTAATCCTGACTGAAGGGTTGTAATGACCAATTAGGTAACAAGCTTGCATTGCTGATAACCGCAGAATTATTTCACTGGTTATGATCAAATTTAAACAGCATTTAAGTGTTGAAAGAAAATGTGAAAGTGGAAGAATGAAATGAAAGCAAAGCAAATAAAATAAAACTGTAGGTCCCACCACTCATGTATAAAATTAACACACACAACATAAGTGGTGTGAGAAACTAGGACATTGTACAATGGGTCAATTCGACCTCCGGGTACAGTACTTGTGTTAATTGACAAGTACTCGTCCTCTAACCTAATCTAAGTAAAATAAAAAGAATTTTGTCAAAACACGCTCACTTCGCCTTAATACTCTGAGGCAGAGCAAGAAGAGGAGAATGAAAAATGAAATAAAAATAAATTTTATAAAATTCTATGGCCTCACATCAGAAAAGTGAGAGACGAAGAAAAGCTGCCGCCAACATAGGAAAAAGGCATCGTAGTTCAGTTAACGAACAAAAGGAGCTTGACATATGACAGATACTGGTAGGCATAAAACAATCAAAATTTTAAAATGAAATAGAGAAAAATCTACGAGATAAACAGGAAGGTAGTATCACAAACATAGCCAAAGAATATCTAGATAAGCTAAAGAGCTTCAAGAGCTAAGGCAGTAGAATGTTTCATGATCATACGAGGAATCTACACTATTGTTAGAAGGTCAATAGTATGGCAAACATAACTGAAGAAACATATCCATAGAACATCTAGATAAGAAATATACTTCAAGAGAGAAAACAGTAGAATGTTTTATAGGAAGAGAGACGAACATCATTATCTCGAACACACAAGGAACCTATACTTATGTTAGAAGGCCGATAGTATCACAAATATAGCTCAAAGACATCTACTATATATAGACAGTATACTTCAAGAGCTACAACCGTGAAATATTTCATTGGAATATGCCATAATAACTGTAGCAAACCTGAAAAGTTAGGGAGTGTACAGTGCTTTTAATTAACTTTTGTCTCCCCTATTTAAATACCAAATTAAACAAAATTATCCGGCATACTTCCTAAACAAAATAACATTGATGTTGTCAAAGGCTAAACAACAACTTCCTGATTGAAGTAAACAGCAAATAAAAACTCATAAATAAACCCAAAGAAATTTAATTATTTTTTATATTTATTTAACAGAAAACATTAATTAACATGATGCTGGTAAATAACTCATAAAAGAAAAATGAAAATTATACGATTTTTTTACCGTCTTCGCAAGGCAATGTTTCCAAAAAGCACATCAAAGTATTGCTTTTTAGAACAAATTTTCCTGTTCATGTAATTGTCACAAATTAATTACAACAACAGAAATAACAACATCTATAAATAATATTTTCTTTTCGTAATATTTTCATGACATAAGCTTAATTTTAATCTGTTGCTTAAGATATCTACAACACTGTAATGGCGTTGTGTTGACAATGATGACAATGATGATGTTGTTGATAACACTTGTAATGATTAGCTTTTCCAATGGATGACATTAAGTCTAACCAAAATATATAAATCTGTATCTATGCTGTAAGAGTAATTAAGACATACACATTCAAAAGCTTTTTTCTATACTATATGTACTTATATACAGTGGACAAAAAAAGTCTTAGTACGGCAATATATTTTAGCAATTTCATGTATTTTAGACAAAAGTTTGTATACAAATTTATTGTTTATATATTTATTTTATTAATTTATTTCTGTTTTATTATAAAACAGAAACAATTTTTTAATGCTTTTCATAAAACAAGAGAAAAGTAAGGAAAAGCTTCAGATGTCTCCATAGGTACCCCACAAGGAGAACCCTGAGTAAATTTTCAAATTCAAAGGCCTAATATATGAAAATGTTATCCGTTGTATTTAGTAGAATATCCCTTAAAGACAACCGCATCATTTAACCCATTTGGAATTGAATGTACAAGTTTTGTTTAGTGTTTTCTGATGGTACCACCAGCAAGTTTTTCAGTTGACTTTTGTTTGAGGTTTTGGGATTACGTAACCGTTCTTTTAAATGATCTCCTAAATATTCTCTTGAAGTCATATCGGGGCTTTAAGCCTGCGGGGACCTTTTTTTGTCAAAATATATTGCCGTACTAAGACTTTTGCTGTCCACTGTATGTTAAAAATTAAGAATTCTATGCGTACATGTGTTCATTGTTTTAGAATTAACAGAACGAATTTAAACCAGTAAATAATTGTCATGCATTGCTAGTCAATGTAAGTGAACTCTAAATAATGTTGGCTAAAGAACAAGGGTTCCCACATACACAGCGTGTGATTTTTAACGTTGCTTGAAAATAGAGACGTAGTAAACCGGCAAATCAAACAACGATTTCATATCAAAAAAGGCAGACCAATTTCTCAATTTTATTATTTATTGACTATATTTCCAGAGAGCGTGAAATACTGGTTAAGGTACTTGACTATGAATCAAATATTCTAAGTTCGAATACAGCAGAAGGCTTTTAAAAGCCTTTATAATCTCCCTCCAAATAATCTATAAAGGAAGGCCATCACTTATGAACATCATGTGCTCTGTATAGAAACCGGTGAGGAACTTTGTTTGCCAGTAAATCCAATACAATCCTAATACAGTTCTGTCATCCTACATCAGCTACATAGTAGACCTATGTAAACTTGGAAAATCTTGACCCTGGTCGTCCGATTTTATGACCAATAAGCAGGAAGATCGTATCTAAGACGCTGGTTGATCATGGTGTTCTGTTAAACGATTCGCAATATTGCTTTAAGACAGTGTTTGAAAAATATTTACATTTCTTTTAAGTCAGCTTTGCATCCATATAAAACAATCGATTTTACACGGCTATAGAATGTGCTGATATTCGTGCTTTACGTTGTTCGCGTTGGGCATTAGACTTTCCTCTGCTAAGTGCACGCTTATCTTGCCTTGCAAGTGTGGTATGTAGTACATCCTCTATCGAAAAATCGATGTCAGGTGCTTGTAAAAGTAACGAATATGTGCCACATTTATTATCAAAGCTTTCATTTTTGATAACTTTTGTACCACATTTTCCGCATACATACAGTTACAACCTTTCAGTGAGGATTACGATCAAGCTTCTCATACTACTTCACGTCTAACGGCGACTTCAATGTGGTACACTTTCTATCTATAAATCTATTTCGAGCTCTTATTAAAGTAAAGAGTATATGTATGTCGCATTCGAAGCTTTTGTTTTTATTTATTTTGTTTCACATTTTTCCCATAGACTTACGCGTACCTTTTCTAAATCAAAGTCAAATCGTATGAACCCCAAGCAAGGAACTCAGTGTTGCTTTATGAACTATCAAGATTGGAAGAAACTTTAAAAAACTTGTCTCCGATGTCACATGTTGTAATCGATGGAAGACATCGAATTATATTGTCAGATATCCACATGAAATTGTTAGAGCTGCTCAAATACAGTGTCTTCAAAAAAGTTCACGTTACACTTGCCACGGAATAACTTAAAGGGAAATTAATTCTACTGAAGGCAACTAACAGAAATTAGGAAATATTTTAACGATATACGCTATAAATTTGCCCTTAATTGTTATTGAAATAAATTCACCTATAAACACATTCGTAAGCACATATATTAACTGTACTGATGTGTACATTAGAGAAATAAAATGTCATGAAAATCACTACAAAAAACATCAACACTTGAAATGCTACTTAATGAGGATCACGAAATATGCTTAACGACAGCAACAAATAACAACACGAACATCGCCGTCGCCACTGTCGGTAGCAGTTATAATATCAACATAGTTCAGTAGAATACAAACACAGGCACCCACATAATATGCCACTCTTATGACATATGTAAACATAGGTACAAATCCAAATGAAAAACAAAAGGTGACAGGTTAATGTAGACTAAACATGTTTTGAAAAATATATAAACACACATACACACTCAAATACGGGCTTTATTTCTAACCATAAACGAAATGCTAAACATATAAACAGGTGATGACGTACGTTCACACATACAGACATATCATACATACACACAACATTGAAATGACAATAAATCCAAATAAACTAAAACATGAACAAGTTTTTATGACATCCATACACATATGCACATATATTTGTAAACATACATATGCATGCTTATATGCTACATGGTGTACATGTATATGTATGCTGATAAAACAAAGGAAGAGAGTGAATGTGAACTGAGATGAAAGAGAGAGAGGGGGAGAGAGTGAGAGAAAATATATTTATACGTTTATTAAGTGAATTTGTTTGCATGTATTTACGAGAGAAGAGAATATGTTTACTAGGATTTGTTTGCATTTGCGAGTGTGACCATAAAATTTTTTTTAATTTTTCTCTCCTTTGGTTTGCAATAGGATTTTAATTGACAGTTTCATTTGTTTTCTCTCTCTCTCTCACTCTCTCTCTTGTTTTTTTCTTTTTTTCAAAGAGTGTATATTTAGATTGTGTTGAAATGTTCAAAATGAAAATAACACAAGGCTTTCGTACGACTAAAGTGCGTCAATGAAAGACTGCGTTCAATTACAGTGGGTTCTGAACGTAAAGAAAATTAATTGTAAATGAAGTGTTGCGATCTGAACTAACGCCTTAGTCTAGTGTATAAATAGTATAAGTTCCGCCACTCATGGATAAAATTAACACACATCAAACGGGTGGTGTGAGAAGCTAGGTTTTAATCTTAAATAAAGTGTGGTAATGACCAATTATGTAAGTCAATAGACTAGAGCGAGTCAGTAGACTAACTAATACTACCTGCGATATTACATTTTACTATCAGAGATTTTGCCCACAATTTGTAACCAAATTTACTCCATAAACCTTGTTTTAACACCCACTGTATATTATTGTTCTACAAAAGTTAAAGCAAAAAATGATTTTTTGTATTATTTTTTTAACCCTGCTGTTAGGTTTGGACCATTTTGGTCAAATTTTTTTTTAATTTTTATTTAAGTTTGCAATGGCTTATCGTATCAACTTAAAACGTCAGGTCAAGAATTCTTTTTATATTGGTCCATGCATTTTATTTTATTCTGTATATCAGTAAAAGTAAGGAAAAATAATTGGCTTATTGCTATTTTCGCATAAAGATGAACAAATTGTTTTTCCCTTTAATTTGCATACAAATTTATTGCATATAATGTATTTGGCATCACATTTGGACTTACAGCAATTGCAAATTCCTCGTTTTCTAGGAGCTGACTTTTGTGTATCACCGCTTGTAGATGGTACGCTATTTGATGACGATGCTTGTAGTTGAGTCAAAAGCTCTGCCGCAAATGGATTTTTAGGTTTGACTGTCCTTTTCAACATGTATTCTTCTGATAGGCACATAGCTAGCTGACGTAAAAACTCAGGTATACAGCGATTTAATCATTTGCAGCCCACGAAGAATAAATTTCTGAATATAAAATAAATGCATTCAATGCGGATATAACAACTATATTTTAAAACAAAACATTTAGCCATCTATTTGTTTTTCTCTTAGTGCTGTAGTAGCTAATCATTTGATCAGCAGTATCAAAGCCTCCAAAGATAAAGGAAATTATTTTTACAGAAACGATAAATAATGATAAAATATAACAAAACTATAGAGTTATAATAAGAAATGGCTGGAGGTTTCTTCTTATGATTACTGAAATCGATTTCATTTGTTTTGTGCATGGTGCTCATCAATATAGTACCTTTATTTTTATGGCCGGTATACGCGGATGTATATAAAGGAACTTTTTTGTACATAAGCAATTTCGATGGGATAAAAGTTTTGTTTCTTCGAACTGTTCCCACATATGTCAGTTTCCTTTGTAAAAGATTTTTCCCCAATAAATGTAATATTTTGCCCTTTCAATTCTTCTGTAACCTCCAACACGACACGCTCTCCTTGATTTTTTTCAGGATTATCTTTTTTTGGTTTTCCAAGGTACGGTTGTATTTTCCATATGTATCCTGATTTGGAGTCTACAGCTAACCAAAATTTAAGCCCAGATTTGGCTGGCTTTACAGGCATATATTGCCTAAAGGAACATCATCCTCTAAAACCCATTAGCTGCTCGTCAATAGTGACACTTTCATGACAGTTATAAAACATTGAAAGAAGTGCTTCCCAATTGTCCCATAACTCACGAATTGGAGCAAACTTGTAACTACTTTTTTGTTGTCTTCTGTTGATACAACCATCAAAGCGGACAGCACTTGTTATCCTTGCTCATAATAGACCGGAATAAAAACGAACTGAAGTAAAACTTATACTCGTGGCATACATCCCTGTATAGAAATGGAGGATCCCAGAACTTTTGTAATAATTCAAATTATTTAAAATGTTTGGTCAAAAGATTTTTATATCGAATTATTTATGAAAAATACAAAGTGGACCAAAATGGTCCTTTACCTAAGATTCGAAAGTTTTTTTTTTAACCTAACAGCAGGGTTAAATATCCATGTCGATAATAGTCACTGAAATTGAAGCATACTTAAAGGATTGCAGGAACAATAGTATTTTAATTACTGTCGAAATTAATTTTTTCAACAATTATTTCGTGTAGAGTTTCAAAGGGCTTAACGATTTTTCTTGCCTCAGTTGTTATGAAATTTGAATTCATTTTGCTTCTACTCGTGCTTAGCTAAAGGTCAATACTGGTAAAAAAAAAAAATATTGTAAACGTAAAGCATACTTATAGGAATTTTAAACAATATTTTAAATTCATTTTTTTAGAGTAACAAGATCAATATTTTGTTTTACAGGATTAACAATGATAGTAAATAAAGAATACTTACATATAGGACTGAAATAATAATTATATTCAATTAAAATAAAGCATACATTAAGGAGTTATCCAGCCAACGTACTAGTTTTCTTGAAGTTGTCTTGTTAAAATGTATTTTTTCCTTATCCTTTAGAATTGAATCATCGTGTCCATGCCTTTTCACACTTTTATCATTTTTAATAATTAAAGCCTTAAAGTATGCCTTGCATAACATGTCTATGTTGTTTGTATGCCTTTAAATATCTTAGCCTTTTTATAGCATCTCCTTAAGCCATATACAGTTTAACATTTAAATATTTTAATTCCTTTGTTTTTCACCATTTTTATTTCCATGTTTATTTCAGGTTATTGGCCATTAGGTTTTACATGGTGCAATATATATGTGACCTGTGATGTTCTGGCCTGCTCGTCGAGTATCCTGCATATGTGCTTCATCAGTTTGGGCCGCTATTTGGGCATACGTAATCCGTTGGGTTCACGGCATCGTTCAACGAAACGTTTGGCTGGCATAAAAATTGCCATTGTCTGGTTAATGGCAATGATTGTATCCAGTTCCATAACAGTATTGGGTAAATATTTTAACACTTTCCCGTATACTCTCTTCCGTTCTGTTCCGTATGTTTTTTTTTTCTGTTTTTTCACTCTTTTATGTTTGTTCACCATTGCCCAAAATGCACATAAATTTTCGTATGTTTTTTAATGACATTCTACAATAACAATGGATGTCTCCCATTGGCAAAATATTTTTTTGGCCATTTTTTTTTTATTTTTTCTCTTTTTGTATGTGCTATGGTGTTGGTTTTACATTTGTTTGCATGTATTGTTTATTAATTACTTGTAAGTGATACTGTAGTCGTATATGGTATACATATACTGAAACTATATGGTTACGGAGGCTACATAGCGTGTCACAGTTCACCTGTTATTTATGGTTCCTATTCTGTTTTATGTTTTTTTTTTTTATTGTATTGTATTGTATTTTACGATATCTCTTTTATGTCTCTCTCTCTCTTTTTATATTTCGAAGGTCTTGTGAATGAGAAGAACATCATGCCACAGCCAAATGTTTGTGTCATTAACAATCGTGCATTCTTTGTTTTCGGTTCACTGGTGGCATTTTATATACCCATGGTAATGATGGTAATCACGTATGCTCTCACCATACCATTGTTACGTAAAAAGGCACGATTTGCAGCTGAACACCCGGAAAGCGAATTATTTCGTCGGTAAGTGAAACTGTTTTCTTTTTTGCATCCATCGTTATTTCTTTTTTACTATTGTTTTGAAAACTTTCGTAAATGAAAATTTACTAAAAACGAAAACAATGCCATTCGTGCACAATAGAAAGAAAAACTAAAGCATAACTTTAAGGATATAAAATGTGAAAAGGAATTGCATATTTTCAGGCACTTTATTTAAAGAAGTAAAATTATTTTCTTTTAAAACAATTAAATACGAAACTAAAAAGAACTGCAGAAGGTACCAAATACTTATTGAAATAGGTATGTATATGGTGATATTATTTAAAGCGTAGTCAACCTCAATCAATGATTAACTCGATTCTATTGAGCTTAAGCCTAAAATCTTCAGATTTATGCTATCAGCTTCATTGTACGCCAGTTCATTATTATCTTGACAATCTTCTTTGTCACTCAGCCTTCTCCCTGAGTAGATGGACCTCCCTTTGCAACAGTTGTCTTGTGACTTCATGTCTGCTGCAGCTCTGGCAATAACCTCTTAGAACCAATCAAGTTTACAACGTTTTATTTGGAATTTAATATGAATTGAATTTGTTTATGACCATGGCGTACTGGTTTCACTGAAGCTTAGTATAAGTTTTAGAAATTGTTTACATAGTTGTACGAAGAGGAGTCCTAATATTCCAAGTTGCAGTATGTGATTTACATTTCAGTAATCGTAAGATGTCCAGTGTTGGGGTTATCAACTGAGCCTCGGAACAAATCGCAAGTCCTGCCACTCATGAATAAAACTCAACATGAGTTGTGTAAGAAGCTAAATTGTAGTCCTGACTAAAGGGTTGTAATGACAATTTAAGTAAATAATATTGTATTTCGCTTACCAAATACAACTAAAAAAAAAGCTTCTAGTTGGTTTCGCTTGTGTTGTACTTCCGTTGCTATATCATCACTTCGGCACCGTTTACCTCTAAACCCACTCCTTTTTACAGTGCGTTTTCGTCTACCCTGATTAGTGCTTAATTGTAACGCAAACATTTTATTAATTGCAGCATTACTTGTATCCAGGGCAACCTTTGTTTATTTTTAGATTTTGTTTTATTTACACATTAAAAAACGATTTTTAAATCCACTGTAGCAAAATATAATTAAATTAAAGCATACTTAAAGGCCTAAAATAAAATATAAAGAATTGTAGTTGACCTTAAGGCATTTTTTAAAAACAAGTTGACAATTTCATAATAATCAGGGAGATTTATTTTTAATTTAATTGAATTTGATTGAAACGGTACTTAAATAAAAAAAAAAAGTTAAATTCACGGAAATCCTAGATGAATAAAAAAGGATCTACCTCAAGGCATTTTATTCAAAAATATCTGGAAAAAATATAAAAATTATATTTCTTATACGAACTGTGCTGAACAGATTTCCAGTAAATATGATTTTCCATGAATTGCTAATGAAGCGATAAGAAATGTAATTTCTGAAGCACGTTTAGGATGGAAGGGAATTGGAATAGATTTATTTTATTATTTGCAGCATTAACAAATAAATTTTACACAATAATGTTAAAATTAAATAAAAATTATAAACAATTTCCAGTTTAGTCCCTGTAGCATACTTTGTGGCATTGCGTATGGAAAAGTATACTTTAGGGGTTGTGTGTTTAACCATATTTGTTACAAAATACATGCTAATGACACTTTTAATTTACAAATCCTGTGGTTATTTTGGTCGAATGGAAAAATTCTGTAAATGTATACCAAAATAAAAGTTTCTCTATTATTCCATTTGAAGATTTATAGCATAGTTTAGGGTATATAAAAACGTTTCAAAATGAACAACAAAAGTAATAGGCATTGGGTATATTTTTTCCGTACAAAACTTCAGGAAAGGAGGGAGTTTTTCATAGAAATAGGGGAACTGCCAGTATACCTAATGAACCCAGAATATGAGACTGACAAAGTGTTCCTAAGAGCAAATTCAATTCCACTAACAGTCTATCTGCTGTTTGTCTTGCTAAAAACAAGCATTAACTCTGATGCGCATTTAAAGTTGACCGTGTTCTCATCATCTTCTCTCACATTTCGTAACATTTCTTATGAAAATTATGAAAAACTACAGAGAAAACTGTAAAAAAAATCTCATTTTCTTTGTCTAAATACCTGATAATTTATCAACGATGACTTAAACTTTTCAATTAAAGACTTTCTTACTCAGTGTCTTGCCACCAACGCCACCAAGTAGAGGATGAGAAGATAAGAAAATAAATTGAATTTCTAAATCCTTTGCATCAACATTTCCTTGTACTTTTAGAAAAAAAAATAAATAAATCCACCAGCAAATTGTTTAACGATGAGAAATATTTGTTTTAAGTAAATAAAAACAATTATTTACGTAAAATTGATTTATTTTACCTGCATATTTTCTTTTCTTTGTTTTCTGCTCTTAGCTTGGGTGGTCGTTTTACCATACGTCCTCAACATTCCCAACAGCAACTGCAAATGCACAGCAGTTTCTCGAGTCAAACCAGTTACAATAAATATTGCATGGGTGGCAGTAATGCCAGCGATTCAAATCGCAATTTCAATCATGAATACAATGAAAAACCACATCATCAACAGCAGCAACAACAGCACCATCATCAACGTACTTCTTCCATAAGTTTCTCCAATGGCAGCAATAGCTCAGCACTGAGACTGGTTGGTAGTGGTAACGGCAGTGGTCGCAATGGCCGTCATGGTAATGCCAGCAATGGCAATGGCTGTAACAGTGCTGAGGACGACGATGATATACCCATGACCACCACAGGTTCTACCACTACCAGCAAGACTAACTGTTGTAGCAGTTCGAATTTTCGTAGCGGTATATTACGCCATTCATCTTCATCATCTTTGCGTAATAAAACCTCCAGTTTTAAGGTAATGGTTGCCTCACCAACACATGAACGCATTTCGGGTAACAATGATAAACGACGCATATCACCACATCAACAGCAACAACAGACGACTACACTGTCCAGCTCATCGTCAGCAGCATTGCTATCAGCCCACCATCATCATCAACATCATTATCAACAGCAGGAAACAAACAACTATTGGCGTTCATCGCATGCCGGTAATGCGAATCTAATGGATAGGTAAGTTAGATAGATTTTAATACCAATATTCAATAACAACAACAATAAATGGTTATTGCTGCACAATTTAAAAACAATATTTTGAAAAAAGAAAAAAACAAAGAGAAAATGTTGCAAGAAGTTTGCAAGTTTTCTCAACATGATCAAGACTAATGACTGTTCAAAAGTTGGCGACATATGAGTGACTGTTTTTCTTTTGAAAATTCAATTTTAATTGCATGTTTGTTCGCCATTATAATTGAGGGAAAGGTGAAAGAAATAATAATTAATACTTAATTAAGAAATTAGAAAACACCTCATTAAACTTTAGTCCGTCTGTGTTACACGCTACACGCTAAAATGCGTTTTTAAACACAGATAAGTCGGTACAACTTGGTAAACGTATTTGCAAAATGATGTTCAAATGTGCTCATGATAAGCATAAGCATCGTCAGCATGGTAACGTGTAGTATGATCGCTTCTTTCAGGGGTAATTGCACGTAGTGAAAGAAATTGATCAGTAATATCTTACAGAGAGGTGTTGTTTCGTTCTTTGTTATCAATTCTAACGAAATTTGGCAATTCCGTTAGTAAGGCGAGATGGCTTATGCCAATGTTGTGAATATTTTCAGCTTGAGAATATTTCCATACACATTGTACTACCTATACAATTGACAAGGATCTGGTCTACAGCCTATAGACTGGGCATAAATTCGGATAAGACCGCATTATTACGGGTTTCTAGATGGATCAAGTCGCCGTAGTCTAGTAGATAGTGTGTTGGCTTATTAAACATGAGGCCACGTTTCAAACCCCAGGTCAGACATCTCCAACAAAATGAAATTCGAAAAAATATTTCTTCTGTGACTTCCTGTCAGCAGATTTCTGGCAAAAACTCTAAGAGTTAATGCAAAATTGCCATGAAAAGTTTCTCAGAAAATCTGTCGTTCGTAGACGACTTTCAACTGTAGGCCCCGGCACGCACAACATAAGCGATGTGAGAAACAAGATCGTAATCCTAACTGAAGGGTTGTAATGACCAATTATGTATGTATGTAGATGGATCAAAGTTCTTTATTTCAGCCTTCTTGGAATATGTAGGCATAAATTGCTATTCTGTAAATATGCTACATGCCGAGATAAGACTCTGGACTCAAAACTGATCTTGTACTGCAATCTGAACTTTGAGTTCAGAATGTCACAGTACTTTATACTTACTGAATCCATAGGTCATTACAACCATTTAGTCAAGACAACAGCCTTGACTTCACAAAACGTAAAGGATCCGCCAAATAACTTTTTTTTGTAAATGCTTTAAAAAAAAACTACTGAATATTTTCTCATATTTCTTTTTTTATTTGAAAGTACAATCCTTCCGGTTAATAATGGAAAATAATTTCATTCAAATGGCTGCCTCGGTTGGCCATGCAGTAGCCTACACAATCGGTCCAATTTTTGAGCACATTATCGATTGTGTGCAGCTGTATTTCACCAATGGCTTCACGAATATTGTCCTTTAAAGCGTCAATTGTCTCTGGCTTGTCGGCGTAACACTTGCCTTTGACGGCACCTCACAAATAATAGTCCAACGATGTCAAATCGCAGCTCCGAGGTGGCCAAACGACATCAGCTCTGCGGCTGATAATGCGATCTTCAAAAACAGGGCGCAAAACATCGAGTGTAGCTTCGTCTGTGTGGCACGTAGCGCCGTCCTATTGAAACCAAATGTTGCCAATATCCTCCTCTTCAATTTTTGTGAACAAAAATTCGTTCAACATGGCCCGATAACGATCGCCATTGACTGTAACGGCCACTCCTTGCTCATTTTCGAAGAAAAATGGCCAAATTATGCTTCTGGACCAAAATCCGCACCAAACAGTGACTCGTTTTGGGTGCGTCGGCTTTTCAATGTATGCGTGCGGGTTTTCTGTGCCCCAAATGCGACAATTTTGCTTGTTTACATACCCGCCAAGATCAAAATGAGCTTCATCTGAAAAGATGATTTTTTTGCCAAAATCGGCATCTTCTGGTGTAGGCTACTGCATGGCCAGCCGAGGCAGCCATTTGAATGAAATTATTTTCCATTATTAACCGGAAGGATTGTAATTTCAAATAAAAAAAGAAATTTGAGAAAATATTCAGTTGTTTTTTTTAAAGCATTTTCAAAAAAAAGTTATTTGGCGGACCCTTTATATTTTTGTTGAATGAAGGAAAAATCCATTTTAATTGCATAAAATAACTTTTTATGGATTTTTCATCCTCTTAAATAGGATACTGTATAAATAATAATAATTAGCATACGACATACAGTCAAAGAAAAAAGTATCCTTACATTACTGTAAAAAGTCTACATACAAAAGTATATGTACACTTTTTTCTATGACTGTACGTTGATAGAAGAAAATTTAAAAAAAAAATTTTGAAAACATTTACCCTGGAATGAAATTGTTTTCCTCAAACAAAAAAGTCACAAAAAATATTGCTCTACCAGAAGCAACAAATGTAAGTAATAACAACAACAACAACAAAATATTGTATAAATTTTTGAGTCATGAGTGTAACAAAAGAACGTGTCACATTTTAGGAATTATACAATATTTTGTTATTTTTGCATATGCTTTTATGCATTAAACAACATGCAGGAAAATGTAACAACAAAAAAAATAGAAAGTGAAACAATAAAAATAAAACATGGAAAGTATTTTAACAATTTTTTTAAGGGGAGCAAAAGTACCAGTAAATATATGATACACAGGTTGCTTGTCATTATTTGTGGGCCAGCACGTTACGAGATGTGATAGGGAATGATAAAAATGAAATTGGAATTTCGTTTTTAATAGAGCTGTCTATAACTGACAACATATTTATTTCCATACGAAAACAATATTTTATAAAGAACTCAAGACAATTATGAATAGACAGGCATATTTCCCCTCTTTTTTATTACATTTTATGTTAAAATCAAGAATTTAATGGAGTTTTTAACCCACTCATGCAAGCATGAATAAATAATTTGAAAAAAATGCAAATTTCTAAAACAAAATGTTTAAAATATGTGAAAAAATATATGTTTTTGTAAAGGTCGCTGATCTAGTATTTGTTTCAAATCCTCATTTGAAATCAATTCAGACGACATATTGATTGGCAATCGTTTATGCATGAAATCTCAAATATTGGCATTCAATCAAGTTGAGTTTTTATACATACATATGTATATCGCACTAATTGAAAGTTTTAAAAATTTAATATTTTTTAATACTCTCCTCTATTTATATCCCCTTTACGTTCATCAAAGAAAAAGAGAAAAAACTCAAACAAAAAAAAAAGAAAAAAGTGAAGGGAAAAATAAAAAATTTTGAAGTATTTATTGAAACACGTACAAAAATATTATTTTTGTATGCCAGCATGTATGGAATTCACTTGTGTTTTGTTGAAAAATACTCGCATTATGTATATATGACAAGTGCATACATATATTAAACCATACAGTACGTGACAAATGAATGTGTAACACTTCGTTTGCAAGTACAAAAAAAAAAAATAAAAAAAATTGTTGTTATTGTTTGCATTGCTAACACATATAAAAGCAAATAAAATTTAGTGTCAACTAAAAACGATAAATAAAATATTTCGATTAAGAGCTTAGTATCTTACAACTTAACGATAAATTTAATATAACAAATAATTTATTTGTCTTTTATTTAGAATATTCAAATAATTGCTTATCTACAGAATAAGTTAGAAAATTAACGATAAATTTGTTTTGTATTATAAGAAGTTATCGTTAGGTAACTATAAAGAAGTTTTCGATTACAACAATAACATAAAATAACTGCATTTTCATATAAAATTTATTACAAAAAAAAACAATAAACAGAATTATCAATAATTTTTATTATATTGCATAAGAGTTATCGATTAATACGATAAGAAATATTAAAAAGTTATCAAGAAATAATAATAAAATATAATAGGTAAGAAGAAATTACAAACATAAAACGATAATGAATATATGCAAAGTTATCGATAAATTTCAATATATTGTATAAGAAGTTATCGATAAATAAGATTAAAAGAAAATTCTAAAACCGAAAAACATAAATTTTAATAAAACTTACTTAAATGGTTATCACATACATACGAGTACATATGTACATAATATTTAACATAATTGGTCATTACAAACCTTCAGTCACAATTACGACCTAGCTTTTCACACCACTTATGTTGTGTGTGTTATTTTATACGTGAGTGGCGGGACCTACAGTTTAAAGTCGACTCCGAACGATAGATTTCTGAGAAGCTTTTCATGTCAGTTTTTTATTTACCCTCAGAGTTTTTGCCAGAAATCTGCGGAGAGAAAGTCGTCGAAGAAATACTTTTTCAGATTTCGTTCTGTTGGGGATGTCTGACCTGGGGTTTGAACCGAGGCCTCACGTTTAATAAGCCAGCACACTACTTACTAGGCTACGGCGACACTACGACGTCATTATCATACTTTAACAAGGATTACAACCTAGCTTCTCACGCCACTCATGTTTTGTTAATTAAATTCGTTAGTGGTGAGGCATACGGTCTAATATCGATTTTGAACAAGTTCTAGCTAGACAAAGTAACAATCCCCATAAAACCGTGATAGTACCGATTTCTACACGTATTAAGGTTCTAGACCTCAGTATTTCTGGAATATTCATTTCCTTAAAAAAAATTATGTGAAAAGAATAGATTTTTATACCGCACTGCATATGTATGTATGTGGTATTAAAAAAATGTTTTTTTCAAAACTAAAACAAATGTTTTATGCAGATATTTTCATATCATCTCCCTATTCGTATAAATTTCTCTTAATACTCAAAGGTATACATGTATGGCTGTATGAATGACTGAAAATTTAAAATAATACGAGCGAAAAATAATAATAAAAACAAACATTATGAAACCATAAACAAACCATTTCACTATAAGCGAGTATGAAATAAATACTGTAATTATCTTCCACTTTAAATGCTATCATCCCATGTAATCATCTTAATGAGTCCCCCTTCCATTGCTGCATTTAATACGACAACAGTCGACTGCAGTTGTTGGTTATGACATGCAGCATGGGACATGGTTTTATGATCAGTTTATCTTGTTCTTATCTTATTTTATGGTAATAATAATAAAATTTGTTCATAACTTTGAAATACATTCATCTGACTAACTGCTCTTTCTCAAGGGGAATATAATATTTCCCCAAAAAGAATTTATTTTAAGGGAGAAAAATTTTGTTTGGTAATGGTATCTTTATGTATTGCATGTTCACATGAGCTGTGGTAAACAGTATACGAGTATTATCATAGTAGTATGAGTTATAAAATAATTTCTAAAGAGAACTGGTGGTAATAATGAGTGCAGCGAGGTGGCGTGGTATGGTCTCTTGCCAAGAGGGTTCATTATACTGTCTTTTTTCATCATTTCAAAAGGGTCTTGAAATTGCAAGGCGATTATCCATGTCAATAGGAGCGAGCAAAACAACGGTAGTCCAATTTAAGAGAAAGAGAAAACATTCAAAGTATAATGGTATTCGACTTCTTGTTGGGATAACATAACAGAAAATGGAGGCAAAGTATTGGAGTATAATACTGGATAGTAGTCGTATATGGAAGGCTCACAAATACTATTTTTCACGGAGGGCCAAGTAAACCAGAGCAAGAAAACTTACCGGAAAATCATAGGATATAATCCAAGAATTATGCATTGAATGTATGCCATGATGGTTAGACCAGTCGTGACCAATGGAACCATTGTATGGGCAAGTAGAATGAATGGGAAAATAGCTCAGATGCAGTTGGATATGATATACAGGGTGGCTGATATGTATTGCAACCAACTTCAGGTTGTTATCATTTGTAAACCGCTCGTCTGACAGCTGACAGATTTATTCCAGTGACAGTTCATTTTATTATTTACAAGCTCACAAAAGCATTTTGATCTATTGCATTCAGAAAAAAAGTTTTTCGTGATGGAATTTAAGCGTGATAGTGGCACACGTGGCTATCGTTAGAGCCCTCCAGCATTTAAACGTGAATAAATCTTTTGTTTCTCGTACCATTGCTCGTTACCGTGATACTGGCAGTGTTGCATCGTGTCCAAAAAGTGGACAGAAATGATCCGAAAAGTGAAGGCCAGATTTGATCGAAATCCACGCCGCAGTGGTAGAAAAATTGCTCGTGAGCTGAACATATCGCGAGAACGGGTGCAACACATATTGAAAAATGAGCTTGGACTAAAGCCATTGAAGTTCCAAAAAGTGCAAGAGCTCCCCGATGGACAAAAAAAAGTTAGACTGGAAAGAGCCAAGGAGTTACTTCGCTTGCACGAAAGTGGCCAGTTACCGAATTTGGTTTCCTCCGATGAGAAGCCATTCCAAATTGAACAGTTTGTGAACAAACAAAATGATCAGGTTTACTTGCCAAAGAGGTCAGCTGAAAATTTACACTTGCGATTGGCCACCAGAACTCAAGCGCCGCCGATGGTAATGGTGTGGGCCGCCGGAACGGCCGATGGTCGCTCTCCGCTCGTATTCATCGATCTTGGGGTCAAAATAAATGCCGAATATTATCGGGAAAATGTCTTAAAGACAGTATTGAAGCCCTGGGCAGACAAACATTTCGGCCGCAGACCATGGACATTCCAATAGGACTCAGCACCACCACACTCAGCACGCGTCAACCAAGAATGGCTTAAAAAGGAGGTTCCTCGCTTCATTTCTACCGCACAATGGCCACCAAAATCTCCGGATCTCAATCCGTTGGACTTTTGCGCCTGGGGCATTTTGGAGAGTAAGGTTCTCACTAAAAAATACCAAAGTGTCGATCATATCAAGACGGCGCTTCGCCGGGAATGGGCCAAAATACCGCAGAGCCACTTTCGTGCAGCCTGTGATGGCTTTGTCGGCCGTTTGAAGGCCATAATTCGTACCAAAGGTGGCCAATTCGAACAAATCTAAACTGATTCTAAAATTTGATGTTATTTCCAACATTTTTTGCTTTTGAACAATAAAATTAAAAAAAAAAAATACAAAAATATAGCGCTTTACTTTATTGCATTATATATCAGCCACCCTGTAGAGTTTCGCGTGCGTTGTTATATCCGAGGAAATTAGAACCTGTCCTGTCATCACTCGAGGTTCTGTTAGATTTAAAACCGTTGACACCCTCCTGGAGATGTAACTCAGTTTGATGTCGCTGTAGTCTAATAGGTAGTATGTTGGCTTATTAGACGTGAGGCCACGGTTCAAACCCCAGGTCAGACATCTCAGCAAATTTCTGGAAAAAACTCTGAGAGTAAATAAAATTGCCATGAAAAGTTTGTCGGGAAATGGGAAAAGATGTGCTTTATTAAACTTGGAGAGCAAACAAAAACGACGGTACATAGCAATACGATTTCACAGTCAAGTTGCCGTCCGAACTCCCGGCTCCGAGCTTTCGCTTGACTCGAGAAGAGTATGTGACAGTCTGTACACTAAATTATCTGAACAGGAGAAATAGGATGAATCTTTGCTAAATTCCAGTGCATGCCAATGAGCTAATAGAGGAGTTCATAGAGCCTGACAGAGCTAAAGACTTCCTGAGAAGTGGAAAAAAACATATTTTCGGATGTGCTGGAAAGTTTATAGAAATAACTTAAGGACGGTAACCATTGTTCTGACGTAGCACTGTAAACTCAAAACACACTTGTTCCGAATAAGGATGTTCCGAAACATAAATTCTATGATAAGGAAACGAACAGACAACATACTTGGATCGGCATTCTTATCAAGGAATATGCAAGGAATTTCCTTTTACTGACACTATACAGAATTAAGAAGACGTTATAAGGAATTCTTTTAGGATTGAAATTATTGACGGAAAGTGTTGTGTTTTATTTTAGAAACGCTGAAGAGTGGTAAAGGCAATACTCGGATGTTTCAAGGTCGTTTAAATGATCTGGATTATGTTGACGATACCAATCTCCCGGCTCGTAACTTCTTCAGACGAAGGCGGTCTTAAAGTGATCTATTTACAACAGGCAAGAAGAAGACTTTAGAAGACATTAATAAATTTTACTATCTCGGCAACATTATATGCATTAACAGCGAGTCCACATTGACTTGGCAGATCTGTAGCATTTTTAAGAAAATGGTTTGAAAAACATTGTATCTATCTAAACATGTATTTGATCTAATTGTAGAAACTACACTCCTCACTGGGCGTGAAACTTAGAATGCCGTTCGAAGTGGTAGCATTTAAAAGTATTTTAAAATCCTCCGAAGAAATCTCTACGTACCGAACTATGGGAACAGAAATGCTGTAGTAAAGTAAGGAAGTTGGCGCCAAAATCATTCACTTAAATTTGTTAGGCCTTTGGCATATCGACGCCTCCGTTCTATAACATTCTAAGTCGAAAAAGTGTGTGTTGAGTTATGAGCTCTCAAAGTTTTCACGGGATCTACGACTATATGTGAATTCTAAGTAGATTGTTCCCTAAAACTTCTGAACGGATCGGCGCATCTTAACCAAATTTTGACAGTATTTAAGTATTTTAACGCAGAATTTAAAATGCAAGGATATTAAAAACGTTCTAAGTACACTTAGAACGTTATAGAATGGAGGCGTCGATATGTGTCTGCAATTATTCGTTTTGCATTTTCAGCATTTCATATATAATTTTTGACCTTAAAAGTTAGTTTGCTCAGGTTAAATATTTTTCTCTACGAATTTAATGATTTTTAAATACAAACAAGAGTTATAAAAATATTTTATATGTATGTACATATGTATGTATGTACGTTTATATTTTTTTTTTTTTAATATTTTATTTCAAAGACCAATTTGCGGTAATTTTTTTAACTGTCGGTTTTTGGCTTTCTGAATATTTGTTGGTCTGTTTGTGCATGCAAGAGGATTAATTATTTGGCGAAACGATAAAAACTTTTAAACACGCAAATTGTTAATTTAAAACTTGTGCAAACTTAAAACAAAAACAACAAGTTTTTGGTCAATATTTTAATGAAATGGTTTTTGAATGAAACCGCGGAAAATCAAATGTTTTTCTCTTTCATTTTTTTTTTCGTTTTTTGCTTTAAAACTCAAATAAAAAATGTATTAAAAATATCATTTCGACATGTCTAATGAATTTTGTAGTAATTTTCTATTTTTATTATTTCATGGTTTTAAATTAAAACAACAAAATTTTTATAAAAACAAAAAAAAACAGAATATAAACCAAAATCTCTGAAACAATTTTTTAAACCATTTCAAGGCTCATTTATTTTTTTTAATGAACAAAAAACATGTACAGGAAATCGACAGTGACAAACAATGTAGAATAACCACAGAAAACAATGAGTAAATGACAATACTAGGCATATATATATTGTTGCGACGACGAAATATATATCAACTAAAGAAATTCTCCTTACACTTAACTTTATCAAGAAAGTTTTCTAATTATAACGACTTAGACCACTTTTCCACTTTTTAAGGCCGCTTATGTATGTTTGATAAAACCAACAACCCAATGACATTTTGATTTTTGTTTTCCTATCATATTTCAAACACATACAAGAAGACATGCAAAAGGAGTTTTTTACCTTTCCAGCCGCATTTAAGAAGTACACCTGAGATACTGGACTACACTTGTAAAAATTCTAGTGACCCCAATTAAAATTTAATGATTTAACCGCAATGTTTCAAAAGTATAAAAAATTTAAATACAAAAAGACCATTAGGTCTTGCCTAAAAATAGGCAACATTTTATTCCCAAAATAAAAACGAAAAATTAAGTTGTTCAAGTAAAACAAACCTCAGAAAGAAAAAGGAAAATAACAAATAATTAAGACACTTTATGCTTATAAGGCAATTTTATTTTTCCTTTTAAAAAATATAAACTCTTTAAGTATAAAACAATATAAAACAGTAGCAAACAATAACAAATCAAAATAACTGCAGGCCATAACTCTAAAACTAGGCAAACAATTAATTTAAAGAACAAATCACTTCAATAACCGTTAACCATAAGTGTGCAAATTCACATAAAAACTAAAGCAACAAATTTTGTTGCCTAAAAATAGGCAACCGCCATCTAACCACACTACCTAAATTGTTTCAACGCTTAAAGGCAGTGAGAAAATCCCCTATAAAATCCTTTAAAAGTGCCTAAAAACCTGCTACACTTTTAATAAAGTGTAAATAAATCACTCAAAACCATTTTGACCACAAACTAAAATTTCCAAATAGAAAATAACACAGGGGATGAAAATACGAGGGCTATAGTATTTGAGTTGAAAGCAATAATTTAAACAGTTAGAGTTTTAAGAACTACAACAGCAAGAACAGTTGCTTTTATAAAATATGAAACATTTGTTATGACAGAAAGCGCCCATAGAATGGATCAATAGAATTTATTTAATTTATATTAATCGCATGGTTACCAGGAAAAACTTGTTTAAAGAAATACTCAAAGGAATAAGAAGATTAAAGAGATGCTTGTATCATTCCTATACTCCTTTAAGGATTTAAGGGAATAATAAGAATAAAAAGTATTGATGATAATATGGTAATATAAACATGGCTGTAAGACATAAATTACTCAAATTATAAAGTTTTATCTGCAGTTTTTCTTGGTTTAGTATTGTTGCTTCTCATTGTATTAGGCTGTTGGAACCTTCATACCATCCACATCATAATCTTAAACAGCAGATCAAAAAGAGACAGTATTTAAGCCGCCATTGTCCATTGAATGGACGTTTACCGTACTTTTAACGTGATTTTCGGGAAGAGACAACCTAACGCTCCAAACAGTCTCTATTTTCGTATGCAATGGCTTTTCCTTAATCATTCATACGTTCTCTGAGCTCCATAAGTGACAGTTTGAGCTTCAACACTATTGCTCTATCCAGTATTGCCCGATCCAGTATTGCCCGATTCAGTCGGCATATTTATGATGTTATGAATGGCCGCTCGGCTTTAATTGTTGCATGAACAGTACATGGATGAAAGAGCAAACCCAAATACAATATACAACAGGTGAGGTAGTTCAGATGACAGTTAAGATGACAGTTCAGATGAAAGAAAAAAGCCTACAACCTTAGCCGATCGGTGGTTTTGATGCCATTACATATTTTCAATTGTTTGTTGTACGATATATTTATGAATTGGTCGAATAAATGTACAGTAGGACCTTGATTATCCGTGATTCGATTATCCGGCAACATCAATTATCGGGGATGGAAAAAGAAAATTTCTGAATCGACTTAATTTTATTTTGGATCTACTTAAATTTTTCTGCATCGTTTAACCGTGATTACCTCTATTATCCGTGATTATAAGCAAAAAAAAATTTTTTATTATTTTGGACAAACAAGCGAAAAAGGGGAATTCTCTCTTTAGTATACGATTAGTCAGAAGCATACATGTAAACCTGTTTAGTTTAATTTAGAAATTTGAGTAGTGTGGGTTTTTTTATATTTTTGAAACATGTATGTATATAAAATCCTTGAATTATTTAGTTTTTATATAAATAATGTACATATTCATTTATTAATTTAAAAAAATATCTATTAAAAAACTAGCCAAAATTGGTAGTCAATTAACCGGGAAAATCGATTATCCGGAATGCTTCCGGTTCCGACCATCACGGATAATCAAGGTCCTACTGTACATAGATTTTTGGAGCACACTTTAGATTGTGGTATAGGATGGATGTAATCAAAGTGTATTTAAAGAAAAACTAAAAAAGTTTTTTTTTTCAAATTTATGTACGAACATTTGTTTTGAGACATGAACATTTAATGGTTTTTAATTAAATTTTAATTTATTTGCTTTTATTTTAATATCACCCCCTAGACGTATGAGTTATGTGTATGTACTTGCCATTAATTTCATATTACGCATACGCTCCATATAACTTTCAGTTTAAGTATGATACTTTATTTGTTTTACTCTCATGCTCTCTCCACTCAATCTCTCTCTCTCTTGAGTTGTTTATACAAAAAAAAAACTAAAACCTCAATAACACTTAAAAATTGTTTGCAAAAATTTATGTTCTTTCCGGCTTTTGAAAAGTTTAGTTTTCATTGGAGAAAATAGCTTTATTGGGGAAAACTAAAGGGAAACTCAAGCAAACTATGAAATTTTTATAACATAATGGTCATGCTAAAGTTCCTTCAAAAGGAAATGTTAAGCATGTTGCAGTTTACATACACACACACACACACATGTACTGATGTACATAACATGCTGCATGCAGTTAGAGAAGGCCTTCAAAACTAAAAAGTCTAAAGTTTAATAGAAAGTTTTTGTTTTTCTAAACTTTTTCTACCACAAACTCTTTTCGTTATTTCGTTAAACAAAAACACAAAAATTATTAAAAAAAAAAAGAATTGCTTTTAAAAATGAAATTGTTTGGACAATTGAATTGAATTTATTTAATTTTCTTTTGTTTGTTACTTTACTTTGTTTTCTTTCTCTTAAAGGAAATACAAACAATTTCTAAATTGAGTTGTTGAAACTTATACACAGTTAGTGGCATACATACATGCAGATCAAGAATTTTTGATAAAATTTCAAGGCAGACAGCCAGGCAGTCCATTTGGAAATCATCGCACATTATTGGTTAAAAAACAAATGGAAGCCATTTTTTTTAGTTCCGTTTGTTCTGTTATTTGTTAATATTTGTTTTAGTAACTGTGTTTCTCTATTGATAAACTAAAAGGGAAGCAAATAAATTTCCTTTTTATATTTGTAATTTTTTTTTTTAATTTGGTTTTAAGGCTTTAAAAAATTTTTATTTTCTTTGGCAAAGCTCGCCAAAATTTATTTAACAGAATTTATTAAAGAGTTTTGTAACAAAATTTTCTGGCTTGTGGGCGTATGGAATGAAGTACGTTTAAAGTCCCATCAATGCTTGCAAAAGAATTTAAAGTTCAACGTGAGCTCTTAACTCAAAGTATAGTATAATTTACTGCATATAACAAAACGAAGCTTCTGACACCACTCACGTTGTGTGGCTTAATTTTATCCTTGGCGAGATTTACAATTTAAGGAGGATAGATATTTTAAAAACTTTTCATGGCATTTTGATTTACTACCAGAGTTTTTGCGAGAAGACCGCAGAGAGCAAGTCGAAGAAGAAATATTTTTTCTTATATGAAATGGCTGAGCCGGGATTTGAACCACGGACTCACGCCGAAGAAGCTAACACACTACCTACTAGACTACACCGATTGAATATTATTCTAACCTATTATCCAAACTACATCGGAAATCTTAAATTTTGCTTATTCTGTGTGTAGTGTCCTGAAGGTAGTGTGCTAATTCAGATGTGTGAGTTGTGGGGTTCAATTCCCATTAGGGGCTATGGTCTTATTTTGAGACCCCTCGGCCCCGCACACGAAAGAGAAAAGTACTTATTAATAACGTTGGAATATCCAACATTAGAGCACCGTCCTAATGTGGCTTCGATTTCACCGTTTAATTGCTACTACAACGGTATGTTTTCGAGGGAAATAGAAACACTTATACCCGAAAATCAAATATCAATGTGAACATCCATTCACGGTGAACTAACGACTGATAAGCATAATGCTTACCTACTTAACTTACTTAATTGGTCATTACAACCCTTTAGTCAGGATTACGACCTAGTTTCTCTGAGAAACTTTCTTTCTTTCTTTGAGAAACTTTTCATGGCAATTTTATTCACTCTCAGATTTTTTGCCAGAAATCTGCTGAGAGGAAGTCGCCGAAGAAATATTTTTCATATTTCGATTTGATGCCTGACCTGGGGTTTGAACCGAGGCCTCACCTCTAATAAGCCAACACACTAGCTACTAGACCACGGCGACTTCGCGTAGTGCACTACACAGAAAATTCTTTCTTTAGTGACACTATGAATGCGTAGATCTCTTCCTACAAACCTTTTCCTGTTACCTACAACATAAACTCATTCAAACACCACTTCCGATTGAAATCGAGATATGTATACGGAAGTGTAGATTCGTCGGATATGTTTTGTGCAGACCACAGTCTGATGCAACTAGGTCTGCAATTGACTGAAATTCCTAGGGTTCGGAGCGGACGACCAGATCACAAATGACGATGAATAAAGACAGTAAAAATAAATAAAAAGATAAGCGGAAGACACTCGTAGCAGATAGTAGAGGTTATCTGCTACAATAACCTCTACTTATGGTGTATTTCCTTTTATAATGGTTTTGGAATTCTTTCCTAGCTCGTCGGACATAGAACAACCCGTGTCACGGGACTCAGAAATATCCAACTAAATATACTTATTAAAAGCTTAACGAAGTCGCCATAGTCTAGTTTATTGTTGGCTTAATAAACTCGAGGCTATGGTTCAAACCCCAGGTCAGACATCAAAACGAAAATATGAAAAATATTTCTGCGACCACTTCCTCTAAGCAAATTTCTGACAAAAACTCTGAGAATAAATAAAATCGCTATGTAAGGTTCTTCAAAAATCTGTCGTTCGGTGTAGACTTTAAAACTGTAGGTACCACCACTCATGTATAAAATTAACACACACAACATAAGTGGTGTGCAAAGCTAGGTCGTAATTCTGACTGAAGGTTTCTAATGACCAAGTATGTGTAATTAAAAGCAGGACTGTACTGTAAATAGCTATTACGTAGATGATATCAGTATGTAGGCTGTGCAAGAAATCATTTACCATATTATGGTAACTCACGTTACTCAAATTCAAAAATAATTTGTAAGCTTAACGCACTTTAATTTTGTTTTTTTAATATTCTCGTACATTTTATATCACAATTTTATTAAAAATGATGGTCAAAGTAAATTTGTTTTATTAACTGTTGCCAAGCATTTTCCCCCCTTTTGCCAAGAAATAAAAATGTCATCATATTTTTCGTCCTGACTCAAAATTTTTTATTTTTTTTTTTTAATAAAATTCTCAAATCGTTGTTTAACCATAAAAAGACTAGATTAACCATTATTCTCTCTCCCTCTCTCTCTCTATTTTGATTCTTTATTAAATAAAACCAGATTAAATTACTAAAAAGGAAAATGAAAATGAAAATGAAAATAAAAAACCCATTAAGGCAGCTGAATAATAAAATAAACGAAATGGAAAAATAGAAGAAAAACTAAATAAAATCTCTTGTTTTTATTTTCTCTTTTCATATTCTATCTCTCGCTCTACTCAGCCATCCAAATAGACGTTCCTCGGTGCGTAATAGCAACAGCAACAATCTACCGCAATTAGGTTTTACCAACAACAGCAGTAGCATTAACAACAACAGCAACAATAATAGCAGCAAAAGCAACAGTGGTAATAAACGAGGCAGTGGTAAAACATCATTGTCCATGAATTCTTTACGTTTCTCGTTGCGACGAAATGGTCCAGACGATAGAAATGGTCGCAAGGCTGCAAGTGGAGCGGGCGATGTTAGTATTTCTACTCTAACAGGCAATAGTAAAATGAGCAATTGTGCTGCTTCACCGGGTAGCTTAAGTGATAGTCTGCATCATCATCATCATCTGCAGCAGAAACAGCAAATGCATCATCATCATCACCTGCACTATGGCACTACGTGTGAACAGAGTACACAAACGCCAAATTCGATTAGTCGCGAAACACGACGTAATCGTAAATTGAAAGTATTACGGTTTAATTTTAATAAAGTGGCAACGCCAACACTAAACTTACGGTGAGTATGAAAATAAATTTCGAAGATTAGTTTTTTAATGTTAAAGGTGATAAAGCAGTAAAGCATAAACACTTGATTAGATAGGTAAAGAGGATAGGTAAACAAAGGCAAACAAGTGAATAAATCATTTAAAGACTCAGCATTACTTTTAGGTATTTGGTGTAGTAGACTAGTAGTAGTAGAAGTAATAAAAATTCTACAGTTCAAATAGAAATTATTTTCTTAAGATACTCTGCATAATAATATCAGAAAACTACAAGGATAATTTAATTTATTCACCACTTCTTTTAGTCTTTTCTTCCAGTAATTATAAAATCAAAATAAAAAATAAACAAGAATCCTTAAGCTGGATCTACATTTTTAAATTCTCCAATTAAATGTTATTTTTAGTTCAATGTCATACTCTGTAAAGCATACTTAATGATGCCAAAAATAATATCATTTTTATAGTATACTTTAAGGCATTTTTTTTTATTATTATAAACTCCTTAGCATTCTCTTTAATTGGAATTGACATTGATTTCAATAAAGGATATTTCTGTTACTGTTATGCACAATCATTTATTAACATTTAATTACGCCTTGTTGTCATTCTGAGCGTATTTTATTTTCATCCTTTTTTTTCTTTCTTTCTTTAACCTTCAACAGCTTCCTGAATAATCGCAATAAACGCAATAGTCTTTCCGCGAATGCAGTGGCCACGGAACAAAAGGCAACCAAAGTTCTTGGTCTGGTCTTTTTTACGTTCGTCCTTTGTTGGTCACCGTTTTTCATATTGAATATTATATTTGCCGCCTGTCCCGAATGCGAAGTACCCGAACATGTTGTCAATACTTGCCTGTGGCTGGGTTATGTTTCCTCTACAATAAATCCCATCATTTATACAATATTTAATCGGACATTTCGTGCTGCATTTATACGTTTGCTTAAGTGCAACTGTGAGAGGTAAGTGTGTGGGTGTGTATGTGTTTGTATTTGTATATATGAAATTAAGAAGTATTGCGGTTGAGTATGATGCTGAAAATAAACATGAATGCAGAGTTTAAAAAGGCGAAAATAAATGGATTTTAACACGATTTAAAGGAAATTAATGTCGTAATATAATAACAATATTGATGGGGACTGTCCTTAAGGCACTTAATTTAATTTTCCATATAAATTTTTCAGTTGGTTTATTAAAAGCATATTTAAAAATATGTTTAAAGCACTTGAACAGGAAGGATGTTACAGTTAAGTTCAAGGTGACAAGGTTATATTTGCGTGTGAATAGTTAATGCTTTAATCGTGGAAAAATAGCTTAGACAACAATGAAGACCAAAGAGTGAAAGTGAGTGACAAATTCTCCACATTGTATTTAGTAATATCCAGGATAACAAATCTTTTCTGATATATGAAATTTTGGTAGAGATCCACAAAAAAGGTGCGACAAGTGATTGTAACAACTGGAGGAGTATGATGCTGCAATGTGGGACATTAAACCCTTATAGCGGAATAATTTTGGACCAAATAGAAGATAAAATATATGCCACATTCCAAAATTAACAGGCAGTATTCCGGCCACAACATTCTGGAGCATATTTGAGTGAGCTCCAAGATCCTTTACAGCAACAGTTCTCATTGATCTCAGGCTAGCTTTAGATTGTTTGAGACATCCTAGTATCTGGAGCGCACTTGAGAGAAATGTTATGTAAATTCATTATGTAGCATTACAGCGTAAAGTCTTCATGGAGAGACACTTTCAGAAACTATTAATGTCTCCTCAGGACTTGTGATATTTTTGCTTGGGATTGATGAGGTGTTTGGCATAAATTTAGCTTCCGCAACTACTTACATTCTTAGAGTACATTCTACAATTGTTTTTGGAATATACGAAGTAGTGAACAAAGGTTAGGTTAGATTGAACAGCCAGCCTCCTCAACGGGCATAGCTTACTTAGATCCTATACATACATAATTGGGCATTACTATCCTTCAGTCAGGATTACGGCCCAGCTTCTCACACCATGTTGTGTGTGTTAATTTTATACATGAGTGGCGGGAGTCGATTCCAAATGACAGATTTTTTGAGAAACTTTTCATGGCAATTTTATTTACTCTCAGAGTTTTAGCCAGAAATCTGCTGAGAGGTAGTCGCCGAAGAAATATTTTTTCATATTTTCGTTTTGATGTCTGACCTGGGGTTTGAACTCGGGCCTTATGACTAATAAGCCAGCACACTACCTACTAGACTACGACAACTTCATCCTATAAGGTCCCCTAATAATATCGATATTATCTATTCCGTCAATTAATTACAACTCCCACTTAACAGGGTCTTTGCCTAGACCCGTGGTCAACGCAATGAACGAAACAAAATTAAAGGTGACTTGATTACACGCTTCGAGAAAATTAGCGTGAAATGTTACACTCTGATGTTCAGCCAAATCTCAAATCATTGATAAATTTTAATTGTGGACAAAAGTCCGTGATAATATTAAAAACCTTGTTTATAAAGTATAATGGCTGATAGAGATACACGTGTGCCTATACGCTTTAGGAAAATTGACTGATGGAATCTCTGAAACTATAAAGATCCTACACTACCTAATTCATTTTAATTCAAATTTAATCCAGGAAAACAATTTTGTATGCCATTATGCAACGTTCTCTCAATTGAAATAATTTTTAAAATTATTTTGTTTTTCTCTTTTTCTAGATCTGGACGACCTACACGCTATCGTTCGGTTACTGAAGGCCGCAGTGCATTAAGTCTATGTGCGCCCTCTGCCCTACCACTGGCAATATCATTTCAGGGTGCACCACTAATGGGCGCCACAAGTAATTCATCAGCGAGTACAAACATTACAACACCATTAAGAGAATTCCGTGGCAGTTATACAATAACCGATGATGAATGTTGATGCAAGTAAACAAAACACAGGAAATGAATCAAAAAACGAATGAAAAGAAAGGAAAATATGCCAATTAAAAGAGATAATAAAAGAAAGAAAAAACAAAAACTACTAAAACTACTATACCCACCCTAACTAAGCACATATGAAAGCGAAAATCACACATACGGGTACTCATAATCAAACACTTTCTATTTTTTTTTTCTTTTCTCTTTTCTTTCTCTTGCCCTCCTCTGCTGTATATAGACTTTTAAAAGGATTTTAGTTTTTCTTTTGTTCGATTTGGATTATTTTTTTTCTATTTTTTCTATCATTAGAGTTTATTTTTTATGTAAATGATAACGATAATGTTTGCGTATATATTAGTAGAGAGAAAAAATAGGATTTTACACGAATGAATGAATGAATGAATGTTATGTTATGTCAATGAAGAGCTATGAGTTGTATAGGGTGTCCCATAATAATATTTAAAGTCTTTGGAGCCGAATGTCCTTATAAAATATTGTGTCAACAAAATTTGCAAGTCAATGAAAAATCCACTATTATAAAAGAGAGAGAATTTATTCTGCAGAGATTGGATCTGAGCAGTTTGTTATCATATACTGCAATCTTTATAACAGTTAAGAATGAACTCTCTTGTTAGAATAAAGACAAAGAGCCGGCAGGGGCCTAATATTGCCATATGATGCCACAACCATATATTGCGAGCATGGGATGAACAATATATCAGGCTTAATCTTCTCTAACAAGTCTCTAACAAGTCTAAAGAGCCTTTTGACATCATTAATATCTGAAATATTGGCTAATTTAAATTAGTTCTGTACAGAAATCTCCCTCTATCTAGCTTCAGATACCATTGCAAATATGATATTTGCCTATGGTCCTCCTTTTCTTTAAATTCTACATATCGTATGAGATCCACTAAGAAAATGATCCTGAACACTATTATGTGATAGCTTTGGTATTGAAATGCAAGTAAGTATACAAAATATTTACCAAATCAGTCAACCAATTGACATTTTGATCCTTACGATCCTTTTATCTGATTTCAGAACACAGCTCTCACAGCTAAATTTCATGATCATGATCTCATTACAGGCCATTGTCAAAACTTCCCACTGCTAGTCTGGCTGACAGTTGCAATGTATTAACACCTTAGCACTCTCTACTTTATTTATAACAGATCCTACCACCATGAATAAGATCTCAACCTGAAGAATACCATTTTGTGTATCAGCTTTCATTATGAATTTGAGACCATCTGTATAGATGAATACATATACGAACACGGTTATCAAAAGAGAAAGAAAGTGTTAATGTTAGCTGGATTTATACTAATGTTGGCCTATATAGACTGCTCCGTGACAATAGTTTCCACCTTTGCAATGCCAGAGCATTTCGCATATTCCAACAATATTGTCATGAAGCCGTGTGGATTCTGCTGTTACAAACGCAAATTTTCATACTTTTTTGAGCCAATGGGCGTTTTGTATGGTAAATCTAATCCATTGACACTCGAGCCTATTTTCCTTAGTCTTACTTATGCAAGTTTATTTGATAGAAAAAATTAACGTTTCATTAGGGCGATCTTATCCACTGATAGGCAGATTATGGCGATAAAAAGGTGTTTTGCTTGATTCTTCTATGTCTGTGTCTATTCAGAATGTTAGTTCTGTTAGTTAAAGTTCTACAATTGCTTTTTGCGTGTTTATTTTGATCATATCTTATCGAAGACAGGGTGGTTCAATCGGCTATACGTAAATTTATATCTGCTGGTTATCGCTAAAGCCTGTTCAGTAGAAAAACGGTTTATCTCCAGATAGCAGGATTAACAGTTGAGTCAACAGAGTTTAGATGTTGCACAATTATTAGTACTTAAACGTGGCAAGGGTTACTTATGCGAATCTATCTCTGCCTATGCTCATTTAAACTTTTATTAGAGTCATTGAACAGAAGGGTATTTCATTTGGTAAATCTTTTATTTTGCTTAAAAATATTTTGATTTGTGTGGCTTTTTTTTTAATAACAAACATTCCGTTTCTAATCAGTTACATAAATTTTCTTAAGATTCTCTATAACATTATTTAAGGGACACCCTACATTTTCCAAATGTTCTAATATTAACTACACTCACTAGACCATAATGGCTTTATTTGTTTTGTTTTTTTTCCATTCATTTGTTCCATTAACAAGGCCTAATCAAAATTAATATTGTGTATAAATTTGTCTATAATATGTACTATATTTAGTCTATATTTAATGTACAATATATACACTGAGCACCAAAAGTGAGTAAACATCACTGAAATATTCCATTTTCTTAGGATAGCGAGAAAAGTAAATGAGAATAGTCGAGTAAATTTCCAAAAATAAAAACGTATTTTTATTACTTATAAAATGTTAAAACAAAAACAACAATTCATAATAAAGGAACTTATTTATACTTAAGAACAAAATTGTTTTATACTTAAGAACAAAAGTGTTGACTCACTTATGGCGCTCAGTGTATGTATATATATATATATATATATATATGTATTTATGTGTGTAAGACTCTAAATGTAATACATGTCACCATACAAGTGGTTTGAAACTGAATTTAAATTTTTTATTTTTTTTTTGATTATTATTTTCATTTTATAAAAACATTTAAGCTTTAAATCTATTAAATAAATATGTATGCAGAATAATTAATTAAAAAATTATTTTTTTTTGTGTATTTTTTCAAAGTGTTTTTATGCTTAAATAATATATTTCAGAATAGATTTTTTAAATTTTAAGAGAAAATTAAATTAACAAAAAATACGAAATATGAAATGAATTATTTATATTGTAGTGTCTAACATACAGGGTGTATAGTTTTAATTTTAAAATAAAACTTTTAATTTTTAAGCTTAAAACAAAAAATAATAAAAAAAAAACAATAAATTAATAAATATGTTTAAGCAAAATTAATAATAGATGTTAATTTTAAAAACAAATAAATAAAGAAAAAAAAACTTTTAAATAACGGGTGTTTCATTAAGATCTTAAAGGTACATATGTATATGGTAAGATCAGTCAAAAGTTGGTGTTAATCTTTTTTGTAGAGTCATCATTTAGATTGAACAGATTGAACAGAAAGGTGCTTTCGATTACGGAAATATATTATCGATAACAAATGTTATGTGAGAGCTAAGGTGCTACGAGGTTAGTTTTAATACTAATCTGTTGATAACGCACTGTATCAATTTGAACATAGGGCAACAAAAAATGATTTGGCTTAATGTGACCACACCTTTGGACCTAGGATACTATAAACAAACATTAGCTGAAAGTCTGGTTGCTGTAAGTTGGCATACGGTATTAATACAGTTCTCATATGGCCTTGTAAGCACTCAATTCCTTCAATCCATCATAGAAAAATACTGTATCACCAACCAACTAAGTGAGGAATTGAAAGAATGTGTGAGAAATAATATTCGAGAAAATAGATGACTTTACAGAATGTAAGAACTGAAGTAGCAGTAGTCTAGTAGGTAGAGTGTTGCCGAAACTACACTGGTCAAGCCTGGATTGTATGCAAAAAGAATTCCAGACATATAATTTGGGTCCTATTTTTCCATTGTCTAAAGCATATATGTAGGAGAGTACATCAAGCCAATACGAGATTACATACGTTGATTATGACTGACCTTAAGCTAATCGTATAATCTAGCCTGGGTACCTGGAACCAATTAATTAATTCCTATACAGAAGTTTATTCCCTTGTCCAATTGGTCATTACAGTCGCCGTAGTCTAGTAGGTAGTGTGTTGGCTTATTAAACGTAAAAAAAAGACAGGGTACGTACCCCAGACCAGACATAAAAACAAAATACAAAAAGTATTTCTTCGGCGACTTCCCTCTCAGCAGATTTCTAGCAAAAACTCTGAGAGTAAATAAAAAAGCTTCTCAAAAAATCTGTCGTTCATAGTCGACTATAAACTGTAGGTCCCACCACTGATGTATAAAATTAGCACACACAACATAAGTGGTGTGAGAAATTAGGTCGTAATCCTGACTGGAGGGTTGTAATGACCAAGTGTGTGTGTAATTATCATTAAACCATTTAGTCAGCCTTACGAGCTAGCTTCTCACACCACTTATGTTGTGTGTGTTAATTTTATACATGAGTGACGGAACCTATTGTATAAAGTCGACTCCAAACAACATATTTTTGAGAAGCTTTTCATGGTAATTTTATTTACGTCGCCGACGGAATATAGAGCATGAACTACGGGCTCGCGTTCATGTCATGTCTAATATCTCGTTCATGTCCAATATCTACCAGACTACGACGACTTCAATTACAATTCCAGAAGAGATAAATGTATTGTCGCAGTTTTTTTATGTAGAATTTCTAAAACCCGACTGGTTTCCTATGGCGAATATTTGATCGCTGGTTTAGATTTTAATTGAGGAATCACAATGAATCCAAGCGATGGCCTAGATCTATCCGAAGAGGATATAAACATTCGAGAAAGGAGATAAAAATCAAATTGGCTTATTTACAGACTCAGAAATCCCAATGACGAAATCTGCCACATCAGACGATGTTGAGGACATAATGTTCGATTTAAATACTCTTTGTTCTAATGGAGTATGACTTAAATTTTGCCTTTTCCATATAAAAATATGTTAGCAGAACTTAAATATGCATTGCAGCTCATTTAAAATGTTCCTTTGCTCTTTAATAATGAATGCATTAAATTTCACAAAAATTTAAAGCTGCATGACAAAGTAATGCAGATACAAAGTAATGCAGATACTTTGTTGCAAATGCCAAACATATAGTGCCATGTGGCAAGTACCAGTACGTGTTGTATACACAAATGCATTCAGAGCCTTAGTAATTCCTCCTCTCATAAACATCCTCAACATATGAGTATACAGTGGTGGCCACGAATTTAAGACACGACATTTTATTTCTACATTTGTGATAATTTTTACATCTTATCAAAAATATTTTAGGTCCATGATATTTTTCTTAAGATTTTAGTAATATTAGGAAGAAAAAGTAATAATATTTTGCTACCTATATTTGGTTGAGAATTTTTATTTACATATTATATAGATCAAGACAAAATGCTAGTCGGGATTTGATATTTTTTGGCACAAGTGGTTTACGTTGTGCAATGCACCCACGCAAGTTTTTCTCATTTAGACATCTTCTTATTGCCCTAGACGAAATATCGATACCAAAATCCAATACAATTTTGTTTTTTATTTTACTTGAGCTCCTGAAAGGATTATTAGCAGCTACTTTAGTTTGACATTTTTGGTGATACCATGTTGCTTGATGTGTTCCAGCGCGTTGTAAATCTTGCATTTAGAACATTTAAGCAGCTTGGATATCTCCATTATTATTTTTCCATCAAATTTTAGTTGTTGGATCAGTTTTCGCTCGGCATCGGTATTCCAGGTACCTCTGACCTCTATAATTAAATATTTCTATGTATTCCAACATAAAATAACATAAAACATTCATTGCTCAACGTTTAGCTTCAAAAAACACCAAAAAATCACTTAAAAACCAGATATTTCTGAAATGTCTTAAATTCGTGGCCAATTTCAAATAAACGTTTTTACAATAATTACGAAATAAAATAATGGTACTTTTTCTTAATATTACAGAGTACATAGAAGTATAAAGAATATCAATTTTGATACTACATGATTGTAAATATTATCGCAACTAAGTCAGTCATATGTCCTGTCTTAAATTCGTGGCCACCACTGTATATACCAAGCAAGTATTCACATACTCAGATTACTCTTCTTAACTTTTTAAATTTATTTGGAAACTTTGACATCTAAAACCAGCTACAAACTAGTTTAAGTCGATTGCATGCAATACATTTTTATTTCTTATATTATCTCCTGCTATTGTCAGCACTTTAAGCGTTTTAAGATTCAGCAATTATTTCGTATCAATTGCATTCTTGACATTTCATCAGCGCACACTTCAAATTACTCGCATTTCAAATGTCAACAGTGCAGTGCATTAAATAAAAATTATTTAATATTCTACTCTATTTAATGTTGTTAAGTTTATACTCTTGCAAATACTTTTCACCCCTTGGAGACAATTATTTTATTGAATGCAACAGCAGTCAGTGGCATCTTAATAAAATTGTATACTTCATCACGCATATTTATTCAGCAACGACTCTTCTCAATGAATTTAAAAGAAAAATCATATGCGAATAAGAAGAAGAAGAAATGGAGGAAACTGTAATAATACAATATAAATAAATTTTATGACTTGCAAAGAATTTTAGAAAAATATATTATTTACACCAAAACAAGTGGAATAAACCCAAGGAAGCAGAGTAGTAAAGGAATGAATTCATATAACAAAATAATTGTTACAGATTTTTGTAAAATTTTTGTTTAATAATTGGCCACCGTAGCCTAATAGGAAGTGTTTTGGCTTACTAGTCTAAAACTCCAAGTTCAAACCTTAGCTATGATATCTTGGAAAAAAATATGAAACAAAAAATATTTCATTAAATTATCATGCCTCTGGCAAAAGCTCTGAATGCCATGAAAACCAAACTTAAGACTATCATTCGCTACATACAGTGTTGGTCATTGCAACACTTCAGGATTACGACTTAGCTTCTCACGCTACTTACTTTGTGTGTTATTTTAATTTTGTCTATAAGTGGCGGAGCTTACAGTTTAAGGTCGACTCCGAACAACAAATATTTTTTTTTTTGAGAAACTTTTTATTTACTCTCAAAGTTCTTTACAGAAATCTGCTGAGAAGAAATGGCCGAAGAAATATTATTCATATTGCGGTTGGATCGAGATGTCTGACCATTGGTTTGAACCGTGGCCTCACCTCTAATAAGCCAACACACTACCAGCACACTAGACTACCGCGACTTTTTTTTAGTGAGAAGGCATTATGAAATTTCAATTTCCAGTATTAAACAAGGTTATCTGTAGTATCCTCTCCTGTTCACAGTCACACTAGATTGAATCTTGAAATCAGTCCCAGAGGACATTCGCCACAGTTCTACTCGCTTCAAGCAAATTCCAAATACAGGTTAAAATCAACGATTTATGTATCACAGCAGCAACAGTAGCAGTTGACGTACAAATTAAAGTCTTAAACACCACTGTACCATTGAATCAGCTCATATACTATCCGTAAAGCTGAAAAGCAAGAAAATTAACATAACATAACACTCCGCTGAAGCCAAGCAGTTTTTAGACAGTCTAAACTTTTGCTCAGCAACTGTGACATGGAAAGATATGAATCTTGCATCGATGAATAACCCGATAATTGCAATAAGCCTTATGATCGGTCATTCTCATATATAGAAATAGTGTGGAGGAAACCGATAACTTAAACGATGCATTTTAATTTTTCCAGATCATTTCGCTCTTTTAAATATGAAGGTTTAACCCTTAGAGCCAAAATCAAACAAATTTCTAAGTAATTCAATATTTAACAAAGAAAAAAATTTTTATTTTTCGTTCTATTCTTTTCTCAAAAAAAAACCCTTAAACTCCTACATCTTCGAATATAAAAAGGAAATATAATCATCAGACCAAAATAAACTATCAACTCAAAAGAAAAGTCATATCATTTATCACTATTAGCAGTATACATACATATATGTGAGTATATACTCTATCATTTCATTTTTATTATAGAATATATTTTGCCTTTATAACGAATTACTTAAGGATAATAGAAATATAGAAGATATTCATTTGCTTGATTTCATTTTCAAAGATATTTCAATACAATATTAGATTTTCTTTGCAACAACAAAGTATAATTTTCTCAATCGTAGAAAAAAACCATTGTGTAGCGTATGCCATATATGCATACATACGCAACAATATAAATAAATGAATTACATTACATTGCATACCGTGGGGAGTAAAAAAATACGAAGTATACTTTTGGACATATTACAACATTTCATAGAAATTTATTATTTTATATTTAAAAAAAAACTGTAGGAATTAACATAATATTGGAATATTTCAAAAATAATAAAACTTTACTTTTTAAAATGTAAAGAAAAATCTCCTTTCATTGAAACTAATTTTTTAATCGGTGGTCAGGTCAGCAAACAAGATTGACCCAAAAGTGGTTGTGGAAAAACCATTCCATTCAGAAAAATCAGAGAGTTTAATAAGCATACTGACTATGGCCTATGAAGATCGCCCTTTAAACAATAAGTAGTATGAACAAAATGTTACCACGAGCCACACAACAAATTTGATTTCAGCTTAATTGGATGAGAAATTTCCAGAGACTAACTTCATATTTCAACGACCCTAAATGGTCACTAAAATCATAGGGTTTAACGACGTTAGATTTCTGTTGTGGAACTACAACTAAGACCGTGCCTATGTGGATGAAGTTTTTAAAAATCTACATTCATTAAATTATCGTCGAGATATCGTCCGAAGATATCAATTCAGAGGCGGTCATTTAAATGACTTTATATTTCATACATAACGGCACTGTTTTCGATCATGTTCGAAAGAAAATTGAGGTTAAAGAGTATTTCTACACTGGAAATTGGAGGTTCTAGAGAGGTTAGCTGTGTAGTCCAATTCTTCATAGAGAATCTTTCTATTAATGAACCTGAGTTCCAAACCAATTGTATCCACTTCATTTTTGCACTCTCAGCTTTGATCTACCAAACAACCCACGCTGAAAAATCGAAATCTATGGGCTCAGATTTAAATAATCGATGTTAATCGGTTTTTATTCAATAATTTTTCTTTCGGAATATGTCCGAGAGAATGTTTTTGTAGGATAATGAATCATACCCGTATCTACATTTTGCAGATAGTCAAGTATATCTTAAAGCCTTTCACCAGAAAAATGGGGAGTGCCCAAGTCTTCTTAACATGTTAAGTCATATATTAGCTTGGGTTCTAGGATGTTAGAACTACAAGTCTAACACGATGTCTACCTGATTCATAATCCTTAATGACTACAGCCACGGACAAACAATTTTTTATCGTGGTTATTTCATATTTAAAAAAATCTTGTTGCTTCATTCTCACTCCAAATAATCCTTTCAGAAACTGGCGTGTCTCAACATTGAAAATCATAAAAATATCAGGCAGCGCCAACTCTTGGGAAACAGAAGGATTAATAAGCAAATTCCACTACATTTAATACAACCCAATACATTTACTTAGACAGAGTTGTCCTAGACTACAGTAAATGGCAACCCTACCATCCTAGAACCTGCTACAATAAGCCAATCACCATAAAAAAATTGATTATTAAATGAAGCAAACAAATGGAGAGGTGACAGCTCTATGCTCTTTAAAGGAATAACATAAAAGTACTTTTCATATAAATTTTCTTTTTTTAAATACCAAAACACTACTTTTACTTCACACTGTATTTCCGTTTATTATTTCCGAAATGAAAATTAATACTTAACAGGCAGTTTTATATCGCAATACAATATTCCAATTGGGTTACAGAGATGAATTGCAAGTGAAACTAAAGAAAGACATAAAATTTGACAATGTGTTGACAAAATTTACATCCTTATAAACGAATTGTGTAATGAATAAGTGAATGAATGAATAAGTGAACGAATGAATGTATGATGTATTAATATATTTCAATGTACATGAGTTCAACTAGTATGTACGATAATAATATTAAGAAATTTCCTCCAGAAATACGTTAATATTTGTATGGCCATAAGCTCGTATGAGAGAAGATTTTATGAGAGAAAGACTCCCCTGAAGTATTAAATGCACTTGGTTATGACGCAACTGCTGCTGTATCGTACATTATATCGGATATCTGCTACAAAGTTTATGCATTAGTTTTACCAGTTGAGTGCTGTAAACAACGAGCAAAAGTTCAATTTTAAATGGGGTCGCCTTACATATTGGGGGAAAGAAAACATGCAGCATACATAGCATATGTTACACTTGCACATGAACAAATTTCAGGGGAAATTTTGCGCGAAAATCAAATATCGATCAAGCAGCACATGGAGAACATCCGCTCATAGTGAACTGACAACTGATTCCTATAATGCACTACAGAGAAAATCCGTTCTTTAGCTACACTATACATACATAGATCTCTTCTTGCAGACCTTTTATTGTTACCTACAACATAAACTGATTGAAATCTGATATCCATAATCACCACTTCTTCTTTCTGTTGCCCCACAATTTACTTTCTGCAATTCAACAAAATGCATTGCATGTATAGAGAACGTCTCCTAAGAATGAATAAATAAAATGAACTCTTGTCGAAACACCAAGGGAACTTTACGGTATGCAATCGAAACTTAGCAAATTAGAAACAGAAGCGTTGGTATATCAAAACCAAAACCTTCACATTTAGTTCGGAAAAGGTCAACTAGACTGATGCCTTTTACGGATGCTAATCATGGAACGCAGAATCTTATGACTTTCGAACAATCGAAATTTTTGTTAAACGATGCCTGAGATAAATCCATAGAATATTTTGGCAGAATAAAATTAATATTATTCGACTCTAACCGGACAGATTCCGACTGAAATCAAGATATATATACGTCGGATATGTTTTGTGCAGACTCCTGTCCGATACAGCTAGAACTGCAATTGACTGAAATCCCTAGGGCTCGGAGCGGACGACCAAGCTACAAATGACGGTGAATAAAGACAGTGAAAATAAATTGTAGAATAAGCGGAAGACACTCGTAGCAGATAACCTCTACTTAGGGCCGATTTCCTTTTATTATGGTTTTGGAATCCATTTTTAACTCGTCGGACATAAAATAATCCATAACAGGGGACTCAGAAATATCCAACTAAATATACTTATTAAAGGCTTAACGAAATCGCTGTAGTCTAGTAGGTAGTATGTTGGTTAACAAGACGTGAGGCCACGGTTCAAACCCCAGGTCAGACATCAAAAAAAAACAAAAAAAATATTTCTGTGACGACTTCCTCTCAGCAGATTTCTGGCGAAAACTCTGAGAATAAATAAAATTGATATGTAAAGTTTTTCAAACATCTGTTGTTCGGAGTAGACTTTAAAACTGTAGGTCCCACCACTCATCTATAAAACACACAACATAAGTGGCGTGTAAAGCTAGGTCGTAATTCTGACTGAAGGTTTGTAATAACCAAGTATGTGTGATTAAAAGCAGGACTGTACTGTAAATTGGTTTTAAGTACATGACATCTGTATGTAGGCTGTGCAAGATATTATTTACAATATTATGGTACCTCACAGTAAATACGATTCTTTTTATTTAAAACTGTAAAGACTTATAATGCAATTATCTACAAGCATTAAGAAACATTTTAATAAAACTTGAATCACAATTGCAAGTAAACAATACAATATTAAGAGTTTAAACAAAATACAGAGTTTAGCATTTACTGGCTAAGAGAACGTATAATGATTAGAAGTGTAGTCCGTGTCCACTCTCTGCCTACTTGAACTCATTCAGCCATGCTATAAATATTATGTTGTTTTGGAGATGTATACCCCACTACTTAAATTCAAAAACAATTTGTAAGCTTAACACACTTTAATTTTTTATCAGAATTTTATTAAAAATGATGGTCAAAGTAAATTTGTTTTATTAACTGTTGCCAAGCATTTTCCCCCGTTTGCCAACAAGTAAAAATGTCATCATTTTTGTCGTCCTGACTTAAGTTTTTTTTTTCTTTTTTTTTTAATAAAATTCTCAAATTCTTCTTTCTTCTCGCCGAAGAAATATTTTTTTATACTTCGCTTTGTTGAAGATGTCTGACCTGGGTGTTGAACCGAGCCCTCAGGCTTAATAAGCCAACGCATTACCTACTAGACTGCAGTAGCTCTAATACATCTCAGAAGAAAACGCCCCGGTTAAGTACTGGGTGTTATGGCAACAAAATTGGAAGATCGTATGATTACTGTACTCTTGCGCCTGTACTAAGCAATAATAATAATAAGTAATGTTTTAAACTTTTTCCTTAAATATTTACTTTACTTGCACAAAAGAAAAAAGAACTCAACATTTGCCATAAAATTTTGAACACTTCATTTAAATGCAAAATACTTTTGTTTGAAAACTTTTTAATTAATTTAAGTTTTAAAATATGATTTTCTTTCACTCTTCGAAAATAGTTTGAATTTTTGCGAACATGTTATGTCTAAACAGGCCTTATTTGTTGACGAAATTATTATTTTATTTTTTCTTGCAACACTCTCTGCATAACATTCTATTCATTATAGTTTTATCAACTTAATTTACAGAACATTGCCATCAGCAGGTGTTCTCTTCGAAAAGAAAGAAACAACTCTATCTCCTCTCTCTGACAGAAGATTCTTCATATTTCATGTGAATATTAGATTCGCACATCCCATTAGATTAGATAAACTTATAAATTAATGTTGGCATATTATAATGTGGCACCACCGCCACCACCATCATCATCATCATCCTCCAGTCAAGTGGGGTGTGTATAATATATAAACATGTTGCACGTTAGTTGTGCCATTAAATTATAGTATTTGCAGGAGGGGTTTAGTAGTAAAATATGCAAGTAAAATTCTCAAGTAGTTGTTTGTCATACATATTAACGTAGAACATTGTATGGGTGTATGTACTTACGAGTACATAAGCATAATTTATAACTTTTTAACTAAATTTTCCTCTATTATAAGTGGCAGACAGATGAACTCGCCCACGTAAAACCTGTGAAGGGAAAATGTGTGAACTTGTTTAACACATGGACTCTTAATAAAATTCCGTGTAAATATTTACTACTCAACATCATGCAACATGCTGCACAAACGCTCAAGTATATTTGGATAACTCTTAAATTAAGTTTTTCACGAAAAATTTTTAAATAATTTTTTTTTTTTAATACGAAAGTTTATTTTTATATGACTGTTCTCCAATATAGGTGCAGTGAGTACAGGTGGTGATATTTCAGCTTATGAGTTTTGAAAAATAAAAACAGACAACAAAAATTTTGAGAAAGTGAAAGAAATATTTAATTAAAGCGATAATGTATGCATAACATTTACTTTTTAAATATTATTTATGTGCAAATGTTGTACACGGTATCTTACCAATGGCAGTCGTAATCATGTCCCCCAAGTGTGGAATGATGGCGGCTTTTCCCAGTACACGAAGGTCCAATCATATGATCTAAACAGTAAAGAGACTAATATAAAACGTGAGATTAATTGCTTACCACACTCGCCTATCAATAAGTTGATTAAAACGTTTGACCTGATGCATGTAGCACCATCTTGTTGACACTGCATGTCAGTCAAGTCCAATTCTTCCATTTCTGCCGAAAAAACTAAGACATGCCTTCCTCCATTGACGGTAACGTTGATATTTTCAATGTTCTGGAAGAAATACGGTTCAGTGATGCTGCCGGCCCACAAACCACCTCAAAAATCTTTCAAATCACACCAAAAATGTTTCAGAGAATTAATCAAGTTGTCATAGTCTAGTTGGTAAGGAGCTCAAACCTGGCTTAGACAGTTAGAACATTAACGAAATATTAAAAAAATATTCCTTTCAGCGACTTCCTCTCAGCAGTTTTCTAGCAAAAACTCTGAGAGTAAATAAAATTGCGATGAAAAGTTTCTCTAAAATTTGTAGTTCAGAGTTAACTTAAAATTGTAGGTCCTGTCACTTATGGATAAAATTAACACACACAACATAGGTGGTGTGGAAAGCTGGGTCGTAATACTGGGTAAATTGGAATTGATTAAACATTCAATTTTTCATAGACAACTTTTAGGCTTTATATAAAAAATATTTTATTGTGTTCATTTAGGCGTATTCACTTATTTCGATAGCCTTTTATGGAGTTGCGGACATTAACATTATATACTTATTTATAAACTGTTTGTAAATATATTTATCTACTATAATGCCTTTGATTGAAAGTCACTTCATTAACGTAAAACTGAGCCCTTAAACATGATGTGGCCTACTTTCAGGCATTAGTTTATAGTATATATAAAAATTATTGTTAAAATCCCTTGATATACAGTCTATATGGCCTTAATTTCATCAAAATTATATCCGTTTGTAAAGAAAAATAACTGAGCCCTTAAAAAAAATGTCCTCTATTAATCTAATTTATGGTCTTATAAACCTCACCACATATCCGTAAGCCATAAATTATTCTAAAGGGTCCGCCAAATATCTTTCTTTTTTTTGATAATGCTTTAAAAAAAACTACTGAATATTTTCTCAAATTTCTTTTTTTGTTTGAAAGTACAATCCTTCCGGTTAATAATGGAAAATAATTTCATTCAAATGGCTGCCTCGGCTGGCCATGCAGTAGCCTACACGATCGGTCCAATTTTTAAGCACATTATCGATTGTGTGCAGCTGTATTTCACCAATGGCTTCACGAATATTGTCCTTTAAAGCGTCAATTGTCTCTAGCTTGTCGGCGTAACACTTATCTTTGACGGCACCCCACAAATAATAGTCCAAAGGTGTCAAATCGCAGCTCCGAGGTGGCCAAACGACATCAGCTCTGCGGCTGATAAAGCGATCTTCAAAAACAGGGCTTCGGCTGTGTTGAAACCAAATGTGGCAATAACCTCCTCTTCAATTTTTGTGAACAAAAATTCGTTCAACATGGCCCGATAACGATCGCCATTGACTGTAACGGCCACTCCTTGCTCATTTTCGAAGAAAAATGGCCCAATTATGCCTCTGGACCAAAATCCGCACCAAACAGTGACTCGTTTTCGGTGCGTCGGCTTTTCAATGTATGCGTGCGGGTTTTGTGTGCCCCAAATGTGACAATTTTGCTTGTTTACATACCCGCCAAGATCAAAAGGAGCTTCATCTGAAAAGATGATTTTTTTTTGCCAAAATCGGCATCTTCTGGTGTAGGCTACTGCATGGCCAGCCGAGGCAGCCATTTGAATGAAATTATTTTCCATTATTAACCGGAAGGATTGTACTTTCAAATAAAAAAAGAAATTTGAGAAAATATTCAGTAGTTTTTTTTTAAAGCATTTTAAAAAGAAAGTTATTTGGCGGACCCTTTATTTATATTGTATACAAATACAATTTTTAGTCGGATTCCCATTGTTTTAAATAAATTTAATAAAAAAAACCAACAAAAAAAAGTGGGTCTAAATTTAGATTTGGTTTGTTTACGAAAAGAAATGTTAAGAAAAAAGCAACAATTCTGTAATCTAACAGGGGTTAAGAGTTTAAAGTTTATTGGAAAACCATTTGTTTTTATTTCCTAAAAACAAAAACAAAACGAAATAAATAGCCACAAATCCCCATAATAAAAGGGTCAAAAGGCATTAGAGTAGAAAAAAATGTGTCTTTTATAATATCGCAGCAATAAGAAGAACAACATTGCCTCCTCTACCATCAAGGAACGAGGAAAAAAATCGAAATTGTAAAAGTTCAGCATTAACCTGATTAACCTTAAAGTATTGTTTCTTAAACAGAAATTTTTCTTTCCAAAAAAAACACCGAAAAGGCGAAGAAAATTTTATTTGCCTCAGTAATCACCATTACCCCGAAGTAGATGAAGTTTTTAGGAAACATTAATAACTTACAGCTGCCAGCACAACAAATACCTTCAAACACATTCGCCTTTGGTGTTGTGTGTGTATAACGAAAGGAAACGTGAATTCCTCTTTAAGTTTTCGCCATTTTTTTCCCATTTTTACCAAGATTTTACCATATGAGAAAACAGTTACTCGTGCTTTACGTAATGGTAAGAAAAACAACAATTTTTTTTCTCAAACAGGTGTTGATGAAAACCATTAACTTAAGGCCGTAAAAGAAAAATAAGAAAAGCATAGAATTATAGAGCAAACACAGTGGGGAATATGACCGATTAAAAACAACAGAGTGACGAGTAATATATTTACGGACGTTTGGCATTTTACATAAATTCCCACAATCTCTACAAAGAGCAGAAACTTTATGTTGTATTACATGTAGTACCTTCCACCATTTATTGGTATGGATTCCTCTTTATATAATTACTGACTCCAGGTATTATTTGGGAATCTCTTCTGGCGACTGTCTTTGGGATTTTAGTCTATAAGATATCGGGTCCTAACACTAACCAGTGTCTGTTGTACTTCTTGACATAGGCGTTCTTGTGGAATATTATTCGGAATGTTTACTATACACTGCCTTCGAAATATTTGTATCGCTTTGTAATCAAACAATACCTAGACGCACAGCCATAACCGACAACAGATTCTAAGCATTTTATAAAAATTAAAATTTTTTTACGTTTGCAAATAGAGTGGAATCCAGTGAATTCCAGACTAGATTTCTGGCATTATTAACGCCCTCTTTCGATTAAAAGTTGTCGCTATTACGCAGACCATGTGGCAAAAGCATTAAAAATAAATTTTGAGTTTGGTGACCAATCCTGAGCAGATACCTCCATTATATCCACAAGTCAGAAATGTAGTCAGCGCATAGTGAAATAATTAAATGCACAGGGTCCCGGAGATTTTCAATACGATTTTTCAAATCTACGTATAAATACTTCTTAGAACTCTTAAAAAACACAAGCACATCACCAATAATCCAAACAGAAAATGTTGCGCCTTTTGACCCAGAGAGAATATCATAAAAATCATGGAAAGCTTGTAGACGAATGGCAACTCTATTATCCTAGAACAATAGGAAAATAATAATTAGAAAATGGTAAGAAAAAATACTCTGTCAACAACTCGACCACATAGCGCCGAAAGATCTCTTTTGGATCCAGAAAATGCAAAACCATGCAAAATGAAACCTACAAAGAGGTTATTCTTCTTAATTGGCCATTACAACCCTTTAGTCAGGCTTACAACGTAGCTTCTTACACCCCTCACGTTGTGTGTGTTAATTTTTACCAAGAGTGGTTGGACCTACTATTCAATAACGACTTCGAACGACAGATTCCAGAAACTTCATGGTAATTTTATTTTATTCTCAGCTTTTTTTCCAGAAGACCGATGAGAGGAAGTTGCCATAAGAAAAAATTTTTTCGTATTTCATCAAGATGTTAGAGTCGAGGGTTGAACCACGGGCTCTCTTCTAATAGTCCAGCAACCTACCTACTGGATTACGGCAACTTCAAAGAGATTATTTTTGCTAAAATCCTTTTTCGATCTTGAAAGAGGCAACAGAAGTAAATTGTCTATTCTCTTATGATCTTTCAATACAACACATTCGAATGTGCAGCTCAGAATCCATAGATTTCACCTTTTCTGTGAGGGAATTGATACGAAGATAAACGTCCTTGATGAAATATTCCTTTTTAAGTGAATGCAAGTGATTCTTTCTAAAATGTTCAAAAGAAAATAAACTTAAATAATAGGTACTGCGCTATCAGCACCCGGTCCTTCTATGCTACAGGAACATTGATGCCGTCGGGTGATCACAACCGAGACAGACTGCTGCTAGTAAACAACTAGCGTAATGAGTGGGGCACGTAATTCAAAAAATAATACTTTTCCTGACCCACTGTAAATAAAGGTAAACAAAGAAAAATAATTTCTCTCGTGTTTCTTCCTTAAAATTAATGTTTTGTTGAAAAACTACAGAAAAAAAATGTTTTTTTTTTCAAGCAATTAATATTACATGTACACAGATATACAAACATATGTAAACATTAAGATTTTCTATATTCATTAAATAACATATGCATAGCAGTTCCCATTTATAGCAGTTGGTTGAACAATGCACTCTCTTACCTCGTCAGTTGTTTACGAGGGCAGTCGCTAACTTAGCCAAACTAACGTTTAAATTCACTCAAGCTATAGATCATCGTTAACTATAACTTCTTCCATCTTTCTGGCAATATATGTATGTTTTCTGCGCCATAAGAACTTCCCATTTTCCATTCATCCGGGGAAACAAATGGTATTCGGATTGGAAAATCTGAATTATAGGGAATGTACGCCAAATCTTCCCAGTCACTTTTTTAACGGATCTTGCAACAAAAGATCAGGCAATAACATGGTGAAATACTACAGCTTCAAACGGTTTAGACCCCTTTTGACCGACTAACCTGATTTTAAGTAGCTGGTAACACATTATACCAACAAATACAGAGCATCATTTTCGGATTGTTCGATGACTTGAATTTTTGGATCGATGACTCGTATTTTATTTGGTCGATGATTTGCATTTTCATTTTTTGCCGATGACTTGCATTTTTTTTGCCGATGACAAGCATTTTTTGGTCGTTGTCTTGCATTTTTTTTTGCCGATGACAAGCATTTTTTGATCGATGAATTGCATTTTTTGGTCGATTACATGCATGGCTATCCAGTCCAAAAATCGGTCCTTTTTTAAATTTTATTGAATAGAGCATTTTGTTTGCTCGTATAAGAAAGTTAGCTTTGTCAGCTATATCTCCATGTTCCAAGGATACCAAAACAGGATTTTATGAAACTTGACTTACAGTTTTTACCATAAACAGACAACTATTTAATAGAGAGATTTTTTCCAAATTTCTTTTGCAATCATCCTCGTATATACGATCTAAATATTTAAACATTTTATCATAATATTTTAAGTGTTTCATGCTGTATTTATCATAAAAGTTTTTAATTTTCAATTTCTTTTCTTTCTTTCTTCTTTTGTTCAAAATATTTCCATTCAAACATTTCTTCAAACAGGAGCAAATAAAGGAAGAACAAGAAAAAAACTTTACAAATTGTAACTTATTTTTCGTCATTCAAACATTTTTGTTTTGTTGTTGTTTTAATTTCTTTAAATTTTCCGAACACTTTTCAACTGGTGTTTGTACATTCTTTCTATTTGTAACTGTACTTTTGTTACAAAAATTGTAATTAAAATGAAAATTTAACAAATTATTGGGTAACATTTGTTAATTGCTCATCCTTTTGTGTTTCCTTTTCCTTTTTTTGTTTTTGTTTTGAAGTATTGTTAAAGACTTCCTTCTGTTGTTTTGGATTTGTTGGCCAGATGTCTGTTAATGATAGGCAACAATTAAAGTCAGCAACAATTACAACAACAAGAACAACTTTTTTCAAAAATTATTATTCGCAATTAATGTTGTAGACTTTAAACACAGGCACACAAGTTAAATACGCACAAAGGCCATAATAATGAAATAAAAGTTTAGAATAAATTTCTAAAGGTTTAAAGCGAATACAGAGTGTACTTTATACATACCTTTTTGTGTTTATATAATTGCTACCATGGTCGTAATAGTTCCATTTTTTTTAATATCTTTAAATAAACATGCTTCTCATTGTCGTACTTCTATCGTTACTAGGACTATTAACCTCCAATCTATGACTTCTACAGCCTCATCACTGGATGGGTGGATCGAGATGTTATGTGTCTAGGTGTCTATGGCCTGCTATGGACAGTGATATAACAGGTTTGCTGCTGGGCTTAGATAAGGCCAACCTGAGGTTAGTTATTTATTTCATTACAGGGCACTACGACATTAGATCGTTGAAAAGGATCTGGAACAGATCCCAGCCGGAGCCTGAACAGAGGCTTTTTTGAAGGTTTGGGCTCTGTCATGATTAATAAATAGGTTGAGCTAGTTGAGAATTGTTAGGGCATCAATTCTATAATCGCGCTCTCTTTTATGCTTGTGATCCATGTTTTTTCCTCCGTCTCTTATAAAGGGTCCGCCAAATAAATTTTTTTTGGAAAATGCTTTAAGAAAAAAAACTACTGAATATTTTCTCAAATTTCTTCTTTTATTTGAAAGTACAATCCTTCCGGTTAATAATGGAAAATAATTTCATTCAAATGGCTGCCTCGGCTGGCCATGCAGTAGCCTACACCAGAAGATGCCGATTTTGGCAAAAAAAAATCATCTTTTCAGATGAAGCTCATTTTGATCTTGGCGGGTATGTAAACAAGCAAAATTGTCGCATTTGGGGCACAGAAAACCCGCACGCATACATTGAAAAGCCGACGCACCCAAAACAAGTCACTGTTTGGTGCGGATTTTGGTCCACAGGCATAATTGGGCCATTTTTCTTCGAAAATGAGCAAGAAGTGACAGTTACAGTCAATGGCGATCATTATCGGGCCATGTTGAACGAATTTTTGTTCACAAAAATTGAGGAGGAGGATATTGGCAAAATTTGGTTTTAACAGGACGGCGCTACGTGCCACACAGCCGAAGCTACACTCGATGTTTTGCGCCCTGTTTTTGAAGATCGCATTATCAGCCGCAGAGCTGATGTCGTTTGGCCACCTCGGAGCTGCGATTTGACACCGTTGGACTATTATTTGTGGGGTGCCGTCAAAGACAAGTGTTATGCCGACAAGCTAGAGACAATTGACGCTTTAAAGGACAATATTCGTGAAGCCATTGGTGAAATACAGCTGCACACAATCGATAATGTGCTTAAAAATTGGACCGATCGTGTAGGCTCTCTCTCCCTCTAACCATTTATATCCGAGAAGCACTCGTGAAATTGAAAATAGGCTTGTATATCAGAAGAAGGCCAACAATTTCCTGCCTTTGTATCCATGTGTTTCTTCCTTGGATGTATTAAAGACACACAAGTTCCAAGAATATGTTCTGAAGATTCATTCTCCTCGTCACATATAAGGCTCGGAACAACCACCATTGTGAATAAATTTACCCTGAGTCTTCAGTGCTCTGTCAAAAAACCGGTTACCAACCTCAGGATATTTCTTGATGGTCTGATGCATGAGCTCCTCTTATTGTAATTTTCCCAAAAAAAAGTTTTGATTGCTTTAAACTCACTTGGTTTGAGTAAAATCTTTGTCTTTTTTATGTTTCGTTACGTTGAGCATCCCTTTCTAAACATCCATCTTCACTTGGCAAAAGGGTTCTGGCTCCATCAACGATGTGGAATCTACCCTCCTCGCAAGCTTATTTGCTTGCTCATTGCCAAGAACTCCCATATAGCGTGGGATCCAGCAGAGAATAACTTTATTCCGTCTACCTAGCTACCTAGCCGATTCTTGAGACAGTTCCATACCATATTCGAATTAACCTAATAAAAGCCTAGTACTCGGATGGCAGCCTGAGTGTCAGATAGTATTCCTATATCCTGTGTTTTCTACTCCCTATCAATGTTGAATTGCGCATACCTTTCGATGGCATAAACTTCGCTTGGAAGATACTCGCGAGTTTCCCCATGCGCTCGATATATTTCATTCTGGAACCAAAAACTTCTACCCTTAGTTTCAAGATCAGTACTTGATCCATCGGTATACAGCAGAATAGTTTCTCTTTTATGAGAGTACGCAGCTAAATTCAATTGTAATACCAGATCTCGTTGCGAAGCACTTCCCAACATCAGAGAGTGCGCTAGCTCTGTCCAGGGGACAGTTAAGGAGGGAACTCTCAACCAATTGATTCTTTGATTCCGAAATCTCCTAATAAATTTCCTATTAGACTTGGCTTCCAATAACCTAACCATAGTCTCTAAAACTTAGGGTTTCACAGCCATGTGCAGTGGACTTAAGTCTAACGGAGCTTCCTGCTCCGATGTAAGACAGGTTCTTATTGTTCCTGTTATACCAACACACGCTAATCTCTGTATTTTTTCCAACTCCAATTGAGATGTTTTTAGATTTGTTCTGTCTGTCCATTGATCCATTGGTCTGACCTGGCTGTAAAAATTTTTTCCTCGAACTCAACTACTTCTGTGGCATAACAGTCCATCCTTAATAAGCAGAAAGCGGGGAATCAACTAGCAATAGTATGCCGGTAGTCTGGTAGATTCTAGGCTGACAGAGTTGCCATCTAAAGTTGTACATCCTCTGAGAAATACATTGAGTTCTTGTATTGAGTGTTATGAATGATAATGTTTCTCATTTGGGTCTTAGAGATATGGCCGGATGACCTTCCTATGATGTTTATTGTTGGTGTTATCTTTTCCAGAAAGTTAGTGAGCTTCTTGATGGATTATATTGTTAGTCTTCTGCTGTATTCGAACTTCTGCTCTTATTTCGTTGTATACCTCTTTATAACACTCGTGGAGACCTTATCAAGAGTTTTGTAATAGCCTCTGTGGTCTATCTTTAGTAGATGGGATCCTTCAGGAATAAAACTGCATCCTTTTTAATCTGCCTAAACAACCAAACTCTCTCTCTCATTATTACATTTATACCCACTGTAGGGTATAATAAAAAAGAATTAAAACTATACTCGTAACAAACTGTTGATTGCCCGAAACAAATGGCCGCTTAATAAATATATATGTATGTATGTACGTAATGGGTGTTAAGGGTTAATTTTTACATAATTTTTAGGGATTTTAATGTACAATATAATGTGTAAGTATACAAATTAAAATTAATTATAAAAAAGGCTTAAAAGAAAGTTAACAGATTATAAAAGTTTTGTTTCGAAAAGCAGACATCATAAAAACGACAAAATATCAACTATTTAAATTGTTTAAACAAAAAATGGTTAAATTTTTAACTTTTTAAACAAATATTAACAAAAAGAGAAATTTTGACAAATTTAACACAAAAAAATGGAAAAAATTAAATAAAACTCCACAATTGTTTTATATTTTAGCTGTCATAGGCCCCCAAAGGAGAAAATAGATTTTTCAGAATTATACTTGAGGGGACATTTAATCACATCACCGATTAAGAAGGGAAATTATATTTCTTTCATCTCGAGTGTGAGATTTTATTGAAAAGTTTATCGTTTAGGAATATAAATCCTAGTATTTGTAGTATTGTAGAGTAGAGTAGAGTTGTAGGGACCACACTTGCCTAAGACGCGCATTCCACTTCATGAACTCAACAGCAGATGTCTTAGCCTTCTTTAGACATAATTCTTCCAATATAATCATCTGGTTAGACTAGTCCTTAATGTCGGTAGTGACGTAGTGGACCCATGTCTATCTCGAAAGTTACATAGTTCCGAAAACTGTTCGGTCGAATTAGAACATGACTTGGATATTCAATATAATATCCAACCTACTTTATCGACGCGCAACATGGAACACTGTCTCTGGGGAAATCCATAAGTTGCCAGATTTTATAAAACAATGTGTTCGAAGAATTTTCTGGATCTCCTGGACTCCATTGCTATGGAGATTAGAAAACGTTTGGCAGCCGTAGAACACGTAAAAATAATCAAACGCGGCTACTTTTTAAGCATTACGCCTTAATTATGGTCGTTCCAATCAACCTACTGTGCAAATGATTGACAAAATTATGAATTTGAAGAGACTGGAAGCGTTGCAGATGTAGTCAGGTCTGCGCATCATCGCACTGTCGAAAATATCACATCTGTATGTCAGATTATAAAGCGTTCTCAGCAATTGAAACTATTCTTTTGGCTCATTATGGAATTTAAGATTACACTTCCATACACATCAAGTTCTACTCACGCAACAATTAAAGCCGATTGATTGCTGCTACAGCAACAGGTTTAAAATGTTGATTTTTCAAACAAAATTTTCTTTTACTAAGAAGCTCAATTCTCTCACTCCGTGTTTGAGTTAACATCCAAAATTATCGCACATAGAGCTCACTGAACCCAAAAGTGATTATAGAAAAGTCATTGCATTCGCAAATTGTGATGGTTTGGTTTGTTTTATGGTCTAAAGTCATCAAAGAAATCCAACGTTCCCCAAGTTAGCACCGAGATATGTGTGAAGAATAGTCGGAAACCACCTCTAACTGCTGTAAGCAATCCAGACCTTGAATTTCTGGACGCCATAGTGTAGTGAGTAATGTGTTGACTTACTGGAGAAGAGCTCAGTTATGACATCTTTTGTTGTCTTGTAGAGTAGAGTAGAGTTGTAGGAACCACACTCGCCTAAGACGCGCATTCCACTTCATGAACTCAACAGCAGATGTCTTAGCCTTCTTTGGACATAATTCTTCCAATATAATCATCTGCTCTTAGTGTCGGTAGTGAAGTAGTGGACCCATGTCTTGTCTATGCACAATTTTCTATCTCGAAAGTTAGTTCCGAAAACTGTTCGGTCGAATCAGAACATGACTTGGATATTCAATATAATATCCAACTTACTTTATCGACTCGAAACATGAAACGCTGCCTCTCGGGAAATCCATAAGTTGCCAGATTTTATAAAACAATGTGTTCGAAGAATTTTCTGGATCTCCTGAACTCCAGTGCTATGGAGGTTAGAAAACGAAAATAACAGATGGATAGAGCAGACTTTAAGAACAAACAGCTCAAGATGATATCGCAATAAATATCATAGAATGGAGTTTACAGGGCAGTCGAGAAAGGGAACGGTTGGCCTATACTGAGAAAAATCAAATTGAAGGGCAAATCGTGAGTGAATATATAACAACAATGCCTCAAGACAGAGCAATGTTTACACGATTTTTTATAACGATCATATAACGATCGCCTACAGTTTTAGGCATTCAAATATGGTATGTCTGCACTACAGACATACTAGTGTTTTATTTAACTTTTTCGCCGTCAGGAGTTTTTATTGCATCCACTTTTTACGACCTAAGTCTCTTTTAAGAGGTTCCTAAAAAGCTTAGAAATTTCATTCAATCATGTCCTTTTATACTTTAAGGGGGCGACGTGATAGTTGGTCCCAATCCCCTAATCTACCACCTCATCACTGGATGGGTCAGGGGGGAAGAGCATAGGCGTTGTGGAAGTGGATTGGGGTGTTGTGTCTAGGTGTCTATAGCCTGCTATGGACAGTGATAGAACAGGTTTTCTGCGGGGCTTAGATAACGCCAGTCTGAGGTTAGTTATTGATTCCATTACAGGGCACTGCCAAATTAGATCGCCTATAAGGATCTGAGCAGATCCCAGCCGGAATACCCATATTGCAATGTATGTTGCGACAAGGAGGAGTTGGTAACTGTCGAACACCTCCCCTATAACTGTCCAGCCTTTAATAAATTGAGGTTGAGGACCCTGGGCAGGGTCTTCTTCAAAGGTTTGGACTCTTTGTCGAGTGCCGACATTAAGACTCCTCATAGATTCATAAACAGGTTGAGCTGATTGAGAAGTGCTGGGGCTTCAATATTGTAGTCGCGCTCTCTTGTGTGTTTGTGGTCTGTTTTTTCTTCCGTCTCCTTATCCTTCCTTTCCTACCTTTTCTTTTTTCCACATCTCCTTTACTATCCTCTCTCTTTCTCCTCTGGGACGTATTACAATGGATTATTTTGTCCTCCGAGTCTTGTACTTGTCCCAATGACAAGTATACGTCCTCAAACCTATCCTAACCTATGTCCTCGCATTCTACAGCGCTTTGTTATGGATAACGTTTAATGCTGGGCGTTCGTTACCACCAATTTGAGAGCAGAAACTCATGATCTTCTCCTTAGTATCCTTATATGCTACCTTCTCGCTCTATTCCTTTGACATTTGATAGCATTTTATGATAATAAAGGCACAATTACGTTTACATCACCCACTACAACATTTCCGGATACAAAGTGGTTTCAAAAAAAAAAAAACTACTAAGACACCAAAATAAGCTCGTTTATCAGTTATTTTATGCGTTTATGCGTTAATTATTATTTTTTTTCCAATAAAATTTCCATCCATGATTTTTATTACATTCTCTTCTCTGTTTCCTTAATCTTACCACCACATAACAAGAGTCTGGAGTGGAAAAAAAGAAGAAAACTTTCATAGATTTTTAATTTAATTAAAAATGCTGATTTGCCATAAAATGGAATTACAAAATATAAAAGCAAAAAACACAAAAACACAAAAACAACACAAAAGAAACTTTGAAGAAGAGTTATGCAACCAGCAATAAAATTTAAATTAATGTCTGCTAAATCAAGGACAATAAGGAGACTGTGTCAGGAAAGCAAATCCAGTTGATACAACGAAACAGAAAAAATTTAATTTTTTAAAGTTTTTGTTTATTCTGCATAATCATTAAAATATAGATGAGAGTGGCTGTGTGTGTTTGTATGTTTTTAAATTAAAGAGAATTTAAAATTAAAAAATTAGGTTCATGCACGGAATAAAAATGAATTTGAAATATTTTTTTTTTAATTTGTGTTCAGTGCTTTAAAACTTGCTTAAAAGACTTGCCTTTACCTTACAGTGGGACCTAAAAGGAAAAGTGTATATAAATCGAATCAATTTGTTAGGTTAGATTAGATTACCACTCACGAATAATCAGTCATTATGTCAGGATGCGAGGCAATGATGCTTAGAGCCGTGCTGGCAATAGTAATTTAGTCACTACCAACGGGGTCACTCAGGTTATAAATACACCTCCTGTCTATTAGTGTCTCTTTCCATAGTTATGGCAAGTAATAGATACCAATATGCGTTGGACCTAGTCTAAGCTAGTCTATAGGTTAGGTTAGGTTAGAGGACGTGTACCTGTCAATCAAGACAAGTACAGTACCCGGAGGTCGGATTGACCCATTGTACAACGTCCTAAAGGAGGGAAGCATAATATAGGGGTTAGGATGAAAGGAGGGTATACGTGAAAGGGGGGTTTGGAGTGGGAAGCGGAGGAATCACACAGACCAGACACAACAAAAGGGTGGGAAAACGCTACTACACCGATGATGAGCTAGTCTATTCGCAATCTTGAATCCATTAGCGCTTGTACCCATTGTATGCTACTGATGCTCTACGTCTGTCTCTTATAGTTAGAGCAGCAGTTTTAAAAGCCTGGATGTAGGCATAAACCGCAAACCCAGTGAGTTACAGTCACTTCCACAACACTCAGTCACTTCTCCACAACACATCGTCATGCTTCCACATACATACATAATTGGTCATTACAACTTTTCAGTCAGGATTACGTCCTAGTTTTTCACTCCACTTATGTTGTGTGTGTTAATTTTATAAATGAGTGGTGTGACCTACAGTTTAAATTCGACTCCGAACGACAGATTTTTGAGAAACTTTTTATGGCAATTTCATTCGCTCTGAGAGATCTGCTGAGAGGAATGCGCCGAAAAATATTTTTTTGTATTTTATTTTGATGTCTGGCCTGTGGCTCGAACCCTGGCTTTACGTCTAATAAGCCAACACAATACCTACTAGACTACGGCGACTGCTTCCGCTGTAAGCTAACATCTTCCAATTTCAAGTTACATTAGTGTAAACAATCTTTTGCCCATTTCCGCTTTATCTGGGCCTTTACTTTCCATGTCATAGTTATTTTCCAAGCAATGTAGATTAGAGTCCAAAGCCCTTAAGTTTCTAAAACACAATATAAACAAATTGAATTCTAGAGGCTATAAACGCTATTCCTTCCTTTCTTCATCTTTGAGCTGGGTTGCCTAGTGAGAGCCATCTTCTGAGTCGTGTGAAAATTTCACGTAAACTTTCGTGTATGAAATGTGGCTTTCAGGGGACAGATATAGTCTAGGAGCACAAACGGCTACTAGGTTAACTTTTGTCGGATTATTAAATATCGAACTTGGGAATGGACTGGCAAGATCAAGATCAGCTGTGAAAGTAAAGCCAGGGAAGAGGTAGATGAAACCACTAGTAGACTTCCTCTTTTGGAATTATTGAGGAAAGTTTAATGAAACCCTAACACCGCATGACCCCTTTAGACATAGGATCAATAGATGGAATAGGAATATCTTCGATTTCCGTAGGCTTTTTGAAAAGGCAGCGGATTATATGTATGTGTGCTACAGTGATCAGCTGCAGATACGTTGGTAGAAATAACTAGGTTGGTGATTTGTGGAGGATCTGGTGGATCTTAAGGAATGGGGTAAACGGAATTGTCTGAATATGTCACCTTGGGGTACTTCTGGTTTGTCTATTATTTTTCCTTCTGTTCCACTTGTTCTTTTTTCCCCTACTTTCTTATCTCTCGTTATCTTTTCTTTTACATCTTCCTCTCTGTGTCGGCAACATTTTTCCAGAAGTTATAACCACAAGAGAGCTCTTCTTTCAGTCGTCTTACTGCTGTTGGCCGCAAGGATTTCGAAAGTTTGCAGACAAAGAGTTGATCTCCAAAGCTTGGTCTTTTTTACCAGTTAGTTATGGTTGGAAGACTATTTGTAGAGATATTTTCAGCATGGCTGCATATACATACCATGTGTCCAAATACCTCGATTCTAACACTTACCTCGCTGCTAGTCTTTATGGTATGGTCTTTCTGATAATGTTTACTAGGCAACGCCAGATGATAAATCACTGTGTTGTTTATTGTAAAATACATACATAGTTTGGAAGTCTATTCATTCCCATAATATTGATTTGATTGCATTTCATTATTAAATCAATTGAAACAATTCAATGTGTCTACATTGTTATCTACTGCTTTATCTGTATGGATGTAGTATGTCATACATAGTATGTTATCATCTACAATATTTGAAATTACAAAACTAAACGAACCAAAAAAAAAACAAAACAAAAGAATAAGAATAAAGATAAGAAGGAATTGGTTTAAAAACTCAATTATTTATTTTTCATTTTCATTTTATTTCTTACTTCCTTTCGTTCGCCGTAAAATTTTCCACAAGACAAGAAAAACTGTTTCATTGTTAAGGACTTTATTTCCGTTTCAATTCTTTTTTTTTTTTTTTTTTTGTTGCTTCTGCTCTCCTTTTACGTTCCCCATTGATTACAAAATTCATGCTTTTTTCCTTCCTTATTTTTGTTACAATGTGGTTCAATTTAAGAATATGCATGTAATAGGAGAAGCAAAAAAATTGTTTTTTTTTAGTTTTTAAATCTCAACGAAAACAAATCACTGCGAAATTATTTCACAAATCAAATGAATCGGAATAAGTTGTCGATTTAATACATTTTGTTTTAAATGCAATATTTTTTTTCGATTTTACAAGGAAAACAAGTAAAATTTGTAAATTTTAGAAAAAAAATTTCAATTTAAAATGACAGAAAAGATTTAAAGTCTTTTGTTTAGGAAATCAAGTTCCCTTTCACTTCGAAAAAGTGAGTCACAGTTTCCACTTATTTCACATTCCTCAGTAGTTATTCGATAGCAATTATAATTCAATGCATTTAAAATACAGCCACACATATAAAGAAGGTCAGCAATTAGGTCCCGATACTCTTTTAACAGTCTTTTTCACTTCCACGATTCCACGATTAACCAACTGTATGCAGCAAATATTTAAGGCTAAACCTACTGGTATTAAATGTCCTGTCACGAACTCCAAATGTAAAGTTTTAGACATACCAAATACTAAAAGCAAAATCGCACATATCAAGACGATCACCTTTAGCCTCATTTAGCATTGCTCTCGTAATCATCATCCTAAAAAATAACATCTTCGAATAAATTGAATCGCTCATGATGGTGCCTAGTATGCCAGTATTACTAGGTCAGGTGCCTAGATTACTTATATATCTAAACATAGCTAGCTAGCATTCTTTAATACGATCTAATCTGAATGAAAATTTCGTATATCGGAGAATTGTAATTCCGAAAAATTCGAATTTTTCAAATCTACCACGAATGATTAAAAATATCGGATAATCCGCAATCCGACTGCGTTACGCTTAAGCAGTGTTCAAGCAAGCAATCAATTCTCTCCAATTAATTAGGTTGATACCCAATAACAATCGATACACTTCGAACAATAACTTCCAGGAAGTTAAATTCAGATTCATAGTATCAATTTCAGGCAATTTGATTTGATTAGCCCCAGCAAAAATTCAAACTCCAACGATAACATTAATAAGAATGTATTAACTCTACAACAGCAGCAGTGGCGTGGTGGAGTTGTTAAACGGCTTGACTACAAATCCAAATTTAAATATGAAAGAATAAAAATAATCAATAGAAGAAGCCTTGATCATCCACAGTGGACAACATCAAACAACAAGAAATCATAGAACTTAATGACAAAGTTGCTCACCACTACACCCAATTAATTTTTGCAGCGAAGGGTCCGCCAAATAACATTTTTTTTTAAATGCTTTAAGAAAAAAACTACTGAATATTTTCTAAAATTTCTTTTTTTATTTGAAAGTACAATCCTTCCGGTTAATAATGGAAAATAATTTCATTCAAATGGCTGCCTCGGCTGGCCATGCAGTAGCCTACACGATCGGTCCAATTTTTAAGCACATTATCGATTGTGTGCAGCTGTATTTAACCAATGGCTTCCCGAATATTGTCCTTTAAAGCGTCAATTGTCAAATCGCAGCTCCGAAGTGGCAAAACGATATCAGCTCTGCAGCTGATAATGCGATCTTCAAAAACAGGGCGCAAAACATCGAGTGTAGCTTCGGCTGTGTGGCACGTAGCTCCGTCCTATTGAAACCAAATGTTGCCAATATCCTCCTCCTCAATTTTTGTGAACAAAAATTCGTTCAACATGGCCCGATAATGATCGCCATTGACTGTAACTGTCACTTCTTGCTCATTTTCGAAGAAAAATGGCCCAATTGTGCCTCTGGACCAAAATCCGCACCAAACAGTGACTCGTTTTGGGTGCGTCGGCTTTTCAATGTATGCGTGCGGGTTTTCTGTGCCCCAAATGCGACAATTTTGCTTGTTTACATACATAAGTGTTACCATTCACGAAATAAGCACTAGTTGAAAAAAAAACGATGGCGGACCCGATATAAAATATCACGCACACAAAATAAGTGGTGTGAGAAACTAGGTCGTAATCCTGACTAAAGGGTTGTAATGACCAATTATGTATGTATAGTTTCTAAGCAATGTCAAATTATACTTGGATGTGCTACAGTAGACCGATCGATTGCTTAGCTGCAAAAAATTGGAAAAAACTTTCGGGCAGCAGTAGTAGTAGATTCAGTAACATTCATGAAGGTGAATTGCTTACCCTTAGGGTAGGCGTGGAGCAGGGGTGGAGGTGATAAAGTAAAATATCATGATTTTCGAAATTATAAAACAAAGAATATTTGATCTCCTCTATAATGAAATGGAGTGTAACGTGTTGAGGATAATAAAATTACAGATGAACTGCAATTATTCAGGTTAGTCGACCAAGGTACCAGACCGAGAGTGGTCATGTTATGACGGCAAAAGTGAGACTAAAATAACATAGACTAGACTTGTATAAATGAAATAGTCTCTGCGTTTCTTGGCATTTCAGACCGACTATTGGGCTCTGAGTGCGAGGAGCAGTTTGTGAGACATATGTGTTCCTGTTCCTGCATCTTATGCGACTTGCCAAGCACGCCTTGTGCCTCTGCCCTCGTATCCCGAGGAATAGACTTAGAACGCTAAGCAAGACACTTTAATAACCTCAAAAAGTTAGGATATAGTATTCCACCCTATTCTCTTCCACTTATTTTTTTTTTCATTCTTTTCTGTGTCTTTTCTTTCTCGCCTTTCTTTACATCTTTTTCATTTCAAGATATGCATAAGAAGCCTTTTGTGATGTCTTTTTTCACTCGCCATCGTAATCTAACCTTATAATACTACGTATTCCTATGCATTCCATCCAGATTTTCGGCAAGAACATCTCACATTTCTTTAAAAAACAAATTTTATCTGTTAAAGGACACATTTCTTAAAATCCATTACATGTTATTATTGATTTCATCTCTGCCATTTCAGGACAATAGAAAATTCAAATGTTATATAAAATTTACATTTAAAAGACAATAACAGAAAAAAAAACAAACAAAAAATTGGCCAAAGAAAAATATATAATAAAAGAAATACAATTGATTATCTAGATATTCGCATTAAGACCCAAAAGGGATTTGTAAGCACCATAATGATGATTCCCATTGAGATACTTAAGCCGAGTTGTTTGTTGTTGTACGTTAAAGAATTTTGTATATTCTTAAGCATCATAAGCACGAGTACACAAGTAATGCGTGTAGTATTGTAGTAGAATAGTCATTGAAAATGTATTTGAAAGTTACTTGAAGCTCAATCAAGTGAAAAACTTAATTGAGCATAAAAATGCAACAAACTTTCAAGTAAACAACTGATGATAACAGCAAATGGTTATGTTGTTAACGTGAATTTGCCAATTGTACTTCGAAAAAGAGTAGAGGGAATGAAAGATAGCAGCAATTAGAAGCAAAATTTGTTCTTAAATTTTCTAAGAAATAATATTTTTTTTTTATTAATACAAGTATTCATCATTAAATTTAATCTACATATATATTTATATACAGCATAAGTTTAGTAAATGATATTTCTTTTCAGTACATTATAAAAGACTCAAAAAGTTGTATAACATATTAAAAATTTTATCAAAAAACTTACAAAACTTATATTCGGAAATATATTTCATATACGCAAGTATTTATGTATGTACAACAAAGAGAGAGATAGTTAATGAATGAAAAAAGATACAAATTAAATGACGTAAAGTGACTTAAAATTATTACTTCTCACTTCATAAAACTAACTAAAGCTATTTCGATAATTTATATATATTTAGAGTTTTTATGTCCGTACGACGTACTATGTTATGTAATTCAAGTTAAGATAATTAAATTAGAAATATTTTTAAAATACAACAAAAAAAAAAGACAACCACACATATAGCATAGTATTTTTTTTTTTTTGTTAATATCAAAAGGAGAATAAAGACAATGTCAGTTTGTATGAGTTTGTAGTGTTGTTGTGGCCAAACAAACATCCAATCATCTCCTTCTCTGTTTAATTCTTTAGCAAGTAATCCATCTCATTTTCAGTCTTTGTTGTGGCCATATATTGATCCAACTCCTTGTCTAATTCGTCCTTATTGACAGTTATTTTTGTTGCTGCTGGTTTGTTGCCTAAAGAGAAATAGTTTTGTTTGTATTAAAATAAAGCTGAAACAAAAAGAAATTGTGTTTGAATGTGAATGTGAACCACAAATCCATTTTTATAGCAACGTGTCGTTTGATGTGACCCTTCGTCAGCACACTTATGGTTCGTTTTTACCTTGATTGCGAGCGCCGCCATTGGCTCCACGTCCTGTGCGGCTACGACTACGTCCACGTCGTTGTTGTATTTGACCTTTACCATTGCTACCGCGTCGCTGTTGGCTACGACCACGTGGAGCTCGGTTATTGCGTTGTTGTGGTTGCTGCTGTTGTTGTTGTCCCGCGCCGCCCTGTTGCCTTTGCTGACCTACCTGACCCTTGCGTGTACGTGAACGTGTGCGTGGACGCATGTTGCTATTATTTGTAGCATTGCGTACGGCAGATCTTGAAAGAAAAGTTTTTTTTGAATATTATTAGATGAGAATCAATATTAATTTTATTAATAACAACTCGCACGACTTGTAAATACTAACCTTGATCGGGGACGACCACGTCTGTTATTATTGCCTACTGTCGCTCTGGCTCCATTTGCATTTGTAGAATTACGTCTCTTTTCAACCCGGCCAGTTTGAACACCACGTTGGGTTAGGCTAGCATTACGTCGACTATTATTTTGTCCAGGATGTACGCCTAAGCGTGCCTTAACAGGCAAAGTAGCCCTGGCCTTGTTAATAATGCCGCCACGTCCACGAGTACGACTGCGTGAACGACCACGACGAACTGGTGCATTAGTAGCATCGTTCGGATTACGATTTCTGGAACGGTTACTATTATTGTTTTGGTTATCTACGTTACGAGTGCGTGAACGTGAACGGCTACGTACATTTGCTGGTTGGACGCGAGTACGAGAACGACTACGTGAGCGACCACGACTAACATTAAGGCCTCCAGATCTGCCTGGGGTCGTTAAACGACCATTTCCTCCACCGTTACGACCCCGTTGACGTTCAATTTTTCTTTTAGCTACACGTTGAGCTGCGCCACCTGCAATGGGACGTCTGGGTCCCAAACGATTGGCAATATTTCCCGATGAATTAGTACGACGCAAGGGTACATTGCGGGTTCTTAGCGATTCATTGTCAGCTTTCATGCTATTTTCGTTCAATATGTGGATGATGGAGAATAATTTTGAAGTAATTTTTCGTTATTATAAAGACATAATAATATGTTTGCGTAAGTGGAGGACAGACAGGAGGAACACTTGTTTTATATTTAATAATCTAAGCATTATTACTTGTTCAACTTGTAAGTATTGCCTCCTCTTTACTGATTTTAATAGAAGTAGTAGATGTAAAAAAAATTATGCAAAAAAAGAATCTTACGTTGCAACACGGGCGAAACTATTTGCTCGTATAGGTTTTCCATTTGCTCCAACGCGAAAGGCTTTAACACTGCCACGCTGTATTCTGCCATTAGCTCCACTGCCATTAGATCCTCCTCCTCCACCAACGGTACGCATACTTCTCTGTAAGATACACACGCAAATTAGGTGTGTAGAAATAGTTTTGTTTTACTGTTATTATTAGGTGTTATTATTGTGTTTTGTTTGTTTTTATTTTTTGTTATTTTGTTTCTTCTTCTCCTCATAATTTTTCATAAAATTTCCTCTTGATCTTGTAGCCTTAACCCAACCCAATTCGATTTCTAGTCTATTTTGCTCTTTATCTTAACAGTCGTTACAGGTTTATAGATTTGTTTTCAATTCCGACGCATTTAGCAGTTGTCAGATATTTGCTTTTGCTTTGATTTTCAAGCCTTTTTTACGTAATCCTTCCTATTCCTTTTTAACTCAATATTATTTCACTTTAAATACAGCAGAATGTAATAACGACTGACTTTTAACTGGATATTGTAACTTTGGCTCTAGGGGTGCGATAGCAGTGCGCCCGCCATTTACTCCTCAAATACTATATGTCCATAATAAGAGTTTGCAGCAGCAGCAGAAAAGATTCTAGACTATAATCAGAAGTCACAACTTATGATGTTGAGGTGGTCTAGATGTCAACCTGCCCATAAATGGAAAAGCTCTCCCTCTCTCTCTCAATGACCGGTAGTGCGCACTATTATTCTACAGGGTGTTTTTACTTCTAGTACACAGTTCTTCCAGTGAGATTCATGTTTGCATTATAATTAATGCAATGCTGCATAACTCCACAAATCGCCTCTGCCCAAAGTACTATTAACACAGTGTCACTTGTATCAGCTTCTTTTAATCGCCCTACAATAATTCCAATTCCCATATAGCACTGAACACCGTTATCATCTGGGGTACTTTGAGAACTTCATTGCTGTATGTTCTTTAAGGTATCAACTGAATCGACATTTTCTCATTCATTCATTCATATAAGTATGGACATCTGATTATCGAATTGTAATTATTTTCATCTGGTTTGTCAGAAAATTAAATTTTTCCATAGCCTAGAGGAAACTGTATAGTCCTTGAAGTTTAAGTAAATATATGAAAGCATTTGTTGTCAATATTCCTGGGCCAGCATCTAAGCGATTACATGACAAATTAATAAATTAATTATTACATCCAGACTGTCTGTTAAACTGTTAGTACTGTAAGAGCAACAAATTTCATAGCACTGTAGGGAATACAAAATTTAGTGCCGTTATTAATTTTTTTCTTTTAACTAGATTAGCCGCAAAGGTAACAGTAGTTCCACATTGTCTGTATAAAGATGTTCAAACTTGAAATTCTGCAAGGATGTAATTTGAGAGTCGACATGTTCACACTGAGATTAGAGAGAAAATTCTGCAAGGTTGTTTCCAAAGTAATTGGAAACGCGACATCAAAAGAGGATCTTCAAGTTTTTATAAGTTTATTTATGATCCGCATACGCTTAAGAGTTTGAATCCAAATTAAAGCGCAAATAAAGAAAACCGCAAATGCCGGGCGTTTTTACTTTTTGGTTTAACTGGTGTACATAGTTATGTTGAAAACACATTCTCGGAATTTATTCAATATCGCTTAGGTTGCCGACTAATTTAATTAAGTTCATAAGCTCATCATCTTGCACGAAAACCGAAAATTCTACCCGAACTAAAAAAATATAAAATCCATTAGCACTCTGCTTACTTTTTCATATCGTGCCTTTTTATTTGTAAACTGCTGCACGGTGTTCGAAGATGTCAAAATATGAATAAGAAAAAACGATCTGAAGTCCTTTGCCTAGGATCCATAATAGTTTTACAACATTGATGATAACATTGGAACGAGTTGAAGGCATTTTACTAATAGACCGTTTGGCTGTGGTGCAATTGTTATAGCAATTCATTAAAGAATCTTAAATAATCTGCATCTGCACTGCTTATTGTGAAATAGAACTCCCCAGAAAATTCGTAGAACACTTATTACAAAGTAAGATTACTTAATAAAAAGATTTTGAAATGAATTGGGTTGTTACGAAAGAGGCTTTCTTTCTGCATATAAAGACAGAGAAGTTTCTACAAACATTTCTTAAAGTTATCTGAACAGACATGATCTTGCTGCACTTTATGAAGTGCTGAAGTGTTGACTGAAAACTTTATTAACGTCTTACAAATCTCAGTCAGTTTCTGTCTGCTGGCCATTTTCAAATATTTCAAGAAAATCTTATCGAAATTCAATTTCTATGTTGAATTCTTTCACTTGCATTAAATATAAAAAAACTTTTGTTAACGTTTTATTGTAACACATACACGTTTCAATTTTAAAGCCGCATGCATTTTATGTTTCCTCTGAAGTTGAGCCAATAAACGTTGGTTGGCACGAGATGAAACTTGTTCATTTTTTACAATTGGTAATTGACGTTGAACACTACGGCTACGACTACGGCTGCGACGAGCATTACCAACATTGGTTACTACTTTCGGTTGTGATGATATAGCCGTAAAGCGTTCATTCAATGATACACCAGTTGAGTTGGTCACATGAATTTTATTCAATGTTGAAGACATGATTGCGTTTTTGTTTTGACGTTATTTTTTTTTTTTTTTTCTTTGTAACTTATGTACTTGAAATAACTGATGTTGTTTGTAGTTGTAAAAAGATGTTTTGATATTCTTTTTAAAGTAAAACTGTAAAGAAAAATAGAATAATAAAGTTATAGTTATTAGAGAAAAGGAATTATTAGTATAATATATAGTTTATGAAAAATAAATTTGTGCTCTAAATACAAGCAGACTCTGAAATGGCTGGTGACTCGGTATTGACAAAATAGTCTAAAACCCTGAAGGTCAAATAAAAATTATTGCAAATGGCACTAAGGGCCTAAGATTTTGCGCAAAAGCAATAAATACAATAATAATTATAAAATAATAGACAAGTTATTTATAGAAACTATTTATACTTTAACAAGCGACATAGAATTATGAACTGAATAATGATTGACGTAGAATTACTACTCGAACTACTACTACAGTGTCTGTTTAAAATCATTTCAGCCTAAAATTGAAGTTAAAGATCTAATGGTAACATTTATTTACACTTTTCTTATCTTAGATAGCATATCCATAGTCTCATTAGCATAGTTTAAAGCTATTGACCTTTTTATTTATAAGATTATAAGATTTATAAGATTAATCCACATAAAATGTCTACACATAGCATAAAATGAACACCATGGGTAGACTATAAACTAAAGAATAGAAAATCTATTAGGAAATGTGCGTATAATTAAATGATAATTAAACAAGAAAAATATCCTCCACAAGAGTACTGTAAGGGAGATGAAGACAAATTTTAAAACGTTTAATAAACTGCGAAAATGTCACAAAAAACATTAATTTTCATTGTCAAAGAAATCATTGAACACTCTTTAGCATCTGTTAGAATTTCTTTCATCCAATATTTATAACACGAAAGTACTTATTATACAACAACAAAGAAATAGAATATAATTTGGTATTCAGTACAAGGTCTTCTCAATCAAGAATGGCTCCCAAACGAAAAGGTTTCCGCAAACTTTTGCTCATTTATTGTGTCGAAAAAAATTATTGAGTTTCCTTGTTTCATAATGTCATTTAAACAATTACTAGATAAAATTTAATTTTAGACCAGTGAGTCATTAATTATTGACAAAGCAATTGCATTTTGGTTTTTCTTTGCTGATCTTGTTGAAAACTATATGGGAAATCCAAATTAAAACTGTCTCCCTATTTTTGAGGTTATACAATATTTAAGTATTTTGTTTAAAATTTTTGGGTCTTAACTAAAATAATTATTATTTTTGCGTAAGAGAAAGTATGTATGTATATATATACGCACTTACCTTTATTAAGTTATTTAATTAAAGAATTTTTATTCTTTAAATATGCAATTTTCTAAACTTCACAAATATTTTCTTCCTTTTAATTTATTTTTGTTTTTTATATTTTAATTGTTCTTTATATTTTGATTGTTTTTTAATTTTAGTTTTAGAATGTCCAATTTTCTTTTAAACACACGGAGTTAAAACGCAATATACCCCTTTCACTTAGAAAACACTTCTGTATCTATTTCAGTAAAATTTTGGAATGAAGATGGCTGACATCTTTTTGACCAAAGTATTCTAAAGTGCTGCCAGATCTTGCGTGGACTGTGTTGTCAATGTTTATAGTTTTAAAACAACAATTTTTTATTTAGATAGAAGGCGATTTAAGTTTTTTTATAACAGCTTGTATTGCAATCATGAATTAGAAGGAAATCAACAAGTTGTAAATGTCTTTTATAATCATATATCTTATAATTACATATTAATCTGCTAATTAATCTTTTAATCAATTAAAATAGACACAATCATGCATGGCAACCGAACATCAAACACGTTGCCAACCAGCAAGCATATGGGCTTGAGTAATGATGGCAACCGAACTTTATTCGCCTTGCCAACTGGCAACTTTAAATTTGTGACATAAAAATATAATTTTAAACTGTTTGTTATCAGTTGCCAACTGTACTGCCCATTGATTCCATTTTTGCAACTGATTGGCAACTCAACTGGCGCCATAAAATTAAAATACTAAAACTAAAAAACACTTAAGTTTCACGTTTAATATTCTTTTTCGATTTATTCACACATAATGGTGGTCAAAATTCAATTAAATTAATAGATTAACATAGTGTACATGTAACTTTTTATCAATTTTCGAGTCCGAAATGTATTCGTCAAGAAAAAAAATTCAAAACACTCGCTTGAAAGCAACATTAATTATCAATTTCGTTTAAATTTTGAATTTCTGAGAGAATTCGAAATCAAAAAATGAGCGTGAAACCTCTGAATTATAATTTAGGAACCTATCACCTAATATGTTGTATTGGCACCGTTAGACTTCATCTTGTGAAATAGGTTGAGTAAAATAATCAGGATATTACGGATTTTACTGGTGATCTGACATTTGGCAATAATACCCTAACGATCGACTCAGCCAATTCAATTCTCAGTAAGTACTGAGATAATTAGTATGAATATGATAACCCATGTTTAATATTTGTAAAATTTTGTTGTTAAGAAAGTATTTTAAATACTACTATATTTTAAATAAACTTGAATTGAATTGATGTCTTTCCTTCTGGGATGCATTTATCCTTCACAGGTTCCAAGAATGTGTTCTGATGATTCATTCGCATCATGAATAAATCTACATGTTAATTTCGACACACACACTCTGCATAAGCGTATTCTGAGTTTACAGTGCCCTGCCAAAGGACCAATCTCAAGTTATTGCTGGATAGTCTGATGTATGATTCAAATTACTTAACTGATTTGGCTTTAAAACTTTTTAAAATAATCGTAACGACTGTTCTTTATGAAAGAGAAGAGTATATCGCTATTAAAATAAACCGTTTAAAATAAATTCGGCATCTATTAACTCGAGTGACATGTCCAATTAAATATCACAATTTCGACCTTTTCCTTAAAGCTAAAAATAAAAGACAATCAAAAATTGTTTCAACCCAATATATATTTATTTTGAAAATGTCATTTAATAAAAATATGTGAATCGTGTTCTCTTTTCAATAAACAGCAAAACATATATTTGGAAAAATAGCATTTAATTCTTTTTAATACATAATTACATTTAATATAGTAAATATTTTGAGATCTTTAGAAAATTTAAATTTTCCCATCGTATTAAACCTTATAAAACAACTTACGTACATATAACGAATGTTTTTAATTGGTTTAACAAGAAATGCTTAATTCTGGAATTTTAAATATGAATAAAATAGTTAAGAAAATACTTTAATTTTCAACCGTTTTCGTTAAATAATATACGAACTTAATACCTAAACGTTTACACCACTTCTAAAATGGATACACTATTAAAAAAAGAAAAATATTATATTTTTTTTAAATATCCCTTGCTTGTAAAGGTGAGATGCGTATTTCATTGAGTTCCAAGCGCAGAGCATCGACATGATCAAACAAACGTTGTTGAGCTTTTTGATACCGTTCTACGGTGGCTTCTAAAGCTTGAATACATAATTCCTGCTTTTGTATAACTTGTAGTAATTGGATTCTTGTTAAATTTTGGTATTTATCATGAGTAGACTCAGCATTAAGCATTTCTTCACCGGAAACATCGAAATCGGTCGATGCCTGTGTTTTTAAGGAGTTGCCTTCGCAGGAGTGCTGTAAGCCAGAGGCGGAAGTTACCTTGTCTTCCGATAGTTTAAAATTTGTGGAAACTTTTTCCACTAAAGGTGGACTGCTGTCATCCAAACCATTGCCTGAAGACCAATCGGATTCTATTACTTCTTCCGACATTAAGACTTCAACATCGGAATCGGTACCAGAATATGTAGGTTTACGTTTACCCTGATATTCTGAATTTATCAACATCAATACTTCTGTTGACTCTTCACAATTACACAAACGACGGGTCTTTGTAGGTTTCTCTAACAAGGTAAAGTCCTCATTTTTATCCATAACATCTGTAGCTCTTAAAAATACGTCATCACCATCCTCGCTTTCCACAAATTCATTATGGTCATTATCATCATCTACCTCATCATGCTTACAGTTGGGCAAGAATTGCATGTCTTCATTTCCATAATGGGAGTCCAAAACACAAATGTCGGTATTATTAGTACTGGCGGAACTTATGGTACTTTCTTGCAGCAGGCCACGATAAGTATTTGAAGGCGTTTCTACTACCTCTATACTTTCCGAATCATTGTCATTTGGTGAACTATCTTTGCTGCCTTGTGGAGTTTTGTATTGGTCTTCTTTTGCGGTCTCGTTATGCTGGAAATGGTCAAAACAAAATTCGGCAAAATTCAATTGTAAATCTTTATCGTCCATCTTTTTTGTTTTCTGCTCTTTGTGCTTCTGTTAGTATTTGTGTCTAAAGGAATGTTATCTACTGAATGTTGTTTATTTTTTATCTTCTTTTAACAATTTGTTTCACATTTTATCACTTGTCTAAAACAAATCTACACTATACAAAGAACAAATAATAAACCAAGATATGTTATATTTGTATTAGTGTTGCCAACTTGTAGACAAATTGTAATAATAACAAAGAGATGCCACTCGGATTTTACTATAAATAATGTAGCCCCAAACAGGTAAATATATGAAATAAATCTAGGAATATTTAACATTTAAAAAAATTGTCACCTTTTGCGAAGAAGAAGAAAATAATTTTGTTTCAATGAACATCGATAATGGCTGTTCCTTTTTTTTGATGAATCGTTACAATTGTTTGAAAATTATCACAGAATTCCAACAATATTTATTCCTAGTTGAATATATTACTGTGTAAATATTTGTCTGGCATCCTTATTTTAAAGCGGTTTCTTTTATTGCAAGAATATTGATGGCAATGAATTAAAAGTTTACTACTATTTGTATTTAAAAATTCTATGTATTTAAAAAAGTTGTTCTGTTTTATTAACAAATAATTTATAATAAAAGATTTCATTAGTTCATAATATTACTTGAGGTACATATTTAAAAAAGGACATAGTTTTTTGTAATGTTGAACTGAATTGTACCATCTCTGTTGTTTTAGAGATAAAAAAACAAAACAGCTGTTAGCTTAAGAACTATTTCTACTACGAAAATTGTTTAGTTTATTTATATCGCTTCACTACTATAGTTTAATTAAATAAATCGAACGTGTCTAAACGTTAAAAACACTTGGCCAGCGGATGGAACGATAAACAACAATAAACAAAATATTTTATAATTCATTGAGAAGCATAAACAAAATCTTTAACTTGACAAACTCGCGCACAACTATACAAAATACTTCAATTATTGCAAATCAATAAATAAATGTTTGGGCAAAAGTTTGCATATTTAATAATAAGCACTGCTTAATAGTAATAGATTCTAACAGCAAAGCAACAACAAGCTTCTGTGATTAACAACAAAAATTGTTAAGAACTTAAACGGTTAATGAACTCTAATGCTGAATCTCTCAATTAGGCGATATTAACCACAGCCATAACCTTTGGCCATATTTTGTCGATTTTACACATTTTTGTATATTCTTAGCCAAAGGTTTGCACAAATTCAATAGAATTTTAAAGAAAACAGCAAATGATGTGAAAAAAATTTCTAAGCAACTCCAATACTAACGCAAGCAGAATATCTGGGCGAAATATGAAAGGCCTTAAAGGCAATTTTTGTAGTTGTGTTGATGGTTCTACTGTTGTTGTCGCTGTTGCTGCCGCTGTAACCACTAACGCTGACATCGCCTGTGATTGCTTAACTCAGCATTAATAATTAAACAAAAAGTATTTTTTTCTTTACTACTTTGCACATTTATTTTACATTTTTGTTAATTAACAACAACAGATGCTCCCTTAAATAAACATTGAAACGTGTTACGTGCTGGAATACAATAAAACGATCAGAACAATAATACAAAAGAAATAAATCTTAAAGGATTTTATCTAGAACATCCGTTGTTACTTTGCCAACAATTATTAGTTGTTAAATATCTTAAGCAATGGCACTTAAAACACCGGATATTATAATTTGGTAAGAACATTTCTATATACATATATGTATACGCTAATAGTTTTATCAAGACTTAGCTTAAGCTGCCTAATCAGTTAACCTAATTAAAATTAATTAAATTATTTGTTTATTTTTCTATATGTATTTTTAGTGGGTTCTTTCTTATCACCTTGCTCGTCATACATTTCTTTTCGGATATTTTAAGATCTGCTTTAGGTGGCTATGATACGCATAAAACTCTATCACAATTGATAGAATCACAGTCTAAAGACTACTCATGGATATTAAAGTTATTAGTCAATTGCTTCGGTTATAGTTGTGTTTTTGTACCTGGTTTCCTTATCTATAAGTATGTTCAACGCACAAACTATTTGGAAAAGAATGGTAAGTTTAAGTAAATTCTTACTAAATTAACTAGAAGTATAGAAATAGGAAATATTGCCAAGAAAAAATGTGTTGAGCTCATAAAATTTTTGGCTGAAAAAGAAAGATATTGAGGTTTAAAACCTCACCGAAATGTTAAGAACTCCTTTGCACACAATAATTTAATATAAGTTTGCAACAAAAAAAAAATAAATAAAAAAAGTCTAGTACTGCAAAAATATATGCAATAGTGAAATATATTTTATTTTATTACAATACAACCCTTTTAAGTGAAACACTGAGGCAGTGAACACCGAGCTCTATTACGATTATGCTTTAACGAATAAAAAATTAACGTAATAATTTCGCGACGGTTCTAATGCCGTATATAAACAGCACACGTCGCGAAAAGCATAAGCAAATAGAGATATACAAAATTTTTTAAATTATTTTACAATATTATTTATTTCCTTATGTTTTAATAAAACTAGCAATTAAAATATTTTCTAAAAGCTGTTTTGGTAAACTTTAAATTTATTTTATGTTTTAATAAAACTAGCAATTAAAATATTTTCTAAAAGCTGTTTTGGTAAACTATTTCTATATTTGATTCATATTCATTTAGTTTCATATTCATTTGCTATTCTTGATACTGAATGATGTACATATTTCCGCATATTTTAAGTCCACAGTTAAACATGAATTTCACTTTTCATAGTTCATTTAAATCTCAATTAAAAATACTAAAATTTTGCAACTTTGTTAATCGATAAAAATCGTATTTTTAAAATATCCTTCTATATTTCCTAGAAATTCGATATTTTATCGCTAAACGAAATCTGATAAATATAGCGTAACATGAAATTTTGTTCAATTTCTCGTAATTGTTTTTGCGTAATGCTACTTGACACAGGCAGGTAGGCAGTAAATATACGATATAGAAAATTTTATTAAAATTCCCAAAAGGCTTTTATAAAGTCCTCTTGCAGACAGTGATGTAGGCAAAATCAAGTTTCTGAAAGTCTATTATAATGTGCAGGTAGTTTCTTTTTAAATTTACCGATTTCAGAAACATATACTGTCCATTAGTAAGTGTGTGTCTTTAATATTTTTGTCTTATATTAATGCATAAACTTTAATATACCTTAAATTGTTTGTACACATTTACAGAATTTATTTTTTACAGATAAAACTTATATACATCGAGCCGTTAGCATGTGCATAACCGGAAGTACAGGCATTGACACGGATCGTGATGAAACTATAGATAAAAATTTGCTGACAAATGACTCCACTGTGTCATCTCCTCTAGCTGCTGTAGCAACCACACCAAAGCGTTCAAATTCCCATGAAGCTATACTCTTGCTATGGTGTTTTGGCGGCCTAATGATTTCCTATTTAACATGGGGTGTTCTGCAAGAAAAGATAATGACTCAAGAATATTATAATTTTGATGGTGTAACATCACATTTTAAGGATTCACAATTTTTGGTATTTTCAAATCGTGTTTTAGCTTTTATTGTATCACTCACTGTATTGCAATACAAACGACCTCCCACTCGCCATAAAGCTCCACTGTATAAATATTCTTTTGCTTCCTTTTCGAACATTATGAGTGCTTGGTTTCAGTATGAAGCTTTAAAGTTTGTGAATTTTCCCACGCAAGTTTTGGCCAAGTCGTGCAAAATTATACCCGTTATGTTGATGGGTAAAATTTTATCAAAAAATAAATATCAGTGCTATGAATACTTTACGGCTATACTAATTTCAACCGGTATGATATTCTTCATGATGGGCTCTGCTGATAGTTCAAAGGCCAGTGGGGTAACCACATTGACAGGCATTTTTCTATTGGCCATGTATATGGTCTTTGATAGTTTTACTGCCAATTGGCAAGGCGACTTATTTAAGGGATATGGAATGACTTCATTGCAAATGATGTGTGGTGTTAACTTGTTTTCCACCATATTTACGGGGGCATCTTTAAGTGTACAAGGAGGATTTATGGATTCCTTACAATTTGCTAGTGAGGTAGATTTTTATTTTTACAACAATTTGTCTTAAAATTTAAAGTTTTAAATTATGTTATTCTTTTATTTTATTAGCATCCAAAATTTGTTTTTGACATTGTTATACTTTCCATAAGTTCTGCTATTGGCCAATTGTTTATTTTCTATACCATTTCGGTATTTGGAGCAGTAGTGTTTACCATTATCATGACTTTACGTCAGGTGAGTAAATAGAATTTAAAGAATTTAAAAAAGACAAATAAAAATTATCATTTATTTAGACAGTTGCAATTGAATTTTTTTTTTAATTGTAGGCTGCTGCTATTCTACTTTCTTGTGTTATATATCATCACAGCATTTCAGCGATGGGAATATTCGGCGTATTAGTTGTTTTCTTTTCTGTATTTATGCGTGTCTATTGTAATCAACGTATGAAAGCCATACGCAAGCGTGCCGAAGCCCATAAACCGAAAATGGCTGTGTAGTATTAATTTTAAAAGATAATTTATTCGAATATAAGTTTAAACCATTAGTAATTTATATTGAAAGCTTCTGGTAAGCTTGTTTAACTATTTAAAAGAAAATACCTAAAGAAAAACCAAGGCTCAAATTATCTGCTAAGTTGTTCTTTAGTTTTATATAATTGTTTACTATTTAAATAACTAGCATATATTGCTCGTATATACATACATATGTATATATACATAAACATTGTTTTATTTTTAAACAAACAACTGAATCTTTAAACACTACGTAGTAAAACACATCGAATTTTATTTGATTAAATTTATTTTTTATAGACGATTATTTTTAATAAATTTCTATTTTTTTGAAAAATAGAAATGAAGTATACATACTTAATAGCATAACAAATTTATTTAAATAGTTACTATTGCTATAGTAAATTAAAAAATAAAAATAATGTTTAACGTGTATTTAAATTATTTTGTTTACAATGGAAATAGTAAAGAATTTGTATAGTTTTTAAATACAAAATTCGAATTTGATTTTTTAAGACCACATCGATACTTCCAACGTTGTTTAGGAACAACGCCTTCTGTAAAAATGTCTTGGGTGTAGTAGTAAGGAACTACTGCACATTGAGATCAATTCTTTACTAAGAGATGGCGCAGTTCAGACTTCGTTGATGTTCCTTGGAGTGGGGTTCATACTATAACATCCACACAAAAAATATTAACACCATAGAACCTGCTACAATAGAAGTAGCTAGTGGGTATTTGACTTCTGGGTAAATTTGTACTTGCGACAAGTGCGCCTTGTCTAAACTACCTACCTATCTACTTTGTCTCATTATAGATGCCATTCTGAAAAGTAAAAAAAAAATAAAAATATTTAATAAAGTTTACAAATTCTACTTGAGAAAAGGTAGGCGATAATACTCACTAAAGTGTTGTAGTGGCCGATTATATACATATGTCTTCAGCAAATACATATTTTTTATACTATCTGTTTTTATAGATGTTGGTTATAAATCTCTCAAGTCATTAAATAAAGAAATATTAAATAAAATAAACTACTTTTATGCATAAATAAATCTCAACTTTAAAAATGAATACAATAGTTATTAACCATAACCATAAAATTTAAATTAACGGATTTTGAACAAATAAATTTATTTTGTATTCAAACGTTCCTCTCTGGAGTTTCATTTCAATTGTTCCACCGTTGTTGAGTTTTCCCTCTTAAATACCCACACTGAGTAGTACTCAAATGAAAATGATAAACAAAAACGTAAACATTCATTTTACAGCTGACCCAGTACTAAATTAGATCAAAAAAATACTGGCTAACAAAGTGAAATCAAAACCAAATAGTAATTATTTGGGTAATAATAATAAAAGCGACATAAAGAGATAACATTTAATTCTTATCAAATTTTTTTAATCATTTATTACTACATAAAGAAGATTCTAAAAAAATCATAAAAACAGCCTACAAAACCGTGTAAATAGAAGTCAGCTAAACAATAACAAAAATTCTAGTTTATTAACACATCAAACAATAACAAAAACTAATGTAAACAAATGATACTGGCTGAGACTACTCTCACGAGATCAATTCATATGAAGGCAAGAAATAGAAAATCTGGCTCAACTGATATACAAAGAAATTAATTTGCGTTTTTTTTTTTGTCAATATCAGTACTCTTCAGAACGTTAAACAATACACAATAAGTTAAGAAAAAAGAAAAGTGGTAGTGATACTTAATAACGTCAAGTGATCATGAATTTAACACGAAATTTTCAAATGGTTATACCAACGTTAACAGCTGTGAATTCTTCTGCTGTGCAGGAAACTGATAGTGGGAAAATGGAAAAACTATTGGCTATGGTTGTTTTGGGTATGGGCAGCTTTATAGCTGGACTTTTGCCAGCTATGATATCGGAGCGCAATAGGCGAAGATTTCCATTAACAGCATCGCTAATGTTATGTTTTGGCGCTGGTATACTTTTGGCCACAGCACTGATTCATATATTGCCAGAGGTAAGATTACATGACAAAGTTTATTAAGGGCTTATCAATTGTAGAATAATCGTTTTGCATTTTTAACTGCTAATCTTTGTGTACGTATGTACCATACAATTCATATGATTATTCGCAATCTGTACATTTCAATAATAATTGTATAATTATTTGCATGTTGTAGGTACGCAAACAGTTGAATTCGAATTGGGCTGAAATATCTTTATGTGCAGGATTCTTAATAATTTATTTCATCGATGAGTTTATACATTATTTCTTTGGTGAAGCTATACAGCATACGCATGACCATGGAAACAGCAGTAGACAGTCAATAGCAACGACTTCATCAAACACTAATCAACGTCATAATTACGGTGCTTTACAAAATTCTGAATCAGAACCTTTATTAAGATCAAACGGAGCATCATCAAAGTATGCGTGTAGTGTTTAACTTTATTATATTAATTATAATCTTTTTTCTCTCCTTTTCTTTTTAAGTGGCGATTCCCAAAGTCATCATAACCACGAGCATTCACATCATAACCATAGCGAAAATCATGCTCACATACATTGTAATGATGAAATTGTTGAAGATGCCAATGCTCGTATATGTCATACCAGCCACACAGAGCCCTGTTCACAATCGATGACCGGTACCTTAGGATTATTTGTTGCTTTATCTTTGCATTCGGCCATTGAAGGCTTGGCTATAGGTGTACAGGATTCAGCTACAAAGGTTAGTAAATAATTATTTCCGACATCAGTAATTTAATTTTATATTTCATTTCATAATAATATTATTATACCCATAATCATAGGTTTGCATAACATCAGACTATTATACATTGTGCATAATTGTATAAAAAACGAAAAGCTGAATAATATTAATTTTCAATAATTAGTCATAGTTTACTGAGTAATGTGATATAGAGAGAAATTTGCATATTGCAAGCAAAAATATTGATAAATAAAACATTAAAAAAATTAATTAATAAACCCATGAGGCCTTTATAAAGGCCTTGAAAACCTTATATGTAAAGCTTGTTGAAAGATTTCCACACTCACTTCAAAAACAATTCCGACTGTTTGTAACTGTTGCTTTTAAGTATTCCTTACAGAGCTATTATAGTCTTCAAAGGACCTGCTGATTCACAGATATATTAAAAAGACTGAATATTGTCTAATTTTGCGTAACACAGGCCTTGTAACACAAAAATATCTTGAACAATAGTTTAGAATCTGCTTTACAGGCACATCTTCCATACGTGAATTCGCAGAAAATTTCTGCCATTGGCTAAGAAACCAATAATTCAGTAGAAACAGTGAATGATTTTAAAAGAATATGAAATTTGCAAAAAAGCAACCAAAAATAGCTTCACTTTCAATTATTTTACATTATTTTTAAAACGTTCATGTAAAATATGGTTGTGATTACAATATATGTAATACTAACTAATCTAGTCTGTTATTATACAGATTTGTACCCATTTTAGTAGACATATGTATTTATTTCTAAACTTAAGATAAATTACGCGTAATAAGTAATAAACAAAACGCGTTTGCAGTTATCAGTTAAACAGATTATTTTACGTACCCTATTATAAATAGAAAGAATATTTTATTGTATATACTGTAAGAAAAGCGAAGAGAAAAGCTCTCTTTTAGAAAAGACAAAACAAACTTTCTGACGACTTATATGACAAATTTTATCAACGCTACACTAGAATGCTTGGAGGCAATCTTGACCTACATATGTACAATTTACTTGATAAAACTTTTAAGTTTTTTTTTATAGTAAAATTTATAATTTAAATATTTCAACAAAGCACAAAGCATGTATCTTTGAAACTATTCTACACTTAATTTATAACACTTCTCTTGTATCATTGTTTTTTTAGGTTCTATTTTTGCTGGGAGCAGTAGCGTGTCATAAATTTGTTATGGGATTCTGCTTAGGCTTAGAATTTCGTTCTAATCCCCAAACACCTTTAAAATCTCAAATTATTGGCATATCAGTATTTGCCTTGGGTGCTGTATGTGGTATTGGTCTGGGCATGATTGTAGTGGATATACCCAGTACATGGTCTAAAACAGCATTGCCCATCATACAAGGTCTAGCAGGTGGTACATTGCTTTATGTAACTGTCTGTGAGGTTATACCAAGAGAAAAAGCCAGATGGCATCTAAATTCGGAAAGACGTTTAGCAGGTTTTGCTCAGTTCCTAGTTGTGGCTATGGGCTTTACAGCCATGTGTGTAATAAATTTTTATTTAGATGGTAAGTGCTTTAGTTTTTACGTGGATGTGGAATAACACATAAGCTTAAAATATCGAAAAATTCTATACACAAGTAGTGCAACATGACTTTAAATGCAACAAAAATATTTAAAGATAGTACAGATACTTTCTAATACTAAATATTTCTTTGCATCCTAACTTTTTAAAATCACTATTCAAGTTCGTAAGCGTTCTTAAATTGGGCGATTAATTACACAAGTTTAAAAAGTTCAGAGCATTTTTTGTAGCAAATGCAAGCATGATTTTAGTATTTTCATTCCTTTGGCAATTTTTTTTAGCAAATGCAAGCATGATTTTAGTATTTTCATTCCTTTGGCAATTTTTTCCAAAAAATAAATTGATATCTGCTTCATCGCTTCATAAATATTTCTGCCATTCATATTCTAACGAAATGAATTTAAAATAAAAAAAACGAAACCAAGTGACTCTCTCTTGGTACCCTATTCCCTAATGGCATATAATATCGTCTATATAATGAAACCAAGATGCTGTCTGTCCGCTCAGTCTAATCTAATTGTGATGGAAGATTCCCGCTTGACACATTCGAAAAGGCGAACGACCCTTTTATCAGTTGGCGGTTATGAAAGCCTAAAATGCTACAGTTAGTTTTCAGTGATACGGTGCTTGTATTTATTTGAAAGCACTGCCAAAAAAGAAGTTGTAACTAATGTTTCCAAATATATCATGGGATCATGGATGGCAACTGAACTTCAGTTGGATTGTCAGCTGCCAAAAATGGTGTTGCAGACGGCATAATTTAACTTCAAATAATCTCAGTTTTTAGTTGTAAGGTGGCAACGCAGTTGCTGTTCATATTAGGCCCATTTTTCTAAAAGATCATGAAATAAGCGATTTTTCAGCGAACTTACGTGTTATAATCTACAACTGAATCCTCTAACAGGATTATATTCAACTCTATTACATTTAAGTATTTCTACTTTAAACTTATAAGTTTACCATAACAAGGTTTAAATCCGAACTTTTAGCCGGTATGTTCAAAAAGCCTGCGCATAAAAACATGTAACAATATAGTTAAAACTTGTTGCACGAATATGTTATAGAATTCCATAATAGTCTTTAGTATTCATAATTATTTTGATAACTATATTTTGATTATTATATTTGTATACCTTCCCTTTTTTCTTCTTTTTATTAATTTTTATTTTTTTTCTGTTACCAGATGATGCTTGATACAGAAATCGCCGTAAGATACTGCAGTCTTAAACTTTAATGTTAAGAATTTTAGGTGTATGTAACAATGTTATTAGTTTTTTAATTAAACAAAATATAAAAACGAAAAACGAATAAAAAATCTCATACTTTTTTATAGAAAATAAAAACTAAAAATTTGTTTTTTTTATGTTTCATTCATAATTTACGTGGTTTTTTTTCTTGATTTTTCATTTACGTGTCTTATAAACTACAAAAAAATTTTCAAATTTAAATCATTTTTCTCCCTTTTTTTGCAAACTAAATACATATGTATTGTATAATAATAATATTATGTTAATATTAATTAAATTGCTAAGCTAAAAAAAACTGTCGTATGGTCTCTTTTGAATATGTTAGTATTTAAGATTTATTTGTGTGTATGTGGTTGTGTGTATATATAATTCTAGAATTAATTTTTAATTTACTTTTTCTTAAATCTGAAACCAAAGGCGCAAGTTGTTTTCTATGTTCCCGTTTTTATGGAAAACAAAAAAAAAACTAAAATTTTATATTATTTCGAGAAATATTTCTAACAAAGATTAAATCTTCTGTTGTAATTCATTCAGTTGTAATTTTTTTTTTCTTTTCTTTAATTTTGAATTCATTTGGATACAAAAAAATCCATGCTTAACTATATTTTCTTAATTATTGCATACATATAATAGTAGTAAATGTGTTTTTTGTTTTTAAATATAAACAATCTTTTTTTTTTTTTTATTTAAGGAAAACAATTATTCATTTTTAAATGTTCAATAAAAGATAAAATGTAAAAAAGAAGAGAAACATCTACTACATAATGTAATTCTTATGTATACCATATATGAGATAGTATAAAGTTATGTAATGTATTATTGTAGATGATATATGATAATATATTTAAAGAAAGAAATATTAAAACAATTTTTTAAAGCCGATAATGATTCGATTTAAGGGATAAAAGAGTAATAAATATTCAAAAGAGAAAATCAATTGATCCTTTGTCTGTTTCTTCAATGGGCTTTGATTAGAAATATAAAGTGTGTGTATTTATTTATTAAAAGAAATTTTACTTACAAAGTAAATAAATCTAAAATTCATAGGTTTGCTGTTAAATCTGCATCATTGTCATCGTCATCCTCATCATCGCCCCATTCGCTAATAAGGCTTTTAACGCGGTCTTCTGACGTTATAGTTGCTTCCTTAGTACTAGAAGCTTCTGTTGTTTCGGTTGCTGCCGATGTAGTTATCGCAGAAGTGCTAGCAGCTGTATGGGTTAAGGCTTCGTCTTCTTCTGTTTTATCAATTTTTTCCGGGGTTACATTCAAGAATTCATCTTCCAAAGAGCTTTCATGTTCAGTTAGTTCTTTAATGTTTTCTAAATCCAAATTGATTTTTGTTTTGTTATCCGTTGTTGTTACATCGTCTTTGTTTTCACCAGTTTTACCATCAGTAGTTGTTAGTGTTTCTGCTGCAGTATCTTCCATGGCCGCAGCTTGTTCGCTTAAAAGACTGTCAATTAAATCCTTTTTGGTTTCTTCGTCCACTTCCATGGCCGTTGATGTATCAGGTTCTCCAACTGTTTCCAGTTCCTTGGCAAGTTTTTCTTCTACTTTTTCTATTTTCACATCTTTATTCGTTACTTCTTCCAATTTTTCATCTTTAGCATCGACACTCTTAATATTATCTTTTGTTTCTGTTGATACTTTATCGGTACCCTTTAATTCGTCAGCTGTTTTCTCTTTTACTTTTTCATTCTCTTGCTTCACAGATGGCTCTTGCTTTTGTTCATGTATTGCTTCTGCGTCTGTAGTTTTTAAGTTCTCTTCTACAATGTCTTCTTTATGCAGGCTTTTTAAGGCCATATCAATATCATCCTCATCGATATTTTCTGCCTCTTCATGTGATACATCTGCGGTTTCTTTTATCTCTTCGTTCTCATTTTTGTCTGTACTTTGCAAGGAAGCTAATAACTCGGCATGATCTTCGAATTCCTTGTGTTCATCATTAAGGACTTTAGCTAGTTTCTCATTTCCTTTTTCTTCTGATTCGGCCATTTCAACGTCACCCAAAGATTCATGCTGTTCTTGCTGCTCTTCCTTCTTATTTGTTGCTTCTACTAAAGGTTGTTCTTCGGGTAAATCTTCATCGTCATCTTCAGACCAATCACCCGTGAGTTCTTTCAGTTTCTTACTTATTTCATCTTGTGATTTATTATCTTCATCTTTGACTTCCTGAAATTTTTAAGTAAATATTATTTTAAACATGTATTATTTAAATATTTCTTTATAGTAATTTTCATACCTCTTCTTTTTCTTCTGTTTTATTGCTTTGTGCAGTTTCTGTTGCTGTTTGTGACAAAGCTTCGTCAGCCAAGTCGTGTTCAGATATTAAATTCTCTGCCCATTCCAAATTATCCATAGATTCTTTACTTTCGTCCAAATGCTCTGGTCGATCTTCATGATGTACCTCCTCATGGTCTGCTTCAGCACCTTCTTCTTCTTCCTGCACACCAGATTCTCTCTCATTTGGAGTTTCTGTTTCAGCCGCAGTTTCAGTTTGGCTGGTAGAATCATCCCCCATGTTGGAATTTAACGCTTTCATTTCATTGTATATCTGATTATCATCATGCTGTTCGTCTTCTTCCTCTTCTACATCCTCCTCACGTTCCTCATTAGTGGCTGTAGTAGCTTGTGAAGTTTCATCTTGACTTATGGCACCTTGATCAGAATGTGTTTCACCGGTAATATATTGTTCTTGGTTTTCGTTAAGGACCATTACAACACCAGAACCATCATGTTCTTGATTTAACTGCGATAAGATTTCTTTACGTTGTTCGGGAGTCAAAATAACTTCACTGCCATCAGCCGCTACAAACTTGGTTTCACTGTGATCATGTTCATGTAAATATTCTTCAGAAGCAGCAGATTCCTGTTGTGTAACGTTTTCTGTAGTAAAGGAATCGGTTTTTATTATCGAACTAGCGGCAGGTAAACTTATATCCGATAGAATTTTGATCTTCTTGTCTCCTTGTTTCGGAGTATGCTGTTGCTCTTGTTCACTGTCTTCATAATCAGTGGGCGGAAGAGGTGGCAGCTGTTGTTGTTGGTTTTCATCATCTGAGTAATCTATGATTCCATCCTCTAACGCTTGTTTCTTGTGGAACGTCTTCATGTGTGTATACAATTGTATTTCCTCCGGGAAGATTTTATTGCAATAAATGCATTGTTGTTTATTCTCGTCCGGATGACTATCGATCAAATGCTGATTTAGACCATCACTATCAATGCACATCTGCTGGCATAGTTGACATTCTGGGAATATGTATAGGTTGGTCTTTATTTTATGGTCCATTTGCATGTGGAAATGTAATTCTCGCTTGCTAGACGAGCGCCAACCGCAGTGTTCACACAAAGCTGGGTCGATGTGCTCCTTGTGGGTGTTTATTAAATGGCGACGGAAACCACGATATGATGGTATGCTTATCGGATGGCCATTGCGGCCACAACGCAAACAAAGCCAAGGGCCTGTGGTATTTTCAGCCCCCAATGCAATAAGCGCATGCATAGTTTTACTATCGATACGGCGTTTTTGTGGTTGCCCAGCAGAGGCTGATGTTCCAGTACTTGTAGTACCAGCTCCTGCTATCTTATTTGTGCCAACTTGTGTTCCACTACTCGATTTAGCAGTTGCTGAAGCTTCCGATTGGTGCACCGCTTTAGGCCTATTGGCCACTATATTTGAAGCTAATGTCTTTGAAGATTGTTGACTTTCCGATATTTTTGATGCAATATTCGACGATTTGGAAATGGTTGGTGGGTGCATAAGTTTTTCTGATGATTTTTCTGATTCAAGAGGCTCTTTTTTAACAATAATCTTTTGAGCTTGGCCGCCAGCGTTGGGCATAATTTTTAATTTTATATTTTTATTACTCTTTATCAAATGAGGATACTGACGTAATACCTCGGAAATGATTTTAGTGTGGTTCATTTTCGAATTAGAACTATCCTTTACCACTATAGTGGGTGGTTTGTCAGGACCCTCATGTTTCACTATGATTGTTGTAGTGCCTGGAGGATCCTCCGATTGTTGCGACGTTTGCTGAGATGGTACAGTTTGCACAGCAGCCGAAGTACTAGTGGCCGAAGTTTGTGGCGTTTGGCTACTAGCGGTCATCATTTCGTCATCGTCGTCATCATTATGAATTGTGTCATCGTCCATTATATTGCTGGCATCATAGTCGTCATCGCCATATTCAGCAGCGATTTGTTTACGCATACGTTGTTGTTCGGCAAATTCTTTAACATCTTCCAAATTTGGTTTCTTAGCCGGTGGCGAAATAAACGAAGTAGCAGCTGGTCGTTTGTTATTATTGTAGCCCTTTCGTAGTTGTTCAAACGGTGATGTTGTGGTCGTATGTTGCTGCTGTTGTGACTGTTTTACCACTGTATAGCCTGATTGTGTATTAATTTCCTGTTGTTCATTTTCTTGCTTGATACGAGTGAATGTTGTTGAACCAATTTGTCTTACAGGCAAAGGTCCGGAAGTAGGTAAACGTGTTGTGTTTGCATTAGATAAAGTACGGTGTTGAGGCAAATTTGAGTTGGAACCGATTACCATGCGTTTGCCCTGGTTCGTTTGTATCAAGGAACGACCGCCGGCATTGGCAGGCAAGTTTCCTGCTGTTTGACCAGCAGTTTTACGACGTTGTTTAGGACTAGACGGCTAAGGAATAAAAATTAAAATAAAAAAATTTAGGAACAAAAATCAATATTTTAATAACCAACTGCTCTACACTTACCGCTGTAGCTTTTTGTGGATGCATTTCCATCGTGCGTCTATGGGCCTCTAATAATTTCAGAAGAACGGTCATATTCATGTCTTTGGCCGTACGCAATAAGCGATTGTACATTTTCAATTCAAATTCTAAAGTGCCTGTATACATAAAATTGACAATTGGCACCACAACATCAGCCTGCAAACCGTTTGGCATAATAATGGCATCGTCCACCACTTCACATGTTTGTTCCAAAACATTGAAATAGTCTGTGCAAGCGCTCAATACCAAACGATGCACCTTTAGCTGGGAATTGTCTCGAAATTGTAACGTCAAGTCACAATAATCGGTTTTATTGAAGAAATTCTGTAGCTTCTGAAGGAAAAATACACCCCAGTTGTCCACTTTAACTGATTTTATTTCACCCATAATGAAACAAATAGCGGTAAATTCTGACGCTTATATAGGATATGGTATTCCGTAGTTTTTAGCTGTACTGAAAAAAAAATTTAAAGATTTATTTAATTTTATTTATTCAAAGAAGTTTGCTTATTATATTGCAATCTCAATTGCGTACACGTTTGGGGATGGTAGATTGATTTTCTGGTAGAGTTTGCAACAGTTTAATATTTTTAGAATATAAGAGATAAGTTTATTTTATGTAAAGTATTTGAAGTATTTCAGCTTCAGATGCCAATGGCTTTTCAAAGAGCTCACTAAATACATCAGAAAATATTTTGATATTTCACATGGCGACCAAGCGACTGTCTTATATTGTTCCAAAGATTTTCTTTGTACTTTCTCAGACTTTATAGTTTTGTTAATTCTAGGGCTTCTATAACAAGCTAATTATCAAATAACTACCGTTTTAAAATTAAGCATTTCAATCGTATAACGCACAATGTTGACACTGCCAACGGAGGTATAAAAAACAATGCAATTGACAGATGCCGCACGGCATTACTTCCACACTCAAATGTTAGCATTAAACCGTATCCATTGAAACACAAAATTGGGTCACATAAATCGTGAATAATGATCTATTTTTTACAACTTTTGTAAATATATTATTATTATTATTATTGTTAATTCAACGTGGAATATATATCAGATGAGTTTTAGGTAACCTCATTATGACTGTACAGAATTTACTGCATATCGACAAGTCTGTTGTTTCATTGTTGCCGTACAATGAAATATTTCAAGAATACTTGTGTGTGCTATAGGGTATTAGAGTGCACGCTCCTGCCAGTCGTAACTTTCTAAGTAGTTTTTGCACTAAATTTCCTCGCCAATATTCAAAACAGAATAAGAAGAGAAATAGAAGCACCCAAACATTCGTTAAGACCCCCTTTAAGACACAAACCCGTACGCCGATGCTGTACCTTTTTTGCAATTATGATTGGTGGTAGTGGAAATCCAACAAATATCACAAATTAATTACACACTGCCTTTGTGCTGCTCGCAAAATTATTAAATTTTTATCCACAATCTTATCACCACTGTTTTTATAATATTTTTACGCAAAACTGTGTACAGCGTTTTGCTATTTTCACAATTTCTTTTCTGTGTCTTTTCTTATGACGACTAATGCACGGCTTTCTACTTTTGCTGAATTTAATCAATTTATCTCGTTTTCTACTCAGATTTGTGTTATACCTTGCGGAATTTTTAAAATTTAGTGTATTTTAATGTAGTTTTCAAAATAAATTGGACAATATTCAAAATTTAACAGCCCTTTTTTATTCTTTGCACAATATTTTTTCTTACACTTTTCGCTAGTTTTGTTGGAAAAATATTTCAGCGTTGGTTATTTTTCGATCAATGATGCCACATTTTCCCACTAAAGCAAAATGGCGACTTAACGAAATTTGGCATAGGTGTGTGTATACAATAAAAGGCAAGCAGTGCTGGTTAGCGAAATTAGTTAACGTAATGTTGGAAAGTGTTGGTTAAGGTTACGAAAATTTAACGGAAAAGGTGGTGTCCGTAACAGAGTTGTATATAATTGGAACCATTTCATGCTCCGAAAGTTTTACGGAGTATTTCAAATAATATCATATTTAATGATGTATGTCAAAAAAAAAAACTACATCAATCCATAATTACCTATTGTGTGGTTTGTATATTGGTTCTGATCTTAGATAGACCACTGTTATTATTATACTACTAGAATATTGGATTTATGTTTTTAAATAACTTTTATTCTGTTTGATAATGTTTTATTAGTATTTTACTATCTCTACTTATATTTTTCGTTACTAATAAAAAGGTAGTTTTGTAAAATTAACGATCTGAAAACGCACTGTCTCGACAACTACGAGGATAATACCGTACTTGTATGGTAATGCAGGTATTTCAGGAATTCTATACATTTTCAGAAAATAAAACATTTTGGGATGAATTCAACTTCCTTTAATTATAACAGGAAACTATTTATTATTCTATTTACGAAATTAATTTCTCTCTATAAATTAATTACGATACTCCCCAGAAATACCTTAAAAAATATATACAGATAATAATTTTCTACACAACTTAAGTCATAACAATGTGGCAATGAAAGATTTTGTAAATTTAACGAAGCCTGATTTTAGTCTGGCATCACCACACTACCTATTTACCAGCTGTTTGACCATATTTATGTAAACACGACAATTGTCATCAGGAAATATTGAGGCACAATGTCGCTGGTGGAAAAATTTAATAAATTAAAACGAAATAAATCCTTTAAATATGGAGTACCATTTTTAGTCCTGATGGTTGCCGGTTCTTTTGGTCTACAGGAATTTACCCGCCTCAGGTATGTATTGTTATCCGTCTTATACTATGTACATATTTATTTTATAATGATTTAATTTCCCAGGTATCAATTTTCAAAGCAACAGACAATAACACCCGAGGAAATGGAAGAATTTGGTATAGCCATGAAGAAACCAGAAGAAGTGACAATAGAAAAGGTATATGCAAAAGTCAAAGAAATGAACTTGGATGACTGGGAAAATAAACGAGGTCCTCGACCATGGGAGGAAAACTTTAATACCAAATAATCGTTGTAATATATCCATTAAAATGTAACAGATTCTTTCCTATAGAAGGTAATTTTAATTGTAAATATATTATAAGCAAATAAAAAGTTTTTTTTTGAGTATTTTAAAAAGATTTTAATTCCAAATTATGGTTTGGAGTCTAAATTCCTAAATATATTTTCAATAAATTTTACTTAACGATCTGGCACCTTTTATTGAAATAGCTATTTGTCGTTAAATAAAAATTAACGAAGCCACACAGCTGTGTTTAACGAAAACAACAACTACATAAATATATAACACAAAATCCAAAGCAAATTTTGTGTTTATTTACAATTTTTAGGAATAAAACGCTAAAAATTAAATAAAATTAGATTTTTTTCTCTGAAAAGCTTAAATATAAACCGCCAAAATAACGTCCACAACGGAAATGCAACCCAAATACAAATTCGCCGAAGGTAAGAAATAGCGCCATTATTATGGCCAAAAGCTGTGTCAGAATTTGGTTACCAATATTTTTGGACAAACAATTTATACTTTTAATTGATTTTTACAGGCGAAAAAGTATTATGTTTCCATGGACCCTTAATCTATGAAGCCAAGGCTTTGAAGAGCACTGTTACAAAAGATAAGCAACTGAAGTACTTTGTGCATTATGCCGGCTGGAATAAGAAGTTAGAAATCTTAGTCCTATAAGTTTAGTTTTTAGCATTTCTTTTTTTTTTTTGTTTTTCTTTTGCATTTGCAGTTGGGATGAGTGGGTTCCAGAACATCGAGTTTTAAAGTACAATGAGACAAATTTACAAAGACAAAAGGAATTGCAGAAGGAACACGATGCTAAAAAAGAGAAAAGTAAGAAAGGTATGTACATATTTGAAAAGATTTGGAGGAAGCTTGTCGGAACTATATAGCTTGAATGATGGAGGACTAAGACTTGTTTGTAAACCTTCGCTCTTATTTGAAATAAATCCTCTCAACTCGAAAACAGTCAAGTTTGCATTGCATACGTAAAATGAAATGCCTTTTTGATTGGTGTTTATTTTCAAAGCTTTGTAACTTGCTAATTGGTCTTCAATCTATTGCAATAATTACATGATGTTGAACGCTCTTCTCATTAATAGGTCAATTGAAAAACGGAATGCTCGTTTCGTACTAAACAAATGTTTCTAATAATACATTTTTTCAAATCGTTAAAGTTTGAAAATATATGCTCAACTGCAAAATAATTAAGTCTATATTGAATTAAGGGATTGTTTTACAAATAATCTATTTTTTTTATCAAGTATTATAATTCCAATAAAAAATAATTTTCAATTGGGTGCACTATGCAGGATATTTCAATTAATAAGTTTTTTAGAATGCTTATAAATTCAACTAATGTACCTTATACTCTTGTTAAATATTGTATTTATGTATCTCGTAGAGAAATTCATCATGCCCTTGGTCCCGATTTTAATATACTACATAAGATACACCTTTACTGCTATTGGGAAAGTGATAAGGGTATACAACTCACAAAGATATACACTCGTCATACAAGTCCTCTTTTACCAAAGGCTTTATATACCGAATATTTCCCTTTGGAAATTTCGCTTTAAGAATGATATGAAATTATTAAACTATTGAATAATTATAGGAACCCCTAAAGGCAAAAAAGGAGATACAATGGCAAATACATCCAAAGATAGCGGAGCTTTTAGTAGTGGGGGTAGTGAGTCAAGAGCTTCAACACCTTCTAAAGAACTGAATTCGTCAACAAACACTACAACTCCATCAGTTAGTACAACTGGTGCTAGTGGAAGAGGTAATCGTTCAAAACAGAACGCCACACCTGTAACTGTAGACTCCAAAAAAGATACGTCAACAAAAGAAGATACATCTAAGGAAGAAAAAGATGAACCGGCAACTAAAAAGAAACGAGGAACTTCCACCTCGACAAATCCTGATAAAACACAAACTATAACATCAGACACGAAATCTGCAACCACACCCTCCACTACGTCTGCAAGTAACCCAGCCACAACTACGCCAGTTTCAACAGTTACAACTACAGCAACTGCTGTCATTATAAATCCCGCATTAACGCCTTCGACAACTTCATCTGCTATCAATCGTTTGGATTCTTGTGTTGAAAGCGAGGAAACATTTTTGTCGAAAATAGAAGTAAAAATTAAAATACCCGATGAATTGAAACAATGTTTAGCCGATGATTGGGATGCTATAACGCGCCAGCATAAACTGTTAGATATACCTGCTAAGATAACAGTACAAGATATTGTGGATCAGTATATTAACTTGAAAAAATCAGCCAAATCTACAAACGCTTGCAAAGAGTTGGCCATATCAGATGTATTAAATGGAGTTATAGAATATTTTAATGTTATGCTAGGATCTCAGTTACTCTACAAATTTGAAAGACCACAGTATGCCGAGATTTTGCAGCAATATCCTGATACTCCTTTGTCGAAATTATATGGATCGTTCCATTTGCTGCGTTTATTTGTAAAACTGGGTTCAATGTTGGGCTACTCAGCCCTAGATGAAAAATCTATGCAAATGCTGTTGGTGCATTTACATGATTTTCTCAAATTCATGGTTAAGAACAGTGCTACGTTTTTCAGCATGTCCAGTTTCGTTAACGTTACACCAGAATATCATCGTCATACTCAATGATTTTAAATTCATTACTTTATTATTGTATTTTTATTGTTTTAATCATTTTGAGAAGATTTTTCTCTTGTGCTTACATATTTTGAAGTTGATCTGCCTTACTTTTTTTTTAAAGAATGACGAATGTGTTTTATGAATTCTTTTATTAATTTTCTCATCAAACATTTTTGCTCATAAGTTTTCTTTTCATTAGGATATTGAAAAAAATACAGTAAACATATGTATGTAATTTTTTTTTATTGAAATGATATTTTCAAAACTGTAAATGATAAACAAAAAATATTAGTATTCAATTAAACATTATCACGATTTTATTTTTTACCTTCGTTATTAAAAGAAATTTTCTTTTTCAGACTTTACATACATACCTCGTTGGCCACTTTAGTTAGGAACACCTACTATCTTCTTGCACCACCCCTGTTGTATGTATGTTAAGTCGTGTGCGGCGTGACAATCCTACTTTGTAACATCGACTCGGAACTACAAATTTAAAAAACTTTTTCATGTAATTAGTTACTCTTAGAGATTTTCATCAGTAGACTGCTGATAGGGGCCGACAAAAGGTATATTTCAAGATAAAAGAGCAGGAGATTGAAGTCGGAGCTATAGTCTATTAAGCCAACACAATACTAGACTATGACATCCGTCTTTCGTATTTTGCCAAATTGGCTGAATTAGTTAATACTTGCTGTGGAAATTAAACGGAATTGCCCACCTACTTAATAGATTTGTTAAATATCATTTTCAAAAGTGAGCAGATTTGCACTTTTCAATGAATTACACCTACCTATTTATATATCTTCCAAAGATGAAGAACCCTAGAACTTTAATTTATTTCGATACCTTGTATTTCGTTAACGTTTTACAAACGTAATGTTTAAGATACACGGCTTCGAATTAGTTTATAATTTAGGTTCTGTTCCATTTTTGATGCAACCATTTACAATGTGGTATATTTAATTTTAATCGCAGGCTTCAGAGTTTAAGCCCCTTCAAAATTTGTACAACGAAATAATTAGAAACGTTACAGAGTTTTTATTTATTGTAAATAAAAATATATTGTTTATTTTATTATAAATATATTTTTAAACACCTATTCTAATTATAGATATGATTTTCTATTTAACTGCACCGCCTTCTTCGATTTCCTCCTCACTACTGCTGCTACTGCTAGTTGGATAGAACTCACTATAATCTTTTGGTTTATTTCTAGCACCTTGCTCCTCTTCCAGGTATTTATTTTGCACTTGCAGTATTTCTTCACTGGACTTACAGGCTGCATATTTTTCCAATAATGAATCATTTAATTCTAAAAATGAATGACCCCATGAAAACTTCCCCATGTACCATTTAGCTTCCTCACGAAAACCGCATATAAATAAAGTTGCTGCAATTGCCTCAACGCAACTTAGTTTACAGGGTTTCCCATAATTTATAGGATTTGCAGCAACCAAAAATGGTAATAGGCGCGGATTAGGACTACGCATTTTTGAGAAAGGTGTTTCATCCAATTTAGCCCATGAACAATCTACTACGGCTACCCCTGAGCTTGCTACAATGTCTTTATCCAAGGGACTGACGCAGTTAACACCTACCGGTGTTAATACTAGACCAGCGAATTTTTGTCCCAAACGCAAGTTTTCTATCAGACCCAGTCTTGATAATTTGCGGCCTGAACATTTTTTGGGATCACAATGATTCAGGTCCCACATGGCAATGGGGAAATCTGGAGCTTTACCGAGTCCATCGAATTCAGTTGATGAAGAACTGCTGGAACTATCATCGGAGTCGGAAGCCAGATCACATTCTCTCTGGGCAAATGAACGTTCATAATTGCGATTCGACTTAACATTACGGTAAGGACCGTGTCCACCACCTCTTTTGCCCTTGCCACGATTTCGGGAACTCATTAGAATTGCTTTTTGATTTTACTTTCTTTAATTTATTAATTTGTTTACAACTCGTGTTATGAATGAACCATTCTATTTCTTTACGGTGATGCCAGACCAAAAACAGAAACTATCTAAAAATTTATTATAAATTCCTAAATAAAACAATAGAATTGCTTTCATTGGTAATAATTAATTAAAAAATACATAAATATTAAATTTAACAAATTACGATTATTTATAAATTAGGAGATGGTTTCTTATCTCCATAATTGGCCTTGAAAACGGATTGCAGACACCGATGAAACCACGGTTTTGTTCAGACAATCACAATTTCATTAATTTAAGAACTTTTTTGAACTATGGACTACCTGAAGGTATTGTATTGCACCCGTTCTAATATACCCAGGCGCTCACAAAATCAACACCCTAACAGTAAAACAGAAATTGCAAGATTTAGGATTGTTGACCTTGATTTTTCTATTTAGTTTTCTTAGGCTAGGAAAATAAGTCAAGCATAAAACCATATATTGAGTAATTTAGCTATTTCATTAATTTTAATATAGGTGTCTAGTTTTAATTCACTTTTTTATAGAAGTAAACAGTTTTATATAAAATGTATATAAAAAATTCTTTTCATGTAATATTTAAAAGTAAAACAATATTTACTAATAATAGAATTCGTAGGAAATTTGTGGCAGTATAAAGTAGCTGCTAAAAATCAAACTTATGACATATTAAATCAATTACTTGATTACCATCCAATTGATTATTGTTCTCAATAATTAAATCCCACTGATCGTAATCGTCTAAACCACATTCAGACTCAATATCATCTATGCCTACTGTGTATATCCAGCCTCTTTCGGCACGTACAATTTCAGGGCAAGTCAGTCGTATAGTTGTTAGTTTGTTTTTGTAATTCTCTCGAAAATATTTCAAGTCATTCTTACGTCTTATGTCACTAACTATGATAATCTCAGCATTGGCTAAAGTTAAATAGGGAATATTTAAAAATGATTTATCCATCTTCCAAGAATACAAAACTTACCTTTTTGCATAGCTGCTTTACAAAAATATCCATAATCTTGTTTTCTAACTTCATCGCTCCATGTTATCATATCTTTGCGATATTTCTCTTTGTAAGGACCATCACTTAAGAGTTCCTTTAAATCGAGATTCATTTTTCGTGCCCATTCTGATTTAATAGGCTCTGAAATTCGTACAATTTGACTACGTGCACCTAAGCTTTAAAGACAATTTTTTAAGTACCACATTATCTTATGTTTACGACAATTATTCATCTTACCGCTCTTGTAACTTTTCGGACAAGTAATCTTTCCCGCATTTTCTCTTACCACTTATTAAAATAAGTCGTTTAATGTTTTTTGTATCGTTGGACATTGTTGTAAAACTTTCACTTATTTTCTATTATTGTGATGCTGAGCAATTCCCGAAATAACTTAAATATTTAATTTGTTTTTTTCTTATCTATATTTTGTATTTCTCTTAAAAAATATATATATTTTGTGTCATAATTTACATATTTTTTCTCTAAATAAATATTTTATTTGCATTTAAATGGTCTATTGTTGGTAAAATGCAGATTGTAAACAAAATAAAAATAAAGATAAAAACGAAATGTAAATAGCAACTCTGTTTTTACGAAATGTCAAAAGTGCGCTAGAGATGCGAAGTTTTTTAAGATGATGTGGTTATTCATAGTTAAAAGTATTTAAGTTAAATTAAAATAGCACAACCACCTTGCAATAAGTTCTAACCGATAATAATTATTATTTCCGTGTGAAATCTAGGAAAAAATTTGAATAAGCTATCACTGCTTTTTAAATATGAGTAAGAAAAAGGTGTGCAATGTTTCGTTCAAAGTGAGCTTAGGTCTGGTTCACCCACAGGTTTCTGAAACATTTTTGGTTCGGACAAAATTTTTTTATATGGAGGTTGACGTTTCTCTCAGAGAGCGAGAGAAATTATTTTGTGCAAACAACTCTCAGTGTGAATTAAATTAATTTTAAATTTGGTCCGAACCATTTTAGAAAAGGTTGCCACACCATATGAAATTTATACAATACACAAATATTTGCAGAAGTTCATCGAAAGACCCAGGGTCCATGCGATGAAAATTTATAAATGAATCTACGTAATTGAAACGCATTTCGGAAACTAGTGAGTGAAAATACCCTTTGGCTTCTCTTTGTTTCAAAAGTGCTCTTACACCCGTCCTCTTGTTTATCTTTGATTTTCTTTTTTCATAAATGTATTTTGCAAGTAATTTTACTTTGGTCACTTCAATGGTGAACAAGAGTAGCAAATGATTTATATCCATTTTATCCATCGCAGAACAAGATGTTTTTATTCTTACCAAATAATTCACCACAAATACTGTTTATTTTTTGTCATAAATATTAATTTTTTTATTTCTTTATTTTGACACAAATATAATTAACTTTCTTAAGTTTATGCACATATGTATTTACGTCATTTTTAATTAAAATGTGGCAGCACTGTTTTTACGAACAAAGTTTCTGAAATGAGTGAATCATGTTGCGGAAAACTCTCAGTAAGCAAGAAAATTCTCCGAACCAAAAATGTTTCAGAAACTTGTGGGTGAACCCGCCTTTAGTCGCGCCAAAGTTATTCCAGCACAACTGACTTGCTGACACTTGCTGAGAACCCTTTCATAATTTTAAGTTTTTTGTCGCCGTGTACTTGTAAGTAGTTTTATGGCTTCATTTAAGCCACAGCTTTTACATTTAGGCAAAAACAAGTTTTGGCAAAAGCTCACAGCAATATTGTGACAAAAGCCCTGAGAGTAACCCAATTGCAATGAAAAAAAGTTTATTAAATTTGTCGCTCGGATTCGATGTGTTAAACTGTGGGTGTCACTACACATGGATGATGTGGAGAAGTCAATATCTGTAAGTGGATTTTACCAATCAGAAATATATTTTATAAAAAACTATCAAACTTTGTCTATATTTTGAACGATTATATTTTATTCAAAACTGTAAATATTTCGTACAAACTAAAGGTGCCGTATCCTTAAATAAGTACTGACTAAAAAGTCAATACGGATAAACTATTTTAAACAAATACAAATACAAAAATTTGTACCGTAGGAACGTTAAGACGAAATAAAGATTACGTTCCTTCGCCAAATACGTGACTACTTACTTCACTTCAAGACTATTCATATTATTGTCGAACCTAGTGGGCTGGATAGCTACAGTTCTCGTTACGCTCGCCCATTTTTAGTGACCGTCGATAAAGTCGACGAAGCTAACTCTTTTTTCAAAATAGCAAAAAAAGTACTCCATTTAAATCGTTTAAAATCGGATTAAAAATGAAATTGTGGAGGAAATAGATTTAATGGGTTGGATAGCCCTGGTATCCAGGATTCCAAAACAGTTGTTGTTGAGGCCTTTTTTTATTCAGAAAACAACTGTACATACTTTCCATAAGAACTCTTATGAGGCCCCTACAAGTTGCGATTAGTTCTACAATATGTTGAATCACCGGTTGGTGGTCTTCACGCGTTTCGATATTTCAATCTAATTTACTTATAAACTGTTATTGTAGCATTGGTCGTCGGTTGAATGAAAATCAAAATTTTTTGATCTCTAACCAACCAGCCAGTCAACACAACAATTGTTTGTACAAAATAATAAAACCCTCGTGTCCCAGGAGAAAATATTTATTCCATTGCAAAGGTAAAAACCCGTAAAAAATTTGGAGACAAATTGCCTTTTTTAAGGAATACAAATTTGAAGAGTCATAACTGGACGAAATTAAATTATTTGTGTATTTAAGAAGAACATAGGCTTTCAATACAACTTTAAAATAAAAGAAAATTTATTTTCAAATGTTCTTCAATCGCTGTTTGCCAAAAAAGTTCTTAAATATTAACAAAACAAAATTGTATTTAATATTTGTGTGAACATTATTGGATTAATACAAACGCAAAAATTTTGAAATTTTAAAAGAAATTATTCAACCCACACAATGACGTAATGAACGAAAAACCTAAATTAAATTCTTTTAAAATTATATACGTTAAAAGAAAATTAAATGGTTTTGAAATCCTCACAATCACATAAATATATCTATTGTATAGATAAATATATTGTTTTTACGATTTCTTTTTAAATAAACAAAAAATGAAATAAACACAATTTCCTTTGCAAACTTTGTTTTCAAAGTTCTCTTTGTGTTTTAGAAGGGGGCTCTTGATCGTTTCATCTGATTTTATAATCCTAATTATCTTGTGGCGTGAAAGCATTTAAACCTTAAATGTAATTTAAGAGTTTGGGTAGTAGAGAACGGCAACTTTTTTAAATCAAAACTTTTGAGAACTAACTGGCACGTCTTGATTAACCGACCTTGATAAGCAGCATTCGGACTTTGCATTTAAAGCTGATGATCAGCCTTAAATTTTAGTGGATTCAGTGTGAATTAAATTAATTTTAAATTTGGTCCGAACCATTTTAGAAAAGGTTGCCACACAATATGAAATTTATACAATACACAAATATTTCCAGAAGTTCATCGAAAGTCCCAGGGTCCATGCGATGAAAATTTATAAATGAATCTACGTCATTTAAACGCATTTCGGGAACTAGTGAGTGAAAATACCCTTTGGCTTCTCTTTGTTTCAAAAGTGGTCTTACAGCCGTCCTCTTTTTTATCTTTGATTTTCGTTTTTCATAAATATATTTTGCAAGTAATTTTACTTTGGTCACTTCAATGGCGAACAAGAGTTGCAAATGATTTATATCCATTTTATCCATCGCAGAACAAGATGTTTTTATTCTTACCAAATAATTCACCACAAATACTGTTTATTTTTTGTTATAAATATAAATTTTTTTATTTCTTCATTTTGACACAAATATAATTAACTTTCTTAAGGTTATGCACATATGTATTTACGTCATTTTCAATTAAATATGGCAGCACTGTTTTTACGAACAAAGTTTCTGAAATGGGTGAATCATGTTGCAGAAAACTCTCAGTAAACAAGAAATTTCTCCGAACCAAAAATGTTTCAGAAACTTGTGGGTGAACCCGCCTTTAGTGATCGATCTGATATCTACTAAAGATAGCCCTTCTTTTTCCCCTCTTCCTCTGATACCAGATTGACATGCTTTTGTATCAAAAACTATAAATTTAAATTCGTATTTCAAACGCACAAAGTACTTAGGTGGAATCCAAAAAAGGTTTTGTATTTTATCAAAATAACTATTTGGTGAGACACACGTACTCAAAACCTCAATTTAACTAATCAAGGCGTAGATAGATTTGTTAAAACAATAAAATTTTATATCATGATCAAGAGCAATTTTAAAATTTTGTCTTGTTTATTTAAATAACGAATAGGTTTTAAAATTACAATGGGCAATGGTGTACACGAAATAAATGTGTACGTACATATGTATATTCATATGTTGATCACCACTGTGTACATATGTATATTTTCAATGTTTTAAATACAATATTTGTTTTTATTTTGAAACTGAACTAAAAATTTAAATTTAGAATTTGTGTGAGTGTAAAATGCGAAAAATTTAACATAAATTTAAGGAATATATACTATTTAACTTAAAATTTAAAAATGAAAGAAAATTAAAATTAAGAAAAATTAATTCAACACAAAATATACTTTTTTCATCAAAAAGAATTTTTTTTGTTCGAAAACAATAACAACTCAAGTTCATATATTGAAACAATATGTTTTTATTAAACATTTAAGATCACAAAGTGTCACCAAAGCTGTATCTTTTTCTTTATTTATTTATTATTCGTTAATAAATATTAAATTAAAAAAATTCTCAAAAGAAACAACTTGTTGGAAAATTATTTACCATTTTTGGTATAAATTGCCGCTTAAATTTTGAAAACAAAAAACCAAACAAAACAAGCAATGTCAACGTACAAATCAACAAAATTTGCCATAACGACCAACTAATGTATGAACGAACAAATTTTTAAAATCTACAGAATCAAATCTACTCATATTATGGGAAAAAAAATTATTGATTGAATTTAACAATCAATACACTCAAACATTGTATTTTCATCATATTTTTTTTTCTTTTTTAATAAAGCGCCTTTTTGACGCCACAATATTTGGTCTGTGTATTCTAACCCCCCCCACCCATTGTCGTCATAAAACGTATGTACGTACGTACACTCACACGTTGTGTATGGTTTAGACAAAAATTCATGAAACTGTGACTCAATTGTTTACATCGGTACACATGCATACATACGTACATGCATTGATATTGTCATGTAAACTCCTTTAGATTTTCGAAACGTTACTTGTTTCGTTTTTAATGATTTCGTCTGTAGAATTAAGATCATGTTATCATTTTTTTTTATTTTTAATTTTGTTTTACAAAAGGAAATTTAACTTTGAACCACTTTATTGACCAAAAGCAAGTATATTATTGTAGTTTTTAATGGTCAAGGTGAACAACTTTTGAATTAAAAATTTTATTGGTTTATCATTTGGTTTGGGTTGCTTTGACATTATGACTTTGTAAAAGATTAGAAGTTATTAAATTGGAAATTAGCAATTGATCATTGGGAAGATATATCAATACGTACTGCAAAATTATCCTTATACTATGTATGTATGTAAGTAAATGTTATCGCTGAATATAATATACATTAACTTATAGACTTGTAGAGCAGACCTAGTAGATTCTATGCCTATACAGGTTATACCCGAATTCAGCCAAAAGTGGAACCCTCTATGAAAATTTAAAAAAGAAACGGCTTTTTGCCTAAAAATTACCCTTTTAATGAAGTATCTTCAGTTGGCTACAATCAGCATTCAAAAAATATATGAAAGGGACTTAAAGGGCAACACTAGTAGATTTTATTCCTATATAGACTATACTCGGATTCTGTCAATCTCAAAAAACTTATTCTTTTTGAAAATTTGGCAAAAATTGGAATTTGAAAATAAAAAAAAAATTCAATTGATAGAATGAGAGTTCCCTTGCGCCTTTTTTCTGTTTCCATTATTAAAGACAGCCATCAACAAACGGTGATAAACAACTCTTGATATGCATATATGTATATACGTATGTAGATAAAGGCTGCATTATAAAGGCTGCATTATTAATATTAAAGTTCTAATCCAAAAGAAATGTTTTGAAGGTTAGCAAATGTGTAGTGAATGAAAAAAAAAAATTATAATTGAACAGAGTTTAAATTTAAAGAATAATTGCGAAAAAGTATAAATCTCGTATAATTTAATTAAAGCTTGCATAACTACTCATAAATAACTAAACATAAATTGCAGCTTCCAAAATTAGGAATAATTCGATCATTTATTGTTCAGATTTGGTTACATTTTTATTGTGGAAATTTAGTGTTAAGAAAATTAAAATAAAATACAATTGTTTATATTTTCAAGAATTCATGTACACTTTTAAACCAAATTAATAGCAAAATTTTTGACGAAATTTATATTGTATATATTTCTTGGCACTGTTTCCATTTTTATTATAGGTTTCTATGCAGTAATAATTTTCACTTATATATTTATTAATGCTTTTTTGTTTAACATTTTAATAAAATAATTGTGTCAGACAAATGTTCATTTATTTCGTGTTACATTTAATAATGAATTCTAAATTTGAATAAAAGCATTGATTGCCAGGAAATTTGAAATATACAAGACCACATATACAATATTTTATTGTGCTTATAAATACAAATACATTTATATTTTACATTTAGCAAATTATTAGAAATGCATTGATTTTTGTTGAGGAATAATTAGAAAATAATTTATTTTAAAAAAGTTGATATTCTCTATTAAGGGATTATATACTTAGTTATGAGCCCTTTAAAAATTCTTTGTATTTTCTAACTTACATAATCAATTGGTCATTACGATTCTTTAGTCAGGATTACGACCCCCATGGGGTCGACACCCATGTTGCCTGCGTTAAGTTTATCTATAAGTGTTGGACCCTACTTCGATTCCGAACGACAGATTTGAGAAGTTTTTCGTGACAGTTTTATTTACTCTCACAGTTTTTGCCAATAGACTGCTGGGAGTAGTCGCTGAAAGAATTTTTTTTTATGTTTTGTCGTTTTCTTCGAGATGTCTGAGCTGGGTTTTGAACTACGGGATTTCGTCTAATAGGCCAAGACGTTACCCACTCGACTACGGCGACTTAAAAATTCTTTGCAGTACGTTAAAAGTACTTAGAGGAGGTCTCTTATTTTTAATGTAAAAGTAACAAAAAAGTAAAAGGTAAACATTTAGACAGAAATTTAATTTTACCACATAAGTGTACATACATACATAATTGGCCATTACAACCCTTCAGTCAGGATTACGGCCTAGCTTCTCACATCACTCATGCTGTGTGTGTTAATTTTATACATGAGTGATGGGACCTACAGTTTAAAGTCGACTCCGAACGACAGATTTTTGAGAAACTTTTCATGGAATTTTATTTATTCTCGGAGTTTTTGCCAGAAATCTGCTGAGAGGAAGTCGCCGAAGAAATACTTTTTTGTATTTTATTTTGATGTCTAGCCTGGGGCTCGAACCCTGGCTTTTCGTCTAATAAGCCAACACACTACCTATTAGAACGCGGCGACTTCAAGAAATAACTGTGACTTTTATCTAATGCTGACAATACATACATACATAATTGGTCATTACAACCCTTCAGTCAGGATTACAACCTAGTTTCTCACACCTCTTATGTTGTCTGTGTTAATTTTATACATGAGTGGCGGGACCTACAGTTTTAAAGTCGACTCCGAACGACAGATTTTTGAGAAACTTTTCATGGCAATTTTATTTACTCTCAGAGTTTTTGCCAGAAATCTGCTGAGAGGAAGTCGCCGAAGAAATACTTTTTGTATTTTATTTTGATGTCTGGCCTGGGGCTCGAACCCTGGGTTTTCGTCTAATAAGCCAACACACTACCTACTAGACCACGGCGACTGACAATAACTATGTTGAATAGAAGTGTGAATGGTGGGGGATGCCTACAGCGTGTCGACTTTGGCAGCTTTCGGGCAACTGATTACACTTTTGTTTAGAATGCGGGGATTAGCATTATCGTACATTCCCTTAATAATTAATATGAGTTTCACTTGCAGCTGAGTGTCATGCCAAATATGGAATTTTATTACAGCGTGCTTTTTGGTTGTCCTAGTTTCCTTTTTCATTGTGAATAGTATACAATAGAACAGGTTGATTACATACATATATATTTTGTTAGAAGATTTACAAAATGTATAACTGATCCAACCAAATTTCTTTCTACATGAGTAGGTGGTAATGCCGCAAGCAAGTGATCAAGAACTGTTTGGTACTTATTGTGCGTGTAGAAAATACTTTAGCAACAGATAATACTTTTCTCCGAAACAGGGATTAGAGAAAATTTTGTTTATTATATATTTTTTCTGTAACAAACCAAGTCTTTCAGGCCTAAAGGAGTACAAACAGAACAATGAATTTAAAAATAGCTAATCTATTGAGCTCCATATGTAGCCTATATAGCTGTTTATGTTATATTAAAGTATCCATAGTTCATTAGGTAGTAGCTAGGCTTATTAGACGAGAGCCCGTGATTAAAATCCCACCTCAGTCATGTAGAACAAAACGAAATACGATAAAAATATTTCTTTCGACAACTTCCCTTCAGCAGTCTTCTGACAAAAATTCTTAGAGTACAATAAAATTGCCATGAAAAGTATCTCAAATCTGTCGTTCGGCGTCGTCATTTAAGCTGTACGTTCCGTGACTGTTGAAACAAATTAACACACACACAACATGAGTGGTGCGAGAAGCTAGGTTGTAATCCTGACTACAGGGTTGTATTGATCAATTAAGTAAGTTATGTTACATATCCCTCCTTAATTGATTACAAATTATGTTACAACTATCTACAGGAAATATATTTCACTATTTTTTTTACCCCTTTTATATTTTCTTCTTCTTTTAATTTCAAAAAATATGTTACATTTTAGTTGCCTATCTGCTGAATACTTTTACTAAACAACAAATAGTTTAAATATTATTATTTAAGAAAAAAAAATGATAATAATTAATGCATTCAAAATATTGAAAAACAAACAAAAAAAAAAAAACATTCAAACAAAGCTGAAGAGATTTTGAATTGTTTTTTATTTTATTTTTTTAAATCAGTATCGATAACGGAAATTTAAAAATAAATTTTATATTAAAAAAAAGAAAATTTTAATAATTTAAATGATCTACAAAAATGTACATTTGAGAAAAACAATGAGGCAATAGTATTTTGCAAGAAAAATAGCCCACATACATATGGAAAGATTCCAAAATAAAGTATTTTCATGCGATAAACTGAAAATTAAAAATAAAAATACGGGGACACTAGATGAGAAGCTAACACAAAAAAAAAATAAATAAATAAAGGGAAATTTTCAAAAAATATTTTAGATATAGAATTTTCTTAAACAAAATGAAGAGAATTTTTTAATGAAAACCAATACCAATAAATATTTACCAATACTGTAGCAAACTGAAGTAGTATGAGTGACAAGAAGCAGGAAAATGTCAGGTAAGATGAGATGAAAAGGAAATTCGAAATATTTCTTTTAGAAAGCCAAAGAGTATAAAAAAACAAAATATAAATAATGATGGATGCATTTTAAACAATTGGTGACCAAATGTTTAAATATTGTTAGTTGTAATTAGTGGGTGATAAGGTGAGTGTAAAAGTTTTCCGGTGAGAGCACCAGATTTATGAAAGAACTTTTTACAAACAGCTGCTCGCAAATCAAAACAAATTGCAGTTTGGCAAAGCAGTTGGCCTAGCCAAAGACTAAACGTACCAACAACGATTTAAAGAAGAGCTAAAACAGATTGAAAAACAAATAAATATTTAACACATGCGCAAAATGTTTTTCAATAAAGAAAAGAATATAAAAACACAACAAAAAAAACCAAAAAAAGTCTATAAGCCATATATTTTTTCTTCTTCAGTTTCTCATACAAAATTATATATACGATATATATATTTTTTTTGCTGTTACTAACACATTAACATGTACGCACACCAACTTATGGGCTATGCACTAACACATAGACTACAGGCACTGAGATCGCAGCCAGTTGAGTCAACTGTTTGCACACAAATTTTAGTTGAACATCACAATCCGTTCAAGTCGCGGATAACTCCGATATTTAGTATTTTTATATTGTAAGTAAATTATCAAAAAAAGAAAATAAAAAAGAATACAAAAAATAATAATTGAAAATTATATTAATTTAATTAATTTAATAAACAAAATAACAAATTTCAAAAGATATTCTAAAAAACTATACAAATAAAAAACAAAAATCAGTTTAAAGGATATATTTCTCAACTTTTTGAATTTTAAAAAAAGTGGCAACCTTTTCATAACAAAAGAACGAAAATAATATAAAAGGCTTTATTTACAGTGCTGTTAACTAATAACGGTTTTTAGTGTGCTGGTTTGTTTTTAAATTTTCTTTAATAAAAAAGTGTTGTAAAGTGCTAGACTTAGACTATAACGTTTTCAAACAATTGGTTATTGGATTTATCATATTAAATTGAATTTCTTGGGTTTAATATTTTTGTTGTTGTTATAGTTTTATTTGAATCATAAAGTTTAAAACCACACAGGTAACTAATATTGTTTGCAAATACAAATGTAGATGATTATGTTAAAGAACTTAAACTAGTTTAATTGAGGTTAAAAACCTTTTTTTTTGTTTTTCTATGCTTTTCTGGTAATCGATGTCGTTTTCAATAAAAATTTGTATATGACAATAAAACCACAATTTAAAGTTTAAAATTTCCACAATACCATCATTACATGTAATGATTAAAAACATAAGAGAAAAAAATTAATTAAATTAAATGTTACACGTTAAATTTGTTCAGAAATTAAAACTTTCTTTGGTTGGGAATTTTTAAATTCAATTAAAAAATAAATTGGTTCCTTTTATAAGTATTAGAATTGTGGCAATACTAACTACAAATGCAATGAGCCTGGTAAAAATATAACTGGAAATTACTGTAGAATCCGTATGACAATATTATTGCCAACAATCAAAGGTGTAGGCAAAAAGAAATTTGCTAAAATAGAAAATATTACATAATAATAATTTGCATTTCATGGTTCATGGCAATGGGTAAATGCTTTTTCACAATTTTAAAAAATAGTTTTGTAATAAGTGTGAGTGAGAGACAGTATTTAAATTTTTAAATGACCAGTTCTTTTATAAATATAATTAAAATAATACAGATTAGTTAACGTATACAAATTAAGGTTTTCCTAATTTTCTCGATGAAAGGGAAATTAAAGAACCTATAAGTAGTTTATTAAAAATATTTTTTTTATTTCAACTTTGTTTATCCTGGCCATGAAGTTGTTAATAAACTTCTAACAGTTCATTTACAACATTTTAAATATAAATATTTCTTTTTTTATATATGTATGAAGGAGAGGCTTATTTGGTATATATCCAGAAGTGGATCTAATGGGATTCGTAGTTTAAGGTTTAAGGACTAATTAGAATTCATTTCGAAACGTTTTAATAGCCTTTTCAAAGTTGTTCAGAATATACATATGTATATAGAATAGGGTTTGGTGGTGAAAAGAAAGGGGTTTAATTCAAAAACTTAAGGTTTAAGTAGGGTTCGAAAGCTCATTGAATAGTTCTGTTTGGTTTTATAAACTGCAAGTTGCGGCAATTTTTGTAAACTTACAAAAATACCATTTTCCTTTTCATGGCTGATTTCATTAAAAGCAAAACAAAATAAATGGCTGAGGTTTCCCACAAACACTTTCTATATTACAGGCTTAAAACCAATGTCTAGGTAACCGATAAAGCTACTAGTAATATTTTTATTATGATTTTGAGCACATTATTATCTAGACTCAGGGAAATTATATCGGTAGGTTAGAGGAATAGATTACCTTGAAATAATAGGATTAACTGAGTTCTCCCAGAAATAATTTAAGAGGAAGCAGATACACAGAGCAGAAAAGGGAGAAAGAGAGAGAGAGAGAGAGATAGAAGGGGATGGAAAGTAAATAGAAAAAGGAAATTAAAATCAGATAAAATTGCGATGAAAATTGCGAAAACGTTTGAAACCTAAATGTTTATTAAATCTCCTTAACTTTTATTCAAATAGCTTGCAATATTAAAAATTTTAATATATTTATAAGAGCTTTAGATACGTTTAGCCAAATAATTTTCAATATTCTTTGAAACAACTGTACCAATTTTTACATTTTTTATAGCTATGCTAATGTTAGGATGTTAATGTTAATTCACCTCATAAAATTAGGTTAAAATATATAAAATATGCTTGTATGCATATATGTGTGTATATTATAATACATATTTCGTTTTTATATTTGCTTTTCAATTAATTACGCAATTTTTTTTAAATATCGTATAAAAAATCCTAGATACTGTCTATATATCGTTTACATATAGGAAAAAAAGCTTTCATGTGTATTTTCATTTGCTTGTATGAAAGAGTTGGGAAATTTTTTCAAATTTATTTTTTAAATTTTGTACAACAGCCAACCAATAGCGTAAATAATACTAAACAGATGCCTTGAAATTTTGTATTTTTAGATACTTAGCGAAAAACGAACGAATACAAATATTTTCAACATAAAATCTATTAAATATTTTTTTTTTTGAAAAGTATTATAAGGTGTTTTCTTGTATGTATGCTCGCATTATATAAGATAGAAGAGTAGAAAAGCTATTTTCCCCAATCGTCTAGTCTTCGTGTGTGTCGACTTCTGTTTAGGAGAGGAAATATTCTATAAATAAATGAAAGAACAAAAAAAAGAAGATTTTTTTCTTTTAATTTATTTCTTTTTTGTTGCTCAAAATTATTCCATAAAATATTATGTTTCATTATACCAAAATAAAACCATTTAAATACAGATTTTTTAAAATAGTCTGTGCGTCAAAAGTAGTTCACTTGTTGTTAAAGGAATTTGACACACTTTATCATGGACGATTTAAAAAAAAAATTATATATGTATGTATGTTTGTATGTATTGTATATAGGCCCTTTATATCAATATTTTTCTAAAAAGAACAGCAGAGATAAAAGAATGAAAAAATTAACCTTCTCATATCGAAATTAAAATTGAATCACTATTATACATATGGTGTCGTATGTGATTGGAATTAAATTTGTTAAAATCGAAATTACAATTCAAACAAAAGAATAAAAAAGAAAACATTTCAATATACACATAAATATATAAAACATGCCAAAAAATACACATATATACATATGTAAAATAAATAATGCGTTTTTTGACTGACAATAAGTTTAAAAAGCCAATACCCCCTTTAAAAATGTTTAACTCATTTCTTAACCCTAGTAGTGTCACACTAGTTTTTTCCTTAATTTACAAATTCATTAATCTTTTACTTTTCCGGTTTTAATTCTTGGAATGTTTATTTTAAAATCACTTAAAGACAGAAATCTGATTTTTTAATTTACAAATGGGTTAAGCTTTCTTTCCTGTCGTTCTGTTCTTAGAACGACAATTTTAAAATAATTCACCAAGTGCATATTCAATTTTTTGTTTGTTTTTAACGCCATAATTTTGCTGATCTTAGCTTAAGTTTTTTTTCTTTTTATTTGCACTGTCATCGAATATTTTATTAAATATTTATTTATGCGAAATCTGTGAGTTAGGTCGACTGTTAGCAGCTTTAATGATTAAAAGTATAAATAAATTTATCAATTGAAAAAACCTTTACCTATCTCTTTAAATTTATGTTAATTAATTAATAAATGCCTGAATTTTGCGATGTTAAAGAAATTTTATGAATAATGCTCCAATTTATATTGTGATTTGCTATTTAAACTATTAACAAATAATTCATTAAATGTGAGAAATTTTCTAATTATTATTCCTTTAAACTGTAATATAAAAATGATCATTTCGGCAATTGCGGAATTGATAAATTCCGTATTCAAAAAAGCACAGAAATGAATGAATTACTCTGTTAAAATATTCCTAAATAAACTGTTCAAATTTTTTTATAGAATTCCATATTCTCCCTAATAGAAACGGCAGATATTTCGAATTTTTTGGACAAGATTCTAAAAATCATTCTATCCCTTTTATTTTAATTACACGCATTTTATTACTTTAATTTTTTCTTAATATATTACAAAATCAATTCCCATTGGTAGCTTTACATAAAAATTGTTAAAAACTCTCTAAATAATTGCGATATCGAGATATGCTAATGTTCACTCTTACTCGGTACAGCCGATCTGTTGCTGTAGTTCTGTGTTGGTATCACGGATTAACAAAATCATGCTGTTGGTGTTTCATAATCTATTGCAAAAATCCTAAAATCAAAAGCTATTAAAAAATAAAGCGAATTATTAAACCGATTTAAATTTATAATAAGGTTGAGATTTCTGTTTTGAAATGTTTGTAAATAAATGGCAACACTTTAAAATTCTGTGTTTAAACTGTAGTTGGGTTATATGACCTTTAACGGTATTTACTTAATTTGAAATTATAGAAACAGAACTTTAAATTTGATGTTCTAATTAATGAATAATCTATTTAATGATTAATTAATTAACCTGCTTAATGTAAATAAGAATGAAAATTAAAAAAATATTTTATGGAATACTTATTAATTATAAAAATATTGAATATATTGAATATTTAAAAATAATAATCAATAGGAAATATATTTGAATACAACCTTCTGTTAGAACCTACTTTCCCACTAAATAATTTATATACATACATACAATGAATGTATACATAAATATGACCTCCTATAGCTGTATAAAAAATTCCTCAGTTTTGATTCATAAACATATTTTCGGTATTTAACTTGCACAGTTTTGAGCTTGTTTATGTTGTTGTTCTTACAAAAATTGCATTTTTTTCCTGCAACAAGGTGAAATTTATATTTATGGAGTGTTTATATGAAACTCAAGCTTAAATTTTGTTTATTTTCTTGATTTAGGCTTAAGCACAAACTATTTTTGTATTTTGATTGATAGTATTTTATATATGCTACTCATACAAAAACTGTTGTGGCTTTTATATGGTAAAATAAAATATTAAATGTCTTTAAGCTATAATTTTTAGTGCCAAAAGAATTAATCGAGTGTATAGTTGTTCAAAACTGCTATAAAAAATTTTAAATATAAATGAAATTAAATTGCTAAATATTCTTAAATATCCAATAAACATGACCCAGTTTTTTAGAGTTATGTTAAACTGCCAGCATTCAAAATAATTGCAAAATCAAAAGCCGTTAAGTTAATTCATTTTACTATCTTTCTTGAGATATTATCAAATCTCTATTAAAAAATAACACAATTGCCACTAATTACTTCATTCTCTAATGAATCCAAAATGAAAAGTTATAAGATGTTGTATACACGAATTATATTTTAATGTTTACGCTGATTTTTATACATTTTCTTTTTAGTTTCTTCTCGAGTAAACACAAAAAAAATCTACAGCCATGGATGCCATCAAGAAGAAGATGCAAGCGATGAAAATCGACAAGGACGCAGCTTTGGAACGTGCTGCTACCTGCGAACAAGAAGCGCGCGATGCTAACACTCGTGCCGAAAAGGTATAAATAAAACAAACATTATAGTTTTTAATATAAAAACATCAATGACAGTTTAATATTTGAAATATTTGAAATTTAATTAAATTCGTTTCTTTTAAATTTCATGAACAGGCCGAAGAAGAAGCTCGCCAATTGCAAAAGAAGATCCAAACTGTTGAAAACGAATTGGATCAAACACAAGAAGCTTTGACTTTGGTTACCGGCAAATTGGAAGAAAAGAACAAGGCTTTGCAAAATGTAAGTTTCTATCCTATTATTCAAAAATATATTGTAGTTAGTTAAATAAGATGATATCTTTTATAAAAGAAAAAAAATCAAAGGAAAATATCTTTAAAATAGGCTAAAGTTGATTAATTGTTAATTAAAAACATATTTTGTGTAAACTAGCATTGTTTATTTAAATATATTTTCCTGTTGATTGAAAAGTACGTGTTAAACTATTTATGCATATATGTATGTACACTTAACATATACTATTTATAGTTTAACACACGCTATTAAATACCATAATATATTTTAACACCTATGCGGTGTTTAGTTTTAATTGATACATTTTAGTATAAACTCAAATATATGCATTTGTTTACATTTAATAGTTTTAAATTTAAAAGAAAATATATACAAACAAATGAAGTCCTTTATTAAACACTTAAATATTATACTAATTAATCTATTTCAAAAACATATTTAATTTTTTAAGCCTATGGCAACACCATTAGATTTTCCATTATAATTTTTTCTCTATTGGAATTCTCTTTTGTTTAGTTGGTTACTTAGTAACGGTATTTGAGTCATTTTCTTTATATAAATATGGTAGCTCTTAAAATCACCTTCCCTCTTCGTGCGAATTGCCAACCAATACAGAATTCAAATTTATCTATTTTTACACTCACAAAAAAAAACAAACAAATATTTCTCTCGTTTCTTATCCGTTTTTGTTTTATACTACGAATTTGTCTGTGTCTGCTCTTTGTGTAGCCATAGCCAAACACGGTATATAGCCTAGAGTTCAAATGTATCAAATAACCTCAAACAATAACAATCGCGGCAAAGTTTAAAGTCGTTATAAAAAATGCGTTGTTGTACAAGAAATGGAGAAACGAGCATGCGTTTCAAATACACATTTATATAATATGAAAAACAAATACATTTTTCACTGACTAATGATTTGAAATATTCACAAATATTGGATCCAATCCAAAAAAAAAAAAAAAATTAAAGGGAAAATTGCATTCTTTATATAAAATTAATGATCAAGGTTAATTTTGTAGAATCAGTCTAGCTCATTAATTAATCATCATGATATGGAATTTAAAAAAGAAAAATCAAATTTTAATCATATTATTTTTTTAATTTTGAAAAAAAAAAACAAGGTAGAGTTGGTTTTTTCCTATTTTATGTTAAAAAATACTCTACCCTTAAAAGAATTTAATATAATTTAGTTCTTTTTGTATACATATTATGTGTATACACTCCAGAAATAAATATTACGTGTTCATGAGTAATAATGATTTTTCATATACAGAAAAATATTTCGGAATTCAAAAGTTTTCCTGAGATTTTTATTCAATATTTTTCACAATTTGAACAACACCCCAAAATCTAGCGAGAGTTTTTTGTTTTTTTTTTTTATTTATTTGAAAGATCAGAGAGTGAGCGAAAATATGGAAACAAAAAAATAAAATAAAATAAAAAAATTCAAATGTGTGGGTTGTATAATGAATGGTTGTGTGAAGATCGGTAATTAGAGCGCACTTACGAGGAAATTGTATTTAGCTATAGCCAAACGCAAGAGAGAAGATTGTGTGATTGTGTTTGTTTGTTTTTGGGGAGCATTTCTTTCTTTTTTTCATTTTACTCTTTCTAACGCACTATAAAGAGTGTCATGGTTAACTTAAGTAAAAGAATACGGCAACGTTTAATAGTTTAGACGGTCAAAATATTTTTCTGTTTTTGGGGGAGCACATTGTTGAATGGCTGCAAATATAAAAAATAATATATACCACATTTAAAACTCAACAAGGCAGCGCAGCGTATACACAGAGCATATAATCATCATTATTATATTATAACTAAAATACAAAGCTAATGCCGCAACAAGTTTGTTAAACTTTTAAACCCTTCAGTACTTTAAAATATTAATAAATTATTTCTATAAATCAATAAAAATAACATTTTAATAAATAAAATAAAAATTAAAGAACAATAGTAATAAAAAATTACTCTTAAATAAAATAATATCTTAAAAAGAGAATGATGATGTATAACTGACTGTCTAATTGTTCGTCCGTCCGTCCGTCTGCCTGTCTATATACCATATATGCATACACACTTATAAACAAGCCGGAAAGCTAAACAACATTTTAATTATTAAACTTTTTACGCTGTGTTGTAATAACATACATAAAAAACCATTAAAATATTGTTATAAACTCAAACAAAAAGTGAAAAGAGTGCAAAAAAATATGTTATAAAAAGAAATTATTATACACAAACGAAAAAAAATCACAGCGTGTTAGATGATGAGCTAAATAGTTAATTTAAAAAAAAGAAACTACGAATTTAAAAAAACTTGCTTTTATTTATTTTTTTTCAAATAAATCAACAAGTTTTTATATATTAGCAACGATCATCACTTTAAAACTTAATTTTTATTAAAATTAAAGTATTTGAATTGAACAGTTTTTAAAAGATTCTAGTATAGAGGTCAATTGCAATTATTAATTAAGTCATCATGAAAGTTGTTCTATTGACGAATTTTTAATTAAGTTGTCAAAAGGAAAATAAACAAAAAAATCATATTTTCTAAAGAGTTACTTAAATACCTTTAATTAAGCAGTATTTTTCTATAAAACTTAAATAAAATTCAAAATGAACTAGAAAAAACTAGAAAAACTATTTATTCAATCGATTAAGAATTTTTTAAAAATATACATTGAATAATTGCCAAAAACTTGACATTGCTGTTAAATTTCACAACTACAAAGAAAATTAGCTTTTGAAGAAACAAATAAAAAAATGTGTTAAATTTGTTATAAAAAAGTAAAAGTAAATTTTAGTTTCTTTTTATGCACTAAGAAAAAAATATAAATATAAAAATAAACCTAGTTTTAATATGTTGGACAAAATATTACTGGAAACAAAAAGGAATAATTTCTATGATAAATGGCATATTGTGTCAAAAGGTAAAATAAAACAAAAACAAACAATTAATAACAAAAAAGACATATTGACTAATAATAAAACAAATATAAGCACTCCCAATAACCAAAAAACGTCGACACCCCAAAAATTAGCGGTAAATAATAAAGATAAAGGGGTGGCAGCACTGAATAATACGAAACAGCCGCAAAAAGAGAATAGCCAAACTCAATTGAGAAAACCATCTGCATTATGCTTGACGCTAGTTGGCAATACTAAAGCAATACAGCAACAAGTACGAAGAAAACGCTCGAACCAGCAAGAGATACGTCAAATTAAAAGAGCGCACCGCCATCTATTAACGAGTGGTGGTTGTGATAAACAGCAGCTACAAAAACAAACGAAGTGTCAAAAAAACAGCTGCTTTCCGTCATCATCATCGTCGCTGTCGTCGTCGTCAACCTCCTCCTCTGCATTAAAGAAAACACACAAAAAATTAAAACTTAGCAGTGGTATTAATAAAAATTCTTTACAATTAAATAATGCAAATTTAAATAAAAAACTTGTGAAACAAAGTAAGTTAAAAGTATCTACAAAGCAAAGTAAACAAAAGCAAATAAATTCGTCACTTACTAAAGAACAACAAAGAAAACAATTGAACAAAAAAAAATTGCCAGATCAAGAGTCGATAATATCATCGCGTTGGTGTTCCATAGAAGAGCAACTTGATTTTCTAGATAAGCTATTGTACTACTGTGATGAAGATGATAATGCTGCTCTAAAGGCTTGGTACGATTCCGTAAATAGAGAGCATAATTCAGAAAATAATTCTTCCTTTGGTGAAGGGGAAGAGCCAGATTCTTTAAGTGAATGTGATTGGAGCTGGAGTGACATTATGTCCTCCTCCTCCACAAAAGCAGCAGGCACTGCCCTAAATACTCAGCTGGCTTCACAAAATGATGATAATCAATCTACAATAAGTAATGCCAGTTTAACATCCTCGGTCTCGTCGTCTTGCAGTTCATCGCTGGTGCCGTCCTCTCTCAAGAGACGTGGCCATCAACATCATCCCCGTTTTTCAGGTACACGGCGGCCTAATGTTCCACCAAATGTCCAAGAAATCTTGGCCGCTTTATACAAAACCGAAGAATCTTCCGCCAATTCAACAACAGCTTCTACACAAAATGATTCCATTAATCTTGATGTAGATGGTATGGATGAATCCTATACTCATCATTATACAGATGAACCAGAGGATGATCCTATAACAGCTCAACGTATTAAAGCCTCTTTAAACTTGCCTTTAACCGAATCGGTAACAACCTCTATGGGTAGCAATAGTCCTACGCCTACCGATGACAGTAGTATGTTGGACGAAGGAGTAGTTTCAGCTCAAACACCTACCTCAGCTGGCTCTAGCTCACAACAGCAGCCAGCAAAGGAGAAAAAGTCCAAATCAAAACGTGATAAATCTGATAAATCATCAACAGATGTTGGCAAAGAGAAAGATAAAAAAACCAAAAAATCTAAAAAGGATAAAACAAAACGTTCTTCCGCCTGTCTAGAATCCTCCGATACTCTAAATGATGCCGCCTCCGCTGCCACCGATGAGGGTATTGCAATTGATGATGATGATGTTCAATCAGCAGAATGGGCTAAATTGAGGTGTACTAGTGAGGCTGCTGAAATAGTGGCCGAACGCGAGGCAAGGCGTAATAAAAATCGCTGTGCTGATTATCCTGGTCTTGCCTTTGGTCGTTCCATATTTTCCTCCGATACCATGATGAAATTCAATATAATACGTAATGAACTACATAACATCATGAATACACAATTAAAGAGGGTAAATTAAATACTTTTTTTTCCAAATTTTACTATTTTGTTTAAAACGCATTTAAAATGTCATCAGAACTTGAAATCACTAATATTTTAAAACAAATTTTACTTTTACTTAGTGTTGGTATGAAAACCAATAATTTGTTTTACATATGAGTATGTACATTAGCACTAGTTTATAACGAGAACGAAAGTTTGAAATTTTTTCTATTCTTTGAAGTATTTATTTCAATTCTGAGTATGGAATAGAAACAATTGCATGTTTTTGAAAGAGAAAAGATATAGAAAATACATAAAAACTTTAAAGTTTTTCACAAAATTTTAAATTAAATTGTATGGAAATTGTACGAAAACATATGAGATTAATAATACTTGCGATTTTCTATTTTATTTTCAAATGTGTTTAAATTTTGAAAATTTTCCAATGATGTTTCGAAATTTTCCTGTTTAAATAAGTGATTTTAAGACTTAATTAATATCAATTTACAAATTTACAATTTCTTCATAGAAGATGGTCAAATAGAAAAATTTTTAATTTCAAAATTTATTTAAAACATATTTGTTTAACAGTTTAAAAAGGTCTTAAATGAAATATATATTAAATTACGTACACAAGTTTGAATTAAAATTAAATGGTTAACAATTTAATTAAATATTATTACTGACAATTTATAATACGATTAGAAATAATATAGTATTAGCGTTTTAAACAAAATATAAATTTTGGATTCCTATTTACATATATACTTTAATAATAACTTGAAAACTATGCTTTACAATATTTTAGGTGTATAGACTTTCAAAGATAACCAAAAACTATGCAAACATTTTGTTACAATTTGGGATTTTATGACATCAAACATTTCTAAGGCAATAACACTGATATTTTAAAGAGAACAAAATAACAAAAAAAAACACCAGCTCAATGTCAAGTCATTATTTGTTTTCACATTCATATTTTGAATGTGCGAAAATAATAAATTGATGATTACATTCTGCTATCCAAAAGTCATGTTCTCACCATGGCTCTTTGGTGATTTGTAGGAATTTTCGTTTAGCACTTCATGTTTTTAATCGTTTTGAATCGTTAGTTTCATACAGTTCCAAATACAGTTTAGATTTTTTTTAAGAATTAGTTTCAAATATTTTCCTTTAAATATTACTTATTTAAACGCCGACTTGTTGCATGGTATAGACCAACATAAGTCTTTTGAAAATCAGTCAATTGTTTAATACACATATGCATATGCATGTATATGTGAATATTTAAGCTAATTAATATTCCTTAAACGGCTTTCTTCCCTTTACATTTTTTAACGAACTATTTTTGCAAATGATTACGTAGTGTTCTAAAGAATTTTAATTTTATTTGCTCTATATATTCTCCAATTTGCTCAGTACTTTGAAATAATATGTATGTAGATATGTATGTGATTGTATTTCGAAAAAAGAAGAAACTTTTGTTTATGTGTGTTATAAATTTGTATAAGCAATTTGCCGGTAAAGCAAAAACATTCTTTTAATTTTTTTAAAACGTTTTATTTTTTTTTGCTTTTTTTCATAAAACAAAACAAAGATAACTACATATGTACATACATATACAATTTAATAATCTACAGAGGTAAAATACAATACAAAAGAAAATTATAATTTTTATATAAAATAACTGCTTTCGTTGAATTTCTTTCTCTGAGTTTCTTAACACTTTTAGTCTTGGTTAGTTTCTTATTATTGGTATATTATAGTTTTTTTCTCTGCTTAATATTGTTTATAAATACCTATTTCTTTCTTTGAACTCGTTTATTTCTTTCTACATTTATTATTTGTACAATGACCCACTTTATTTGTATATGTATGCATATAAATATGTATGCTATATAAATTTTATATAGTTTTTTTTTTTTGCTACATTCTTTTGTCAGACTTGTAAGCGATATATACTATATATAACTTTTTGCAAAGCAGAAGAGACTATAAACAAAAAATTCTCTTTTCCTTATAAATTCTTTATAAGATACAAATCAATTGTAGTTACTTTCTACATTTTCTATACCACATAAACACTAGCTTTTACATCTCGTCTACAAACAATATTCAATCTACGCTCTAAAGATTCTTACAAACGACCTTCTTATGTTTATAGAAAATATTTTCTATTTAACAATTACTTTTATATTTCTTTTTTTTGTAAACGTCTTAAATCTATGAAGTCTATGCTCTGGTATCCCTAGAATTTTTCTTCCTCGCCTTTTATTTAAACTTTTACGAGACGATTGCATAAAAAATATAACTGTGTGCTTGCACACTTCTTCGTGTGTTATTATTCAAGCAATTACGCAATTTTTGCTGTTAATTTTGTTTTTAATCGTCTATATTAAGACATATACTATACGCTTATACTATGTCTATTGTGTACGAAAAACAATTCAATTCAATAACTAACAATTTGGCTAACCTAATAGTTGAGGTTTAATTGAATTACTTTTAAAAAATGTGTAATTTTTAATTACTATTTAAATTAAATCATTTGCAATTTATATTAAAAATCTTTAGTAAGCTTAAATAAATTTATCACACATAAACTGATCTAAACTAAATTGATAATACTGGAACATCTCTTCCATGACCATAATTTTTTAAGCCAAATTTAGTTAAAAATATGTTCTAGTATACATACATACATACATTAATTCGATTTGAATAATTCAAAATCATTAAAAAATCATTTATTATTTATATCCTTTTATGGCTAGAAGCCAATTACAAATGGTTCTCTGCCATATTAATATTCTTACAAAAAAATAAAAAACGTGTTTACGTTTTGATTCTTTTTTCAATTTTGTATGTCACTAGCAAAACATAAATTGTTTTGTCAACGACCTTCCTAATGACGTTCGTAACCATATTTGTTGCAATTTACTCATATTTATTGTTAATTCCAAATAGTGTGTATGATTTTGTTGCGAATGTTTGCTTTTTTATTTTCAATTTTTAGTTCCATAACAATACATATGAGGAATTCACTTTTAATTTCTTTTCATTGCCAGTCAAGTGTAATTAATTGCATTTATGTTTTACTGTATTTTTTTAATCCATAATTTTAAAAAGTATTCAGAAAATGGAAAGAAAACTGTTTATAGTTTTAATTTTTAAATTTTCGAGCCAAATTGGTGTATTTAAAAAAAATATTTGTTTTTTTTTTGTAAACATTACATAAATACAACTTTTTAATTAAATAACAGACAAAGAATATCTATATTTGGTTGAATTGTTTTGAAATTTTAAAACGGTTATTTTTTATTGTTTTTATATTTTCTTTATTTTTTCTTTCTTACTAGTAGCGTCAGTCTTTTTTTATAATATACATTAGTCACTTATATACGTATTTCCTCTTTACCTGTTCATTATTTTAAAATGTGATAAGATTTATTAAAAAAAATATTGCCAAATACGATCACATTTATTACATTTTAAATACGATAACAGTACTTATATTTCTTTTGGCAATATCTCAAATGTGAAGGGCATTAATTTTTATTTATAAACTGCGAATTTTTTTTCACAAAGCAAACAAATTTTATAACACATAATATAATATATAAAAAATTTTAACTCATCTAAATTAGGGTAACTTTATGTGCGACTCAATTCCATTTTAGGCAATGATTCATGTTACGCCAAAGATTAAATGTTTTTTAAAACTAAATATTTGTTTTAATCATCTTCAAAGAATATGAATTGTTTTTAAATCATGTATTTTTGCCAGTGTATTTACAATTCAATGATTTTAAGTTAGTGTTTTTCCAAATTAAATAACGATTATTCACTTTGAAACTTTCTTTACATCAAAATTATTTATCGTTGAATTCAAATGTCAAATTGGAACTCTATTGATGGGTCGTACTCTAAATTTTATTTAAATAATTTTATTTGAAAAATAACAAAAAAAATGTTGAAATGAATCACTTTGTAATAAATTAAGGTAAAAACGCCTAATTTCGTATATTTCAGCGATTAAAAATTTTTTGTTGATAGTCTGGCTTAAATTTTATCTCAATTTGCTTTTCTCTTTATGCTCTTTACTTACTCTCTTCTCTTTCTATATGAAATTCCAATTAGTTTTTTCAATAACTTGAACTTTAAAACAAAATTTAATAGTTATTGCTTTTTATAAATAAAAAAGCAATTTTTTATTTAACATTATTATAACTTAATACATTTTGTATTTGTTAAGATATATAAAAATTTATATTTAAAACGACTGCTTTAAGCGGCATTAAGAAATGTTAATGCATGCTTTTGTATAACATAATAATAACCAACATGCGTATACAATTGTCTTTGTCTCTCCTATATGGTAATAAATGAAAACACAATGAGCGTAAAGAAATCTAGGCGAGGCTTTTTGTTGTAAATTCATCTCACATTCGCTCATGCACACACAATCAAACATACGCAAGATATGAATGATGTTGTGCTCTTTCTCTCTCGTTTTTAACAATTGAAAAGCCGATATAAGTTATTTTGTCAACGTAATCGTTTGTCACCACTCAAAAAATTCAGTAAATGAGCTCATTCGCTGCAAAAAGTTCGAGACGTAAGCTTCGTTTTGTGTGTGGAGAGTTTATGTTGTTGGCATTTTACAAAATAAATTTGTATATTTTATAAAAAAGTAATTATTATTTTAAATAATATAAAATTCCATTCTATTAATTTAAAAAAATTCGAAGTGTAAACTTGCTATTAAAGTAAAAAATCATAAGATAACGTGAAATCAAAAGCCACTCGTGAAAAAAGATAAAGAAAAATTTAAAGAAAAGTAAAAAAGAAGAAGCAGAAAAACCGGTGGTCGTTTTTTTATCAAACGTTTCGCTTTGGAAATTATTCGTTGTCTCGTTTGTTTTTCTTTAACACTGTTCGCACTCGTTTAGTTCTTTAAAAAGAAAATTAATAAAAAGAAAGAAGAAGCGACACAGAAAAGGTGCTTTAAAAAGGAATAAAAAAATTACTTCTTGTTTACGAAAGGCAAACAACAAGTGCTAAAACCCTGCATTGTTCATATTTAAATATTTAATTTAATAAATTAAACGAAACAAAAATGACCACCAACATTCCACAAGGCACTCTACTGGATGTGCTCAAGAAAAAAATGCGTCAGACCAAAGAAGAAATGGAAAAATATAAAGACGAATGCGAGGAATATCACAAACGTTTACAACTAGAAGTTGTAAGACGTGAAGAAGTAAGTGTTTTCCTTTTGCAGTTTTTTTTTGATTAAGAATCTCCAAAAAATTATTTTTCAAGAAAATATACACTTCAAAGGTTTTTTGTACTCTAGAACTTTTTTCGGCAAAGAAAATGTAGATATTTACAGCAATTTGTGAAAAAGCCTCGCATAGGGTTTAGTCAAAGAGAGAGACAAGGATAACCAGTGTATGCCAATATGAATGAAATACAAAAAGTACTCAAGAGAGTTTTAAAAAAATAAATACTCTTTTTTGTTATTTTTATGTTTAGTAAAGAGAATTTTTCTAGGAATATAAAAACTGCTTACAAAAACTGTGTTAATTTGTTGCCTATTTTAATTTTTTGTTTGTTTAATAGTAAATCTTTTTTTCCTTATTTTAGTACAATTTTAGTTTCCTTTTTCCTTTACTTAGTATTCTGTTATCGATGGGTTATTATTGTTGTTGGGGGTGTTTTCCAATTCACAAGATATTTTGTATTGAGCGTGTATGTGTTTGTAACATATCTGACCAGTGCCGCCAGCCAGCTCATTTGAAACAAAAACGGAGAAAAAGTAAAATGAATTCTTTACCTTATACGGCCATTTGTTATTCTTCATTTATTATCGTCTATGTATTATAAATGGGAAACATTAAACCAAACGACCATGTTTGTGTGTGTCACGATAAAAGATGTAAAAAAAGTTCAATGTTACTATTTTTCCATTTCACTGTGTTTATTATTTTCTCCCTATTCATACATGTATGTAAAATGCTCAGTGAATTTGTTTAATTTTGCTATAATTAGAGCCTATTCAATTTCAATTTCTCTCTGTCACATTCTATTTGAGTATCTACGGTGGATACAAATATTTGTTTTTTTCAGTTTTTGTGTTTTTAACAATTAATTGAAATTTTGTAATATAAATTGGTAAATGAATATTTTTTTATTTTTACTTTTCACAGTCACATGTTTTCTATTTATTTACAATTGTATGCGTGAAGTTAGCAATCGCATTGTATATCACTAGGAATATTCTTCTATTTGTTTACATTTGTCTACACCTTAAGTTGTCACACGGATATTTGAAAATCTTGTATTTAAAAGAAAAATTAACTAATTTAAAAAAAATGAATTTTACCTTTGTTTGGAGATATGCTAATAAAATTAGTGAATAGGTACCTATATTGCACATTGTTTCAGGAATAGAACATGCATGAGTATTTTAAATATGTACCTATGTATTGTTTTCTTTCATTTGATTCCAAATGTGATTAATCAATGGGTATTACATTATCAACATTTAGAATTTAAATGATATATGGATCAATTTTTCGAAACTTATTAATAAAACCCCATCAAATTTGTTTCAAAATATTTTTAATTAATCGAAACAAATCCTTATTTTATTAACAATTTTTATTGTTCCAAACTAGAAATAGAAAAAAGTGTTTTTACTAATAATATTCAAAGGACTTCAAGTACACAAAACACTGAATTTGCTCTTCAGCAGATACTATCGGCATTACATAATTGATAAATAATGAATACATATGTACTTATGTTTGGAAGATCCAGTTTTCGGAGTATTTTCCTATTTTGTTTCCATATACTTTTATTGCCTGAAACTAATTTCGGTTAATTTTGAATTAATCCTACATTTTTCATTTAAAGCAATCTAATAATAACAGTAGTGCTCTATAAATGTACATACATACATTTCAGAAATATTGTACAATATACTGTTAAACACCTCTATCTTCTAATACGGCTCTCATATAATTTATTAGTAATAAGCGAAAGAGACCAGACCACACTGTTGCTCTTCATCTTCATTCTCAAAAGAAGAAAAAAAACAAGAAGAAAAAATCAACAAAGCTTGAAAACCAAAATTGGTTTTTATCACTTAAATACAAAAACAAAAAACATTAGATATGTTGAAAAAAGTTTTCTTAAATATTTGTTTAACAAAAAAAAAACAGCAGACTCTTTAGCTGGCTATCTTTTGATATATAAATAAGCTTGTATTTGTAATAATTTTTTAGAAGTAACTGAATATTTAAGTCCCAAATTTGCCCCATGGCAACGTTGGTGTTGTTGTTCGGAAACACATACATTCATACATGTTATCCATTGAAAAAATATACACTTCACTCCCTTTTTGTCATTGACTTTTTTGTTTTTCAAAATAAAATAAAACAAAAAATAAAAATTATACAAATTTCTATGCTTTGAGTGAGCGAACAAACTAAAGCGGCGTTTATTAATACTCACACAAAATAACACTACACTCATTTTGCTACCCCAGCTTGTTAATAATGATGACGTAATTTTGTGTGCGCCAGTGTTTTAAACACGGACCTTTTAATATCTTTTGGTTTTTATGGAAATTTGAAATGATAAAAGAAAATATTTATTTTTATCAATAATGCCAAGATGACTAAGATTTAGGGAAAGATCTGGAAGAAATGTGACTAGAATTGAATGAAATTTGTACCCATAGTCTTAAATAAGTGAATTGAACCGAAATATTATTGCATTACATGTGATGTCAGTATATTTTATAGTCTTATAGCGAATTTTGTCTCAAGGAGTTCTACAGTTTTAAGTAACGAAATGTTTGCGTATTTTTTTGTTTGGTTGTCCAGAAGAAAATCAAAAGCATAGTTTTCTTCCTATAATCTTTTCCTTTCAGCTTTTTGATCGTACGAATCAATTGATGGATGGAAATTCAGAAAGAATTTCATTAATTACACACAAAGAGAGCATTTTCAAACCCATAATTCGTTTTTTTAGTGTTTTTAAGAATTGGGCTTCCATTAGGTTAAAAAAAACATTATGTGTATATTTTCATTAAAATAATAATTTTTTGGAGCATATATTTGAGTTTATTATATATTAAGCTTTTACCATAAGCACTAAGATAACGTTTAAGTTAGAGTATAAGTTATAAAGTAAAACAATGTATTTATTTTACTTTGAATTATTTGCAAAAATTTTAGGCTGAATCTGAGGTTGCTGCTTTGAACCGTCGCATTCAATTGCTCGAAGAAGACTTGGAACGTTCAGAAGAACGTTTGGGTTCCGCCACAGCTAAGCTCTCTGAAGCTTCCCAAGCTGCTGATGAAAGTGAACGGTTAGTATTCTATTTCAATGCGAATTGTATTGAAATATTATTTTTATTATTATTTTTTTAATATAATTTTTTATTTTAAAAGAGAACTTTAAAAAAAGTTCTATTAAGTTTAATTCTAAGGTTATATTATGGTGAAGGGTTATTTTTCGGTTTATTTTTTTATACAAACGTAAATCTCTATTAAGAAATGATTTTTATACAAAAATATAATCGAATGAATTAGGATACGAAAGGCTCTTGAGAATCGTACAAATATGGAAGATGACAGAGTAGCTGTTTTGGAAGCCCAATTATCTCAGGCTAAATTAATTGCTGAAGAAGCCGATAAAAAATACGAAGAGGTATAATTTGAAAAACAAATAAATTTTCTTTCAATCAATAGGGCAATAGGGTTTTAGGGATATTGCTTAAAAATTACAATGTTTATCTATTTTTAATAACTTAACTAAATTGAGGTTAGGTACTTCATAATGGGTAATGCTCTCTTTTCTTGTGTAATTCAAAAAGGTAAAACCACTTTATATATGCTCCATAAAGTGGATATAATTTTAATATAATAAGAATGTTATATTTAAATATTAATGTATTCTGTTAAATAAAAAATTCTGTTTTCATTATTTAGAAATGTAATGAAAACTGGAGTTTTTATTCGTAATCATAAGTCTAATTTATAATTTTATATATTGTATATGTATTTATAATATGTATTAGGCATGCAACAATTATTATTAGAAAATAAAAACTATTTTAAGTAATTTTTGTATGTGTTCCTTGGGAATGTTAAACAAAATATTTTCCACTTAGTGGTTTATTAGTAAATGATAATGAATTCCTTGTTTCCCCCCTTTCATGCTATATTAGTGATTATTTAGAACTGCCAAATAATACCTTTTAAAAACTTAATTTGTTTGCAAAGAGAACAATTATTTTTTTGATGAGATTGTTGCACACCTAAAATTTATGTCTGATGAAGAAAATCACCTTTTAGTTTAAGTATTTCTAAATTATATAATATTTTTAATAATTAATTGTATGTTTGAAAAACGAATACGCTGTAGTATATTTATATAGACTCTTAAAGCATATAACATTTAAAATTGTTGATGAATATTTAACATTCTACATCACCATATGTTGCGTGGATTTTTTTTTAATTTATTGATATACATATTTATTGTCAATATTTAACCCACAAAGCAATATATTCCAACCATACTCCAATTATTGTTCCTTATTGCGTTTGTCCGAAACCAGATGTGAAAAATCCGATTTAAAATAATTACAATTTGATTTATTTCTATTTTCAGTTTAGAAAACTGATTACTAATTCTCTTTTCCTCTCTGTTAAATTATATAAATTCGGAACATGTATTAAATCTTTATACATTTTTAATGTAATTATTCCTTAAATTATTGTATACTTTTGTCAAAAAAGGATTATAATATAAAACCTATATGCGTGATGTAGCAAGTTAACGTAATGGCTGGACCGACTTTAATATTGTCAGGAATATCTAATGCTTTAAGAGGCCTATATAAGTTTGTTTTAGAGAAAATGGCTTACGATTTTAGTTTAAAACTTTGAAAAATTTTTCTGTTTTCCAAAAAAAAAAAATGAAATTCCTAAACACCGTCAACATTTTTGGATGCTAAACTTTACTACGCTACTACATACATATTCAACCATGAATGGCAACTTTTTACCACCACCGAATATAAATGAATGAATGAATGCTGTTGCGCACCACCTTCAATTAATTTTTTTGTCAATGTTCGTTTTGTATGTGTGTCCATATGTGTCTATGTGTCTGTCGTTCTATCCTGCGTAAAATGTTATACGTCATGTCTTGTGGACGATGAATGACACATCATCAATGGTTTTACTATTGCAATATACTCCGCTATTACTCTTGGATGTCTTCTATGGGCAATTAAAAACGAAATATTGATCTACGAAACACTAAAAACAACAGTGCTCGCAAGATCCTCGAGAACCGCGCCCTCGCCGATGAAGAACGCATGGACGCTCTTGAGAATCAATTGAAGGAAGCTCGTTTCCTTGCTGAGGAGGCTGACAAGAAATACGATGAGGTGCAAATTATAACCAATTTGAAAAATTTAATTTTTGCCGATGCTAGTTGTTCATCATCTACCAACAATAATATTAATAACAATAGTGATGCAAATCAATGTGCTACTAATAATAATAATAACAATACTGATAGTGATTGCTCTACTAATACTAAAACTAATAAGGATACTACTACAGAAGATTCAAATGTCACAGTACCATCTGCAACACCAACTCCAGATAGTTTGCAACAAACCTGATTTCCGTTTCATACATTTGCTAAATTACTCATACTATGAAACATCTGTGTATTGGAAAAGAAAAGAAAAACAATTTATTGAAACATAAAGAAAACTATCACTGACAATGATATTTTATTAAATTTATAAACATACTCTTAGATATAGAGTTTGAAAAGCATGTCTAAAAATGTAATGATCGTATAGAAAACTCAAGGAAATGGGATGCTTAAAACAAATCCTAAAATGATTTTATATATGTTTGTTAAGGCGAATGATGGAGTTGGTTTCTTATTACTTAAGAACAAAAGTTTAAAAATAAAAACTAAACAATACATATTGAAAACTTGTGCTGCTAAAAAAAATATAAGTTAATTTTTTTGTAAAAACAAAATTTATTTTAATAATGTTATCATTGTATTTAACATAAAATTTTATCAGTTGTATAAATATATACAATATATATGTACGTATATATATATATATATATATACTATATAATTGACGAACGTTTTTAAGAAAGTGTATGTACATCGTAAATTAGAAAACGGCAAAGCCTTAATATAATTTTTAAAACTAAATTTTATTTTAAGGAGCTTCTTGAAAATCAAAAATCAATAACAAAAAAACTCAAAATAAATTAAATATTGTAAAAAGTGTTTAGCACTTTACTGAAGAAAGAAAATGATAAAAAATTTATATATTTCTCATGTAATATTTCTTTATGATAATTTTTCTTAAACAAATTTTATTTTTTTAATGTCTAATGTTTATTTGTATTTCTAATTAGTTTTTTTGTTCGGTAAAGTGTATTTTTTTTTAATTAATTATGATCAGTATAAAATATTTATTCAGACACAGCATATTTATAAAAAAAAACTTTTTTTGCTTTATCTTAAGTGTAATTAAATTTTATTTTTTTGCTATACATTAAAATATGTTTAATTATAGAAATTAAAATTACAGTAATTTAATAAAGTTAAACATGATCTTCATTTAAAGAAAAAGCAAAATATTTATATTGAATTTTTTATTATTTTTTTTAACAAATATGGAGCGTTACACTGAAAAGAGAAAGAGAGAGAGAGATGGGAAAATATTTAAACAAATGTTCTTGAAAGTTTTTGGGACACTACATTTATTGATTAATATATGACACTAGATAAGTTTTGAGTGCTATTTTCTTTAGGAAACTATACATGCGTCTAATGAATTGAATTTTTTTGAATTACTTTGCTTTTACAGTAGCAGGTTAATTAGAAGCAGATAACAATTAAATGCAATAAATATAATATATTGATTTTGTATCTATTTGTATTTGCTATAAATATACTTACATTTTCTTTAACTATTAATTGTTATCATAATTTTTTCAAATTTAGAAAATCTTTAAAACTTCTTTTTGATACGAAAGATCTATTGCAGATTATAAATCAAAAATGCGTTTTTGTCTTTTTTTGAATGCTATTACTTGTGCAATTAAAATGAAATTTCTGTTATAATAGTTATGTATTTAAGCGAAAATTCAGTTTTTCGTAGGTATTGTAGGTTGGAAACACTCAAATGTTTATAAAGGATAACCAATTTCTTTTCACATGTTTATCGCCTTAAATGAATATTCCCTGGATGAAGTAAAGTGGCATATTAAAAGTATCGATGATCTTCTTAACTTCACATTTTTTGCTTTAGATAAAACCTTTAAAAATATTGTATAAACTATAATCTTACGTACAATGACGTCAACTTTGTTCAATTGAGTTAACGGTTAAAGATAACAAAACAATTGAAATTTTACTAATTAACGATTTCATTTCGTTTTTTTTTTTAACCAAAGTTGCCAAATCATATTAATTATGTAATACTTGAATAAAAATTTATTCTTGGAAAGAAATAAAGCACGTATGTATGTTACCTAATTCATAAGAAATTTTGTTTTCTTTTTTAAAGAGTGATAGAGTGTCTTCGTGCACATATTTCTTTAAATAATCATCACACATTTTTTGATTAAATGATTCATACTTCATTGCTGTTGTTGAGTGTGGCTACGATTTGTATGCATTAAAAACTCTTCCACCATAGCTTTGTTTAACAGCAACTCTGAGTAATAAAAATAATAAAAGAAAGCAGATTTTGTTTAAACTTAAAGCAAAAACAAGAAAAACAAAAAAAAAATCATGTTTTTGTATAAATTTATGCAAAAACAAAATAAATGAATAAATAATGCCTTAAACATGCATAAGTTAAAATGCTTTATTTGGCCATGACCACAGCTTCAGCATCCCAACAGTATTTACATTCCAACCGTTAATTATTTTGTTGTGTTTCAACGCCTGTAATACCAACTTATACAGTAAACAGTGGTCGAATTTCGATTGCTTAATATGGTATTGAAGTTTTAATTCAATACAGATTCAATTCATGTTTTTTATTAATTTCTCTTTTATTTTGAAAGCAACAAATACAAAACATTTTATTTATATATTGCAATTAGTTACTTATTAGCAAATGTTAAAACAAATTGTGGAGACTAAAGATTTCATTGTTTTATTTGATACATAGGTGCTATTAAAGCTATACATACCTTGTACTAAAAGGAGAGTTTCCATTTCGTTTAATACGAAGATTCTACAAAAAATTTAGAAATTTTAAACTATTCGTAGATATTTGAACTTTCAGAAAATAAATATAAATACATTGATTAAAACTGCGGATTATATAGTTTATTTTTAAATTAAGATGCAATTACAAGTTGAATGCTAATTATTGCGAGCGAGGTGCGAAGATAGTAAGCTAATGCAAAATGTATTGCTGAATCGACTTTAAGACCAAATCGTGTCTCAGTTGTATATCAACTCCGTACATACTTACGTACCTACTAACTGTGTGGTGTCAAATTGTCTAGTTTACAGTTTAACATTCTAGACTATTTTTTCTACGAATTTGATTTCGTCAAATAAAGTAAACTTTTTAATTATTTTAGCTTCAATATGACATATTTTGGATAATAGAGTTTTACTAACAATTAGTATTTCATCAAAATTGTTTACTTTTTAAGAGTTTATTGATTTATTTTGTATTCCAAAGACATTAAAAAAATGACATGCTAATCGTTACCAAAGAGAGTGTGCGTATGACTGTAAATGATACTTACTGACTTACTGGTTTGGGGCCGACATTATAGGAAAACCTTAGAAAACCTACCCTTATGAATGAGGGTAGTGGTCGCAGTACTATAGCAGCTCTACGTAACAATATTAACAAAAAGGGGTATTGAATCCTCGGCCCTCAAATTGACTACTCATTAGCCTACTGAGGCACTATTTTTTTATAGATTTATATCTATTGAATGTACAGTACATTTTTAATGACACTTATTCCTTATTGACACCAAACATCATCTAGAAGTCCATAAGATAATTAGTTTGAAGAGCATTATAGGACAACTCTATGTAGATTGGGAACCGTACAATTACTCGCCTTGTTGTAATATTTTAGTAACCCTACACAGCAATAATAATAATAATAATGTTGTAACAGGCAACCTATGATGGATATTTAACCCTCAAACCTCAAATTGACATTTTACTCACTAGTCTATCGAGGCGTCGTTTTACAGATTTATGTGTATTGGCTCTGGTGTGTTTCTTTTAGGGAACTCTATACTTTAGCATACAATGGAAAGTTTAGTATGTTATTTTTCTCTCTTTTCCATTGTAATTGTTTAACGACATTTCATCAGTGACATGATAATATAGGCTTAATTTAATTTCCAAAACCATGTAAAGAGATAACATTTATGTAAAGATAACCCCATTGTTTCTTTTAAATGGAGTAATAAGCAATCACAGTAAGACCCCGCATAACGCGGGGGATACGTTCCAATAACATCCAGCGCTAAACGAAACAGCGTTCGTACTGTGATTCCGACTTCGGAAAATACAGTTGGAATCTTTATTCTGGACAGACTAACAAAAGAGCGTTGAAAAAGATACATAGTATACACCGTCGCTATATAGTGCATCGCTTTTGGTTGGCACATGGCCGTTTCATTTACACACATATACAACAAGTAGCAATACAGTGTGCGATTTAGGAGAATCCCAATACTACCGCGTAATACTGAAACAGCGTTAAGCGGGGTCTTACTGTACATGCACTTTGTTTCAGTTTGGTTAACTTAGTTTAACAGGTCGTAAAAAACTTTTCTTTAAATGGCGTATTTAATGAAATGACAATGGAATCCAGATACAACTTTAAATAAAAAAAACTATACATAGTGTGTGGCTGATTCAAAAATTATAAATAAATATTGTTTTTAAATCCTCAAACTCGAAATTTAAATATTTCCTTAAACGATAGACAATCAAATCGAATCAAGGAAACGTTAAACATTTCTTCATAAGCCATTAAACTTTTGTTTAATAGATAAAATGAAAAAGAAATTTCAAAAGCTGGAATTGTTTCGTATTAATATTAGAGACAAGGTTAATACCGGATTTGAACACTGTTGTTAAATTGACACGAGATATCTTAAGGAAAATGTAAAAGACTTACTTATACTTTAATTTAGAGGAATTTAATTTGTTTATAAAAACTTTCAAGAACATTAGAAATTTAGGAATTTGTAAGATTTCTCTTTTTTCTCGAAGTGTATCCTGAAAATTTAAAATAAATTTAAAACGTATTTTATTAAAAATATGCTGGAATATAGCACTTAAGGTTATGCCGTTTAGAAATTACAGTCAGTTATTATGTTTAAGCACAAGTTTCCAATAAATTTATGTATATTTAGATAAATGAAGAAACACTTTGTTAATATATATATATATATATATGTACATCATATGTTATTAATATATCATAACAAAACCTAAAATGTTGCAGCCTTTAGTAAAACATGCCAAAAAGAATACTTAACTAATGCTATTAACCCAACTTCTAATGCAACCTCAAAAAAAAAAGCTGTATTTAAATCGTATATGCTGTTAAGCCAATGCTTTAAGTTTATTGTTGACGTGAAGAGCAAAAAATAAAGGAATGAATGCCAACGTTTCTTGTTTGTACTGATGTTACCAGCTTACGCATCACCCAACCACCAAACTGAAAATAATGTTTTTTCTGTATTTTTGTTTAATTCTTCCTTTTTCCCCCCCGAACTACCAATGTTTTATGTACAATCTTGTATGATCTTGTGGAATTATTTATATGAAATTTAAACGTATGAATATTAAAAGGTTGCCCGTAAATTGGCCATGGTTGAAGCTGATTTGGAACGTGCTGAAGAACGTGCCGAACAAGGAGAAAAGTAGGTTTTTTTTTTACAATTGAAGCATAAATATAATAACCGTGTTTTTAATGTTGACGTTTAAAGCCTGGATTAAATTTACAGTAATAAGATAATTGTGTTTTATTTATTTGAAAACTTTATATTTTACTTACGAAAACCTAACCTCAAAAAAAAAAAAAAAAAAAAAAAAAAGAAAACAAATTTCAAAATAAATTTAGCTAGCTAGTTATTTTTTGTATTTTGTTTTTAATTAACAACTTGTTTTTGTATAAAAAATGTGAATAATTATGTTGTATAGTTAGCAGTAAAGGCATGTTATCTGTTTAAATTCATTGAAAATGTAAAAATAAACTCATTAGTTTGTGTAAAGTTACAAAAGCAAAAACACAAAAAAAAATCGTTCACATTTTTTGTAAACATAATTCAAGTTGTATGTGCATTTTTTAATTTATTTTTTAATTAATCTTTTATTTTAATTTAAAAACTAATATACGATTTCTTTTTTATTTTATTGAATGCTTTTTTTTTTCAAAACATTTCATTCTTTTGAAATGTTAATGCTGCTCTCTTTTTCTTAACCTATAAATTCCTGCTCCTGTGCTAATAACTTAAAAACACAAAAAACGATTCCCTGAATTGTAATCATTCATTACCAATTTTTGTATGGAATTGTTGTATGTATGCTGGCGCTCATCTAAATTATTGTTGTGTTGTGTTATTTGAAACTAACCTAAAAACGAAACCAAAATGTAAAGGTGGCCAGAAAATTAGTCCTCATGGAACAAGATTTAGAACGTTCTGAGGAAAAGGTTGAACTTGCTGAAAGGTTTGTTAATTCTAATATTGTTTTTGTTTAAAACTAACGCTAACATTACATAATATTTATTATTTTTTTATTAAAAAAAAAAGGTACAATTTGTTAAAATTTTACAAAAGTTAAACTTTATTCTTGTGTCCAAGAATATCATATTCAATTTTACCTTTTTTTTTTGTAAAATATTTTACATAAATTTTGTTAACAATAATTATTTAATCTTTGCATTTTTTTAAATTAATTTTTATTAGCAAAATTGTTGAACTTGAAGAAGAACTCCGCGTCGTTGGTAACAACTTGAAATCCCTTGAAGTTTCTGAAGAAAAGGTCAGTAAAAAATTTCTAATAAACTTGTAAATAAAACCATTTTATTCCTATATAAAGTAATACAAGGATAAATATCAATTTGAATAAGACAGTTGAAATGTTTTAAAAATATATGTATTTGTGTATGTCTTAAACATTTTCATTGCAAAACAAATTTACTTGGATGTTTTTATTCATGTTTCAAAGCAAATAACTTTCATGTTAGACATTTAAAGGTATCGATTATGTAATCACGGGTTTTTTACGCCCAAAATACACGCAACAAATGTGTACGTTCACGTACCATTTAAATAAAAATTAATTTCAACTGAGAAAATAATTTTTTCAACAAAAACATCCATGAGTGTTTATGACAACTGAACATTGTACGAGGCTAAAGATTCAAAATTAATTCAATTTGAAAGAACTTGTAGATCTTAATGCATTTATAATGTATTTCATAAAATTATATAAAATGTTTACAATATTTTTAAAACATTTCTCGTATTCATACGTATTTCAAAAATGATTTTTCTTACTATTATTTTATATTGTTATTTTTAATATTTTATTAACTATACTATTTTTATTTTCCCCTCTATTATTATAAATAAATAAAAAATAAAACACCATCTACTCCCAACATTTATATATAAATATAAATAAAACATCCATTATTATATATCATTTTGTACATTGTAAAATAAAACAATAATATACCCTACAAACAAACCCAACCACCACCTACACCTGCTGTTTAAAACCACAACAACAACAATAAATAGGCTAACCAACGTGAAGAAGAATACAAGAACCAAATCAAGACCTTGAACACCCGTCTCAAGGAGGTATATATTTTAAAACTGAAAAATAAAATCACTTTTCTTATTTCTAATAAGAAAGGTTGATTACAAAAACGAAAAAAAAAGAAAAGTAACAAACTTCCCAAAAGAAAATCAACACTATTATATACACAACAAAATGTAATACAAAAGATAATGCATTTTTTACATATGCATAAGCTAAAAGAAGAAAAAGAAATCTCGGCTAGAACCAATTTATTTTTCTATAACAGAATAATATTGGTTCTCCCAAAGTCTAGGGGTTTGGTTTAAATGTTCTAACCATATAAATAAAAAAAATTGTTTTTATTGTTGTTGGCTGCAAGATATAAATATGAAGAAGTGTTTTGAAATTTTTTTATTAATTTGTTTTTGAAATGAAACGCACAAAACCGTTAAACATCTCATTGTCTATCTTTTTTGTGTTAGAAATGCTCATTTTAATTTCATAATTTCTTTTTAATACCACCACCTTATATCCTTTATTATATTAACAAATCTATTTTATATGTAAGTTATCTCGTTGTACATATATGTATGTACGTTTAAATATATATTTTATGAAATATCTACCGATATTTATGCTAAATATTTATATTACAAAACGTGTTTTAATCAATTTAATTGTTGTTTTTTATTTTCATATTTTGTTTGCTGCTTTTGAAAAAATATAATCCTAATATATGTTTATTTATATATGCAAATTTATAAACATATCTTATGCGCGCATTTGCAACTACAATTACTGCTTGTGGTTGATATAATTTAAAACGTAATAAATTTTATGCATGCTTTGTTTAACATAAAAAATTGCTGCAATCGATTATTGTTAAATGTGTTGTTACACCTTTTAAAATCCTACAAACTTACTACAAACCAACCACCCACCCACTACCTGTTTTATATTTAATAACGTATTTAAACAAAAAAAAAGGCCACACAAAAAGAGGAAACTTTTGAAACACAAATAAGAGTTTTGGATCATCAATTAAAAGAGGTATTAATAAAAAAAAAATTTATATAAATATGTATTATATACTATGGTGTGGAGTAATAGTAATAGAAAATAGTTTAAAATTTTATTTAATTTGGTGATGGTAGCCTTTTAGTGTTTAATTTAAATATTGTATGTCAAATAAAGTTTTAGTTCTAGAAATATAGTAGATGGTAAGGTATAAGTGTTAGTGATTAGTACTTTTTTAATATTTTTTTTTACACTACAAATATGAAGCACTTTTTCCTGAATTCAGAAGAAAAGGTTTAGATTGTTCTTTAAATTTAAAATTAAATTCTGTTCATGTATGTATACACAATTGATAATTTTTCTTTTTTCCGAAATCTAAGGACTAAGGTCATTCAAAATTTGAAGTATTTTATAATTTTGAAACAAGTTTTTCGTGATCTGAAGTAATTGTTAAGATGTTTTAAAACCAGATTTTTTAATATTTAAATAGTAATCCTATTTATTTTATTTTGTTTATTACACTTTATTAACTTGAAAGTAGAATTTAACATTTGCGTTTACCCTACCTACCGATTTCCTTTCCACTTTATATTTATATTTAAATGATGATAGAAAAAAAAATTAAAATTAAGAAAAGAAAATATTAAATTGCACAAATTGTTATTCTCAATTTTAATATTTCCTTAAAAATGTACATAAAATATGAAAAATTTCAACAAATATTTGTATTTGAGTTTGTCTTTTTAAATTAAAAGTAAATTTTGTATAAACAAATTTGATATTTTCTTCCTTTTTTTTTCTTAATTTTCTAACAGTAATAACAATAACACGGACCCAAACATTTCTTGACAAAGAAACATGAGTATTAAAATAAAAAAAAAAAGTTAAAACACATAACAAATATTAAATAAATTAAATTATAAAACTGATTAAATACTATTTTGAGGAGAATTAAAAATAAAAACAGAAAAAAAAACATAGTCCTTTTAGAGCACGTCGTCTGTTTTTTTTTTTTTGCAAATTTTTAACTTTAATGTACCTTTTTTGTTTTGTATATAATAAAATTGAAAACAACTATTTGTGCATTATTGCAAGAGAATTTATATTAAAATTTTGTTCTTATGTTTTAGTAGAAGGAATGTGTAAACAAATATGCATCTCTAAATAAATATGTATATCCTATTAAAGTTTCTGGAAATTAATCTGAAATTAATTTTAAAAAAACCCCATGAAATCATCGGTAGTTCTTTTATAAATGAACTCAATTTATGTGAAAAGCAAAAAATTAAATACTCATGTTTACTTTTCAAATTGCTTTAGGCCCGTGAAACCCAAAGTCTTATCGAACAGGAAATCAAAAAAGCAAAAGAAAATTTACGCACTGTAAGTTTTGGGTAACAAATTATCGATAAGGAATGATACGTTTCTTTTTGCTTTTATCAGTTAACGAGTAGATTTTGAAATGAAATAATACGTAAATATGTTCTTATATATTTATTATACAGGATAATAATGAAATGTCTAATTGTGTATAAAATGTTGTATATAGATTTCTTTTTTTTATATATAATAATTTGATGTCTAGCAAAGTACAACATTTGGTATAATTTTTTGGTATAATTTATAATATTTATTTATATTTTGAATTAATATAGCATGTTGCTTAACAAAATTATGTTTTATTTTTAATATATTATAAGCTAAGCTGTTTTTTCTTTTAATAAATTTAAATGCTACTAGTTTTTAAAAATAAATAATAAAAATATTTTATTTACTAACATAGGATTATTATTTTGCATTAAATTCTATGCTAACCTTTATTGTCTATTTAATCTTGCTTGACTTATATTTATCTAAATAAAAAGAAAGTGAAATGAAATGTTATGAAATCAAAATGTAAACGTTTAACTATGGTTTTGGTAGTCAAATACTATTAGAAAAAATAAATTTGGGAAGCTTATGTTATTTTTTTCTTAAAATCAAAATTAAGGAAATAAAGACAATATGTATTGCCATTTCGTTGCGTTTAAATTAAGTAAATTGTTATTTTGAATATTACTACTCTTAAAATAATTAAAATACTTGCAACGTGTTTTAAGTTAAAAATTTAAATAAACTGGCAATTCGTTTTATTGTAGCTGTCTTTGTTTCCTTGCAATCTTTATAATGCCTTAATACATATACACATATACTAATAATTTTTCTTTTATTATCCTATTAATAAAGGCTGAAGCTCGTGCTGAATTCGCCGAACGTTCCGTTCAAAAATTGCAAAAGGAAGTCGACAGGCTCGAAGGTAAGTTATTTTTATTTCTTTTAAACTTTTTTCTTACAAAAAAAAAAAACAAGTAAAAAAATCTGGATATTTTTCTTAGTTGAAGTTATGAAAAAAAAAATATTATATATAGGTATAGTACATAGAGTAGGAAAAATTGAAATTTGTATCCTTCTGTTAAATGTTTTTTAATTGAACATACATAGTTTATGTTTTTATTTTTATATTTTTTTAATTTTTATTTTATTTTTTTATTAAACATTTTTTTTTCATTTTATTTTTTTTATTTATTAACATGCTTTATTTAAAACAAAAATTGCCTGTCATTGTTTGCCTGCCAAAAATATGAATTTTTATGTTTTACTAAAACTAAAATCAAAACTGCTCCAAATCCTGTGTTTATATATGTACTACTGTACTGTTTTGCTGTTGTCTACTATGCTGCTGTAACAAACAATATCAAAAACATTTGATTTTAAATAACAAACGTTAACATTCCTTGCTAAAAAAAAAAAATTACCTGCCAAACGAATTATACACAATTAAATTGCCGCAAATTAAGATGACTTGATGAACGAACGCTCCAAAAATAAACTGCTACAAGAGGAAATGGAGGCCACTCTGCATGATATTCAAAATATGTGAAATCATTTATGTTATTAACATAAAATTTACAATTACAACAAACAACAACAAGAGTTTAAAAACAGAAACTACCATACTAGCCTAAAAGAATTCATTTAAATTTCTTTTTAGACATTTAAAAACAAAAAAAAACAAAATCACAAATTTAAATGAATTCGTTAAAGAAAAAAGGAAAAAAGAAAACTATTTTATTTAAGAAAATGCAGCGTCTACTTTTAATTCTCAAATCTTTTAAAGAGATTTACCCTTTAATTTAAATTAAAAAGGAAATTTTAAATTTTAACTTCTATGACGTTAATTTAGCTTAAAAAAACAAACAAATAAAATAAAACACATCGCGCCGTATTTTCACCTTTAACGTTAAAAATTCCAACTGAAATTATTCTACTTCTCTTTCTGTTACGTTCTGTTAACAGGAAAGAAAAAATTATCAAAGCATTCCAATCAAAACTATAATATAAATAAAATATTATTATTTGTAGTATTGCCAGTAATTTTATTATTATTAATTTTATAATTTTTTCTTTTCTCTTTGTAACAGAATTTGTATTTTGTGTTTCGCTTTATTTAAAAGTTTCCATTTTTTTTTGTTTAAAATTTGTATGTAATTTTCTTTTTTTTTTTTCCTGTATTAATATTTAAATTTTTTTTAATGTTGTAAAAATACAAAATAATTCATTTATTTTTTTTTCATTGTGTAATATTTTTTAAGTTATTTAAAAATTTTATAATCAAAATTTATTTCTTCAAAAACAAAATCGAACATTATTACTATGATGACAAAGTAATTAAAACAATTAAAATGAAACTACAATGAAAAACTAGCAAAAAAGAAAGAAGTATTCCTTTTAAGCATATTATTTTCTTAACATAAAAAGGAAATTTTGATTTTTCTATAATATTATATACAATAATAAATTGTATTCCTTTATTAATGTATTGCTTTTAAAATATATTTCTAAAGAAATAAAAAATAGTAATTATTATTTTTTTTGCATAAATTAAACACAATTTAAAAAAAGACAATATAGTATACATATGTTCATTATTTACAACTACTTTTTTTTTTTAATTATTATTTATATAAAACTATTATTTACAAATAAACTATAAACAAAATCAAATAAAAAAGACAAAAAATCAAAATCAAAAGAAACAAATTTCGCTGCAATTTGCACAAGACATAAAAATAAAAATATTTTCAATGAAACTTTTAAACCCATATACATACAAGACTTATTTAATTAAATTAACAGTGTTTGTTTTTTGTGCGTTTATTGTTTTTGTGTTCCTATAAAGTGTCGTCCCCGCTTACAAGGATTTCCTTAATTGGCTGTTACTGAACAAAATATTTGAAACAAAGAAAAAAAAACTCTCTTCTTCTAATGATTGCCTCATTTAATTTTACTTTATAAATTTTTTTTTTATTTTTTCTTATTGTTTTAAATTTGTTAACTTATGCGCCGCAACTGCTAATCTATGCTAACCATAATAAACCACTATACAAATGTATATAAAATGCCAAAACCAACCTTTCACATAACCAATCACCCACAACCACCACCACCACTATTCCCTTTTTGTAAACGACGTCGAAACCATAAATATTTAGACGAAATTATAACGGAAAAAGAACATTATGCCATTATTGGCGATAGTTTGGATAATACATTTGTAGAATTAATGGGAATGCCACCATTCTATACTGATCGCAATCCTAAGCCACCAACACCAAAACTGCCAACACCCACGCCTGAGGAAGTTGCTGCCGCCGAAGCTGCAGCTGCTGATGCTGTTGCGGCTGAAGCTAAAGCTGCTGAAGATGCTGCTGCAGCCGAAGCAGCTGCTGCTGCAGGAGGTGAAGGAGCACCAGCTGGTGAAGGTGCTCCAGCTGCTGAAGGAGCCGAAGCCGCTGCACCACCACCACCTAAAGAACCAACACCACCACCACCACCTCCACCACCATTCGAATATGCCATCGATTTGCCACCAGAAGGCGCTGAAGTGCCCTATGTTAAGAATTACGAACCAGGTCAAGAACCACCACCACCAGCGGAAGGAGCTGCCGAAGGTGCACCACCAGTTGAAGGTGATCCACCTGCTGAAGGAGCACCGGCAGCTGAAGGAGCACCAGCAGCACCTGCTGATGGTGCTGCGCCTGCTCCTCCTACTGAAGGTGCTTCAGCTGCTCCACCTGCCGATGGTGCTGCCCCAGCTGAAGGAGCACCCGCTGCTCCTGCTGAAGCTGCTGCACCTGCTCAGCCTGCTGAAGGAACCCCTGCACCGCCAGCTGAAGCTGCCGCCCCCGCTCCAGCTGCCGAAGCCCCACCAGCCTAAATTCGAAGCATATATTGTTTTACCTGTCGTCAGACGATGCTGTAAATTAAAGCTGTGATTCTTTTAGTTCTCAAATTTTACATCCAAAATAAACTGTGTGGTTAAAAAAAGAAAAAATATATCGAGTGACTAATATTTTCAACTTTTCCGCTAATTCATGTTCTATTTCTCTTTGTATCTCTTCATGTTCAAATCCTTGTTAGCTATGTCACCTTCTATTTTCTTTCTTTCCTACTTGAATATCCGTTAGAAAATTATCATACTTTCTTTCTTTCATTCCTATCTCTTTCACTCTATGCTATCTTTTATTTTATTTCACTTTTTTCTTTTTTTATTTTGCATTTTATTGCGCTTCTGCTTCATAACCACATACAATGAAAAAAAAAAACAAACAAATAAAATAAAATGTTCATTTAAAAATAAAAATACGATAATAATAAAAATAAATAAATAAACGTAACGAAAAAGACGAAATCATTGTTGAAAAGGAACGTTACTGTTTAATTGGAGACAGTTTGGATTTGGCATTCGTGGATTTGATACCAGGATTGGAACCATTCTATACACCACGCAATCCCAAGCCACCTACACCGAAATTGCCAACACCTACACCCGAAGAGATCGCTGCCAAGGAAGCTGCTGACGCGGCAGCTGCAGCTGCAGTCGAAGCAGAAGCCGCAGCAGCAGCAGCTGCTGCATCGGGAGAAGCTGGTTCACCCAAGGCTGAAGGTGCTGCCGAAGGAGCAGCTCCAGCCGCTGAGGGCGCCGCTGAAGGATTACCAGCTCCCGCACCTGAACCACCCAAGGAACCAACACCTCCACCACCACCGCCACCACCATTTGAATATGTCATTGATTTGCCTCCTGAAGGTGCTGAGGTGCCATACGTTAAAAATTATGAACCACCACCACCCGGTTCTGAACCAGCTGAAGAAGCTGCTCCACCAGCTGAAGGCGCTGCTCCACCACCTGAAGGTGCTGCGCCTCCAGCTGAGGGTGCTGCTGCTCCTCCGGCTGAAGGTGCCGCGCCAGCTGCTGAGGGTGCTGCACCAGCTGCTGCTCCTGCTGAAGGTGCCGCACCAGCTGCTGCTCCTCCGGCTGAAGGTGCCGCGCCAGCTGCTGCCCCTCCTGCTGAAGGTGCTGCACCAGCTGCTGCTCCTCCTGCTGAAGCTGCTGCCCCAGCTCCCGCAGAAGCTGCACCTGCGCCCGCAGAAGCAGCTCCGGCACCTGCCGAAGCCCCTGCATCTTAAACGTGGTTAATTTAAATATCTCAATACAAATTTAAATTAAACACACACAATAGACAGGCCAGGCTAACACTAAGCTGCCAAATTTTAATTTAAACAAATGCCATGAAATCTTTTAAGCATGAATTTTATAAAATAATATATTTTTTAATAAGGAAAACACTTGCCCAATGTTTTTTCTTTTTTTTTTTTTAATGCATTAACAATTTTATAAAAAAAATTCCAATATTTAGCTGCTGAATTGACAATTGCTGCCGCTTTAAAACAAGCATTGCTCTTAATTACTTAATTTTTTGTTGAAAAAAGGTAATTTTTTTTTTATTTAATTTTTATTTATTTTTTGTTTGTGTTCAATTTAATGTGAAGAAGGAAATATGAAATGTAACGTCAATGAATTGTGTTTGGAGTAAAATGTAACGTTTTTAGGGATACATTTATGTTTTATGTTTTCATTATTTTTTTTATTTAATTTTTTAATTTATTTGTTTTTTGTTTATTTCTTCTTAATTTAATTAGACGACCTTGTTTTGGAAAAGGAAAGATACAAGGATATCGGCGACGATCTCGATACCGCCTTCGTCGAACTTATCCTCAAGGAATAAATTCAATAAATTGTGCCTTAAGAATACCGTCTCTAAATCCCTGGGAAATGTTTTATTGTTCTGTTATAGTTAGGACTCTAGCAGCAGTACATTAACGTTGAAACTTTGGTTTTAGAGTTATGGCAAATCTATGTATATGATAATAAAAAAAAAACAAAATATAAGAAAACAAAAAGAAACTTCCCGTTATTATTTTATATCTTTTAGTTGCTAAAATATATTTTCTTTTGGATTTTTGTTGTTTAACTCGTATATATTTATTTAAAGTGTCTTATCAACTATTGCTACAATTGTATTTTGCATTGTGTAATATGAATTAAAAAAAAAACATCAAATAAATAATACTATTATTTTAATTTATATTTTGTATTCTTAATTTCGTATTTTTCTTATTTTTTTCTTTTAGTTTTAGCATTTAATAGTTTTGAAATATAATTCTTTAAAACAAGATGAAAAGAAAATTGTGTTTTTATTTAGAAAAATCGCAAGAACTAATGAAATATTTATATTTCTTACAGAGGAAGTAAGCAAAAGTAAAGAGAAGTACAAAAATATTGCCCAAGAATTGGAATATGCCGAAATGAATAACTACTAAAACACTTAAAACATAAAAAGTTAAGGGAAGGCTAACACACAGACATTATAACCTGATTAAAACCTTATCCCTGTAATTTTAGCTATTAACTAACAATGACAACAAATACAAATTTTATTTACTAATGCAATGATAAATTTACAAAGAAAAATAAATCATTTATAAAGAAATTTAATAAATTTAAAACCTAAAACTAAAAATACATTCCATATTATTAAAACAATAAATATTAAACAAAAGTTATATAAATAATTATATGTATATGATATATAATTAAAAGAAAAGAATAAATTGAATACTGCCTATTTAATTCAATGATAAACATACATACAATTTAAAGAAAACTGAACCAAGAAAAATATTTCGCTCACAAAAAGATTTAAATACAAAATGCTCTCGAACTATTTAATATACAGGTGTTGACGCTCAAAGTATTACCAATTAAAAACGCCGTAATTTCTAATAAAATTAAATGCATCGAGTCTGTTCGAAAAAGCTGAACACAAAGGATTTCGCTTACTTTTAGTATTTCTCACAATTTTCGAATTTTCAAAGTTTTCTTGTGAGCAAGTTTGGTCGATTGTGGGATTGTGGTAATAAATATTTATATTGACGTATGCATATGTACATGACCTTTAGAGAAAGACATACCAAAGGAAGATATAGCGCGTAACTTTTTGATTACAGTTTTAATGCAGAAGTGGTGAATATCAAGAAATTTATAGATTCGAGATGATAATTTCCGTCCAAAACCACAATGATCCCAATTCGTTATATTAACCGCAAAATGGAATTGGACGAGTGTAGATAGATATATACAGGGATAAACATGGAAACACAATGCCTTACGGTGTAAGATTCGAATGAATTTTCTTTCGAATCGAAGCACGTAATAACCCAACATATGAACCGAAATCAACGACTAGAGCGTTAATGGTGGATTCTACAACAAAGACATGATGCGAAGGATTAGCCTCTGACTGAAGGAAAATGTAATTTTCGAAATATCTGCAATTAAAAGGGTCCCAAAATGAACCCGGAGAGCACACAACAATTTCCTACACCGTTTTTTGATTTTTTTTTTTGATTTACATGAGGTTTTAATCCCCTCCATCCATCATAATCCATCGAGGAAGCCTCTTCATTAGCAAATATCTAAATGAAATGACTAGATATTCTCTTGTAACAAACGCAGACTAGCAAATACATGCACACTCATACATCACACGAGTGTATTTTACTACCCTTGTTTAGTTAACACGGCAATTTTGTGATCAATGGTCAGTTCCGTGTAGATTGTAGATGAAATTTGAACAAACTGGAAAGGGTGAAATTATCAATACTGTCTATAAGCGATTAAAAGGGAAAACGAATTTAGCCCACCTGTGAACGTTGTCATTATAAGTTTGTCAATACAATAAATGGGTTTGAGAGCGGATGAGAAATCCGATATTGTGCAGTCAGCCTTATATCAAAGTAAATAATCTCGAAAGTTTTCTCTCTGGAAAACCGAGAACCGTTTTTTGTATTATTTGGAACTCAGTTACGGTTTGAACTTGTTTGAGGGTTTGGTGTACAATTTGTAGGTTCCGGGAGAATAGAATGGATACCATTCTTTCACATTGCTTGTTTATTTTAATGCTTACTTCCTAGAACTACTCGATGGAGTTTAAGAAGGCTACTTAATTAAGCATGCTTGCTTTGTGTGGAACTACGATTTAAAGAGTTCTAGCCGATTGAATGATATGGTTGCCCTGCATAAATAACCTTGATAAAGGAATGAAATATATACATAATCAGCAGTGGCCATTGTGCTCTGAATTCAGGCAAAGGGGCCAACGCTAAACGTGAAAAAGTATTCCCAAATCATGAGCGACTCGTAGCCAGATTGAAGCCGCGATTGTCCTGGGCATTCCATTTGCTAAGACGTGATGCATAAATTGAACTTTGTTAAGTCTTTTTCTTATTGAAGGCTGCTGTAAAGGCTATTTGTATGAACTTGCCAACACTTTGAGCGTCTTATCCTGTAATATTTGTTTATTTTTTTGTTTGCAATGAATTTAAAATTTTTTATTTGCCATACTGCGTTTTGTATTCAACTCTACATATGCAAGTTTTTTTTTTCAATTATATTTTAAAATTATTTTTATCCGTTTTTTATAAATATTATGAATACACACACATATATACATATACATACATACATACTTATCTTGCCTATAACCACCCACCAAACGATTTTTGATTTTCTCATTGATTAATTTGTGTCTGGCATAAATTTGAAATGTACTTATCGAATAAAATCAATTCCATTTAAATTATAGAATTAATAATTATTGTCTTATTGAATAGAATGTAAATGTATTATGCATTTTTGCCTTTTTTTAATTAATGAAAATTAAATATTTAATAATAGTATTGTATTATTATATTAGCTTTAAAGTAAAGTAAAAGAAATATTAAAAAAAAAATTAATGCATTCAACTATTTTTATGATATTATAATTTTTAGTTTTTTTTCACAAGTAATAAATCAATTATTTTATAATGAATGTGTCTTTTAAAATGTTGTTATTACTAGAAATGATGTGGTTTGTAAAAATTAAAAGAATAATTCAAATAAATTTTTCAATTATTTAAATTAAATATTTAAAACCAAATACATACATACATATTTAAAATAAAAAAGAAAGTGTGGATTTTAGAATCGTTAAGTTTTAACAGAATAAAATATTCGTATACAACTTATTATTTAAAAGGCCTAAAATTTATCGTATGTTATAAGTTAGGTTAGGTAGTGTACCAATTAAAGTGCTTGACTATAAATCCAAGCATTTCAACTTCGAATACAGCAAAAGATAATTTTTCGTCATGGTTGTAACAAATTAAAACAAAAGTTAAGAGGCTTTGTTCTTTCTTTTTTTCTTCAAATATAATATTCACAAACCCCCAAAATCCCCCAAAGAGAATAACACCGATAACACATATCAATTATAGTCGCCTCTTGAAAAAATTAGACCTCCATGAACAACATTTCGTTCAAATCTTATTTTCAGGTTAGAATATCTCGAAAGCATAGGGTGTTGTAGGTCTGTTCTGAGTTCAAATTCGCCTTTAGCACATCAAAAACTCGAAGTATAATCCGGTTCATGGGTTAAAAATCTTGTCGGATTCGAATATAGCCGTAAAACAGGTTTTTTGGACTCTAATATTATGATAACCTAACGTGATAAAGTAATTCTATTCTAATAATAATATTAGGATTCAGGGGACCAAAGCCATTAAAAAAATATAATCTGGTTTCTGGTATAAACATCTTGTATGTAATTGAATGAATAGTAGAATGATGTAGTAAACGTCCTGCAGTGTCTCCTTAATTCTATGACTTCTCTGTCCTTCGGGACTTCTATCTTCCCAAAAAGTATTTTGTTGCAGCCAAATCTAGTGTTGTCCATACTTATTACAGAATATATACATGGAATGTATATATGTATTTTCACTTTAAATAAATACCTTTCAATGCCTTCTTTAGCATCGCCGTCCATAAATATTCGAAACCCAAGTGTATTTGGACACGGAAGACTCGGAACATAGCAATATGTGCCTATCTGAGCAATGTGACTTAGCCAGCTGCATACCAAGTCATGTGGGAATTGGGAGCAATAAGCGAACTGATAAATAGCCATGGGATGAGTTTTCACGCCGCTGTTGGGTTTAAACGACCTTTTGACCGGACATGGTATATTTAAATAATATTTGTGGAGAATTGGCATCGTATTGGGTTGAAACGACCTTTTGACCGGACATGGTATACTTAAACAATATTTGTGAAGAATAGGTATCGTATTAAAGCTAGCATGAATACTATATGATGCGGAACACAAATACCAGAAAAAATACTCGGTAGCTGTATGACGTTAATGCATTTCGCAAGGAATCAGACGGGTGTAGCCCTTACTGATACCAGACTTTATTCTGATGTTAGCCAGGACAGTAGCGTTGAGGGAGACATAATAGTAGTAATTTAGTAGTTCTACTCAACAGTAGTAATTAAAGTAGTATGGCTTTGACCATTAGCTTCAACCCAACCTTCTAGATTGAAGAACAAACACAAGCACAGGAAGAGAAAACGTTACAGATTAGTTCTCCAAGACCACTGCTAATGCATTAAACTGACACTGACTTATTTCTATTGAAGATTTGAAGGTACCCCGTTAACTATTCGAACTCTTTAACTTAGCACGAATATTGAAATACAGTGAATTGTAATTCATTTTAAAATAGGCGTTAATTATGGATGACCTTTACTGATGCTATTTGTTTCGATGAACATGCTGTGAATTTGTTAACTGATTCGCAAGAATTTTCAGTATGCAAAAGACAAAAGTCATTTAATATTTTTCATTTTATTTTATGGACAAGATATATTTGCATTTTCCGAAAATACAAATATATACATACATACTATATGTACATGTATGTATATGTACATAAATTTATTTCATTCTTTAACACCCACGCCAGTAATAATAATAATAAAATGAAAAGAAAAAAATGAGAAAAACCGAAATATATATCGAATTTCTATAAACAAAATTAATAAAAATAAAATAAATGAATTTAAAACTTTTTTAAAATTTTGAATAATTATTTTTTTTTTTCTTGAAATGAACACATGTAAGGTTACAAAAAAAAATAGAATACAGGAATAAAATATGACCCACATAAATATTTTAAAACAATTACTTTAAGTATGACCTCCCTAGGAAAGCAATAAATATGTGGATTCCAAAAAAAAAAATATTTTAAATGGTTTCTGTCGAAAATAAAAAAGATTGGTTGGAATAAATTTTAAATAGAAGAAACCAAAAAAAAAAAAGCTTAGATACACACAATTAGAAGAGGAATCTATTTTTAATTTAAAAATAAAATTGAAAAATAAATTAAAAAATAAAAAAAATACGTGCCGTTTTATATACATATAAAAGAGAGTGTAAAGATTTGAGCAAAGAGAGAATACAAAATAATTGTATTCGTGTATGTATTGAGGTAAATTAGGCGGATACGTGCTAATACTTATAGATCTCATAGATATGTATATAGCAATACGTATACGAAATCGGTGAAAATATAAAAGATTTCGTTGAATGTTTGCATGTGTATGCTGTATAAGTATAAGCAGGAAAATGAGTAGGTGCGATAATTGGGATTTTCATTTGTTATATTGTTTGTGTTTTTTTTTCATACTTATTTATGCAAGGGAAATTTTTCAAAACAAAAAAAAGAAAAAATATTTCAAGTATGCATGTATAAATGTATATGAGAGCAAGTAAATTTTATAGGGGGAAATTTTATTTCATTTTCTTTGATTATTGTTTATATCTACAGATTCTGAATGAAATTAAGGAAAACATATTTTCAAAATTTTCTTTTATTTTTTTTTTTTTTTTTGAAACGCACACACACTCTAAAAACTTTTGTTTTTGTAGTTTAGTTGTAGAGGAAAAAAAATTTTTCAGCGTCGGGGGCTTTGTGTGGCTAGAAAGTTGGTCTGCATCAGTGTTCTCGGGGTTTTGACAGCGTATAGTGTGTGTTGGAACGCTAAGGTTAGTCGCTGTTCTAGCTATTAAAAAAAAAGGATAACCTCAAAACAAAATATAATTTTTTTAAATATTTAATTTGATTTGGATTAAAATAAAAAAAGTTTTGGAGTAAAACGAAGAAAAAAAATTTAAATTAAATAATTGAATAAAAAATTAAAATAAAAAAATAATTGTGCCTATATGTGAGCGTGTGTACAAAAAAGAAAAATATTTTTTAATATTAAAAAAAAAAATAAAATAATGACATAATAGAAGATATTTAAAAAATTTTAAATATTAAAAAATAAAATTTTGCAAATAAACCTGTACATATGTACGTGCAGACAATATGACAAATGAGTGTTAATATTTAAAAATACAATTGAAATACAACAAAAAAAACCAAGAAAAAGTTTTCGAATTTTTACAAATAAGGCATTTTGAAATCGAATCGCTCAAGTTTATATATAAATATATATCTATACATACATACATACATACATATATATAAAATACTTTCAAAATATTATGAATGTATTTGTTAATATTTGTATATGTATACATACATATATACATATACACTTTACACATATACACACACAACTCACACATATAAGCACAGTTATATTATCTATACATACATACATACATACATAATAAAAAAAAAGAAACAAATTTGAAATACTGCAAGAATTGAGAAAAATATTCGTCTATAGCAATGAACAAAAATAAAAAAAAAGAAATTATGAAAAAAAGTTTTGTTCGTAAAGCTTTGCTGCCAAAAATACTGTTCAACAAACAGCCTTGAGATTTACGCCCACTAACTAATTTGCCCCCCCCCCCCACATATAAAATATACATACTACATCTGCATGTAATATTGAATTAAAAAACTTTTTTTTACTTTTTCTAAAACTTCTTGATAATTATTAAAATTAAAACAAAAACACCAAAATTTCAAAGCTTTTAAGCTTTTAAGAAAATTGTATATTCACTTATAGGCTTTGAAAAAATAATTTAAAAAAATTAGTTCTGCGAAAGATTTGAAAAAATACAATAAATCTTATGAAATACAGGAAATTTCACTTAAGATTTCTGTTAATTGCTGGTATGATTAAATTGTCATAAGCAAAGCACGGAGTTTTTCCATTTACCGTTCTCGCATTACCATTTCATGTGGAATTTTTTTTTATGAAATCTTTAAATTATTAGAAAAAATGTATTATTTAAACGACCTTGAATTCAATATACAATTTTTCTAAGTGTATAAAATTGTTCATTTACAATTTTAGATCAAAAAGTATTGTGAACAGGTGCCCATGCATACTGTCTGCTAGTTTATGAAAAGCTTATTTGAATATTATATCCCAGAAATTTTTGCTTTAATACTAAAAAATGTTTTTTTCATAATTTTCTAATAGAAATTGTCAATCTTTGCAATTGTTAATCTCTGATTATATTAAACATTTTTTAATCATACTAGTTGCTTTTACCTTAAGAAATCTGGTCAAAAGGAATATAAAAAGAGAAGATGAATAATATCTGCCACAGGAATTATTAATAACATACAGTACGTTGCATTAGACTCATTTAGTGTGTGACTTCCGAATACCAAAATCACTAAGGTGTCTGACGATGAGATCTTCCCAATATCACCAGTTAATTATTACATTAGAAGTACGGCCAGAGCGATATGCCCATACGTTATGTTCGTTACAGTTCAGTTGACTCTTTACTTTTTGCTGACCAGCTGTCAATGTCGTTGTAACTCAAGTTCGATTGTATGAGGCCGGCAAACAGTTGGCCGGCATTTCACTTAATTAGAGCTGGCCTGCAACCAGAAATCTTTTCTAATGCAGAAAGGTCTTCGATGAATCTGCAGTTTTTTTTTCGCTAAATCCTAAAGCTATAGAACTGCCAGCTATCGTTGCCTAAAAACCTCGCCCTCTACGAAAATGTATTGATCGTAGTGGTGAGAAACTTATTCTTTCTCAATTCTCGGTCATTATATGATTAAGTGAGGTTGTCATGCATGAAATATCATCACAAAATATATATTTTTCATATAGTAGGCCTTGACTACCGATATTATCATAATTTGTAACTTACTTTTATTAATCGATTTTGCTGTCTATTCAAGCAAACTATGTCTTTCCTTTACTTGATCACTTTGTTTTCAATAAACAGTTCAGATAAAACGTTTAATTTGAATTGTCTTTATATGTCACGATGATATACTAAAGTTTTGTAAACCATAAATCTTCACGAAATATCGGTGAATATGGGTTAAAATCATTATTACTCCATTAGAATATATGTGAATTTTGTAAAAGTATTGTAATGAAATCCCAGATCTTCTTGCTATAAAATGAGCACAAGTATTTGTTAAAGCTGCTTTGTATCGATAGGCACAAAAGTAATATTCCAAATGTTCTACAGACGAATATTTAAACGGAAGGTTTTTCTAAATCAAACAAATGCCATCAATTATGCCAATTGAGACAAACTTTCTATGCAAATACAGTTCTATTTTGCGATTTCTTACAAAAAAGCTACAAATTAACTTCCGTCTTACTATTACCAAATAATACAACACTTTAATAGTTTATGTCTACCATGCTCAAAATAACAACATGGAAATACCCATATACACGAGTATACTCGTCAAAAGCACTTATTGGCCAACAAATCAACTGTTATTGCTTATAAATAAATGTTTTATTTTACTAACAACAAACATTTGACGAGTTTACTCGTCAAAAAGCGTTCCAGCCAAAAGTTTACGGAAACAAAATAAATTATTAAATTTAAAAAAAGTATACGTTTATACCCAATATTTAATTGCCATATCAAATTGCAAATAATTTCAAAATTTATTTGTAATTCCTAAAAAACAAACATAAAAAATTACCCTGATTCTTATAAACAATTATATGTATATTGTATAGTCTAAAATATTTTAAAAGACATACCATAAATTCTATACACTACATCACACAACATCAATATCTGTTCCATTTAGAACAAATGTGGGAGAGAGAACCACCCACTCTTTATATGAAAATATCAAAATCTTTTTTTAAAAATCCAAAATATATGTATGTACATACATACATTTTTTGCAACTGATCTAGTCAAAATAGAGATATTTTTAAATTTAAAAACAAAAGCTTTTTTTATTCCAATAAAGCTTTTTTCAAATCCGTTTATGTGTGAGAAAAATGCGTGGGTAAAATATTTTCCGAAATACAGGAAAAATGAAGCAGTTGGCATAACACATATTTTACGTTTATATTTGAAAAAATTAAATAAAATTTTTAAATTATAAACAGATGTTTAAATAATTAACTGAGCATTTCTTTAGGTGGATAACATACACTGTAAAGAAAAATTAAATAAATAAAAAAATGGTAAAAAATAACATTTGAGCTGTTATGGGAGGACTTATTTCATTTTTTATAAACCATTACCACTTAGGGGGGCTTATTCCATTCTTTTATAAACCATTACCACTTACGGTTATGAAATTCGATCATTGACATGACATCCTCGAGTTCTATACACTTCGCAGAAAAAAGTTCACTTTTTTTTTAATATTTTCATCGTTGAATCAAATCTCTTTCCTTCGAGTCATGTCTTATGGTTTATATAATCTGCTAATAAGGGATCACCGAAAAAAATTTTGTTTTTACACATTTCAAAACTGAGTTTTGAACTCAGAGCTCTTGTCTGGCAGGCCAACATACCACCCACACGACGTTCAGTGTTCAGTTTTAGAAACAGGAAATAATCAGTAGGAACTCAATCCGTACCCTAGCTAATGAACTTTTCCTAATTTTACACGAATCTAAATTTTTTCATTGTTTCAACAAATCACGTATGTATTCTGTTAACAATGCTAATGGAAATTTATCATAAACACTTAGAGAAAGATCTCCCGTATAGGAATTTGCAAAGACCCCCCCCCTCTCTTTATTTGTTAAGCAAAATTTATTATTGTTCTATATTAATAAGCTGTAGTTACTAAATTGTTTTTTCTCTCTCTTTTACAGTGTTATATCTTCTTTAAATTTCCTTCCCGTTTAGTAGTTAAACAAATAAAAAACACAACATGGATGCCATCAAGAAGAAGATGCAAGCGATGAAGCTTGAGAAGGATAACGCCATTGATAAGGCCGATACCTGTGAAAATCAAGCTAAAGACGCTAATTCTCGTGCCGATAAATTGAATGAAGAAGTACGCGATTTGGAAAAGAAATTGGTTCAAGTTGAAGCCGATTTGGTATCATCCAAGGAACAATTGGAGAAGGCCAATCAAGAATTGGAAGAAAAGGAAAAATTGTTGACCTCCACCGAATCCGAAGTAGCCACTTTGAATCGTAAGGTACAACAAATTGAAGAAGATTTGGAAAAATCTGAAGAACGCTCAACCAGTGCTCAACAAAAGTTGTTGGAAGCTACACAAGCTGCTGATGAAAACAACCGGTAGGCAATAAAGATTTCATTGATAAAAAAAAAGAGAATATTTTTATTAAATTTTATGTACAATTGCTTTGATTAGTATGTGCAAAGTATTGGAAAACCGTTCTCAACAAGATGAAGAACGTATGGATCAATTGACCAATCAATTGAAGGAAGCCCGTATGTTGGCTGAAGATGCTGATACCAAATCTGATGAAGTATCACGCAAGTTGGCCTTCGTTGAAGATGAATTGGAAGTTGCTGAAGATCGTGTCAGGTCCGGTGAAGCCAAGATCATGGAACTTGAAGAAGAATTGAAGGTACATTTTTGTTTGGGGAAATTGTCATTTGTCTAGACTACCAGAAAATTAAAATTATTATACCTATACGACTGACGCTTTCATATAAAAACAGAAATTCTTATCGTAAATTTTTCAACTATAGTCAAATAGATGCTCTAGATTTAAACAATAGTCAATAGCTTATTTCAACGAACTAGGGGGATGCAGAAAACTTCTATAGTTCCTAATTAAATATTTTTTGAAAAGCCTAATTTGAATTAGTCAGGATTACGACCCAGTTTCTCGCACCATCCATGTTGTGTGTATTAATTTTTAGGCATGGGTGACGGAACCTAAAGTTTACCATGGGCCACTTTCAAAACTTTAAGCAGAAAATTACTTCTTCAAGAGGAACATTTTTTCACGGTATTTTTTTCAAGCTGTCAAAGCTGTAGTTTGAACTGGAAACTCTGCCATAACAAATGCAAATGTACATAGTAATGGTAGATTTCTTAGCAGTACCTGCACTGATTATTTTATTTCATTAAATTATTGACCCACTTCAAAGGGTTTTTAAACTTTCCATTTAAAATCAATAAAATTTTTATTTTTCAATTTCAACTTTCTATTTAAAGGTCGTCGGTAACTCTTTGAAATCTTTGGAAGTATCCGAAGAGAAGGCTAACCAACGCGTTGAAGAATTCAAACGTGAAATGAAGACCTTGAGCGTTAAATTGAAGGAAGCTGAACAACGTGCCGAACATGCTGAGAAGCATGTCAAGCGCCTCCAAAAGGAAGTCGACAGGCTAGAAGGTATGTTAAAATGCTATACAATACTGAAAGCGTTTAAGGAAACAGATATTTTCGCTTTTCTTTCTAAGACTAACCATTCAAATGAAAAGAAACTTGAAACAGTTTTCTTGTAATTGATTTACTATTTAGTTTTTGTATTTGTATATATAATCAATATATTTTCTTAGACAACAAGAAAATAGTATTCATAAATTAATTTTAATTATAATTTATATATAATATATGCTAAAAAAAAAAGCTTTTTTTGTAACTTATTTAACCATAAACAAACATATAAAAATGCCTTTTGCAGACCGTCTCTTCCATGAAAAAGAAAAATACAAAGCAATCTGCGATGATTTGGACTCCACCTTCGCCGAACTTACCGGATATTAAAAATAATCAAAAAGAAAACAATTATAATTTACCAAATGAAACTAAACCATCATCTAAACAAATTACAGAAAAATACTTTACAATCGCAAAACAATTGTTATTCTATTCTAATAAGAATTCTCTTCTTCTTATATGCAACAAAAAAACAAAACAAAAGACACTTTAGAAACAACAAAAAGTATTTAAAAAGACACTTTACATACCACTTCACTTCTCTTTACTTACACAACAAACTTCAACCACAACAACCACATACATATTCCTCTAAATTGTTTCTTATTCGAAAACATTATAAAAAGGCATCTCTTTTTTTCAATTATTAACCATTTTAGAACTTTTTAAGCCATGTAAATACTTTTACTTTTTGTTCATTAACAAACTTTCTTGAATCCCCCCCCCCGCCAGTGACCCCACAACACATTCTACAAAACAAATCCACATCTGCCTTAAAAGAAAACAAACAAACAAACAAACAATTTCTTGCTTTTATACAAAATATATACATTTTTTTCTCTGTGTGTGTATATTAAAAACAAAAAATACACTGCAATAAAAATATAAACAACAACAACTAAAACACCCAAAAAACCAACACCAACGACATTTGTAAAAAGTAAAAACAAATCTCAAACAACCTGACCTGCCTTCTACTACTACTACTACTACTGCGCGAAATTCTTGTAAATTTGAACAGAAAACAGAATAAAGTCAACCCAACCATATTGTATATTGAGGTGATTCAATTCTCTCGCCATATAATTGAACAGAAAATGTTGAAAAAACATAATTTGTTGTAAGCCTTTATGTAATTTGTTTTGAGTTGAATATTAAATAATTTTTTTTTTGAATACTTGTTTGATGTGGCATGATTGATTGATTCCAAACAGAAAAAACACCTTTTTTTTCGTCACACCATCAGCACACGTTAATATATATATATTTTACTGACCATATATTTTTTTATTATTCAGAATTCGTTCTTATTTTTTTGTTTAATTTTGTTTTACCATTTTCACTATTGTTGTCAGAAACATGAAGATAATTAACAATTTTGTTAATTAAATTGTTTTTTATTTAAATTAATAATTTCAACATTTTTTTGGACTCAATACTTCAACATATATGTATGTCAGAGAAGTTTAGCAGAATATTATTTTGTACATTTAACTCACTGAATAACCACCAACCAGTATGTCATTTTGAAATTTTTATAAAACAAATTTCATATTTCAAATATTTTTTTTTTTATTTTTCGCATTGTTTTCCAGAATTTTTCAATATTATTAGTTTTTTGCATATTTTCAATAATTATAATCCCGAAAATATTGAGTTTTTCAAATATTATAAATTTTTTCATTCCTAATTAAAATTCAAATATTTCAAAATTTCGAATTTAATTATACATATATAGTACATATGTTCATATATTTTAAATACAATGGCTTCAATCATAAAATTCCATACTAAAAAGTATAGCTCCTTTGGGTCCTGTAAGGTCCCAGCACTTTGATTTCAGAGCCGTGTCTTATAAGTTTTATGTCTATAGACAATGGCATCATCTTCCCACTTGTTTACTGCCTTGTGGATTCAAAAAACGTTTATCATTCGTCGCCCTAGAATATGATTCAATTCGATGCTACAATTTGAAGTTGTTTATGGCCTTTGGCTAAAAGATTCATATGACGGTTAATACTTGGAAAGCACGAATATCTCATATTGTAGAACTCCAAGATTCATAGCCATAAAATAACGTGAATTTTACATTAAATTGCCATTTATTAGAGGAAATTTTCATATTTTCCGAAAGCTTTCAAATGCTTATTTAGCTTTCTTAAGTATGTATTTAAAAATGTTAGCGCTAGAGCCTTCAGTGTAACCAAGAAGGCTGGCAAGATAGAAAGAGGTTTTTGCACGCTAATTTTAAATACTGTGTTCATATCGGTGTTCAATTGAGAAACTTTTATTTTAGATAAGTTTATTTGAAGTCCAACAGACGAAGCAAGTTCATAAAACCTTTTTAGTTCATGATATAGTTGCTATCTTCAAAACGGCGATGCATACCTTCATGTACATATGTGGACTGTTATTCCTCTCCTATTGCTCAAATCTGGGAGATCATTCTCTTCGATATATCATACTATATACATACCCTTTGATATCTTTTTAGAATATTTTTTTTGGAAATGCATTTGAAAAAATCTCCTAAAATTACTTTCGAAAAAATTGTAAAATCAACAGGGAAAATTTTTTCAATATAATTTTCAATTTTATTTAACTTTTAAAAGAAATATTCTTCTCTCACATATTATCAAACACATAATTTTCTATTTTTTGCCATGAAAACACATTATTTCATTTAGTCTAACAAGGGGGTTTTTGTAACTGGATGATCAGTTAACGATCAGCAACAATAATTTTTAAATTGTATATCAATTTAAAATTTTTTTTACTTAAGGTTATATTTTTGGAATTTTTGGAGTATTTTTTATAAGCAAAGCATATATTTTGCTTTCATCCTATTAATTTTTAATTCCCTAACTCATTTCCTTGCTTTAAATCATAAAGTTTGGAGTCGTTTTTCTTAGTTAAAATGAATTAAATGCCACACAAGAAACAAAATTAAGAAAATTTGTAATCACCCATAGTTTTCTTTTTTTTATTGAAGAGATATTGACTTTATGCAAAAAATGTTAAAGAGAAGATTTAAACAAAATGACAAACTGGTGGTTAGAAATATTAAAAAAAAAATACAGTAAATACCAAAAGAAGACATTATTACAACAACACACAAGCTCTCTGAACCGATATTAAAATCTACAATAAATACCTAAAACCCTTACAGATAACCCCGACATAAGCTTTAAAAAGTTTTCCTAGCTGAGATTGAAAACAGAACAAGACCTTTCTATGTATTTCAGCATAAATGTTTCTATAAGTGTGTGTGTCTGTCCAAGTGTTTACCGTTTATGTATATGCACCACCTGAAAGATATTGTCTGCACTATTTTAATATGATTTTTTATTTGTTTACTAATCAAAAAAAAAAAAATAATAAAAAACAAAGAATAATAATATTAAACTAAGCACTTATTGTTTAAGCACTACTACACTCTCATTATTTAAATTATATGTTTTTCTTTTTGTGTCAATTTTACTTGAAATTTGTGCATAAATTTTTAATGAATTTTTTTTGTTTCATTTTTAACACTTTTATAGACGAATTGGGCATCAACAAGGACAGATACAAGTCTTTGGCCGACGAAATGGACTCTACATTCGCCGAATTGGCTGGTTATTAAATTGTTGGTCTCTTTTATTAATTTGAATATGTTTTCCATCTTGTAAAAAAACAAAATAAAACCAAAAAAATAAATCAAAAAATATATTAAAATAAAAATTTAATATTGAACAACAACAAAAAAAAACACCATCATCTTCATAAGATATTATTATAAAAAAAACCATCGCCATTACAACAACAACAACTACATGATGCACATCCATCTCCTACACTCTCGCTTTAGCTGAAACTGATTTAGCTGATCTATAATATTACCAGTCCATCATCCTCTTAAGGAGTGTCCTGTGTATGTGTGTCTGCAAACAATTTAAATGCGAATGTGAATTTGAAAACATAAAATGAATGCCAAACAAATATCGATTATAATAAATTAATTAATTTTTTTTTTTTGGAAAAGAACTCATAATTTATACTCGTACATAATTTAATACAATTTTTAATTTTAAATTCATCTTTTTTAATTAAAAGAAAATACAAAAAACAAAAACCAAAAAAAAAAACACAACCGTAATGCGATTTATTTTGAAAATAAAAGAAACAAATTTACTTAAAAACGATATGAAGATTTTAAGGGCCTTTTTTACAAAGTTTTTGTCAAGCCTTAAGCTTGTGAGAGAGATAGGAGTTGGCATGAGTACACACATTAATGTATTCGCAAAATAGATTTGTTCTCCAACTACCCCTATAGGCATAAGGGCAATTCTTTTATTTTTTAAAGCCATTTTGGAAGTAGAAGTGGCCGTAGTCTAATAGGTAGTGTGATGGCTTATTAGCCCTAAGACCACGGTTCAAACCCCATGTCAGACATCAAAACAAAATACAAAAAGTATTTCTTCGGTGACTTCCTCTCAGCAGATTTCTGGCAAAAAACTCTGAGAGTAAATAAAATTGCCATCAAAAGTTTCTCAAAAATCTATCGTTCAGAGTCGACCTTAAACTGTAGGTGCCGCCACTCATGTATAAAATTAACACACACAACATAAGTGGTGTGAGAAACTAGGTCGTAATCCTGACTGAAGGGTTGTAATAACCAATTATGTATGTACATATGTATTTTGGAAGTTAGTAGAGTTAGTCGAAGACGGGGAAGGATCATAGGAAAGCGGGATCTTAGAGGTTTAGGTAGTTGCACAAACAACACAAAATTTTCGCCTTAAGTTATGCTTTTGTCCCGCTCAGAGTACAAAAAAGGCCCATATTTTGATATATTTTATAGCGAAGGTTGCTACAAACAAAGGAAAATACAGCGGGGATGGTAAACAGAAAATCAAAAATTCAAATTTAAACGAAGAAGAGAAAGGAAGAATAGGGAGAAAAAGAGGTAAATGGAAGTCATCTCAACAGCGAGAGGAGTTTTTCGGGTCAGCAATCCTCATAGAAGCAGACTCTCTAAGGCATTTAATAGCCTTTCCTAATATTCTGAGCTTGTACTTTTCAGGCCCAGGGCAGACACGACTGTCACAGCCTCCCCCTTACTCCTGCACAATCTGCAAAATACGAATATTTCCCATTAAACTCATTAAGTCTTTACGAAGTTCAACTTCAAATCATTGAAACTAGTTCCAGTCCTCAGTGCTCGAAATTCCATTCAGTTCCTAAGAGGCTCTTTAACCACGATCACGACCTATTCCATCTTAAAACAATGCGATCTACGCCGTATTTCGTTTTGACACATCTTATCCCTGGCTGAGACATTGGTTAGTTTAACTCAATAAAGTAACCTAAAGTAGGTCTTGCAACCTCATCTACTAAATCCACGTATTGCGCAATGTCCTCTCTCACTAAATCATTTCATTTTCCTTAATACACATTGCCTAAGCTACAGCACATCAATCAAACGATGCTATCGTCTACTTAACCATGATGGGTTAGGTGAGATACCTCCATTCGGAGAACAGAAGCCCTCATTAGAGTGGACCAAAAGAAAACATAATACTCGTTAGTCAAACTAGGAACTAAAATACATGGGAAAAAAAGAGAAGAGACATAAATAAAGAGAAGTTATTGAAACTTAATGAAGATATGAAAGAAAAAGAAAATAGGACATAGAGGGAAACAGAGTCATCCCATCAGCCAGCTAATATCAGAGATCAAACTCTCAATATTCTAAACGCTAACAGAGGCTAATTCACTAAACTTATTGAAGAAGCACCAGAATTTTGAGCAGAGACATAGTATAGTAAATAAACTCCAGCTTCCTCACAAAAAATCCTATAGAAAGAAGTGGTGCTCCTGTTCCACATATTGGTTTTTGCTCTCTTGATTTAATCTTAAGGCGGACATATATATATGAACGATGTGAACAAAATTTATTATGTCCATATATTCATTTGTTTCTTCCTTGATTGCGTTATTTCCTTGTTCATTTAATAACGACTTTGAGGAAAACTTGAATTTATGGAAATTATTTTTTGCAAATTAAAATTAAGTCTTTTAAATGTTATTTAATTTTTTTTTTATTGAATAAACAAATTAGTCATAAAGTTTGCAACATAATTTACTAGAGATGACTGGATGTCTGTCTGGTCTAAAATATTCAATTTATTGAAATATTTTATGAAAATTTTTTTTAAAACAACAAAACCTACAACTATCTTAAGATTTATCATTAGGCTATAAAGGTCATTTCGTCGTCGATATGTGTTAAAATTCCAAGTACTCGAATACTTTGAATATTTAAAGAAATCTGAACAAAAAAACACTCTGTATTGGGAAATCCCTGTGACAATTGAATGCGTCACTAATAAATATTACAATGAAACTTTAAATATATGACAACAGTTTTTGTATAGTTTTAAGTTAAGGCAACAGGTAAATAAGAAAGTAACCCAACAAATATAAAAACTTATTTAAAATGCAAAAATATTTAAAATACAAAAAAAAATTAATGAAAAATTATATTGGGCAACAGAGCATTGATATACGATGAGGTCTTCAATAGCTAAATGCTTATACCGATTCTGTAGAAACTTTGATTAAGAAGAGGACTAGTCGAGGTTATCACCTATTTTGTTACTGTGGACTTTACTATGCAAGTTTTAAATCTACAATCCAAATAAGCAATTTAATATTTACGATTTTAAATTAGATGTTTCAGGTTGGTTGTATTTGTTTAAAGTAACAGAATTTGTATATTTCTTATTACCACGCTAAAAGTTCTGTTTTGAACGTTCCTTTTGTAGTATCCTTCTTATACCAGAGCTTGCTTAGTGGAATGGACTTAGCTTGAAAAGCATAGAATTCCTAATTGATAAATGGAAACCTGGTGGATCCTTTGCGATTAATTGGTGTATTCACAATGATCTTAATATAAAGTTGGTTGAAAACCAGCTCTGGCGTCTAACAAGGATTCCTTCACCAGCCAAGGTATATGCAGAGAATGATTTCAAATGAATTACGGATGGTTTTATGTATATATAATGACAATATCAGATGTGGTTTCTTTGATCTAATCTCTCCAGGAGACTTTTCACATTGAAAGTATTTGCTAACCTAGTTGCTGATTCAATTTTAAGAGCACAAGGAATCTCCAATTTAAAAGGAAGTCAGAGTCAATTGTAATTGAAGATAAAACCCTTCAACAGATTCAATTAATATCACCAAATATTCAAATAATAGGGTCATAAATTAAAAATAGTTCGAATGCATATATTTATACTATTCACTCTTGTTGCCGTTAATACGCGAGAATGATTCAATAAGTCCGTGACCTTTTTAATGAATTTTCGACATAGACTTCCTTGAGCGCTACACAATTCGTTCACTTTTTCACCTATGGTTTTATTTCCCCAAAATAATAACATTTGTCGAGGTTAACAAAATGAATTCGTTTTATTTAATTTCATCGCTGGTATCAAATATCTTTAAAGCGAGAAAAATGCATAGACTAATTCATAGATATTCGATATCGATATTAGATATCGTTGCTGGCTAAAACAAACTAAATTATGCAGCATGTTTTACAACAGTCAACTAATTAGAGCTAAAAGCCGAAAAATTCAAAAAGCCATAGGTCTATTGAACCATTCTTTATGTAATGAGGAGTTAGAACAGTGTAAATCCTAGTTTTAGGGTGACCTCGATTATAATCGAGTGCCATTCGAGATGTGTATGCTATTGTTAGAACGACTTAACACATGACTAACCCAAGTCTAATTTCTTGGAATTTTTTTTGAATGCAAGAGTCTCCAATTCGTGTTCTAATGACGTTTGATTAAAAGATTTAGTGGAAGTGTAAAAATGTTTATTGGGTAACGAAAACGTAAGTATGTATGGTATATGAAAAATTCACACTTAAATATGAAATTTTGGATAAATAAAACCAAACGCATATTAAAAAATAGTATGTGGGCTCTGGTAATTGAATAATTGCAAAGTAAACATATAAATAATTCAGGGTCTTTTATTTTAAAATTTTAAAGGCTTTCTAAACAAAGCTTCACTCTGCTAAAGGGCTGCAGTACAATATGTAATGTTTGGTGTTTTAAATAAATATAGGTAAACCACAATTTTAAAACTGGTATCGACAAAAAAAGGGCCATCAAAGCATATATAAACAAATAATAAAAACGACAACAACAATCAGATAAAAAAAATTAATAAACCATGTAAATACAACCAGCTGGAGGAGAAAGTTACAATTTGTTTGAGTTTTTGCATCAACACCGGTATTAAACGACAGCAACAACAACCAACGTATGGATAAAATAAAGTTAAGAAATCAGAAATCTCTCACCACCACCAACAATCACAATTAAGCCAGGCCAACCAAGCAAAGAAGACAAGCCTGGTTTGTAAATATTATAATAATGCGCATGCCTGCAGTTGACTCAAAACAGTGAAGAAATGAACAACGGCGAGAAATAAATAAACGGAAGAAAACAAAAACTAAAATTTAAAAATAAAAGAAAATTATTTAATTATAAACGACAAAAACGACAATAACGCAAAAAAACAGAAAAAAATAAAACAATAATTGCTTTTAACGTAACATTTTGAGATGGTTTAATATGAATTATAAAGACATTAAAAAAAACCGCAACACATTTTAGAAAAATTTAAATTTTATTGCAAGCTTTTACACTTAAAAGAATATATTTTTCTTTAACAAATTCATGCAAAATAATGAAAATGAAAGTGAGTTTATCAAATTCATTAAGTGTGCCGTCGTTAAAGTCAATCAAATCAAATCATCAACATCAACATCGCCATCAGCTTCATAGAAATTCAACAATTATGGTGTCGTGTTATTTTGTGGTTTTATTCATAAACTTATTTAATTTAACATTATGTAATTATGTAAATGACAACATAAAAGACAGTGAAAATAGCAAAGTGTCATCAATAACAGCGACAACGACAACGCAAACAACAACGTCGCAGTCACCGCCATACGGGAATGAATCATTATGGGAGGCGCGCGAATTATTTGAAGATTCAACTGGCATGGTGTGGTCAGAGTTTTTAGAGGATTATGTTTTAAGGTACGTGTGTATGTATATACTATACTATACTATATTATACAAAAGCCAATATGCTTCGTCACCCGTATTATTCAATAGCAATGAACCAACCAATGTTTTAATATAATAATTACTAACACATTTTTTTAAGACTCTTGATTCATTACTTTTCTTTCTATACGACGTTAAATATTAACTTTCAGAAAGATGCCAATATTGCCCATTGTTGTAAGCTTTTTACTTTCGTTCCATCGCATTGTAGTGGTACGATTAGATGTTCCTAGATGGCTTTATAAATACAAAATATTGTACTAATGACCCTTTACACGACATATAGTTTGCATCTAACTGATAAATTTTAATTTAATTTTACATTTTGGTTTATAATAGAGCGACTATATCAGGCTAAATAGCAATATAAAAGCCTTTGATACGAAATTTACATTTCATCTGCCACTTTGCCATCTCCTGCACACGGCAGGAGAGTTGAGAGAATTGAGTTCGATTTTCATTAGCAAGAATTTGCGATGTCTTAAAAAATCAAGGCATTTGAAGGCTTCTTTCGAAACTTAAAAAATATGCTGATTCCAGTCAGCGTAGTCTGGTAGTTGGCGTATTGGTATTAAACGTGAGGTCACTGTTTAAACCCCAGATCAGATACCTCCAAAATATGAAAAAATATTTCTTCAGTGACTTTCTCTCAGCAGGCTTCTGGCAAAAACTATGAGAGCAAATAAAAATTGCCATGAAGTTTCCCAAAAAAATCTGCCGCTCGTAGTTCCAGATACTCCTGTATAAAATTAACAGGTTTTATCAATGGAAGCGAAAAATTTGCATGTGAGTTGCCTCTCCCAATTTTTCTCTTTGTATTTTGTCCGATCATGATTTTGACATGCTCGCATAAAAATAATGACCATAGCAATTGCGGAAAAAATCAACGCCAATGCAGCTACTTAAGTAAAAAAATTACAGCCGTTTGTGCACAGAATTTATTATTAAAACTTTTGTAATGCAACAAAAGCCGAATAGAGAAGAGGTGGCACATAGTACTTAAATCTAGTAAGAATCTATTGTCTTGATAGTTTTGCTCCTATCGCTTACGTTCAATCAATAAAGATCTGCAAGAGTTCTTTGCATTCTCTGTCATTTAGACAAATTTTCTTTTAATTCAATTAGCTAAGTGAGGTTAAGTTAAAAATCTCAAAAAGCCTCTCAAAATGACCCAACTTTGGTTCAAAAGTACATTACAATTTACAGTCATATCCGTAACAAAACTGAAAGTGAAGACGTTAAAAAAAATTACATTAAATTTCAATTGTTTTGATCGTATTTATTCTAAATTTTGCAGTCAAAGTTCCAGCAGTCGAACTTCTAAGGATCTGCCCTATTTCAGTGAAATGTCAGCACCCAGTGCGCCACCATATCAAATGATGGTCAATCCTGGTATGGGACCAAACCCTTCCAATCCACAAGTACCCATAAATTATCATTCATCAGCATATAAAAGACCCAATATTTACATTAATAAACGTATTGGTGAAGTCGGTGTCGAATTAGAACCCCACAAGAGACCACCGCAACAAGTGGTGAATCCACAATTTCGTCCAATGAACAATCATATGAGTCACCATCAACAACCAGGATTTTTACAACAAATATTCGGTTTAGGGGGGCCGGATGTGGGCATAACAAGACCTACACAAAATATACCAACATCTCCAGGTGTTGGCAGTGTTTTGTCACAACAACAACAACAAATGAGACCAGTGCCTATGCAACAGCAACATGTCATACACAATGGGCCGCAAACATTTAGAGCAGTATCAGAAAATGATTTATATCTGCTGGGTGCTATTGAAAAGCTAGTCTATCGTGTTGATTATTTGGAGAGTAGGGTCAGAAGAACAGAGCAACTGATCTATTATCTCATGGCGGGTAATAAACAACAAACCGAAGGTGTGTTTTCAGCGTATGTGCATATCATTGTCAATATTTAATTGAAAGTTTTTTTTTCAGTACGCGATCCCTGTCCTGCCAATTTCACCAGAATCAGTGATAATTGCTACTATATTAACAGTTATCAGGCGGTTAATTGGAAGACAGCCAATTCAGCGTGTAAGTCTTTAAATGCCCATTTGGCCGAGTTTGAAAAACCATCGGAAAATGAAGAAATTATGGCCTATTTATTGAATCAACCACATCATCGTGGTCGTGACTTTTGGTTAGGCGGTTTAAATCCTGGTCTTTTGTGGATCTGGTCCAACTCTGCCAAGCCTGTTAATCCCAATATGAATCTTACATCCATTGCTATGTCGCATAAGGACAGCAACGTTAAAGATACCGAATCCAACACCATAGATGTGGATGAAAAAGATGATAAAAAGAAACCCGATTCAGCCGATATTTTAAATAACACCGTTGAAATCGAAGGTCAAGGCAGATGTTTGAGATTGTCTTATAGCACGGCCAAGCACAGTTACAACTATTATGGCCAAGATTGTACCAGCAGACATCATTACATTTGTGAATTTGAAGATAAAACTTTGGACAATAAAATTAAGAAAATAGCCAGGGATTTAAATTTATTTGAATAATAATTGATGATATTTTCTCAATTTATTTTAACAAATAAAGTGATTTCGATTAAGGTTTTTTTATATTTTATTTATTCTGTATGTTGGTTTTAATTTAATATTGTATGCAACAAATTATTTAATAGTCGAATAATTTATTAATTATTAAAACAAAATATTTATTTTTTTATTTCTTCATCGAGTAGAATGAACAATATCAGTCAGAATACTTGGTATTACCCATCACTTTTGCCATATTTTCTGGCTATAGGATCACGCTTTTCTAACGGATAATCTCTTTTAGGACTTTAAGTCTTGTTGACATAGCCTTGTGACTTCAGCAAACCTCTCAAAATAAACCCCGGTCATCTAGGCCAGTGTAAATCACAAAAACGAGAGTTTAATGAGCCAGAATGCAGTCTTGATAATTTCGGCTGTAGATCGTTTGGTATGAGCTGTCGATCGATTTTATTAGTTGTGGTTAAAGGACGTTGTTGAGAATGGGTCAGTAGCGCTCGGCATTAGCATTAGTGTTGGGACCGAAAAAATAATCACACGCGCTTACCGATCAACAGCTAGCATCCGATGTACTGCCTAGATTGGGGAGACACTGTACTCAAATCCTATATGGATTGAGGGAAGTGCAAAAGATGGTTTGGTCTTTCCGCATGCCTATTCATTATGGAATGACTAGGCGAAAATAGATACAGTGACACAAATGTTGTCTACGGTATATTTCATATACATAGTTCTGGGGTACTTTTTTGTCTAATTTTGGCCAATTGAGTCTGGCAATGAAGCAATATTGTTTCTCAGTCACGGTACTGTCTGCATCTAAATACCGCTGCCTGATGCACAAACTAACGGAGGTAAACGTATACCTATCTCACATATGTATAGATTTGTTTTGTAAAGGAAAATAGTGTACTCACTGATCGACTGCACAATTACTCGAGATTTCCGTGTGAAGAGGAATCCATATGAAACTGGCACAAAAACGCTGCAAAATGCCGCGCGTTTAATAGTCTTCACTTCGGCCTCAAACTGTATTTTGTGCCTCAAACACATTACACTACTAGTAGATATCTTAAGATTAAGTTTAAAACTGCTTGTGTGAACGTTTTTCAATTAGAAAATTATTTTGCAAATTCCTACAACTAATTTTTAAAATAAAGTACGTCTAGTAGCCGGAACAATATAACAATGCTACTACAGCGCTACCTAGTAACGTGTAGATTATGCTAAATTAATTTATACTGATGTGGCATCACTAAGTTCCATTTTGACACTTAGGGAAAGTAAACAATATAGGCGGACGGGTTTTTTATGGAGAAATATTCATTTTTTTGTGCAATTTATCAGCAAAAATAACAACTTCGTATTAATTAAGTCAATAAATTAGTAACATAAACAATGAGTTTGCAACCGGCAACTGCCCAAACTCCAACAACTTCCCAGGATGCCTGCTACATTTCACTACTTGGCCTGGCTGAATATTTTCGCACATCACAGCCACCAAACATTAAAAAATGTATACAATGCCTGCAAGCCCTGTTTACGTTTCATCCACCTTCCAAGGTTGAGGCCAGAACCCACCTACAAATGGGTCAAATCTTAATGGCCTACACGAATAACATCGATCTAGCCAGAACTCATTTAGAAACGGCATGGAAACTCTCGGAACCTTTGTTAAACTTTGATGATGTAAAATTTGACACTGCTTCCCTGCTGGCGGAATTGTATAAGCAGACGGAACAAAGTTCTTTGGCCAAGGCAATGCTTAGGAAAGCAATAGAACTTTCACAAAACAATGTCTATTGGCACTGTAAATTGTTACTGCAGCTGGCCCAGCTACATGCAAACGATAGGGAGTATACGCTGGCATCGGAACTATTGGCGGTGGGTGCAGAGTCGGCAGAGGAAGCCAATGCCACGTATTTGAAAGTATTGTTTCTGCTGTCGAGAGCCATGATTCTGATGATTGAACGTAAAACTAACGATGTGTTGGCTTTACTGAATTCGGCTGGTGCTATTATCGATAATCACATTACGAATCCACATCATAAGGAATACCTGAAAGTGTTTTTCTTGGTGCTACAAGTTTGTTACTATTTGGCTTTGGGACAAGTAAAAACGGTTAAGCCTAGTCTGAAGCAATTACAAATGTCGATACAAACAATAATGGCGCCAAATTGGCCAGCGGATGAAGGTAATTGAAAATTAAACGAACTTGTAATAGTATTTTATATTATGCTAGGAAAGAATCAAAGTAACTCAGTCTGTGTTGCATTACGAGTAAATTGATGTCTTAAATAAAACAAATAAGTTACGATAGACAAGATTAGAAAACCAGATTAACATGCTAAGATTTTTATATCCGCTCAACTCATATTTATCTTTTATTTTACCTTTTCAGTTATATTTGGACAAAATCATCTTGATATGTTTGTGTGGTTGCCGAAGGAGCAACTTTACGTTTTAGTTTATTTAGTGACAGTATCCCACTCCATGATGGCTGGCTACATGGATAAGGCACAAAAATATACTGAAAAGGCGCTGACACAAATTGAAAAACTTAAAGCACAAGACGATAAGCCTATACTGTCGGTATTCAAGGTAATATTGCTGGAGCATATTGTTATGTGTCGCATGGTTATGGGTAATCGTGAGCTAGCTATACGCGAAATAGCGGCCTGTAGAGATGTATGTCTGGCCTCAGGGCCAAATGGTCAATTACTTAAACGACATTCAGCACAATTACATTGTTTGGTTGGCTTGTATGCCATGTCCACAAGTTTCTTTGAACATGCCGAAAAGCAATTTCTTACATGTGTAGCAGAGACAAACGAAAGGGATTTGAAACTATTTGCAAATTTAAATTTGGCTATAATTTACTTAAGGACAAAAAGAGACAACGATTTAAAACAAATATTGGATGCCGTTTCAACGGAAAATACTCATACCTATAGCTCCCAAGCACTGATGGGTGGTTTCTACTATGTTCAAGGTTTGCATGCCTTCCACAAGGCTAGCTTTCATGAAGCTAAGTAAGTAGCGTTTTTGAGTTTGGATTATATTGTTTTAATATCAATTAATCTGTATTTTTTTTTATTATTTCTAGGCGTTTCCTACGTGAAACTTTGAAAATGGCCAACGCTGAAGATTTGAACCGCTTAACTTCCTGTTCATTGGTCTTGTTATCACATGTTTTCTTAAGCATAGGCAACTCCAAAGAAAGTATGAATATGGTTACACCAGCTATGCAATTGGCTTCCAAGATACCCGATATACATGTTCAACTTTGGGGTTCTGCTATACTTAAAGATTTGCATCGCATGTCAAAGGATGCCGTCCATGAAAAGGAAGCGTACGCCAACCATGTCAAATATTCGGAAAATCTTATAGCTGATCAATTGAAGTGCGTACAAAGTTTACACCATTCTTTAATCGATTGGTTGTCCGGCCCACCACCAGCCACAGGTGTAGCAGCTATAACAGCGGCTGCTAGCAATAATACAAATACTAATAATCAAATAGCAGCAACAAATCAACAAATGCGACCCCAGTCACAGTCTCAAGCACAGCCAATGTCAACAGCTGCTATCAATACGCCAACTCATGCACTGCAACATATATCGCAGCACCAACAACAGGTACCAGTTATAACAAATTCTACTCATAATATACCAGCACAAATTGTACATCAACCTTTGCCCCAACTACCTATCGCTTCAACTTCTGCTCAACAACAACAACATCAAATGTTGCCACAACAGCAACAACAACCACAACAGCAACAACAACCACAACAGCAACAGATCATTATGCAGCATCCGTTACCTCAACATCAAGTGATTATGAATCAACCTCAACAAACCGTACAATACATACATCAACCAATTGGGCCACAGGTGCAGCAACAACAGTTTGGCCAGTATTACTAAATAATCATGTAATATAAAGAATATGGGTCGTTGCATCTTGGGAAATTTGAAAAGCACTTGTGGTTTGGGTTACTAAGAAAACGAAAATACTTCAAAAAGCAGCCTAAATTAATTTTTTTTGTGTTGAATAGATTTAAGTGAGAACTAATAAGCAAATAAAAATCTTTATAAAACTAAAAAATCCTGCCTTAAATTCAATTGTCATCCAAGCACAAAAATGAATGCTTTTGTTTTGTGCATCAAATGTAAAACATAATAAAATAAAATGTAAGAAACTTACCGCTCAAAAATATTATTTGAGGAATTCTTTTAAAATCTTGATCTTGAATTAATATAACTGCTCTTAATTTTCTAACACATTTAAATTACCTTTGAATATAGAAGAAAAGAAGTTCAAAATTAGATTATTTCTAAATAATATATTGTATTGTTTCATTAGCCTACATTTTCCATAACAATTTCCATAAGGTCACCATTATTTGAGCTGGAATTTAAATCATTTTCATGTGATATTGTCACTAGTTCATCTGCAACATCATCATCATCAACTTCATCTTGTTCTCTATTCTCGCTATCAGTAAGTTTTTCATCATTATCATGCTCTAATAATGTTATTTGGTATTCAGTATTGTTGGTGACAACAGATGATGATTTATCTAATAAAGCTTTGATTGCCTTCTCACTCAAATCGGGATGTTGAGTTTTAAGATGATGTCTAAAGTTTGATTTTTTTGTAAATTTCGATTCACAAAAACATTTGAAATCTTTATTGATGTGGCTTCTTTCGTGCATAAGACAATCACCCTTTTGTGTAAAAGACTTGGAACAAGAACCACATTTAAAAGGCTTTTCGCCTGTATGAATACGACGATGATTTTTCAAAACGTTAAGAGCAGCAAAACGCATGGGACAAAGCTCACAAGCATACGGTCTCTCGCCTGTATGTTTGCGTATATGTTTTTGCAATGAACATGACGTGGTAAAGCGTGCCTGACATATATCACATTTGAAGGGATGATCACCGGTATGTGTACGCTTATGCGAGAATAATTCTGCTTTTGTAACATATGCATTGGGGCACATGTCACATTTGAAATTCTTCTCATTTGTATGTCGTATTAAGTGTTGGCGCAAATTTGAATTCTGGCGAAAGCTCTTGCCGCAGATTGTGCATAGAAAGGGTTTTTCGCCACTGTGTATGCGCAAGTGATCAATTAATGAAGTTTTCATAGTAAAAACTGTAATTAAAAGCAATTTTGAATGTGAATAAGAATAATATGCTACAATTAATTTCTATATACCTTTTTTGCACACATGACACTGATTTCGTGCACTTCTATTGTGTTCATTAATCATATGCTGGCTAAGCTCCTCCATAGTTTTACACACCTTATCGCATTCTAAGCACTTGTGTGGATTTTCATGGGTACGTTGATGATCTTCTAAGTTTTCTTCCGATACAAAAATACGTTCACATTTATCGCACTAAATACAATGAAAATCATATTAATGAATAAATATGTGAGTTTATTGTCAAAACATACCTGAAAATTATTGCTCATACAGATTTTATGTTTCATATGATACGTTAGTGTTTTGCGCTGAGCAAATCCAGCTTGACAGTGTTCACAAAAATATTTAGCATTTGTTAACATTTCCTCATTTACCGATGATGTTACCCTTTCTCTAGGCATTAATTGTGGTTTGGCCACATTGTCGATGTTCAATTCTTTATTGGAGTTTAACATTTTCGTAACATTATCGGAAGAAGAGGGCTCTTCCGGATTTGTTGAATTCTCATCGGTTTCTGTGGCCGGCACATAATCCACAATGATTTCTGTATCCTTAATATCGTGTATTTTAGCTAAATGCCTTCTAAGTACTTTTATACTAACAAAAGTCATAATGCAATGTGTGCATTTATACTGCCTTTTGGGCTTACTAGAGGCACGCGTTATCCTTCTACAATTCTCTGAGGAGTTTGTAGGCTGCTCTTTAGAAGATTTTGTTATAGGTTCTGAACTGTCATTATCGCTTTTATAATTTTCATTATAAATATATTCATTATTTTCAAATATAAATGTTTTCTGTTCATTATCTTGTGCATCATCGGCGTCTTCACTTTCTTCATAGAACTCAAAACGATGGTATTCAACAGATTCTTTTTCTTTTTCCACATGCCTTTGAATTAAGATTTCCGTTTCGTCCGAGTCCATATTTGTGTCTTCCACAAGAATATAGTTGTGAGCTTCTGGTGCAGCATGTATAGGTAACAAATCCATAGTTTTTTTGGTTTCCTTGCATAATTTTTTCGTTTCGTGCCTGTGAGCTGGGGAAGTTTGTGAAGATTTTTTCCTTTTCCTCAATGGTGTTTCAACTTGTTCGTATATAATAATGTTTTCTGTTACCGAATCGTCAATATATTTTTCCAACTGCGGGTCATTCAAAATGGCATACTCATATTCTGTTTGAATTTCTTTATGACTTACTGCCCTTGATGGTTTATGCTCTTGAATAGTTTGTGTGCTACTATGGCATAACGAAATATTTTCTTCCTTAACTGTTTGTGCGTAGACAGATACATAAATCTTATCGTCTGTTTGCACGGCAACAGATGATAAAACAGCCTTTTGTTGTGCATAATCTAGAGGCTCAGCTACAGCTTCTGGCAGCAGTTGCCTTAGAGTTCTATTCGAATTTTCGCACTTCATTTTAAAAACAAAGCAGCGATTAATTTCGCTTATACACTGTAGGCAAGATTTATCTGGCATATTATCGTTGGCTTGGGGCTAGGGCATTATTAACATTATAAATATTAATTGTTAATGAAGGATTTTTTGGTACGTTACCTTCAGTTTGGCTATTTGTGCCAACATATCGGCCACACAGCCTTTACCTGTCGAACCACCATCGTAAATAGACAGCAGTGGCACATCCAAAGCCAAACAACATCTGCATATTTTCTGGGTATTCATTATTATTCCTTTATTTTTTCGCTAAATCAAACCTATTTTTTAAAAAGTTAATAAATTATAACACTTAAAAAATTACAAAAAGCTTGTCAACAAATATATTACAAACGAGCTGCCAGATTAATTATTACTTTTAATATAGTTGGGTTCAATGTAGCCCTACAGGAGACAAAAAAGGGAGAAGCCGACGTCATAAAGAAATAAAATTAATTGTTGCATAAATAACAAAATTAATATTTAAAATTAAGAATATTTTAACTTTCTTGTCATTATAAATTATTAAATTTTTTACGCAACAAAATTAAGCAGACTTCTACAATTGGTTTCGACTTCCCCATTTACAAATAAATTTTGTGCATGTAACACGGTGTGGCAGCACCTAAATTTAACAAATTAAAGAATTTGTTGACAGAAACATCTGGTCACACAATAGGAGTCACAGGCAATATTGTGATCACAATGTACAATGTTACATTGTGATTGTGATAGGAGTGGTGAACATTAATTTGTTGAGTTTAATTTTGATAGATATAATTAAATTTATAAGTTGAAACTTGCTGAAATAATTAAAAGTATTATTGCAGAATAACAAAATATTAAAATAAGCGTTTATATAAATGAAATAATTTCCATTGAGAAAAGCTATACACTTAACCTGTAAATCAATTCTGGTTAGGGTATACAAAAGTCGATTTTAACCAATTCTCATCTTTTCATTGTATTTTTAGGGGTTTTCTTATTAAGTTTACTCATTTCTAAAAAAAAAATGGATTTATTTCTACAAAATTTACCTAAAATCGAATTACATGCCCATCTAAATGGATCTTTAAACACTGAGTCCATTAAAGCTTTGGGTCTACAATTGTATGGTGAAAATACTCCAGAATTTCTAAAGTTGTGCAAAAAATTTACAGACTTCAGTGAAACCGATCTTGATTACTGTTTTCAAAAGTTCGCCTTTATGCATGAGCTGACCGCAACACCAAAAGGGCTCCGCTTAGCTTGTGAGATGGTCATAAGAAATTTCGCTTCGGACAATGTTATTTACTTGGAGTTGCGTACCACACCTAAAGATAATGAAAATATGTCGCGTGAAGAATATATCGATATAATTCTAGAAACCATAGAGAAATTAAAAAATAAATGTAATATCATAGTGAAACTTTTGCTTTCCATTGATCGTTCTCAGTCTATTGAAAGTGCTGAGGAAATTGTAATGTTAGCCGGAGAATTTAAAATTGATTATCCAGATACAATCCAAGGCGTTGACTTTAGCGGTAATCCCAGTAAAGGTGAATTCAAAGATTTCCAAAATATATTACAAGAAGCCAAAAATAGTCGTTTCAAATTAGCTGTACATTGTGCTGAGATTGAAAACCACCAAGAGGCGCAAGAAATGCTTGATTTTGGTTTTGAACGTTGCGGTCATGGCACCTTTTTAACTAACGAACAACTTCAGCAGTGCTTGGAGAAAAATATTACCATAGAATGTTGCTTAACTAGCAATGTTAAATGTGGTACCGTCAAGTCATATGATGATCATCATTTTAAGCAAATTTTTCAAAACGGTGTTAGAGTTGTACTATGTACCGATGATAGTGGAGTTTTTGATACTACCCTAAGTGAAGAATTTAAATTAGCTGTTAAGTATTATCAACTAAATAGAGAAGATATCTATAAACTATCTTTAAACGCTGTAGAAGCAGCATTTGCTAGTCCAAAGAGAAAGGATATTTTAAAGGAAACCATAAATAAGTATTTTGAAGATAATAAATAAACAAATCGCATAAAAACAAAATATACAGCGTTGTCTTTCCAACGGAAGTTGTTCTAATGAGTAAGTCTGAAACGGTTACAATAATAAATAAAAGTAGGTATTAATTAACAAAATTCAACTGCTTGTATTTCCATATCGTCCTTATCTATAATTTCATCAAAATTCCCAAGAATATCTGGATTTTGCACAAAACTTTGTATATTATCAGTAGCATTAGCCAACTCTTCAGAGCTTTCTGTTTGATTATATTGTATTGTTTCACTAGATTCTACATCACTACGATTTATATTATGTTTACGCATGTGCTGTACTAAATGTGAACGTTTTATATAGGATTTACCGCATAAAACACACACATGCTGTTTTTGTCCCGTGTGTATTGTTAAGTGACTACGTAAATCTGTAGCTTGTCGAAAACTTTTATCACAATATGTACAGCTAAATGGCTTCTCGCCTGTATGGGTTCTCATGTGAAACTGCAGCAGAAAGACGCGGGAAAAGGTTTTATTACAAATTGTACAAGTATGAGGACGTTCATGGGTATGAGTGCGCATATGTGAAGTAAGATTACTTTGCTCATAAAAGCTTTTTTGGCAGACAGTGCAGGTGAAATCAGCTTGTCCAGTATGCCTAAACAAAATAAAAGTATGTGAGTTAATATAATATTTTATTGTTTTTTTTATAATAAACCTTTTATGATGCACGTTTAGTTGTGATTGTGTTTTAAACGCCTTCGTACAATATTTGCATTGAAAGGGCCTTTCGCCCGTATGCGTTCTCATATGCATACGCAAGGCGAACGGTGTTGGAAATTCTTTTTCACAACATACACACTTTCGATTTGCACTCTGATCTAAATTATGTCGGAAGATTTTCTCCATCTTTGCTTTCTTAGCATCCTCGCTGTTGTCTTTATCTTTGGGGATATAATCACAATTTTGCATGTGATTAAAGTATACAGTCTCAAGGGAAAACCAGTGATCACATTTGTTGCAACTAAAACAATGTGAGAGGTCATGAGTTTTTTGCAAATGTTTCTGTAAATTAAGAGCTTGTTTAAATATAGCACCGCAAACATCACATTTGTATATTAAATCGAATTTTTTCAGTTTCTGAACTAAAGGTATGAATGGACTGGAGTCATTCGTAATTAAATCCTTTTGCGTTTCTAATGCAATTGTATCAAAGGGCTTTGTAGGCTCCATTTCGAAATTGGGCTCTTCGTATTCATTGCTTTTATCCTCATCAATAAGGGTATCTACTTCATCCGTTTGTATCACATATTCAGTAAAAGGTGTCGATTCTTCGACAATATTTTCAGTACTTTTTATCTTAAGTAAGGACACTGAATCATTTTGTTGTATGGAAGTAGACTGATGAACTATCAAATCAATTTTACTATCTTCATCATTGTATTCCTCCTCTTCAATTAACGAATCTGAAATCTCATTGACATTTAATTCTTCTGCACAATATTCTATGATGCCATTGGAAAGGTCCATATCCGTTGTGACCATGTGAGTACCTTGTATCAATATCTCATTAAAAACCTCTTTAGATTTGTCACATTTTTCACGAAATTTTGAGGCTATCAGCAGCTCTCTGGTGCAATCCTCACACAAATATTTAGGAAATATATCATCCTCTTCAATCTGCAAAGTATATTAAGAATGAGCGACTAATCAAATTCCATACCGTTGCAGATAGATCACCTAAAACTAACCTGGAGGTCAGCACATGTGTTTAAAAGATTTCTCAGATTTGTATGCACATCTTCGAGTTCATCATAAACATTGATTAAAGTATCTTGCTCTTGTAAACACACACGACAAGTTAGTTCTGTAATATTTAGCATTTTTATTTAAAGAAATTTAATTTTATTTCAATCAAAACATAACTGAGCGTAGATAAATTTTTGTAAACAAATATTTCGTATTGTTCAATATAACAGGCGGTGTTGCCACATCAATGTCTTTAAGCATTCAGTTGTTCCCAAAAAGGGGAAACGTATTTCAAATGAAATGTGAAATATTGGAAATGTTGTTGCGAAGACCATGAAAATAATCAATAACAAAACAGCAAATAAATTGAAACAGACATTTATAATCAGTAATGCACTATTCAACGGAGCATTTGATCTTCTAAATCAATCTATTTCTTTTATCTGCTGAGTTTATTGTTGTATATTGTTTATTGTATATTGTTAAAATCACTTGATTATGATACGCCACATAAGTCCCAATATTATATAAGACTAAGTGGTTTAAACTGATGACGTGTTAGCTTTCACAGCTAGAATTTGAACAGTATAATTGCCCACTGGTGGTGATATTAGGCTTAGTTTAGTTTTGTTATTTTCATTAACACAACAAGGTGATAATAAGTTATATATGTGAGACTTATTCAAAACTTAATATAGCGAGCTGTTAAAAATTCAAAATTATGTTTTAAATTGAATATACAAACGACAATGTAATATGGTTTTGTTTATATTCACCACTTTCTTTATTTACAAGATACGGCATCCCTAACATCGGTGTGTTAATCATTCTTTGTGAATGGCAATAGTATTAAGAAGAGACATTAATGTAAACAGTTTTTGAATCTATCATATTTTAATAATTTTTTAATTAAAAAGCAATATTTCGGCAAAATACTCAAATATTGTAAGTGTTCCATATTTTTTTACAATTGGAAACTCTAGAAATTCAAATTATTTGAATAAATTTGAATTTCGCAAGACTAGTAATAGCAAGCGGAATTTGTGAAGGCGTTGTGTAGGTTGTTCTGCCAAAGTGAACTCATTTTGGTGGCCATTTTTAGCAAGAAAAGGCGGGATTCAAATTGACATAAAATTATAAAATTTTCCATGGAGGTCATGGTGGGCTTGTGTCGTTTATGTGCCTCTCTGCGTAAAGCAGATGTACTAACAACAATCAAGGATGAAAGTAGTGAAACATGTGAAAAACTACGACGCTGCTGCCAGTTGGATATTAAAATCAAAGACGGTTTGCCTAAGTCAATGTGCCAAGAATGTTTGGATAATTTAAATATATCCTACAATTTCTATCTTAAAGTTAAAATGGCTCAAGAAACATTGCAAGCGTTGTATCCTTCTTCAACACCAACCAAAGACAATGAAGAAGTTATGGAAGAAAGCCACAGTGATACATCGGAGGCTAACTTAACGATAGCCACCAAAAAACGTAGACAAAATAAATTGATAACAGATGCACAAGTTAATGATAAGGGTACTAAAGAGCCCGTTATCAAAAAATTTAAATCCGAACAATGTTTAGTGCCAGTGAAAACCATTAAATTGGAAAAAGTTGTCAGCAGAAAGTCTTTAAATTCTTCCGAAGATTCTTGCAACCAGAAGAATTATTCTTCTGCAAAGAAAGATACTTCAGAAACATACAATTATTTAGAAGAAGTCTATAATATGCTGGATATGACTAAAGAAGAAGTTGCTTTAGACAGTTCCTATGAAATTTTAGAGACGATAGAGGACACAAATGATACCAACGAAATTGTTGCTGACGTAGAAAGTGAAAATACAAAATATTCGAATAACGAAAATGATGATAAAGAGAGACAATTTGTAGAAGCGCCAAATGATATCTTAGAAAAAGATTACAGGGAAACATTGGAAGATCCTGTAGATATTAAGGAATCTATAGTTGTATCAGGCACAGACTCGAAAGAATTGAACTTAGAATTGGAATACATTGAAGACGAAGATTATGAGGATGAAATATCATCCAGTAGAGATGATCGAAATAAATTAAATGACATCAAGGTAAGCTTATTGCTATTCTGTTATCAAATTTTTTTCAAATTTTATTTCAATTAAGTGATTATATTCAATGAAGGTAGAACCGAGACAGGGAGTTGAATCCTTTGAAGAAACTATTAATTTTGCTTTTTTATTGATTTACGTTAGTTTTCTCTTTCTTCCAGGCGCCATTATTCTTGCCACCAGAACTTCAATTTAAATCATGGAAATCCTATCATTATCTTTGTTTTCTTTGTGATTTGAAAACGGAATCGTTTCTAGATTTAAAAGAGCATATTGGAACAGAACATAACATTAAACAAAGCGATAAATTACAATACAAATGTTATGACTGTCAAAAGATTATACCACGTTATAATTACTTTTTAAATCATATTCGTTCAAAACATCATCCTGCCTTAAAACTGAAATGTGAAGCATGTGATTTAAGTTGTCAAACCTTTGAAGAACTTTCACAGCATCGTAGTGGTAATTGTGCAGAAGCTAAAAATTATGAAACTTTATTGCCATGTAATCATTGCTTCAAAAGTTTTTATAATAACTTCGGCTTGCAATATCACTGCAAATCCCAACATACAACGCCAAAAATTAATTTAAAATATGAATGTTTACACTGTGGTAAACAATTTCAAAATAAAAATACTTTTAAAGCTCACGAACGTTTGCATACAGGTAGTGTGAAATTAATATTTGAAAATGAAATAGTGTGTTATATTTAAACAATTTATTCTTTCAGATGGTAATATATTTGTTTGCGATATTTGCCAAAGAGCATTTTCAAGTAAACTTAGTTTGGAACAACATCAATATGTTCATGTAGCCGATAAATTGTATAAATGTAATATATGTAGTAAAAGGTATGTTCTTTTCTATCAATATTAATACAGTAGCATTATTTAAATGCGTGCTTTATGCTTTTTCAGTTTTAAAACCTTCGTCACTTTGGACCAACACCAGTCAATACATAATAATGAGAAACCCTTTAAATGCGAATATTGTGGCAAAAGTTTTCGTAAAAAAATTGAAAAAACCTCTCATGAACGCATGCATACTGGTGAAATGCCCTTTGAATGTGCTACGTGTGATAAACGTTTTCGTTTTCGTAGCGCTTTTTATGCCCATCTTAAATGTCATTCGGGTGTTAAACCTTATGCTTGTGGCTATTGTAATAAAACATTTGCCGATGGCTCCAATCGTAATAAACATGTAAGACGTATACATCGTAATGATGAAAGCAAACGAAATAAAACGAATTAAAACAGAGTTCAGTGACTTTAAATTATTTAATAGAGAAAGCTTAATACACAGTCATTTTCAATTACTTTTAAGCGGCAATAAATTTTTATTCTCAATAAATTATTTTGAGATGGCTAAAGAATCTTTTAAATAAAATGAAACAAGTTATATACCAAATGCTTGGAGAAATTGTTACCCTATATCAATCATAAAGGGCAAAGAGAATAACAAAACTATGAAAATAATTGCGGTGTCACTTCCTGAACTCTTGGGATACTCTTAAGGGAAAGAGTAATAAATGCTCGTGCAGGAAAAACAGCAAAAATATTACCAAATCAAATATTATTTGAAGCTGAAATGGCAACAATTATGGGTATTTCGAGGTTTAGCATCGAAACACACTGCAAGAAATAGTTGAAAAAATCATTGGCTAGATACACTGCCAACTAGTTTGAAATTTGTTAAGCACCATATATGGTCCTGATTTAAGACCGGCCATGTTGGCCAATGGGAAATATATCAGTAAAGATTGGCATCCTCACTTTTTTCAATATTATTTAATGAATTCGTGGTTCACTGGCAGCGAACAACCAAAACAAACTAATGCTCTACAATATGCTTCTCAAAATGGTGGGACAAGTTTTTAAATATCTCAAATCAGTTCTAAATTATGGTAAAAACATAACGACATACATATAATATAAGCAGAGCATGTTTGAAAGGGTGTAGTGTAACTGTAATCGTAAAATACCAGTTACAAATACGGGAAAAATATACAAAACCTGTGTCATAATCCACAATAAAAAGGCGAACAACTCAAACCAACCAAGTAAGTGTGAAACAATTTTTAATTCCAAATACATTAAATATCGATGACTACTATATGCTCGATAACAAATGCTTGATATATTAGGCTAAACAAAATAAACAATCATTAGCTTGGTGTTACCACAGAAACCTTGTTGCAATCGAACACTTATTCAAACAGAAAAATACAAACTTTATGGTGGCAGCGTAAATGTATAGCATTCTGCTTTGTCATGAGGTCATTCTGTCCTCATACTGTACTTAGTGAATCCATGTTGAAAAGCAAAAACACAAAAGAACTTGATGCCTTTTTTTCCTAAAATATCTTTGGAAAAAATGGGGTTTGAATTCTTTTATATTAATTTGAATATATACTGCATCTAGATCCTGAATAATAATTCGTCCCTATTAGATCTTGTGAAAATAGTGCTTCTCTAATAGAGACATAAGGGAATGCCAAATTGTATATGCTTTTACATCCTTGGAGAAAAGCAAAACGGTTACAAATGATATTATTGCCTTAAGGTTAGGTATAAGTCGCCGTGGTCTAGTAGGTAGTGTGTTGGCTCATTAGACGAAAAGCCAGGGCTCGAGCCCCAGGTCAGACATCAACTAAAATACAAAAAGTATTCTTCGGCGACTTCCTCTCAGCAGATTTCTGGCAAGAACTCTGAGAGTAAATAAAATTGCCATGAAAAGTTTCTCAAAAATCTGTCGTTCGGAGTCGACTAAACTGTAGGTCCCGCCACTCATGTATAAAATTAACACACACAACATAAGTGGTTTGAGAAACTAGGTCGTAATCCTGACTGAAGGGTTGTAATGACCAATTATGTATGTATGTAAAGTTAGGTATTCTTGTTAACCTCCAAAGCAAGGGTTTTTTTTCGCCTAGGAGGGGTAAATGTACCTAACTGCACCATAGAGGAAGTCGTCACATCCCCCGTGTGTGGGACCCTCACCCACTAAATCTCCCCTCGTCTCCTGAGGACTTGTTTGTGCCCACTCCGGAACTACGGTGGTATTACTTTGGAGTGGAGTCCTTTTGGCCCTTTGGCCCCTTCATGTTCGTATCCGCGTCCGGATTGCGAATTGAAAGTTGAGGAATCATCTAAGCGTCTCCACTATTCCTTTCGTCTAGATCATCGTCTCGGTTACGCCCGGTACGTGTGACAGTATCACCTATGCCGACATGTTTACTCGTTCTGCAGCTCTCTTCTTCCGTCTCAGAATGCGCTCTACGCAATTCACTACCGAAGTCCAATTTTCACTGCTCGCAGTCATAACCCCGACAATATTAGCGGCTGTCATCGTTCCGACTATTGACGTCAGTACAGAGCGATAGCTCTGCCAGCGTGCATACTAGAAAACAGTGTGCTCTGCATCATCAATTACCTCCCCTTCCTCGTACAGACAGTAAGGGGAGGCTGCCTTGCCCATTCTGTGCAGATATTTCCTAAAATATCCGTGACCCGATAGCATCTGTGTAACGTAGTAGTTTATCTCTCCAAATTTGCGACCGATCCATGGCCTAATGTCCGGGATAAGTCTCGCGGTTCATCTTCCTCTATCTTCCTCGTTCCATCGTTGTTGCCATTTTGAAATGGTGTTTTCCCTGAAGTAACCGATTATATGATTTCCAGCCGATTTCGCCTTATAAATCTCCATCCGTTCTGCCGCCAGCAGATCCACAGGGATTATACCCGCTATCACCAGTACGGCCGGAGCGGACACTACGGTACGCCGACGCGACACGCAATGCAGCCGTTCTCTGTACCGATACAAGTGAGTTTGCCCTCTTCTTAACATCTAGTGTTTCGGCCCAAATTTCGCTCCCATAAAGCATAATGCTGTTTCCAACATCCATCAGGAGTCTCCGTCTCGCCGGTAGCGGTCCTCCAATATTTGCCATTAATATCTGCTGAGCTCTCCGACGATCTTCTGGGCCTTGTAGGCGACGTAAATCGAAACGACGTATATCGAATTTCATATTGTTCATACTACAAAGTAGTATGTTTTGAACAAGGAACATAAAAAAGTTGCAGGAATCCCTCGATTTACGTCGCGGTTAGTTCCAAAAAAAGGCGACGTAAATCGTATGACGACGCAAATTGAAGTTAGAGGGAACAAAAAAGTTGACGACGTAAATCGAAACAACGTTAATCGAGGCGACGTACATAAATCGAAGGGTTACTGTAAAGTGAAAAGAATATCTTGCTTTGCTAAACATTTCCTTTAACAGAAAACTAATTTAATTATAGGTTTTAAATAATCTTTATTTTCTTTATTAAATACCTTTTTTTGTTTTTTTTTTGTTTTTGTAAGTATTGTTTTCCAATTAAATTCATTTGGTTTTAGATTTAGTTTTACTTTTGTTTTGTTTTTCATATTTTATTTTGTTTTTGTTTTTGTTTTTTTTTGTTTACTTTTAATATTTTATTTCTTTTTCGGGGAGTGTAGAATAGATAATTTTTTTGGGGTTTTTAATATAAACTTTTATCTCTATTTTATAAATTTCAATAATTATTTAATCATCAGTTTTCTTTAGTTTATTTAATAAATAAATAAAAAATAAATTTCTGTGTTACATTAACGGAATAATAATTTTAATAAAATATTCTGATTATAAAAAACTATACAAATTTAAATAAATAAAACAGATTAATTTAAACATTTATAATCTATTAAAGAGCATTGTATGAAAATGGACGTCAAGAGTGTTCCAAATGATATTCGGAATACAATGGGAATTTGTGCTGTTATGGATTCAAGTATAGAGGAATGAATATAGAGGTCTTGGATGTCAGGAACTCATATAAAATTTTCCAGCTTACTGCAGTGTCTTCCAGGAGGAAATCATTGCTATCCTCATGGCGATAAAATGACTGCCCAGTATCGAAGTATTTCACATAGGAGAATTGAAAATTCTATTTCCTGGCTAACGTTTCGTGGGCGCAAAAGCGAACATGTTCGAATGCTAGGTTGTAGCGACGAACGAACCTTAACCCAGCAAGGAGGAAACAGATGATTTTTCTCTTCCAAATTATCCTTAAAAAGGAAGCATAGTGACGCATGTCAACTGCAGAATTTAAGACTCGGTGGAGGGGAAAGAATGTGCTACCGCCGAGCATTTGCGCGTGACCTAGCGCATGTATAGTGGGAACTGCATTTTTGACATCCCTGGTGGAACTGTCTGTATTTAGGATATATAAGTGAGTCTGGCTGGCAAAGGATAAATGACTCTTTCTAATGGTATACTTTGTTACATTTTCAATATAATGGAAAGTGATAAACTATAAGGACCTAATAATTAAGCTCACGAGCTTTTCTGTTGCGGGACGCCATCTAGCTGAATCTAACCTAAATCTCGATACCGAGAACACAACACTGGACTGAAATTCACAATGTAGTCGCTGTAGACAGAGACAGCAGATACGTGGAGGCGATTGGTAGATGCAAATATTCGAGAACCATTTGGCTCGGATCAAATGGAATGAAGTTGTAAAGCCCCTACGTTCCTTTTAGGAACTATAAGAGAATGTATGAATACAAATATTCTTCTCAAAGAGGATTTTGTGTTATAAAACTGATATTGGCAAGAAGACATACTATTGTAAGGGACATCACTATTATGGAATATTAGATATGTATGGCCTTGTGTTTCGTCTAAGAATATCGAAACAATTTGATGAAATTCAAGGTTTAAGTGTGATTAAATTGTGCTGTGAAACTATGAATCTAGAGTTGGATGTGAAAAAGGAGTTTATCTGTTCTCTGGCATATGATACAATGATTTTAATAAATTATAATTTCATAGATAATAAAAAAGTTTCTAATAATTTGTATAAGAATCCATTTTCTCCTTTTTGTTTTATAATAATTTCATGAGTATAATTTAATTTATTGTAAGAATATGTATGTATTATTTTTTATAAAAAAGCCTTTAAATTTTATTATTGTAATTTGTAGTATATTTTTTTCTTTATTATTTTTTTTATTGTATTTTTACAAAGTTTTTGTGTTTTTTTTTTATAAACTAGATTTTTTAGATCTTTTTGATACTTCTTTCATGATTATATAGTTAGTATGTACGTATCGCATATTAAACATGTTCTATGCATTGTTTATTGTTGTTTTTATTTTAAATATTATTACTTGATTTGGTTTGTAATTAGTTTGTTTTTTTTTATTTATTAATTTTTATCTTTTGTTTGGCTAGCTACATAAAAACTCATTCACAGTCAGACAATTTCATTGATTTTTTTTTAATTTTTAAAGTTCATTTTTGTTTTCTAAATTTTATTTCGTTTACATATTTATTTCTTTAATACATTTTTATTATGTATTTTGCAAATACAATGCAATACAATACAAAAAAAAAAACATAATATTTTATTTATTTTTTTTATATTTTTTTTATTTATTTTTTTCTTATGTTTTGCTGAAATTTAAGAATATCTTAAATATTTTGCTTGGCCATGGGATTGGTTTTATAATGAATGCATTTCTTATTAAATTTTTATATTTTTTTTTTCAAATGAAAAAATGGGGGAGATTTATATATATGTACTCGCCTCGTAGTTACTTGTGTTACTTTTTAGTTTATTTCTCAAATACATATGCTTTTATTTTTATTATTTTTTTTTCATTTTTAAACTGAAGTATGTATGGCAGCAAATAGAATTTATATTTTATTGTTTTTATTTTCATTAGTTTTGCTTTTGGTTTTACTGTTTTCGCTTAAGTTTCATTTTTCTCTTAAACTTTTCAACACTGTACACTTTGTTGTTGTTGTATGGCTTTCTTTATATTCTTATAATTTCTTTAAGTGTAAATGCAATTTATTGATATCTTTTGTATTTCTAATATGTTGCATATTGGGGTTGGAGCGAAAATGTTAAGCGCTGAATAATTTCATTTTTTCTCCTGTATTGTTAATCGAGGTTAAGTTGCAAAAAAAAAAATACGTTCTCCATTGAGTTTACCTTGGATCAAATAAAATGAAGAATATAAACAGTAAGAAATATAAAAACAAACAATTGAAAATGTAAGGATGGCAGAGAGAAAAGCAATGGGACCAAAATTTAAAGAAGAGAATCACCTCCGAGATCCTAATAAAGGACAACTCTCCTGAATCCTGAATCCTGAATCGTCCCTGCATACCCCGGCAAAGACATTGAATGTGTTCAACTGTCTTAGACTCGCACACATTATCGCAAACTTTGCAGAAAAAGGGGTGTCTCTGTATTTCACACATTAGTATTTGCCTTAAGAACTCATTACCCAGTTTGAAAGCCCATTCTATCCCATTCCCTATCTGTCTTAGAACGGTTAAATCTGGGCACTATTGCAAGCCTGAAGATCCTAACCAGTAAAATACCAAGATGCATAGCACTCATTGACAGCCTTGGTTCATTGGTTGGCTTGTAAATGCGAACCGCCAATCTAAGATAAGCTAAAAAGCGAACAGAGGCTATTCATTTCCGAATAGTCGAGAATCCATAACGTAACGCAACGTAAACCCCAAAAAATTTGTCGCGTCACAAGGGCTGATCTATTCATAATGTTTTGCAAAACAATGCAGAAGAGTAGGGCTTATAGGATACAGCGATGTAGGCATTTAATGTTGTGATAGAGGCATTTAAGTAAAAGGACAGAACGAATAAATCAGAATAAATTCTGAGAATAATTGTTTTCTTACAATAAGAATGCCGGTAATTAAAGGGTCCGCCAAATAACTTTTTTATTTTTGAAAATGCTTTAAAAAAAAAAACTACTGAATATTTTCTCAAATTTCTTTTTTTTATTTGAAAGTACAATCCTTCCGGTTAATAATGGAAAATAATTTCATTCAAATGGCTGCCTCGGCTGGCCATGCACTAGCTTACTCCAGAAGATGCCGATTTTGGCAAAAAAAAAAAATCTTTTCAGATGAAGCTCATTTTGATCTTGGCGGGTATTTAAACAAGCAAAATTGTCGCATTTGGGGCACAGAAAACCGCGCGCATACATTGAAAAGCAGACGCACCTAAAACGAGTCACTGTTTGGTGCGGTGGCAAGGAGTGGCCGTTACAGTCAATGGCGATCGTTATCGGGCCATGTTGAACGAATTTTTGTTCACAAAAATTGAAGAGGAGGATATTGGCAACATTTGGTTCCAACAGGACGGCGCTACGTGCCACACAGCCGAAGCTACACTCGATGTTTTGCGCCCTGTTTTTGATCGCATTATCAGCCGCAGAGCTGATGTCGTTTAGCCACCTCGGAGCTGCGATTTGACACCGTTGGACTATTATTTGTGGGGTGCCGTCGAAGATAAGTGTTGCGCCGACAAGCCAGAGACAATTGACGCTTTAAAGGACAATATTCGTGGTGAAATACAGCTGCACACAATCGATAATGTGCTTAAAAATTGGACCGATCGTGTAGGCTACTGCATGGCCAGCCGAGGCAGCCATTTGAATGATATTATTTTCCATTATTAACCGGAAGGATTGTACTTTCAAATAAAAAAAGAAATTTTAGAAAATATTCAGTAGTCTTTTTTTTAAAGCATTTACAAAAAAAAAAAGTTATTTGGCGGACCCTTTAGAATCTACTATGCCATCTTAATATCAGCCTTGAAAACGAACTGCTTTTATTCTTTTAAACTGCAGAGTTGGGTTTAATTCACAATCACAAAAATCAGTAAAATTCATGAAACAAATTTCGCTCCACCCTATTGTATATGTCAGTATGAGGGCATGAGTTTTAAATTTCTTTTAATTTTTTTTTAATTTAAATCTTTTAATCTGTAAAGCAAGTGTTTTAACAAGTTTTTCTAAATATTTCATGGTAACGATCTTCAAAGTTATACTTTTCTTTTGTATATTTTTATTTTATTTTAATAACATTTTTATGAAAGTTTTTACAAATTAAGAGAAAAAAAAAGGAAATAAATTTTCTTCTTACTTTTTAGTTCTTTACTTTTTACTGAATTTCTATAATTTAAGAGGTGAGCTTATGGACGTTTAACATTTTATTTTTTAATATGTGGAACATGCTGTATTATTGTATACTTTTTTGTTGTTGTAAATTTTAGTTGATTTCTTATATAAATTTACATTTATTTCTTTGTAACAAATCGTTGTTGATAATAGTTTATAAAAAAACGGGGGCTGATGGGCTTTTTACATACAATTTTGATCATATTTTGAAATATAAAATTAAATAGAAAATATGTATAAAAAATTCTTCTGCCAAAAAGTCTGAGAGTAAATATAATTGTGGTGCCTATAGTTTAACGTCAATTTCCAACGGCTGATTTAAGATAATTTTACATGGCATTTACTTACTCTGAGGGTTTTATGTCAGAAGAATGCATTCTCGTAAGCCATTAAACAAAAGACACAACATAGCAATACTATCTGACACTCAGACCCCACCATTCGAGCTTTCGGCTGTTATGAGGTTAAATCGTAGATAATTTGGAACTGTTTGAGGAAACCTTGCTAGGTTACGGTTGACTCAAAGCACTCTTATTTAGATTGTAGATTCTGTGACGATGAGAATAAATCACCGTAACACATTCTTGAAAGCTGTGGTACATAAATGCGTACTAGGAAAATAACACCTCTTACCATTGTTGATACCGCACAGCAACCTTAAAATTTTCAGCGCAATTGACTTTGAGAAGATATGTGTAATAGGAGTACCATAAAAAGCTTGAAGGAAGTACAACGCACTGTTGATATATTGTCTGAGAATTTGGAGATAAGCACATCTGTACGTAAGATGAAAGCCACCTTAACTCAACAAATACATGATGAATTAGTGATTCAACATTTTAAAGCTGAGACAAAGGAATGGTAAATGGAGTGGACTGAATTGGACAAATTGTATCTAAAAAAGAAAGGCATTTTTCGAATTCACATTGTACTGGCTTAGCATATGAAATGGGGTATCTGGCAGTTGATAGTCTTCATCACAAAGAGATTGTTTTTGCTTAATGAGTTTAGGACGGCGACTAAGATTCGATGAGTTATGCTGTACAGCTGCAGTGTTAGTGTTTTGATTTGTAGGTGAATGACCATTAGTAGGGTGAGTATTAGTAGTGGTAACGGAAGATATTTGTGAACCCTGGCCAACGACTAGATGAGCATCTAAGAGTTGTGTGCTGTTCGTATTCTTATCGACGACATGCAATAATGGACCACCGAGACTTGGTACACTTGAACGTGAGCGTACAATTTGTCGTGGTGGTGGATTGAGTATACTACCTAGACTACGCGATTTTAAACCCGCCGATAAGGGCGGATCAGTAAAATCTTCAAAGTCTTCTAAACGCCGCAATTCGATGGGTAAATCTTTTGCGTCTACTGTCTACCGTCTAATGTCGTTTTTCGTATCTTTCGATGTCCAGAAGTCAAGGAACCAAGCATGCTTTCGGCCGCCAGCCAATTTCTGAAAGGGAAAGTAAAGGCATTTTCATCAGCAACCATTTTCTTGGGGTTTTTTTTTTCGGTGGCAGTGGCATAAAAAATACTTGTTATTGTTTTTAAATAATGAATAAAAACTGATTTTTCATCTATGCAATGTATTTTTCCAATTAAAGTTCCAATTGTTTCATCTCCTGCTTTTTCGCATAATTTCCTATTTCCAAATTTGAGGGTAAGGCTCGTTGGTAAAAGGTTTTGCAAGCAATGAACCACCAAAGTGTCAGGTTATTAAAAGAAGCTCTAATTTTAAACCAAATGTCCATTAAAGGAGATGATTTCTTTATTAGGTTGGCTTGTGACTGGTTTGAATTCGTACTTTTAATTAATTTAATTTAAAGTTTGTATATAATTTTTGTTAAAAAATATGATCAAAATTTGTTTTGTAGTTAATTTCTAAAAATATACGTATAAAATAATATTTAAAATAAAATTGTTTTTTTTAAGCCATGTTAAGTTCACTGTAAGTTAAATTTAATTAATAAAAAGTAATTTATTTATATATACAAGTCAAGTTATAATATTAAATGAGAAAAATAACAAAAAAAAAAGTAAAAAAAATGAATCTTATAATTATTATGCATATATGTATGTATATATATTTAACATTTCATAAAATCAGCAATAAGTTTAAACGTTTATTAAACGTTTATTAAATTCAATTGTCAAGTTTATTAATACATATTTATTTATTTCATGTTTTTTTATTTATTTATTTATTTTCGTTATACTTTTAATGCTTTTATTATATAATAAATATTTATTTAAATAAATTTATAAATTACTTATTGTAGTTATTTAGGGATATACATACATATGTATGTATGTATGTCTTGTTATAGTAGTATTATATGCTAAAAAAAATTTTTAAATTTTTTGCAATTCCTTTTTGAACCTTTTTTTTCAAGTATTTATTTTTATTTATTTTTCTTAATGATGTATTTTTTATTAAATTTCCTATATGTATAACATTTTTATATTTAAATATTTATGATTTTCTTAATTTATTTATACCTTTCATTTTAGAAGTCATTTCTTTTTATCTTGTAAGTGATAGACTTTTCTTATTTATAAACATTTTAATGAAAAAAAAAAAAAAACAAAAATGTTTTCTTTTTTTTATTTAAGTTTTTTTATTTATTTTTTTTTTATTGTTCAAAGAAATTTTAATGGCTTTTTAACTTTTCTAAAATTTTAATTTGAAATATTTTAACATTTATTTTTACCAAATTGTTTGGTCCATTTGCTTAATATCGATATAAATTGAGAAAAGTTATCAATTTGACTTAACATTAAAAGAGTAACTTGATTCTTTTTATAATTATTACAACAAATTGTGTGTGTGTGTATCTGAGTTACAATAGAACCCAAGTAAGCTAAGCCCGTTGAGACGGCTGCCAAAAACCTAACCAAACCTAACCTAAAGGTCAGTTGATTTCAGCAATTATTTCGTAGAAAATCAAATTTAAATTTTTTTTTTTAAATTTCTTTGTTTTTATCATTTGTATTTTACTAATTAAAACATTAACCCTTTGCACTCGACTGTCCCCTCTGAGGGGACAACGTAAGTCTAGCATATTACTCGGTTGTCCCCTCTGAGGGGACATGATAATTTGTTAGCGATTACGGACAAGGAAATTATTTCACCACGTGTTCTCCAGTAGTTTTCTGTTACGGCAATAAAGAAATCCGATAACCGAGAGAGGAAATGTACAAGATCTCAGTTCGTACTGAAGCATCGAATAGAAAAGATCTCTGCAGTAATAAGACAGTGTTGTGGTTTCGTGATTTACCGTTAGTTGTTCCCAAGGTATTTTTTACTCGTAACGTAAAAAAACAAAATTTTACGTAAACCAAAATTTTCATCAAAGGATAGTGGCATATAAAGGGTGTTTTTTTATAGAGGTATAGAGCTTTAAGTTGCAATAAAACAACGATGGATTATTCGATTGACATGAATTTTATTTATCCGAAAGATAATCTTGTGGCATTACATTTTAAATATGATTTCTGGCATATGACCGCCACGGCTGGCGCGGATGTAGTCCAATCTGGACGTCCAATTTTCGATGTCTTTTTCCAACATTTGTGGCCGTATATCGGCAATAATACGGCGAATGTTGTCTTTCAAATGGTCAAGCGTTTGTGGCTTTACCGCATAGACCAATGACTTTACATAGCCCCATAGAAAGTAGTCTAGCGGTGTTAAATCACAAGATCTTGGAGGCCAATTCACAGGTCCAAAACGTGATATTAGGCGGTCACCAAACATGTCTTTCAATAAATCTATTGTGGCACGAGCTGTGTGACATGTTGCGCCGTCTTGTTGAAACCACATCTCCTGGACATCATGGTTATTCAATTCAGGAATGAAAAAGTTAGTAATCATGGCTCAATACCGATCACCATTGACTGTAACGCTGTGGTCACCATCGTTTTTGAAAAAGTACGGACCAATGATTCCACCAGCCCATAAAGCGCACCAAACAGTCAGTTTTTCTGGATGTAACGGTGTTTCCACACACACTTGAGGATTACCTTCACTCCAAATGCGGCAGTTTTGTTTGTTGACGTAGCCATTCCACCAGAAGTGCGCTTCATCACTAAACAAAATTCGCTTATGAAAATCGGGAACAACGGTAATCTCGTTTTGGGCCCATTCGACGAATCTACGCCTTACTTGATGATCGTTTGGCTTCAAATCTTGCGCGATACGTTTTCCGCACAGAACCATTATTTTCGAAATAAAATTGCACTATTTGCAAGCGTTGTTCAGGCGTGAGTCTATTCATGATGAATTGCCAAACCAAACTGAGAATAAATCACTTGACAGCTGTTAAATCGGTCGCCATCTTGAAAAGTAATGCCAACTTAAAGTTCTATACCTCTATAAAAAACACCCTTTAGAAAGAATAAATTACACTTCTTGCGTGGAAGGATAAAAGAACTGTCACAACGCTAAGTAATTATAACAACTTTTTTGTATTTTTTTTTGTAAATACATATGTATTCTTCAATGTCCACAAATTCATATAAAACAAATTTTCTTACAATTCCTTACTTGGTTCTAAAATTATACTGTATAATATCACGTTTACAGCATGTACGTTTTCGTTAAAAAATGGCGTCGAGTTGCTGGTAGCTAACGTTCGAAACGGTGCCGAGTACAAAGGGTTAAAATGTAATGAATTTTGTAACAATTGTAATTGCAACCATTAGTAAGAATACAAGGAAAAACGAATTATTTGGAAATTCATTTAAAAATAATGAAGAATTTATTGTGAAATTTAATTAACAAATAAACAAAAAGAAAACAAAAATAAAAATATTGTTAAAATGCTTCAGAGACTAGAATAGAAGAAAAAAAAAAAAACAAACATAATATAACACACATACACACACACGCACTGGCATTTTATAAATATTTCATTAGAAAAACTTTATATGTACAAACATACACTGTATATAACAAAAATTAAATTATTTTCAAAGAAAGAATAATTTTCATCTCTGTATACATATTAATTTTAAAGAAATTTTGCTCTTAAATTTATAAAAAAAAAAAATTTTTTTTAAATTTATTGGCCTTATGCTAACATACAAATAAATCTGTATATATGTATGTATATTTGAGCTGTTTTCTATGTATATATATATGTATTCTATTTTCCTTATATACTTACATATGTATGTATGTATGTATGCCAACTGAAATGTAATAGAAATTTAATTGTAATTTCCATTTTTTTTAAGTATACAATCGATTTCTGGTAAAAAGAAAATTTTCCTTTTTGTGCAGTTTTGTTTGCATTTGAATGAAGAATGGAAAACTCTATCCAACCAACCACTCAAATTGTCCATACTTGCACTTTTTCGGCAACCACACACCAACTGGCCCGCTCGTAATATGAGGAGACTATGTGAAGACTGGCAACGTGATGATTAATGAGGGCATCAAGTTCACCCTCACGAAACACGTGATAGTAACGATGGTGTGTGGTGGCGCCACCTTGTGATGGACTATCAAGTGAAGTGGTTGAGCTATTTGAATGCTCCCAAGATTCGGTTGATTGATTACGATTTTGCATGGTCGCTGTCGTCGTTGTGTTGGCGGTCGTAGTATTTGTAACATTTTCTTCAACCGTACAGTTTTTCGTGGCTGCTGCTATTGTTGCAGTGTCCACTTCTTCGTCTTTCTTGATCATTGTTGGCTGTTCTACGTCTTCAGTATCTACTTCATCTTCATCTTCTTCAAGTATAACATCATGTTCCACTTCTTCCAGTTCCTCTTCTTCATCATTATTAACCGACGAGGAATCCTCATCTTGCAGCAAATAAGCCGTTTCAGGATGCAGATTATTATGTAAATGCCTCTTATAATTGAATTTGGAAATTTTACAATTTTCGTACAACTGCAAAGTGTAGCTGCGTTCGTTTTCCTCTTCGTCTTCATCCTCGTCCTCTTCGTGTATTGTAAAACTTCTGGTTTGTGAGGATAGGGATGACGTGGACGAAGAATTAGGCGACTGATTAAGGCTAGGCTGTGTGGATAGATTGGCCAACATAAGACGACGTTCTCGCAGTTCATCTCTTAAGGCTGCCAAATCTTTCTCACCACCATTACGTTTGCGTGTTAAGGCGTAGGCATCTTCATAGAACTCCTCACTAACCTCTACAATATTAGTTTCCATTTTATTTTGATTTTTGTCTTCCAATTCACGCATCAACTGGGCACTTAATTGTTCAGCAAACTCTTGACAATCTTGTGGCTGATTCGCTTGCATTTGGCCACCATATTTACTTGGCAATATATCGGATTTATCCTCATTCACAATCATGTTGTTATCATTTCCACTCTCTAAAATATTATTTTCACTTTTCGCTTCACTCTCATTGGGTGTTACATCTTTGGCTTGATCTAAACTGGGTGCCGTGGTAAGATTGTTTGAACGTGGTGCGCTTATAACACTGTCCACTGAATCGGGTGAGGATGGCTCACTCGAGTCACTATCCAAATCATCGGTGGCCGGATTAAATAGTTCCAAAGACATTAGTTTGGGTATAGTGGCCACAGCACTACCTGTTGTGGTGGTGCGTCGTACTATAGGAAAACTTTGCCTTGAAATTTGCAAAGACTGTTGGCGTCGAAATTTCGGTATGGGCGGCAAATCCTTAATCGTTTGCCGTGTTATCTTCATTTCCATTTCTTTTTTGTTGTCGACCTTATTTTCAACAACAAGTTTTTGTTTCAGTTCTTGCTGTTGCTGTAGATCTTTGGTTTCCTGCTGCTTAATGTGGGCCTCATCGAAATTGAATCGGGTTTTATTGCCACTATTCACCGGCAGCTTTTCTTCGTTTTGATTTTCCATTAAGGAACTTTTAGCTGCTGGCGGTGTAAACATGGCCATGGCTGCTACAACGGCAGGCACAGTTTGGGGTGGTGATGTAACAGTTGTTTGGGCTGCTGCCGGGGAATGAGCCGGTGTGGGAGGGCAGGGCATTATAAGTGGCGAAGTTGGCACTGATGATATACGTTGACCATTTACATCGACTTTACAACATTGGCCCAGTTTAGACTGGGTAGACTTAACACAGTTTGTTTGGCAGCAGGTCTTATGTACATGACAGCCGCCCCCATTACTGGATGAAGAGTTACTGGAACTCGAATTGGAATTTTGATGTTGCTTTTGATAATTCAATTGTTGTTGGTGTTGCTCCGGCTTGGGTATAAAAATAACTGAAGCAAAGCTATCCTCGGATTCTATGCTAGTGTCTGACTGTAGGCTACTATCTTTGGAAGAGTCGGAACCCGATTCTCGTGAATGCCTTCTAGTCTTGTCTTCTTCTCCTGCATTAATGCACTGGGTACAGGTCTGGTGATAGGTCTGGCAATAGCAGGCCGTATTGGCGCAATCCACATTCTTGCAAATCGTTACAGGGCCAGCAAATTTATTGGCATTATTTTGCCTATGCAGCAGGTGCTGTAAATGGGTTTGAAAGTTAGTTACCAAAGGCGAGTGCTGCTGCTGCTGCTGCTGCTGTTGTTGTTGTTGTTGATAGTAGTGGTGATGGTGATGATGATGTTCATGCATACAGATATTGCCCTTTGGGGATTTGGCAATATTTTGTTGCGCTGCTGGTGTCTTCTCTTCCGGTGTGGTCTTTAAATTTTGCATTATTTTGTTGATACCCGTTTTGGTTACCCGCTCCAAACTGCCAGTGGAACTTTTGATTTTACTAGTGAAACCTTCTCGTATAACCTGTAATCTCTTTGAGAATAAGGCCGAACGACAGAGAAACGCTTCATTGAGTGACATTTGCTTTTGTATGCGTTTACGTACTCTTTCCTTTTCTCTTATCCTATTGCCGGCCATTAGTTCTTCGTTTAAAGAGCTTTGCTTACGCATTTGGCGGGTGGTCAGATGTTGGCCCGGTAACGATTGCTGTTTGGCAAAGAGCGTATGGGTAACACCATTCGAATTCACATTATACTGGCTTAGCATATGAAATGGGGTATCTGGCAGTTGATAGTCTTCATCACAAAGAGATTGTTTTTGCTTAATGAGTTTAGGACGGCGACTAAGATTCGATGAGTTATGCTGTACAGCTGCAGTGTTAGTGTTTTGATTTGTAGGCGAATGACCATTAGTAGGGTGAGTATTATTAGTGGTAACGGAAGATATTTGTGAACCCTGGCCAACGACTAGATGAGCATCTAAGAGTTGTGTGCTGTTCGTATTCTTATCGACGACATGCAATAATGGACCACCGAGACTTGGTACACTTGAACGTGAGCGTACAATTTGTCGTGGTGGTGGATTGAGTATACTACCTAGACTACGCGATTTTAAACCCGCCGATAAGGGCGGATCTGTAAAATCTTCAAAGTCTTCTAAACGACGCAATTCGATGGGTAAATCTTTTGCGTCTTCATAATCTAAACTACTGTCGTTTTTCGTATCTTTCGATGTCCAGGAGTCCAGGAACCAGGCATGCTTTCGGCCGCCAGCCAATTTCTGAAAGGGAAAAAGGGAAGTACTTATTGGAAATAAATGAAAATTGGAGAAAAACTTGTTTTTTATAAAACAGTTGCATCTTAAATGAAGTGACAGTTTTGAGTTACATTTTCCAATGCTGTCTTTAAGTTTTAAAAGCACTTTTTGTAAAAAGTGCTTTTTGTTACATAAGTACTTTTTATAAATAAAGAAAAAATACTCTTTAGTACTATAAAGTACTTTTGGTAATACAAAGTACTTTTTGGAAGTGAAAATTATTTCTGAAAGAGTATTTTTGGAAGTAGAAAGTTTTGTAAGTAAAAAGTACTTTTATGACGCAAAAAGTTCTGTTTGCAAGTACTAAGTACTTTCGAAAAATATTTTTTAGTAATGCAAAGTACTTTTTGGAAATTCAAAGTACTTTGTTTTTGAAAGTACAAGTTGCTTCTTGAAAGAAAATGTACTTTTTTGAAGTCAAAAGTATTTCTTGGATGTACAAAGTACTTTTCGGCAAACTACGTTTGAAAATGAAATGTTTTAAAAAGTAAAAAATACTTTTTACAAGTAAAAAATTCTTTTCGGAAGTAGAAACTACTTTTTGAAAAAAAAAAACTTAAAAAGTATTTTTTGTAACTAAAAAGTACTGGAAGTAAAAAATACTTTTTGGAACTAAAGAGTACTTTTTGTAAGTACATATTTAAATCATTTACAAATTTTTCACACTTGCCAACTAACCTGTATGGCCCTCCTTACGAAACTATAACAGGATTCTCCAGGCGAAGAGGAGGACAAACTCGAACTATCACCATCGCCCGCTGAGCGGCTTGAATTCGTTGAATCCTCTGTATAGGCATGATAGGGTGGTAAAAAGTCTTCATCATCTTCTTCATCGGAATAATTAAAATTTCGATTTTTAGGTGGTTGCCAGGGTATTAAAACATCCTGTGACTCGAACCGTCTATGACGTTGCTCTAATGCCCACACAGTAATAACAACTCGACCACCAATACGCAAAATACGAGCTAATTCTCTCAAGGCATTTACTCTACGTTCGGTGGTGGCAAAATGATGGACCACAGCTATGGATAAGACAGCATCAAACGATTCATCTCGGAATGGTAATTCAAGATTATCACATAATGCAACCTACAACAACAAAAACGGAAGAAAAGAAGAAAAGAGAGAGAGATAGAGAGAGAGAGAGAATAAATGAACACATATTTTATTGTCATGCTAATTAAAGTGTATTATAAATGGCGAGTTTATAAATAAAATAAGAGCATAATAGAATCTACACATGCACCCACACAGCATGTATAGCTGCAGAGAGCTACAGGACACAGTAAAAGACATTTTTAGTATTTATGGCTGTAAGGATGTATATGTACATATGTATGTATGTGTGTGACATCCAATCTAAAAAGGATTTTTCTGTTTGAGTCAGAAAAATTGCATAGTACTTGCAAGCGATATGCCTTTACAATACTAAACATTTTTCTCTAGTAAAGCCAGAGCCAGAGCCAGAGCCAGAGCCAGAGCCAGAGCCAAAATAAGAAAATAGGAAATTTATGCAGTTGTGTGGGTGTTAAGTTTAATATAATAACTTGAACTATATTTTTTTCCTTCTTCTAATGTTACTGTTACTGTTATTGTTGTTTCTGTTGTTGTTTATTGTATACTATAACTGTAACTGTAACTAAATATGAAACAAAATTTGTTTTTTCTGCTGTTTCTTCCTCTAACCATATGGGAATTTTGTACATTGCATTGAGCTTAGGGACAACATCCGTTTCCGTTGTTTGAATATTTTTGCAATGGAAAGTTTTCATTTTTTTTCTTGTATGTTTCCCGTTATTCATGTTGTGCTTTGTATGTTCCTCTTATTAGTTCTGCATTTCATAGTCACATACACATTATTAAGGCATTCAAATAATACTTGGAAAACAAAAAACAATAAAAAAGGAAACGAGAAAATTTAATTCACTTTTAAATTATGCTGTGATAATAAATTTAAAATATTTATTTTGAAGACTTCAACTATTTTAATTCATTAAGATTCATTAAATTTTTAAACTTAATTTTCTGCTTATCTGATTTGCTAATGAAGTAATACTTCTTATGCATGCATGACAGAAAAAAAATAATCGACGCTGGACCTTATACAGATAGCCGCAATTAGAGTTGAGATTATCAAGAAGAAGAAGACCGGAGTAGCTCATTTTAAAAATTGATAAGTAAGTTAACAGTAGATTCGGGAAAAAAAGCTATTGCTTCACTCAGACAGACCAACCTAAAAAAGAGCGTTAAGCGTTGCATTGATTAGCGTCCAGTGTTGACTCTGAGATGACGTATGACGTGTGATCAAAAGTAATTCTAACCTAACTTTTCAAAAATATACAAACAGAAATGAATGCCTCGGTTAAAGTGAAATCATTTAAAATACCATTGCTTTTATACAAGAAGCAGAACCAACCTCACTCTTTAACACACATACATACGTACATAATTGGTCATTGCAACCCTTCAGTCAGGATTTCGAACTAGCTTCTCACACCATGTTATGTTGTGTGTGTTAATTTTATACATGAATGGCGGGACCTACAATTTAAAGCCGACTCCGAATGACAGACTTTGCTGAGAGGAATTCACCGAAGAAATTTTTTTCTTATTTGTCTCACGTTTAATAGCCATCACACTACCTAGTAGAATACGGCGACTTCAAAATCGAAAACGCGATTAACGCGCTGTCAAAATCGAATTTTCTGATTATAAAGCCTCGACGCCGCGTTACTTTGGAATTTTTGACCTTTAAAGCTCTGATATGGGTTTGAAGCTGAGTAACTTTTAGGACATGAATATGAAAGCAAGTATTTAGGGAATGTAGGGAATATGTAAGACACCATTTTGCTTCTATGGAACTCAATTTAGTTTTCCCTGTTAGTCTTTTGGCGGACCTAAGCAGTTTTTATCTTCTTTGTCAAAGGCACCACTTTTGAACCAAAAAAAACAATAACTTGAACGTTGAAATCGATGAAAGATGTACAGCATAAAGATGTACAGTGTGCAATTGATGTGTATCATCAGTTTTTTTTTTTTTTTTTTTTTTTTTTTTTGAAGAAAAAATCAAACATTTCCTTTTACAAAAGATGCATTGGCGTTGCCATATTTTGTAAAAAGAAAAAAAAAAACATTTTTTGGTATTAAATGACAGAAGTTATGTTAAAGACATAAATCATGTGTAAAATAAATGTCAATAGCATACTTTTAAATTATAAATACATACATAATTGGCCATTACAACCCTTCAGTTAGGCTTACGACCAAGTTTGTCACACCACTTATGTTGTGTGTGTTAATTTTATACATGAGTGATGAGACCTACAGTTTAAAGTCGACTCCGAATGTCAGCTTTTTTTGAGAAACTTTTCATAGCCATTTTTATTTACTCTCAGAGTTTTTGCCAGAAATCAGCTGAGAGGAAGTCGCCGAAGAAATACTTTTTGTATTTTGTTTTGATATCTGGACTGGGGTTTGAACCCTGGCTTTACGTTTAATAAGCCAACACACTACTTACTAGACTACGTCGACTTCAATTTTAAATTATGCACTCACTTAAGCATTAAAAGCACTCAAAAAGCATTAAGGCCTCCACTTAACCGTTAAAAAAACGTTATTATTATGGAAAATAGTAAAACAAAACAACCCACGATTTTCTTAATTACAAAAATTACTTCAAAATTTTCTTTTAATTTCCATTAGACGTCTGTCTGCCTATGTGTCTTTGCTATTTCGTTCTGTTTTGTTCTGTTCTTTTAAGACTCCTGCAGTAGCATAAAATGAAAACTTTACAGGAATTTTGCATTGTTGAGTTCGTTTTAATTGCCGGATAAATTTCAATTAGACAAAGAATCTTTTGCTAACAAGCTCCAGTTAGAAAAATAACTGCAAACTAATATAGGACATGTAACTCATGCCTCAAGTGGTAACAAATGTAAGCATAAGATTTGTTTACCCAGTTGTTTAGTGTATTGCATGCATCATGTATGCTTTCAACTACATGTAATACAGATATACACATCTACTATACTCCTTATGCCATTGTGTATGTGTATACAACGTGCCTGTATAATCAAGTGTTTGTTTCACTTTTTTTTTCTCCAGGAAACAGAAAAAAAAACAACAGAAACAAACAAGACTTGTTACAGTAAATAAGAAGCTAATCTAAGCAATACACAACAATAACAACAAACAACAATTGCTACAACAACAATAATAACAAATCAAATAATAGCAACAACATTTCTACTCCTCTCTACTCATACGAACAATACATTTCGTTTCGTTTTTCGTTTTATGCTGTGCACAAAAGAATTGCTGTGAGTGGCAAAGACAGAAGAAGAAGAAGCAACCAGCATCAGTAGTCAGTATTAATGAACATTACACGTGTCGTTAACCATGTATGGACTGCTTGAAATCGTTTTACACTCACGCAATCGTGTCTAGAATAACAGAAGGAAGAACATGCATAAACATGATGCTGCAAAAAACCAACACTTTTTATGTTTCAGGATACTTGTACATCCATGTACACGCGTCTACATACAATAGCATGTACAATATATCGCATAATGATTGTATGCATTTGAGCAGAGTACAGTAGAGACTAATTAAAGCAATTTGTGTGTCTTAATGGTAGAAAAAAATCACACGTACTTTTGTGTTTTGAGCGCTATTTACTAAATTGATGGCGTTCTTTGAACAAATTATTGATGGTTTTGGCTTTAAATGCCTAGGCACAGGTGAATTTGTCATGCTCCACATAAAGTTTTCTTCGTATTTATATTAGAGATCTGTTTACTTCATATCTGAAGTCATTGTCATAGCTTTATAACTCAGGACGAGCTTTAGTCTCTGGGCTAAATAGAAACTTATCCTTGAGGGAAGGTAAATTGTTTGAGAACATTTTCCTTTGTGATATTAATTCTTAAAAAGCGAAACATTTCTAATTAGCCAACAGCTGCTGTGTATGTTTATCAAAGCGTGATTTTAATTAAATGTTTCCAAGCATTAGACGTGAAATATCAATGGGGGTAGTTAGTTAAAGGCATCTATCAGTATGTACAATGATCTCTCTATAGGTGTCTGTTTCTCCGTATTTATCCATAGCATTGCAAAAAAGGGTTGAACGGCTGTTGTTGTTGTTGTTGCTATTACTGTAATACAGTTATTCTATCGTTGTCTGTTACGTCTGTCCAACTCTCGTCTTTTATTGTGTTTCCCATTGCCACTTGTGTTTACAATGAGTGCTCAAGCAAACAATGCACTTTAAAGAAAATTAGGACTGTAACCTGAGGGTAATATGCGGCATTTCTACATCTTTCATTTGTCTTAGGAACCAGCAGCATAAAGAGAGCAAGAGAGAGTGGGAGAAAAGGGTAAAGTTGGTCGTTTACGTTATGGCATTTCAGCTTTGGAGTATGAATAGATGAGATGGCATTTTAGATGGACTTAGGACCGTCTAAGCAAGAACTTATGAGTCAAGTATTTTATAGCAGCTTGATCAAGTGTAAGACAGTTTTTCATTTTTCAGCTATTGTCTCCTGCAAGAGTGAGTAAAGAAATTCGGATCTACAGTGCGGAATGCAGACGAATACTGTGCTAATGTATAATCTTACTTGCCAGATTCATATGACCTTAATTGGATAGAAAGTTTGCCAATCAACTGTTTAAACCAGACCTTATGAACATTTCTGTCATTGTATCTATCCTCTTGGGTCGTTGTGTAATGCGTAGCCATGCAGACAGACTTTTCTTATCTGCTGATGACTTCTGCAGAGGTTGTCGATCGTTGGAACGGCAATAATGCCAATGCCCATGTCTCAGTCTCAATGCCTATTTGTCTCAGTTGGCTATCTGATAAATAATCAGTGGACTTATTAAGCTTTAGGTTTGTTTGTAAGCTTGAATGTTAGGGAGTTTGTTTTAATGCGAACTTCTGATGCTGATTGTCGATACCGGTTAATCAGGACTTGTTAGTTATGTATTCGATTCATGTGATATCCCAATACATTGCTCTTTGAGCTCAAGAGAATTTTGATTTCGATAAGGCTGCTACTTTCCCTTATTCTTTGCTACTAATTATATTATCTCCTTCATTACTTCTCTCAGTATACCATAGGTAGGTAGGTAGGTAAAATCCAAGAAAATTTTTTGGATAGACTCACTTAGGCCGCATTGGGCCCATTGTGCTACCACAGTCATCCGTTATCCCCCAGTCTCGAAACCATTCGGAGCTCCTGATGAAGCGATTCAGGCTGCCAATGTCAATCCCTGACAGTTCCTCCAGATCATCCATGTAAAGGGTGTTTTTTATAGAGGTATAGAACTTTAAGTTGTAATAAAACAACAATGGATTATTCGATTGACATGAATTTTATTTATCCGAAAGATAATCTTGTGGCATTACATTTTAAATATGATTTCTGGCATATGACCGCCACGGCTGGCGCGGATGCAGTCCAATCTGGACGTCCAATTTTCAATGACTTTTTTCAACATTTGTGGCCGTATATCGGCAATAATACGGCGAATGTTGTCTTCCAAATGGTCAAGCGTTTGTGGCTTTACCGCATAGACCAATGACTTTACATAGCCCCACAGAAAGTAGTCTAGCGGTGTTAAATCACAAGATCTTGGAGGCCAATTCACAGGTCCAAAACGTGAAATTAGGCGGTCACCAAACGTGTCTTTCAATAAATCTATTGTGGCACGAGCTGTGTGACATGTTGCACCGTCTTGTTGAAACCACATCTCCTGGACATCATGGTTATTCAATTCAGGAATGAAAAAGTTAGTAATCATGGCTCTATACCGATCACCATTGACTGTAACGTTCTGGCCACCATCGTTTTTGAAAAAGTACGGACCAATGAGTCCACCAGCCCCTAAAGTGCACCAAACGGTCAGTTTTTCTGGATGTAACGGTGTTTCCACATACACTTGAGGATTACCTTCACTCCAAATGCGGCAGTTTTGTTTGTTGACGTAGCCATTCAACCAGAAGTGCGCTTCATCGCTAAACAAAATTCGCTTATGAAAATCGGGAACAACGGTAATCTCGTTTTCTGCCCATTCGACGAATCTACGCCTTACTTGATGATCGTTTGGCTTTAAATCTTGCACGAGTTGGATTTTGTAAGCACGCAAACCAAGATCCTTCCGCAAAATCTTCCATAAAGTGGATGGACACAGATCCAATTCCTGTGCTCGATGGCGGATGGACTCATTCGGGTCTTCCTCAATGCTACGCTCTACAGCAGCAATAGCTTCTTCTGTACGCACCGTACAGCGTCTCTGGGGATGCGAGTTATCAATAATAAGAGTAAACGTGGTGCGAAAACGTTCCATGGTTAATCGAATTAACTGCTCTGATGGACGATTTTGTCGACGATAAAATGGACGTAGTGCGCGATACGTTTTCCGCACAGAACCATTATTTTCGAAATAAAATTGCACTATTTGCAAGCGTTGTTCAGGCGTGAGTCTATTCATGATGAATTGCCAAACCAAACTGACAATAAATCACTTGACAGCTGTTAAATCGGTCGCCATCTTGAAAAGTAATGCCAACTTAAAGTTCTATACCTCTATAAAAAACACCCTTTAGAAAGTAACCAAGTACTTCCTTCTCCTTTGGCAAAGAGCCGGGCATGTACCCAGCAGATGAGGGACAGTCTCCTCTTCTTCCTCATCTCTGCATCTTCTGCATAAGTCGTTAGCAAGGTGTCCAAGACCAATGCGCCTCGCATGCGTACCCATAATGCAATGCCCCGTAATGACACCGACTACTACACTGAGCGCGCCTCTTTGGAGTTTAAGTAGACTCATTGTGCGCCCCTCATCCAGCCTTGGCCGGATTTTACGAGCCGTTCTACCCGTGTCCGAGGCCGCCCACCTGTCGTTGACGGAATCGACGATCGCATTATCAATTATGAGCTTGCAGGTCCTCGTAGGTATGCCCAGATTCGAGAACTCATTGGAGAGTTCGATGGTCGTGCCCCGCCTGGCAAGTTCATCAGCTCAACAGTTACACGGAATACCACTGTGCCTCGGTATCCATACAATATGGATGTCATATCGTTCCGCTATCTCGTCGAGATATCTGCGACAGCCGTACGCCGTCTTGGAGTTCATCACATTAGAACTCAGAGCCTTGATAGCCGCCTGGCTATCAGAAAGTATGGTCAGTATACCATTAGAATCGGCACATTTCCAGTTCTTAAGTGGGCAATGAAAAATGCCGTGTTCCATTGATTGTTCATTTATTTAATTCACAGTCAATTTAATTAATAATTCACTAATTTCAGTAATTCACTTACTTTAAATGTTTTTAATTATAAAATCACTAACTTCTCTACTGCTTTAGTTAGCTATTTGCCAGTTGACTAATTAAAGTAAAAAGTCTCTCTCCAGCTGAATTAATTTAATTCGATTTAATTGTATCAACTGATCAATTAAATACTTTTCATTGGCAATTATTCATTGTCTTTTATACATTAAGAAATAGCAGGCACGCCACTTGGTTAACTTCCCTATTTTCTTCACAGAGGTCTTACTCGGTGCCCTAGCGTTCAATTCAATTTTAACCACACATTTCCTGCTACAATCACAATTACAATACATCTACAATTACAATTATAAACTTAACATTTCCACACACATGGTGTACATGTGTATAAGTACAGCTGAGTGTGTACTGTATGTCAGTGATGTGCAGTGCATAATTGTTATAAAGTTTAAAGGAAAATTAAATGCTTTTTAGCACAGTTTGTTTGTGTTTTTTTATTCTCGTATTTTTTGTTATGAAAACTGTTGTTAATCAGTATTTACTTGCACATTTAACACATTCCACACACAACACACACCACACAGGCGAACAAACATTGGAGACCTTCAAACCAACACATACAGGCAGGCAGGCAGGCAGGCAGGCATTGCAAAATATAGGAGAGTAAGTGAGCAAAAGAAAAAGAACAATTACAACGAAAGCATTGAACCATTGATAAGAGCTCAAGAGCCATGCTGTCTGTTTTTGTGTGCAATGCCATCGATTTTAATTCTTTTCAAATTAAATTTATGCTGCAACAACAACAAACACAATGATTTGTGTATTTAAAATTGTAACAACATTTGTGATTGGATGCTTAAGCGTGTGAGAAAAAGAGATAGAGATAGGGATAGAGAAAGTGGGCCGAAAAACCTTGATTAAATATAAAGCAGTAAAGGGGTTGGGGGGAGGTAGGATAGAGAAGTAAAAAAGCAAATGACAATTAAATGCAAACAAAACAGTTTGTTATGCTCGTACGTACAGTGTGCAACGCTGATACGGTTTGTTGCCTGTATCGGTGGCATTTAAAAGGTGTGCTATTGTTGTTGTTCTGGTTGTCAACTATTGTAGACGTGAATGAACGAATGAATGATACTTTTTTTTGTTTGTTTGCTTGTTGTTGTTTCTGTTTTTTTTGCTGAAAGTTACAATATTACAATTTTATTATTACCAACGACGACGACGACGACGACAACAACAAACAATTGTTTTTATGCCATCAGCAATATCATGATAATACCATACAAGGATAACTGCAGCAGTGATGTGGTAATGAGAAAACAAGTTTAACAACGACTAGCACTAAACATGCTAAAGTTGGAAGACATATCAAAATCGTATCTATACACATACATACATAATTGGTCATTACAACCCTTCAGTCAGGATTATGGACCTAGTTTCTCACACCACTTATGTTGTGAGTGTTAATTTTATACATGAGGGGCGGGCAGCTACAGTTCAAAGTCGATTCCGAACGACAGAGATTTACTCTCTGTGCACCCACATAGCTATTGAAGAGAGATGTTGCAAAGAACTTTAAACGTGAGAGCTGAATGAATGAGTGTCTCGTTTCGAGAGGAGTTTCCACAGGTTAAAGGGTACACCCATTTCTTTCTGCAAGCATATCGATAGTACAATGTATGCCGCTAGAAGTTTGGACACAGAGTGGCGTGATAGCAGGGTCTTGTCGCTGTCATGCTGAGACTAAAGGGCTTTTGACATAACACAGAAGGAAATAGAACACCACTTATTCTGTGCTGAGCCATGGTTTGCTGCTAGACAACTGCCTTAAAACACCATGTGTCCGAGTAGGAGGTGATAGATTCCAAATCAATGAAGTGCCTCATAGCAATTTCTCAGCTCTTTCAATTTCAACGATCTCTCTGTGATCAATGAAGTGCCTCATAGGAATTGTGCAGCCCCTTAATTTCAACGATATCTCTATGTTCCGGGATGGAGATTAAGGATATTGTTACGTTTTTACCTTTTTAAAAACGTTTAAATATGAGTTCGTTAATTGCAACCAAAGTAAAAACAAATATGGGTTTAATTTATCTTAAACTCTCTTTATTCTTTACACTAATTTTGTGTGCCACCGTATACAACTTAACGATACAACAATAATTTGCTTATACACTATTCTATTTCACACTTCTGTCCGCGTTAACACTAACAACTGTTCGTTAGATCTTCTCTGCTTACAACCTTTTTGCAAGCAATACCACTTGTACGTTCAAACCGCAACGCGTCTTCACACAAGGCTGACTGAATTATAACTGACTGCTATCCAGTCCTTTTATAGTCCGACACAACTAGTCTAACGAACATTCTTGAAGTGGAAGGTTCGTGATATCGCCTTCTCGAGAGCTCTATTGCTTACATTGTTGTTTGTGTACCTTGCTTATGTTGCCGTTGGTACTAGGCGCAACCAGGTTCGTCGTACATATGTGTGTGTGCAGCTTTATATAAACAACAGTTCATTGTATTGTTAGTGTTAGTGTATATTTGTGTCGTGTGTATTGTGTTGGTGTAGCTGGTAGCTTTTGTTTATCGTTTTTATTGTTAAACGATATTAGGTCGTTACGATTTATGTAACAATATGTTATAGGAGAGCTGGATAGTCGCCGTAGTATAGTAGATAGTGTATTGCCAAATTAGACGAAAAGCAAGGGTTCAAATCCCAGGCCAGACAAGCAAAACAAAATACAAAAAGTATTTATTCGGCGACTTCCTCTCAGCAGATTTCTGGCAAAAACTCTGAGAGTAAATAGAAAATTGCCATTAAGAAGTTTCTCAAAAATCTGTCGTTCGGAGTCGACATTAAACTGTAGGTCCCGCCACACATGTATAATTTGAACACACACAACATAAGTGATGTGAGAAACAAGGTCGTAATCCTGACTGAAGGGTTATAATGACCAATTATGTATGTATGTATAGGAGAGCTTCATCCTCCTTTTTGTTTTTGATCAAAATTTACTTATTTAAATGCCCTTCCTAGTACTAATCAATTTAACAATTTAGGGTTGTTTCATCATTTCTAATTAGTTTACCACAACTGTTATTTAGTAGTTATAATCATGTAAAGTATGAAGGTGCACCTTCATACAAATACTCATGCTTGCACACAAACACAAACTAACATTTTAAGAGTAGAGCACGTAGGAAAAAACTTTTCAAAAGCCAACGAGTAAGCGAGAGAGTGAAAGAGAGAGAGAGAGAGATAGAGTGCAAGGGGGATAGAGTGCGAAAGAAAGAAAGAAATAAATCCTTGACCCAAATGTTATCAAAACAAATGCAAAAAGAAAAACAAAATTTTATAACAACAACAACAACAAATATAATAACAAACAGTAGCAATTCACCAAAAGAGGAAAAAATACGAAATTAAACAGAAAGGCAGACAGACAGACAGACAGACAAACAGATGAAAATATCAATTCCATACCAATTTCATTCTAAAGCCAACAAAAATAATGAAAGTGAAGTGATATTTGTTACAGCACATCTCTCCAATACTAGTGTATATTACATGTACATATGTATGTAGGTGGAGTGTAGGTGGTGCAGTATTTGAAACGCTTTCATTTGTCATTATGGTTTTTGCAATTTTCAGCAAAAGTGCAACGAGCAAGTATTTATTAAAATATTGACTCTGAAAGTTGTTTTTTTTTTGGTAAATGCCATGAAATTGTACCACGTAAACATTTAAACTGTCATGATGATGAGTTATTGCAATCATATTGCAATTGCAATTGCTGGCTGCTGTTTGCTGTTTGTTTTGTTTTTGTAAATTCGAAGCATTTAATATCGAAGCAAAAGTTTGGTAAAGTTTTTAATTTTCTAGAAGAGCACAGGTAGCAATGATGAAATTTGGATTGATGCCATAACACTTGCAACAAAGCATACTAAAACTACGTAACTTCTGTTATAACGATTGGCTTTGAATAGATAGTGTGTCGAGTGTGAAATTGTTCCTTATTCTAGAAATTAGAAATATTTCTTTGTATGTATAACAAAGGCCTATTCAGCACAGTGTTTTCGGTTTTGCTAGACAATTTTGTTTACAAGATTTTACATATTCTTACATAAAGGGTGTTTTTTATAGAGGTATAGAACTTTAAGTTGGCATTACTTTTCAAGATGGCGACCGATTTAACAGCTGTCAAGTGATTTATTCTCAGTTTGGTTTGGCAATTCATCATGAATAGACTCACGCCTGAACAACGCTTGCAAATACTGCAATTTTATATCGAAAATAATGGTTCTGTGCGGAAAACGTATCGCGCACTACGTCCATTTTATCGTCGACAAAATCGTCCATCAGAGCAGTTAATTCGATTAACCATGGAACGTTTTCGCACCACGTTTACTCTTATTGATAACTCGCATCCCCAGAGACGCTGTACGGTGCGTACAGAAGAAGCTATTGCTGCTGTAGAGCGTAGCATTGAGGAAGACCCGAATGAGTCCATCCGCCATCGAGCACAGGAATTGGATCTGTGTCCATCCACTTTATGGAAGATTTTGCGGAAGCATCTTGGTTTGCGTGCTTACAAAATCCAACTCGTGCAAGATTTGAAACCAAACGATCATCAAGTAAGGCGTAGATTCGTCGAATGGGCCCAAAACGAGATTACCGTTGTTCCCGATTTTCATAAGCAAATTTTGTTTAGCGATGAAGCGCACTTCTGGTTGAATGGCTACGTCAACAAACAAAACTGCCGCATTTGGAGTGAAGGTAATCCCCAAGTGTATGTGGAAACACCGTTACATCCAGAAAAACTGACTGTTTGGTGCGCTTTATGGGCTGGTGGAATCATTGGTCCGGACTTTTTCAAAAACAATGGCGGCCAGAACGTTACAGTCAATGGTGATCGGTATAGAGCCATGATTACTAATTTTTTCATTCCTGAATTGAATAACCATGATGTCCAAGATATGTGGATTCAACAAGACGGCGCAACATGTCACACAGCTCGTGCCACAATAGATTTATTGAAAGACACGTTTGGTGACCGCCTAATTTCACGTTTTGGACCTGTGAATTGGCCTCCAAGATCTTGTGATTTTACACCGCTAGACTACTTTCTGTGGGGCTATGTAAAGTCATTGGTCTATGCGGTAAAGCCACAAACGCTTGACCATTTGGAAGACAACATTCGCCGTATTATTGCCGATATACGGCCACAAATGTTGGAAAAAGTCATCGAAAATTGGACGTCCAGATTGGACTACATCCGCACCAGCCGTGGCGGTCATATGCCAGAAATCATATTTAAAATGTAATGCCACAAGATTATCTTTCGGATAAATAAAAATCATGTCAATCGAATAATCAATCCATCGTTGTTTTATTGCAACTTAAAGTTCTATACCTCTATAAAAAACAACCTTTATAACTGTGTTTTCTCTGCCAGAGAGAGCACTAGATCTGGGCAACCCTTTTATCTAATACATGTAGATATCGAAAAAACAAACTGAAACTGAATAAAAAGATGCATATGCTTTGTGATCATTTTAGGCTTCTTAAAATAATTAAAAAATGATAAAAAGAATACATTTGATTGTCATATAAATTTAAGTCTTTTAGCGATCTCTTTAAGAAAACTCACGAGGCAAAATTTAGGAGCTTTGTTTAAGAAGTTTATATTATAACCTTCTCATAGAAACCCTTGTTTCTATAGCTAAAGGCCTTCTCTCATCCTTTATACCTCAGTATTTAAGCTCCTTTTCCATATTCGAAACTGTGAGAGTGTTACTATCGGTACACCGTTGATTTGATTTTTGCCCGATTCATTTCACAAAAGGCTGTGGATCGATAAAGTACGGCAATCAAACATATTACCTTTTAGCCTACGATGGCTTCAATTTAATGATCACATTCAGAGATTTTTATTATCAAGTTTAGAGACGCTATGTGATCTCATTTGCCACTGCACCTCTATACCCGTGTTGTCGCCGTAGTCTAGTAGGTAGTGTGTTCGCTTCTTAGACATAAGGCTTCGGTTCAAACCCCAGGTCAGACATCTCCAACCCAAACGAAATATATGAAAATATTTCGTCGGTGATTTATTCTCAGCAGATTTCTAGCAAATACTCTGAGTGTTAAAATAAAATTGCAATGAAAAGTTTCTCAAAAATCTGTCGTTCGGAGTCGACTTTGAATTGTCGATTCAGCCACTCATGTATAAAAATCAACGCACACAACATAAGTGGTGTGAGAAACTAGGTCGTAATCCTGACAAAAGGATACACATGGCCAATTATGTATACAGAGGTAGTCATAAGTATTTACATAAAAGAGCATTTTTACGTTTTTCTTAAAAAAGGTCTCAGTACTTTTTAGTGGAAGTAAATTTTGGAAAAAAATTTTTACTATTGCCTACCCTGGAATATGCAGAAGCAAATAAAATAAAATTGGAAAAGATAACGGTTCTTAGTACTAAATAAAAAACAAATCACCATATGCTTATAAGTTGTCAAAATTATTTACACACGTTTTATTATTTTCAAAAGTATTTACACAACACTTATGTAAGTCCGGTCGTAATCTTTATTTTAATTAATTTTTTTTTATTTTTACATAGTTTATTAATAAACTTAGCTAGTACTTTGTAATAACGCCTTTTGAATCAATGACCGCCGGTAATCTTTCTGGAATTGAGTTAATTAAGTTTTGGGCAAATTCGGGATTCAATTTAGACCAAAAATCACTAATTTCTTGTAAAGCCTCTTTGCGTTTTCGACTTTTATCTATAGTTCTATGATATTTTATGAAAGCCCAAACATTTTCAATTACGTTTAGGTCAGGGCTCTGAGAAGGCCATGGAAGAACAGCTTGCCCTACGTTTACTAAGAATGTGGTAGGTAACCATCCTTTGTGGCAAGGGGCATTGTCGTGCTGTTAAATCCATTCACTGGTTGGAAAAACGTTGTTTGCGGACTCAAAGGCATGGTTGTTTATAATTTCGAGATAACCAGACTGCTTTGAAGTCCCGTCTGTCGGTACCAAATTGCCAAGCTAAACGTCTCGCATTTGCTTTGGAGTATATTAAGAAGCCTATAGAGTTTTGGTACAGTGTATTGTGGGCGGATGAGGCTGCAATTCAATTCTAGGGCTCGTTCTGTAAGCGCTTTATGCATCTACCACGAAACAAAAAAAAAAGGCTGTACAACCACTTAACAGGTTTGGTGGCGGCATGGTGATGTTTTGGGGATGTCTATCATATTACGGTTTTGGCAATTTGGTACCGATAGACGGGACTTCAAAGCAGTCTGGTTATCTCGAAATTATAAACAACCATGCCTTTGAGTCCGCAAACAACCTTTTCCAACCAGTGAATGGATTTTACATCACGACAATGCCTCTTGCCATAAAGGATGGTTACCTGCCACATTCTTAGGAAACGTAGGTCGGGCTGTTTTTCGATGGCTTTCTCAGAGCCCTGACCTAAACGTTATTGAAAATGTTTGGGCTTTCATAAAATATCATAGAACTATAGATAAAAGTCGAAAACGCAAAGAGGCTTTACAAGAAATTAGTGATTTTTGGTCTAAATTGAATCCCGAATTTGCCCAAAACTTAATTAACTCAATTCCAGAAAGATTACCGGCGGTCATTGATTCAAAAGGCGGTGTTACAAAGTACTAGTTAAGTTTATTAATAAACTATGTAAAAATAAAAAAAATTAATTAAAATAAAGATTACGACCGGACTTACATAAGTGTTGTGTAAATACTTTTGAAAATAATAAAACGTGTGTAAATAATTTTGACAACTTATAAGCATATGGTGATTTGTTTTTTATTTAGTACTAAGAACCGTTATCTTTTTCAATTTTATTTTATTTGCTTCTGCATATTCCAGGCTAGGCAATAGTAAAAATTTTTTTCCAAAATTTACTTCCACTAAAAAGTACTGAGACCTTTTTTAAAAAAAACGTAAAAATGCTCTTTTATGTAAATACTTATGACTACCTCTGTATATGTATGTAAAGTGAATAAATAGTTCCTTCTGCAGCTAATTATCAAAGCATGTATGTAAGAAGGGTATTTTTAAATAAAATGTTTTATCGTTTATTTTAAATTTATTAAAGTATTTTATATAAAGGAAAGGAAATTCATAGTTTTTGAAATTCAATGTAATATTCTTAGCACAAACTTTAAGAATTTTAAGTTTTATAATTTAATATTTCAAGTTTCATTCATTTAAATATTTAGAACAATTTATTTTCAACTTTTAGTAATTTTAAATAATTTAAAAAAAAAACAACTTTTAATTTTAAGAACAACTTTTAATTTTAAACAACTTCCAATAATAACTTTTAAGAATCTCCGTATAAGACTTTAGCTCAACACATACTTTTACTGACTGATGACTTTTTAAGCTCGCTTGATTGCTGATCTTCAATTTTAGTACTTACACGATGACCACTTTACAATTAACAATGTACCCTTTACATGTATGTGTTTATCGAAACGCTTCTGACCCCCTACTTAAATTATATTACTTGGAAAAGAGATGAAAACTCCCAGATTTCCGCTTGGTTCCCACACTTCAAAAACTCACGCATCTACAGCACTATCCATTTTCGATCCACTTGTTTCACAGTGAACAGTTGAAGACGACCTTAGGTCTACCAATATCCACATCCTTATGTTCAGCTAAGGTTTACATTTTTACATATTTCGCAGGATATTCATGTGACCCGTGTAGGCCTCTAGTTTGGAACTCTTAAACTCTTACAGATTTCGCATTAAAAATAAACAATAGGAGCTGCCATGGGAGACAACAACCTTCTAACGTGAATAAAAAAATAGTTGGTATAACATTTGGCCCCGGAATCTTTCTTATTGTTGAATTTCCTATTGCCGGACATGACCAATTATAACTTTTTTTCCAATTTTTTTGTTTTTTTTTGTTTTTCATACATGTTATCACCACTGCAGCAAATAATTTAAACATGTTCCATTTGTTTAATCGAATTTGTTATGCTCTTTTTTTCGGTTCCTTTTCTTTTTATACTTTTCAACGGAAAGAATGTATGTTAAATAAATTGTGCCAAATTTTTCTATTTTTTTTTGGTTTTCTCTACTTTATGTGTTGAAATCAACAAATAAATTTCATTTCATAAGTTTTGGTTCTTTTGTAAGCAAAAAATACAAGAAACAAACTCAAATCAACTCAACTCAAAAAAAAAAGAAGAAAACAGAAGAAACAAAAGGAAACAAAACTAAAACTGTGTGACATTTAATATAACACAGCGTTTGTTTTATGTTGGTTTGTTGTTGTTGCTATTTTCTTATGCTTTTAATTTTATAAACTTAATTTAATTTCATAGAAAAAGAATGAAAGCAAGAAAAAAATATAGAAAATATAACACAACACACACATACACTTCCATTCTAAACAAACAAAGAAGAAACAAACGTTTGTTATAGAAACTATTTTGAATTCTTTTTCTTTCGTTTCTTTCGTGTTCTTTTTTTTTTTTAATAAAATTCGTACACATCCTACTGCATCCGCTTGATTTTTTTTTAGGCGGAAAAAGGAAAGAAAAAAATTTAACAAAAATGGTGGCGTATATAAATGCAAAGAAACAAAGAAATTGAAACACAAACACACACTTACACACTTACCATACACAATGCTTGAGAATATATGTAAATAAACAAAAACAAAGCATTTTCATACAGAGGCACTTTTACGTACTCATTCTTAGTAGTATGTGTGCTAGCGCTTAAGAAATCTATGTTAACATTAGGGTCTTTGGTTATGCGAGTATTTCGAATAATCGAATTTTTTTTGTTGCATCTTCTTCATCCTCTCAATATTTCTTTGTCTTGTTTCAATATTCTAGTGCAGTGTTTTAGCCTATTTCCGCTTTCAGATGATCTATATTGTTGCCTACTCGCCTTATTTCTACTAAAAGACGCCTATAATTTGCAGACTAAGTTCAGGTTGGCTATACCTGCTTGATGACCTTAACTACTAATAACGGGTGATTTTTTTAGCTATTATCTTTTTGGCAACACTGGTTTAAACAGCTCACGCACGTTTTGTGTTTTGTTTCACTGTCAAACATCTTCAGTTTCGTGTATAATTTAACCATGAATCGTCTTACAAACGAACAACGCTTGCAAATCATTGAATTTTATTATCAAAATGCGTGCTCTGTTAAGAAAGTTCATCGCACGCTTCTTCCATTTCATGGTCAGTTTAATCGATCCACTGAAGCGGCTATTCGGGTTATTGTGATTAAATTCCGCACCAAATTTATATTGTTGGACACTAAACCACCAAGACGCTTACGTAGAGTGCGAACTGAAGAAAATATCGCAGCTGTATCGGCCAGTGTTAATGACGACCATCAGTTATCGATTTGTCGCCGTTCGCAGCAATTGGGCCTCTGTTACTCAACAACGTGGAACATTTTCCGGAAGGATTTATTTCAAAATACCGCTGGTGCAAGAATTGAAGCCGAACGACCTACCGCAACGCAGAATTTTTGGTGAATGGGCTCTTGGAAAGTTGGCCGAAGATCCACTTCTTTATCGAAAAATTGTGTTCATCGACGAAGCTCATTTTTGGCTCAATGGATACGTAAATAAGCAGAATTGTTGATTTTGTAGTGAAGATCAGCCAGAAGCATTGCAAAAGCTACCAATGCATCCAGAAAAAGCCACAGTTTGGTGCAGTTTATGGGCTGGTGGCATCCTTGGATCGTACTTCTTCAAAGATGCTGCGAATCGTAACGTAACTGTGAATGGTGAGCGCTACCGTGAGATGATATCCACATTTTTTTTTACCCAAAATGCAAGAGCTTGACTTGCATGACATGTGGTTTCAACAAGACGGTGCCACATGCCACACAGCACGCGTAACAATGGTCTTATTGAGAGGCGAGTTTGGTGAACATTTTATTTCACGTTCGAGACAGGTCAATTGGCCGCCTAGATCGTGCGATTTAACGCCTTTAGACTATTTTTTGTGAGGCTATGTTAAAGCTCATGTCTATACAGACAAGCCCGCTTTAATTGACGCATTGGAAGACAACATTGAAGCATTTATTCGTGAGAAATGTTGGAAAGAGTATGCCAAAATTGGACTAAGCGGATGGACCATTTGAGGCTCAGTCGCGGTCAACATTTGCATGAAATAATCTTCAAACATCAAATTATATGGACCGTACTATCGATTCAAATAAAGATTTCATGAATTTTTCTGAATTTTATGTGTTTTTTTTTTTGAAAAATTTTCCTATAGCTCTTAAAAAATCACCCATTAGATGGTTTGCTCTTTATGAGTTTTAAAAGAATCTTGTGATTGCAGCGAGAAAAGCTGAAACCATTCAGAGAAAATGTTATAGGGGATGGAGTTTTATTTGATGTAAAGTCTGCTGGAGTTGCCGCAGTCAAAAAAGTAGTGTGTTGGCTTATTAGACCTGAGGCTACGATTCAAAGCCCAGATCAGACATCTCCAACAAACCAAAATAAGAAAAAAATTTCTTCGCTGAATTCCTCTCAGCATATTTCTTCCTCTCAGCAAAGTCTGTCGGCTTTAAATTGTAAGTCCCGCCATTCATGTATAAAATTAACACACACAACATAAGTGGTGTGAGAAGCTAGGTCGTAATCCGGACTGAAGGATTGTAATGACTAATTATGTATGTAAAGTCTGTTTTAATCGCTTCTCTGGGAAAAAATTCAACGACATCTAGAAATTTTTTCTTCGATCCGTTGGAAATTGTATTCCAATGCATTTTAGATGCGGTATCACATAAAACATGTGCTTTTGTGATGTTTAAAGAAATAATTTCTTAATAATTTAAAGAAATAATTCGATTCTTATGTCCTAATTATTCGAATATTCGATTATAAAATATTCGGTATTATTCTTTAATAAAATGTGTGAATTATCTGTTTGCTGAAGCAAAAAACAACAACAACAAAAAATTATTCTATTGTGTTGTTGTTGCAGCAGCTGCTACTATTTCGCGAAAATTTATGTTTTTTTATATTTCTCTCACTCACTCTCTCTCTCTCCCTCTTTATTGTTGCTTCAACCTTAAACAATAAGGCAGAAAATGATTCTTTTTTTTTTGTCACAATTTAGTTTTTGTTTTTCATAAACCATCTAAGATCGTAAGAGGTAAATAGAGAGAGAGAGAGAGCGATAGTGAGTGCTGGAAACAGTATATACAAGTGTCTGTTTAATGGTTGGTTCTGCAATATTTTTTCCCATATTTTTTTGTTTGTTTTTGTTACGCATGACGTTGCAAGGAAATAAATAAGACAATATGGTAGAAGAAGAAGAAGAAGACACATTTATAGTTTTCTGCTTCTTTCTCTATTTTTTTACTGTTATTTTTTCTTCTGCATTTTATATTATTGCAACAACAACAACAACAACGACAACGACAAATAATAGAAAAGATTCCTACTGTCAACACTTTAATAAATTATTTTGTATGTTCACATACTGAGAGAATGAAAGAGAAACAGAAAGCGATAGGAAAGAAGATAGAGTGTGAGAGTGTATGTGTATGTTTTTGCCTAAGTGAGAATGTGTAAAACGTGAGTAGGCAGGCATATGTGAATAATTTTTTATGAGTTTTTGCGTTAATGAATGAGCGTGACATTTGCTACCATCTGCGTGTGTGCGTGTGTGTATTTTAAAATAAGCATGATGTATTTGTTAAATAGAAATGTTTGCATAAAATATCATTATAATTGTCTTTAATGCAGTATTAATGGAGCTTAAAAGCAACTGGCTTATGACTTCGTTTAGATCTTCAATCAAAATTGAATTACTCGTATTTAAATAAAAGGTTCTCAATTTTATTGTTTACTATAACGTGATTTTTTAAGAGCTATAGGAAAATTAAAAAAAAAAACACATAAAATTCAGAAAAATGCATGAAATCTTTATTTGAATCGATAGTACCGTCCATATAATTTAATATTCGAAGATGTGACAAATGTGAACGCGACTGCGTCTCAAATGGTCTATCCGCTTAGTCCAATTGTGGCATACTCTTTCCAACATTTCGTCCGGTATCATGCAAGTCAAGCTCTTGTATTTTGGGCAAAAAAAAGTTGGATATCATCTCACGGTAGCGCTCACCATTCACAATTACGTTACGATTCGCAGCATCTTTGAAGAAGTACGATCCAAGGATGCCACCAGCCCATAAACCGCACCAAACTGTGACTTTTTCTGGATGCATTGGTAGCTTTTGCAATGCTTCTGGCTGATCTTCACGCCAAAATCGATAATTCTGCTTATTTACGTATCCATTGAGCCAAAAATGAGCTTCGTCGCTGAACACAATTTTTCGATAAAGAAGTGGATCTTCGGCCAACTTTCCAAGAGCCCATTCACCAAAAATTCTGCGTTACGGTAGGTCGTTCGGCTTCAATTCTTGCACCAGTTGTATTTTGAAAGGCTTCACACCTAAATCCTTTCGCAAAATTTTCCACGTTGCTGCGAACGGCGACGAATCGATAATTGATGGTCATCATTAACACTGGCCGATACAGCTGCGATATTTTCTTCAGTTCGCACTCTACGCAAGCGTGTTGATGGTTTAATGTTCAACAATGTAAATTTGGTGCGCAATTTAGTCACAATAGCCCAAATAGCCGCTTCAGTGGATCGATTAAACTGACCATAAAATGGAAGAAGCGCGCGATGATTTTTCTTAACAGAGCACGCATTTTGATAATAAAATTCAATGATTTGCAAGCGTTGTTCGTTTGTAAGACGATTCATGGTTAAATTATAGACCAAAATGAAGATGTTTGACAGTGAAACAAAACACGAAACGTGCGTGAGCTGTTTAAACCAGTGTTGCCAAAAAAATAATAGTTAAAAAATCACCCTTTATATAAAGCCACAACGTTCCGATTTGAAGGTAACAGTTCCTTTAGGATGATCTTCAAAAAAATACAACCAAATGACACCTCCAAACCATAATACGCATCAAATAATAACTTTTTTTCGGCTGCATTAGCGTTTCCGTAAACACTGCATTAGCGTTTCCATTACACTTGCTGAGGTACCTATCAAGTGAATAAGCATTGAAAGCCTATTGCTCTAGTAATCAGTCAGCATGTCTACGTAGCTTTAAATGCTGCGTGAGATGAATATTATATGAATTGATGTGCAAAACAGAATGCAAAATACGCTATAATGAGCCGCAATATGAAACCAATTGCTAAGAATGCTATGAAATCGACATATGTATTCGGATTTTTTCGCCACTCCTTTTTTAACAGAAGAGATATTTTTGGCAGTACGTACATTCCGCTGATTCACAGACCCGAGCACATCTAAACCGTTTCTAGTTTCTTGCCAATTTGTACAGTAAATTGATAATGCTGACAATAATCGTGTTAATGCCGACTTTTGTAGGCAAAACTTTAATTCAGGAAGTGTCACTTTAAACGGAAGATATTTAACAGCCTAAAGCTTTGTCAGATCCACGGTATTTGTGCTAATTAACAACCCTCAGCTGTATGTTTATATTAATTGCATGTTCCTTAAAGTTTTTTTTCTCTCCATTTCTCTTTGTTAAGTATGCATAAGTATTTTAAATATTTTTTTTTAATATATGCAGCTATTTCTCTGCATTCTATATAAACATGCAACCAAATAAATTTATGACATATATATGTATATGTGTGTGTGTGTATCCAAGTGTGAGTGTGTAACTAATGTGCAAGTGTGTACATGTCATGTCAGTTTTTATTGCATTCAGCATCACGTAATATGTCAACATAAATTGGAATCAGAAAGAGAAGCAAAAAAAGAACAAAAAAAACAACAACAACAAAATAAATTGAATAAGTAGCAATAGTTGCAATAAAAAAGTTGTTGCAACTCTTGTAGCTGTGGCAGAATGTCAAGATAAAAGCAAAAAACATTTTCATTATTATTATAAATATATTAAATATGTATGTACATATATTGTATATGTATGTATATAATACACATGCACATATATAAAATAAAAATTTAAAATTCTCGATTTGCATACAAGCTTTAAAAAAAATTAAACAAAAACAAAAACAACAACAACAGGAATATGTTCTTGCAATAGTAAGCAAGAAAAACAAGAAAATATTAATTCTACTGTCAAATAAAGTAAATGTCATGGAGAAATAAATTTTAAATGAAAACTAATGAATGAGCATCGATTAAAAAGAAAAAAAAACGAAATGAAAATAAAATTTGGAAATACAGTGAACTCGCGATAACGTGAACTAATTTTTACCAAGGCAGTTCACATTTTCCAGTTTGTTCACGTTATCGAGTACCTAAATTTAAAACAAAAAATGACCCGATTTAATATGAAAAATTATATTTTAATAATTTAAAATGCCAAACACTATTTTAAATAATTTTTTTTTATCAATTAGTCAAGAACTCAGTAACCTAAAGCCAAAAATTAAGTTTTCAGTTTCAAATGTGTCAATTGAAATCCAACTCTTTAACAAAACATTGATGTTACATGTCACCCATACTGACTTGGAGAATTTGTAATTCACTGGACAAGTAAAGTTTTTGAAACTTTGTGGATTTTTAGATTTTCCAAATACCAGTAGATTAAGTTTGTGAGTCCACGACGCATTCGAACAGCCCATGAAAGTTAATCGTTTTTCTCCATCCTTGCACCTGGAGCACTTTTCTCCCATGATGACACATATGTTTTATCTGGCAACTACTTCAAATATACCGCGCATCCATCAGCATTATAAAGCTGATCTTCACAAAGAGAGAGTCCTTCCATTTTTGCTTTTAACTTTTACTTAAATGCGTCAAGAAGTTGCGGCTGCGCAGAAAGCTTTTCTCGGGAAATTTTAAGAAGGCGAACAGCAAAGCTTTGCTTAAATTTCTGAAGCCATCCGTCACTGGCGTTAAAACCACAATCATTTTCTTTAATTTGATCGTGAATTTCTAAAGCTTTGGCTTTTAACATCAGTCCACTTACCGGCATTTTTTGTTTCGCATGTGAAGGAACCACTTATTAAGGCTTTTTTCATTCCTGGTTATTCAGATGCACGTAATGTTTTACGCTTTCCAGTGCCATAAAATGTATTATTTACACGATTACTAATTTTCCGTTTTTTGTTTTTAATGGAAGAAACAGTTGCTTTTGCTTTTGCGCCATATTTTCTTGCCAAGCCACTAACACTATAACCCTTTTGCAATAGCTCAGGGATATCCACTTTATCTTTTAAAGTTAACACTTTAGGCAAGTAAGAGGTCAAAGCATACATAAACGAGTACAATGAAAAAGAAGTTCAAACATAAGTAAACAAACAAATAAACTGTAGTTCGGGAATTTCCCAATTTAAAAACAGTTTAAAAAAGTAAAAAAAGGAAAAACTGTTCACATTTTAGAGCTTTCAGATTTTGTTCACGTTTTAGAATACTTTGTGGGAAAATAAATTTGTTCACGTTTCTGAGACGTTCACACTTTCGAGTGTTCACGTTTTCGCGAGTTCAGTGTAAAAACATTGTTAATGGATAAATATTATTCGATAATATTAAATTAGGCCCCCCAAAATGAATTGAAAAATTATTAACAGATTTACAACAAAAAAAAAAAAAAAAACCAATAAATAATAAAAAATCGGTTACCCTGACTTTTTGATTTTTGCTCTCTTCACAGAAAGAACAACACTGATCCCGAGCTCAATGGTTGAGCCATTGAACAGTATTTGTACAGGCTGAAGTCTAATTTGAAAGGAAAATGGATACAAACAAATTTCGTGTGTTGATTAAGCATCGCTAAAGCATTCAATATAATTTCGTTGTGGCCTTACGATTACTTCATATGAAAAATTCACGATATTGGAGATAGAAAGTGCGGGAGATTGTGGGAGACATAGTCATCGAATACATGTGACAACTAAGCAGCAGTTTTTGACGCAGACCAAGTAGCAATCGCAACAGTGCGTTAATAAGTAAACGGAATGTATTTGGAAAGGATAAAGTGCTTTTAAACCTGAAGAATACATACAAGCAACAAAATTTTGTATATGAAAAATCATTTTCCACTGCTTAAAACCATATTCAGGGCGATGGCTACGCAAGAATACCATGCGGAACAGACTGTAACCTTTATCTGACACCTTATAGCCATAGAGCAACCAGATCTGCCGCTTTATAAGATCCTTAGATGTCTTATTCCAGTAAGAGCCTGAGCAAGCTGTTAAAGCTTGCAATCTATCTTCGTTGTAAGTGAGAATAAATGGGTACAGGTCCTGTGACCCATCTCTGTTGTCATCAATTTACTGCCAGTCTTAGCCAGCCTATCTCATATAACTCCTGTAAAAGACTAGTGTAAAAGAGACATTAACGCCTGTCTTTTCCTTTTTTTTTTGCAAGTGAGACATTAAGTTTTGAAGTTCTTCTCATGTTTATCCTTCGTTGAGTGCAGCATCTTTTCTGTACGCTTTCTATGCCCAATTTGTACTTCTGAGCTCTACTATACCATTCCTTGGAGGTGGAATTTGATGGAATACATTCGGAAGAAGCTTAGCTGCACTTTTTTCCGATATGGGGCTTAAGTTGCAGTGGCTTATGGAGGAGTAGGGACAGTTCGCTTAACTATAAATACAGCAAAAACGCAACTGCTGCATATAAACTAAACAACACTGAAACTGTTGGCAATAATATAAACATTGTTGGTTCGGATGAAGATATCAAGAAACGCAGATCTGTAACCAACTCAGCAAGGCATGGGCTCCTCCATTTATTTTTGAAAAATGAAGAAAAAAAACGACATTTCTGTTGCAAATCAAGGAAAACAAAACTGTGTTGTTTCCTTTATTATATGCCAGTTATATAACAAATAATTATTCATTATTTATTTAAAGGCTAAATCGATAAATAGGCCCATTTCTAAAAACTAAACTAAATTACTTTATTTTTTTTTGTATACATTTTAAATGACGCACTATGTGGCATTTACCTTGAAAAGCTGGCCAAAAAGGCAAAAATGAAATTAAAGAAATTTAAGAAACTGAGTATGCAGTTCAATAGATAACAAAATTCTGCATTATATAGTGAATTTTCAGGACTTTAAGTTGAGATTTGTAGATTTGAGACGATGTCAAAGTCAGGAAAGTGAATAAAATTAAATGCGTTTTTGGTGGTTTTTTTGAAATTTTACTAGGTTTATATGATATTTTTTTGTGGCTAAACGAATAGAGGTTTTATATTGATTTTTCTTTTATTTCAAAGGTATGAGCAACTGCTAGTTTCAGTTTTTTATATATATATATATCTCATATATTAATGTTAAAATTATTCGTTCAAAATTTAAAAATAATAAAAATTTCACATTTTTTTACCTTACCCAAGAAAAAGATAAGGATTTTAAAGGTGAAAGTAGTTTTTAGTAGTTTAATGTTATATACCACAAAAAAGTGCGAACTCTCTACATTCAGGAACAAAAAAAAAGTTTGCGCAAATTTGCGCAATTATTTTTGGCGATTTTTTGAAAATTTTACTTTTTTTTTGAAAAATTAAAAAAAAATTAGACGCAGTGTTATAAAGCCATAGGCAATAAAGCCGTATGGCCTCAATAGAATGAGAAATAAAACTATATGGATTCAGTAGAAGCGATACCAATCGAGATGTCCTGAATAGGTTACTTTTAAGCAGTGACCCTTTTGTAAGCTGCAGTACACAAAAATCGCGAAGGAATAGAAAAGCATTTTCATCACATACTATGAAGTTACTCCTTCCTGACATTGATAATGAAAATGATAACGATTTTAACGATTGTAGTTAGTTTCACTTTTTAAGTATTTTTCTAAGTTAAGTATTAAATAATGTAAAATAAATATTATGAATAAATATTAATTATCATAGAAGTTTAAAAACTTAATTACATATGTATGTATATCGACTATTATAACAATATGAGATGTATGTTTGATTTTCTTAATGGACCGTATGTGATACCTAGGGGCACTTATGATCCGATCATAATAAAATGTGATCATAAATGATTCACATTCATATTAAACATGTTCATGTCGAATTTCATCGAGGTAATAAAATGTTTAAGCCAATTATAATTGTTAAGCATATTTTCTTAAGGGGCCTTATTTTGGACCAAGGGGCAATTATGGACCGACCATAACAAAATTTGGTAATATGATTTAGATTTACAAAATACACGTTCATACAGAATTTCATCACGATACCGATGTTTTTAAGCCATTTATAAGCGCAAACGTGAATTTCTAAAGGGGACTTTATATGGGGACCAGGGTCAAATGTGATCCGATTTTCACTAAACATTACACCATGATTTCTTAGTACACAGAACAGATCCATGCTAAATTTTATCATGATTGTTGCATAATTACAATAATTATGTGTAAATAAGTGCAATTTCGATTTATATTATATAATTATCACTAACACTATCAAACAATTCCAGCCATTAACTCATAAAACACTTCTATTAATTTTGGCCAGGTTTTCAGGCAAAATGCCACATAGTGGGACGTTTTTCTAAAAATTACAATACAAAACCACACACCATGACGTATGAGTAATCAAAATCCAATACGAAAGCAATTCAATCATAGTCATACGTACCGGTGCACATTTGGTACACATAGTACGTGTGTAAATGATTTGTGTTGTTCTATTTTGTTTTTCTTTTGTTTTTCTTTTGTTTTTGTTTTTGTTTTAAAACAATTTTCACAATTAAAATTTTATGAAAAAAAAAATGCATTTTCATTCATATTTCCAAGAAAATCTACTTTCTTTGTACTCGTTTCGCTGCCTTTAAATTACGTGCATTATTTGCATAAAAAATAGATTTTTTGAAAGGGGGAGACGGACGGTAAACTGTGTTCTATAAACCCATTAATAATTGCAAACATTTGTTCAATTTCCCTACAAAATCCATTAAAAACAGAAAATTGTTTTTCAATATCGGAAAAATAAATTGCAGTTTAAGAATAAAACCCCCCCCCATTTCGTTTAAACAAACGAGGGTGGTAGGAAAATTAGCCGAGCTTAGGTATAAATGGAGACAATAGTTTGAAACATTGTAACCTTGTAAGTTTTACTGTGTCTCGTTGTTTCTCGTATATATTCATCATATCAGTGTAATCAGTGAAGCTGTAGGTTAGCTTAGATAACATTGGCATCCGTAGCAAAAAGCTAAGGTTACTTGTTATTATATCGATAGTATCGTCATTCAACTATAAATCCTGGCTAGTATAGCTTAATCAAAACGACAGTCTTATGACGATGTGGTTAGATACGTTTTTAAGTGCCCAAGAATTCTTCTGCTCATGTTCTTAATGACAGAGTAGATGTGCTGCAGAGTCCATTACTTCCTGTACCTTGCCTTTACAGCTTCTGCAGAAGTGGTTGTAAAGTATTCCCAGTCTTCGGCCGTATGGGCCTAGCGTTCAGTGTCTTGTTATAGCTGCTATGAAGTCGCCGTAGTCTTGTAGGTAGTGTGTTGGCTTATTAGACGCAAAAGCCTGGGTTCGAGCCCCAAGCCAGGCATCAAAGACAAAATACAAAAAGTATTTTTTCGGCGACTTCCTCTCAGTAGATTTCTGGCAAAAAACTCTGAGAGTAAATACAAATTGCCATGAAAAGTTTCTCAATAAATAAAAATCTGTCGTTCGGAGTCGACTTTAAACTGTAGGTCCCGCCCTACTCATGTATAAAATTAATACACACAACATAAGTGGTGTGAGAAACTAGGACGTTGTACAATGGGTCAATTCGACCTCCTGGTAATGTACTTGTCTTAATTAGTACAAGTACACGTCCTCTAACCTAACCTAACCTAATCTATAGCTGCTCTGAGGTTCCTAAAATGGACACTGGTTAGATCGAACGAAAGTTTTGTTCTGAAAATATCCTTAGCAGGCCGTTATTTTCATAAGTACGTTTATCTTTTCTTTGCAAATGAGAAAAATTGGAGTGGCATTACTTGTCTGCCCCTCTATTTTCTAGGTATTCTAGTCTAGCGTAAGGTCTTTATGGTATTTTCTTCGGCTTGAGTAGTACTAAAGAAATCACGATGTGCAAGGCACAACTAAGATTCAATTGCGCTGAAGAGATTCCATTTTGTCACGTTATTTGCATCCCTGAGAGCAAATACTTGGATGACGTTCTCCGGAAGGTGTAAGCCATTTAACATAATCGGATCTAAACAGCATTTTTTTTTTATAAAACCAGAATCCAAAGAGAGATTTAAGGTGTTGTGATATCCCTATCATGCTTCTATGTTTTAATGGCGCTTAGTTTCAGTAATGCGTTCCCAGCCACTTGTTTTGCTAACATGTCCAGTGATAGCCAGTTAAGGGTGGTAGTAGACTATGCCTCAAAATCGTGTAGTTTTAAGAGCACCTGGTTTCATGATTGTTACGCTCAAACGGGACTTGATGATTGCAATCACAAAATCGTGGTCTCGTGGGATACAGGTGGTTTGATTACAAAATTTTAACAGTTTAGGTCGAGTGTGATACTGAATTGGGTATTCGTAAATTACTTCAGTTTGCTGTGAAATTTGGTCGTTATTGGGTAGAGTGAGAGCTACTCTATTGGTCGACTGTAATTGGAAGTAAAAATTTCTGGCTCCTACGTAATCCTCTGCTTGGATTTGAAAGACCACAGATCGATCAATCAATATTAAGGTCGTGCTATATTCTACCTTTGGAAAATCTAAGCCTTCATTCATGGCGATAAAATATTGCTTGAAAGAGTTTCAATGAGACCGAATAGGGTGCCGTTTTTACAAATTCTAGCAAACGTTAGCTAAGTTCGCATAGTAGGGAACTATTTTTTGAAATATTCTTGTTTGTTTAATACTGATACTACCCACGTAGTTTATGAAACTTATTATTTTCATGCTTCATTTTAATGGAAAAGTTTTTTTTTCATTCTGCTGTTTTTTTGTTGTTGTTGTTGTTGTTTTCGTTTAATTTTTGCATTTTTCCACTTTTCATTTAAATATTAACGATAAAGTTTATTCCATACGCTTAACAAGTTTCTTTTTTTCCCTCTTTTCTCTTCTCTTCTGTTCTGTTCTTTTATTGATAGAAAAGGCAATCAATAGCTGAGTTAGAAATTTTATCATGGAATACGAAGAATGAATAAAAAAATCGACAACCCAATAAGTTAAATATGAAAATAGCAAGAAAAAAATTAAAAGAAACGATAGGAAACGGAAAACATTGGAAATAAAGTTTTAAAACCATTTAACAGGGCTTAAAATGCAATTTTCGCTAGAAACTTAGGCTATGCAGTACAATTTAATTTTTATTTGCTTTTTTCGAAAATTGGTTAGAGCGTTTGGCAAGAAAGTTTGTTAGTTATTTGGTTGCATTCAGCATACATTCATACATACATACATAATTGGTCATTACAACCCTTAGTCAGGATTACGACCTAGTTTCTCACACCAGTTACGTTGTATGTGTTAATTTTATCCAGAAGTGACGGAGTCCTACAGTTTCAATTCAACTCCGAAAGACAGTTTTTTTTTTTGAGAAACTATTTCATGGCAATTTTTTATTTACTCCCAGAGTTTTTGCCAGAAATCTGCAGACGCCGAAGAAATATTTTTTTCATATTTTGTTCTGTTGGAGATATATGAGCTGGGGTTTGAACCGTGGGTCATAGTAAGCCAACACGCTATCTACTAGACTACGGCGACAATGATCTTGTACATTATTTAGTTTATTGCTTGGTCTCCGCAAAGATTAAATCCTGGAATGTACAGGGTGGCTGATATATGTATAATGCAACAAAGTAAAGCGCTATATTTTTTTTAATTTTTTTTTTAATTTTATTGTTCAAAAGCAAAAAATGTTGGAAATAACATCAAATTTTAGAATCAGTTTAGATTTGTTCGAATTGGCCACCTTTGGTACGAATTATGGCCTTCAAACGGCCGAAAAAGCCATCACAGGCTGCACGAAAGTGGCTCTGCGGTATTTTGGCCCATTCCCGACGAAGCGCCGTCTTGAGATGATCGACACTTTGGTATATTTTAGTGAGAACCTTACTCTCCAAAATACCCCAGGCGCAAAAGTCCAACGGAATGAGATCCGGAGATTTTGGTGGCCATTGTGCGGTAGAAATGAAGCGAGGAATCTTCTTTTTAAGCCATTCTTGGTTGACGCATGCTGAGTGCGGTGGTGCTGAGTCCTGTTGGAATGTCCATGGTCTGCGGCCGAAATGTTTGTCTGCGCAGGGCTTCAATACTGTCTTTAAGATATTTTCCCGATAATATTCGGCATTTATTTTCACCCCACGGTCGATGAATACGACCATCAGCCGTTACGGCGGCCCACACCATTACCATCGGCGGCGCTTGAGTTCTGGTGGCCAATCGCAGGTGTAAATTTTCAGTTGACCTCTTTGGCAAGTAAACCTGATCATTTTGTTTGTTCACGAACTGCTCAATTTGGAATGGCTTCTCATCGGAGAAAACCAAATTCGGTAATTGGCCACTTTCGTGCAAGCGAAGTAACTCCTTGGCTCTTTCCAGTCTAACTTTTTTTGTCCATCGGTGAGCTCTTGCACTTTTTGGAACTTCAATGGCTTTAGTCCAAGCTCATTTTTCAATATGTGTTGCATCCGTTCTCGCGATATGTTCAGCTCACGAGCAATTTTTCTACCACTGCGGCGTGGATTTCGATCAAATCTGGCCTTCACTTTTCGGATCATTTCTGGTGTTGTTACCGTTTTTTTTCGTCCACTTTTTGGACGCGATGCAACACTGCCAGTATCACGGTAACGAGCAATGGTAAACAAAAGATTTATTCACGTTTAAATGCTGGAGGACTCTAACGATAGCCACCTGTGGTTTTCCAGCCAAATATAAAGCAATCACACTATCACGCTTGAATTACATCACGAATAACCCTTTTTTTCTGAATGCAATAGATCAAAATGCTTTTGTAAGCTTGTAAATAATAAAATGAACTGTCACTAGAATAAATCTGTCAGCTGTCAGACGAGCGGTTTACAAATGATAACAACCTGAATTTGGTTGCAATACATATCAGCCACCCTGTATTTCTACTGAAAACGTTTGATTTCCTTTTTGCATTGATCGTATATATGAACCTAACGAACAATTTAGCTTGTAGTTTGGTTTCCTGAAAGGATTAGTCAGAGACCATTGTAGGAAAGTCAAAATCAGGATAGTCTTTCCAGTGAAAACGTTTGTGCTTCTTTCGAAATGTTTTCATGTGTCCAAGAGAAGAAACTCTCAGTAGAGAGTCTTTTCAATGAGAACGGAAGGTTGTTATCCGTTTATACAAACATTACTACTTCAATTTCTAAAACTTGTAAATGATTCATGGACACACACACATACATAATCATATTTAATTTTAATATGAGGACCTTCGGCAATTTTTTCTCAATGTGAAAATATTTAAAATAATTTCATGTTTTGTACTAAAAAAAAAAAAGAAATATGAAGGTTTTATTTTTACTGTTTAGTATTGCATTTTAGCCATTACTTTAGACTTCTTTTCTGGTATTTTTTTCGTTTTAAATTCGTTTTGCCGCAAATATATGTTGTTACTGTATAAGAAAATTCTTTTGGCACACCATTCCAACACAGATTTGCTGCTCTAGTACTTGTATTATAATCTCTCGTACTGGCTCTTTTGCTCTTCTTTTTCTTTCGTATTTTTCCCCCTCAAGTATATGCCATTAAAACTTAAAATATGATTTTTATGGTTTCATTATTTAAATCAAATCAAATCAAATCAAATATTTTCATGGTTTATAGTTTTAATTTTTGAGAAAAAAAAACACCAAAAACAACAAAAATATTTCAACAAATTTGTTATAGACACGCTATAAAGAACAAAAAGAGAAGCAGCAGCAAAACAAAAACAAAAAAAAAAGACTTCAACATGCCATCATCAGTATGTAGTTTATCAGCAACTGAAAAGCAGAAAAAAAAGGGATCACATCATCAATGTTTTTATATCATAACACCAACAACAACACAATTTAGAGGCCTTAACAGAGAAGAAGAAAACGTGAAGAAATCAACACTTCTACACATGCATACACAATATAATAAATGTTTAAGTATTTATTGAAGGATATTTATGTTAAAGTGTGGGTGATTGTAAATGTATGTGTGTGTGTGTGCAAGTGCATTTCAATGATTTTAGGAAAAGAAATTTAAATGCAAATATTTTTACTCGGGGTTTATAAAATATTTGTTTTCTTCTCTCGTTGTTGTTGTGTTTTTTCAGTTTTAATGCATATAAATTATCTATGAGAAGTTATTTCATAATGCATTTATTATACAAAATGTTATTCTACAAAAAAGAAAAAATACGGCATGTGAATCATTAAGTTCCTAAATTTTTCAGTCCAGTCTCCTGCCATACACTTTGTTTCTTTAAAATCAAAAAAAGTAAAGAGGAAAAAAGATTTGTTGAAGTCATCTAAATAGATTTCATTTGAAAGTTTTTTAAGTTTCTAAATCTATAAAATAGGGACTATTTCTTAGAATGAATCATTTACTGTTTTTCATATTCTGTTCAAGTAACGGGTTAGTCTGCCAGCAATGGCAATCAAACACCACTAGTCTACCATTTTTTATTTATTAACTAGCTGTACCCTGCGCGTGTTTCTGCGCCACCAACTAAAATAAATTTGTAGGGAAGACATTACACAAATATCCAATTAATTTTGAAACATTTTATTGATTTTGATACCCGTTGTCCTGATGATTCAGATGAACGGGCCTAAGTAGTACGCATTCGATCAGTTTCTAATCTCACTTCTTGTTGTTTAAGTGATTCATGCCAACGGGTCTCAGCGGCATTTACTCGAAGATTTTCGAGCCTGAATGGTTGCCCGTCTGATACTGGGGCTCGTAATGGTCTTTTCTTCTGTGCTCGAGGTATAGGTCGACCAATTGCTTGCCGCTTTGAAGGCACGATTGCACGGGAACGACGTGAAAAATGTGTTTAAATTTATTAGAATCTCACAATGTACCCAATTCAATTGAACCCAACAGCATTTTTTAAAATTTTGCAAAGTTAAAATGTTTAAAATTTTACGGGAATGAGTTAAACCAAATTTTATTAAAATCATAAATGATAAATGCTAAAATGTGTGGTATTTGTCCGATCAACACATGATCAAATGCATAGTTTACGATTCAATTCATTTTGAATAATGCTCAGTGGCGCCATCTATCGGAAAATAATCGCACCAACTTAGAAACTTCCGTCGACTCATGCGCAACGACTTTACTAAAGATCATATCATGGTCAAATGCATAGTTTACGATTCTGTTAATTACATACAAACAAACATTCATTTTTATATGTATATATTACAATACAATTACAAATTATAATTAATTATATACGAGCTGAGTAACTTTGACCTTATGCTTGGTGTAGTGTCACAGACCAGAGTCTCTGGTGGGAATCGAAACCACGACACTCACGCTAATAGTCTAGCACACTACCCACTAGACTACCAGGGCACCCACCTTAGATTCCATATATTGATACACAATACAAAACGAAATATGTGTTTGTTCTCGCCAAGTAGGGACATGCGAAGTATCGGATCCTACGATAGATTACGGCCGTAGTCTAGTAGGTAGTGTGATGACTTATTAGCCCTAAGGCCACGGTTCAAATCCCAGGTCAGACATCAAATATGAAAAAAAAATATTTCGTCGGCGACTTCCTCTGAGAAGATTTCTGGCAAAAACTCTGAGTGTTAAAATATATTTGTCATTAAAAGTTTCTTAAAAAAACTGTCGCATGTAATCGACTTTAAACTGTAGGTCCCCCACCACTCATATATAAAAAAAGAATTGACACACACAACTTGAGTAGTGTGGGAAGCTAGGTAAAGGGTGCGCCAAATAACTTTTTTTTTTTTGAAAATGCTTTAAAAAAAACTACTGAATATTTTCTCAAATTTCTTTTTTGTATTTGAAAGTACAATCCTTCCGGTTAATAATGGAAAATAATTTCATTCAAATGGCTGCCTCGGCTGGCCATGCAGCAGCCTACACGATCGGTCCATTTTTTAAACGCATTATCGATTGTCTGCAGCTGTATTTCACCAATGGCTTCACGAATATTGTCCTTTAAAGCGTCAATTGTCTCTGGCTTGTCGGCGTAACACTTATCTTTGACGCCATCCCACAAATAATAGTCCAACGATTTCATATCGCAGCTCCGAGGTAGCCAAACGACATCAGCTCTGCAACTGATAATGCGATCTTCAAGAACAGGGCGCAAAACATCGAGTGTAGCTTCGGCTGTGTGGCACGTAGCGCCGTCCTGTTGAAACCAAATGTTGCCAATATCCTCCTCTTCAATTTTTGTGAACAAAAATTCATTCAACATGCTCCGATAACGATCGCCATTGACTGTAACGGCCACTCATTGCTCATTTTCGAAGAAAAATATCCCAATTATGCCTCTGGACCAAAATCCGCACTCGTTTTGGGTGCGTCGGCTTTTCAATGTATGCGTGCGGGTTTTCTGTGCCCCAAATGCGACACAATTTTGTTTGTTTACACACCCGCCAAGATCAACATGAGCTTAATCTGAAAAGACGATTTTTTTTTGCCAAAATGGGCATCTTTTGGTGTAGGCTAGTGCATGGCCAGCCAAGGCAGCCATTTGAATGAAATTATTTTCCAATAAAAAAATAAATTTGAGAAAATATTCAGTAGTTTTTTTTAAAGCATTTTCTAAAAAAAAAAAAAGTTATTTGGCGGACCCTTTAGTAATCCTGACTGAAGGGTTGTACTAACCAGTTATGTATGTATTATGGCCGATAACTATACTTTCGATGTATTCCAATTAGATTGTTTATCTTGGCTGCATCGTTACCCGCACAAGTGACATCAGTCTAGAGATCAAGCGTAGGATCGCTCTTGCCATCAGGTGCTAGCTACTATGGTCTCAATAGGCAATTGAGTGGTAGAGGCCTTTCTCTAATATTCTACAAGTCGCTCATTGTTCCCGTGCTTCATTTAAACACACAGCAGATCACGTGGTGGTTCCTTATAATATTCTCGATATGAGTTTTGGCTTAAGCATTCCAACTACAGAATTCTGATAATGGTATGAAGTCTACCGACAACACCCTTGAATACCGATGGCTCTTAAGCGTTGGGGAGAGTATGCTGTAATGTACATGTATATTAAAGGTTGGGACGTTAGACGTTCGTATAGGTTGCGTATTTACTGCAAAGTTTTTCAGGTGGGGATCATGGCAATACTTGTTGCATGTTAGAATTTTCTCTGAAAATCTCCCGACTCCCAGGTTGCAATCAAGTCCCACGCGAACGTCATTTTTATATCCATTCGTGTCTTGGGATATTGCGGATTTATCAAGAAAATTTTGAATCCTTCAAAAGTAGCTCTTATATGGGTTGCGATTGCCTCAGTTAAACTATATATTTTCCAACAGAGCGACTCAACTACTTTGGCAGTATAAGGGTACATGCAGAGTTGCTAGGCTCTGCTGGACTGAACTGTGGTTTTAATTTCTTTGCTTTTGAATGAATTCTGTTGCTTTCGAACATTTTAAAATTGCTGTATGAGAGGCATCCAATGATTTTCAAAGTTCTCACAGAGTTGGACAATAATATTCATGGCGTAATGCCGCACTATGTGGCATTTACCCTGAAAAGCTGGCCAAAAAGGCAAAAATGAATTTAAAGAAATTTAAGAAACTGAGTATGCAGTTCGATAGAAAACATCATCATAAAAATTCTGCATTATATTGTGAATTTTCACTACTTTAAGTTGAGATTTGTAGACTTGAGACGACGCCAAAGTCAGGAAAGTGAATAAAATTAAATGCGTTTTTGGTGTTTTTTTTTGAAATTTTACTAGGTTTATATGATATTTTTTTGTGGCTAAACGAATAGAAGTTTTATATTGATTTTTCTTTTATTTGAAAGGTATGAGCAACTGCTACTTTCAGTTTTTTTTATATATATTAATGTTAAAATTATTCGTTCAAAATTTAAAAATAATAAAAATTTCACATTTTTTTACCCTTCCTCAAAAAAAAGATAAGGATTTTAAAGGTGAAAGTAGTTTTTAGTAGTTTAATGTTATATACCACAAAAAAAAATATGAACTCTCTACTTTCAGGAACAAAAAGAAAAGTTTGCGCAAATTTGCACAATTATTTTTGGCGATTTTTTGAAAATATTACGAAGGAGTTCAGATATTATTAAATTACTCCCTCCTGACATTGATGATGAAAATTATAACGATTTTAACGATTGTAGTTAATTTCACTTTTTAAGTATTTTTAAGTTAAGTATTAAATAATGTAAAATAAATATTATGAATAAATATTAATTATCATAGAAGTTTAAAAACTTAATTACATATGTATGTCGACTATTATAACAATATGAGATGGTATGTTTGATTTTCTTAATGGACCGTATGTGGTGCCTAGGGGCACTTATGATTCGATCATAATAAAATGTGATCATAAATGATTCACATTCATATTAAACATGTTCATGTCGAATTTCATCGAGGTAATAAAAGGTTTAAGCCAATTATAATTGCTAAACATATTTTCTTAAGGGGCCCTATTTTGGACCCCGGGACAATTATGGACCGACAATAACAAAATTTGGTAATATGATTTAGATTTACAAAATACACGTTCATACCGAATTTCATCACGATACCGATGCTTTTAAGCCATTTATAAGCGCAAACATTAATTTCTAAAGGGGACTTTATATGGAGACTAGGGTCAAATGTGATCCGATTTTCACTAAACATTACACCATGATTTCTTAGTACACAGAACAGATCCATGCTAAATTTTATCATGATTAGGGGCTAGGCGAAATCACGGACCGATTTGAAACAAAATCAGTTGGGTTCATCCTTGGGCCTAATTATCACTAACACTATCAAAAAATTCCAGCCATTAACTCATAAAACATTTCTATTAATTTTGGCCAGGTTTTCAGGCAAAATGCCACATAGTGTGCCGCCAGTAGATAATCTTTAAAGTTGTTTGGTTAGTTTGAAAAGTCTTTTTTTTTTAGCAGAAACCATCAATGAAACATATTTAAGTTGTCCGCCAATAAATATTTTATAAAATAATATGAAATAAATATGTTGCATAGTTTAAAGCATACAAACTTATTTTAAACTTATATTTTGCAATCATATTCCCCAATTAAATCTTTAAATTTGCCAGAAGCATAAATCAAATTTCAAAATAATCGAGATAACATCACATAACATGACATCATTTGCTCCCGTTTGGAATAGCACATGTATGTATAGCCAGTGCATGTCCTTTGGCCTGCTATTCTAAGTGCATGGCCAATGAGTGTATGTGTTATTTGCGCTATTTACTAAGCCATTAGTCATAAGAAATAGAAAAAAATGTGAAAAAAAATTCTAAAGATTTATTGTTTAAATAGGTTTTGTATCTATGCGAGTTTGAATTTTTTAATATGCATTTAATATGCATTTAAAATATTTAATATGTCCCTTTTTTTATAATTCTTCTTCTTCTCTCCCTCTTCTTCACTCTCTCTCTCTCTGTCTCTCTTTCTTTTTCGTATTTGTAATGTGTTTTTAAGCCATTATTTATTGCATTTATAATCTCTCTATTGGAGTTTATAATATTTTTTATTGCATATCTCTCGATTCGGTTCCACTTTTTTTTTTGTCTTCCATATTTAATACACTGTTTTTGACCCACTTTAATGGTGGTTTAGCTGTTTTGTTTTTGCATTTTTATTGCAATTGTTTCTGGCTTTTGTATTTTGTACAGCATGTGGCATTTAGCGAAATTTATAACTTTACAGTGTAGAGCAGTACATTTAAGCGTGTGGCATAATTATATTTGCCACATTATTATTTTTATTTTTTTTTTTGTTGTTGTTCGCCATTATCATTTTTATAATGACCCGATAATAATAATGCCATGCAATGGTAATGTTTATTATTGTGATGAAAGCAAGAAAAAAAATTCTTTTTATACTTTAAAGCACTGAACAATGCTTTAAAGTGCTTATTAAAGCTTTTTAAACATAATTTATTGCATATCTTTTGGGGTTATACGGCTACATATTATAAGTCTACTTTTGGGATTCATAACATGGCATATTTAAATTCGTAAAATAACATTCTTTTTAAAACAGATATTAAGTTTCAAAAAGCCTTATGAAAAAGGTACAGTTTTCAAAATCATTTTTTCATAAAAAAAATAATTTCCAAAAACTTTCTTGTAAACAAACTTTAAAAAAGTATTTTTTTTAATTGCTTCTCAAAAAACTTTTTTACATAGATAGTGCCCTTTTAAAAAACTACATTTTAAAAAAGCACCTTTTCAAAAAGTACTTTTTAAAGTAGTACCTTTTCCAAAAGTACTTTTTAAAATTGTACCTTTTAAAAAAGTACCTTTTAAAAAGTACTTTTTAAAAAAGTACCTTTACAAAAAGTACCATGCTTTAAAGTGACAATTTGCTTGAGTATAAACTTAAAATATCAGAGGATTTCACCGGGTTGAACATTGATTTGTGGTATCCTAATAGGCATAATCTTTGTAGCAGGATCTTTTATCCTTCAAGTAGGGTCCGCCACCAAACCTAACCTGAAAAATGAACCTTCATTCTACTAAAGATCTAGCAAAACAGTAAAATTTAAGAAACGTCCAGCCTTCTTTCCTGCTTTAACTTTCTTTAAACTTTCAGAGAAAAAAATATTTTCAAATGCCAAACAGTTTTAATGTTTACAAATAGAAAACTCACCTCGCCACCCTTTTCCTTGGCCACACGGCTTAAACGATAGCAACGATCCACGCCCACAGTACATATCGATGGATTACATTGAGTCAAATAACGACCACTGCCACAACCCACATCACAGACCACTGAACCGGCTTCTAAATTACTTAGGAATTGTGCGACACGCGGCCTTAAGGAACCGGTTGGTTCCTCACAATTCTCATAGACATCATGGACGTAGGCACGCTCTAAAGCAGCCGAACGACCATTGGCATCATTCGATGATGACGACGAAGAGGAAGATTTTTTTGCTGTCGTTGTCGATGTGTTGACTGTTGTTGTTTTCCTGGGAGCAGAAGTAGCATTAAATGCTACTGTTGCTGTTGTTGATGTTAACGAAGGCGATGTTGCTGTTGCTGTTGCTGTGGTCGTTGTCGACGTATTGTATTGATTTAAATGACACGTACTAGTCGTTGTTGTTGTTGAGGCGGGGGATAATTGCAGTATCTTCTTAGGAGGTGTTGCATTTACTGTGCAGGCAGGTGATAGAGAACCTGTTGGTGAAATTATTGTGGGCGTTAGATTTGCATTTAAAAATGCTGTTGCCAAATGACCATTGCCCGTGGAGGAGGAGGAGGAGGAAGAGGAGTATAGGGAGTTGGAGGTTAATCCCACTACTGTTGCTATGGCCGTGACGGCTGACGTTGTTGCTGTTGCTGTCGTGGATACTCCAGAGGGTGTTGTGTTGGCGGACAATTGTTTAGTCATTGGATTGGGTTGGATAAGTTTCGTAGTTGCCGTTGATGTTGCAAGAAAAGTTGAGGCCGTATTAGTTGTTGCCGCACAGGATATCGTTGTTGAAAGTTGACAATTGTTCGTTGCAGTTGTAAAATGTTGCCTTTGTTGTTGCTTAAGATAGTCACCGTTGGCAAGGAAATGTTCATCTGGAATATAGAGAGAGAACGCAAATTTAAATAATTTATTGCCTTTGAATCGAATTAACAAAGAGACATGGAGTGTAGGGGGCGGCTTAGGATTGTGATTACATGAAGATATATTATGTGTATTATTTTTTTTTCTTTTTTAAAGTTTGCAAGTCTAAGTAACTCACGGATATAAATTATTTATTAAGTTTAATTTGTTTTGTTGTAGTAGTGTGTGGTAATTTTTAAAACAATTTCTGTTCATAGAATAGAAGCAGGGAATGTTCAGCGCATTATTAGAATTATTAATATAATGGGTGTTTTTTATAGAGGTATAGAACTTTAAGTTGCAATAAAACAACGATGGATTATTCGATTGACATGAATTTTATTTATCCGAAAGATAATCTTGTGGCATTACATTTTAAATATGATTTCTGGCATATGACCACCACGGCTGGCGCGGATGCAGTCCAATCTGGACGTCCAATTTTCGATGAATTTTTCCAACATTTGTGGCCGTATATCAGCAATAATACGGCGAATGTTGTCTTCCAAATGGTCAAGCGTTTGTGGCTTTACCGCATAGACCAATGACTTTACATAGCCCCACAGAAAGTAGTCTAGCGGTGTTAAATCACAAGATCTTGGAGGCCAATTCGCAGGTCCAAAACGTGAAATTAGGCGGTCACCAAACGTGTCTTTCAATAAATCTATTGTGGCACGAGCTGTGTGACATGTTGCGCCGTCTTGTTGAAACCACATCTCCTGGACATCATGGTTATTCAATTCAGGAATGAAAAAGTTTGTAATCATGGCTCTATACCGATCACCATTGACTGTAACGTTCTGGCCACCATCGTTTTTGAAAAAGTACGGACCAATGATTCCACCAGCCCATAAAGCGTACCAAACAGTCAGTTTTTCTGGATGTAACGGTGTTTCCACATACACTTGAGGATTACCTTCAATCCAAATGCGGCAGTTTTTTGTTTGTTGACGTAGCCATTCAACCAGAAGTGCGCTTCATCGCTAAACAAAATTCGCTTATGAAAATCGGGAACAACGGTAATCTCGTTTTGGGCCCATTCGACGAATCTACGCCTTACTTGATGATCGTTTGGCTTCAAATCTTGCACGAGTTGGATTTTGTAAGAACGCAAACCAAGATCCTTCCGCAAAATCTTCCATAAAGTGGATGGACACAGATCCAATTCCTGTGCTCGATGGCGAATGGACTCATTCGGGTCTTCCTCAATGCTACGCTCTACAGCAGCAATAGCTTCTTCTGTACGCACCGTACAGCGTCTCTGGGGATGTGTTAGTGAACACACAGTAAAAGACAGCCTACGAAATCACACAGGAAACTGGGTAGAGACCCGAGGAATCCATTCAGAGGTATCCTTGGATGACTGTATATTCTCCCCATCACTTTGTGTTTTAAATGTTTCCTATACGATTAAAAACTTCAAGTCTTTTTTAATAATTTGGCTCATCCACCCCTAAGCCATAAATTTTTGCATGCGAAACGAATTTCTAATTTGATAACTTTGATGAGTTGAAGGTCCCAACCAACATTCTCACAGAGTTTCATGCATCGTAAGTCGAACATGCGACTAATTCCAAGCGAGTGAAGCCATTCTCATATCACAGTTAAATATCATTATAATAGCAACACGTTTCTCGTTATCTAAGCACTGCTTGGTGAAAATAATTTAGAATTCCCGTTATAAAATAATACTTTACAGAGTCTATTTCATAAACCATGTGGTAATAACATGTTCTGTTCAATTCTTCTTCTTAGAATAAGTATTGTAACAGTGTTGTTATAATATTTATGTATGTAACTACCACGTATTTATTTTGCTTTTTCTCTCTTTTATTTTTAATTTTTTGATTTCCTTATAAAAACCCCAAATATTTTGCAGTAAAATATTGTTTCTAACATAAATTCATGGTAAATACATACATCTGTATTGGTATTGTATAAAACCCCCACAAAAAAAAAATAATATTTTCATTCATTCATACACTTTGGCATACTTTGTCTCTGTTTTGACAGGAAAAAAAAAGTAAAAAAAAAAACAAAAAAAAAAAACAAAAATAAAAAGCAGTTTATTAAACTGTCAAACTGACTAATGCCTTAATGCGTGCAATACTCTTTGCTTTTTTGTTGTTGTTGTTATTTTACTTTTTCTGGAATTTATAAAAACAAAACCTGCGTCAGTTCTATATTTATAGACAAGAAATACTCATTTAATACTATCAAAAATACACACATACTTATGTATGTATATGCATACGAACATTCGTTTACACACAGGCATGTACACTAATATACCGTAATTTTTCACACAAACTAACACATAAGTATGTAGCAGAAAGTACTTTTGCTATCTCTTTGGCATAGAGTTGTTGTAAGGCATCAAGTTTTTTGTATTTGTTTTTGTTTTTGCTAAAATTGTTATTACATTTGATATTCGAAACTTGTTTTCCTAGACTTTATTTTACTATTAATATACGCCATGTTCTGTTTTTACTTTTACTCTCAATCTCTACCTCATCTTTTCTCTCTCTCTCTCCCTCTCTCTCTCTCACTCTTAAATGGTATAGTTCAGAGATGGCATTTGTTTTATTTTTATTGTAAGCAAAGTGTAGCACGAAATTTTGAAAACAAAAAAAAATCTCGTACAAAACTTGACAGGCATTACTCAAATGCTAATAAAGATTCCAATGAGCAAGGACCTCGGAGCTTCTTTTAATTCCAGAATTAAGAGCATAGGTCGTAGAAAGTATTCAATTGTGTTGCCCGTACTGCCTGTGCATTTTTGACATTGGTTTTCCTGTGCAAGTTGATTATGAAGACGCAATTGTAAGTACTAGGTCGCTTTAAATTAGTAACAACCCTGATAATATTGCTGCATCAGGCAACATTGCTTGCTCGTAAGGTGAGATTTGACTTTGGTACTACACTATACATACATACATACATAATTGGTCATTACAACCCTTCAGTCAGGATTACAACCTAGTTTCTCACACCACTTATGTTGTGTGTTAATTTTATACATGAGTGGCGAGACCTACAGTTTAAAGTCGACTCCGAACGGCTGATTTTTGAGAAACTTTTCGTGGCAAATTTATTTTAACACTCAGAGTTTTGCCAGAAATCTGCTGAAAGAAAGTCGATGAAGATATATTTTTTCAAATATTTTTTCTGAATCAATCATCTTTTAAAGGAAACCAACCTGGGTCCAAACTAAATCTTGCTATTACAGCAGTTTTTAGAGCCCAGAGCTCGGTCAAAAACATTAGAAAGTGAGAGGCCAAGGTTAGGTTAGGTTAGAGGACGTGTGCTTGTCAATTAAGACAAAGTACAGTACCCGGAGGTCGAATTGACCCATTGTACAACATCCTAGTTTCTCACACCACTTATGTTGTGCGTGTTAATTTTATACATGAGTGGTGGCACCTACAGTTTAAAGTCGACTCCGAACGACAGATTTTTGAGAAACTTTCCATGGCAATTTTATTTACTCTCAGATTTTTTGCCGAAGAAATATTTTTTGTATTTTAATTTGATGTCTGGCCTGGGGCTCGAACACTGGCTTTTCGTCTAATAAGCCAACACACTACCTACTAGACCACGGCGACTACTACACTATAAAGTCTTCATATCCTGCAAAAGTCATTTAAGTGAATGCCTAGTCTATCGACATATTTTGCAATAGCACAGGGCCTGTGAGAACTGCAATAATGCGATGCATGACAATATGATTTACAAATAGAAGGCAATCGGTGCTCTACTTATACATATCAGTCCATCAGAGCCGAGTAATGAGTCTCCCTGAAAAAAGATGGGAGAATACCTAGCTCAATTGAGACAATAAGAACATCTATGGCATGTAAGCTCTGATCAGTTATTCAGCAATGCTTTATCCATCGATATTCCTAATCCCTGGTACCCATATAATAGTTATTTTGCATTATTCGCAATTTCCCTCAGGAATTCTCGGATTCCATTGGCAAGGGCAAAAGTCGGGAAGAAGTTTCTTAATGACTTGACCGGAGCCTGGCTATCCCAGTTGATTTTCAAGGAGAATCCCACCACCCTACAAGCAATACAGCCATGGCTTCTCACTCCGCTTATGTTGTGCGTGTCCATGAGTGGTGCGACCTAGAGTTTAAAGTTGACTCCGAACGATAGATTTTTGAGAAACTGTTCATGGCAATTTTAATTACTTTCAGAGTTTTTGCCAGAAGTCACAGCAGCCTTCTGGAAGTCGCCGAAGAAATATTTGTTCACATTTCGTTTTGTTCGAGATGTATGACCTGGGGTTTGAACCGTGGCCTCACATCTGATAAGACAATACACTAGATTACGACGACTTTAAAAATTATAAGGTACCATATCGACGCCTCCATTCTATAACGTTCTAAGTGTTCTTGCGGTTTTAAATTCTACGTTCTCTAACTTAAATACTGTCAAAATTTGGTTAAGCTGCGCCGATCCTTTGCGAAGTTATAAGGAAAAATCTACTTAGAACACACATATAGTCGTATAACGCGTGAAAACTTTGAGAGCTCATAACTCAAGACACACTTTTTCGATTTAGAATGCTATAGAACGGAGGCGTCGATATGATCGACTTAGATGGGTCAGAATGGCAACTTGTTCGCTATTACTGCCATCAGTTTAGCCTTCTGATACAATAGAACTTCAGAGGGGAGACAATTGTGTGTTTTAAATTACATATAGTCCAGGTCTTTAACCTACAGGGGGGTTTTCCTAGCTTTTAAGCAAATATGTTTCCCTAATTGGGCTCTAAGCCCATTGCACATTGACTTTTGGAATTTCTTTCTTTATTTCCTCAAACTTTTCTTCAGTAAATAAATCTGTAGCAATTCTAATTCATTATCATTATTAAACATTCAACTATCCATCCCTGCAAGGTTGTGTACGACTATGTACGTACTGTATATGTATGTATGTATAGCCTTTTATTCTCTTTATTATTCTACAGTGCTTTTTATATACAAAATATACAATTTTAGTGTGTGTGTGTGTGTGTGATTCTACATATTTGTTTTTGTATTTCATTTTCATTTATGTGCTTACATGTATTGAAGGTTTAATAAAATTTAACCAAAAATAAAAGCTTTCTCGGTCTTGCTCTCGTTCTCGCTCTCGCTCTCTTTTTGTTTTGTTTTCTTTCGATTCTTATTTTTTCTCTTGTTGGGAAACAACTCTAATGTTTTTGACACTAGTGTGTGTTGCTTTACTGTTACGAATTTATTTTTTTTTTTAGTTTTTTGCTTTCTCTTGTTTTTTTTTTTGTTTTTTTCTTGCTTGGTTAACAGGAACTCTGTGTGTGTATTGTTATATTTTTGACATGTGACTTATTGATGTTGGTAACAGCATGTCCAAGACAAAGTGCTTAAATTTGTTAAAGTTAAAATATTACGAGCAGCATTTGTAAGTAGCTGTGTATGGGTATTGTGTACGTGTGTAAAAATGTATTTGTTTTTGGCTTTTTAAAAAACAAAAGAAAAGAACAACAAAAAAAAAAATAATAATAAAAATTGATTGTCTGATGCTTTCGCTGCTTTGTCATCTGCTGCTGTTGCTTTGTTTTTTTTTGTAACATTTTTATTCTCTTTTCGTTTAGAATACGAGAGCGTCTTCAAAATAAGGGATGAAGTGTAAAAAGCAGGATTTTTTTTGGATTTCTCAAAGTGAATGAATAGAGGAGTTGGTTTTTGTTGTTGTGTTCCCAGAAATAACGGTCAATATTATTTTGCTTGTGTATATCTCTCTGTGTGTGTATATATATGTATGCAAATAAAACAATTAAATTTATGAAAATTTCCATGGTTTTCATTACTTTTATTTCTTTTATTCTTTAATATTTACGATATTACTGCCTGTTATTGTTCTTATTGTTGTGTTAATTGTGAATGAATTTTGTATCTCCCTTTCTCTCTCTCTCTCTCTCTCTCTCTCTCCCAGTCTCTTTATATGTATTTTTGTCTTTTATAAAGCAATGCTTTAAATAGAAAATAAAAAAATACTCTATGTATTCCAAAGCCTTAATAAATTTTCTGTGGCCCCAAGTAGTCTTTATGTTTGAAAATAAATTTTGTTTAAGGCAAATTGAACTGCAATAAATAGGCCTTTACTTACATCTTTCTATACACAACACATATACATACTCACACATACAAAGTCAATGTATGTATATAAATTACAATCAATACAAAATTTATTTTAAGATCCTCAACAAATTAATATAAATGGGGCCATTTTCTTATACTTGTTTGTGTACTGGTGCAATAAAAACGAAAAAAAAATATCCAAAATGAATTGATAAAGAAACAAAGAAATGCGGTTTATTTTAAAATAAAAATAAAAATTACATGCCATGGTTAATTTTCTTTTTATGGATTTATGGCCTATTCTAGAATGGTAGGGTTACCATCGGCATAACGCCTTCTGTGCAAGCAAACGTATTGGGATTGTTGTGCAGGGCACATTAGTGAAGAATTTTGCTGCTTGTATTCTACATTTTCGGAAAGTAGGACACTGCTGGACCTTCTTTTTATGATGTTTTTAATGGAACCAAATGATCAGAGTGCTACTGAATGGATTATTTGAAACGTAAATGAAACTTCTTATGTTTCTTTTTTTTATTCCTTCTGAGCGAAGTATTTTCGCATGTCTACCCATTACGCAATAAGAGTATATACAGAAAGAGAGTCCCTTTGGCTTAAATAGTTTACTATTATGTTTTCTATACAATTTATACCTGATTAGTACTGCACTAAAGCAAGATTGCTCCTCAGCTTAAGATTAGCATCCAACACAAAGCCTTGTCTGATATACGGTTTAACGAATCCATTTATGTTGTGTGGGTTAATTTTATACATGAGTGGCGGAGCCTACAGCTTAAAGTCGATTCCGAACGACCGATTTTTGAGAAACTTTTTAATGGAAATTTTATTTCCTCAGAGTTTTTACCAGAAATCAGCTGAGAGAATTTTTTTGTTTTGTTGGAAATGTTTGACCTGGGGTTTGAACTGTGGCCTCACCTCTAACAAGCCAGCACACTAGCTGCTAGACTATGGCGACTTCAGTGTGATAAATACTTAGTGTTTTGTTCTGAAACACTCTGCATTAGTTCCGAAAGCAATGTAATGTTTTCGGAAATAATCCTATAAGAGGTTATCCATGAAGATTCAGTGGAGAAGAACAAGTTAGAGCACCAGCCATGTCTACTTGGAATTTTAATGTGAAATTCGATATTCAGTCTGAACAAACTATTCAGTGAAAATAATATGCTGCTTGATAGAGCATTTTGTTAAAAAAATACATTTGTAGAGATTGTATGTAACGTAGCCGTAAACTCTATAGCAACACCTCTTCCTAATTTATCAAGCAGTTTTGCATTGAAATTTTTGTTAAGAACAGTCTAATGGGTGGTGTATAGGCGCATTAGACACAAGCCCATGTTTCAAATCCCAGTTCAGACATCTCGAACAAAACGAAATATGAAGAAAAAAAAACATTTCTTTGGCGAATTCCTCTCAGCATTCTTCTGCAAAGACTCTGATAGTCAGTCAAATTGTATCGCAAAAGTTTTTCAAAAAACTATCGTTCGGAGTCGACTTTAAACTGTAGGTACCGCGACTTATGAATAAGATTAACACACACAACATGGATGGTATGAAAAGCTAGGTCGTAATCCTGACTAAAGAGATGTAATGACAAATTAAGTAAGTAAATTAGGACGAAGTCGTTATCTTGTTAGGTAGCAAAAGCTGCTCTATAAGCCCTATCAGATAGATTTTCTTTTCAATTGATGGCCCACAAAGGAACCTTGATAAACCATGTAACCATTATAAACTTTGTATTTTTAAACATTACATAAATAAGATTTATAATTGCAATAAAAGTTAAAGACGTACACTGAGCGCCACAAGTGAGTCAACACTTTTGTTCTTAAGTATAAAACAGTTTTGTTTTTAAGTTTAAAAAAAGTTCTTTTATCATGAATTGTTGTTTTTGTTTTAACATTTTATAAGTAATAAATAAACGTTTTTATTTTTGGAAATTTATTCGACTATTTTCATTTACTTTTCTCGCTATCCTAAGAAAATGAATTATTTCAGTGTGTTTACTCACTTTTGGCGCTCAGTGTACATGATTGATTAGAATCGCTTTAATTTGATTTTATTTAGAAAACAGAATTAATAATGAAAAATAATACTTTAGAAAAAAGTTGTTTTTAATTAAGTTCAAATTTTTACAAAGAATTACAATTCATTATGATTTTATTTTTATTTTTATTTTTATTTTTTTTTCTTTTTTAGCACACAATAATAACATAACAATAATGCACAATTCAACAATTCGAGGAAAATAAAACCTTCTGAATAAAAAGGAAACTACACTCCTACAAGTAAGTTATCCTTCAATTATTAGAAAAAAAAAAAAAAATAATAAGAAATTCAAATATTCTACGCAATAAACATTCAATTTCGTTCGCTTTGTATATACAACTAAAGGGTGTTTTTTATAGAGGTATAGAACTTTAAGTTGCAATAAAACAACGATGGATTATTCGATTGACATGAATTTTATTTATCCGAAAGATAATCTTGTGGCATTACATTTTAAATATGATTTCTGGCATATGACCGCCACGGCTGGCGTCCAATTTTCGATGACTTTTTCCAACATTTGTGGCCGTATATCGGCAATAATACGGCGTATGTTGTCTTTCAAATGGTCAAGCGTTTGTGGCTATACCGCATAGACCAATGACTTTACATAGCCCCACAGAAAGTAGTCTAGCGGTGTTAAATCACAAGATCTTGGAGGCCAATTCACAGGTCCAAAACGTGAAATTAGGCGGTCACCAAACGTGTCTTTTAATAAATCTATTGTGGCACGAGCTGTGTGACATGTTGCGCCGTCTTGTTGAAACCACATCTCCTGGACATCATGGTTATTCAATTCAGGAATGAAAACGTTTGTAATCATGGCTCTATACCGATCACCATTGACTGTAACGTTCTGGCCACCATCGTTTTTGAAAAAGTACGGACCAATGATTCCACCAGCCCATATAAAGCGCACCAAACAGTCAGTTTTTCTGGATGTAACGGTGTTTCCACATACACTTGAGGATTACCTTCACTCCAAATGCGGCAGTTTTGTTTGATGACGTAGCCATTCAATCAGAAGTGCGCTTCATCGCTAAACAAAATTCGTTTATGAAAATCGGGAACAACGGTAATCTCGTTTTGGGCCCATTCGACGAATCTACGCCTTACTTGATGATCGTTTGGCTTCAAATCTTGCACGAGTTGGATTTTGTAAGCACGCAAACCAAGATCCTTACGCAAAATCTTCCATAAAGTGGATGGACACAGATCCAATTCCTGTGCTCGATGGCGGATGGACTCATTCGGGTCTTCCTCAATGCTATGCTCTACAGCAGCAATAGCTTCTTCTGTACGCATCGTACAGCGTCTCTGGGGATGCGAGTTATCAATAAGAGTAAACGTGGTGCGAAAACGTTCCATGGTTAATCGAATTAACTGCTCTGATGGACGATTTTGTCGACGATAAAATGGACGTAGTGCGCGATACGTTTTCCGCACAGAACCATTATTTTCGAAATAAAATTTCACTATTTGCAAGCGTTGTTCAGGCGTGAGTCTATTCATGATGAATTGCCAAACCAAACTGAGAATAAATCACTTGACAGCTGTTAAATCGGTCGCCATCTTGAAAAGTAATGCCAACTTAAAGTTCTATACCTCTATAAAAAACAACCTTTACTATGCATACAGTCCTCGCATAAACAGCAAAACGAGCGTGTATATGAAAGTGTAAATACAATACCAATATCAAGGATTTTAAAATACAACACAACACAATGCCATACAATACACCACACCACACTACACCACACCACACCACACAACACCACAACACAACACAGGAAATAATTTAAAAAAACTCGTATTTTTTAAACTGTATTACTCGACAACTAATTACGTATGCTAAATTATATGCGTGTGCATGTGTGTGTGTGTGTGTATGAGTAGTAGAGTGTGGCATTGTTAAATAAATTATTATTCGGTGTGTGTGTGTGTGTGTGTTTATTTGTTGTTGTTGTCGCTTGTCATTACCAATAATAAAAACGTCATTACTGTGACAGTTAAATATGTACGCTTTAAATTTTAATTCTTCAAAATAATATGAAACAACAATAACAACAACTGTAACAACAATAAAAACAAAAACATTTATGACATCGGCTACCATAATTAAAATAATTAACTGAAGCACGCCAATCATTAGTTGTTGTACAGGGACTTCCATTTGATGGTATCAAAATCGCCAATCTGGCAAGGCTGCCCCAGTGTGTGGAAGTGTCAGTTATTTAGCGTTAGGTACACTATTTACGCATAAAGAGCGTTTAAACATTACAAAATGCATGGAAATAGTTAAAACAGACTACAAAAGTGTTTATTCAAACCCCTGGAAACCCATCGATCATTGCGAGGTGGTTATGGCTGTCATAGTGGACCTTATTTGCGGAGACTTGTCAGGGTTATAAAGAAATCTGAAGAAACTAGCTGAGCTAAAAATTCATTTATTTACTCTCAGAGTTTGGGCCAGAAGACTGCTAGGAGGAAGCGGCGGAAAGAAATATTTTTTCTTATTTCGTTATGTTCGAGGTCCATCACGACTTTTCATCTAACAAGCCAACACACTACCTACCAGATGACTACGGCGACTTACTTACTGACTTACTTACTTAATTGGCCATAACAACCCGTTTATCGGATTTCGGCCTGCCGCAACACATCCTTCCAGGCGCCTCTGCTTCGTGCACGCCTACGCTAGTTGGTCACACCAATCGATGACAGGGCTTCCTCGATTTGGTCCTTCCAACGGATGCAAGGTCGTCCTCTTCGCCGACTTCCGCAGAAACCCCGCATGAAATACCCGTTTTGCCGGAGCATCCTCCTCCATTCGAACGACATGGCCGAGCTAGCGCAGCCGCTGTATATTAATACGCTGCACAACGTCTATGTCGTTGAGGAGCTCATAGAGCTCACTGTTGGATCGGATACGGAAATCATCGCCAACTCGTACTGGACCGAAGATCTTGCGCAGTACTTTTCTCTCGAACACTCTCAAGGCCGCTGCATCTGTACTTAATAGGGTCCATGCCTCTGCGCCATAAAGAAGCACGGGAAGGATGAGCGTCTTGAAGAGTGATAGTTTTGTCATACTAGAGAGGTCTCTGCTACTCAATTGCCTATTGAGACCATAGCAGTACCTGTTGGCAAGAGTCATCGTGCGCTTGATCTCCAGACTGACATCATTTGTGGTGGTAACGGCAGAGCCAAGATAAATAAATTCCTTGACTGTATCAAAAGTATAGTTATCGGCCGTAATCTGAGAATCAATACGCTGCACGTCTCTACTTGTCGATACCACATACTTCGTTTTGCCCTCATTTACTGCCAGACCCATCTTACTAGACTCCCGTTCAATAGCACTAAAGGCAGCAGTAACATCTCGCTTGGTACGCCCTATGATATCAATGTCGTCAGCGTACGCAAGCAACTGGACAGTTTTTTGAAAAATAGTACCATTGCGATGCACTCCCGCCTTTCGCAGAACACTCTCCATGACGAAGTTGAAGGGGTCGCCTTGTCTGAAACCTCGCACGCTATCTAAAGGCTTGATCTAAAGGCACGTTGATCTAAAGGCACGCTATCTACCTTGACGGAGCTGCAGGAATTGCTCAACGTCATTCTGCATAGCCTTATCAGCTTCGCAGGTATACCGTGCTCAAACATTGCAGCAAAAACACGATCCCTTATGGGGCTATCGAAGGCAGCCTTATAGTCGACAAAAAGATGGTGTGTGTCGACTTGCTGTTCGTGGGTCTTTTCCAGGATTTGGCGTAGTGTGAAGATCTGTTCGATGGTGGACTTGCCAGGTCTGAAGCCGCACTGATAAGGTCCAATCAGTGTTTTGACGAGTGGCTTCAGTCGTTCACACAATACGCCTGTAAGAACCTTATATGCGATAGGGAGAAGGCTTATACCCCTGTAGTTGGCGCATATAGTAGGGTCTCCCTTTTTCAGACTACGGCGACTATAATTTTTTAATGGCATGCCTTTCTGATATGCAGAAGGATTGTAGGTAAATGCTGTGTATGTAACCTAAGATTATGCAGTGGATGTATACCATGATGGTCCTCTTAATAGCGGCATAGAGGACTATTGCCTTGACAGAAAAAATCTCAAAACAGTTTAAATGGAGTTGAACAATGCCGTAGCACTAGAGTGTTTAGGTATAACAGAGGCAATTACAAATTGTCCCCCCAGTGGCTTTGCAGGCTTAGTTAGACTTAAATCCTTAACTGTCCTAACCCCTGCACACTGATGATTTTGGGAAATGTTTTACAACAAGGCTGAGTAAGAAAAATGAATGAAATAACACAGAGATTAGCAAATTTTTGAAAAAAATAATCATTTTGCCGTGCAAGTTACCGCAGTTATGCGGAAACTTTATAAGGAAAAAAATTGCAACGAAATCATAGCTATGCTTGTGTATGTTATTTATTTATTTTACTTCTGGAATCGATAAATGGATACCCCGTTACAATCAAAAACAGATGAATTCTAAATAATAATGCTGGCCAATAACAATGCTGACTTGTGCTTCAGAACAGACTGTACACATGTGTAAGTAAGGGGAAAAGAGAGAGAGAGAGAGAGAGAGTACTTGCATGAACACATAGTCAACAACGATTGCTATCAATACATATGTATGCAAAAATAACTAGACAACTACTGCACGACTTGCATTCACACACACGCACACAGTTACAAGCATGCATTAAAGACACGCAAAACCAATTCAACGCACTCTAGCACTTAAAAATAAACTCTTTTGCCGTATATGGGTTATTCCACTACTTGCTGTCAATCAAAATATGAACAATATTTGTCATTCAGTGTATGTTTGATAGCGAGCAAGCAACAGGATGATTTGAGGAGCAAATGAAAAAAAATGAATATCTTATGCTCATTAAATGCAGTTTTTTGCGGTAAGAAAACTTCACTCTAAGCAAGGCGCTAAGCTTGATAAAGGCGGTAGGAACTGTGTATCATTAATTTCATTGCTAAACAAGAGAAGTGAAATTTTATTCAGTCCGCGCAAGCACGAAAAATGTCGAATCTTGTGGATGCCAAGTTGAAACGTCAATATCTCAAACAGCATGAAAAAATTCGCGTTGAATGATGCCTGAACGAATGATTCAGGCATCAAACCTGTTGGATACGAGAAAGCCGTAAGATGTGTGGCAAACGTGTGACAATTTCACAGTAGAATTTGTTGTTATTCAACTGCAATATAAAGGGTGTGTTCAAGATGGCGACTGATTTAACAGCTGTCAAGTGATTTATTCTCAGTTTGGTTTGGCAATTCATCATGAATAGACTCACGCCTGAACAACGCGTGCAAATAGTGCAATTTTATTTCGAAAATAATGGTTCTGTGCGGAAAACGTATCGCGCACTACGTCCATTTTATCGTCGACAAAATCGCCCATCAGAGCAGTTAATTCGATTAACCATGGAACGTTTTCGCACCACGTTTACTCTTATTGATAACTCGCATCCCCAGAGACGCTGTACGGTGCGTACAGAAGAAGCTATTGCTGCTGTAGAGCGTAGCATTGAGGAAGACCCGAATGAGTCAATCCGCCATCGAGCACAGGAATTGGATCTGTGTCCATCCATTTTATGGAAGATTTTGCGGAAGGATCTTGGTTTGCGTGCTTACAAAATCCAACTCGTGCAAGATTTGAAGCCAAACGATCATCAAGTAAGGCGTAGATTCGTTGAATGGGCCCAAAACGAGATTACCGTTGTTCCCGATTTTCATAAGCGAATTTTGTTTAGCGATGAAGCGCACTTCTGGTTGAATGGCTACGTCGACAAACAAAACTGCCGCATTTGGAGTGAAGGTAATCCTCAAGTGTATGTGGAAACACCGTTACATCCAGAAAAACTGACTGTTTGGTGCGCTTTATATGGGCTGGTGGAATCATTGGTCCGTAATTTTTCAAAAACGATGGTGGCCAGAACGTTACAGTCACTGGTGATCGGTATAGAGCCATGATTACAAACTTTTTCATTCCTGAATTGAATAACCATGATGTCCAGGAGATGTGGTTTCAACAAGACGGCGCAACATGTCACACAGCTCGTGCCACAATAGATTTATTGAAAGACCGCCTAATTTCACGTTTTGGACCTGTGAATTGGCCTCCTAGATCTTGTGATTTAACACCGCTAGACTACTTTCTGTGCGGCTATGTAAAGTCATTGGTCTATGCAGTAAAGCCACAAACGCTTGACCATTTGGAAGACAACATTCGCCGTATTATTGCCGATATACGGCCACAAATGTTGGAAAAAGTCATCGAAAATTGGACGTCCAGATTGGACTACATCCGCGCCAGCCGTGGCGATCATATGCCAGAAATCATATTTAAAATGTAATGCCACAAGATTATCTTTCGGATAAATAAAATTCATGTCAATCGAATAATCCATCGTTGTTTTATTGCAACTTAAAGTTCTATACCTCTATAAAAAACACCCTTTATAAGAGTTTTAATAACATTTCGTAGCAGTAGATGTCTAAACAGCAGCAGAATCTAAACTGAATTCAAAACACTGGGTTTACCGGGGCGCATCCCTATCAAAGAAGGTTATGATGGGTTTGTGATGCATTCTATACCGTATACACACATTGAAAAGTTAAAACAATCAATGGCAAGGCTTTTTGACCTAGTTTGGCTAGTAATTTGTCTAATCCAGTCACTTTACTATGCTTTTAAAACAATTTTATATCTTTTGCCCACATTTCCACAATTTCGTTCAAAGTTTTTAAAACTCTAATTGAACATCATTAAAAACGGTTATAAAATATTATTATTTTACACATGGAATGGCCCATATGTATTTCATTACACTCTAATAAATGACCAAAAATATTTTCAAAACTTAACTTATGCATATGCCGACGTACATATGCCTAACAATTTTCTTGTTCTATTACTATAACTATTGTTGCGCTCTCTCTCTTTTCTTTACTCTATTCATAGCTCTCACATCGTAACGTTAATTTGTTTCCTTTATTGTGTTTCTCTCTATCTCTCTCTGTCTCTACCGTACTCTGTTTTTTTTTTTAATAATTTCATTAAATTCCCTGAAACATAAAACTTGTGTATGACGTTATGCGTGACACAGGATCATAAATTATATTTTTTTTTTCATACAAAGTTGTTCGAGTTGTTTTTGCTGTTTTTGTTGTTCTACACTTTTGTAATCGTTTGTATACTATTTGCTGCTGCTGTTGTTGTACACTTCAAAACGTCAGCACCAAAGGAAAAAAAAATAATAAAAAAGAGAAAAAAAAGGAGAAAACAGTTGCTTTTGATGAAGTCAAAAAAATCATTAAAATTAAAGTCTACACATATACATACGCATACACGTATAAACGCTCACATTATTACTCATTTGTATACACATACATTTGCATTTTTATATTGCTTCTCATTCTTAAAACACGTGTATACAAGTGTATGTATGCTTGTGTTGATGACGACGACATCGTCATCAAAATTTTCATTGCTTTATAAGCACACACAAAGAGACAGAGAGAGAGCAAACGAGTGAGAGAGAGAGAGCGCGAAGTAGAAGAGTAAAAGTTATGACTAAGTGAAGGCATATGGGAGTAAATACAAAAATAGAATCCGTTATTAAAACAATTGCTTATGACTGACAGTTTTGACGGTTTTTAATTGGAGTCGTTTTCTGTTGTCGCATTTAGAAAATGCCTCATCAAAATGAAATTTAATTAAACGACACACTGTAATTAATTATGAAATTATTATTTTTGGTACGTTTTATGCCGTTTTGTTTCATTTTTTTCTTTCTTTTCGGCGAAAATATGTCAACAAATAATGGATGATTTGTGAATTATGTACGAGTATTTAAGTGTTCGTAGATAGTGTATTGGTTTATTAGACACGAGTCAGTGAAAGGTTTATCAAAAAATCTGTCTTTCAAAGTCGACTTTAATCTGCATATAGATCCAGTTTTAATGATTATAAAAGGGAAATAAAGCGCTCAAAGAGAACCGCCTGGATGAGTTTCTGCACGAGTATCCAGGGTGTTGCCGACGTGGCTCGTTTTCGAAGGATGCTGTCGAAGGACCCCAAAATTCTAGGCTTCATCCAAAGGAATGATGGTACGTGGACATCCTCGAGAAAAGAAACCCCAGAGGTTCTATTCACTCATTTCCCAATTGTGAGGATCCAGTAAGCTATCCGTTGGGTGTAGCTGATTCCTTCTGTGATGCTGGCATGAGCCCCTTTTTGGAGGATATCATTACCAGAGACAAGGTCAAATGGGCTATAGGTGGCTTTGAGCCCTTTAAGTCGCCTGGTGCGGATGGTATCTTTCCGGCTGTGCTTCAGCATGCTGGTGAAATATTGCACGAATATCTGGTGGACGTGTATAGAGACTGTCTCCGGTGGTGTGATATACCAGATGGCTGGAAAGATGTGCTTGTCACATCGGCCCTAAGGATTATAGACCGATATCGCTTTCATCCTTTCTTTTAAAAGCTTTGGAGAGACTTATCAATCTATATTTGAGGTCAAACATGGACCGGTCTCTGTTGAGTAGGTCGCAACATGCTTACATTAAGGGTAAGTCCGTTGAGAGCGCTCTTCATGATGTGACAGGTTTTGTTGAGGCGAATTTGGCTAGGGGTGAGTACACACTGTCGGCTTTCCTTGATATAGAGGGGGCCTTTAATAATGTCAGCATTTCCTCTATTGAGAATTCACTAAGGGATATACATGCCCCAGACTTTCTGCTGCGGTTCGAATCTGGGTGGATGTTCTATCGTCAAGCGTGCGACCAGGGGTACACCGCAAGGGGGGTGGCCTATCCCCTCTCTTGTGGCTCTTGGTAGCTAATGTTGGTCTGAGGCTTCTGGAAAGTAGGGGCTTTAGGGTTGTGGCATATGCCGACGATGTGGCTATTCTGGTGGGTGGAAAATTTTTGCCGACGCTGGGGGAACTGATGGAGTCTGCTCTTGGAATTTTATCCTCTTGGGGCACGAAATGTGGTCTGGGTATAAATCCAAATAACACGGACCTCGTTTTGTCTCGCGTCGGTACAAGATTGAAACCTTCAAATTACCGAGGTTAGCTGGTAGGGAGCTTCCGTTGTCTTCTGAGGTCAAGTACTTGGCTGTTGTCCTGGACAGCAAGCTGAACTGGAAACGAAACACCGAGGAAAGAATGCAGAAGGGACTGAATGCTTTCTAACAGTGTAGGAACTCCATAGGTAAGAGCTGGGGTCTTCCGCCTAGGGCCATTCGCTGGATATATCTGACGATTGTTGGACCGGTTATTACTTATGGCTGCGTTGTTTGGTGGAGTGCCTTGGATAAGAGTTTTCAACGGAAAATCTTACCATATACCCTCCTTTCATCCTACCCCCTATATTATCCTTTCCTCCTTTAGGACGTTGTACAATGGGTCAATCCGACCTCCGGGTACTGTACTTTTCTTGATTGACAAGTACACGTCCTCTAACCTAACCTAACCTAAGTCGATTTTAAACTGTTGGTCGCGCTACTCATGCATAAAATTAAATACACAATATGGGTGCTATGAGAAGCTAAGTTGTTATCCTAATTAAAGGATTAGTAAGTAAGTAGCGTGTTCATAGCTGTATTATAAAGAAATTCATTTTCTATCAAATGGAGTTGCCACAGAAGCAGATATTTTCATCTAAGGAGTCAATGTCAGGCATTCGTAAAGTCTTTCAGTGGCATGTAGTGTTTTTCCGTGTATAATTGGAGACCAAGACTTACGGTAAAATCTTCTTTAAGGCATTAAAGCCCTACAGCGCTTTGCAAAGCCAATATCATTCATGCTATGGCTCAAATTTAGCCAGATTTATGCATCAGAGTCAAGGAAAATTGGTCATTTTGGATGCCCTTTGCATAGAGAAGTCGCACTATGTGGCATTTACCCTGAAAAGCTGGCCAAAAAGGCAAAAATGAATTTAAAGAAATTTAAGAAACTGAGTATGCAGTTCGATAGACAACAAAATTCTGCATTATATAGTGAATTTACACGATTTTAAGTTGAGATTTGTAGATTTGAGACGATGTCAAAGTCAGGAAAGTGAAGAAAATTAGAGATGCGTTTTTGGTGTTTTTTTTTTTGAAATTTTACTAGGTTTATATGATATTTTTTTGTGGCTAAACGAATAGAGGTTTTATATTGATTTTTCTTTTATTTGAAAGGAGGTATGAGCAACTGCTAGTTTCAGTTTTTTTTATATATGTATACATATATATCTCATATATTAATGTTAAAATTATTCGTTAAAAATTTAAAAATAATAAAAATTTTACATTTTTTTACCTTTCCTAAAAAAAGATAAGGAATTTAAAGGTGAAAATAGTTTTTAGTAGTTTAATGTTATATACCACAAAAAAATATGAACTCTCTACATTCAGGAACAAAAAGAAAAGTTTGCGCAAATTTGCGCAATTATTTTTGGCGATTTTTTGAAAATTTTACTTTTTTTTGAAAAATTAAAAAAATTAGACGCAGTGTTATGAGGCCATAGGCATTAAAGCCATATGACGTACGAATTGTGCGAGGAAATTATAGAAGCGTAGAAGCAATACCAATCGAGATGTCCTGAATAGGTTACTTTTAAGCAGTGACGCTTTTATAAGCTGTAGTACACAAAAATTGCGAAGGAATAGAAAAGCATTTTCATCACATACTATGAAGTTACTCCTTCCTGACATTGATGATCAAAATGATAACGATTTTAACGATTGTAGTTAGTTTAACTTTTTAAGTATTTTTTAGGTTAAGTATTAAATAATGTAAAATAAATCTTATGAATAAATATTAATTATCATAGAAGTTTAAAAACTTAATTACATTTGTATGTATGTATATCGACTATTATAACAATATGAGATGTACGTTTGATTTTCTTAATGGACCGTATGTGGTACCTAGGGGCACTTATGATCCGATCATAATAAAATGTGATCATAAATGATTCACATTTATATTAAACATTTTCATGTCGAATTTCATTGAGGTAATAAAATTTTTAAGCGAATTATAATTGCTGAACATATTTTCTTAAGGGGCCCTATTTTGGACCCCGGGACAATTATGGACCGATCATAACAAAATTTGGTAATATGATTTCGATTTACAAAATACACGTTCATACCGAATTTCATCACGATACCGATGTTTTTAAGCCATTTATAAGCGCAAACGTGAATTTCTAAAGGGGACTTTATATGGCGACCAGGGTCAAATGTGATCCGATTTTCACCAAACATTACACCATGATTTCTTAGTACACAGAACTGATCCATGTTAAATTTTATCATCATTGTTGCATAATTACCATAATTATGTGTAAATAAGTGCAATTTCGAGGGGAATTTGTATGGGGGCTAGGCGATGTCACGAACCGATTTGAACCAAAATCAGTTGGGTTCATCCTTGGGCCTAATTATCAGTTATACTATCAAAAAATTACAGCCATTAACTCACAAAACACTGCTATTAATTTTGGCCAGGTTTTCAGGCAAAATGCCACACAGTGAGTCGTGACGATTACTTGAATGTTGTTATATTCCTAACATAATGGCATCAATAGGTCTATCCATACAAAATTTCTATGATATCTCGAACACTTACTTGCATACTTAATTGGTCATTACAACACTTTAGTAAGGATTACAACCTAGCTTTTCACTGCAGCCATGTTGTGTGTTAATTTTATCTATGAGCGGCTGGAACTACTGTTTATTGACGACTCTGAAGGACAGATTTTTAAGAAACTTTATATTGTAATTTTTGTTTTATTCTCTAAGTTTTTGCCAGAAGACTGCTGAGAAAAAATAGCCGAAGAAATATTTTCTCATATTTCGTTTTGCTCGAGATGTCTGAGGCAGGGTTCAAGCTGCAGGCTCTACCTACGAGACTGCGTCGACTTCAACCCAATGTATCGGTCATATTTAGCATGCGTTAGTGTCATGAAAAATTTGATATTTTGCAGACGCTCACAGAAACCTTGGTGGTGGTAATTTGAACACACATAATGGCATCAATAGGTCTTTCAAACGTATGCAAAATTTCTATTTAAATTTAAAGACTGGAAGCTCTTAATGAAAGTTCCGATATATGTCTAGGTTTACTGGTCAGATGATAAATGCTTCTAGGGGTACCTTTCTTCAGCTAGGTTTCTGTTTTCTTCTTAACTTTACTGTCTGTACGACTCTAGGTGGCTGTGATCCTTTTTCCTTCTTTTTTATTGAACTAGTTCATCAATTAAGCCCTCTAAGATCCTCTAAACGGTTCAGGAGTGACTGAGTATGCCCATTTTTTTTACTTTGAATGGCGATAAGTTATTGCTTCTTCCATACCCTACTTATACCTGGTTGGAAGCGTAACTTTGCTGTTTGCTCGAATCCTCTTAAGAAACTCATTGTAATTGCCTGTTAAACACAAGACGATATCCTTTTTCTATAAATCAAGGGTGTTTTTTATAGAGGTATAGAACTTTAAGTTGGCATTACTTTTTAAGATGGCGACCGATTTAACAGCTGTCAAGTGATTTATTCTCAGTTTGGTTTGGCAATTCATCATGAATAGACTCACGCCTGAACAACGCTTGCAAATTGTGCAATTTTATTTCGAAAATAATGGTTCTGTGCGGAAAACGTATCGCGCACTACGTCCATTTTATCGTCGACAAAATCGTCCATCAGACCAGTTAATTCGATTAACCATGGAACGTTTTCGCACCACGTTTACTCTTATTGATAACTCGCATCCCCAGAGACGCTGTACGGTGCGTATAGAAGAAGCTATTGCTGCTGTAGAGCGTAGCATTGAGGAAGACCCGAATGAGTCCATCCGCCATCGAGCACAGGAATTTTATCTGTGTCCATCCACTTTATGGAAGATTTTGCGGAATGATCTTGGTTTGTGTGCTTACAAAATCCAACTCGTGCAAGATTTGAAGCGAAACGATCATCAAGTAAGGCGTAGATTCGTCGAATGGGCCCAAAACGAGATTACCGTTGTTCCCGATTTTCATAAGCGAATTTTGTTTAGCGATGAAGCGCACTTCTGGTTGAATGGCTACGTCAACAAACAAAAAACTGCCGCATTTGGAGTGAAGGTAATCCTCAAGTGTATGTGGAAACACCGTTACATCCAGAAAAACTGACTGTTTGGTGTACTTTATGGGCTGGTGGAATCATTGGTCCGTACTTTTTCAAAAACGATGGTGGCCAGAACGTTACAGTCAATGGTGATCGGTATAGAGCCACGATTACTAACTTTTTCATTTCTGAATTGAATAACCATGATGTCCAGGAGATGTGGTTTCAACAAGACGGCGCAACATGTCACACAGCTCGTGCCACAATAGATTTATTGAACCGCCTAATTTCACGTTTTGGACCTGTGAATTGGCCTCCAAGACCTTGTGATTTAACACCGCTAGACTACTTTCTGTGGGGCTATGTAAAGTCATTGGTCTATGCGGTAAAGCCACAAACGCTTGACCATTTGGAAGACAACATTCGCCGTATTATTGCCGATATACGGCCACAAATGTTGGAAAAAGTCATCGAAAATTGGACGTCCAGATTGGACTACATCCGCGCCAACCGTGGCGGTCATATGCCAGAAATCATATTTAAAATGTAATGCCACAAGATTATCTTTCGGATAAATAAAATTCATGTCAATCGAATAATCCATTGTTGTTTTATTACAACTTAAAGTTCAATACCTCTATAAAAAACACCCTTTAGAAAGCAAAAAAAAAATTAAGCTGAGATATCCTTGTTCCTTTTCCCAGGAAGTATTAAAATAACTCGCGTTTATATACTCCTTACATTTTAATACATCATTATACCCGCCAATACTTTAAGAGTTTAAAGAATAAAAAAAGAAAAAAACAGAAGAAGAAATTGAAAGGAAATCATTGCTGACTCTGTGAATGAAAGAGAGACTCAATGACTGACTGACTCATCATTAACCCCGTGCTCAATTCTTTATCTTTTATCTACTGCGGAAAAAGGCATTTCATTTGGCATATTTGGCTTAATATTATGCCTTTAAAAACGAACAAACAAACAACAACAACAACAATAAGCACAACAACTATACTCAATGAAAAGGAGGTCTACATAGCGAAACAAAAGGCGGCGGCACGTAATATTTTAAATACTCCGTCTGTCCAGCCATCTATCCATCCGTCGTTCTTCCGTCTAAAGATCATTGTGTGCACTTCCTTCGATGACAGTTTCGTTTCGTTCTCATACTTACGGGTTTGGTTGGTTGTTGGTTGCTTGGTAGGGTTAGGTTGAATGGTTTTGCGTCTCACATCGTTTGTAGCTGGCTGGCTCCGTCTCCTCTGATAATCTATTTATTATTTTACAATAAAAGGAAATAAAATAGAACGAATGAACGAAGGAAGGAGATAACAACTAGCAGCACTGGCAACAACAGCAACAACAGAGTTATTGAATAGCAAAAAAAACTGCAGTCAGAAATTCAATTATTTTTTCTTGTTTTTTCTTTTTTCTTTTTCATTTTCTTTTGCTTGTTTTGTTTTGTTTTATTTCGTTAAGGAAAAAAATAAAAAAAAAAAATGGAAAATTCGATTAAACAGCACAAGACATGCCGTAGATATCCTTAAATCACTGGCAGTATTTGTAACTTAAGCAGGAGGCTTAAGAGTTGGAACTGGCCACATACATTACTGGCAGACAGTCGATATAAAGACTGTTTTAATGGGTGCAACTGTTAACGGCTGGTCTATTTTTAATTACCAATGAAATGATTCTTTTAAAAACCTGTCTTTAAATATTTTTCTACTCGTAAAACTCAATGATTTATGGTTTTAAAAATTGCCTTAAATTTGAACACATTCCCGGGCCTTGTAATAAAGGGTTTAAACGAAGAGGCAATGGTGACGTATGAGCAACAACTAAATGAATTAAGAATTGATCATACGTCATGGGGTCTGGGAGTACTTACTTATTGGGCATTAATAAACCGGATTAATGAATTTCGGCCTGCCTTAACACATCCTTCCAAGCGCTTTTGCTTCTTGTGCGTCTTCTCCAGTTGGTCTCACCAATCGAACCAATTTGGTTCTTCCAATCCAAACAAAGTCGCGCTCTTCGTAGACTTCCGCAAAACCCCGCATCAAATACCCGTTTCGCCGGAGCATCCTCCTCCATTCGAACGACATGACCGAGCCAGCGCAGTCGCTAGATATTAATACGCCGCCCACAAAATTTTCATGTCGTTAAAAAGCTCATACGCCTCATTGTTGGATCGAATGCGAAAATCATCGTCAACTCGCTCTGGATCGAAGATCTTACATAAGGGCTTTTCTATCGTATACTCTCAAGGTTGCTAAATCGGTGCTTAATAGTGTCGAAGTTTCGGCGCCATAACTAAGCACGGTGAAGACGAGGATGAGCGACTTGTAGGGTATTAGTTTTGTCGTACGAGGAAGGTCTCTGCTACTCAATTGCCTATTGAGGCCATAGTAGCAACTGTTGGCAAGAGTGATCCTGCGCTTGACTGCTCCAGACTGACATCATGTTTGGTGGTAACGCCAAACACTATCTTATGACAGCGGACCCACTTATATTGTATATTTTTTAAGAGCTTGAGATGGAAATAGTCAGAGGATTGAATTGGCCGTGTTGTCACCATAGAAGCCACAGAATAATTGAAGAATGTATAAAATAAACTTACAAGTGACTACCAAAATCGTAATGGAAACGTGGTGTTTATGTCAATAAGAAAAATTGTCTCATATATGACCCAAAGAACACAGAAGAGATTGTGGGAGAATCATGTCTTAAGAAAAAAAATGACTGTTTGGTAGGCACTCGTTGAAACAAAGCATGTTAACTATACTTGAGGAGACCCTCAATTTATATTACCATACATGTCGCCGTAGTCTAGTAGGCGGTGTGTCGGCTTATTAGACGTAAGGCCACAGTTCAAACCCCAGGTCAGACATCAAAACGAAATACGAGAAAAAAATAATATTTCTTCGGCGATTGCTTCTCAGCAGAGTTCTGGAAAAAACTCTGAGTGTTAAAAAAAATTGCCATGAAGAGCTTCTGAAAAATCTGTCGTTCGGAGTTGACTTTAAACTGTAGGCCCTGCGACTCGTGTATAAAATTAACGCACACAACATAAGTGGTGTGAGAAGCTTGGTCATAATCCTGACTGAGGGGTTGTAGCAAAGAAAACAAAGTATAAAGAATCTACATTTTAACATATTTTGGAATATTTTTCAAAAATATTTCATGACGCGGGGGGAAAGATAGAAGGGAAGGATACAGAAACCAAGAGCATGACAATGCGTTGTTCTCATCGTGCGTTTTTGTTGTTTGGCCACTTTTTTATTTATTTTTCTGGTGTTAAAAACAGACGTCGGCACCAATGTCCTTCAGGAGAAGAACATCTTCGGCTTTTTACACACATAGGACACGAACATCAAGAATGTTCGTTAAAAAGAGCGTAAAAATCTTGTCAGCTTTTAAAGAAGAAGGTTCATGTCGCTTTTAACGGACTTCAATGATACACCCAAAGAAATATCACAGTAGTATTCACTAATATCAATGAGAAATGATTTCGATTTTTGGAAGAATACTTGCCAAGTTAAATACGGTGTCTTTAGGGACTTAGCGCAGTACAATTTTTCTATATTTTCCGATCACATATACATATCATTGGGTTAACAAGCAGACTTGAAATTATTACTAACAATTTTCCTCTAGGTTAACACATGCCTATGGTTATGGATTAGTGAGTGAGAGAGAGAAAATAAGTTGAGAGATTTTATTTATTTACAGCCATATAAAAGTGTTAGTAATATACTCTATTTTTATTTTCATTTCATCAACATACATATGTAAAGCTGTCTATCTTTGGCTTGATAATTTTAGACAAATAAAAATTAAATAAAAAATCCATTTTATTATTAAAAGAACATAAAGCTATCCATCTTTGGCTTAAAAATTATGCCATGTTTTTTTAGATAAATAAAAATAAAAAGAATAAAAAAAACATTTTTTATTAAAAGAAAAAAAAAATATACTATGAGACAAAATAAAAAATAAAATACGCCCAGCTAATGACATAGAACATTTTTAACACAAAATATTCTTCGAGTGTTATTCTGAAATAAAATGATAAAGCATCCGCAGCACATGTATTCTTGTCGCAGTCTGATCGACAACTAAATCAAAAAACACAAGAATACATACACATGTACATACGTACGATGGGAGCAACACATTGTTACGCTCTTTGTTTGTGTTCATTTTCCTTCTGTCTTCCTCCCCCCTCATCAAGAAATGATTTTTAAAAAGATTTTGGTGAGAGCGGGTCGTAATGTTACAACCCGCCATAAGAAATTTTACTCCTACATAATGCGTATTCTTTATATCCATATTCTTTGGTTGTAGTGACTAATTGCATGTGTTATGTATGTATACATGGACTTACGGTAATAATAGAAGAGCCAAAATCCAGAACCGATTATTGTGACACACGGCATCAGGAGATTCATAGGAAATTTTAATTTAAAATAAAAAATCCTGCCAAATCATAGAAAGGAATTTGCCTAATGATCAAACTATGCCGCAACTCAACCTTATGGAATTTTTGCATCGATTTGTTAGCTGTTTTATTGCTGTTTTAACTATAATATCATTACGCCTGCCTTATGCAATCTAATTTCGAATTTTATTGCAAATATACTTCGGAATTCTTAAGTAAAAACGGCTTTTTTTTTATAAAAAATTTAAACAATTTTGCTAATATTGTGAAAATAACGGCATTAAGAGTAAATAGTTTTTCAAATGCCATTACAACCTTAAAACATATTTGAAGGATGACAACAAAATGCATTGTGGGTAAATGCATGAATGAATACAAATAAATTTCACTCTCTCTCTCTCTCTCTAGCTTTCTCACACAAAGCGAAACAAAGCCCCACTTGTGTTTACAAGAGTCTCAAGGGTATAACGCAAATAAAGACAAAATAGTTACACACAGACACACACACACACACAATTAATAGGTGATTTTAAAATTATTGCCCTTTTACTTTCATTTCCCTTTATTCTATCTATGTATCACGCTCTCACTAGCCTTTTCCAAACTTTGTTTTTGTATTTCTATTTATTTTTTTTAAATTGATAATCATATGTCTTGTAATATAAAAATAATTTTTGTTTTTTTTATTGTTGTTGTTGTGTTCATTATATTCCCATTTAAATGAGGTTTCAAATACAAACGCATCAGTGTGTAAATGTGTTTGTAATATCAAGAATTCAGTGTATAATTTACTTGCGAGGTTGCTGGAATTTATTTATACCTTGTTACACTGTTCTCGCTCTCTCTCTCTCTCTCTCTCTCTCTCTCTCTATGAGGTTCTCCAATGCAATGTGCAGCGTTGTAAGAAATAATAGCAACAATTTATTTTTCCCTAGTCACATGCCATACATACACACATAATTGGCCATTACAACCCTTCAGTCAGGATTATGGCCTCACACCACTTATGTTGTGTGCCTTAATTTTATACGTGGTTGGGGAGCCTACAGTTTAACGTCGACTCCAAACGACAGATTTTTTTGAGAAACTTTTCATGTCAATTTATTTACTCTCAGAGTCTTTGCCAGAAATCAGCTGAGAGGAAGACGCCGGAGAAATATTTTTTTTTCATATTTCGTTTTGATGTCTGACCTGGGATACAAACCCGGGCTTTACGTCTAATAAGCCAACACACTACCTACTAGACTATGGCGACTTCAACATGCCATACTTAGCACAATAATCTTTTATTCTGTATTAATTGCTGTAATTTCTTTTAAATTAAAATTTACTCTTTGAAGTTGCCGTAGGCCAGTGTGGATAGTGTGGATATTAGACGAGAGCCTGTGGCTCAACTCCTGGTACAAACATATCGAACAAAAACAAAATATAGAAACTATTTCTTTAGGCGACTTACTCTCAGCAGTCTTTTGGCAAACACTGCGAGTGTTAAAATAAAATTGCCATGAAAAATTTCTCAAAAATCTGTCGTTTGGAGTCGACATTAAACTGCAGCTCCTGCTGCTCACTCATGGATAAAATTAATACACACCACACAGGTGGTGTGAAAAGCTAGGTTGTAATCCTGACTAAAGGGTTGTAATAATCAATTAAGCTACTAAGGCATTACATTTTAGATTCATCGTTCAACAATTTGTAACTTTTATGTAAAATAATTGGTTGGATTTAGTTGTAATATTTTTGAAAGACATTATAAAAGGTCCGCCAAATAACTTTTTTTTTTGTTTTTGAAAATTCTTAAACAAAAAAAACTACTGAATCTTTTCTCAAATTTGTTTTTTTTTATTTGAAAGTACAATCCTTCCGGTTAATAATGGAAAATAATTTCATTCAAATGGCTGCCTCGACTGGGCATGCAGTAGTCTACACAATCGGAGCAATTTTTAAGCACATTATCGATTGTGTTCAGCTGTATTTCACCAATGGCTTTACGAATATTGTTCTTTAAAACGTCAACTGTCTCTGGCTTGTCGGCGTAACACTTATCTTTAACGGCACCCCACAAATAATAGTCCAACGGTGTCAAATCGCAGCTCCGAGGTGGCTAAACGACATCAGCTCTGCGGCTGATAATGCGATGTGGCACGTAGCGCCGTTTTGTTGAAACCAAATGTTGCCAATATCCTCCTCTTCAATTTTTGTGAACAAAAATTCGTTCAACATGGCCCGATAATGATCACCATTGACTGTAACGGCAACTATTTGCTCATTTTCGAAGAAAAATGGCCCAATTATGCCTCTGGACCAAAATCCGCACCAAACAGTGACTCGTTTTGGGTGCGTCGGCTTTTCAATGTATGCGTGCGGGTTTACTGTGCCCCAAATGCGACAATTTTGCTTGTTTACATACCCGCCAAGATCAAAATGAGCTTCATCTGAAAAGATGATTTTCTTTTGCCAAAATCGACGTCTTCTGTAAGTCGAACGCAGGCTCACTTAGCGAAGCGAAAACGCATTGGATGGTCAATTGGCTTCAACTCCTGAACCAATTGGACTTTGTATGGCGTCATACCAAGGTCTTTATGCAAAAATTCGTCTTAATGATGTCTCCGAAATGTTCAGTTGTTGAGAACGACGGTGAATTGATGTTGATGGCGCTTCACGCACACTTTCTGCCACAGCAGCAATATTCTCGGGTGTACGCACTGTTTTTGGATTTTCACGCTTTGGTTTATCGATGAGGATGCCAGTTTCTTTCACTTTTTCCACGAGATAACGAACATATGGAGCTGACGGTGCTTCTCTTCTTCCAAAATCCGTACGCAATTTTCGCACACATTCTGCAACATTACCATGACTTTCAAAGTAATGTCGCAATATTTCCCAGCGTTGTTCAAGCGGATCCGATATCTATCAAGTCTTAGTTTTAAAGACTCTCTTTCGTATGAGGTCAGCAAAACAGGATTCTTATTTTTGCTTTGACAGCCAATTTGATTTCTTTGTCAAACAAATAATGCTGCAGTATCCCTATAATTTCTTTCAACACTGTTTTCTTATGCACACACTCTATTCAAATGTCAACTACTAATCGTAATGACTGCAGTAACAGCAAACACTTGATTCAATTGAATGAATGGCCAAAAGTAGCTTGTCTACACTCACATACACACACGCAATATTTTTCTCTTTCACTTACAAGACACTCGTGCACAATAGTTTGAGCACACTTGATTTGTAGTCTCAGGAGAGGAGGTACTCGCAGCATGCACTGGAATAGGAGATGGAATCCCAAATAGGGCAGTTAAGGCGGCTATCCGGCTCAGACCGGATATGTTCGCCAGGGTGTTCCACAAGTGTTTCGTCGAGGGTGTTTTTCCACGTAGATGGAAGAAGCAGAAATTGGTTCACATTTCAAAACCTGGCAAACTACCAGGGGAACCATCGTCGTATCGGCCCATCTGCCTACTTGACACGGTGAGAAAATACTGGAGAGGATAATATACAATCGACTACTGGCGTGTGCCGAGGCAGGAGGAGCTCTCTCGGACCTGCAATACGGATTTAGGAAAGGACGGTTCACTATTGACGCGTTAAGGAGGGTGGCCGACATAGCAAGAGATGCAATAGAGGGCGAAAGATGGAGATTTGGCACCAAGGAATACTGCGTGGTTGTCACACTTAACGTTCAACTCAGCGAATTGGGGGCGGATTATGAGAGCCCTCTTATTATTAATTATTATCAATTACTTTCAGGGCAGGAAGATAATATACGGCAGGAATACGTAGTGACGGCGGGTGTCCCGTAGGGCTCTACACTGGGGCCACTACTATGGAACATTATGTACGATGGAGTACTTCGACTGCGATTATCAAGCGGGACTACAATTGTGGGCTTTGCAGATGACATTGCCATAGTCTCGATAGCTAAGATGGTAAGGGAAATAGAGGAGAAAACGAACACAGCGATTCGAAATGTTGGAGCATGGCTGGATGAGGCAGGTTTGACGCTTGCTGCACATAAAACGGAGGCCATCTAGATAAGCGGCCGGAAGATAGTGGAGAAGATGGAAGTGACCGTTGGAGGCACAAGGATCGAATTGATGAGGGCGATAACACGACGACAGGTTGAACTTCAAGGAGCACGTGAAATACATCCGTGAAAAAGTACCTGTAACACAGGGAGCACTGGCGAGGATGATGCCAAATATTGGAGGACCAGGTCCATTCAAAAGGAGGATAAATTCGGCGGTAGTAACGTCGATAATGCTGTATGCTTGCCCAATATGGTCGGAGGCACTCTCCGTGGGGACGACAAGGAGGATACTGTCCTCGGTGTATCGTCTAAGCGCGATTAGACGGATAAGTGGCTTTAGGACAGTGTCTGATGAAGCAGTTTTGGTATTGGCAAAGACAATACCAATAGATATACTGGCGGATGAGATGAGAAGGATATACCTTCGCCGTCTCGAGTACCCGGGACAAATAGTAGGTACAAAAGCGGAGGAACGAAGGACCTCCATGCACAAATGGCAGTCACGATGGGAGAGCAGTCTAAAGGGAAGATAGATATTTCGCCTTGTCACTTATGTAACCCTTTAGATGAAGAACGAACATTGCGAGCTGAGCTACTACGTGACTCAGTTCCTAACTGGTCATGGGTGCTTCAGGCAGTACCTGCACAGATTTGGTCATGACACTTCACCTATATGCCCAAACTGTGTAGACAAGGAGGAAGATGCGGAGCATATTCTAACATGCTGTCCCAGGTTTAGATGACGCGGAGAAACGAGTTTAGGACCAAACCGGCTAATGGAAGAGCTGCAGTCAATATAGTCAGAGAATGGCTGAAGTTATGCTAGAACTCCGAAGACTGGAGGAACGGAGGCGAAATTTGACTTAATGTGATAAAGCTTTCGAGCTAACCAGCCCTCCGCGAAATAATACCTTACGGCAGTCCCGCGGGGGGAGAGTGGTTGAAGTGTGTAGGGAGTGGGTTTAGTACGTATGCACCAGTGATGGTGAATCGTGCACTCTTTTGTTGGAACAAAAGTGTATTTCGAAGATTCCCACCTCCGGCTCAAGACAAAAAAAAATCGATTTGTAGTCTTTAATATGTTCTCGTAATCATTGCAACGAGATTTTAAAACAAGCGCTTTTTTTGTTTAAATTGAAAATTTGTGTATAAAAAACTAAAAAGATTAGTGAAAAATAAAAGTCAACTGTTTGGAAATGGGGTCAGTAAAGTAAGTTCAGTCGTCTGAAATGCTTTTCTAAAATAATTAGAAATTCGGTGTAGCCACTTAACATTAACAAAAGATACCTAAGTGATAGTACTCTGTGTTAAAATTAAGGACGATAAGGTCGGTGACTGCTTAGGGCTCTATATTTGGGCCAAATTTATTGAATATTACATACAATTACAGCTTGTGGGAAAAATTTTACGCCAATATGCTGAATACAACGTCTGCTCCACAAGATTCAATCTGCACTTGTACCTCGCACGTGTCGAATCAGAACATATCTACTGAGTGCCCAGGAATGAATGAGATCAGCGGAGCAATTGGGTCAATTAAAAACAACAAATCTCCAAGCTTGGACAATATTTCCCCAGAATTCCTTACAACCGACCGCGCTACTAGTGCTCGCTTATTGGAACCCGTCATAAGGGCATTCTGGAATAACGAATCTATACCAGATGAAATCACCGCCGGCTCAATTATAAATCTTCCCAAAAAAGGCGATTTGACCGACAGGAAGTATTGGAGAGGCATAATTTTGTTGAGCATGGTCAACAAAGTTATAGCGAATATAATAAACAAAAGACTGTCAAAGGCAATTTTTCTCAGAGGGGAACAAGCTGGCTTCCGTTCCAACAAATCTTGCGTCGACCTGGTCAATAGTCTCAGGATTATTGTGGAACAGTCGGCTGAATGGAGATCGCCTCTTTATCTCGTATTTATTGACTTTGAAAAGGCTTTCGATACGCTCAACCATACGGCCATATGGAACGCACTGGCTTGCAAGGGTGTCCCTACTAAAATAATAAACTTGATAAAGACATTGTACAACAACGCAACATGCCGCGTACTACATGAGAAACAACTAGGAAAGATTATCAAATTAAAAACCGGAGTCCGTCAAGGTTGTGTGCTGTCACCACTCCTCTTTAACTGCGTCCTCGATGTAGTGATGCAAAAGTCGACAAATCATAGGAGAGGGATTACATGGGGTCTACAAGACAGACCTGGACTATGCGGATGACATATGCTTATTAAGCCATTCTTTCTCCGACATGCAGTCGAAACTGGCTCTAGTTAGCGAAACCGCAAAGTTAGCTGGATTAAAGATGAGTATCCACAAAACTAAACCACTCAGAATGAATGCTAATGCAACGGGGAAATTCCTAATATACGGCAAGGAAATTGATGAAGTGGAGTCCTTCTGCTATCTAGGCAGTATAATCGATAAATCCGGCGGTTCATCAGCAGATATTGCCAGCCGCATTAATAAGGCACGCAAAGCTTTTGCCCAACTTAACCCCGTTTGGAAATCATCTAATATATCGAGACGCACCAAAATTAAAATTTTCAACTCCAGCGTCAAATCCACATTACTTTACGGTTGCGAAACGTGGAATATGGCACCCCAAGGTTCCCACACTATTCAAGTATTTGTGAACAAATGCCTGCGTAGAATCATGCGTGTTTACTGGCCCTCCATAATATCCAATGCCCAACTCTGGCCAGATGCAAACCAGCAACCAATAGAGATGGAAATAAGAAGACGCAAGTGGAGCTGGCTTGGGCACACTCTTCGCAAGCCATTACATGACATCACAAGGAACGCCATAGATTGGAACCCCCAGGGAAGCAGGCGCATCGGACGACCGTCACACACCTGGAAACGTCAAATCACAATCGAATTATCCAAACTACATCTACAGTGGAACGAAGTGAAACACCGCGCTGACGATCGGGTTTATTGGAATCAACTTGTTGCGGCCCTATGCTCCCTAGAGGAGTAAGAGGAACATATATACATACGAATTGATACTCAGCTTATAAACTCCGGATGACTGAAACGTTTATGATGCCAAAAGGAAATTGAATATGGTAATCTGCCGGAAAGAAACATGGTTGGGGTAACATGACTTCACTATGGAGAAAATGAAAATGGATTTCATTTTTTATGAATTATGAAAAAAAAAGAAAAATAATTCTGCTGAGCTTAAACGAACGTCGCTGACTGTATCTATGCACTCTTTCTCTCTTTCCCTTCTATTTGCTGTTCAAAGAGTTAATGTGTGCATAAGTTAGTGTAAGTGCAAGTGTGTGTGTGTGTGTGTGTATAATTATATTAATAATTGCTTAACACTGACCTACACAAAATTCAAAACATTGAATAGTAACTGTAACAATAACAACAACAACAACAAGTAAACATGAAGGTAAACATTTTTGTTTCTGTTGAAAGAGAGAAAGAGAGAGACAGTAAGGATTATCGGTATGCACCCTTAAAGTACTGTTATTTTCTATTCATTTGAATACAATTGCATGGATTTCAATATCATTGAAGTCGAAATAGAATTAATTTTAATAAATAATTCATTTATAATCGAAATTGTACAATAATTGCATTGAACTTTTGCAATTTCTGTTGGTCATTTAATAATGAAATGCTCAATTCCTTATAATTCGTAAAATAGGTTTGTTAAGGCTCAACAATAAGAGAATTCTAATGAGTTCAGATTTTAATTACAGCAGTTGGCTTATGAGGATTCTATAAAGTCACTTTGTAATACTAATAGCGTAATACTCTTGGCTGGGTTTCCTCATTCACTTAAATCGTCTCTGACTAGATACGTTCTATTAAACAATTCTGTGAGCCATGGAAGTCGCCATAATCTAGTAGGTAGTGTATTGGCTTATTAGACATAAGGCCACGGTTCAATCATCAAATCGAAAATATGAAAATATTTCTTCGGCAACTGCCTCTCAGCAGGTTTCTGGCAAAAAGTCTGAGTGTTAAAATAAAATTGCCATGAAAAGTTTCTCAAAAATCTAACGTTCGGAGTCGATTTTAAACTACAGGTTCCGTCACTCATGCACACAGCATAAGTGATGTGAGAAGCTAAGTCGTAATCCTAACTGAAGGGTTGTAATGACCAATTATGTATATATGTATGTATGTATGTATGTATGTATGTATATATGTATGTATGTATGTATATATGTATGTATGTATGTATGTATGTATGTATGTATGTATGTATGTATGTATGTATGTATGTATGTATGTATGTATGTATGTATGTATGTATGTATGTATGTATGTATGTATGTATGTATGTATGTATGTATGTATGTATGTATGTATGTATGTATGTATGTGTGCCGTAGAATCCTTCGACTAGGGTTTTCAAATGCCGCACAATGGCACAGACAATGTTTTATGGCCTTCTCTTCTTGCTTCGCATCACAAAAGTCATTCTGAAGTGTTTATAGTCCCCCTGCGTGTATAACCAAAAGCCTTTGTCTCACTATAACTGCTATAAGGTTCGTGATACTTACGTTACGTTAGGTTAGGTTAGGTTAGAGGACGTGTACTTGTCAATTAGGACAAGTACAGTACCCGGAGGTCGAATTGACCCATTGTACAACGTCCTAGTTTCTCACACCACTTATGTTGTGTGTGTTAATTTTATACATGAGTGGTGGGACCTACAGTTTAAAGTCGACTCCGAACGACAGATTTTTGAGAAACTTTTCATGGCAATTTTATTTACTCTCAAGAGTTTTTGCCAGAAATCTACTGAGAGAAAGTCGCCGAAAAAATACTTTTTGTATTTTGTCTTTGATGCCTGGCCTGGGGCTCGAATCCAGGCTTTTGCGTCTAATAAGCCAACACACTACCTCCTAGACTACGGCGACTTCAGAATAGAATACGTTACGTTACGTTTTACAAAAAATTTTATCTGAGCTCTATACAAGTCGGTTAATTATCCCGTCTTTTCTTTAAAAAAGTATAAAGTTCGTGTGACAGATTATTTGTCTGCTCCTCTGCAAAGAAGCGTTACTTTTATCCAATTATACACAAGTTTTTGCAAGACAATAGCTTCTATACATCCAGGCTCTTGTGGCGCTCAGCCTCATTGTTGCATTCACAGCCCTTTGTTTCGCCAACATGTCTAGAGGTAGGCAGTTAAGGCTAGTCCATCTGTTATTATGCCAGCAAAAATACTGAATAACATCAAACCGTGTTTGATGATTCCATAAATAATGAAAATCAGGAGGAGAAGCGTGCCTAACAATTTGGTATCAAAACCTATCAAATTCCAGATCCATATCCGTAATTGATAGTGGAATTAGGTAAGCAAAACCGTAGACCAAAATGGGCAGCTTATGCCCCTTTATGATAAAACCACATCCAAATCGGAAAGCCCCATAAAAAATATGTGAGTATATCTACATATATAGCCATAGGCCCTTGAACAAAAATTTTTTTGATTTTATTTGTATTTTTGTTTTCTTTGGCTTCTATTGTTTAGTCTCTCTTAACGGTTTTATTTTCTCTTTTACTCACCTTTCGATCCGCCAGCCTTGTTTGTATGCTGATTTGCTTTTAATGCCGTGCCATTGACAGAGTTGGTACAAGACAAATTGCGATGAAACGCCTGAGACGGCGTTAATTGTTCCGATAACATTAAAAGATTTTCAATAAAATTAAAAAAAAAAATTAAGGTTACAGTTTTTACACTGTTATTAGACACATAATTTTAGGCAAATTGCAGGCCATTATTACAGCAGCTATTTAGGCGTTTAAAACATTTTTTTTTCTGAATAATTTTTTTTAAAAAATTTTTTCTAAAGCATTTGAAAGCACTTATTTTCTTTGTTAATGAAAGCCTTTAAAATATAAAATAAAATGCTTTGGCCAGGATATTTGAATTTTGTTTTTGTAGTTTTTATTTTTATTTTTTTTTGGTTTGAGAAAAAAAGAATAATTAAGCCAGAAAAAAGAATAATTGTTTTTTTTAATACAATAAATAATGGCAAGCAGGCATTGAAACCAAATTTTAAAATGAAATTTTACACGTTAAAATAGCTTTTTATGGTTCTCTTTTGTTTTAAAGAAGTGTTTTTATTTCTCTTTTTTATTCATCCAAGTTTTCTTTTTTTTTTTTATCTTTTCTTTTGAAATTTTTTCTTCTTTATTAAGGAAACACAGGATACACACAACACACTCTACTCGCTTACATTCTTATGCTTGAAGCAATCTTTTTTCTTCTCTGTTTTGTTTGGGTTTTTTTTGCTTAAAAAATTTTATTAAAAAAAATTTCAATTTTCGTAGCCTAAAACTGTGCTTTAAAATGTTAATTTCTTTTAAACTATTTTCTCTTTTAACACTTCGATTCTATGCTTGTGTGTGTGTGTGTTGGAGCAACTGTATGTTGCTATAAATGTTAAGAGAGTGTGTGTGTGTGTTTATGTGTAAAGGGATATAATTTTCCTTTTTTTTTTTTTGTTATTTACCGCTATTCTTTAGTTTCTTTGTTTTTATGACCGTTATCGTTGAAATACCGTTAAGTACTAAAGTAATTAAAGCTTCGCCTATGTGTATACTGTGGTTTCAGTTTCACACTCTCTTTTTCACTACTTCTTCGCTGTCATACATATATTTTGGCTAACGGGACAGAAAAAGCTTTTCTTTTGTTATTGTTAATACAGCTACACACTAACACATGCTAGCAAATAGGCGCAGAGAGAGAGAGAGAGAGGGAATCTTTATTAATTTTTTAACGAAAGCTTTTTGGCTTTCTTTCTTGTTTTTCTTTTTTCGCTCTCCTTTTTTTTTTTTGCTTTACCTTTGTAGGTCAGTTTAGAGATGTAACTTCTATTGAAAGTTGTCTTTTTTCTCAAGTTATTGAAATTGAAATTAAAAACCGTAAAGCTTTTACGCGGGAAAATGCTGGCCATTTTATGTTTTGATTGGTCATCTCTTCAACAACTTTCACTGGGACTCTAGAGAAAAGTGAAAGCTTAAATGTTGGCAAATATGTTAATTGCCGTACTGTCCACTATTGGGTAATGTTCCGGGAATTAAAGAACAAGTACTTTTGTCATGATTTCCCTGGGCCATTTTAAATTCCCAGATTTGAAGGGGATTATGACCTTTGACCTATAAACATATGTACGTTATGTACTGTTATTTGTTAGGATTCGAAAGTTCTGGAATATGCATTGTGCTTACTACGGAAATGGTGCAAGACTAGGTTAGTATTAATTGCAAGGAGGTACAAAACCCCTCAATTCATTTTCCCTAATGTCGGCAGAGTAACTCTTACTCAATCTAAAACGATAAATGTCTCGGAATCAAATTGGACAGCAAACGAAAAGGGAATATGGATACATAATCCAGAACCACTAAGGCAACAACGGTTCTCTGTTGATGCAGAAAAGTAGTCGATATAAACTTGAATACACAGCCCTGCATGGGTTTTGTAAATAAGATGGCTCCAGGGGGTGGGTTTATGTCAAGGGGTGCAAGGGAAAAAGAAACACACCACGCAGGTCCTTAAGAATTAATCAGATTTACTTGAAAATTGTTACTCAGGGGTTTTTGGGGTCGCTGATTACAGATCTTCATTCAGATTTAAAAAAATTCAAAATGGCGGATCCAATAAAAATTCATTCAGATTTAAAAAAATTCAAAATGGCGGATCCAATATGGCGGTCGAGGTTTATAAAAATTAATCAGATTTACTTGACCGCCATATTGGATCCGCCATTTTTAATTTTTTTAAATCTGAATGAATTTTTATTGGATCCGCCATTTTGAATTTGTTTAAATCTGAATGAAGATCTGTAATCAGCGACCCCAAAAACCCCTGAGTAAGAATTTTCAAGTAAATCTGATTAATTCTTAAGGACCTACGTAATGTGTTTCATTTTTCTTTTGCTCCCCTTGACATAAACCCACCACCTACTTTAAGGGTGCATGCAAACAATTTGGCTTTGGGCTCATTTTGAAGAGCAAAGATCAATTGTAAATTTCTGACAATAGCGATGGTTCTAGCACGTCAGTGTTTAGCTCTACAATGTTTCAAAAATGGCCAAAAACGCTATTTTTAGGGGTTTCAACCCCCTTTTTCTCGAAAACCTGACGTGATGGAAAGTTTATAAACCAGATTCGTGTACAGCGCGCAAAATGCCTTCGAAAACACCTGGAGCCATATTATTTGCACAAAAAAAGTCCATATTTGCAGGGCTGTGATATTAATCCTAAAAATGTATACTGGCTGTAGGACTACCTTCTGCGGGCAGCAGTTTGGTGGTTAGCTTGGAAGAAAAGAAATTATCAGCAAATCTTCTAGCAAACTCTGAGAGTAAGATTGAAATCTTCTCAAAAATCTGTCGTTCGGAGTCGACATTAAACTGTAGATCCTGTCACACATGGTTAAAATTAACACACACAACGTGGGAAGCTAGATTGTAATTTTGACAAATGGGTTGTAATGTCCACTTAAATAAGCATTGGCCATAGGAACACAGGGCAAAATATTTTCTTTATTCTTTTATTCTTTTCCGTTTTTCTTTTCTTTGTTTCAGTTTTCTTAATCAAGTGTATCGAAGTCAGCAACTAAGCAAGTCTACTACATCAAGTTCTAGAACGATAGGGTTGCCATTCTTCATTTTTAATTTATAAACTTAGGTTTTGCAATATGTTCAGCACTTTTCCGCGTGTAGTAAGCCACTGTGCTTATTGTTTGTAAAGAAATCGTTTTTGTTTCGATAACAACTCCAACATAAAAAAAAAATAAAGTTTCGTTAACTCTTTGAGTGAGAAGAAAAGCTCCAGCAAACAAAGAGAAAATAAGGAAATAATAACACAAAAACAAAAACCAAAAAACGAAAGACAAAAAAAACTTTACGTTTATCATGGTTAAAAATAAAACACAATGAAGAAAAAAAACAAAAGAAAACAGAAAAAAAGAAGAGAAATTTTTCGCAGAAAAAAGAAAAACATCATCAAGTACATACGTAAACAAATTTGATGAATGAAAAGCTTTTTTTCCTTTCCCTTTTTTTATTTCTTATAAAACATAGTAAAAATAGAAAGGAGAGAGAGAGAGAGGCAAAGAGAGTAAGAAACAAAAAAAGGAATGCAAATGATTGCAATTGTATTCTAAAAAATGTGTGTGTTTGTGACAGTTAAGACTCACAGTCACATGTAAGTTTGACTATGCCAGCCAGCCAGTTACCATATATGAGAGAGTGAGAGCATAAGGATGGTTAAGAGAGCAAGGGGGGTACATAAATGATGATGAAAGCATGACTAATAAATTTAACAACACAATGATAACACAAGCAGAATAACTGTAATTATATTTAAAAATATCTGTGTGCTAAACACAATGAAACAAAGCCAAAGAGAACAAGAGGGATAGCGACAGACAGATTGGGAGATGGATAGTGAGTGAAAGTGAGTGTAATTTAAAGGAATATGCTGTATCTGTATAAGTATGTGTATGCGTATGATATAGTAAAGGAATATTCTTAGTATTCTTGAAGTATTTATAAAACAAAAACAACAATAGCAGTAGCAGTAGCAGCAAGAGCAAGAGTAATAAAAATACATAGTAACTATAATGAGACCACTTGTTTACCAACACTGTTTTTTGTTTAGTTTTGTTTTTCTCTATACCCTATCAACACTAATTGTTAATGCATATGTAAGTTTGTAGACCGTGAAATGTTTGTTCGGGAAATGGCTGACATTCTGAAGCAGTTTTATTCCAATACAATATCATGTCATCGATCTAGCTGATGTAGGTCCTTGGTCCTTTTTTTTTTTTTGGACACTACGCACATTTAAACGTTCTGTGTGTTAACATAATAGGTAAGAGGAAATATGTTGTTTGTGTAGTAAATATTTAGCATTTTATAGTTTTTAGAGTAACTTTTAAATAGGATTCCCGTGGATTCCCGTGAAATGAATTGTGCCCTATTTATGTGTATAATGTCCACTTTAGATTGAAAAAAAAATTAGCTTCAATTATTTACCGGTAATCTTTTTATATACATATATAGATCACATACCCATAACACGGAGAGAACTATATAATGTGTGGATTGCCGAAATGAGAAGCAAAGAAAGAGCAAAGGCTGTCATTAGCTATTTTTTTTTGCTAAGAGTGGGTTACAGAAGATTAAAAGAGAAGATTATTGCAATAAAGTTAAGTTATCTGTACGGAGATAAACGTATTCAATTAACCAAAGATGGATAAAAGTAAAATAATGTAAAAGAAATATTTTGAAGGCTCTAATAAAATTTGTTTAGATGGACTATTTTGTCTTCCTTCTGAAAATATATTTAAAATACCAGAGGATTTAGGAATGCATCCGTCAACGTCAAATTTTGGCAGACCTCGATCAGATTTTTCAGGTAAATCTGAAAAAGGGAATCGTATGGAAGTGGATGTTCACCTGAGAAACTAGTGTTTGCTGCTGGCGTTAGTCTTTATAAATCTGGCAAGAGGGCCGCGCTTCTAAAGAACATAAATGAATCTCCAACGAGAGCAACTAAAATTAAAAAAATTTTTAATGCACAATCTAAGGAACCAGTACTGTATACAGATGAAGAAGCATTACGTCTGTTTATCGATGGAAAATATACGAAAGCAAGTTATAATGCGATGCGTACTGGTGCTAAGATTCGTAACGCGGATATACCCATATACCCATCATATCATCGAATTTTGAAAGTTAAACAAAAGTGCTACCCAAGTAATAATGGAATAAAGGTATCCGATGTATGTAATAGCAGAAGTGTCTTCTCTGCAGGACTTAGTTGATCACACTGCATGTAGAATTTTAAAATTACAAAAAGATGTCATTGAGGAATTCAATTATACGGAATTGACTTTGATTTATAAATGGGGGGTGTGATGGTAGCAGTGGGCACTCAACCTATAAGCAATACTTTAGTTCAAATGATTCCTGTAAAACAGATGAATATTTGTTTGCAATTTGCTTGGTACCTTTGCAGCTAAAGTACGGTAACGATATCATATGGGAACATCCACGTCCATTATCTACACGTTTCTGCAGGCCGCTTAAACTAATTTTTGAAAATGAAACAAAATCTTTGAATCAAGGTGAAACTAATTATATACAAAGAATTAGTTATTTAAAACATTTTTATATTTACCTCTTTACCTACAACGCGACGCCCATTTTACCTACAATGCCCACTTTCGGTGCAAAGAATGCCTTCAATGTGAAATACATAACTCCAAAATTTCATACTTCTAGCTGCTTCCGAAGAGAAGTTATGACTTTTTTCCCAGCTAGATTGGCCTCTTGAACCACTGTGTTACACTCTCAAAATGTGGTCGTTAACGTTTTTCAAATGCCTCAACATTACAGGAGTCTCCCCATAGATACGGTCTTTGAAGTAGAACATCAATCTCGCATGATTTGATGGCCAACTGACATCAATCAAGACATAAAATTAAGCTTTCGTAGAAGTTTTCATGCAATAAAGTCAAGATCTGTAGTTTTAGTTGGCTTGTGGTGCTGTCACGTCCACAATCTTGTTGGCCACAAATATCGGTTATCATGCAGCTTCAAACAGGCTTGTATTCTGTCAATCCAAAAAAAAACTGAATAAATAACGTTCGCTCTTGATTCTTACCTATCCATACCATCAGCAATTTTCGTTTTAAGCAGAGACTTTGATTCTCTCCATCTTCTCTTTCGCCGAGTATACCTTTTCAAACTTCACTTCCTACTCCACAGCAAGATTTTGTCCCTCTCAGCTAGTTGGAAACTCTTCCCCTTTCAAACTCATCTGCTTGCTCAATGCCTTGAATTTCCACATGTCCTGGGATCAGGTGAAGGGTGGCCATATTTCCAATTTTTAGTTGATTCACTTTGCTCAGGCAGTTTCATGCCATCTTAATCGCCTATAACTTGAGTTTTCTGTCTAAGTGTATTTGAGTGCATCTTACTTGCTCAATGCTTTGAATTTTCATATGTCCCGATGATCCAGTAGAGGGTGGCCGTATTTCTCTTGCCCAGCTGATTCAGCTTGCTCAGACAATCGCATACCATTCTCTAATCAATCGCATACAACCTAAGTTTTCTGTATAAATTGACTTGAGTGCATCTTTAGATGTCATAGATTTCCACGAGTTTCCCCATGAATTCTCAATATTTCACTCCATATAAAGGGTGTTTTTTATAGAGGTATAGAACTTTAAGTTGCAATAAAACAACAATGGATTATTCGATTGACATGAATTTTATTTATCCGAAAGATAATCTTGTGGCATTACATTTTAAATATGATTTCTGGCATATGACCGCCACGGCTGGCGCGGATGTAGTCCAATCTGGACGTTCAATTTTCGATGACTTTTTCCAACATTTGTGGCCGTATATCGGCAATAATACGGCGAATGTTGTCTTCCAAATGGTCAAGCGTTTGTGGCTTTACCGCATAGACCAATGACTTTACATAGCCCCACAGAAAGTAGTCTAGCGGTGTTAAATCACAAGATCTTGGAGGCCAATTCACAGGTCCAAAACATGAAATTAGGCGGTCACCAAACGTGTCTTTCAATAAATCTATTGTGGCACGAGCTGTGTGACATGTTGCGCCGTCTTGTTGAAACCACATCTCCTCGACATCATGGTTATTCAATTCAGGAATGAAAAAGTTAGTAATCATGGCTCTATACCGATCACCATTGACTGGAACCTTCTGGCCACCATCGTTTTTGAAAAAGTACGGACCAATGATTCCACCAGCCCATAAAGCGCACCCCAAACAGTCAGTTTTTCTGGATGTTACGGTGTTTCCACATACACTTGAGGATTACCTTCACTCCGAATGCGGCAGTTTTGTTTGTTGACGTAGCCATTCAACTAGAAGTGCACTTCATCGCTAAACAAAATTCGCTTATGAAAATCGGAAACAACGGTAATCTCGTTTTGGGGCCATTCAACGAATCTACGCCTTACTTGATGATCGTTTGGCTTCAAATCTTGCACGAGTTGGATTTTGTAAGCACGCAAACCAAGATCCTTCCGCAAAATCTTCCATAAAGTGGATGGACACAGATCCAATTCCTGTGCTCGATGGCGGATGGACTCATTCGGGTCTTCCTCAATGCTACGCTCTACAGCAGCAAAAACTGCTTCTGTACGCACCGTACAGCGTCTCTGGGGATGCGAGTTATCACGTGGTGCGAAAACGTTCCACGGTTAATCGAATTAACTGCTCTGTGGGACGATTTTGTCGACGATAAAATGGACGTAGTGCGCGATACGTTTTCCGCACAGAACCATTATTTTCGAAATAAAATTGCACTATTTGCAAGCGTTGTTCAGGCGTGAGTCTATTCATGATGAATTGCCAAACCAAACTGAGAATAAATCACTTGACAGCTGTTAAATCGGTCGCCATCTTGAAAAGTAATGCCAACTTAAAGTTCTATACCTCTATAAAAAACACCCTTTACCATCGAATGTTTCTTATTTTAAGAGAGTATGTACATAGCTTCCAAATTAATCTCTGCATTCTTATTATTCAGAATCGTTGTGAAGCTTTTTCCAAAATCATCGAATTGGCTGGTTCTGTTCAGAGAATTTGTCACGTCACGATCCCCCTATGATGAATCTCGTAGCAGATTTGTCTTCCATTATGCCAACCATAGGCTCCATGGATCTGGTTCTCACTACCACATGCAACGGGTGCTCATCCAACAGAGCCTACTTCTCCGCTATAGGACAAGTTCTCACAGTTCTAGTTCGACAAATATACGCTAGTCTCTGTAGCTTATAAAACTCTATTTGAGCTTTTTTTTTGCCTGTTTAAACAACGGCCCCGTTGATCGTAATTGGCCGCTTTATTGCTGTGTTGTATTGCAGCCTCCAAGATTTTCCTGCATCTTGTTAGGCTCTGCTTGCACTTCTACATGACCTTGCCAGTATTTTTGGAATACGTTTCACTATAAAAAATATCAAAAAACAGTGTCTGCGGGACTGTGTTGATTGTAGGTGCTCAAGTAGTCGAGCTTGACTGACTGTTGTGTAGCCCTTTCACTTGTTTTTGTTATTCTATTGCGTGCAATTACAGGGTGGTAACGTGTCATTGTATTGTTGTTGTCGTTGACATTATTATTGCTGTTGCTGTTGCTGTTGCTGTTGCTGATGTTGTCGTTGTCGTTGTCGTTGTCATTGTTCATGTACGAGAGAGTATTCATGGCTAATGTCGTCATTGACATTAAAACACTTTAAATTGTAGTTTAAACTCCCCCTACAATTATCATGATTATGACAATTAACCTACACATTCATATACGCATACCTATATATAGAATCATGCAAGGGTGTTTTTTGTAGAGGTATAGAACTTTAAGTTGGCATTAATTTTCAAGATGGCGACCGATTTAACAGCTGTCAAGTGATTTATTCTCAGTTTGGTTTGGCAATTCATCATGAATAGACTCACGCCTGAACAACGCTTGCAAATAGTGCAATTTTATTTCGAAAATAATGGTTTTGTGCGGAAAACGTATCGCGCACTACGTCCATTTTATCGTCGACAAAATCGTCCATCAGAGCAGTTAATTCGATTAACCATGGAACGTTTTCGCACCACGTTTACTCTTATTGATAACTCGCATCCCCGGAGACGCTGTACGGTGCGTACAGAAGAAGCTATTGCTGCTGTAGAGCGTAGCATTGAGGAAGACCCGAATGAGTCCATCCGCCATCGAGCACAGGAATTGGATCTGTGTCCATCCACTTTATGGAAGATTTTGCGGAAGGATCTTGGTTTGCGTGCTTACAAAATCCAACTCGTGCAAGATTTGAAGCCAAACGATCATCAAGTAAGGCGTAGATTCGTCGAATGGACCCAAAACGAGATTACCGTTGTTCCCGATTTTCATAAGCGAATTTTGTCTAGCGATGAAGCGCACTTCTGGTTGAATGGCTACGTCAACAAACAAAACTGCCGCATTCGGAGTGAAGGTAATCCTCAAGTGTATGTGGAAACACCGTTACATCCAGAAAAACTGACTGTTTGGTGCGCTTTATGGGCTGGTGGAATCATTGGTCCGTACTTTTTCAAAAACGATGGTGGCCAGAGCGTTACAGTCAATGGTGATCGGTATAGAGCCATGATTACAAACTTTTTCATTCCTGAATTGAATATCCATGATGTCCAGGAGATGTGGTTTCAACAAGACGGCGCAACATGTCACACAGCTCGTGCCACAATAGATTTATTGAAAGACACGTTTGGTGACCGCCTAATTTCACGTTTTGGACCTGTGAATTGGCCTCCAAGATCTTGTGATTTAACACCGCTAGACTACTTTCTGTGGGGCTATGTAAAGTCATTGGTCTATGCGGTAAAGCGACAAACGCTTGACCATTTGGAAGACAACATTCGCCGTATTATTGCCGATATACGGCCACAAATGTTGGAAAAAGTCATCGAAAATTGGACGTCCAGATTGGACTACATCCGCGCCAGTCGTGGCGGTCATATGCCAGAAATCATATTTAAAATGTAATGCCACAAGATTATCTTTCGGATAAATAAAATTCATGTCAATCGAATAATCCATCGTTGTTTTATTGCAACTTAAAGTTCTATACCTCTATAAAAAACACCCTTTACATATGTAGACACCAGTCTCTAGTATTGTATCGTATGTGTGTCTATGTGTGACTATGTGTAGGGATTTTGAAATTATACGGTTATCTACTCTACTTAGTAAAATACTAGCTTGATTTATTCTTTTTTTGTTTTGTTTGTTTGTTTAACTGTTGTGTGGTGTGGCGGTGTTGCTGTTGTTTTCCTAACTGTTTTCATATGCAATTTCTTTACAGTCCATGTAAATGAGTTTCATTTGTCAACTATTGATTGAATGTAAGGGGGGGGGGGGGGGTACACCGGTTCAATAGAACATTTAATTGAAACAGAAACGTATGTTCAGGTGAGTGATTAGTTTTTGTGTTCCCGTTAATAAATATTTTAACATGAGAGTCATAACATTTGTTGACGTCATTTGTATGACGTTTATATTGTTTCTGTCATTATTAATTGATTTAACAAAACAACAAAATTACAATATGAATTAGTAGCAACAACAAGAACAACAAAAAAATAATAATAGTATGATTAGTTGTAAATAACACGTGGGTTAAACTATGAAAATAAATGCTAACGTTTAGCATTAATTGCTTATACTAATTCGCAGATATGCTTAAAGGTCAGCTTGGGCTCAACTTTTAGGAGAATATAGTAACTCAAGCAAAGGGCAACAGAATTGCTACAGTCTGGCAGGCCCTAAAGTGGTCTTCTATCAGTGTGTTGATTCGATTTATTGTGGAGATGCAGATCTTTCTCTAAACTTTGCATTGTTGCTAGAAAAACGCTCTATTATTAAAGTTATCTCCATTGCCAGCACCATACATCGCTGACGTGATATACGGAATTACATCGGGATGCGATCAGGTTCCCGGCTGCTCCTTTATGAGTTATCTTTTCAAATGGCATGTGGTTGCCGTGCTTCGTTGCTTGTTTTAATAGTTTTTCTTTTAACCCGTCCCAGTTTTCCTTTTTAAGATCCTGTCGACCACAGTTTCTATTTCCACTAGATGTTCACCAAATCTGAGGCGTTTGGACAATAAAAGTTCCTGTGTTACATACATAATTGGTCATTACAACCCTTCAGTCAGGATTACGACCTAGTTTCTCACACCACTTATGTTGTACGGTGTTAATTTTATGCATGAGTGGTGGGACCTACAGTCGACTCCGAAGGACAGATTTTTGAGAAACTTTTCATGGCAATTTTATTTTAACACTCAGAGTTTTTGCCAGAAATCAGCTGAGAGGAAGTCGCCGAAGAAATATTTTTTGTATTTTGTTTTGATGTCTGGCCTGGGTCTCGAACCCTGGCTTTACGTCTAATAAGCCAACATACTACCTACAAGACTACTTTCCTGATCCTGTGTTACATTTTCATTATATCGTTGATAACGTCTTGGTGGAGATGTTGTGCATTATTGTTATCTTCTGTAACCAGCATGTCCCACCAAGAGTTGATTTAGATTGGTAAGAACCACCATTTATAACTACCATGTCCTGCCAGGAGCTCGCTTAGTTCAGCACCAATGATTTCAAGGGCTTTAGTACTCTGGTTCATTACCTATTCGATCTGTTTTTGCAACTTTTTTTTACCATTTTCCTTCTGGGATATTTGGATTTTCCTTTATCAGATGGTATAACTTAGTTTAGCTGGTTTCCACTCCCTAAACAAGGTGAATCTCATGTCTGAACATATGGTTTCCAGTTGGCATTTATATATGTGAGGTGATTTAACTAAGAGGGTCATTGGTCTACTATAGGAGCTTTTTATTGTTGCCTCAAAACGGATGCCATGACTTGAGTTTTATTGGTAACATGAAAAATAAAAAAGAAATATCAACACGTGCTATTCACTGTTCACACAAAACCCTGTAAGCCGCACTAAACTATTATTATGGTTGGCAATGCTGTCAGAGAATTTCTCGTTACTCTTATCGTTTATAAGGACTAGAAAAATAAACATTTAATCTTCAAACACCAGAGCGTTACATCCTTAACCATAAACTATCCTCTGTTTTGTAACATTCCGTTATATTTTCGTTAGTTTGCTCGTCTTTACCCTTCTTGGAATGGTATAAAGCAAGGAGTCATCTTAAGGAGTAATAATATTAAGGCACTTACATATGTTGTTTTATAAGCTATATTCACATGACGTACGTACATGTACAGATGTGTGTGAAGATAGATTTTAAAATCTATCTCTCATGTTAGCTAACAGAACTCTGTTATGTTATTAACAGAACTAACAGAGCTCTGTTATGTTATTAACAAGAACTCTGTTAAATAATTAATTTAAGACTGGGAAAGAAAAACAGGAAAAATTAATTAAATTCAAGGGTAAAAAAAAGTAAAAAAAAAGCAAAAATTGATAAAAAATAAGTCCTATAGTTAATCACAGTTACAAAATATTGCATAATAAGAACTACAATAAATAGATAATCACACATTTCGGAAAGCTATTGTAATCCGATAAATAAATTAATATTGTGGGAATACAGGACAACATGGGCGGACAGTGAAAATTGTTTTTAAAGCATTGTACGTCCCTTTAACTAAATCAAACGCCAGAATCATTAACACCGGGCGTTTTCATACTAGATTTTGAAATTTTCTGAGATTTCAGATTTTAAAATCCACTGTAAGTTCTTTTGTGGGAAAACAGGACAACATGGGCGGACAGTGAAAGTTGTTTTTAAAGCATTGTACGTCCCTCCACCGTGTGAGGGACGGTTTGAGGGACGGTGTGTGGGACGGTGTGAGGTACGGTGTGAGGTACGGTTTGAGGGATGGTGTGAGGAACGGTGTGAGGGATGGTGTGAGGGACGGTGTGAGGGACGGTGTGAGGGACGGTGTGAGGGACGGTGTGAGGGACGGTGTGAGGGACGGTGTGAGGGACGGTGTGAGGGACGGTGTGAGGGACGGTGTGAGGGACGGTGTGTGGGACGGTGTGTGGGACGGTGTGAGGTACGGTTTGAGGGATGGTGTGAGGGACGGTGTGAGGGACGGTGTGAGGGACGGTGTGAGGGACGGTGTGAGGGACGGTGTGAGGGACGGCGTGAGGGACAGCGTGAGGGACGGTGTGAGGGACGGCGTGAGGGACAGCGTGAGGGACGGTGTGTGGAACGGTTTGTGGGACGGTGTGAGGGACGGTGTGAGGGACGGTGTGAGGGACGGTGTGTGGGACGGTTTGAGGGGCGGTGTGAGGGACGGTTTGAGGGACGGTGTGAGGGAAGGTGTGAGGGACGGTGTGTGGGACGGTGTGTGGGACGGTTTGAGGGGCGGTGTGAGGGACGGTTTGAGGGACGGTGTGAGGGACGGTTTAAGGGACGGTGTGAGGGACGGTGTGTGGGACGGTGTGAGGTACGGTTTGAGGGACGGTGTGAGGTACGGTTTGAGGGATGGTGTGAGGGACGGTGTGAGGGACGGTGTGAGGGACGGTGTGTGGGACGGTTTGAGGGATGGTGTGAGGGACGGTTTGAGGGACGGCGTGAGGGACAGCGTGAGGGACGGTGTGAGGGACGGTGTGTGGGACGGTTTGAGGGGCGGTGTGAGGGACGGTTTGAGGGACGGTGTGAGGGACGGTTTGAGGGACGGTGTGTGGGACGGTGTGAGGGACGGTGTGTGGGACGGTGTGAGGGATGGTGTGAGGGATGGTGTGAGGGACGGTGTGAGGGACGGTGTGAGGGACGGTGTGAGGGACGGTGTGAGGGACTTTCACTGTCCGCCAATGTTGTCCTGTATTCCCACAATATTAATTTATTTATCGGATTACAATAGCTTTCCGAAATGTGTGATTATCTATTTATTGTAGTTCTTATTATGCAATATTTTGTAACTGTGATTAACTATAGGACTTATTTTTTATCAATTTTTGCTTTTTTTTTACTTTTTTTTACCCTTGAATTTAATTAATTTTTCCTGTTTTTCTTTCCCAGTCTTAAATTAATTATTTAACAGAGTTCTTGTTAATAACATAACAGAGCTCTGTTAGTTCTGTTAATAACATAACAGAGTTCTGTTAGCTAACATGAGAGATAGATTTTAAAATCTATCTTCACACACATCATGTACAGTGTACCCAAATGAATGAAAACAAAAGGCTGGCTGCTGCTCATTATCATAAACATACTGAATGTGTTTGTGTTATGGCGGAGAGATGGTGCACATGTGTGTGTGTTGGTTGTTTATTTATGACGCCATGAAAATCATAAGCAACAGCATCGGCAGCAGCAATGGTTGTTACAATTTGTATTTATTTGTTGGTTTCCTTGTCTTATATTAAACCGTTAGTTAGGCTTTTCTTTCTTTTTTTTTTTTGGCAATCTTTTATTTAATTTTATTGTATTCTATTGCCTACTCATGTTTTCTTTTTTCATATTTTATTTGGTCTTCTTATAAAACTCTATTTCTCTCTTTCTTTCTCGTTTAAGTTTTTTTCATCTTGTCTCATGTTGTTGCAATTTGTTTTCGTTCATATTTTTTTTTGATGTTGTTGGTAAATTAGTCTCTCTCTTGATTGGTAATAATAAAAAAAAACAAAAAACCTTCTCTGTTATCATCACTTAAAGGCATTTTGTTAAAGTTTTTCTTTTGATGTTTCCTTGTTGTTGTTGTTGCTGCTGTTGTTGTGTTTGCTGTGCTTTATAATGTTAATAGCAGTGTTGAGAAAAAGGCGGAGTGGAAATGAGATTTTGTTATGGCATGACAACAATTATAATAATTGGCAACACTAGCAATATTTTGAATTACTGCTGCATCAACTGTAGTGTAGAGAAGAAGACATTCATGCAGTAATAAATTGCAAGGAAATAAATTTTTGTAATTAAATTCGAATTTCTAGAAGATGTTATTACAGAAATTAAATAAAAATCTTAGAACTGATCATCAAAGTGATTACAAACGATCTTCAGAGACGATCATTAAAAAGCAAAATTTTGATTTGATGGCTTAAATACAGAAAAAGGAAGAATTCTACAGGAGCGGCAAGAGTCTTTAGTAATGAAAGTTTTTTATAAAAATTTTCAAAGTGGATTTTTATATTTAGTTCAACTTTAACGAGATTTTCAATCCAAGAAAATATTTTCTTCTACCAAAAAGTCTGCAATAAAGTTTGTAAGGGAGGTACGATAAAAATCAAAGTGTCGGCAGGCATAACTCATTCCATAAGGCTACCGGGCAACTGCAGTGTCTTCTATTGAAAAGTGTCGGTCATACAGGCTGCATTAACGATTAGCATACTTTCTGATACCCAAGCGATTTTTCCTAAGTAACTAAGTCTACGCAAATCTCTCAATGAGTTACAACATGCACTCTCATATGAATATCGGGATATAGCAGTACTCTAGAGAACTGTAGAATGGATAAGCTGGTATTTGAAAACCTTTTTAAAAACTTGGTTGTCTAGGTTTAATAATACAGTTAGGCATTCTAGGAACGATACTGCATTATGGGTATTAAGTAGTCTAGGACACAACAAACAAATAACTTCTGCAGAAGCTGAAGAGACAAAAAAGGAGGGGGGAATTGTGGTGGAATTGTCCTTCACTATTGTTTACGTGCTCAGTGCTATGTTGGAGCAACAAAAAGTATCTAGGTAGACACCAATGACATGTTAATGGACACTAGGAGTCATAGTCGCTTCAAAAGAAGTTGAAAATGGTTCTGGAATTAGGAGTATAGTATACAGAGTATACAGAGTTATTGGACCATCACTGTATCTGTCCCCACTTTTGAGAACAGCTCTCTATATATAACTACTCATTATGAGTCTCCCATGTCTAGGAAGACTCATACAGTAGCTTGAGTTTATATCACGCCGAGGCACGATCAAGGGAAAATTCTCCTATCAAAATATACGATCATAAAAATTTTTTTTTTCCAAACTGCTCAATGTGTAGCTTAAATTGCTCTCCCCTTAATTTAAAATATGTATTTTGTTAAACATGTGAACTGTTGTATCGACATTCTGACATATTCCTCTCCCTTTCTCTTTACCTTTCAGTTTCTTTGTACACAAACATTTCTTATTATTTGTTCGCTAATAGTTTTCGCTCAAATGCTTGTAATATTTTCAATAGAGTCTCTGTTGTTGTTGTTCTTTTTTTTTTTTGTATTCATGCATGGAAACATAAGTTAGTGTGCTGGTGTGCGTATGTGTTCATGCATGTGTTTGATTTCTTATGCTAACGTTAAAGGATATTGTTGGTGTTAGTGTTGATGTTATTGTTTGGCTCGTTATTCTCATAATATTGTCACGTTTTCGTCTTAACACTTTTGCCTCTTTAATTTACATTTTCTCTTCTTCTTTTTGCATTTTACCTCTACTCGTGTTTCCACCATTTTTTTTTATAACGGTGTTGTAGAATTATAGATGGTTGCCGTGGTTGTCAGCACTGTTACTGAAAGATTGGTGAGATTAAAGATGGTGCTGGTAATTTAAATAATGTGCACGTGTTCGTGAATATGTTTTTAAATTACAAAAGAAAGTTTATTTTTTCTTATGAAATTTATGTTTTCAATGTGTAAAAAAAAAGTTAAAATTAGTGTGTAATTTATGAGGATGTAAATGTAAATAAAAATATTAAATTTAAGGCATGTGTACATATGTATGTATGCCTGTGTTCAAATATTAGAAAACTAAAGGAAAATGCTTAGAAAACAATAAAAAAAGTTAGGGAGAGAAAGAGAGTGAGAAAGAGAGATATGACATGATGGTAATATCAAAGAAAATAAAGTAAAAGAATGCGCATTTTAACATATTTTGGAATATTTTTCAAAAATATTTCATGAATACAGAAACCAAGAGCGTAACAATGCGTTGTTCTCATTGTGCGTTTTTGTTGTTTGACCACTTTTTATATATTTTTCTGGTGTTAAACCAATGTCCCTCAGGGGAAGAACATCTTCGGCTTTTTACACACATAGGACACGAATATCAAGAATGTTCGTTAAAAAGAGCGTAAAAATCTTGTCAGCTTTTAAAGAAGAAGGTTCATGTCGCTTTTTTCAGACTTCAATTATACACCCAAAGAAATATCACAGTAGTATTCACTAATATCAATGAGAAATGATTTCGATTTTTGGAAGAATACTTGCCAAGTTAAGTACGGTGTCTTAGTGTCTTAGTGCAGTACAATTTTTCTATATTTTCCGATCACATATACATATCATTGGGTTAATAAGTAGACTTGACATTATTACTAACAATTTTCCTCTAGGTTAACACATGCCTATGGTTATGGATTAGTGAGTAAGAGAGAGAAAATAAGTTGAGAGAATTTATTTATTTACAGCCATGGAAAAGTGTTAGTAATATACTCTATTTTTATTTTTATTTCATCAACATACATATGTAAGGCTGTCTATCTTTCGCTTAATAATTTTGGATAAATAAAAATAAAATAAAACATCGATTTTATTATTAAAAGAACATAAAGCTATCCATCTTTGGCTTAAAAATTAGGCCATGTTTTTTAGATAAATAAAAATAAAAAAACCATTTGTTACTAAAAGAAAAAAAACGAGCATTCCAAAGCATTTAAAAAAAATTATACTATGAGACAAAATAAAAAATAAAATACGCCCAGCTAATGACATAGAACATTTTTAACACAAAATATTCTTTGAGTGTTATTCTGAAATAAAATGATAAAGCATCCGCAGCATATTTATTCTTGTCGCAGTCTGATCGACAACTAAATCAAAAAACACAAGAATACATACACATGTACATACGTACAATGAGAGCGACACATTGTTACGCTCTTTGTTTGTGTTTATTGTCCTTCTGTCTTCCTCCCTCTCATCTAGAAATGAATTTGATGAGAGCGGGTCGTTATGTTACGTCCCGCCATAAGAAATTTTACTTCTACATGATGCGTATTCTTTATATCAATATTCTTTGGTAATATGAACATAGATTTTCGTAAAAGGTTTACGATTCTTTCAAATGTTTGTTTCATTGAATCAAAATCTTAAATCGTAAACTTTGAATACGTAGTCTAGTGAGTACTGTATAATCTTATTATATACGTGCTCGCGTTTCAAACTCCAGCTCAGACATCTCGAACAAAACAAACCAAATTCAAAAACAGGATTTCTTTCGTCGAGTTTATCTCAGCAGTCTTCTGGCAAATATTCTGCCCTGAAAAGTTTCTCAAAAATCTGTTGTCTGGAGTTCACTTTAAACTGTAGCTTCCACAACTCATGGCTAATATTAACACACACCACATGGGTGGTGTGAGAAGGTAGGTCTGTCTGGAGAGTTGTAATGACAAATGAAGTAAATAAGCAAAATTTTAAACACATCCAACTTTAGTATTTGTTTGTTGTGTGGAGATGAAATTTTCAGTGTCCCTCTTGTGACCGCAGTAATCAAAAATTTTACCAGCCAGGCGTAGGGTGTTGCACTGTATGCTCATTTGAAAAAATCCACTGTAAGCCGCATATAATACACGTTCATAGACGCATTGCGTTAAAAATCCATTGCTTAAATCGTATAGTCTCCGAAGAGGCAAATGCTATAATATCCGGGAAAGTACCGTTAGATATTCATGCAAAGTATGCAAGGTACAGCACTTATATTGGATGGCAACAAAGGTAGGAGACGCATTATAATTATAAATGAAAGTTAGCTCGATGAAGTGACTTATTACGTCACACAGATTCGGTCTAGTGGTTTTAAACCCTTCAATACTGTAGGTGTTAAATTCATTCCGTTTGTTTTACTTTCTGAGGAATTGCTGGAATTACCTTGCAGTTGTTTGCAATCTTTCATGGCTTACACTCTACGTTAATGCTGGTAATATTGGTTTCCTTTAAACGTATTAAACTACGTTTATATTTTTGAATGAATATTCTTCGAAAAACCCTTTATGTGCCGACGACAATAATTCCCTTACAAACCCTTTGTAACTATTTCGCTCAAGGTCATCATCAATAGGCCATTACGCATAACATTTATTGAAGGCTTAAATTTATTTTTAGCCAAATGTCTTCCACAGACTTTAATAAATAAAAAAATAGTCACTTCTTTCTTTTCTTTAAAAAAAAAAACAAAAAAAAAAACAGCCAACAAAAGCCCTTGAAAAAAAGAGAGAAAAACCAACGCATTCAATGCTGAAATTTTTCTGTGCTTCATGCCACTTTAAAAACGAAAAGCCTATGATGGGTGCACGTGGCATTAAGTGGCGCCAAGGCATAATTTAAAATCTTCTCAAAAAACATTCCAAAAATTATAACACAACACAAAACCAACAAGAAAATTAAATAAAAAACAACAACAACAACAACAAGTTTTCATTATTAAATCGGGAGATTAAAATAGAGACACATTTACTCTGTATTTAGACGTGTTGCTTGGTAAACGGTGAGAGAAGCATGGCGAAGCAAAGAATTTGTCATGATTCCGTTGGAATTTGTCACCATTTGAGGCTGGAAGAGATGCGCAGTAATAAATGAAATTCAATCAAAAGGAGCGCAAGGAACAGCAAAATATGTGAAGCGGCCTGAATATGTACAAGGAATTTGAAGAGAGATTGGGTGACATTCTTAGCAATTGGGACTATCTTACGGCTCATTATGGCGTGTTTAGAATGTCAATTCCATTTTTAGAAAGTTCAACCAAAGAATATGGATATAAAGAATACGCATCATGTAGAAGTAAAATTTCTTATGGCGGGTCGTAACATTACGACCCGCTCTCATCAAATTCATTTCTTGATGAGGGGGGAGGAAGACAGAAGGAAAATGAACACAAACAAAGAGCGTAACAATGTGTTGCTCTCATTGTACGTATGTACATGTGTATGTATTCTTGTGTTTTTTGATTTAGTTGTCGATCAGACTGCGACAAGAATACATGTGCTGCGGATGCTTTATGATGTTTTTTATTTTATATAGTATAATTTTTTTTAAATGCTTTGGAATGCTCGTTTTTTTTCTTTTAATAAAAAAGGGTTTTTTATTCTTTTTATTTTTTTAAAAAACATGGCCTAATTTTTAAGCCAAAGATGGATAGTTTTATGTTCTTTTAATAATAAAATCGATGTTTTATTTTATATTTATTTATCTAAAATTATTAAGCCAAAGACAGACAGCTTTACATATGTATGTTGATGAAATGAAAAGTAAAAATAGAGTATATGATTAACACTTTTCTATGGCTGTAAATAAATAAATTCTCTCAACTTATTTTCTCTCTCTTACTCACTAATCCATAACCATAGGCATGTGTTAACCTAGAGGAAAATTGTTAGTAATAATTTCAAGTCTACTTATTAACCCAATGATATGTATATGTGATCGGAAAATATAGAAAAATTGTACTGCGCTAAGTCCCTAAAGACACCGTATTTAACTTGGCAAGTATTCTTCCAAAAATCGATATCATTTCTCATTGATATTAGTGAATACTACTGTGATATTTCTTTGGGTGTATCATTGAAGTCTAAAAAAAGCGACATGAACCTTCTACTTTAAAAGCTGACAAGATTTTTACGCTCTTTTTAACGAACATTCTTGATGTTCGTGTCCTATGTGTGTAAAAAGCCGAAGATGATCTTCCCCTGAGGGACATTGATGCCGACGTCAGAAAAATAAATAAAAAAGTGGTCAAACAACAAAAACGCACGATGAGAACAACGCATTGTTACGCTCTTGGTTTCTGTATCATTCCCTTCTATCTTTCCCCCCGCGTCATGAAATATTTTTGAAAAATATTCCAAAATATGTTAAAATGCGCATTCTTTATACTTTATTTTCTTTGGTTCAACTCATATAACAACTAAAGCTTTCTGACCATTAGCAATGCTGTGGATGTGCTTATTGCTCTCCGTTCAATTCTGTTTTTTGAGTAAAATTTTCTTCGGCGATGAAACTGACTTTTTACTCGTTGGATACTTCAATTACCACAATTGTCGCATAGGGGGTATGTTAGACCCTGAAGTGAATTGGAAAAAGCGACAGTTCACGACGTTTTGTCTTTAAAAAAAAGCACCCTACACGATAACTATCCTCAATTCCAAACACTATGGCCGTATGATAAATTTTTTTGACCGGCAATTGAAGACTTTGAAATTAATTTCAATTAAAGCGTGTCTCTAGTCACACAACACTATTGATTTTTGTTCTTTCTTCTTTGAGCAGTTTCCAGAAAGAGTATTTTCTTGCTTTGGCTATCAAAATCATAAGATTTTACGGGTCTACGTTAAAGACAGTAGCTGCGCCGATAATTGCCTAACGTTGGAGCATTTGAAAAACAAATTTGTAAAGTTATCAGTAAAATACTGTCTAAAATGTGTAAAGAAGTGATCGATAATTACCTTTAAAGGATTAAATGCTTTAAGTAACCAAAGGTAATAATGTAAATGACATTGTAAAGGGTCCGCCAAATAACTTTTTTTTTTGAAAATGCTTAAAAAAAAAACTACTGAATATTTTCTCAAATTTCTTTTTTTATTTGAAAGCACAATCCTTCCCGTTAATAATGGAAAATAATTTCATTCAAATGGCTGCCTTGGCTGGCCATGCAGTAGCCTGCACGATCGGTACAATTTTTAAGCGCATTATCGATTGTGTGCAGCTGTATTTCACCAATGGCTTCACGAATATTGTCCTTTAAAGCGTCAATTGTCTCTGGCTTGTCGGCGTAACACTTATCTTTGACGGCACCCCACAAATAATAGTCCAACGATGTCAAATCGCAACTCTGAGGTGGCCAAACGACATCAGCTCTGCGGCTGATAACGCGATCTTCAAAGACAGGCCGCAAAACATCGAGTGTAAATTCGGCGTTGTGGCACGTAGCGCCGTCCTGTTGAAACCAAATGTTGCCAATATCCTCCTCTTCAAGTTTTGTGAACAAAAATTCGTTCAACATGGCCCGATAACGATCGTCATTGACTGTAACGGCCACTCCTTGCTCATTTTCGAAGAAAAATGGCCCAATTATGCCTCTGGACGAAAATCCGCAACAAACAGTGACTCGTTTTGGGTGCGTCGGCATTTCAATGTATGCGTGCGGATTTTCTGTGCCCCAAATGCACAAAAAAATGAGCTTCATCTGAAAAAATGATTTTTTATGCCAAAATCGGCATCTTCTGGTATAGGCTACTGCATGGCCAGCCGAGGCAGCCATTTGAATGAAATTATTTTCCATTATTAACCGGAAGGATTGTACTTTCAAATAAAAAAAAAAGAAATTTGAGAAAATATTCAGTTGTTTTGTTTTTTTAAAGCATTTTCAAAAAAAAAGTTATTTGGCGGACCCTTTATTTGTATGGCGTAATGGCAAGGTTCAATCAATGTAAACAAATTAAAATTGCTTCAAAACTGGCTAACCATTTACACTTATTAGTTCGATGATATACTCTGGAACTCGATTGTATTGTAAAGCTTACCACTTGGCTTGATAATGTATTCTTTTTGATCACTGGCGTTGGCAAAGACCATTTACACGCGAATTATTGGACAGCAATTTGAAGAAATATGGAAGCACAACTTCGCGACTGCTGTGAAAGCTTATGGAGAATTCTATCATTAAGCATATAAGAAAACATTTACAACTTAAGGGGAAAATATTCAGACGAAACTTGCTAACCTAAACCCTATGTTGTGTGTGTCCAACAACATTGATATTGAAGGGCAAAATTACATGAATAGTTTGCAATTAAAATTCTCTGTTAAAAAAAAAGATTTTAAAATTTATGAAGAAACAAACCAACCAACCAGCCTTTAGAAATCTGTTGTTTGAAAATAAAAAAAAAAGTTCTTCTTTTTATTTACAATATTTTTCACTATGAATTGTACCTGAATTTGAATGATTTTATCTCTCTGAAGCCTTTTTGTTTTATCCTCAACAAATTTAAAATTTAAATTAAGAAAAGCTGGCATTTGTAAGTGGGGGATGCCCTTTTGACGTCAGTATACGAAGAAAAAAATAAATAAAAAACCTCACAAAACAAATGACAGAGAGAAAAAAGCAACAGAAAAAGAAAAAGAAAAATAAACAAACATTTCATTCAGTCTCTCATAAAAAAGAAATAAAAAACAAAGAAAAACAGAAGTCAATTCCATCCATCCATACAAGCAACCAACTGAAGGTACGTAAACATTTTATTCTTATAGAAGCACAACACAGGCTTACATAGAGCAGCACATTTACGTCTGCTTTCATTTTAACACACATACACACACACACTTATTCACATTCATAGACACTAATAGTAAAACAGAAATAAAAACAAACATTGAAAAAGAAAGTCATGATATCAGGCATAAACTACTGTTACAGAGAGTGAAGAGTAGTTTATACTCGAAAAAAAAAATGAGAAAAAAAGTAAACAAAGAGAGCTAAAGAGCGTAAGCAAAAAATAAAAAAAAATGTTAAAGAAACACATAATTTTGCGGTAGCAAGGACAACGTGAAATGTGACGTAAATACTCATCATGTGGTGGTTGTGTTGCTTTTTCCTTGTTAATGTGTTAAAAACAACAACAACAACTACGAGAAGAATAATAACAAATGCACAACAAATAATTTAAGACACTCACATCACCACACACAGGCAGGCGACAAGTGGTGTTGTAAGAGAGCTTTTGCTAATAAAAATGAAATATGCGGGTGTAGTGTAAATACTAAGTATTGTTAAGTAGCTTAGGAAGCTTCAAGAGAAAGTTTTTCTCTGTCAAAGGATGGAAAATTCAATGGCAATCACATCGTTTTATTATTAAATTTAACAACCCCCTGCAGTAATAAAGCTTTTGAAGAAAGCTGAAAGGAAGCTTTTTTATTTCCGTCTGTTCAACGGTTTAATTATTCAAAAATATTATCTTTAAATAGCTGAAAAAGCAAGAATATTGTGCTCTTAGAACTACAGCCAGCAAAATTGAAGTGACAATGAGTAATGAAATCTTTAAACTAACGAATATTTATATGCTCAGCATTAAGAAGAAATCAAGATTCCGTTTGCTGCATAGAATACGAATATAAAAGCAAGAGCATTCAGCTTAAAAACTGTGTCAATCCAAGTAAAGGGTGTTTTTTTTATAGAGGTATAGAACTTTAAGTTGGCATTACTTTTCAAGATGGCGACCGATTTAACAGCTGTCAAGTGATTTATTCTCAGTTTGGTTTGGCAATTCATCATGAATAGACTCACGCCTGAACAACGCTTGCAAATACTGCAATTTTATTTCGAAAATAATGGTTCTGTGCGGAAAACGTATCGCGCACTACGTCCATTTTATCGTCGATTAAATCGTCCATCAGAGCAGTTAATTCGATTAACCATGGAACGTTTTCGCACCACGTTTACTCTTATTGATAACTCGCATCCCCAGAGACGCTGTACGGTGCGTACAGAAGAAGCTATTACTGCGTAGCATTGAGGAAGACCCGAATGAGTCCATCCGCCATCGAGCACAGGAATTGGATCTGTGTCCATCCACCTTGTGGAAGATTTTGCGGAAGGATCTTGGTTTGCGTTCTTACAAAATCCAACTCGTGGAAGAATTGAAGCCAAACGATCATCAAGTAAGGCGTAGATTCGTCGAATGGGCCCAAAACGAGATTACCGTTGTTCCCGATTCTCATAAACGAATTTTGCATAGCGATGAAGCGCACTTCTGGTTGAATGGCTACGTCAACAAACAAAACTGCTGCATTTGGTGTGAAGGTAATCCTCAAGTGTATGTGGAAACGCCGTTACATCCAGTAAAACTGACTGTTTGGTGCGCTTTATGGGCTGGTGGAATCATTGGTCCGTACTTTTTCAAAAACGATGGTGGCCAGAACGTTATAGTCAATGGTGATCGGTATAGAGCCACGATTACTAACTTTTTCATTCCTGAATTGAATAACCATGTCCATGTCCAGGAGATGTGGTTTCAACAAGACGGCGCAACATGTCACACAGCTCGTGCCACAATAGATTTATTGAAAAACACGTTTGGTGACCGCCTAATTTCACGTTTTGGACCTGTGAATTGGCCTCCAAGATCTTGTGATTTAACACCGCTAGACTACTTTCTGTGGGGCTATGTAAAGTCATTGGTCTATGCGGTAAAGCCACAAACGCTTGACCATTTGGAAGACAACATTCGGCGTATTATTGCCGATATACGGCCACAAATGTTGGAAAAAGTCATCGAAAATTGGACGTCCAGATTGGACTACATCCGCGTCAGCCGTGGCGGTCATATGCCAGAAATCATATTTAAAATGTAATGCCACAAGATTATCTTTCGGATAAATAAAATTCATGTCAATCGAATAATCCATCGTTGTTTTATTGCAACTTAAAGTTCTATACCTCTATAAACAACACCCTTTATAAACCTACTCAAATCTCTCTATACAGACAGTAAAAAAATATCAATTAAGCTTCTACGCCACGATAATTGCTCTCAAGTGTAATGAGTAGGAGAAGAATAACTGGTGGGGCGTCATACGCAAATTTCGATTTATAATGATTGATATTGCATGATGGTGATTGCTGGTGATTGCTAGTGATTGATGGCGCTTAGAAGCCCACAATTGTACAGCTGGGTTTGGGTATATATTCCTAAAACGGTCATGAAGCTTAAAGTCATTAAAAATGATTTCTGTTCCTAAAGTGTCCAGACCCGATGATGTTATTCATTAAAACAGGTTTTCATTGTTGGTAGATCACGTATACAAGACAATTTTGGGACAATTTTAAATTGCGTTGGAAAGACCAAATCAAGAAGCAGAGGCGCCTAGAAGGATGTGTTAAGGCAGGCCGAAATCCGTTAATCGTGTTGTTAATGCCCAGTAAAGTAAGCAAGCAAGTTTGACAATTTCAAATTCATTCAAATAAAAACTTATTTTTTACCATCGGGGAAAATCTATTTTATGTGAACGCAAGACCAAAATAATGCTGAACAAAGAAAAAGCATATCGGATAAGTGCACGGGAATTCGGAAAAAACGAACAAAACTGCTAAAACTATCATTGATGATTGACAGCTTCGTCAATGCTGAAGACATAAAAACTGGTCTTATAAATCAGGGAGTTAAACCGGGAAACTGGAAAGGAATTTTGAATGGAACTAAAGACTGCAGAAATTAAATTAAAAAATATATGGCGTACCCTATCGGCAATGTGAGGTGGTTTCCATGGAGCAGAAAGATGCCACATATCCGAAAGTAACAGATCTCTGAAGAAATGCCGTAATTGTGGTGGTAATTACACAACGAGTTATAGAGGACATATTCACACGTCGAACGACTTATGGTCTATCAAACAGGAACTGTTCCTATTAAGACTGGTAATTGAGTCAACTTTTCGCTAGTTGAGTTCCCACCCATGTAGAAAATATATGTAACATGCGAACCAACACTGTTTGCCATGTGTCATATACTGTCCCATAACAAACCCGTATAAACTAAAACTCCATTTAGTAGAGCCGCCAAGGATGTTGGAATTACTCTTTATCGACATACATATGTAAAGGGTGTTTTTTTTATAGAGGTATAGAACTTTAAGTTGCAATAAAACAACGATGGATTATTCGATTGACATGAATTTTATTTATCCGAAAGATAATCTTGTGGCATTACATTTTAAATATGATTTCTGGCATATGACCGCCACGGCTGGCGCGGATGTAGTCCAATCTGGACGTCCAATTTTCGATGACTTTTTCCAACATTTGTGGCCGTATATCGGCAATAATACGGCGAATGTTGTCTTCCAAATGGTCAAGCGTTTGTGGCTTTACCGCATAGACCAATGACTTTACATAGCCCCACAGAAAGTAGTCTAGCGGTGTTAAATCACAAGATCTTGGAGGCCAATTCACAGGTCCAAAACGTGAAATTAGGCGGTCACCAAACGTGTCTTTCAATAAATCTATTGTGGCACGAGCTGTGTGACATGTTGCGCCGTCTTGTTGAAGCCACATCTCCTGGACATCATGGTTATTCAATTCAGGAATGAAAAAGTTTGTAATCATGGCTCTGTACCGATCACCATTGACTGTAACGTTCTGGCCACCATCGTTTTTGAAAAAGTACAGACCAATGATTCCACCAGCCCATAAAGCGCACCAAACAGTCAGTTTTTCTGGATGTAACGGCGTTTCCACATACACTTGAGGATTACCTTCACTCCAAATGCGGCAGTTTTGTTTGTTGACGTAGCCATTAAACCAGAAGTGCGCTTCATCGCTAAACAAAATTCGCTTATGAAAATCGGGAACAACGGTAATCTCGTTTTGGGCCCATTCGACGAATCTACGCCTTACTTGATGATCGTTTGGCTTCAATTCTTGCACGAGTTGGATTTTGTAGGCACGCAAACCAAGATCCTTCCGCAAAATCTTCCATAAAGTGGATGGACACAGATCCAATTCCTGTGCTCGATGGCAGATGGACTCATTCGGGTCTTCCTCAATGCTACGCAGTAATAGCTTCTTCTGTACGCACCGTACAGTGTCTCTGGGTATGCGAGTTATCAATAAGAGTAAACGTGGTGCGAAAACGTTCCATGGTTAATCGAATTAACTGCTCTGATGGACGATTTTGTCGACGATAAAATGGACGTAGTGCGCGATACGTTTTCCGCACAGAACCATTATTTTCGAAATAAAATTGTACTATTTGCAAGCGTTGTTCAGGCGTGAGTCTATTCATGATGAATTGCCAAACCAAACTGAGAATAAATCACTTGACAGCTGTTAAATCGGTCGCCATCTTGAAAAGTAATGCCAACTTAAAGTTCTATACCTCTATAAAAAACACCCTTTACATACATATGTATATATTGAGTGTGTTAAAGAGCTTTGTTAACTAAGTCTTACTATGTTTTAAAAGTACTTAAAAAAGTACTTTTTTGATTCTGTCTCTTTGAATAAGAAAATGTTTGCGATTTTATAAATGTTTCAAAAGTTTTTATTTTAAAAATATTTCATGTTCTTCAAATACTCATCATTATTACACTGTATTACACGAGGTTAAATAATAAAAAAAAGAAAAGAATTCCTTTTTAAAAAGATCCTTTCAAGGTAAACATTTTGACTAGAATGTGTTTAAACAAGGAGGGGAAAAAAGTACCTTAAAACTTACAAATACGAAGAAAACTTTCAAAAAAACCAGCAATTCAGCAATACGTAAGAGACTTAAAATTAAAAGGAGTCTTTAGGACTCTGGGTTTTCTTCCTTGTTTTTTTTTTTCTTCCAAAAGTAATGGATCTGCTACGGAAAAGTAAATAAATTGGGAAGCCTTGGTGATGGAGTTTTAAAAGAGTCCTTAAAAGCGAGTAATTTTACTGCTTTCCGGTGAGTCATCCTCCAATGAAGATTGTTCCGATTGATTGGGTGAGCCACGCTGGACACGTGTGGTATTTTGGCGATTCGGACCAATATGAGCATTGGCCTGACGTAGATTAGCAAAGAACTGTTGACGTCGTGGACCACCGCCACGTAGTGGTAAAGTGGGTATTTCGCTGGGCGTTTGATGGTGCAGCTCATCTTGGGAAATGTTGCGCATGGCAGGATTAACGCATTCATAGACACTCTAGAACAACAAAAGAATTTCAAGCATAAGTTAGGCATACACTAAGCATCATATTTACCTGCTCCGATGAGTATTGATTGTTTTGCGCAAACGCCAATGAAGTAAGTGAAGGCAAAGCTTGAGCAATATCCGAACGCTCAATACCTCTGACGATCAGGAATGTGCGTGGTATTAAAATGCCCACCAATATAGCCCAGCCGGATGCCTGAAGACCTAAAGGTAAAGCAGCATCACGCATTTCATCACCAAACAAAGAGAGACCAATGAATACAATCCAGATGATAAACATTAAAACAGCGCCAATTACAATGAGGATACCCTCGCGATAATTCCTTTGCGAACGATAAATAAATGGCACCAAAGCAATAATGCTTAGCAATAAAATCATATCGTACGACAGTAAACCGAAAAGCCAATGGCCATAATACATATTCTCACAGGACACTTTATCGGAGGCAATATGCATCACCACCAGCAGTTCAATGGACATGACCAGTTGCACTAAAATGCTAAAGACGCAGATAACCGCCTGTATATAGCCATTGACATGCGATAGGAAGCCGCCCTCTGAGCCAATGGAAGCCAACATAACGGCACGACACAATAGCAAAGAGAATACAAAACAATACACCAGAGTCAGTACGAATATTCTAACGGCGCACAAAGTATTTAAAGTGGCAGCATCTTCAAAAGTCACATGCGAGTTGCGATGCTCACCCACATATTCCAAGGAAAAGGGTATAAACGACGTGAATATCAACAGCAAAGACATCAAGAGTAATATGCTGGTCACAGGATTACCTTCAAATACATCCCCTAAGGATATGCGCACCACTATGAACACCAGTATAGCCAATGTGCACAATATACCCAAAATGGCGGCTGTCATGCCGGTGGCTACCCAAGTATCCGGCTTAATACGCCAAAACATTACCGATTCACCATCGAATAGGAAAGGATAACGTGAGTTATCACCACCTGCCGTATACTGGCAATTGAAAACATGACCAAACTTTGTTTTCAACTCCAAACTGGTGTGATTATCCCGATTGTAGTGGTAATAGGTGGTGATGTTGGTAACAAAATTCTGACTTGCAATTTCTCTTAGATTTGTTATCTTCTCCTCGAATTCAAGAGGTCCTGGTGGTGCTCCTGGCCTTGTTTCGTCTACAAACTTTTGAAACATTTGAAAATTCATTAGAGTAGCCAAGTGGCGCATGCGCAATAGATCCAATAGCTCGGCTGTATTGTGATTAACCTGATAATATTCTGTCTTTTGCCAATCCTCTATGAAGGCAAGAAAATTGTTGCACGTTTCGAAGACAAAGTAATCTTCAATGCGTTTGCAATTCTTTTGCAGGGAAGACTTAAGCCAACGCGCCAACTCCAGCATGGGTCTGGCAAAGGCCAATACACGTGATGGTAAAACCGTTTTGCCAATTAGAGGCTCATCCAACGTTAATTGCGTGGAGTTTTTATCCACCAAATGCAAATCGATTTCGTTTTCCATTAATATAAACGATTTATTGGGTAAATCTGTAAAGAGAACAGAAGGAGGGGGAAAGAGAAAAGGTTTTTCTGGATGTATTCATTCAATCTTACCCCTTTTGCTTACCTATTATAAAATGTCTGTCCATTCTCTCTGTTGGCACAGCAAATACGGTGCCATTCTCTTTAAAATGCGAAGCCATTTTATTGCCAAAGAGAATATAAATATTTGTAGTGCTCTTGAAATGCATCAGACACATATGCTCCGAGCGCACTGCATCCATAAAATCATTGTAAACGTTCAAGTTCTCGGTCAAGATCTCAACGGAAGCAATTTGATCACCCCAAGGCATTTGATACAAGAGATGAGCAACTTTGGGAAAAATATCAGCACGTATCGAGGGTATTGGCCATATATTATAGTCCAATTCCTTGATGACATCCTCCAGCATATTAAAGTAATCATAATCGATAAATATGCCAATGACATGATTAAGGCATTGCTGTTGATATTCCACCTCCTGCAGCAAGAGATTCTCCACCATGTTGTCATTGTCAATGGCAATGGCGCGTATGCCTGAAAAATATTACAACACTTTTGTTTTATTGTTCTTGTTGTTATTTCTTTTATAGAATAGACTCACCTATTTCAAAATTAGCCTCCAATAGATTGGCAACATTCAAGCGATTTATTACAAACATGGCTGATATCGTATCCTTGGTTATCACACTGATCATTATGTCACCTTCGATGATTTCCACCAAATCATTTTGATTCTTGATTACCGTCGTTTCCTCTTCCGAATTCACAATGACAGCCTTAATGCCGTGTATGCAAATGTCATTTATGCTGGCCGTTGTCATTTCAATGGCTTCTGTGGAGGGCGACAAAGCCAATGATTGAGCTGTTGTTGATGTTGTTGTTGTTGTTGTCGTTGTTGTTGGCATAGTTGTTCTCTCCTTGATGGCTATGGCTCGTGATTTCGTTATCTTTGGCAGATTTCGTATTCTGGGGGTGGGCTCGTCGGCATTGGTCAGTGTTAAGAGGCAACAGAACAGAAGAGCCACAATGACAAAAACTGCAAGAGAATGAATGCAAAAAAGAACGTAAGAAAGAAAAGCTTTGAAAACATGTTCAATAAAGAAAACCGATATTGATTTTACTGATGGAAATGAGGAATTAGTCATGCAGTTAGAAAAGAAAATTTTTACACAGATTTTCGAAACCTCGGAAGTGTTAATTGTATAGAGCTGGAAATGGGTCGCGTTTCTCATGATGAGTTTCAATGAAAAGTAGTCGATTTCCTGATTAAATTGCAGTATGGGCTGAGCGTAGGTTGCATGCACTTGGCGGTCAATGATTGTTTGAATTTTATAAGGAAACATATTCAAGCTTTCATTGGTAAAGGGTGTTTTATTTAGAGGTATAGAACTTTAAGTTGGCATTACTTTTCAAGATGGCGACCGATTTAACAGCTGTCAAGTGATTTATTCTCAGTTTGGTTTGGCAATTCATCATGAATAGACTCACGCCTGAACAACGCTTGCAAATAGTGAAATTTTATTTCGAAAATAATGGTTCTGTGCGGAAAACGTATCGCGCACTACGTCCATTTTATAGTCGACAAAATCGTCCATCAGAGCACGTTTTCGCACCACGTTTACTCTTATTGATAACTCGCATCCCCAGAGACGCTGTACGGTGCGTACAGAAGAAGCTATTGCTGCTGTAGAGCGTAGCATTGAGGAAGACCCGAATAAGTCCATCCGCCAGCGAGCACAGGAATTGGATCTGTGTCCATCCACTTTATGGAAGATTTTGCGGAAGGATCTTGGTTTGCGTGCTTACAAAATCCAACTCGTGCAAGAATTGAAACCAAACGATCATCAAGTAAGGCGTAGATTCGTCGAATGGGCCCAAAACGAGATTACCGTTGTTCCCGACTTTCATAAGCGAATTTTGTTTAGCGATGAAGTGCACTTCTGGTTGAATGGCTACGTCAACAAACAAAACTGCCGCATTTGGAGTGAAGGTAATCCTCAAGTGTATGTGGAAACACCGTTACATCCAGAAAAACTGACTGTTTGGTGCGCTTTATGGGCTGGTGGAATCATTTCTGTGGGGCTACGTAAAGTCATTGGTCTATGCGGTATAGCCACAAACGCTTGACCATTTGGAAGACAACATTCGCCGTATTATTGCCGATATACGGCCACAAATGTTGGAAAAAGTCATCGAAAATTGGACGTCCAGATTGGACTACATCCGCGCCAGCCGTGGCGGTCATATGCCAGAAATCATATTTAAAATGTAATGCCACAAGATTATCTTTCGGATAAATAAAATTCATGTCAATCGAATAATCCATCGTTGTTTTATTGCAACTTAAAGTTCTATACCTCTATAAAAAAACACCCTTTATATCTACAGTTGCGATATTCTCAGCCAAACGGCTACTTTGAAGCCACGCAGATCTGTAAGCATCACTTCTTGTTCTTACTTTTCCACGCTAGCAAAAAAACACTACAGAATTTATCTAATTATTGTCAGACGACAGGAAAACTGCGTCTTAATTTATACCAGTTCCACATACGAATTATTCCGCTTAATTTTGCTTTATTGAGGAAGCATCTTATGCTGCATTCTAGGGCATCTTGAAATATTGCATGAGCAGCTCTGTGGATCATTGCAATATACGCACTGACGAAAATATCGCTTCTGTTAGAACAACTTTGGCGGGTTTTTAGTCCATCTTAGAGTAAATTATGAGGCATTTTGAGTTTTTATTTACATGTCTACCATATAAAGTGTAATTCAAGTAACAATTAAAACGGGCTGCGCATTCACAACGTCGTAGATATCCAGATTTTTTCAGCAATGAACATCATTTTTCACTTTGTTTGTTAGAAAACAATTAAAATTTTGACTCAAAGTAATCAGAAGTTACTTTGGAAAAGTCGTTGCATCCGGGATAACTGGTAGTTTGGTAGGTTTTATAGTTTGGAGGTGATATTTGGCCCGTATTTTTTCAAAAGTAACCCAGGAGGGAGCATTAACATGGTCCGGGAAGGATTATAATAACAGAAAGTATGATAACTGGACTGTAATATAAAGCTATGAACTGGAAGGCATGTGACTTTCACAAGACGGTGCCAGGGGTACACAACACGACCGATTTTGACTTGAATATGTAAGATGTTTCCATTCCAGAGAGAGTAATTTCATTTTTTGGCGTCTTCAATTTGAAGATCAAGCGATTTGACGCCGTTATATTGGTTTTTGTGGAGCTATGTTTATGGCAGCGTTTACGCGAAGAATATTTAAAGGCCGTGAAGTCGCCGTAGTCTAGTAGGTAGTGTGTTGGCTTATTAGACGTAAAGCCAGGGTTCGAGCCCTAGGCCAGACATCAAAAGAAAATACAAAAAGTATTTCTTCGGCGACTTTCTCTCAGCAGATTTCTGGCAAAAACTCTGAGTGTTAAAATCAAATTGCCATGAAAAATATCTCAAAAATATGTCGTTCGGAGTCGACTTTAAAACTGTAGGTCCCGCCACACATGTATAAAATTTAACACACACAACATAATTGGTGTGAGAAACTAGGTCGTAATCCTGACTGAAGGGTTGTAATGACCAATTGTGTACGTATGTATGAACTAGAAGGCATGTAACTTCCACAAGACGGTGCCAAGGGTACACAACACAACTGATTTTGACTTGATTGCATAAGATGTTTCCATTCCAGAGAGAGTAATTTGATCTCTTAGCGTCTTCAATTTGAAGATCATGCAATTTGACACCGTTATATTGGTTTTTGTGGCGCTACGTTTAGGGCAGCGTTTACGCGAAGAATATTTAAAGACTAACATTCGTCAAGTTATTAACAAGACGCCGCCCAAAAAAATGCATTAAACTGGTCAGAATCCACCTCAAAGGGGTCGACTGCCGAAGCCAATTCAGAGGCGTTCATTTATATAGCTGCCAAGTGTGTTACATAAATCATGAAAAAGTCTAAGCATTATAATGAAATCAAAGTTTCAATAAAATCATATCTTTACGTTTACTTTATTGAACTTAGCTTACTAACAATAAAAATAAAAATAATTAATTTCCTTAAATAATAATTTATTAGTTCAAAAACAATACAATTAAAGCACTACGAAAGACACTTACCCTCCTTACGCTGAAATATATGCATTTTTCGATATTTCCCCAACATTATCGCTGCAGTTTTAATTGTGTTTTAAGTAGTAATACAAAGTTGTTTTGCCTATTCCTGTTATTGATAACAATTTTCTCATATGCTTACTTTCTGTAGGTGTATTAGTGAGATTTACCGATAACACAGAGTGTCTAAAGAGATTAATCTTTCCAATACTGCAAGCATTAATGAAATGATTTTCTTTTGATTGTTGTTTTTGTTTTTGTTGTAAAGTGTTGACGCCAAAATATAATTGGCGTTGTTTAATGCTGAGTGTAAGAAATACTGAAAGAGAATAAGCACAGATTTTTCCTTTTACTTTAAAGCACAATAAAAAAAAGAATATAACAACAAAATATAGAGATTGTTGCACTAACTAAATTAGGCAGAGAGTTCGTTTGTTGTTTTTTTCTGCTTTCTTTTGTGGCTGTGTGTGCTATTGTCTTTAATTGTTAAATGTGTTGGTGATTTTTAAGAATACTTTGTTGTTGTTGTTGTTTTTTATTATTATAATAATCTGCTTAACATTTATATTTTCAAAAGTACAAGTAAATTACTTATGTATTGTTGGTATTTTTTTATTGTTTTCTCAATTCTCGTTTACACTTTGTTTAATACGCACACATGTACACACATTTGCGTGTTTTCTTTCCTCTTATTGTTTATTTTTGATTTTTTTTCTTTGAATTTTAATAAACAGGCCACTGTGTTTTTATTTTTATGGTTTGTTTACTTTTTTTCAGCTTCTCTCTGTTTCTCTCTCTCTATCTCTGTCACCAACTAGCTCTTAAGCCTTATTGTAAGTGTAACTGTATGTGCAAGTGTTGCACCATGTGCTTTATTTTATTTTCCGGTATTTTCACTTGGTTTTTCTCAGTTTTTAATTCTTCTTCTCTTGTTTTTTCGTTTATGAATTTCACTGTGTTTTATTGATTTTATCTTTGTTCCACTGTTATTAGTTCCATTTATTTTTGATTTTTGATTTTGTTTTTGTTTTTCTTTTTTTTTTCTGCTGCTCTTTCTTAGTAATGCTTTTTCTTCATCTCTGTGTAATGTGGTTTATTATTTTTAGATTTCTGTGTTATTTTAGCGCTTATTTTCTCTTAAGTAATCGATAAATTGAAACCCTGATTGATTGCATAGGTAGGGATGGGGGTTTTTGCTTTAAAAAAACTTTTGTAGTGTAATTAATTTAATTTGTTGCATAAATCTGTTACAAGAAGGCCCTTTAAGGTTGCTTAAAAAGCTCAGAACTCTAGCACTATCCTCTAGGCAGTCTTCTTACAACAGCTTTGAGAGTAAAATCAAATTGCCATGAAAAGTTTATGAACGTTAAACTGTAGGACCCATCACTCATGTATGAAATTAGTACACACACCATGGGTGGTGTGAGAAGCTAGGTTGAAGTCCTGACTGAAGCATTGTATTTACCTATTTAGTATATGAAAAAATATTTCTTCGGCAACTTCCTCTCAGCAGATTTCTGGCAAAAACTCTTGAGTGTTGAAATAAAATTGCCATGAAAAGTTTTTCAAAAAATCTGTCGTTCAACTGAAGGTGCCGCCACTCATGTATAAAATTAACGCCGTACAACATAAGTGCTGTGAAAAGCTAGGTCGTAATCCTGATCGAATGGTTTTTATTTATGTAGAGGCGGTTATTTAAAGGACACTGTATTTCGTACACAATGCCAGGGATCAAGCATTACAAGGCAATACGAATTTCATCGGAATTATAGCTTTATGAGTACACGCTCATTGTGTTATTTTAACTTTAATTTTGAAACTAAAAAATGGAAAATATTTTACATTGAAAAGGCTACTAGAGACCGTGAGAGACAGATGCCTAAAGAGTTGAAGAACTAAACACAGAGATCAGGCTATAAATTCTTTTTGGTGGACCAGTTTTTGTACATTCAAGGAATTTATTTCATTTTATTTTTATATTCCGTGATATTATTATTCTTTGGAGTATTTTTTTTTTCATTAAATATTTAACGACAACACAGAAACAATTAATTTTTTTTTCAAATATAAAAATCGGGCTGATAAACTGTCATTTAATTAAATATGCGGTTTGTTTTTTTTTTTGGCAACAAAACACAGCAGAACACACGTTTAAATAAAACTTTTAACATTTATTTTGTGAACGATATTTTTAATTAAATTCTATAAAAACTTTTTTTGGCTTTTTTTTTCAAAACTCTACCAACAAAAGCCGTTGAAAATGCGTTGTTCACTGGCGTACATGTTGGAAAAAACTAAACTTAACTGTGGACGCAAATTAAAAGACAATTAGAGCCAATAACAATAACAATAACAACAACAACAGCAATTGACTGGCTGTTTTTCCATTATTATCATTATTGTTGTTGTTTTATTTTTAACAAGAAGGGCTTAAACCTAAAAAACCACCCTTTTTTTTTTAAACGAAAAATAGTTTGTTCTTTACACCTGTACGCCAATAGTTTTTTTTTGTTTTTCTTTTTTACTGTGTTTGTCTGTCTATCTGTCATTTAAAATTGTTTCTTTTTTTTGACTGTGTCAGCATAAATAAGCCACCATTTGAATTTTATTTTCTATTTTCCCATGTTGATTTCGTTGGCGTATTTTTCTTATTTTCATTTCATTTTCGCTTTGCTTTGCTGTCCATAGCAATTGGTAAGCAAACGGTAGCTATGGTAACTGGGCTAAAATATAAAAAACGACGGTTAAGAAATCGTATTTTTGAACACAACCTGCTCGTTTATTAAGACCCCTCTAATCATTATTGAGTGTATTGTTAGTGATTTAAGGGTTGTGGTCGCTTATATTTGTTTTGGCTTAGCATTTGAATGTTTTAAGTCAGGCTTAAGCATAGTATTTCGAAATAAAATTGAACAACCCATCACCTTACTATAGAATACCATGGATTAGGGTCCATACTTCTAGAATTGACATACTCTACCGCCTTTATAGACCTGCATCTCCGTCTCCAGTTTCAACTTTCGTTTAAGTTTTCTTTAGTGAATCTGATCCTTAAAATGACTTTCTGGACTGGTAGAGTCTATCGTAGGTGAGGTAATATCACACAAAATGTGTCTAAATGTGTGGGCATAATACTGGATAGTTAACTGTTGTGGAAAGCTCATATAGAGAGCATTTTAAAGAAAGCCAAGCTTGCTGTAAAGGATACAAACGGCTTTCAGAAAAATTTTAAGGCTGAAACACAAGAATTGTGCACTGAATGTATACCGAATGTATGTAGACTGACTGGCCAATTGTTCCTATTTGACAAGCCAAAACCAATTTGAAAATCAGCTGAGATGGAGCTGAATAAGATAGGTTAGGTTAGGTCGGAGTGGTAGCTCTGTTATCACAAAGCTCACTCGAGCACGCAACGCAGTCCCTGTACTAACCAAATTCCACCAAAATCAGGGAAATGAAAGAAGTTGGTTAGCGCAAGGGCTGTACAACAGAAGCACGACTACCCCGCACTGGAAAACCAGCCAGAAAGTTTGATGAACGAAGCTATATCCTTGATGTCAATAGATGATAGCTCCGTCAAGCTGACAAGAAATGGAGAGCCAAATAACCTATATCTACAACTAGCAAGAGACGGGCACTGGCAAAGAAAGTGAACAACAAACAGTCTTCTCTTCCTCAGTGGACCTGCATCCACGGCAGAAGTCGTTGAAAGGGAGCATCATTCTTTTCGCGTGTCTACCCATGACGCAATGACCTGTAAGCACGGCCACTGTAGTCGAGATGACATCACGACCAAGACCAAGTAATCGGTTGGTACGCCTTCTATCCATCTTGGGACAGGTGAGTCTAGCGGTGGAGAAGGACTCCTCATTGACCCAGGATAGGTTGGCGTCCCGAAAGAACCTCCGCGCAATGGTCAACTTGACCGAGGCAAGTGGCATACCCAATTCAACAGAAGAGGATTCCGGAAGGAGCGCACCAGCTCTGGCGAGCTCGTCGGCCCTACAGTTTCCCGGAATTTCACTGTGCCCGGGGACCCACACCAGAGAGACACTGGTGAAGCGCCCCGAGAGAAGATCGAGACAGCGGCGACATTCCCTTACGATCCCAGAGCTAATCGCGAAACCCGATAGAAATCTTATCGCGGCCTGACTATCAGAAAAGATCGAGACGCGAGTGAAAGGAGCATCGTTGACGAGGATCCACTGAGCGGCCCGGTAAATCACCATCACCTCCGCCTGAAACACACTGCAGAGCTGAATAAGATACAGATGATGAGAACCTGTCTTAAAGTAGCTCTGAAGGTTCTATTGGATCTAAGTCCGTTGCATACGCTAGTGACTATGTGTTGGGTCATTTTTATTTGTTATAATATTTTTATATATATATTTTTAATAATAATACCTGAAATAATATAATACTATAATAATAATACCTAAAATGAATTCTACATAATGAACTACCCTAATATTAAGTTAATTTTAAGTTGAATAACTACATAGGATACAAGGTTAAGCAGTCAACGGAGTTGCTGAATATCCTTAACTGTAGAAATCCAATATAGAAATGTTAGAATTAAGAAAATATGAAATAAATAAGTTCAGTTGTAATAAAAAAGTCACTCGGTGAAGTTATTTGAACTCTCAAAGATTTTGGTCGTCGCGGTCATTGGTTTAAGTGCCCAATTTTAAATATTAAATTATAATTTATTTAATTTAAATATTCCTTAAAAACTATTAAGGAAAAACATTTTGGCGCCCGAGCAGGGACTCTTAAAATTAGTGATCGAGTTTATAATAAGACCAAAATTCGCGCATTTCCTTTATAAATTATTTAAAGTGAAATTTGTGGGTATTTGATAATTTTTTTCAAATACCATTTTGTTAAAAATTAAAAAACTTACATCTAAAAAATAACAAACATACAATAAAAGAGAACATATACATATACATATTTAATAAAAAACAAAAAAAATAATAATATAAAATATCCAAGATTAAAAAGAAATTTAGTGTGGTGATTTAAACAAAACAAGAAAATCAGAAATTATAAATACAAAATAATAAAAACAAGAAAAAATTTTCTGAACGAGTAAAGTGTTGTGAGAACATATAAAATACAATATAAAACATAAAAAAAAAAAAAAAACACAGCCCATAAAACCTATAATTCTCAAGTTCTGTTTTGACAAAACTGTGTGTATATAAATCTGCATCTAAAGCTGTACATTGATTGTGTTTGCTAGATTGGAAATACTTTGCACATCATAATTGAACACAAAGAGAGAAATTTTGTTTCACAGTGAAAATTGTTTTGATTAATAGAAAGAAAAATAAAGAAATTAAAAAAAAAAAAAAAAAAATATTTTTTTTAAATGAAAAATTTTAAATAAAAATTTAAAAAAAAATAAATAAAATTTAAACAAAATAATTCTTTCTAAACTAAAAATACATCTACATACATAAATAAATATATACATACATATACAAAACAATACACAAAATTACTTACAAATATAGAGTAGTGCCTGTGAAATCAACAAAATTAAAAGCAACAATAACATCCATTACTCCATCGCATCAACTACTCATCACACCTCTATTCAACCCACAACCTATTATTGTCTAAAAACTTCACCCTCGGACTTCATCCAAATGCCCCGTTGCCGTTGTGTCCTTTGTAGGAAAGAAAGCATCTTGGGAAGTAGCTCCGAGTCTGAGCACCAGGTAAAAGTGTATATAATTCTTGTGTCATTGCCTTAATTTTGTAAACTAATCAAAATTAAGAGATTTTTGTAAAATATTCAAAAATTATTGCGCTGTTGAAGTTGGACACAAGAATTATTATATACACTTAATATTTTGTGAAACCAATTATTTAAAGATATTTATTAAATATTTATAAAACATTTATGAAATATTTATATTTTAATTATTACATTTATTGAAAAAAAAAAAAACGTATTCTTTGTACGTGAATTATATCTTTACGAAATAGAACCACCCTTATTAGTGAAACACATCGCGAGTGTTAAGATTATTAAAGTAATAAGCATTTACACGAACAATTCGTTCTTTTGTTGGTGAAAAAACATTCAGCATACTATTTGTGTTGCTTTTATTTGATTTCCCTTTTATTTATTTTCGTATGTTTATTTCGATCAGTGTTCCGTTTCACGCGTTCCTATACTGCTTGTATATAAGTTACACATTACAGCTGTGTACAGTGGTCACACTAGAACAAAAATCAAAACAAATAATTTCAATAAAAATTGTTCACACAAATTTCGGTTATCGAATTATTATTTTATTGTTATTATTAATAACGCTGTGTGTTCATATTGAAATTTGATTTTTTGTTTACAAATCGATTATTAAGCGATTTTACTCGGTAAATTAAAATAATTTCTTTTACCGACGGCTGTGTGTAAAGATTTTTTATTTTTTACTTTCTGAGATCAAGTAAGTTAATCTTGACTCAATTAAAGTCACTGAAATTTTGGAATCGGAACTTTCGGGTATTGCGTGTCCGAATAATATCGATAAAATTCTATTGTCCAAAACAAGTAAATACTATTAAATATAGTCCGACCAATAATTTACTTTGGTCAATTTTTAATTCTTGTTTTGAGGAATTTTTTTAGACAACAATCATAATGACTAGTAGGGGCTCTAAACGCCAAGATTCTCCCTCCAGAGCTGAAAACTTGGAGAAATTGCTCGCGAAAAAAGCGAAGGTCATTAAAGATATCGACAGAATTCGACAATCTATTGTAGATAGGACTATTTCTTTTGATCCTATAGAGCTCGAATGTCGATTCGATATTGTAAAAACATATGTAGACCAAGCAATGGAGCTCCAGTCAGAAGTGGATTATTTGGATCCCGATAATGACGGTGGAGTCGAGCTTGAGGATCTCTATGTGACCACGAAAAGTTTGTTCATGAGTCTGCTGGCCAGGAATGGGCAATCAAATGTGCCTGAAACTTCATTAAGTGTACAAGCTCACCAAGTTTCGTTGCGCCACGTACCTGCTATAGAGAATCCAGCTCACATTGTGTCAAGACGATCCGATGTAAGGGATTTGAAGGACTCAATACGGTTTGAAGAACCGTCGTTTCTACTAAACGACTGTTCTAAATGGCCTGTTAATGAACCTATTGAATTAACAGAGAACCAAAAGTTATTGGAAACTGAAAAAAAGAGAACATTTTCACGTTTAAGGGTAGGTGGGAGATTGCTTAATGCAAATTTGCCATATGATGCAAAATTCCCACTTTTATTACCGAAGAAAAACGACTTTGTCACACTATATTTGCGACATCTCCATTTCGAGAATTGCCATGCCGGCACAAAAGCACTCATTGCTCTCGCTAGAGAGAGAATCTGGCTAATTAACGCCAAGGAGGAGTGCAATAGAATTGTTCGCAAGTGTGTACACTGTTTCCGCTATAAACCAAGACTTATGTCCCAAATAATGGGAAACTTACCCACCAATAGAGTGAGAGCTACCCGACCATTTCTTATCGTCGGCGTTGACTTTTGTGGTCCCGTTAATGTCTCTTTGAGAATTCGAGGTCGACCACCATTGAAAATGTATATAGCGGTCTTCGTGTGTTTCACTTCTAAGGCAGTGCATTTAGAGTTAGTATCAGATTTATCGACTGATTCCTTTCTTTTATCTTTCAAAAGGTTCGCTGCCAGAAGAGGTCTTCCGAAAGAGGTGCTATGCGACAATGCAACAAACTTCGTAGGAGCCAGCAACGTCCTCAAGCAGCTGCAGCAAGCATTCGACAGGAGTCGCCACGCCATCGAATCTTACGCAGCGTCGTCCGGGGTGAAGTTCATCTTCATACCACCTCGGGCGCCGCACTTCGGAGGGCTGTGGGAAGCAGCCGTCAAGCAGGCGAAGTTCCTGTTTCTGCGCGCAGTGGGCAACGCATCGCTGACGCAGGAAGAAATGGAGACAATGCTCGCAGAAACAGAGGCGGTGCTCAACAGTCGGCCAATCGCACCGCTGTCTCCAGACCCCAACGACGGAGAAGCACTAACTCCAGCTCATCTGCTAATAGGAGAGGGTCTGCGTTCGCTGCCGCTAGAATCCGTAGGCGAAGGGAAACTCAACGAGCCCAAGTTATGGAAGCGTTGGCGACTGCTCTGTGGTCTCAAGCAGACGTTCTGGCAGGCTTGGTCACGAGACTACGTCCTGGGTCTGCAAGGCAAGGCCAAGTGGATCAACGAAACGCCCAACCTGAAGCTAGGTCAGGTCGTAATAATCCACGAGGACAACTGCCCGCCACAGCATTGGATGACCGGGAGAGTCGTCAAGGTCGTAGAAGGAGAAGACGGCAAGGTCAGGGTGGCGGAGGTCGCAACGCGCAACGGCATCTTTAAGCGACCAGTTCACAAATTAGCTCCACTTCCATTCAATTGAAGACCTCCAGTCCTTCAATGGGGCCGGAATGTTGGGTCATTTTTATTTGTTATAATATTTTTATATATATATTTTTAATAATAATACCTGAAATAATATAATACTATAATAATAATACCTAAAATGAATTCTACATAATGAACTACCCTAATATTAAGTTAATTTTAAGTTGAATAACTACATAGGATACAAGGTTAAGCAGTCAACGGAGTTGCTGAATATCCTTAACTGTAGAAATCCAATATAGAAATGTTAGAATTAAGAAAATATGAAATAAATAAGTTCAGTTGTAATAAAAAAGTCACTCGGTGAAGTTATTTGAACTCTCAAAGATTTTGGTCGTCGCGGTCATTGGTTTAAGTGCCCAATTTTAAATATTAAATTATAATTTATTTAATTTAAATATTCCTTAAAAACTATTAAGGAAAAACACTATGGTTATATTAACAGGATACCAGTCTGACATGTCATTTAGGAGAAGGCGGGCAGCTCTATCTATTACTGTCTCTCAAACCAACACAGTAAATCTTTTAATTTTCTTAAATGCAACGCAGACGGAACCCGTCTGTAAGAAGAGATCAAAGACAGATAGTGAGATAGTAGAGGGGGTGTTTGGTCTCAAAGTAAAATATTCAAACCCAAATCTACTCCAGCTAAATATCTGCTAAACTCCACTAGGACAGAAAGTACAAACGAAGAGCAGCACTATCTGGGCGACAGCCCTCATGTAACTCGTGTACTTCGTCTCTCTGTATGTGACTTAAGATTTATATGGAACTGTCTAATAAAGCTGAACCAGATAGGCATGCGAATTTGGGTCACGCTTTGCTGGATCTCAAGTCATGTGGAAATTTACGGTAATGTGGTTGGAGAGGGATTTCCATACAATTAATAGGACCAGTACTTTTCTGAGTGAGAATGAGTTTGGAAGTTTGAGATTGGCATTCAACTGCTGAGGGGTTAGCAAATGGTCTGACGCACAAATTTGTTTCTTTTGTAAAGAAAAGATGATATAATGAGCCCACTTCTATAGAGACTAGACAGATCTGTCCTGCTATAGATATATGCAGGTAAAATTTTACGTAAAACCTAAACGGAGTTCACTTTAACAGTCTCATAACGCTTACAACGGACACTGCCCCCTGGTGACACACGCTGAGAATACTCCACAACTACTTCTACAGAAGCTGTAATGATAAGGAAAAGGAGGAGACGCTCCCCTAAACATCTTCTTATATCAGCACGTGGGATCCTGAGACTAAAGGTTCGAATTTATTGACAGAACGTGTATAGTTAATGGTGTTATGGATAAAATCCATAAGACTATCGGTTTAGTTGGGAAATGCCAGCCAGAAGTTATAGTTGAATGACAGTATTAGAACGTGATTTTATGGAAGCCAAGTAAATTGAGCTTTTTAAGGCATTTAATCATAGTGGATGCTTTTTTATTGCGAATGCCATGACGTTGGCATAAAATGCGACGTTTTCTAAAAAATTCGAGAAACTTTTTTTTACCAACAAAACTGCAAAATATTTCGTTTAATTACCTTGTAAGTTATTAAAGACACAAACCCTGTATAGAAGGTACAATATCCCTTCTAAACTCTGCATTTTTGTGTGATACATGCGTGTTATAATCTGTTACAGTTTTACTGTATGAGTAGTAGTAGTAGTGCTGTGTATTGTTTACAGTTCAGTAAATAGGCCTTCAATTGCTAATTGAGGAAAATTTTTGATTTTATTTCTAATTTTCGTTTGTTGTTTATTACTTTGAAAAAAAAATCATTAATTTAGTCATGCTTTGTTTACAAACTTTTTTCAAATTTTGTTTTCCTAAAAAACTATCGTAGTCTTGTTGTTGTAAAGGGTCCGCCAAATAACTTTTTTTTTTTAAATGCTTTGAAAAAAAAACTACTGAATATTTTCTCAAATTTCTTTTTTTTTATTTGAAAGTACAATCCTTCCGGTTAATAATGGAAAATAATTTCATTCAAATGGCTGCCTCGGCTGGCCATGCAGTAGCCTACACGATCGATCCAATTTTTAAGCACATTATCGATTGTGTGCAGCGGTATTTCATCAATGGCTTCACGAATATTGTCCTTTAAAGCGTCAATTGTATCTGGCTTGTCGGCGTAACACTTATCTTTGACGGCACTCCACAAATAATAGTCCAACGGTGTCAAATCGCAGCTCCGAGGTAGCCAAACGACATCAGCTCTGTGGCTGATAATGTGATCTTCAAAAACAGGGCGCAAAACATCGAGTGTAGCTTCGGCTGTGTGTCCTGTTGAAACCAAATGTTGCCAATATCCTTGTCTTCAATTTTTGTGAACAAAAATTTGTTGAACATGGCCCGATAACGATCGCCATTGACTGTAACGGCCACTCCTTGCTCATTTTCGAAGGAAAATGGCCCAATTATGCCTCTGGACTAAAATCCGCACCAAACAGTGACTCGTTTTGGGTGCGTCGGCTTTTCAATGTATGCGTGCGGATTTTCTGTGCCCCAAATGCGACAATTTTGCTTGTTTTCATACCCGCCAAGATCAAAATGAATTTCATCTGAAAAGATTGTTTTTTTTTGCCAAATTCGGCATCTTCTGGTGTAGGCTACTGCATGGCCAGCCGAGGCAGCCATTTGAATGAAATTATTTTCCATTATTAACCGGAAGGATTGTACTTTCAAATAAAAAAAGAAATTTGAGAAAATATTCAGTTGTTTTTTTAAAGCATTTACAAAAAATAAAAAAGTTATTTGGCGGACCCTTTAAATGTTTAATGAAAATAAATGCACATTTTTAACCTGTGTTTGGCAATGCCACCACAATCATTTCTTAACAGCCAGCTAGCCAGCCAGCCAGTCATTTAGTCAGTCGATCAACCCCTTGACCCAGGTTCAATATTTTGTTGTTGTTTTTTATGTTAAAAATTCATAAATATTTATAAACACAATATTGCTGTTGTTTTTGTTGTTTTATTCGTAACACTCATATACATTGTGTATATTTTAATATGTGCGTGTATGTACAAGTGTACACGTGTGTATGTTCTTTGTAGTCCGTACGTACGTACGTACATATGTACGTGTTATTTGAAATTGTCAATAAACGTTTTACGCCTGAGTGATTAATTTGTCATAAAATTAGTTTCAAATTACCTTTTCTGTTTCTCTTCTATGGCTCTCTCTCTCTCTCTCTCTCTCTCTCTTTTTCTTTCATTCACTCACTTGCTCTTGTTTATTGGCAATACGTAATAATAGTTTGCCAGTTGGCTTGTCTTAAAGCCAAGTTAGTTTCGGTTTTTAATTTAAAACTGAAATATTTTTTAAAATGTTGTTTATAATTGTCATACTCTCTCTCTCTCTCTCTTTCTCTCTTTCTCTCACTCCTACACACTTTCACTGTCTTTCATTCTCTTTGTGTTTTTGTTTTTCTTTTAATGGTGATTACAAAACCAGAAAAAGTGACCAATATTTCTAAGGACAGGGTATGGAAACAAAAAGTGTTATTTTACTCTGTGCTCTCTATTAAAAAACTCAAGAGTATCGAACAAGTTTGAAGCTTCAACTACAACGTAACTTGCCATAAGCAGGGTTCATTAGCGAGCTACTTTTCTTTCTGTTTATATCGGATATGCTGAGAGTTAACTGTCAACGAGCTGTGTAGAGGTTAGAGCATTAGAGTGGACTGTCCTCAATCTTTATAGGGCATCTGGCCATGCATAAAACCGAGCTGCTTCTACTAACCAGACGACACATTCCGATCCAGATCGAAATCAACATAGGCGACTTGGTTATTCCCACGAGGAAATCGATTAAATACCTTGCGGACTCGAAACTGACCTACTCAGAGCAGATAGACTATGCAACAGCGAGAGCAGCTAGAATAACAACTCAACTAAGTAGACTGATGGCAAACATTGGTGGACCCCTCCCAAGTAAGAGGAAGCTACTCATGCAGGCTGGAAATAGCATAACCTCTATGGGTCTGAAATCTGGGCTACTACTTTGAAAACCCGGATCAGGGCTAGAAAACTACTGTCTGCGCAGAGAATAGCTGCTCTACGAGTGACATCCTCGTATCGCACGGTATCGACACAAGCTGTCCTAGTTGTAGCCGGAATGGCATATGAGCGCTGGATGAGCTTCAACGCCAGGCAAAGTACGACTCAACCACAAAGCATAGAAGCGATAAAGCACGAAGTCTTCCTAAAATGACAATTTCGCTGGGAAAATGAACAGCATGGTAGGTGGACATATAAACTGATTCCGGAGTTGCAAGTGTGGAAAAACAGAAAAAACGGCGATGTAGACTGCCAGATGCTGACCGGTCACGGATATATCAGAAAGTACCTGCATCGCATGGGGAAATGCCGCTCGCCATTCTGTATCTATGAAGAGAAAGAAACGTTAGATGATACCGAACACACTTTCTTCAGCTGTTGTCGATGGGCCGAAAGCCGTCAGCGACTCGAAGCTGAGATCGGCCTCATTAGCCCTACAAACGTCGTGCTGAAAATGATAAACAGTAGAGAGAGCTGGAACGCAGTAAAACACTTTGTAGAGCACGTCCTGCGAAGGAAGAAATTTGATCTAGACTTGGCAGGCTGAGGATAGAGCAGAGCCTGGACGCAGGCTGACGACGATGGAACTGGAACATATGCCAGAAAAAGGGTCCACCTCGAAGTAATACAACCGTGGTTCCGAGGTGGAATGATTCCCCGGTGAGGGCGGGTTTTTTGTTCGGTACACCCAGTGGGAGAGCCCGAACATATCATGTCTGGTGACGACCATCATGAATGCATAAGGCATTTTCCCTCCTTCCCGCAAAAAAGAAAAAAAAATTGACCTGACAAATTCCTAAGCGTTGTTTGGTGTGAGCAAGGATAACTACCTGCCTAATACGAAACGCATCGACGTGTTTTCTTTTGAGACACATTATAGTCACACAGGTTTCAAATAGCACAATCCGTATCCTGAACACTTATTCTCTAAATCTACGAAGGCCCTGTCAAAAGCTTGTTTACTATCCTTAGTATGATACATGAGTTGAATCGCTTTCCAATGTAATTACTCAACAAAAGTTTAGATTGTCTCACATCAATTTGACTTGAGGACAGCTTCCGTTTCTCTTCATTTTTCATTTCGTCGAATACTCTTGTTAAACCTCATTTCCATTACACAGGAAGGTTCTGGACCACTCATCAGCGTAGAATCTTCTGTGCGAGCAAGCTTGTCTGCTTCGTCATTGCCGTAAATTCACATGTGATGTGAGATACAGCAAGCCAAGTTGATTTAGCTTTCTCAAGACAATCCCTAAATATTCTCAAGTGAAGCTTATATGACTCAGTTCGGCGAACTGACTGTCCCGTGAGTTCCCTATGAATGTCAAATTTTAATTAAACCCAATACCCCCGTTCCAGTGACGCTTGACATATTTCCTTTACCACTGAATGGTCTGTTCCTAAAAGGAGTGTGTATCTTCCAAATGGTTCCTATTAATCAGTCTCGTTACGAGGCATTTTCTAAAAAGTTTACTGGTGGAGTCCAGGGGACAGTTAGGGAGAGAACTGTCTGCCAATCGATTTGTCAGTTCACGAATTGGCAACGTTTTGTTGTGCTGACCCTTGTCATTTCAGTTCTCGAGTTTATTTCTCCAAATTTCAGTCAACCAAGCGATATATTGGCGTTGCGTTAGTAGACTTCCGGAATCACGAAAATACTTTGACTGGGGAACTACACTGTAGTGATTAGTTGAATACACTATGCATTGATCTGCTCTGGATATTATTGATAAAGGAGTACTGAGAAGAGACTATAGAGACAAAGATGCTTCTGGAAATGATATCTTCAGGAGCTATAGGAAACTCCTACATAATCTTGGGTGACACTGTTCGATTTTAAAGAAGATTAGATGGAATTTCTTTCGATATTTCGATTGCATATGAAGTTGATTGCAAACCAGTAGGTCGATTTCACAACGTCTATAACCCATAACTCATGGGACTCTTTATGTTCGTGCTAGAAAGAGAAAACAAATGAAGTAACAGAAGCAGAACAGAGACGATGAAGGAAAACTGTAGAAAACAGAGCAAAAGATGTAGTCATGCAGAAAAGAATGCTTATCCCTTATCCGCTTTAATCATATTATATATGCCAGTAGGGGTTGTATACCAACGTCCGATAGAGCGTTTAAACCCACAAAGAAACCGTATACCATGGCATTTAACATTCTACTGAATTGACGAGCTGCATCATCGTTTCCAACTCCACCTCATCTCCACAGATCCTACAGCAATCCGTTTAGAATTTGTCCAAGATCTCTGTCAGTGGACTATAATCACTTGTCTCACATTGGGTTAATTAAGTGCCAACAGCGAGCGTATAGATAACCTAGCTATGTACACTGAGCGCCATAAGTGAGTTAACACTTTGGTTCTTAAGTATAAAAAAATTTAATTTATCATGAATTGTTGTTTTTGTTTTAACATTTTATAAGTAATAAATAAACGTTTTTATTTTTGGAAATTTGTTCGACTCTTCTCATTTACTTTTCTCATTATCCTAAGAAAATGAATTATTTCAGTGGTGTTTACTCACTTTTGGCGCTCAGTATAGTATCCCGATCTATACTCCCAGGGACTATGCTCCGTACCTCGGGTTCGTTAATTAATTCTAAAGGTTAGTCTATGTAGCCGCCATTGTACAGTGAGTAGTAGGTTGTCTTACTACGCAAGAGTTCTAAGTTCAAATCTCATCTCTGATATCTTGAAAAAAAAGGAGAATTTTTTTTCTCAAAGATCTCCTTTAAGAGGACTTTTGGCAAAAGCTGTGGCAGTCATTAATTGATACGAAAAACCTGCTTAAAATCCATTACTTGGTGACGACATTAAACTGTAGGTCCTGACACTCATGGATAAAGTTAAAACACACCACATGTTTGATACGGGAAACTTGTCTTTAATTCTGTCTGAATGTAATGGCTAGTCCAAGAATGTGATTCCCAAATCTGGGGTTACTAATCTACCATCACTTTTCCTTTTACCCTGTTTAAGGTTGATTGAAGGCTCTTTATTTAGAAGGTCAATTATAAAAACCATTGAATTTCGCTTTTTATTGTTATTTTAGACTCTTGTCAGAAGTCCTATACATACATGAGCTGATGAAATTTGCATATGCAAAGCCTATAAAGAGATACCAAAAATATAGAGGAAGGGGTGGAGAGCTGTTCAATATGTCAGTAAAGTACTTTGACCATAACCTTTGAAAGTTAACCCTAAGGAAGTTTCGCCAGCAAATAAAATTTCCATTCTTTTTGTGTTGTTTGTTTGTGAATAATTTTGGTCTTTTGGCAGCACGTTGCGGTGTAGTGCTGGTGCAAACTTAATTAAACCAATTCCATGGAATCTGTTTCGCAAGACAATTTATTCATCAATCTTGAAACTGAATTTGATTGAAGGCAACAGGAAAGGCGAATTGCACAGCATTAAAGTAAACGTATTTCGGCTTTATTTGTTCCTTTCAAACAGACACTGAGAACTTTAATACTCAAACGGTTTGTGATTAAATTTCCTAGAAACTATTCTACAGAAATAGAATGGATTTGTAAGGCAATCGTGGGGAAATACGGCGGTAACTGCTGTTGCTGCAGAATTGCTATAAAAAACGTGTAAAGGCCAACAGTGGCAAATTTTCATTTCAAATTTCATTGAAAATCAGAGAGTTTTATACACCTCAAGTGAATATTTTTTTCTTCTTTAAATTTAGTCCACCAATTGGTGTTTTTTTTTTATTAAAAAAAATTAAATTTTTTCTACAAAATATAATCTCAGCCTATAAAATATACAGCAAAGAGTTATAAAAACAAAAAAAAAAAAAGTTTGAAAAAACCTACAAATTTACTGCAATTTGATCAAATGAAAAAAAAAAAAATTCTTCTGTTCAGCCAACAAGAAAACAAAAAATCAAGCGTCACCTCCACCACTAGCGCCACGACTGGTCATACATCCCCGTTTGGTGTTGCCACCATAGTTGTCATCGCAACGTGGTGTCATGCCATCCGAACTGAAATCCATATCATCGTCAACATCATCTTCGTCATCGTCCTCATTAAAGATTTCTTTATTGATTTTACAAAACTCTTCAGCACGAAAAACGTCTCTCACCTTTTGACTCGGTCCCGGTCCACTAGTGCCACCAGCAGCATCATTCATTTGTATTTGATTGTAAAATTTCTGTATGTGTTCCAAGACCTCACGCATACCGGCTTCGGAAGATTTTTGTGAAACGTCTTCAGAAGACTTTTTACGAGGGGCGCTCTTCTCATCGGGTGACGTAGCAGCTTTAGAACGACAAGTGCAATTGCCAGTGTTGGCCGATTTGCTATTGTCGTTGGCATTACTACGATGCTGTTTTACGTTACTGCTACTGTTCGTATTTAATTTGGGGCTACTCTTACGTTGTTCGGCTTTCTTCGTATCAATATTACTGGCAGAAGCTGAGCTATTTATAGTTGTTGTATTGGTTGGAGCTGTGCCTGACGCGACCATGGTTTGATGCTGGTAAAACATTTTATCGTATTCGGATTTCATACAAAGATAACGGAAGTGACGTGAATTCTCTTCGCCATAATGGACAATTTCTAGTAGAAAAAAGTAACAAAAAGTTAAGTAAAGTTAAATAGATTTTACAATATCGTAAATTTGTTTCATAACATAGCATTATTTTTATCGCTGTATATCGTAAATTATTTTTTAAATTTCTTGGCATGTTAAGGGTAACTTATTCGTTAATAAATTTTATATATTTTTGTACTTTTCTGGAAGAACTTTAATATCGTAGAACCAGAAACTGGCTTAATACTTTTTATACCGTAAAAATAATATCGTAATTTTTTTTGTAGAAACAAGCCATTGTAGCGTTATTTTTTAATGCAAACCTCTGAATATCGCACATTTATCAGTGGAGATATTTTTTTATATCGTATGTTATATGTTAACATATTCGAATACCGTAATTTTTTCAATTCCAATGTTCCTAGGTGTTGTAAATTTTTGCTAATAAAAATCTCTTGTATATTTTTAAAATAATAATTTCGCCTAGATATCGTAAATCATTTAGTAAAACTTTGAATATCGTGAAAATGTGAATATCGTAAAAATTGGAATATCGCAAATAGCTGAATGTAGTAACACTCGGAATATCGTAAACATGTGAATATTGTAAAACTCTGAATATCGAAAACACCTGAATGTGGCAATACTCTGAATATCGTAAAAATGTGAATATCGTAAAACTCTGTATGTCGAAAACATCTGAATGTAGCAACACTCTGAATATCGTAAAATGTGAATATCGTAAAACTTTGAATATCGTAAAAGTCGGAATATCGTAAAAAATTTAATATCGCAAATAGCTGAATGTAGTAACACTTTGAATATCGTAAAAATGTGAATATTGTAAAACTCTGAATATCGAAAACACCTGAATGTAGCAATACTCTGAATATCGTAAAAATGTGAATATCGTAAAAATTGGAATACCGCAAATATCTGAATGTAGTAACACTCTGAATATCGTAAAATGTGAATATCGTAAAAACTCTGAATGTCGAAAACATCTGAATGTAGCAATACTCTGAATATCGTAAAAATGTGAATATCGTAAAAATTGGAATACCGCAAATATCTGAATGTAGTAACACTCGGAATATCGTAAACATGTGAATATTGTAAAATTCTGAATAACGTAAAAATCAGAATATCGAAAAAAATATGAAAAATTTATGATTGATCAAAAGAATTACGGTAAGAATATACTCTACAACAACAAAATTTCCAAAATTTAAAAATTATAAAATTAGCTCCAGAATACGATACGTATTCATAAGGAATAAAGATATTACGATATTGCGAGCTTTTAATATCGTAAAATTATTTTGTATATTCTAATATGCAATCAAGACCCTCGCTAATTGAATTTTATTTTTAAACATTATGAGCATTACTTACTATTGTTCATGTCAATCTGCATTTGATTGAGTAGGGCATTCGTGTTATTGAGATCGGCCGAAAAGCGTTCAATTTTCGAGGACAATTCTCTGAAATTGCGATTGAGTAATTCTGATATTGATTTCTGTAAACAAAAAACATCAAAGAATTCATTAAACACCTATCATGCATGCATGCATGACAATCAATACCCACCCCAATGGCATTTTCAACAGTGTGACGTATCAACTCAAAGAATTCATCAGTGTCATCATCTTTGTCCTCATCATGATTGGCTGTCTGACGATGATGATGATGCTGCTGATATTTGGGATTGCCCTCCATGGGTATATCCTTAAAGTTGGCATAAATTTTATTGTCATAAATATTTGGTGTTGGCGCTGGAGCACTGCAATAGGGTGACTTATCCGACAAACGGCTAGTTTTCACTTTCATATTGTGCTCTTGTTTCATATCGTCCATACCGTATGAATCCTTTTCTTTGTTTAGATGTTTCTCCGTAGTCAGTTTATTTGAGGGTCTGGCGCTTTTACGCCGTGTTGATTCCCTGGCTGTATTTAATGGTTTTACTACGGGAGCATTGACAACGGGCGGTGTTACCATTGGTCCACTATAAGGGGTATTTGTTGTTATTATATAACCATAATCCTTTTCCGGTCCACGCATAGTTTTCTGTGCCATATTGCCTGTCACTTGAGATTTTAAAGTGTCGAATTTACTGCCATAAAGTTCTTCTACGGTTTTACGTTGTCGCGGGCGCATCATTTTCGTTCGTTTTTTATTTATTTTTCTCGAAATGAATTTAAAAAAATCGTTTTTATTAAGCGTTAGTTTTTTTCTAAAAAAAAAAATATTGAAACCAAAAAGGAAAAAAAGTTATGTTTGTACGACGTTAAGCGGAACTATTTTTGACGCGTTCGAACAGAAAAAAGAAATTTTCGAGTTTTGTTAAAAAAAAGAAAATATTTTTGAAAGTTTTGACAGATTTTCAAATGTTCAACTGTCATTGAATATATATTTTTTTTCAAACTTTTGTAGACTTCCTATGGGCATATGTCAAAAGCTCTACAGTTACTGTGTAGAAGTTTCATAAAAAAAATTTCGAAAGAAAATCGAAAATTTTCTTTGAAATATGAAGACAAGCTTTTAAGGCTACATTTTACGTGCTTGCAAGGTCTACATTCTAGTAGGTAGTGTGATGGCTTACTAGACGTGAGGCCACGGTTCAAATCCCAACAAACAAATATAAAAAACTATTTCTCTAGGCGACTTCCTCTCCTTTCTCTCTTCCTTCAGCAGATTTCCGGCAAAAACTCTGAGTGTAAAATAAAATTGTCATGAAATGTCTTTCTAAAAATCTGTCGTTCGGAGACGACTTTAAACTGTAGGTTTCCGCCAGTCACGAATAGAATTAACACTCACAACAAAAGTGGGGTGAGAAGCTAGGTCGTAATCCTGATTGAAGGTTTGTTAAAACCAATTATGTTTTATGTAAAGTCCACATTATGAAGGATTTTTTAAAAATTTTCATAAACTTTCTTTCGTATCCATTCATCCTTCTCTTTCATCGCCTCTTGTCCTCTCATTAAAATGTTTAAACTTTCTAAAAGAAAACTTTCGCAATGTGAATTAACTACGTCTTGCAACAACGAGTGAACTGTTAAAAACGTTAAGGCCTCACTAAATGTCACCTCGATTATAATCAGGGACAATCAACTCTAGACCATTAGTGATGTATTGCAGTAATCCGTTTGCACAGCATGGAAATAGACAATCCTTGTACCATTTTCTATGAAGAGCTTGGTGTTGGCGAAGTCGCTGTAGTCTAGTAGGTAGTGTGTTAGTTTATTAGACGTAAGGCCACTGTTCAAACCCCAGGTCAGGCATCAAAACGAAAATATTTCCGGCAAAAACTCTGAGAGTAAATAAATTGCCATGAAAAAGTTTCTCAAAAAACCTGTGGTTTGGAGTCGACTTTAACCTGTAGGTTCCATCACTCATGTATAGAACTAACACACACAACATAAGTGGTGTGAGAAGCTAGATCGTAATACTGTCTAAAGTGTTGTAATGATATGTATGTATGTATGCTTGGCATTGTAAAGGGTGTTTTTTATAGAGGTATAGAACTTTAAGTTGCAATAAAACAACGATGGATTATTCGATTGACATGAATTTTATTTATCCGAAAGATAATCTTGTGGCATTACATTTTAAATATGATTTCTGGCATATGACCGCCACGATCACTTTTTCCAACATTTGTGGCCGTATATCGGCAATAATACGGCGAATGTTGTCTTCCAAATGGTCAAGCGTTTGTGGCTTTACCGCATAGACCAATGACTTTACATAGCCCCACAGAAAGTAGTCTAGCGGTGTTAAATCACAAGATCTTGGAGGCCAATTCACAGGTCCAAAACGTGAAATTAGGCGGTCACCAAACCTGTCTTTGAATAAATCTATTGTGGCACGAGCTGTGTGACATGTTGCGCCGTCTTGTTGAAACCACATCTCCTGGACATCATGGTTATTCAATTCAGGAATGAAAAAGTTTGTAATCATGGCTCTATACAGATCATCATTGACTGTAACGTTCTGGCCACCATCGTTTTTGGAAAAGTACGGACCAATGATTCCACCAGCCCATAAAGCGCACCAAACAGTCAGTTTTTCTGGATGTAACGGTGTTTCCACATACACTTGAGGATTACCTTCACTCCAAATGCGGCAGTTTTGTTTGTTGACGTAGCCATTCAACCAGAAGTGCGCTTCATCGCTAAACAAAATTCGCTTATGAAAATCGGGAACAACGGTAATCTCGTTTTGGGCCCATTCGACGAATCTACGCCTTACTTGATGATCGTTTGGCTTCAAATCTTGCGCGAGTTGGATTTTGTAAGAACGCAAACCAAGATCCTTCCGCAAAATCTTCCACAAGGTGGATGGACACAGATCCAATTCCTGTGCTCGATGGCGGATGGACTCATTCGGGTCTTCCTCAATGCTACGCTCTACAGCAGCAATAGCTTCTTCTGTACGCACCGAACAGCGTCTCTGGCGATGCGAGTTATCAATAAGAGTAAACGTGGTGCGAAAACGTTCCATGGTTAATCGAATTAACTGCTCTGAGGGACGATTTTGTCGACGATCAAATGGTTGTAGTGCACGATACGTTTTCCGCACAGAACCATTATTTTCGAAATAAAATTGCAGTATTTGCAAGCGTTGTCCAGGCGTGAGTCTATTCATGATGAATTGCCAAACCAAACTGAGAATAAATCACTTGACAGCTGTTAAATCGGTCGCCATCTTGAAAAGTAATGCCAACTTAAAGTTCTATACCTCTGTAAAAAACACCCTTTAGTATGGTGATCACAAGGTTCTGCTAGACTTCAGCGACTTCACTTCGAACCTGCGATATTTGAAATTGCCGTGATTCCCTCTTATCTGTTAAAACTGAGCACAGAGTTTAGAGTACAGTTATAAGGTCTACTGTTAATTGCAGTTAATTTAACATCCATAAAGGTCATAAGTTAATCAATTCCATTAAATGGTAATTTTTTTATGTATTTTTGGCAACAATTTGTTGCATTTAAATAAACAAAGAAATCCAAAATAAAATAAAAAAAAATTCTATTCAAACAAACAACCCACCACCGTATCAATTTGCGTATAAATAATCAATTTAGGCTTGTTACTGCAAGCATGCCTAAGAAAACCCATCAATTTAAAATGCAACCAGTGTTGCTAATTCAAATAAATTATCAACAGAGCCAATGACACGACTGCATGCAACATGACTTAAACACAAAATAAAATTAGAAAAAAAACGAAAAAAAACGAAAAAAAAACAACAATAAATTGCTTTTGCACCACAGTTAAACGTTAAGTTATTGGAAGTTATTGGCCAGTTCTTGTTAAAGCCGTTAAATTTTAAACGATTACCGCTGCTACTGGTTTTACACCAACGCGTACGTATATATATTTTTGAGTGTTTTTCTCTCTTATTTTCTTGTTTTTATTGGAAGTCGTAAATCATTTTTAAAAGCCAATTTCAAATAAGAAAATAAAAAATAAAACCAAAATTTTTGGCGATAAAGAAAATTTTCTGTTTAAATTTTGCCTTGAAATTTAATGCTTTTTTAAACTTTTTCCTTTTCTTTTTTATTTTTTATTTTTTTTTTGCTTATTTTCAGATGACATCTGTAGTTTTCCAATCTATCATCATCATCATCGCTATCAAGGAGGGCACGTATGATGCGAAATGACAAAAAGTTTAGCAGGTAGGTGATGTTGTAATTCAAATTAAAAAGTCTTTAAAATTGAAAAACAATTAAACTACGATGTCCTCATTTTAAAGAGCAAAACAATTTTGAGAAACAATTTCTATCGAAATTTAAAAAAATTTCTTTTGTTTTTCAATGACAACAAAATATTTCAAATCTGGTGTTTCGCATAATGGTAGCGTTTGTTAATTGTGAAAACTTAATCCTGGTTTGTTGGCGTCAACTATAGAGTCCGTTAAAAGAAGTATCCTCGATAATTAGTTGCATAGTGGCTAGAACACATTTAGAGAGCTCTTCGATAATGTTTCGTAATGTGTTTAAAAACGTTTAAAATATGAGTTCGTAGATTGCAAATTGAAAATAAAAATAAATTTGTATTTAGTTTTAGATAAATTCTTTATTGTACGTACAATTCTGTGTGCCACTGTTCACAACTTGATGTAAACACTAACAATTGTTCGGCAGAACTTCATACCGAAGGTCTTCAAACCACGATTATTCTCTTCACCCGCAATGCGTTTTCACACAAGACTGATGGAGTTCTAACTGCATTGTCTTGCCTTTTATATGCCAAAGTAAACAGTCTGATGAATGATCTTGGAGTCGAATGTTTGTGGCTTGGCCTCTCGAGATCTCCACAAATGTAAACATCGTTGTTTACATTGTTTGTTGTTGCATTTTTGTTTATTTGTTTATTATATAGTACGGTCCATATAATTTAATGTTTGAAGATTATTTCATGCAAATGTTGACCGCGACTGCGCTTCAAATGGTCCATCCGCTTAGTCCAATTTTGGCATTCTCCTTCCAACATTTCGGCCGGTATCTCACGAATAAATGCTTCAATGTTGTCTTCCAATGCGTCAATTGAAGCCGGCTTGTCTGTATAGACATGAGCTTTAACATAGCCCCACAAAAAATTGTCTAAAGGTGTTAAATGGCACGATCTAGGCGGCCAATTGACCGGTCCCGAACGTGAAATAAAATGTTCACCGAACTCGCCTCTCAATAAGTCCATTGTTACGCGTGCTGTGTGGCATGTGGCACCGTCTTGTTGAAACCACATGTCATGCAAGTCAAGCTCTTGCAAAAGTTGGATATCATCTCACGGTAGCGCTCACCATTCACAGTTACATTACGATTCGCAGCATCTTTGAAGAAGTACGGTCCAATGATGCCACCAGCCCATAAACCGCACCAAACTGTGACTTTTTCTGGATGCATTGGTAGCTTTTGCAATGCTTCTGGCTGATCTTCACTCCAAAATCGACAATTCTGCTTATTTACGTATCCAAAAATGAGCTTCGTCGCTGAACACAATTTTTCGATAAAGAAGTGAATCTTCGGCCAACTTTCCAAGAGCCCATTCACCAAAAATTCTACGTTGCGGCAGATCGTTCGGCTTCAATTCTTGCACCAGCTGTATTTTGAAAGGCTTCACACCTAAATCCTTCCGCAACATTTTCCACGTTGTTGAGTAACAGAGTCGCAATTGCTGCGAACGGCGACGAATCGATAATTGATGGTCATCATTAACACTGGCCGATACAGCTGCGATATTTTCTGCAGTTCGCACTCTACGTAAGCGTGTTGGTGGTTTAATGTCCAACAATGTAAATTTGATGCGAAATTTAATCACAATAGCCCGAATAGCCGCTTCAGTGGATCGATTAAATTGACCATAAAATGGAAGAAGCGCGCGATGAACTTTCTTAACAGAGCACGCATTTTGATAATAAAATTCAATGATTTGCAAGCGTTGTTCGTTTGTAAGACGATTCATGGTTGAATTATAGACCAAACTGAAGATCTTTGACAGTGAAACAAAACACGAAACGTGCGTAAGCTGTTTAAACCAGTGTTGCCAAAAAAATAATTGCTAAAAGTCACCCGTTAGTACTAAACCGATATTGAATTGAAAACAACTTCTAGAAGTTTTCTGTTGATTTGTTATTGTTATTATTTATTTGTTTATCTTTCTTAGACTCTGTATGTAGATTTTTAATTGTGATTTGCTTTTTGTTTGTCTTCGTAACAATTTTAATGATTCACTTGCGTCCATTTAGCAATCACTTCATGAAAGAATCCTAATACTTACAGGATTACAATAGCTAAGCCTAAGCAGAATAAAGTTTTACTAAACAAAACTGTTGCCAAATTTTACTAAAGTGAGGTTATGTGTGTTCAATAAGCACTACACCGTGAAAACGGTTTAAATTATTTTTCTAGTTTTAAAGTTTTTTTTTGGTTCTGAAAGTTTAGAACGCATTCAGAACTACGAATGAAAATGGAATGTCTCTATTAAAGCATTGCCAATTGTAAAGCGATTAAGTTTTTTTTATTGACGATTTTCATTCATTCATTGAATATTCATTTGATTTTAATTTAGATTTCATGGCCACAATAAATTCTTAGTTTTTCGTTTTGTTTTAGTCTCCAATTATATTGAAATCAAAGCACAATATTTTCAATAATTCAATTGATTACCGTGATTGTAAGGGAAAAAGTACAGACAACCCTCGACAATTAAAATGTAATTAAAATGGAAATATTTGAGCAGACGAACGAACACCTCTCAAAAGAGGTAAAGCTTGCGGTGGTTGGGCATCTTAAGAAGCTAGACAAATAGTTCTTTCTAAAGGATCTTTCCACAGGGATTGTCATTTATTCATTTTGTTTTGCCTTCAATAAAAACGTTCAAATAATAAGACTGTTTTCTATCAAAATGGGCTTTCCTTGCGGCGACTTCCTCTCAGCTGGCAAAAACTTTGAAAGTAAAATAAAATTGCCATGAAAATATTCCCAAAAATCTATCGTTCAGACTCGATTTTAAACTGTAGCTTCCGTCATTCACGAATAAAATTAACACACAAAACATGCTTGGTCTGAAAAGCTAGGTTGTACTCCTAACTAAAAGGCTGTAATTATCAATTAATTAAGAAGGGTAGCACTTAACAAATAAAACTCTCTTCTATGCACATACTCTTGTATGAAGTCACCGTAGTTTAGTATGTAGTGTGTTGGCTTATTAGATATGAGGTCACGGTTCAAACCCCAAACAAAACGAAATATGAAAAAATATTTTTTCGGCGACTTCCTCTCAGCAGATTTCTGGCAAAAACCCTGAGAATTAAAATAAAAATGCCATGAATAGTTTCTTAAAAATCAGGCGTTCGTAATCGATTTTACTTACTTACTTAAGTAAGTTTGTTTGGCCATAACAACCCGTTTAACGGATATCGGCCTGCCGCAACACTTCCCTCCAGGCGCCTCCGCTTCTTGCGCTTACGCCAGTTGGTCACACCAATCGTCTCGCCCGTCTCGCTGGAACATCCTCTTCCATTCGAACGACATGGCCGACATGTCGTTGAGGAGCTCGTACAGCTCACTGTTGTATCGGATGCGCAAATTATCGCCAACTCGTACTGGACCGAAGATCTTACGCAGTACTTTTCTCTCGAACACTCTCAAGGCTGCTACTCAATTGCCTATTGAAACCATAGTAGTACTTGTTGGCAAGAGTCATCGTGCGCTTGATCTCCAGACTGACATCATTTGTGGTGGTAACGACAGAGCCAAGATAAATAAATTCCTGGACTGTATCAAAAGTATAGTGAGAATCAATACGCCGCACGTCTCTACTTGGCGATAACATATACTTTGTTTTGCCCTCATTTACTGCCAAACCCATCTTAGTAGACTCGCGTTCAATAGCACTAAAGGCAGCGGTAACATCTCGCTTAGTACGTCCTATGATGTCAATGTCATCAGCGTACGCAAGCAACTGGACAGTTTTTTGAAAAATATTACCATTGCGATGCAATCCCGCCTTTCGCAGAACACTCTCCATGACGAAGTTGAAGGGGTCGCCTTGTCTGAAACCTCGCACGCTATCTAAAGGCTTGAAGAGGTCCATTCCTACCTTGACGGAGCTGCAGGAATTGCTCAACGTCATTCTGCATAGCCTTATCAGCTTCGCAGGTATACCGTGCTCAAACATTGCAGCAAAAACAAGATCCCTTATGGGGCTATCGAAGGCAGCCTTATAGTCGACAAAAAGATGGTGTGTGTCGACTTGCTGTTCGTGGGTCTTTTCCAGGATTTGGCGTAGTGTGAAGATCTGTTCGATAGTGGAATTGCCAGGTCTGAAGCTGCACTGATGGGGTCCAATCAGTGTTTTGACGAGTGGCTTCAGTCGTTCACACAATACGCCCGTAAGAACCTTGTATGCGATAGGGAGAAGGCTTATATCCCTATAGTTGGCGCATATAAAGGGTGTTTTTATAGAGGTATAGAACTTTAAGTTGCAATAAAACAACGATGGATTATTCGATTGACATGAATTTTATTTATCCGAAAGATAATCTTGTGGCATTACATTTTAAATATGATTTCTGGCATATGACCGTCACGGCTGGCGCGGATGTAGTCCAATCTGGACGTCCAATTTTTGATGACTTTTTCCAACATTTGTGGCCGTATATCGGCAATAATACGGCGAATGTTGCCTTCCAAATGGTCAAGCGTTTGTGGCTTTACCGCATAGACCAATGACTTTACATAGCCCCACAGAAAGTAGTCTAGCGGTGTTAAATCACAAGATCTTGGAGGCCAATTCACAGGTCTAAAACGTGAAATTAGGCGGTCACCAAACGTGTCTTTCAATAAATCTATTGTGGCACGAGCTGTGTGACATGTTGCGCCGTCTTGTTGAAACCACATCTCCTGGACATCATGGTTATTCAATTCAGGAAGGAAAAAGTTTGTAATTATGGCTCTATACCGATCACCATTGACTGTAACGCTCTGGCCACCATCGTTTTTGAAAAAGTACGGACCAATGATTCCACCAGCCCATAAAGCGCACCAAACAGTCAGTTTTTCTGGATGTAACGGTGTTTCCACATACACTTGAGGATTACCTTCACTCCAAATGCGGCAGTTTTGTTTGTTGACGTAGCCATTCAACCAGAAGTGCGCTTCATCGCTAAACAAAATTCGCTTATGAAAATCGGGAACAACGGTAATCTCGTTTTGGGCCCATTCGACGAATCTACGCCTTACTTGATGATCGTTTGGCTTCAAATCTTGCACGAGTTGGATTTTGTAAGCACGCAAACCAAGATCCTTCCGCAAAATCTTCCATAAAGTGGATGGACACAGATCCAATTCCTGTGCTCGATGGCGGATGGACTCATTCGGGTCTTCCTCAATGCTACGCTCTACGGGCGCAATAGCTTCTTCTGTACGCACCGTACAGCGTCTCTGGGGATGCGAGTTATCAATAAGAGTAAACGTGGTGCGAAAACGTTCCATGGTTAATCGAATTAACTGCTCTGATGGACGATTTTGTCGACGATAAAATGGACGTAGTGCGCGATACGTTTTCCGCACAGAACCATTATTTTCGAAATAAAATTGTACTATTTGCAAGCGTTGTTCAGGCGTGAGTCTATTCATGATGAATTGCCAAATCAAACTGACAATAAATCACTTGACAGCTGTTAAATCGGTCGCCATCTTGAAAAGTAATGCCAACTTAAAGTTCTATACCTCTATAAAAAACACCCTTTATATACCGTGCTATTCAAGGGTTAACTGTATGCCAAGTGCCTTGATAGTTTATTAAACATCCGTGAAAATATTTAAAATTTAAAAATCAAGGGGAAGAATTTTTGGAAACGAAATTTAGCATTTTAAGAACACAATACTTAACGATATTCCAAGAAATTGAATAAATTTTCTGAAAATATTTCCACAAAAAAAAAAAAGAAAGGAAATCTAAAAGCATTTTTAATTGCAGCACAAAATTTCATTTTCAGGCTATAAAAGCTAAAAATCTTTAAAGAACTCAAAAAAAAAGAAAAAAGAAAACAATTTTTATGATAAAATTATGAAAATTATTAAAAATACGACTGTATTGTAAATTTTAAAAGAAATATTAAAAGAGTGAAACAAAAACGAAAAAGGCAAACGAAAATGAATTTCCCCATAAATTTGTCAGTTGTCAACATGAATCAAGAAAAGCATTTAATTTAAGCGTTTTTTTGCAGGGAATTTTCTTTTTGTTGTTGTAGAAAAATAGTGTTGTTTTCTATGACTTATTATGATTAAAAATGTTTAAAAGCAGAATAAGTTCATAAATTATTTTGATACCCCAACCACATGACAGGCCAAAACATTTACGCACACGTTTAATGTGTGAAGATTTTTTCGTCGCGTCTTTTTTTTTTTTTTTTAGGAATTTAAAGTAAAAATAAACATGTCATCGAAATTAATAAAGAAAAGCAAAACTTTATATTGTTTTCCATTATTTTAATGAATCATTTTATGATTAAAAAATTTTAATAATACGACCCATTAAAGAAAATTTCATTTCATTTGATCTTTCCCCAGCAAACTACCATGTGTGGGCGAAGTAATCAATCGTTAGCGGTAGTCATTCATTCTAATTTAATTTAGAAAAAAAAATAGTTTTCTTCATTTTTTTCTTTTTTTGACGCTACATGGCCTATTTATTAAATTATAATTAAATTTAAAAAATTCTATGTATTCTTGATTCGAATAGAAAAAAAAATTATTTTTTGGTGTTGGAGGCCTATTTATGGCTTTACTAAAGTGTTATTTTAGTGAACATTTTGCCATTTACGAATGTGGATAGTTCTCAAAACAGACCATAAAAATGGCAATTTAAATATCACCACTTTTCAAATATCGGGTCCGCCATCTAACGTTTTTTTTTTTTATTCAACTAGTGCTTATTTCGTGAATGGTAACACATGAGCTAATGTCTGATTTGACAGATAATTAGTTTTATCCTTCCGCTGAACGAATATGGTTGTGTATACGCTTGAACAACGCTGGGAAATATTGCGACATTACTTTGAAAATCATGGTAATGTTGCAAAATGTGTGCGAAAATTGCGTACGTATTTTGGAAGAAGAGAAGCAGCGTCAGCTTCGTATGTTCGTTATCTTGTGAAAAAAGTGCAAGAAACTGGCATCCTCATCGATAAACCAAAGCGTGAAAAGCCAAAAACAGTGCGTACACCCGAGAATATTGCTGCTGTGGCAGAAAGTGTGCGTGAAGCGCCATCAACATCAATTCACCGTCGTTCTCAACAATTGAACATTTCGGAGACATCATTGAGACGAATTTTGCATAAAGACCTTGGTATGACGCCAAACAAAGTCCAGTTGGTTCAGGAGTTGAAGCCAATTGACCATCCAATGCGTTTTCGCTTCGCCAAGTTGGCCTGCGATCGACTTACAAAAGATGACGATTTTGGCAAAAAAAAAAAATCTTTTCAGATGAAGCTCATTTTGATCTTGGCGGGCATGTAAACAAGCAAAATTGTCGCATTTTGGGCACAGAAAATCCGCACGTATACATTGAAAAGCCGACGCACCCAAAACGAGTCACTGTTTGTTGCGGATTTTGGTCCAGAGGCATAATTGGGCCATTTTTCTTCGAAAATGAGCAAGGAGTGGCCGTTACAGTCAATGGCGATCGTTATCGGGCCATGCTGAACGAATTTTTGTTCACAAAAATTGAAGAGGAGGATATTGGCAACATTTGGTTTCAACAGGACACACAGCCGAAGCTACACTCGATGTTTTGCGCCCTGTTTTTGAAGATCGCATTATCAGCCGCAGAGCTGATGTCGTTTGGCCACCTCGGAGCTGCGATTTGACACCGTCAAAGATAAGTGTTACGCCGACAAGCCAGAGACAATTGACGCTTTAAAGGACAATATTCGTGAAGCCATTGGTGAAATACAGCTGCACACAATCGATAATGTGCTTAAAAATTGGACCGATTGTGTAGGCTACTGCATGGCCAGCCGAGGCAGCCATTTGAATGAAATTATTTTCCAATATTAACCGGAAGGATTGTACTTTCAAATAAAAAAAAAAGAAATTTGAGAAAATGTTCAGTAGTTTTTCTTTTAAAGCATTTTCAAAAAAAATAAAGTTATTTGGCGGACCCTTTATAATGGGAGGGTATAGGTCCGGGAATGGGAATTTGATAAGAAGCCTATAATTCATCGCAATGTATTCATAGCCGAATGTATTGCTTCTGTTAGAGATATTGTGGCAGATGATTCGAATTTGATGATTCCATAAAGATCTTTGCAATTAACCCTAAAACGGGTCATTATGGCCTGCTTTTGCATTCGAATTTTCAATTCCATTTATATAAAAAGCAAATCAAGCAACTATTAAAGCCAGCTGACCCGTTCAGAACGCATAGTGTTGAATAAACTTCATTAACATTGAATGCATTATGCTTCGGATGTTCGAAGGCCAATGACTCATATGCCAGAATCATATTCTCGCGCAATGCTAAGTAAGCTCTTTGGGAGCTTAAACAGCGAACAAGAAAAATTGTTGCACAACAAATGAAAGTAAAAGTAGTAACGTCCGATAGCTGCTATGCTTAACTGGCTTCCGCGTAGAAGTCTACTTGCCAGACAACATTTGGGACTTCTTAACCCTTTCATGCCCGATGTTGCCTATAGGCAACATTGTACATTTTTGTTCATAAATTCCGTAATTTTTAATTTTTTTAAAAGATTTTTTTTTTTTGCAAACAAGCTTGGTTAAAAACGTGTAAAACCAGAATACGTAGGACTCTGAATTTAATATCACTTCATATTTAGGCCATGACTAACAACCACATGTCCTTAAAAAAATTTTAGCTCTGGCCCAAAAAATTCGGGCATGAAAGGGTTAAGCAACTGAATGACCTGTTACGTCCCTGTCACAATATTTTCTCCTAGCACTTCTCTATCCTATCTGTTGATCCTCAGATTCTCAATGAACTTGATTACGCCTCCATTAGATACGGTTTTTATAAGCAATACCACACTCGGATTTGAAGCATGCAGAACTAGTCTTCTGACAAAGCCTGCTCTGGATATTCCTTCAGTTGTATACACAAACGTTGCCGTAGCCTAGTAGGTAGTGTGTTGACTTATTAGGCGTAAAGCCAGGGTTCGAGCCCCCAGGCCAGACATCAAAACAAAATATGAAAAAATATTTCTTCGGCGACTTCCTCCTCAGCAGATTTCTGGCAAAAACTCTGAGTGTTAAAATAAAATTGCCATGAAAAGTTTCTCCAAAATCTGTCGGTCGGAGTCGACTTTAATTGTGTAGGTCCCACTACTCATGTATAAAATTAACACACACACAACATAAGTGGTGTGAGAAACTAGGTCGTAATCCTGACTGAAGGGGATGTAATGACCAATTGTGTTATGTTATGTAAACACAAACGTTTCTAAACTCGAGAATTTTCTTTGAATTGCTTAATCATATGATATCTTTCCGCCTCTCTTGTTGCTGTAGTACATTGCCTTAAATTATACTACGGAAGTGATACGAAGTAAGGAATCTTCCAGGACGACGTGAAATTATGTGTCAAGGCGAAAACATAACATTAAACCATGCAAGATACTGTTCTTATTAATCCCCAATCACACGGGCCCTGATTTGAAATACTTTGATACCGTCTCCCTACAATGGTCCTTAAAAAATCCAGAAAATTCTTTACATTGTACTTCTAGCACCTCCGCATTTTTTTCTTATATTGCCAGATTTACTCAACCTCTAAAGCACCACTCCTATTGCTTATCCCAATGTCAAACAAGAGCCTCATAATTCTATATACCTTCCTGTCTGTAGAACATTTTTTCCTTTAGTGTTCGCTTCCTTGATTTGCGCACAGCAAAGAAGCCGGGAGATGTTAGATTTATGGATTTGAAAAATGAAACGTCAAACGTACAATACGTCAATACGTTTCAAAAGTACAATCCCTTGTAGGCCCATTAGGCTGCGAATCATAAATTACTTTGAATCACAAATAATTGCCAAAAAATAACGCTGACTATACCACACCACACCACACTGTACGTCATTGAGGCAACACGATAGAAATAAAATTTATTTCGTATTTATTTAAGCATTTAAAGCAAAAAAATTTTTTGATTTAAATTCCCTCATCACGAGAGAAGAATATTTCATTTGAAGTTTTTGAAACAGACATGCTCACACCCATTTACTATGTGCTCAACGTGCTGTAAACACGCACATACTCACTGTTACACTTTCGATGACAGACGACTGTAGTTTTACAGTTAATTAATTATGGCCGACCAAAACAAATACACTGTGTATCTCTATGTGTGTGTGTTAGAGAGAGAGAGAGAGAGAGATAGAGTGTGTAAGTGAGCGAGTGAGTGAGTTGATGAATAAATGATTGACGTGTTAATGAGCTTTAACAGCAGCAGTCTATCTGTCAGTCTATTTGTCGGACAACGATGATGATTGTCATGCCACCAATTTTGTCTATTCGTGTAGCATGTCATAATAAATTTCCTGTGAACTTGTCTGTCATGAATTCGAAAGAAAAACTAAAGAGACTGGAGATATATACGGGCAATTACAGTATAGGCCTACTTAAACATGGAGAGGAGGGATACGATAGTAGGCACAGTAACACACATTTGCAGAGCTATCGTCAATATTACGATTGAAAATATTGAATCAGCATGCATATCTACTCCCTTTTTTTGACTGCATATATCCAATTTATTATAACGTCCAACGAACAGAAGTCGCCGTAGTCTAGTAGGTAGTGTGTTGGCTTATTAGACGTAAAGCCAGGGTTCGAGCCCCAGGCCAGACATCAAAATAAAATACAAAAAGTATTTCTTCGGCGACTTCCTCTCAGTAGATTTCTGGCAAAAACTCTGAGAGTAAATAAAATTGCCAGGAAAAGTTTCTCAAAAATCTGTCGTTCGGAGTCGACTTTAAACTGTAGGGTCCCGCCACTCATGTATAAAATTAACACACACAACATAAGTGGTGTGAGAAACTAGGTCGTAATCCTGACTGAAGGGTTGTAATGACTAATTATGTATGTGTGTCCGATGAGCAGGAACATCTTTAGTCTATGGAAGGAAACTGATGGCGAGAAAATGTAAGATGTTACTGAGCAAATGGATTAATTGAATGAACAGATTCTAAACGATAGCCCAGTGCGCAACTAGCTGCTGATGTCGCACTTTTATAGACGTAAAGCAGCATCGAAAAAATGTTGTTTGCCATAGAAGGTATGCAGCATTGATGCATATTTTCAAAAAGATTAGGATGACTGGTGATATGATGTAGATTAGTTCGAGCAGACATAATTATTCCCCTTAAGCTGACGACCAATATTTCGAAGTTAAACCAGTTTCATGACAGATTGTGTATGCAATAGATCAAAACCTGCAAGGATAATAATGGAATTAAGTCGACTAATAGGAAGCATTGTGCCATTGACCTTTTGTGAATCTGAAAGCTGAGCTCCTATTTTGGAAACCTATCTGCCTAGGGGACATCAGTTATAAGGGTGATCTTATAGCTGTCTAGGCTATGCAGACCCGTATAGTTTTAAATATCGTGCAAAACACAAACCATGAGCAGTCTTTCAAAAGTGGCAATTTTGTTGTGAAAGTGAACACCGCGACAGGTGGTCATATATAAAGGGTGTTTTGTATAGAGGTATAGAACTTTAAGTTGCAATAAAACAACGATGGATTATTCGATTGACATGAATTTTATTTATCCGAAAGATAATCTTGTGGCATTACATTTTAAATATGATTTCTGGTATATGACCGCCACGGCTGGCGCGGATGTAGTCCAATCTGGACATCCAATTTTCGATGACTTTTTCCAACATTTGTGGCCGTATATCGGCAATAATGCGGCGAATGTTGTCTTCCAAATGGTCAAGCGTTTGTGGCTTTACCGCATAGACCAATGACTTTACATAGCCCCACAGAAAGTAGTCTAGCGGTGTTAAATCACAAGATCTTGGAGGTCCAAAACGTGAAATTAGGCGGTCACCAAACGTGTCTTTCAATAAATCTATTGTGGCACGAGCTGTGTGACATGTTGCGCCGTCTTGTTGAAACCACATCTCCTGGACATGGACATGGTTATTCAATTCAGGAATGAAAAAGTTAGTAATCATGGCTCTATACCGATCACCATTGACTGTAACGTTCTGGCCACCATCGTTTTTTGAAAAAGTACGGACCAATGAGTCCACCATCCCCTAAAGCGCACCAAACAGTCAGTTTTTCTGAATGTAACGGTGTTTCCACATACACTTGAGGATTACCTTCACTCCAAATGCGGCAGTTTTGTTTGCTGACGTAGCCATTCAACCAGAAGTGCGCTTCATCGCTAAACAAAATTCGCTTATGAAAGTCGGGAACAACGGTAATCTCGTTTTGGGCCCATTCGACGAATCTACGCCTTACTTGATGATCGTTTGGCTTCAAATCTTGCACGAGTTGGATTTTGTAAGCACGCAAACCAAGATCCTTCCTCAAAATCTTCCATAAAGTGGATGGACACAGATCCAATTCCTGTGCTCGATGGCGGATGGACTCATTCGGGTCTTCCTCAATGCTACGCTCTACAGCAGCAATAGCTTCTTCTGTACGCACCGTACAGCATCTCTGGTAATGCGAGTTATCAATAATAAGAGTAAACGTGGTGCGAAAACGTTCCATGGTTAATCGAATTAACTGCTCTGATGGACGATTTTGTCGTCGATCAAATGGACGTAGAGCGCGATACGTTTTCCGCACAGAACCATTATTTTCGAAATAAAATTGCACTATTTGCAAGCGTTGTTCAGGCGTGAGTCTATTCATGATGAATTGCCAAACCAAACTGAGAATAAATCACTTGACAGCTGTTAAATCGGTCGCCATCTTGAAAAGTAATGCCAACTTAAAGTTCTATACCTCTATAAAAAACACCCTTTATATTGATTCCCCCAAAACTACTACATATGCTATTCGGTCATGGATATTTTTGAAACCGTTTGTACGGCTGGGAAAACGTTGCTCATACTTCTATATTTACGATAAAGAAGAAGTGATAGATGATGATGGTTTTCATTTGCAATATTTAAGTTGAGCGCCGTTGGAAGCTTGATCACAGATTGGTGTTGTTTGTAACGTAAACAAACTGACGTATATTGTAGATAGGAAATGTCATTCCGAAATGAAATAATTCTCTGTTGTATAGCTTTTAAGCCGATATATCTGTATATAATGTTTTTGTCGTCCATCTTCTTCCCATTTCTTCGCTTTGTTTCACTTTCTTTAATCAAATTTTTGCAGTTAAGCTGGTAAATGTTGGTTTACGATAGCAGGCCGTGCAATTGAAAAATAACTCTGTATTGGGTTCATTTATAGACTGTATGCTTACGGACATCTACTCTTTCTGATCTGATCTTTATAAGAATTTTATTGTTGATGTAATCCTCTCTGAAGAATACATGTGTGAGGATTATTTTAAGGAGAGCGGCAGCTTCTTACAGGTCACCGCCAAAATTAGTCAACAGATGAGCAGCTGTGTGCTACAAATGTAGCGATAGAAACGTGCTTAGTTTCCGAGCATTACAGGGCAATTATGGTTTTCATAATCAAGTTACTGTGCCAGAAAGTGAATGGCTTATAAAGGTACGATCAAAGGAATTTAAAGAGAATGAAAGCATGCTTAGGCCTTATCATCATGTTAATGAAAGGGGAAATGAGCATGGAAAGGCTTCCATTTTACTTACCATGTTTAATTGGTCATTACAACCCTTTAGTTTTTCATCTATAGGCTGCACACATTCTTTTGCTATCGAATTGAGGAGCAAATATGCATGAGGTTGAAAACATCGTGTAGGTATTTTAATAAAGGGTCCGCCAAATAACTTTTTTTTTTTGAAAATGCTTTAACAAAAAAACTACTGAATATTTTCTCAAATTTCTTTTTTTATTTGAAAGTACAATCCTTCCGGTTAATAATGGAAAACAATTTCATTCAAATGGCTGCCTCGGTTGGCCATGCAGTCGCCTACACGATCGATCCAATTTTTAAGCACATTATCGATTGTGTGCAGCTGTATTTCACCAATGGCTTTCCGAATATTGTCCTTTAAGGCATCAATTGTCTCTGGCTTGTCGGCGTAACACTTATGTATCATTGACGGCACCCCACAAATAATAGACCAACGGTGTCAAATCGCAGCACTGAGGTGGCCAAACGACTTCAGCTCTGCGGCTGATAATGCGATCTTCAAAAACAGGGCGCAAAACATCGAGTGTTGCTTCGGCTGTGTGGCACGTAGCGCCGTCCTGTTGAAACCAAATGTTGCCAATATCATCCTCTTCAATTTTTGTGAACAAAAATTCGTTCAATATGGCCCGATAACGATCGCCAATGACTGTAACGGCCACTCCTTGCTCATTTTCGAAGAAAAATGGCCCAATTACGCCTCTGGACCAAAATCCGCACCAAACAGTGATTCCTTTTGGGTGCGTCGGCTTTTCAATGTATGCGTGCGGTTTTCTGTGCCCCAAATGCGATAATTTTGCTTGTTTACATACCCGCCAAGATCAAAATGAGTTTCATCTGAAAAGATGGTTTTTTTTTTAGCCAAAATCGGCATCTTCTGGTGTAGGCTACTGCATGGCCAGCCGAGGCAGCCATTTGAATGAAATTATTTTCCATTATTAACCGGAAGGATTGTACTTTCAAATAAAAAAAGAAGAAATTTGAGAAAATATTCAGCAGTTTTTTTTAAATCATTTTCAAAAAAAAAAAAATTATTTGGCGGACCCTTTAGCATTAGAGTAGTAAGTCATTTCTGCTAGCCGTGCTATATCTTAAGATGATTTAAGATCACCTCACTTTTTCCTTATTTAATTCAAACGATCACCTTTGAACTGCTGCGTACGAAATTAACACACTTTCTACAGTTCAACACTAATTTTTAAAATTTCGAATTTAAATCAAATATGCTGTTATATGAACGAAAGAATTTACGATTCTGCTTTGATTTTTTCAAAAAACAAATTATTTTAAATGTTTTCGTAATAAAAATTTTAATTTAAATTTTTATTTCATTTTAACAAGCAGGCAGTAAAAGATGCAATAAATTGCCGCATATGAATTGCATCAATGCGTGTCGGCTTGTGTATCGGTTGCTACGAAATTTTTATCTTCAAAATTTCTTGGCACCTTTTTTCTTTTTCTTTCAAAATTGTTTTGCTTTTCTTTTGTTTTCTTCGCTCATAAATATTCAGTTTCATTATTGTGTGGCTATTTAAATGGGATTTCTGTAAAAAACAATATTTTTAATGATGAGAACTCAAAACGTGCTTTAGGAAAAAAGAAACAAAAAAAATGTGTGGAAATGTAATGTAAATGTAATGCAGAATGAAAAAACTGTTGTGTACATTAAATTGTTTAATAAAAATAAATTTTTATTGATTTTTATTTGTTTGTGTGTTTGATATGCCATTCAGTCAAAATTCATTGTAAAATTCTTCATACTTTAAATCACTCACACAATATCATTCAATCATGCCTGCACTGCACTGCACTCATGCCATACGTTTAAACATTTATTTCATGGGAAATTAAGCGTTTTACCGCATTTTTTTTATGAATCATGCATGATTTAATAAAAATTACGAAATATTTTTGAAAATAATACAAAAAAAGAGAGAAACAACAAAAATACAACAAAAATAAATAAACAATTAACATTGAAAGGAAAAGAAAATAATTAAGATTTCTCAGAGATTTTTTTAAGATCTTATGGCAGAGGGTCAAATCAATATTCATGTATGAATGTATGAGCAATAAACGATGATGACGATGCCCTTTAAATATCCGATTACCAAGCAATTTCAAGTAAAATTCTTTGAAAGCAATTAATCCAGTGTGTAGCCAGAGATGTAAATTCGATAAGTTAGAAATTTATTGTCTTAAAAATATCGTCTTATCCATGTAGGGGTTTCAATACAGGCAATCTCTCTTCTGAAGTGTCATTTGATTAGTGTAAGGTTTTCCATTCAAGAATATTGATCGCTTAACAATCGAAGAATGTAGTGACAGAAAAAAGCCTAGTTTTCGAGCATTACAGAGTAATTATGGTCTTCATAACCGAGCTGCTCTGCCACGAAATGCCTAAGTTATAAAGGTAGGATCAAAGGTATTTAAAGAGACTTAAAGCATGCTCAGGCCTGATCATCATCGCAGTGTACACACTGCCACAAATATCACTTTTGTTAGTGAAATTAAAAATGGGCATCGAAAGGCCCTTACTTAATTGGTCATTACAACTCTTCAGTCAAGATTACGACCTAACGTCTTACACCACCCATGTTGTAAGTCTTAATTTTTATCTAGGAGTGGGCGGGACTTACAGTTTACAGTTGACTCCGAACAACAGAAACTTTTCATGGCAATTTTTTCTGAGCGGAAGTTAACGAAACAATATTTCTTCATACTTTGCTTTGTACGAAAGATCTGAGCTAGGATTTGAACCATGGGCTCGCTTCTAATAACACGGTACCTATTAGACTACGGTCTCTTCATTGTTTCAAAGTTTCAAAGTTTCAAACTTCTATCATTTTAAACATAAATATCTTCATTCCAAGGCAATTGATAATCTTCAGCACATGAATGTCTGTATTCCTGAGGGTGGCAAAGAATCTCACATCAAAACGAAAGATTTTCATCCATCAGTCCATCCTCGTTTGTAGTTATGATGCTTGAGTCAATTGCTGAGACATTTTTTCCTCAATGACTTGCATTTTTTGGTCGATGACTTGAATTTTTTGGTCGATGACTTGAATTTTTTTTTCGATGACTTGCCTTTTTTTTGTCGATGACTTGCATTTTTTGTTCGATGACATGAATTTTTTATGCAGATCACTTTGTTTTGCACATTTGAGGAAAAAAATTAGCTTCATCGTCTATATCTCCGGTCCAAGGTAACGCCTGAGAGTAAGGAAAACTTATTTTAGATTTTATAAAATTTTACCCGATTTATGGAGAGCACTTTTATGCTCTTATAAAGCTTCGTCGGCTAGATCTCCGGTCCTAAGGGTTGTCTCACCTTAACAAAACCTATTTTGGAAACCTTGATTCAACAGCTATCTAGCCCTCTACATTGAACCGCCGCACCTTCTTAAATTTTATCGAATTTCTCAAATTTTTCAACTATGTTAACTTAACAGTCTCTGTTAACATAACATTCACTGTAAGAAAATAATATATTGTTACGTTTTTACCTTCTTAAAAACGTTTAAATATGAGTTCGTTAATTGCAACCGAAGTAAAAACAAATATGGGTTTAATTTTTCTTAAACTCTCTTTATTCTTTATACTACTTTTGTGTGCCACCGTATACAACTTAATGATACAACAATATTCTATTTCACACTTCTGTCCCCGTTAACACTAACAACTGTTCGTTAGATCTTCTCTGCTTACAACCTTTTTGCAAGCAATACCACTTGTACGTTCAAACCGCAACGCGTCTTCACACAAGGCTGACTGAATTATAACTCTGACTGCTGCCTGCTTTGTCCAGCTCTTTTATAGTCCGACACAACCAGTCTAACGAACATTCTTGAAGTGGAAGGTTCGTGATATCGCCTTCTCGAGAGCTCTATTGCTAATACATTGTTGTTTGTGTACTTTGCTTATGTTGCCGTTGGTACCAGCCGCAACCAGGTTCGTCGTACATATGTGTGTGTGTGTGCAGCTTTAGATAATCAACATGTTCAGTGTATTCTTAGTGTTAGTGTGTATTTGTATTGTGTGGCTTTTGTTTATCGTTTTTAATGTTAAACGATATTAGGTCGTTTCGATTTGCGTAACAATATTTTTTGTAGCTAACTTCACGCACATAGCTGCGTTTATAAAACAAAAGATTATTTCGCTTCAATTATTTTTTATTTTTTATTTTAAATTTAATTGAGCATTACATGTGTAACCTTGACTGGCCTTTAAAAACATATTGAAAAGTTTATGCGTCATTTTAAAATTAAAAAAAACTGTGTCCTTAGACTGTAACATCCTTAAAGTAAAATTTGATTATTATCCTCTTAAAAATGATTCTTTTATTGATTAATATGACACGCTTATTGATTACAAAAACACTTGAAACATGCTTTAAGCAATAACAGTACATTGGCAATCAATACACAGTTACATACATACCCAGTCACACACATACATATACTGTTGCATCATGATATAATTGTTTAGTAAATACCAATACAAACACACATGCATTCGTACGTAAACAGATGTTGTGTAAATAGAAACAGAAGGTCAGGAGATGATTAAGACAGGGCCTTAACTTTTCATGGCCTCTTTGAAATTGAAGTTTCGGTGGGTTTAGATTCACTTTGATTTTCCAAAAATATTCATGGTTTTATGGAAGATTTTCGTGATTTTAAAAACATGTGGATATTGCCATTATTATAGAAGGTCCTTAGAAATTTACTGCGGAGCTCATCCTAAGGCCATCACTGTAGAACTGCTTTGATTTAAGGACGAGAAACTTTGGCAAGTAAACTTCCTGTTCTTCTCAGAGGACAAAATCTACATTTTAATTTACAAATCAAGACTACTCAATACGGGCGCTCAACGTCGTAGATATTCTGATTGTGTGTTAGAGAAATAGGCTTTCGAAGCTGATTTTTCCAAAAAAAAAATTTTTCTTCGGCGATGAAATTCAGTTCTTACTTGATCACAAATGAAATTGTTTTAAAAGGAAATCCAGATGGGATGCCTTTTCAACTTCACCTTCCCCCCTGGATTATTTTATAACCGACAACAATAATTCTCCCATATTCACAAAAACAATGCAAGAGTGGAAGACAAGAATGCAAGCAGAAGTGATGCATACTTTCACAGACACGCACACATTAAGTGAAAATTAAATGAAATTTATGAACATTGATAGCTTCATATACAGTCTGTGGCCAACATATTAGATACCTCAATAGAAATATTTTAGTTTATTGACTTATTATTGACTAAATTATTAGATTTTCTATGCAACCGATGGATGATGATTTGATAAATCGAGTCCGATTAACAATCGTCTTAACGATTATGCTTGTTGAAAACGTAGGATGCCAACTAAGGGAGGGTTTCAGAATCGTAAGGGACTGTTACTGCAGAGGGTAAATGGCTCAGTAGTACTGGGTGCTTCTGATAAATTCAATCAAGTGAGGCAAGTTAACAATTTTAACAAGGAGCTGGTTTTTAAGCGCTTCTAAGATGAAATATATGTAGAGACTCTGTAGAAATGGTAATGAAAATAGTATAACAATTCTAATGATCACTGATACGTGACATGAAAGACAGTCTCTTTCTCATCCTCAGACTTACAGCAGCAGCAAAAGACATTTGCCTCAACGTCAAGTCTTTCGGCATGCCTACCCAAAGGACAGTGGCCTGTAATAATCACTATTGTATGATCACTGACCTTTCAATTTAAGGACAGAAGTGAGCCGCTCCTCTTACCGGGCATACGTATCTAGCAGGGTCTAGTAATATTGCATGTACTCTGCTGCTGTCAATTAAATTGAGCTGCCCTATCACACGAGTGGAAAATATCCAAATTAACTGACGCAATCGGAACATGCATGACCTGTAATATGGTGGAAATTTAGATAACCGTACCGGTCCAGGCCGGGAATACAATTTCCGACAACATTCCTATGTCCCGAAACCCATATGATCCGAAATTTTGTTATGAGGGTACCGGTCCAGTGCCGGGAATACTATTTTCAACAAACAACACAATATCCAAATTAACTGACGCACTATGTGGCATTTTGCCTGAAAACCTGGCCAAAAATTAATAGAAGTGTTTTATGAGTTAATGGCTGGAATTTTTTGATAGTGTTAGTGATAATTAGGCCCAGGGATGAACTCAACTGATTTTGTTTCAAATCGGTCCGTGATTTCGCCTAGCCCCCATACAAATTCCTCGCGAAATTGCACTTATTTACACATAATTATGGTAATTATACAACAATCATGATAAAATTTAGCATGGATCAGTTCTGTGTACTAAGAAATGTTGTAATGTTTGGTGAAAATCGGATCACATTTGACCCTGGTCCCCATATAAAGTCCCCTTTAGAAATTCACGTTTGCGCTTATAAATGGCTTAAAAACATCGGTATCGTGATGAAATTCGGTATGAACTTGTATTTTGTAAATCTAAATCATATTACCAAATTTTGTTATGGTCGGTCCATAATTGCCCCTTGGTCCAAAATAGGGCCCCTTAAGAAAATATGTTTAGCAATTATAATTGCTATAAAAAATTTTATTACCTCGATGAAATTCGACATGAAAATGTTTAATATGAATGTGAATCATTTATGATCACATTTTATTATGATCGGATCATAAGTGCCCCTAGGTACCACATACGGTCCATTAAGAAAATCTAACACACCATCTCATATTGTTATAATAGTCGACATCATATGTATGTAATTAAGTTTTTAAACTTCTATGATAATTAATATTTATTCGTAATATTTATTTTACATTATTGAATACTTAACTTAAAAAAATACTTAAAAAGTGAAACTAACTACAATCGTTAAAATCGTTATCATTTTCATCATCAATGTCCTTTATTTTATTCCTTCGCGATTTTTGTGTACTGTAGCATATAAAAGGGTCACGGCTTAAAAGTAACCTATTCAGGACATCTCGATTAGTATCGCTTCTACTGAATTTCTTCGCATAATTCGTACGCCATTTGGCTTTATTGCCTATGGCTTTATTACACTGTGTCTAATTTTTTTAATTTTTCAAAAACAAGTAATATTTTCAAAAAATCGCCAAAAATAATTGCGCAAATTTGCGCAAACTTTTCTTTTTGTTCCTGAATCTAGAGAGGTCATACTTTCTTATGGTATATAACATTAAACTACTAAAAACTACTTTCACCTTTAAAATCCTTATCTTTTTTTTTAGGAAGGGTAAAAAAATGTGAAATTTTTATTATTTTTAAATTTTGAGCGAATAATTTTAACATTAATATATGGGATATATATATAAAAAAAAAACTGAAAGTAGCATATAATATATAATCATATTAAAATTTCAAAAAAAAAACACACAAAACGCATTTAATTTTCTTCACTTTCCTGACTTTGACATCGTCTCAATTTACAAATCTCAAAGTCTGAAAATCCACTATATAATGCAGAATTTTGTTGTCTATCGAACTGCATACTCAATTTCTTAAATTTCTTTAAATTCATTTTTGCCTTTTTGGCCAGCTTTTCAGGGTAAATGCCACATAGTGTGACGCAATGAACATTCATGCCCTGTAAGATGTTGGAAATTTAGAGAACCGTACCGGTCCAGGCCGAGAATACAATTTCCGACAACATTTCCATGTCCAGTAACCCATATGATCCGAAATTTCTTTAAGAAATCCTCGACATTCATGGACAAGGATGGACGTTGAAACTACGTTCATTAGTGACTTAATAACAGCCTGTCGGTCCGAGTAAATCAAGTGAATTGCAGGAAAAATGCCGCGATTCAACAACAAGCATGGCATTGCTTTCAAAATTGCCAAGACCTCTGCTTGGGAAACCACTCTAAGAAAGTTTAATATGAGGGCCTTTAATAAGAATGTATAGCACAGCCCACCTTGTCACACATCTTTGAGCCTTAATCTGTGGAACCCGAAGTTCTTAATTGGAAAAGATTTTGTGGTTGGAACTCATGCAAACGAAAATGGCATCGTGTTGGCTGGAATAAATAAAGGGTCCGCCAAATAAATTTTTTTTTGTAAATGCTTTAAAAAAACTACTGAATATTTTCTCAAATTTCTTTTATTTATTTGAAAGTACAATCATTCCGGTTAATAATGGAAAATAATTTCATTCAAATGGCTGCCTCGGCTGGCCATGCAGTAGCCTATACCAGAAGATGCCGATTTTGGCAAAAAAAAAACAATCTTTTCAGGTGAAGCTCATTTTGATCTTGGCGGGTATGTAAACAAGCAAAATTGTCGCATTTGGAGCACAGAAAACCCGCACGCATACATTGAAAAGCCGACACACCCAAAACGAGTCACTGTTTGGTGCGGATTTTGGTCCAGAGGTATAATTGGGCCATTTTTCTTCGAAAACGATCAAGGAGTGGCCGTTACAGTCAATGGCGATCGTTAACGGGCCACGTTGAACGAATTTTTGTTCACAAAAATTGAAGAGGAGGATATTGGCAACATTTGGTTACAACAGGACGGCGCTACGTGCCACACAGCTGAAGCTACACTCGATGTTGTGCGCCCTGTTTTTGAAGATCGCATTATCAGCCGCAAAGCTGATGTCGTTTGGCTACCTCGGAGCTGCGATTTGACACCGTTGGACTATTATTTGTGGGGTGCCGTCAAAGATAAGTGTTACGCCGACAAGCCAGAGACAATTGACGCTTTAAAGGACAATATTCGTGAAGCCATTGGTGAAATACAGCTGCACACAATCGATAATGTGCTTAAAAATTGGACCGATCGTGTAGGCTACTGCATGCCCAGCCGAGGCAGCCATTTGAATGAAATTATTTTCCATTATTAACCGGAATGATTGTTGTTTCAAATAAAAAAAGAAATTTGAGAAAATATTCAGTAGTTTTTTTTTAAAGCATTTTCAAAAAAAAAGTTATTTGGCGGACCTATTATTTTAAGGTTTTCTATCATAAAAGTACGGGTGTTTGCTATTTATTTTATAGCCTGTACTTTAATCAATAACCTCAGACTGTAGATATGTGTTGCACTTGATAATATAATTTGTCATGTATGAATGACAAATTCAGAGCATGTGTTCGTTCTGTTGAATTATAATTTTTAAGCATTCAGCAGAACTCTGTTGCATATATGCTCTATGCTATCTAATGTGTGCAAGAGTGTGTATGAATCAATTGAACTTCTCTTGCAACAAATTGTCACTTAATGCAGTAGGAATTAAATTTCGAAAAACTTTCATCTTCTTTTACAACATCATACCCTCATAACGAATGCAAAATATTCTTGTTCTCATGCTTGTATGGGGTACAGCACAAAAATGTAAAAAAAATGATTGTCATTGGCATGTGCTTAAATCGGTTATGAAATGATGAAAGAATAATAACAACAACAATTATAATAACAAATAAATGACATGAATGATACAAAGATTACACAATAAGTATATATCCTTTCAACTTTCCTTGCAACTTTGTTTGCAAACAAACCAATTTTATTTCCAGAACTTATTTTGCAATCGTCAGGCATTTAAAATTTTTGTTTTTTAGATTCATTTTTTCCTTTCTTCTTTCTGGTCATTTATAAGCGTGTGGTTGTGTCATAATGAAAAATTCAGACAAAGACAAAGAGAGAGAGAGAGAGAGAGAGAGAGAGAGAGAGAGAGAGAGAGAGAGAGAGAGAGAGAGTGTGTTTTCAGTTTTAATTTTAATTAAAAATGTCATGTGTCATGTGTCATATGTCATTCAGTTGATGACATTTTACACACACAAGTGAGTGTCATCAACATTATCATCGTTATCTTTATCGACTGTTTATCCCTCTTAATGATTTCTGATGTCCTTTCCTTTGTTATTTAACGGTGGATGTCAATGTCATAAAGTTTCGGTTTTACGCACATTTCTCCTCAAGGGTAAGGGAAGTTCAAGTTTTCTTTTTTGATACTTCACGTGCTGTTTCGATGTTTAATAAATGAGTGGAAGTTTTCAAATACAATATAAATTTTGCTAATTGACAGAAATTTTCATTCTGATTGTAAATCAATAACAATAAAATGCTAAATGGACTGTAATGGTTTCGAAAAGGATTAAAAAAATGAAAATGAATGAACAAAATTCGTTACTGAGTCATGGAGGATTTTATAAAAGTTGTTAGATTTTTGGTAATTAAAATGGAATGGAAGAGACAGGCAGATTGATTTTTAAACTTAAAATAAAGTTAGGTTAGGCTAGGGTATCGTGTGTAAGGTGGATACAGTAACACAAGCCATGGTCACAAGAGTACAGCAAGTACAACGAGATCACTGAGCGTTACTTCACCTGCTGCCTATAAATTTTAGCATTTTCTTTACTGCTTAAATGCTGTGAGCTTGAAAGAAAGGGAGACAATGGTAAAAAACCAATAGGAACGTAAAACCAATATGACTAGATATGCAGATGCGAATTCTGAACCGCAGGATACATTAGCGTAAAAAAATAATATTTTGTCCACAGAAATTTCAGAGGAGGCTTTGTATTCAGTGAGTGTCCAGCATCGGCCAGGAATTGACTGAAATTTTTGGATGCTTTTCAAACAAAAGATTGGTTTTAGGGGGTAGGGTTGGGGCTGCCTTCCAAAATGTATCAATACAAAGTTTGTATGCAGTTTTACTGCTGTATCTATGTAGACATGTAAAGTAACCAAGCAATGCATCAACTATAAATCCGATGCCTGATTGCTTTTTGACTGCGTTAAAAATACACATTGACGACGTTTTGAAATAGAATACATTGTATATGTATATTTTGTACAGCGGCATTATGAAACACGATACTTTGTTCAAACACAAAGCAACTAACATTTTGGAAAGCAGCCATGATTTGCAGAGGATCACTAAACGGGTATTATGATCCGCAATATGCATTAGCATAAGAAAATTACATCGTGTCTACAAAAATTTCAGGGACGATGTCCGTCAAGACTTATATTAAGTAAATGTCCAGCATCGGCAAGAAAATGACTGAAATTATTGGATGCTCACCAAACATGATAGAATAATTGCCTTTGAAAAACATCAGATTGGCTTTAGTGGATCGGATCAATGTTAATCACACATATGATGTAAACAATTGTGATAAGTTTTTGTGGCACCATAACAGCGATAAGAATAAACAGACTCAAGACCCGCTTCTGTAACGAGGTTTGTTCTATAAGCACATCATATTGCAATCTTTATTACAGTATAGCGGAAGTATAGCTGATGTTAAACTGAGACTAAAACAAGTCATGATAAAACGTAGGACTTCTACATCTCATCAGAAGATAAATAGCCCAGGAAATAGGATATGATAATATCAAATAAAATTGAAGAGAATCATCTGGGAAATTGGTATTCAAGTTAACTTCAGAATGATGTAATAATGGCAGGCACAACTACGACAGAATTGAGATCCCTAATGGGAAACGTATGTAAGTCGACCATTAGTTAGATGGCAAGGGCCTACGTTTTTACCTTTTAAAAACGTTTAAAATATGAGCTTGTAGATTGCAAATAAAATAAAAATAAATCTGTGTTTAGTTTTAATTTAAAATTCGTTATTATGCGCACAATTCTGTGTGCCACTGTTTACAAACTTTGCATAAACAATAACAATTACGAGACAATTGTTTGCCAGATCTTTGTAACGAAGATCTTCAAACCACGATTATTCTCTTCAAGCATACCGCGTCCTCACACAAGTCTGAATGATCTCTTACTAACTCACTCGCCTGCTTTGCCTTGCCTTTTTAATGGCAAGATAAACAGTCTGATAAATGTCCTTGAAGGCGAATGTTCGTCGCTTCGCCTTCTCGAGATCTCTATAAATGTAAACATCGGTGTTTCATTATTGTTGTTTGTGTATTTTGTTTACATTTATTCTTGTAGTGTTTGTTGTTGCATTTTTGTTTACTTGTTTACCATTTTTTATGCTGGTATTTGTTGTTATATTACGCAGTGCGATAATTTGTAAACAAGTTCATCGTTTTTGTTTTTATAGCTTTTGTTTATAATTTTAATGTTAAACGATGTAAAAGAAAAACACCAGTATCTTGATTTTTTCCATTTTTGTAACACATCTGTTAAGTGAGTACAGTGAGGAGTGCCTATTGAGTGCAAGTTGTGCGCTTCAGATTATCAAGAGCTTCTCACTCTCCAATATTTATTTCAACAATAGTTACAGATGATGTAATTTTATTATCACCCGGACGACAGATTTTTGAGAAACTTTTTATCACAATTTCATTTGCTCTTGGAGTTTTTGCTGAAAGGAAGTCTAATGAAAGAAAGTCGCCGAAGAAATATTTTTTTATTTCCTTTGTTAGAGATATGTGAGCTGGGTTTTGAACTTGGATAAGCTATTTGGATAAGGTGATGGTTAATAACACTTTCCATAATCCTATCGGCCTAATAGCTTCTTCGTTTTGAGTGTCTTATTTTGGTTTCTAGTGCGAAAGTTTAGTAGCCAAGTCAGTTGCATACGTCTCAGTGAAGGGTTTATCATTAAATGAACATTTTTATCGTGGTAAAAAAGGTCACATCATTTTATTGGGAAGCGAATACGAAATCTGATTTTCATAAACAGCACAATAAGAATTGAATTCAAAACAAAAAGTTTTTACCTGCTTCAATAGTCTTTTAATAATTAAAAAGGCAACAAAACAAATCATTTAAATTTAAATAACAAATGAGTACTTTTTTGTCTTAAATGTTTATAAACATTTGCATTTGCAACATTATAATTGAAATTAAATTCACTCTCTTAATACTTAAGCTTTTATTCTCTTAAATTTCAATAACAAACGTTAGCAACATGTTGCTAAACGTGTTGCATACATATAAAATACAATTGCTGTTGTATTGTTTTGTTTTGTTTTTTTATTTGTTTTACTTTGTTAATCTCGTTGCACTTATTCCCAGTTGAGTGTTAAGAAAACAAACATTTGCTATGAAGTATTCAATTAATTAAACGGAAAATGCAATAGAAGTGCATATAATTCCCTGTTATCTACATAAAGATTTCAAACGAAATGATTTTCAATTTATTTTTTCTGTTACCACGTTTGAAATGTTGTGGTTATCTACATATATGTGGCGGGCCCTACAGTTTAAAGTCGGCTCCGAATGGCAGATTTTTGAGAAACTTTTCATGGCAATTTTATTTTAACACACAGAGTTTTTGCCAGAAATCTGCTGAGAGGAAGTAGCTGAAGAAATTTTTTTTTTATATTTTCGTTTTGATGTCTGACCTGGAGTTTGAACCGTGGCCTTACGTCTAATAAGCCAACATACTACCTACTAGACTACGGCTCCAATATATGTACATGTGATGTAAAAATTGGGGGCTTCGTGACCGTTCTAAAGGTCATTAGAACCTAGTGCCTTGACAGCTGTTTGGCTCTCAGAAAGTATTGCAATATCATTTCCAAAGATATTATCGTCCTTTATAAACTTCACCATAGCCCCTATGTGTTCTACATTTTCGCCTGAAATACGCTGCATTCTTCCGATAGGCTTATCCAATGAGCTTTTCCTGCTAACACGGAAAAGGTGCCTCCACTCGCAGCTTCATGCTGTTTCGAATCATCCATGCAGAATCATATGCAGCCGTTAACGAGGTGCGTTACACCATCTTCCCATTTCCCTCTTTCTGGCGTCGATGCTCTCAAATTCCCCGAGAAGTCATAGTGAGATATCTTGTCATGTGATTTTGTTGTTTGAAATTGTTTGAGCAGGATTCTTGAATGACGCCAATAGACGCTGAGTGGTATTAGCTGCAGTGTCCTTACAAAAGAGGTTTAGCAGCAAGAGGTGTAAAATTAACTCCAAAGCCTACGTAAGCGTGGTGCGCAGTGTATTCCTAATGACAATTCAGGCAGATTTTTGTATTTGCTTTATCAAGTTGAGGCTAATTAGTGCGCCAAAGGATTCCCATCATACCGTAGGCCTCCCTAGGTTAAAAAAGGTCTGAATACTGTTTTTTTTTGTTTTTTTGTGTTTGAAACGCTATAACAATTCTGCTTATTCTCTCCAGGCCTACTTAGACGTTAATTAGAAACAAAAACCTAAGCTAACCAAGTCTTTATTCTAAGCTAACTTCAACTTCAACTAATTTAAGAATATTTATCATGAAATTTCTCTTTAAATGTTTCTGCATCCTTTCTGGCAACATTCCTAATGTCAACATTGTTATGTTAACAAGAAAAGCTTTTTAACATATAAATTAAAACATAACAATGTTGATGCAACATGTTTATATATACTATAAAAACGTATTTAAAAAATGTAAACAAAAAACAGCTGTTCCGGGCAATAATATTTATGAATGAAAAATGTAACAAAAATGTTGCATAGTAAAGTTGCTAAATGAAGCAAAGACAAATACAACAGTTGTAGGAAAAACAAAACAAAAAAAAAAAAACAAAATATAATGCCAGCAACATTTAAGAAAATAAGAAGAATAATAAAACCAAAGCAATAAGACAACATAAAGCAATTGTGGCCAACAGTTTTTTTTTATTTTTATTTGGCAAAAGGCTCCGTAACACATATTTCAATCGTACTTGCATACGATGATTTGTGTGTGTGCGTGCCTGCGTATGTGTGTATGTGTTTGAGTGGTCTTTGGTGTTGTTTTGTTAACAACAAGTTGAAGAAAGAAAATTCGGAAGCAACCGATTCATTGAACAATCAGTTCAACGCAATATTTTAAACGAAACGGTTGTGCGTTTATCATACGCTGCGTGATTTAGTGAATTGGCGTTTTGTTTTGTTTATTTTGGTGAAATTTATTTTAATTTCAAAGGCAAAAAAGTTGTTGGCCAACATGTTAAATAAAATAACGATAAATTTTAGGCTCGGCCTTTGATTAAAGTTTGTTTTGTGAAGAAAATTTAAAAGAAAATATTAAAAACAAAAAAATTAAAAAATGGCAAATTTAAAAAAAAATATATAAAATGATGATTTAAATTAAAATAAAAATTAATTAAAAAATCTTAACTTAGTTAGTGAAAAAATAGAATAATGAAGTAAACATTTTTTAATAAGGCTTTGATGTGAAACAATTAAATTAAAGTAAAATAAAGCAGGATTAAAATAACATAAAGCAGTTAAAAAAATATTAAATTCTCTTAAATAAAAATAATTGTAAACAATAAAAATCGAGCTTAGAATTTTGTTTACAATAAATATAGCAAAAGTAAAACACTATAAAACTAAATTAAAAAATAAATCAAATTAAATAAGAAATAAAAATAAATTGAATTAAAAAAAAAAAAATAAATAAATAAAATAAATGAAAATAAAATAACAAATTTAAAGAAATTAAATGTGTATTTATAAAGAAATATAAAATAAATTTTATAACAAAATAAACATTATTAAATAAAATAAAAAAGAATAAAAAACATATTAAAAATTATAATAAAAATATAATAAAATAAAAACATGAATGTGCTACCAAGCTAAAATTTAATTTGTTAAAAAAAAATAATAAAAAATAAATTATTTTCGTTTGAAACTTTTAAAACAATTTTGAATCTAAAGGGAATAATACAGGTAATATAATAATATTTATAAAACATTAAAAAATATATTAATAATTGTGTTTAATTTATATGCAATATCTCAACAAATTTAAATTATTTAAAATATGTTTTTAAAATTAATTTTTAAATTTTCATTTAAGAATTTAAATATATTTATTTAATTTGTATAGTAAAACTTTGGAAGCCTATACATAATAAAAACTTTATGAATAAAAAAAAAAAAATAATTGAAAATAATAGAAAAATAATACCAAAATAGATAAATAATACTAAAAAAGAGCGTTAAAGGCGAAAAATTAAAATAATAAGAAATTAATGGAAAATAAAATAAATCTAAAGGGTCCGCCAAATAACTTTTTTTTTTTTGAAAATGCTTTAAAAAAAACTACTGAATATTTTCTCAAATTTCTATTTTTATTTGAAAGTACAATCCTTCCGGTTAATATTGGAAAATAATTCCATTCAAATGGCTGCCTCGGCTGGCCATGCAGTAGCCTACACAATCGGTCCAATTTTTAAGCACATTATCGATTGTGTGCAGCTGTATTTCACCAATGGCTTCACGAATATTGTCCTTTAAAGCGTCAATTGTCTCTGGCTTGTTGGCGTAACACTTATCTTTGACGCGAGGCTAATTTTATACGCAAGTCACAGGGCCTACAGTTTAAAGTCGACTCCAAACGCCAGATTTATGAGAAACTTTCCATGGCAATTTTATTTTAACACTCAGGATTTTTACCAGAAATCTGTTGGAGATATCTGACCTTGGGTTTGAAACCGTGGCCTTACGTCTAATAAGCCAACACACTATCTACTAGACTACGGTGACTTCTATGTACTCCCTGTGCATAATATAACGTTGTTTAAATGTCCATCACAGCTTCTCTGGGTGGAGTGCATCTGTAATGTCCAATTATCCATGAATCGCTCGCTTAAATAAAGCGAAAATTGGCTGATGACACGAGTTATCATTATCTTTAAGGGCCGTTATAGCTTATTCACTTACACCTGCCACTGCCACAAGTAAATCCATAAGAAAAGTTCTAACGTGGTCATATGATACGACTTAGGTGGCCGGTTTACATCGCTTACACTTGAGCTGACCATGCCTTAAGTCGAATATCCAATATGGCTTGTAGCGCCGTCCTATTGGAATCCCATTTTGTAAGTATCCAGGCATTGTCAATAATATTCTGGTCCGCGTAATATATTTTCCCATGTTGTCTGGATACATGCAGTAGGATTTACGGTGTAAAAGCATCCGGGTCTGTTAGTAGTTTATGTTAGCTTAGATTAAATTGCTAGCCGCCTCAAGAACGCAATACTTGCTTGGTTCTTTAAGGTAACGTTGTAATACTAATTGGCAATTCTCATCCAAAACGATAGTCTTATGTCGGTGTGGATTTTAGCCTAAGGTAACTTTGACTAGACGTTTTGTCAACTAATACTGGATGTCCAAGAATTCTTTATTTCGCTATTCTGTGTTCTCATCGGTTTCCTCGTCATTTCAGCTCCTGCAACAGTCATCGTGAGGGATTCTCTGCCTCCGGACATGTGAAACTATGGGCAAGTGTTTCTTTCTGAGGTTCCTAAGAGGGACTCTGGTTAAATTTAATGCAAATTTTGTTTTGATTATATTCATAGTGGGTCTAAGTTGTCTGGTTTCTATATACGTGGGTTCATTATCCCCATTTTTCCTTTGCAAGTTGTGTTAAGTTCCTGTCCAGATCATTTGTTTGTTTGTCATTCTGTAGAGGACTACCAATCTCAGATATGTATTTTTGCGAAATCTCTTGGTAGAAGCCTTTACAAGTTGAAGTCTTGAATTTCCATTTGTCCAGAAAACCGTATGAGGATAAACGTTGTATCTCTCAATCGTCTACAGAGACACGCTTTATTCTTCCAAGAAATCTAGAAGACTAATGGCATACTTTCTGCAACGAGCGTCAGGAAGACTGGAGATTATCTAGAAATGACAATCATGACAACGAGGACAGCATGTCAAGACTCTTTCCGAATAACGATAATTGAACTAACAGAAGAATTGGGAACATTTCTGTTGAAGATATTGTTACGAAAATGAAAAATCTATGCTGGTGTTTTGCTTTCACATCGCTTAACATTAAAAAATGAACAAAAACTACAAAAACAAAACAATGCATTAAGCAAACCTGTTTACAAATTATCGTACTCCTTAATATATCAACAAACACCAGCATAAAAACTCGTAAGCGAGTAACCAAAAATACACCAACAATACTACAATAATAAATGTAAACAACGATGTTTACATTTATAGATTTCGAGAAGGCGAAGAACATTCATCAGACTCTTTACTCTGCCATATAAAAGGCAAGGCAAAGCAGGCGACCGGAGTTAGTCAAGTTCAGTCAGTCTTGTGTGAAGGTGCGGTGAGTTTGAAGAGAGTAATCGTGGTTTGAAGATCTCTGTTACAAAGATCTGTCGGACAATTGTCTAGTAATTGTTATTGTTTATGCAAAGGGCATAAACAAAGGAATAACAAGCAAAGCAATTGTTGTTGTATACATAAAGTTGTGAATAGTGGCACACAGAATTGTGCGAATAATAAGGAATTTTAAATTAAAACTAAACACAAAGGTATTTTTATTTTATTTGCAATTTACGAGCTCATATTTTAAACGTTTTAAAAAAGTAAAAACGTAACAATATTGTTTTTCCACTCTTGGGGAAGTGGCCATCAGTGATAATACTTCTCTTATGTTCGTTAATCAGCTGTTCTCTTGTATCTTAGTTCTGCCCTGCTTAATTACAGCATACCGAAGTCGATTGAAATTAAACAATTTCGTGTGGCGGAATCTGCAGTTTTTACGACGACCTCGGTGTATGTGTTCTTTGTTAGGTCGGCTGATAATGGGTCATTCCTCACCTTAGGCTTCTTAGCATCTCATGGAATACGCTCTATACTTTAATTCGAAAGATTTGTTGGAGAGTTTCTAAATTTAAAATAGCGATACTTATACACAATTAGAGAAAATTAAATAAAAATAAAATTTATGAAGAAATCTTGAATAAAATTTAAAAATAGATGCGAATTTCCTTAACCCTTTCATGCCTGAATTTTTTGGGCCAGAGCTAAAAGTTTTTTAGGGACATGCGTTTGTTAGTCATGGCCTAAATATGAAGTGATATTAAATTCAGAGTCCTACGTATTCTGGTTTTACACGTTTTTAACCAAGCTTGTTTGCAAAAAAAAATCTTTTACAAAAATTAAAATTACGGAATTTATGAACAAAAATGTACAATGTTGCCTATAGGCAACATCGGGCATGAAAGGGTTAAAGTTTTTTGAAAATAGTAAAGAAAAGAAAAAAATGTGTTGACTGGCTATTGATAAATGAATTGTGTTAATAAAAATATTGAAAAATCTCATAAAAATATTAAAGGCAAGAAAAAAAAATTAAAAACAAAAAATAATCGAAATTCCACGATACATATGTATGTGTGCCTCCTCACCAAACAAGTTGGCCTAATTTTCAAATTAATTAAAAACGAAAATTATTGAAAAAAATTAGCTGCAGTGAATTAAACCAATAAATAAACAAACAACACTAAACAAAAATTAAAAACATATTTTAGAAAAATAAACAAATTATTGTGAAATAATTAAAAAACAAAAAATTGAAAAAAAAGAAAAAAAAAATGAAAATTTAATTAAAAAATTTTAATGAAGATTTCAAACCATAAAACTTTGAATTTTGTTAATAAAACATTTTAATTAAAATATTAAAAGCAATTTAAAATATGCGATTTTTCGATTTTACGATTTTACGATTTTAATAAAATTATCAAACGGTAAATATTTGAAATATTTGTTAGAAAAACTAATGGTCTGATGACAAAAACAGAAAAAAGGAGGCTAGAGGTGACATTAGTTGACATTAATGATGATGTGAATGATGTGATGTTAACCCTATTCACTCCAATGTCGAGTGTCACTCGACATTGATTTTGTTCCACCAGCTTCACTGTCGAGTGACACTCGAAAAAAAGGTGGAATTTTTTTTCTAAAATTTTTATTTTTTATAAAAGGTTTGATTTTTTTTTTACTAAACTTTTTTATTTATCATTTTATTTGGTTTTGGTAAATAAAAACTTTTTACTAAAATTTTTAAAATTTAGAATTTTTTAAAAAATTTTAAAATTTTTAAAAAATAAAAATTTTACATTTTAAAAATTTTAGTAAAAAGTTCTTATTTATTATGATAAATAAAAAATTTAGTAAAAAAATCCCACCTTTTTTAAAATTGCTCGCAAATAGAAGCTATTACACTATGATAAATAAAAATTTTTATAAACATGCTATTTACAACCCTTCAGTCAGGATTACGAACACTTATGTTGTGTGTGTTAATTTTCATACATGAGTGGTGGGGGACCTACAGTTTAAAGTCGACTCCGAACGACAGATTTTTGAGAAACTTTCATGGCAATTTATATTTTAACACTCAGAGTTTTTGCCCGAAATCTGCTGAGAGAAAGTCGCCGAAGAAATACTTATTGTATTTTGTCTTGATGTCTTACCTGCGGCTCGAACCCTGGCTTTACGTCTAATAAGCCAACACACTACCTACTAGACTACGGCGACTTGCAAAACATGTAAGGCAAAACCATTGCTTCATCCCGGGATTTGTTTTGAAAAATACCATACCAAAAGGCATTATAAAGATTAGAATTAAGAATTATAATATAGTATCCTGTAATTACTCCTAAAATAAAGTTTGTCATATAAGAAAAAATCAATTTTATATACAAAATACGAAGAAATTTCTAAAAGTTAAAAAAACGCAATTTTAGCGTAGAGGTGGTGGCATAAAAAGAAAAAAAGGCTTGGAGTGGAAAGTTTTAATGAATCTCAAACGAAAATACTTTAAAATGCGGAAGATCTTTCAAAAATGTTTTCTTTTTTATTTGTTTGTTTCAGTTTTCTTCAGTTCTTTGAAATTATCGAACAGCGCCTCTGCAACTGTCCAGTAGGTTGAGGACTCTGGGCAGGGGCTTCTTCGAAGGTTTGGACTCTCTGTCGAGAGCCGACATTAAGGTTCTTCATAGATTCCTAAATATGGTTGAGAAGTGCTAGATCTTTAAAGTTGTAGTCGCGCTCTTTTGTGTGTTTGTGGTCCATTTGTTTTTCCTTCGTCACTTTATCCTCCCTTTTCTACCTCTTCTCCTTTTCCAATTTCCCTATCTCCTTTACTGTCCTCTCTCTCTCTCTTCTCTAAGACGTATTACAATGGGTCATTTTGACCTCTGGGTATTGTAAAGGGTCTGCCAAATAACTTTATTTTTTTTTGAAAATGTAAAAAAAAAAATTCTGAATATTTTCAAAAATTTCTTTTTTTATTTGAAAGTACAATCCTTCCGGTTAATAGTGGAAAATAATTTCATTCAAATGGCTGCCTCGGCTGGCCATGCATTAGCCTACTCCAGAAGATGCCGATTTTGGCAAAAAAAAATCATCTTTTCAATTGAAGCTCTTTTTGATCTTGGCGGGTATGTAAACAAGCAAAATTGTCTCATTTGGGGCACAGAAAACTCGCACGCATACATTGAAAAGCCGACGCACTCAAAACGAGTCACTGTTTAGTGCGGATTTTGGTCCAGAGGCATAATTGGGCCATTTTCTTCGAAAATGAGGTAGAAGGGGCCGTTACAGTCAATGGCGATCGTTATCGGGCCATGTTGAACGAATGTTTGTTCACAAAAATTGAAGAGGAGGATATTGGCAACATTTGGTTTCAACAGGACGGCGCTACGTGCCACACAGCCGAAGCTACACTCGATGTTTTGCGCCCTGTTTTTGAAGATCGCATTATTAGCTGATGTCGTTTGGCCACCTCGGAGCTGCGATTTGACACCGTTGGACTAGTAAAAGCATTTTCAAAAAAAAAAAAAATTATTTGGCGGACCCTTTACTTGTCACATCCTCAAACATAACCTAACCTAACCTACTTCAGTTCAGTCAGGGCCTGGGATTAATAGGTTATCATTTTTCGTTGACTACAAACAAATTTTTCTATGGAAATCTGTTGGGTTATTGTCGTGGGTTTATAGGTGAGAAACTTTGGTTATCTTTCCTTCATGCTTATTTGTTCTATGTAAGCCATGGGTTCGGTGGCTTACTGAATGAATTGCACGAGCGTAGCCTGAAGCCTCTTAATTTTGAAAATGTGGAAGAATTGTTTTTTTCGTCTTCTTCCAGAGTTATCCTTTTCCTAATTATTTAAGTTTCTTAGTGTGGCTTTCAATTATCGAGCTTTTTCAAGCAATCAGTTTTTTTTCAGAGATTACAAACACCCACATGATTGACATTTAGTGCCTTCGCTAAATATAGCGCCTGATGGTAAATAACCACAAACACTTTTTATATGAACCAATATTTCCCTTTAATAATTATCAAATACTTCAAAGGACCATGGAATATATTATGAAATGATAATAAATTGAATTCGTAATTCTTTCAGAACAAATACAATACAAAACAAATTCAGAATATAAACAAAAAAAAATATTTTAAAATGAAATCCAATTTGAATTTGAAATACGATACTCCCCATAAATAAAAAAAAAACATGTTTAATGGCTTCCCTTTATTGCATGCTCTAGCAGCTCTTGGCTGGCCTAAAAGTATGCTAATGTTTTATTTTATAGTTTTTTATATCCTTTAGCATAATAATATCCTTTTGGAATATTATTCGTTTGATAGAATTCATAAAAGAATTACAATATTTCAGCAAGTCATTATGACTCTTAGGAATTCACAAAAAGATTTTTTTTTTTGTTTGTGGAATTTTAAATTGGTCTCTTAACAAGGCTAAGTCATTTAGGCCTCCTGTTGTGTATAATTTCTAGCTCATAAAAATAGTTGTAATGAAATGGAATTCTTTGTTCGGAGGGGTCTTTTCAGGAATTTCAAATAATTTGCAAAGGAAATGTCTGTTGAATTAATTTTAAATCATTTAAACGTGAAAAGCATTTGTCAGAATAGAATTTTATTTGATAAACGATAAGACTGGCAGGTTAGGTAGGCAGTTGTTGGCAAACAACAACAACTACGTCTATGACAATGGCCCCTTAGATCACTATTGACACTTGACCATCATGGTGTACAAGCTGTGAATAATCCTTGGGTTGCTAAAGCCAATGTAACTGTAACTAATGTGGCTTCTAGATTAAAAGAGTTTTGAGTTACACTGGATTGCCGTGTTGTGTGGAGTGGTAGTGTAGCCTTGGAAACATTAATTTTCGGACGGAGTGGTTTTCATCGTTGGAGATTTGTACTGATCATGTGAATCAACTCATGCATACATACATACATAATTGCTGACTTTAGTCAGGATAACAACCGAGCTCCTCACACCACCCATGTTGTGTGTGTTAATTTTCTACATGAGTGGCGAGATCTACAGTTTAATGTCAACTTCGAACGACAGATTTCTGAGAAACTTTTCATCGCAATTTTTATGTGCTCTCAGAGTTTTTGCTAGAAATCTGCTGAGAGGTAGCCGCCGAAGAAATATATTTTCATGTTTCGTTTTGTTGCAGATGTCTGACCTTGGGCACACACACACTACCTACTAAACTACGGGGACTTACAACTCACTTTAACCAAAATAAACCTTAAAAACTAATATTTAACACGGTGTTGAGTCTTTTCTAAGGGTTCCAAACTGAAGCTTCACTCTAACTCAGAGAGCTACACTTTCAGACGGAATTTCCTATTTTGAAGGCTCGCTCTTGAGTCGTTATCTGGACTAGTTTTATGCCTGGTGTAAGTCACGATTGGTTTGCAATTTTAAGGACATCGTATCTGCCTCCGTTAAAATCCGTGGCGAGGTAGTATATCTCAGAAACCAAAGTGTGGGTGACTTGGAGGTTGGTCCTAATCATGCAGTCTGCTACTTACAGTGGTGGCCTTATAATTAGAAACGACTTAGCAACATGTATGTTTGTTAATTTGTTTTTACAGTCTTCACTAAGTACTTGGGATCAAAGGCTTTGTTTGGAGGACGTCTTACATACGTTTTTCCATCAGATTGGGACAAATTAAACTTAGATTCGTTACTCCAGAAACATCGTTTCTATTTATAAGGCCACCACTGTATATGGATTTATCTCGATTTTCTTTTTGCTTTCGTGGTTTTCTATTGTAGACAGATTGAAAGAGAAAAGCCCTCTAGTTCCTGGACTTAAAGTTCCATAAAAAAAATCCATTTGATTACAATAAATGTGATTTTCCTTTCAATTGGCTACAGTCGGTATGTTGAGTATCCAAGGTCCTTTGGCTTTCTGTGCATGATAGTAGAATGAACTTATTTTTGTGGATGTAAAAGTCTAGTGTGAAATTGGTGCCTGCGTTTCTTACTAGGTTTGGTCGTTGACAGGAATCTGGGATGGGACGCACCTATTCCAGGTGGATGTTGTGATGTGATGTTGTTGGAGACCTTTGTAACTGCTCAGCCCTTAGTACGATAAGGCTGAACTCTTTAGGTAGAGGGATGGTTCGAGGGTCGAAACTCTCTGCGGTGAGGTTTGTAATTGCATAGAGCGTACACAGTACACGTTCATCCACGCTTAGCTGAACTGTTATCTTTTATGTGTTCTTTCTGTGAGACGAATGGTTTTAGTTGGGTGGTGTTTGGGTGTGCTCTTCGATTAAGTTTTGTGTAAAAAATGAAATTAAATGTGCAAGGACATTTGAAATGTTGACTGTGGCGTTTGAAGGAAGGCCGAGAAGATGTTGCTCGTCCTGGTCGCCCGAGCACGTCAACAACCGATGAAAACATTGAAGCAGTGAAGTAAATGATTTTGGATAATCGTCGAATCACTATTAGAGAGGTTGCTGATGATTTTGGCATATCAGTCGGCTCATGCCAAGCAATTTTTACGGATGTTCAAAATTGTTAAATTTTGAGCAAAAACAACGTCGCATGAACATCGCTCAGGAGATATTGACGACGTTCAACGATGATCCAGATTTGCTCAAAAAGGTCATAACTGGTGACGAATCATGGGTGTATGGCTGACATTGAAACCAAAGCCCAATCAGCCCAATGGAAGCGTCCAGAAGAGCCAAGACCGAAAAAAAGCACGTCAAGTTCGGTGAAATGTGAAGGCATTGCTTCTTCGATTGCAATGGCGTGGTGCATCATGAATTCTTGCCAAAAGGTCGTACGGTCGATTTGCTATATACATATGAGTAATACGTTGGCATAGTAGTATTGTAGTAAAAAGCGTAGTAAGTGTAGTAAAAAGAAGCTTAAAACCACCTGCAATAGCATTGAAGTGTAGAGGTGCTAGGTCGATAAGGAATACTACCTTGAAGTTATGCCCCGATTGCGCGAAGCAATTCGTCAGAAATGCACAGAATTATGGAAAAACCAATCATGGATTTTGCACCATGATAACGCATCAGCTCACACATCGATGCGCATAAATTCGGCTGGTGGTTCTCTGTCCGTGTTACTGCATCACATCTGGGTCTTTAAAGAAACTTTTTCTTGAAACTCTAATCGTGTTATTAATTTCACAGAATGACATTAATAAGTGCATTATAGATGACATTGTAAGTCGCCGCAGTATAATAGGTAGTGTATAGGATTATTAGACGCGAGGCCATGGTTCAATTTTCAACAAAATGTAATATCTTCTTAGCAGATTTCTGGTATAAACTCTGAGTGTAAAGAAATTCGCCACGAAAAAGTTTCTCAAAAAAATCTGTTGTTCGGAGTCGACTTTAAACTGTAGGTCCCGCCACTCATGTATAGAATTAACGTACACAACATAAGTGATGTGAGAAACTAGGTTGTAATCTTGACTCTAGGGTTGTAATGACCAATTATGTATGTACGTACATATGTATGTATGATGACATTAATTTTGAGCATTCTGTTGAATGTAAACTCCTGCTGTTATTTTTTTTTACGAGCAAATTAAATTAATTTTTTTCAATTTTATTTTCACAACATTTGCTAATTACTGGGTTTTGTTTTTATGAAACCTCAGTTATAAAATATAAAATAACAAGATAATTAACATAAATATATACTTTTATTTGCCATAGAGTCTATGGTATGTATGTATATGAAATAGGCCTCTAGCATAAATAAAAATCAAAATATTACCGAGTAAATTTGCATTTTTTTTATAAAAAATTGAAAATAAAATTGAAAAACGAATTTCATTTTATGGAAAATCCACAAATAAAAATATGAATTCAATGAATTGCTGTTTAAAAGAAAATTGCATATTAATTTAATTATTAAAGCCCATAAAATTCTGAATTTTTTTTTTCATATTTTTTCTCTTTTAACTAAAAGCCACTGGTGAAGCAAAAAATTTAAATAAAAATAAATATTTATTTTCTAGGTTATAAATTTACCGTTATTGGTATAGCCAATACACATTGAAAATGAAAACAATATTTTTCTCTGAATGAATTTTTTTTTTTTTTGGTGCTGCTCCAATCGTATTCCAATACACAATAAAATTGTAATGCGGCTGCAAAAACAAACATTTGTTCAGTTAAAGAATCAAGAAAAAAAAATATTTTAAAATAACTTTTTTTGGTTTATAGTTTTTGCTCCTGGTTTTCTTTTATGGATGATTTTTTGTTGAACTCAATTTGGACAAATTTACACGAATGCATTTACGTGGTTGGCGTATACAGCATACATGTGTTTCGATTTTCTTTTGCTTTCGTGGCACCCTATGGTAGACACAGTGGAAAAGGGTTTCCGGGTTTAGAGTTCATTAAGAAGTTCTCTTGACAACTGTATCTTGACTTCAACAACGTTATGAAGACAACAGACTTCAATTTAGTTACCTAATCGTACAGCATCAGATTGCCTCTAATGAATAGCAACCCCGTATTGAAGTTGATTGTCAGGAATAGCATTTGACAGCCTGGGTTTGACAGCATTATAACAACAAGAACTCTGCTGTATTGATCAGAGATTACATAGGCTAAATAGTTACGAAAACAAAAATGGATTTATAAGAGCTTTTGAGCAATCTTTTCTTACTTTATTTGCTATATATAAGTAATACGTTAGCATAGTAGTATTGTAGTAAAAAGTGTAGTAAGTGTAGTAAAAAGAAGCTTAAAACCGCCAGCAATAGCATTGAAGTGCAGATGTGCTAAAGTACTGTAATCATACGATCTATTGTGCTGTCCATAATGTCCATAAGGTTGCCTATAATGTCTTCTCTAACTCTGTTACCTAGACAAACCTTAGGATGTTGTTTTGTGGTCTGTAAAGATAACTTTACTGCTGGGTTGCAGTTGGTTTTGATTGCTATGCCATACATATGTTGACAGAGTTTATAATAACCGGTAAAAAAGGCAATTATTATTCTCAATATATTTCTGGATAGCTTCTTCTTTTCACTATAATTGCCAACCAAAAGTTTAGATTGTTAAATAGATTGTGAAGGCTCTCCACCTCTGCCTCCCTTTTAAACTTCTCTATCCCCTATTCGCAAAAGGTTTCTGACTTTTCAGCATCGTAGAACCTCGTCGTCGTAGTCTAGTAGGTAGTGTGTTGGCTTAGGCAAGGCCCGAGTTCAAACCCCAGGTCAGACATCAAAACGAAAATATGAAAAAATATTTCTTCGGCGACTTCCTCTCAGCAGATTTCTGGCAAAAACTCTGAGTGTTAAAATAAAATTGCCATGAAAATTCTCTCAAAAATCTGTCGTTCGGAACCGACTTTAAACTGTAGGTCCCGCCACTCATGTATAAAATTAACACACACAACATGAGTGGTGTGAGAAGCTAGGCCGTAATCCTGACTGAAGGGTTGTAATGGCCAATTATGTATGTATGTATGTAGAAGCTCTCCACGTCGCAAGCTCACCGGTCTATTTACTACTCTGAATTCTCACATGTTTAGTGTTCTGGCAGAGGACAACCTTATTTTCCCAGTACCACAGTATTCACGAGATAACTTCATGTGATTGAGAGCTTGGATGGCGACTTTACTTTCGAGTAGTATTGCTGTACCACGTCCTCTGTATTTTCTATCCAACTTGAATTGAGTACATTTTCCGATGGCATAGCTTTGAAATAGTTTCCCCATTTCGAATTTTTCACTCTGGAATCTAACAACCACGTTTCCGCCTTCTACATATTGGTTTACTACAGAATGTGTCTCCTTTTATAAGAGGAAGTACCCTCCAAATTGTTGCAATTACACTTAATACTCACTCTTGTAGCGTTGAGTTTCCCAAAATTATAGAATTTTCTAGTTCTGTGCAGGGGACAGTTCTTTGTCGCGTTGTGCGTTAGTGCGTTGGCTTATTAGACGTGAAGCCTCGGCTCAAATCCCAGGTCAGGCATGAAAACGAATATATGAAAAAATATTTCTTCGGGCGCGTCCTCTCTCAGCAGATTTCTGGCAAAAACTCTGAGTGTTAAAATAAAAATTGCCATGAAAAGTTTCGTAAAAATCTAACGTTCGGAGTCGACTTTAAACTGTATGAACCTGCCACTTCTGGATAAAATTAATACACACAACATCAGTGGTGTGAGAAGTTAGGTCGTAATCCTGACTAAAGGGTTGTAATGGCTAATTATGTATGTATGTATGTGTGTAGGCCAAGGGACAAACGACTCCACCCGCCATATCATTTGATAGGGCTATCCAAATTGCAAAAAGAGTTTTCGTTCTCTATTAAATGTTTTTTTTTTTTAAGTAGAGTAGTTAAGAAATTGCAATAACAGCGGATCTGCGACAGCATCAGACTAATCAGGAATAAGGTAAGTGATCTTTTAACAGGGCCCTATTGACTCTGGGTACCCTTATTCACAATGAAAACAATGGGTGTTGTCTCGAGCCAAACACGTTTTTTATTTAACGTTTCATCTTAAAAAATTTGGGTATGTTACCTAAATTGTTGGACTCTGACCACCTCCAAGCATTTTTGACTTTGCCTTCAAAATGATTTCCAAAAATTCGTTCAAAATTTATAAAAATTTTAAATTTTTTGTCGTCATTTGTAGGTCATTTCTTTAGTCTCCTATTACTGGCCCCAAAAAATATTTCCCAAGCAAACAAGCAATTTTTCAATAATTTTTTTTTATTCTGCTTCCCATGTCCATGTAGTTTCGGCATTAATGGGATTTTATTACAAAGTCAAGCGTATTACCAGAAATAAATTCGAACACATATTCAAACACACAAAAGAAAACCTGCGTCTTTCTGTAGAAAATAGTGTTTTTAACTATTTTTAGTCGTCATAGTATTAGGTACACGAGTAATGTTTAAAAAACTAAAAAAAAATACCAAAAAAAAAATCGTAAAAAAAATCAATGCACACGCACACACACAGTGTCTTTATCAATTGCAATACTGCCTGCTGGAGGTACTTTTGTGATGCAGTGAACCAAACGCGTGCCATGCACAAGTTTTAAAGCTCTTGCGCCCCAGTCTGTATCAGCAGTGTAGCAACTTATTTATGGGTTTTTCAAATTGCAGACAGCAATAGCAACAGCAAAAAGAAACTGTTGCCACCAAATAAAAAACCAAAATAACCATTGCTGGACTCCTACCATTAAATGAGTTCAATAACAAAACTACAGAAGAATATGGGAAAAACTACTAATAAAATATGTAATGTTAACTGGAACCGCTAGGGAGATAGTTAAAGGAATTTCATCAATCCGATGACGAGACAACAGTGCTTACAAACAGTGTTACTTACTTAATTGATGATTGCAGCCATGTAGTGAGGACTACAACCTAGCTTCTCACACCACCCATGTGCTGTGTGTGTGTTAATTAACGTTATATTAACGTTGACTATGATCAACAGATTTTTGGAAATTTTATTTACTGTCATCATGCTTTAATGTGACGCCCGGAAGCTGATTGTTGAGACTTGATGATTGCAACTCTGTAGTGAGGATTATAACCTAGCTTCTTACACCACCCATGTGCAGTGTGCGTTAATTGACGTTATGTTAACGTTGACTATGATTAACAAATTTTTGAGAAACTTTTCATGGCAATTTTATTTACTCTCATCATGCTTTAATGTGACACCCTGGAACAGATTGTCGAGGCGGCTTAATAAGAACTTGCTTGCTAGTCTCTATGTTATCGCCTCATGTGGCGTCACAACAGGTTCCTATTTGTGTTCAAGTGATCTGTTATTCTCTCCTGTAATATCCTTCCTCATATCCATACGCCACTGCGTTTTTAATACCACTTTTTGTGTAGGTGTGTTCGAGTGCATCACTGAGCTTTGCTTCTGATTGTAGGAAGTGTGTTGTCGTTTCCCGTACTGTTTTTTCTTCTTTATCTCTGCAATGAAATGTTGTTTGAAAGTTTTTCGAAAAGCAAAATAATTCCAACAATTTTTTCATCATGTTTTAAGCTCTTTTTCTCCTGTGAACATAATAGTTTGAGTGCTGACCAGCAAAAGTAAAATAATGGTGACCTTCAAATAACATTAAGTGGGGAGTTAAAAAGAAAATATGTTTTTAATACGAAACTTAAATTAAATTTTTCATATCATTGTCCGTCCCCCTCTCCACCTGCAAGGCATTTGATTGCAAACGACTGAAAACTGAAACACAAATGCCGTAATTGAGTTCTGCACTGCTGAGAGAAAGTTTTGTTTAATGAAGTATTAATAAAGTTTAGCATTTGAAAAGCAAAAAAAAAGAGCATTTAAAGGTACTTTTCACAAGAAGCGAAGAAGAAGCGTAGGTGACACAAACTGCCATGGAAAATTTTCCACAAAGAAGTTTCCACAAAGAGTAGCTTAAGGTTTTGACTATTTAAATTCACCACAAAGATCATGCGATTAACGTTGCGTTGAGTCTTTTGTAGGCCTACGTCAAAATCGTAGAAATTCATGGGGTTTGTCAGGTGACATGGTATCATGGAAAAGAAACTTATGGATTCTAATAAATAGAAATGTAAACATAGTGTTACATTTTACAATATGAGCTCGTAAATTGCAAATAAAATAAATTTATGTTAAGTTTTAATTAAAATTCTTTATTATTTGCACAATTTAGTGTGTCGCTGATGTAAACAACAACAATAGCTTTACTTTGTTATTCCTTTGTTTACACCCTTTGCATAAACAATAACAATCACTAAAAAATTGTTCGACAGATCTTTGTAATGCAGATCTTCAAACCACGATTACTGTCTTCCAGCGCACCACGTCTTCTCACAAGACACTAACTCACTTGCCTGCTTTGCCTTGCCTTTTATATGACAGAGTAAACAGTCTGATGAATGTTCTTGAAAGCGAATATTCGTGGTTTTGCCTTCTCGAAATCTCTATAAATGTAATCATCATTCATTATCGTTATTTGCGTATTTTGTTTAAATTTATTCGTGTAGTGTTTGTTGCTGTATTTTTGTTTACTTGTTTACCATTTTGTTTTTATGCTGGTGTTTGTTGGTGTATTTTTCTTTACTTGTTTACCATTTTTTATGCTGGTGTTTGTTTACTTGTTTACCATTTTAATGTTAAGTGAGACACCACTACCGAAATTTTTCATTTTTGTAACAATAGGGTTAAGTAAGCTCATAAGGCTTGCAGCTCAATTCCATAAATTATTGTCGTGTCGTGAAGAGTTGCTACGTTATTACAATCTATTCCAACCGTAACCTTGAAGGGTGCACATATAAAGTCTTTTCCAAGTCTATTTACTTGTCAAACATGAGGATGCTGCTCGGTGTCAACAATGACAATTTCTTGGCTAACAACAGATATGTTGTCAGAAGTTTTCTTCTTGTAAGAACCCACATGTTCCAAAAATGTGTGGAGATTATTCATTTCCACCGTCACAGAATCTACGTATTTGGCTCCAGACAACACCCGTTGTGAATAAGTGTACCCAGAATCAATAGGGCCCTGTTAAAAGATCGCTTACTTACATTAGGTAATTCCTGAGTAGTCTGATGCTATGACTCAGATACACTTTTATTGCAATTTCCTAACATAATCTTCTTAAAAAATATTTAATAGAGAACGAAAGCTCTTTTTGCAATTTGGTTAGCCCTACCATATCAAATGATATGGCGGGTGGAGGCGTTTAACCCTTGGCCTACATACATACATACATAACATACATAATTGGACATTACAACCCTTTTAGTCAGGATTATGGCCTAGCTTCTCACACCACTGATGTTGTGTGTGTTAATTTTATACATGAGCAGCGGGACCTACAGTTTAAAGTCGACTCCGAATGCCTTGTTTTAGAGAAACTTTTCGTGGCAATTTTATTTACTCCCAGAGTTTTTGTTAGAAATCTGCTGAGAGGATATCGCCGAAGAAATATTTTTCATATTTTCGTTTTGATGTCTGACCTGAGGCTTGAATGGAGGCTTCACGTCTAATAAGCCAACCCACTACCTACTCGACTGCGGCGACATTAGCTTTAATTAAATCATACAAAACCAGTTTGATCGTCACCATATAGAGCGGGTGTCGTAGGTTTCTTTTTGTTGGATTAGTGTGTGCTGTATTAGGAAAAAACTTAGGTTATGAGTTTCCTGTTGAATCACATAAATATGGTTGCCTTCAAATTTTCTTTAAATTGTTGCACTGTCGGTTGCAGATGCTAAGATATAAAATAAGATTAAATACTGTAGTGAGAAGTGTGTGAATAGAACCTCTTATCGGAACATGATGTTTAACCCGGTATAAACGTAATGCTACTTTACCTTTGGCTCTCATGGTTCAATATTACAATGAAACAATTACCAGAACCCTCTTCCATAATATACAAACATTTCTAAGCCCCACAAATAAATCATATCCCTCCTTTGAAATTTAATTCATCTGCAGTCCATTAAACTGAGAACAGGTTTCGTTTTTTTTTTCGGGCTGATGCTGCCATTGAAAAATTGAAAGAAATTGCAGCTGAAAGAAGAAATTAAATGACAGATGCTGATGATTTACTTGCATTTACTCTTTGCAACAATAACAATAACAACAACAACAATGACATTAACAAAACCAATTTTAACGATATTTTTACACCGCGTTCTTTTTCGACTTTTTCGACTCATTCATCATCATGAACTTTTTGCAATATTTTATTGCAATTTTTTTGAATTTTCTTTTATCAGAAGCTAAAGACTTAAACAGAAAATTTGAAAGAAAGCAAGAAAGTGTCACTTTAACTTGAATAAAAAAAATTTTTTTGAAAGAAGAAAAAAAAAGAAACGTATTTTCTTACTTTGCTGTGGATAACGAGATATTGTTCAAGTATTTTAAGCGGATTTTGAAAGGAACAGCAAATTCCCTTGAAATGTTTTGAAAAGCATTTGTTTGACGAAAAAAAAAATTATTTGGCTTTGACTTGTTAAACAGAAATTAATCACGTTGAGCGGTATTTTGTCTCTTTTAAAAATTTGCATTCCCAACAGAAATATTTCTTTCTTTAAATTTTTTCTCTTAAATTTTATTATGCAGGTTTTATTACTTAAAGTAGTTGTAAAATAAACATACACGTACATACAATTTTTATGTTTTAATTTTTTTAATTTAAAACAACAAAAAGAAACAAAATTTATTTTTATTTGAGATTTTATGTCAAACAATTTCGTACTCAAGTTGCTGATACTTTGGAATTTTTATGATTGAAATTTGTTTTTTTTTATTATTATTTCTCGTATTTGTTGTTGTTGTGTTTTGTTATTAAGATGCTTGATTTAATCAAAATTAATTTTGAAATTCTTCTCGGAGGTTAATTTAACACACATTTTTTTTAAAAACAAACTTTTTTTATTCACTTTTAACATGCATTACGCGTATGCCAGGTTAAACATCATGATCCGATAACAGGTTCTACTCACACACTTCACAGTACAGTATTTAATCTTATTTTATGTCTTAACATCTGCAGCCAACAGTGGGACAATTTAAAGAAAATTTGAAGGCATGATTCAACAGGAAAATCATAATCCAAGTTTTTTTCGTAACATAGTTCACAAATCCAAAAAAAGCTAACCTACGAGACCTGCTCTATATGGTGACCATTAAACTGATTTTGTATGACTTAATTAAAGCTAACGTATCCATAATCTAGTAGGTCGTATGTTGGCTTATTAGACGTGAGACCACGGTTCAAAACTCTGGCAGAGATCAAAGCGAAATAAAAAAATAATATTTCTTCGGCGATATCCTCTCAGCAGATTTTTGGCGAAAACTCTGAGTGTTAAAATAAAATTGCCATTAAAAAGTTTCTCAAAAAAAATCTGTCTTTCGGAGTCAACTTTAAACTGTAGGTTCCGCCGCTTATAGATAAAATTAACACACACACAACATAAGTGGTGTGAGAAGCTAGGTCCTAATCCTGACTGAAGGATTGTAATGACCAATTATGTATATATATGTATGTATGTAAGAGTGTGTATAAAAGTATTGTCTGGACAAACGCTACATATGGATGCAGGACATAGTCATTTAAAATCATATAATCTACAAATGTGAGCATATTTGAACGAAACTATCTTCACAAAATTTTTAGACCAGTTCAGGTTGTGAATGGTGTTTGTGTCCTAAGGTCTTAGAGGGCAACTATTCGAGCTATGTAAAGTACAACGCTTATAGGCTAAACACAACGATTAATACAAACAGCACCATACAATATTGTTGCGAAAATGAAAAATCAAGATGCTGGTGTTTTGCTTTTATATCGCTTAACATTAAAATTATAAACAAATTCTACAAAACCAAAACAATGCAGTAAACAAACCTGTTTACAAATTATCGTACTCCTTAATATAACAACAAACACAAGCATCAAGAAGTGGTAAACAAGTAAACAAAAATACAACAACAAACACCAGCATACAAAATGGTAAACAAGTAAACAAAAATATACCAACAACACTACAATAATAAACGCAAACAACGATGTTTAGATTTTTAGATATTATATATTTAAGAACATTCATCAGACTGTTAACGTTGCCATATAAAAGGCAAGGCAAAGCAGGCAACCAGGTAGTAAAAGTTCAGTCAGTCTTGTGTGAAGGCGCGGTGCGTTTGAAGGGAGTAGTCGGGGTTTGAAGATCTCCGTTACAAAGATCTGTCAAATAATTGTCTAGTAATTGTTATTGCTTCTGCAAAGGGTGAAAAAAAGAGGAATAACAAACAAAGCAATTGTTTTTGTTTATATAAAGTTGTGAACAGTGGCACAGAATTGTGCGAATAATAAAGAATTAATAAATATTTTATTTGCAATCTACAAGCTCATATTTTAAACGTTTTTAAAAGGTAAAAACGTAACAATATAATAGAGGTGATGTGGCGTATTATGTATTTCCAATACTTGATTACAAACTATAAGTATCTCACGTTCGAAAATAGGAGGTTAAATAATTTTTATCGTCTTTTTTAACAAGATTTTGCTTCCATGCGATGTGGAAGAGAGGCCACTACTTATTTAATTGGTCATTACATCCTTTTAGCCAGGATTGCAACCTTGTTTCTCACACAACTTACATATGTTGAGTTAGTTAATTTTATCCCTGAGTGCTGAGACCTACAGTTTAATGTCGACACCGTATGCGAGATTTTTGAGAAGTACCTGCTTGCTAGCTTACTAGGAAATATTTATTTTGTTTTTCGTCCCACTGTATGCTTTACAGCAGCTACGAACAAGTGTAAAAATATTGATTTATTTGCAAATAAATCAAGTCTTTTGATACAAAATTCTGTTTAAAAATCTTTTATACGTCGAGTTTTTTATAGAAATTGTTTTTCTTTTATAATATTTTAATTAACCTGCCGTCTTAACACTTAAAAACAAAAAAAAAATTTTTTTTTGCTTAAAGTGTGTTAAGCAAAATTGTTGGATTTCATCACTATGAGCTGAGCGTAACAGCACAGCAAACAGGCAGAAAATCAATTGCCTTAATTGTTTGGAAAACTGAAAATTATTTTATTTTCGTTTCTTTTTTTCCGTTTTTATAAAATTTTTAAATTAAAAAATATTTTCCAGTTAAAGTTTGTTTTGTAAACAGATGATGGTTAATGACAAAAATAGTTTGAATTTACTTGCACGCTTACAATGTGTGCTTAAAAACCAAGTGGAGGGAAATGAAAGATTTTTAACAGGAGTTCAGTTGTGCATTTAAAAGACACACAAAGAGCTTTGTTTTCATTGAAATTTTTTATTTTCTTATAATACGTGTACCTTGCCTTGGTTGTTATGTACGAAATACAATTGATGGTCACGGAAATAATTGCCTCTGGATTCGCTGCAGCAGTTAATCTTTTTCAGGCGGCCTGATCGTCAGGTAGTACTGCTATGTTCTGTCCATAATACCTTCTATCCAAAATAAAATGAAGACATCTATCGAAGGCATAGACTTCCCCTTTGAAGATATCCGCCAGATTCCCCATCTGCTCGGAATATAACATTCTGGGACCAAAACCTCTTTCTGTCTCCATTACAATCCATTCTTGACCCCTTTGAATAACACACAAAGTAGTCCACAAAATACGAAATATGCAGCTTCCGGAATACATACACACATAGAAACTTAACAGAGGGTAAAGAAATTGAAAAGAATAAAGTGGTGGAGAAGTAGAAAATTATTTCAATTGTCAATCAATGCCTGTAATGAATCTCTCCAGGAGCGTAACTCTAGTACATTCTAATCATAACGCCTATTGAACAAAGTCTGTCAATAGTCAAAAGTAGTATATTTAATCTATCTAAAAATGTTTCAGTTGGCGTGGCACTACTAGGCTTAGGTTCTTAGCTTTCGTTTGCTACCAAATTTATTAACATTGATGCTAAATAGGCAAAGTTATAAGAGTTTACATTTTACTTGCCTTAATATCTTAAAGCGGGCGTGGCAAAAATTATAAGTATTTTATTTAATTTCTTATAACTTTGTAAGTTGAGCACCAATTTTTATAAATTTGGCATCAATTAAAAGCTAAGAATCCGGACTTTCATATTCCTATATTACTTGCCACGTCCACTCTTTTTCTTCTTCTTATTTTTCTTCGAAATGTGCAAAGTTGGACTCCCAAGTTATGTACCGCTATATAACAGAGTAGAGACAGAGAAAGTGCTCAACGATTTCAGGCTCCCCCATAGCCCTATACTCTCTGCAGGAAAAATTATGCCTAAGTTCCATGAACTGTTTCTCGTCCTCAGATATGGAAACTTCATTTTGTGGGCTATTTTTCTTGCCCATCATGCTAATATATCCATAATGGATAATGGAAGTCCCATCACTCATGTATAAAATTAACACACTTAACATGAGTGATGTGAGAAGCTAGGCCGTAATCGTGACTGAAGGGTTGTAATGGCCAATTATGTATATATGTAATGTATGTATGTATGTGTTATCTTCAGCAATGACTACAGCGTTGTGATGCATAGGCCTGACTGCATCTGTAAGACCTAAGGCTTCTTTGAATTCCTTTATAAGCCTGGCAGTTATTGGTAAATTTTCCGCTGTTGGCGATTACGATCAGTCCATAAATGTAGCAACGCTTGAATCATTACTTAACTGTTTTTAACCGCTTTTATCCGTTCTTAGGGGTTCATTTCCGTTAAGAGGAAACATATGTTTAACATCTGTTATACTTTTATCCTCGCTAGACCTGCAGTTTTGAAACCTCTACGTGGATAACCCTTTATTATTACTATCTTTAACTAAAAACTCATTTATTTTATGTCACATCACGTTGCATTGTAATTGATAATCCCTCCCCAAAAGTGAATTCCTTATGACGCCTTCCGTTTTGACGGCCATAATTTTCTAGGCGCTATCGTTTAAATCGGCCGTGATCAATCATTTACGCCGATAATCGAAACTTAAGTGCTCCACCTTTTTGTGATTTCAAAAATAATGAAACAAATTTGTTGTTTTTGTTTCATTTTGCTTGTGTTCTTTAACGCAGTTTTAATAGCAAAAAATCTGTCAAAATATCTTGTCCGAGTTAAATTTTATTTGCAATTCGATTTTGATTTTGATTTTTTTCATTTTCATTTTCATTTTCTGTTTCTTTTTCAAAGTTTTACGTATTTTCTATGCAAACGTCTGTCAGTCCGCATTTTTTTTTTAATTTTTTCGCTTTTCAAATACAATTTATTTTAATCGTGTTTAAATGTGCGCGTTGTAATGGAAATTGTTGCCCAGTCATTAAGTGATAAAAAATTGGATTTTTTTCTCACTTTTTTTAAAAAAAAAAGGAAAATTGTTTTGATTCGTTGCAATATGTTGTTGTTATTTGGGTGTGCTATTTTTGTTGTTGTTGTTGTTGTTGCAGTGTGCTGTTGTTCTTGTTATTGAATTAAATTTTTTAATTCCAATTTATTATGAAATATTTTTCATCTTGTGTTACATTTTGATTGGATTTGGTTTGGGATTAAAAAACACTCGAGTGCTTAGAGACTGAAAAACATTTGTTAGCCTTTGGCTTACACTGATTGAGGTTATGGCAGCAGGCTGGATTGTTTATTAGTTTGCTTGACAGGAGTCATGTTTTATTTCGAGGGACATTTAATAAATCGTTTCTAATTTTTTTAAACATTTTTACAACAAAAGAATTATGAAACTGAACTTAATCAATAGTATACAAGCATTTTAAAAAGAAATTTAATAGGAGGCCTATTTAGTTTGTAAGTGATTTTTTATTACTAGATTGGTTTGGTAGTGGTTTGGCCACAGTTAAAACTCCAGGTCAGCCATCTCCAACAAAAGGAAATATGAAAAAAAATATTTCTCCCGGAGACTTCATCTCAGCAGTCTTCTGGCAAAAACTCTGAAAAATGCCATGAAAAAATTTCTCAAAAAAATGTGTTTTTCGGAGTCGACTTTAAACTGCAGGTCCTGCCTATCATGTATAAAATTAACACTCACAACTTACAGTCACAGAAAAAATTATACATACACCTGCTAATTGTTTTATTTGTTTCCAATAATTTCTGGATTATATTTTCTTTATATTCGATTTTGTCTTCAAACATTCTCTATTGTAACTGCCTTAAGCAACGCTATGACACCTTTTTCAATTTGATAAAAATCACCTCTGCATGTAGACTTTTTCTTTGACTGTAAGTGGTGTGAGAAGCTAAGTCGTAATCCTAACTGAAGAGTTGTAATGACTAATTATGTATGTATGTATGTATGTATGTATGTATGTATGTATGTATGTATGTATGTATGTATGTATGTATGTATGTATGTATGTATGTATGTATGTATGTATGTATGTATGTATGTATGTATGTATGTATGTATGTATGTATGTATGTATGTATGCATGTATGTATGTATGTATGTATGTATGTATGTATGTATGTATGTATGTATGTATGTATGTATGTATGTATGTATGTATGTATGTATGTATGTATGTATGTATGTATGTATGTATGTATGTATGTATGTATGTATGTATGTATGTATGTATGTATGTATGTATGTATGTATGTATGTATGTATGTATGTATGTATGTATGTATGTATGTATGTATGTATGTATGTATGTATGTATGTATGTATGTATGTATGTATGTATGTATGTATGTATGTATGTATGTATGTATGTATGTATGTATGTATGTATGTATGTATGTATGTATGTATGTATGTATGTATGTATGTATGTATGTATGTATGTATGTATGTATGTATGTATGTACGTACGTATATATTAGCATGATTAGCCTACAGAATGAAGTTTCCACGTCTGAGGACGATTACCAGTTTATGTAACTTAGGCATCACTTTTTCTGCAGACAGTATAGGCATATGAGAGAGCCTAAAATCGTTGAGCACGTTCTCTGTCTCTGCTCTGTTATACAGCGCTACATAACTTGGGAGTATAGGGACAGAATTTCTTCAATAGTCGTCGTGATTAGAATTCACTAGAATTACGCTCTTGGAGAGATTCATCACAGGCATTGATTGACAGCTAAAATAATCTTCTATTTCTTCTCCGCTTCATTCTTTTCAATTTTTTTACCCTCTATCAACTTTTTTTTATAGCTTTTCCGGTCTGTTATGATTTCACTACCTAATCACTCTACAGGTCTATCAATTGTATAAGGGCTTAAGGCTTAGTGTCGACGGATCGTATTGGTTTGGACAATTTTGTGGTACAATTTTGATTTTCTAAAGATTAGTTTCTTATTAAGTCATACGGCTTATATAAAGTGATCATGCCATTATACTCAAGAGCACGTTTATTTCCTTTACTTTACCTAACGCTTAATTTTTTTTGTTTTTTTTTAGTGTAAATCTTTAAAATTACAAAAATATATCCAAACATTTATTTTCTTTGTTTAAATCAGCTCCTTTCCATATAATTTCAATGGGAAATTGCTTATATTTTGGGTATCCTTAAACTAAGTGCCATTTTCTTGTCACTCACTCCCGACCAATAAAATAACAAATAAAGCTTATGATGTTGTCTCTTAAAAAACTGTCCCTTAATATTTTATTATTTGCTTTATTTTTGTGTTACTTTTACTTTATTTTGGCTCTATTAAATTTTGTACATCATCATGCAAAAGAGAAGAAAAAAAAATTAATTTTACATGAGAATGTCAAAAAAACCAAAAAAAAAACGAAACAAACTGAATATGCCAGTTGTGTTGTATTCTGCTTATTGAACACACTATTTGCAAATACAAAAAAAAATATACCACACTCACATGCATACATACATAATTCTATAAACAAACACTTCCTTCCATACTCACTCACGCACTACTCACAGAAACGTTTGTAGTTGTGTAGACAAATATAAAGAATTTTGTCATGAATATAAAAATTGTTTGTATTTGTGCGTGTCACTTAAGCGTATTAACGTTGTATCCTGTTAAACGCACACACACACACACACTAGAAAAAAGATAGAAGAAAATGTACACGAACGTACAAATATTTACAACAGTTACCCTCATCTACACACACACTACCTCATACACTCATACCAAATGTATACAAAAAAAAAAAGAAAATATTGTTGACGATACTAATGCCAACAACAGTAACAAAAAAAAAGGAAAAAAGTAAGAAACGAAACAAATGTGTATTTGTGAGTGTGAGTATGTATGTGTGTGTGTGTCAATAAACAAACATTCCAAAATGAATCAATGGGGTGAACGGTTGAACAAAAACCATATGAATGGCAAATAAATGTTTGCATGCCTATGTATGTGTGCGTATGTGTATGCAAAACTGACAATGCAAAGCAAAAAATATGCAAATAACGACAACACCAATAACAACTCCTTAATTGTTGTTGTTGCTAATATGAACAACAATAATAGCAAGAAGAAGAATTTATCACAAGAAATTTTTTGCAAATTCTCTCATCAGTTCATAGAAACTGTCTTTGTTTGTTCCTGTCTCTCTCTCTCTCTCTCTCTCTCTGTCACTATTGCTGTGTTTGCTTGTTATTTAAGAGATACACTGTGTTGAATAAACAACACCACAACAACAACAACATTAAAACCAAGTCATCTGTATAAATAAACAAAAAAGACGATAGAAATCCCAGCAAAACATTTTGGAAAAATGACAAGGAAAACTGGAAAACGACAAAAAAACATGAATAATCGATTAGTATGACAAGTAATTCGATAACAGATTTCAAAGGCACGCTACTTTTGGTATAACAATAGAACAGATATGTATGTCAACAAACAAAATTGCCGAATTAAAGAGCAGCCAGCCAGAGATAATTCAAAAGCTACAAATGCATTCTGAAAAGTGAACTGTTTGGTGACGTTTATGAATCGCGGGCACTACTGATCCTTACTGCTTTAAGAACAATGAAAATCACATTTTTACAGAAAATAGAGCAAAATACTGTGCTATGATTACTAACTTTCATTTGGTTGAAATGCTAAAAATGGGCTTCATTGGCAGGTGGTTTGAACAATACAATGTTACATGCTACACGCTACGCAATGTCATGGTCCTATTGACAGGCTAGTTTGGTACAGTTACAGTATTTGGTCCATTAGACCTCAGTAGATTTCTTTTTTTTAGAATATAGGTAAAGGGGACAAACTAGTCACAATTCCAGTGTTACAAGACTACATTACAGCTGCCATTGGCTAGCAAGGGGTCCGAAATGTTGGCAAAAGTATGTAGAAATTGATACTCACGGGCAGATGACCTCTATATATTATCGCGCTTTATATTTAACGTCCCAACTAAAAAATTTGCAAAATCCAAACACTTTAAGAAATCACGCGTTATTCTATGAAGAATGTTAGTTTAGGTCTCTACAAAATGTATGAGGAAAAGTTCTAATAAATGCTGACAAAGTCTGTAGCTAAACTAAAGACGATCTGTGTTTGCTCAAGGCAACTTTGATGAAAGAATTTATCTTGAACTCAACAGAGCTTGATATCTTCGTTGATAAGCTGACTTATACAGATACCATCAGTCATAGCCTCATGAAGCCTGTCTTACCAAAATGTTATTAAGGCTCTGCTATTCATATACGGCTATTCACACTGCTTTGTTGATTGCTTTATTAAACTTTTCCAATGTCTTTCAGTTTTTGTTGGACAATACTGGCCGATGGTTGTTTGCCGTCGGGTCCGCCATCTAACGTTTTTTTTTTATTCAACTAGTGCTTATTTCGTGAATGGTAACATCTAGCTCATGTCTGATTTGACAGATAATTAGTTTTATCTTTCCGCTGAACGAATACGGTTGTGTATACGCTTGAACAACGCTGGGAAATATTGCGACATTACTTTGAAAATCATGGTAATGTTGCAGAATGTGTGCGAAAATTGCGTACGGATTTTGGAAGAAGAGAAGCACCGTCAGCTTCGTATGTTCGTTATCTTGTGAAAAAAGTGAAAGAAACTGGCATCCTCATCGATAAACCCAAGCGTGAAAAGCCAAAAACAGTGCGTACACCCGAGAATATTGCTGCTGTGGCAGAAAGTGTGCGTGAAGCGCCATCAACATCAATTCACCGTCGTTCTCAACATTTGAACATTTCAGAGACATCATTGAGACGAATTTTGCATAAAGACCTTGGTATGACGCCAAACAAAGTCCAATTGGTTCAGGAGTTGAAGCCAATTGACCATCCAATGCGTTTTCGCTTCGCTAAGTGGGCCTGCGATCGACATACAGAAGATGCCGATTTTGGCAAAAAAAAAACAATCTTTTCAGATGAAGCTCATTTTGATCTTGGCGGGTATGTAAACAAGCAAAATTGTCGCATTTGGGGTACAGAAAACCCGCACGCATACATTGAAAAGCCGACGCACCCAAAACGAGTCACTGTTTGGTGCGGATTTTGGTCCAGAAGCATAATTGGGCCATTTTTCTTCGAATATGAGCAAGGAGTGGCCGTTACAGTCAATGGCGATCGTTATCGGGCCATGTTGAACGAATTTTTGTTCACAAAAATTCAAGAGGAGGATATTGGCAACATTTGGTTTCAACAGGACGGCGCTACGTGCCACACAGCCGAAGCTACACTTGTTGTTTTGCGCACTGTTTTTGAAGATCTCATTATCAGTCGCAAAGCTTATGTCGTTTGGCTACCTCAGAGCTGCGATTTGACACCGTTGGACTAGTATTTGTGGGGTGCCGTCAAAGATAAGTGTTACGCCGACAAGCCAGAGACAATTGACGCTTTAATGGACAATATTCGTGAAGCCATTGGTGAAATACAGCTGCACACAATCGATAATGTGCTTAAAAATTGGACCGATTGTGTAGGCTACTGCATGGCCAGCCGATGCAGCCAGTTGAATGAAATTATTTTCCATTATTAACCGGAAGGATTGTACTTTCAAATAAAAAAAAGAAATTTAAGAAAATATTCAGTAGTTTTTTTTTAAAGCATTTTCAAAAAAAAAGTTATTTGGCGGACCCTTTGTAATCATTATATTTTAATATTATTATATTTAATACGTTACAACCATCTTTAATTTCTTCTAAGGACTTTCGGAATTTCAGAAATTGCTATAGTCTAGTTCGGTTCAAATCCCAGGCCAGACATCTCCAACAAACTGAAACAAGAAAAATCTTTTTTCGGTGACTTCCTCTCAGCAGATTTCTGGCAAAAACTCTGGAAAGTAAATAGAAAATTGCCATGAAAAGTTTCTCAAAAAATCTAACGTTTGCAGTCGCCTTTAAACTGTAGGTCCTGACAATCATGTATAAAATTTAACACTCGCAAACATAAGTGGTGTGAGAAACTAGGTCGTAATATTGATTGAAGGGTTATAATTAACAATTATGTATGCTTGTACTTTCCTATTTCTATGGCAATAACTCCGTCGAAACAATCATGCGAGTACAACAAGTGTAGTGTACACGTACTCTCTTACCTACTACAGTCGTTTCTGATTTAATTTTCTTACATTTTGGAAATTCTTGGATTTTTATTTGGTTATATAACAAGCAGTCTAAGACAACGAATTGATTACATTTGTAGTTTATTATGAAAGGAAAAAAAAACTGTGAAAAGAATTCAAAAGTAAAAGCAACTTAACTGCACTTGACTTGCAAGTCGTAAGTATTTGACAATGAAATGTATTCCACAGCTTAAGCAAAAAAAAAAAAAAAAAAAAAAGAAAAAAAGAAGCAGCAGAATAGAAAGATGACACAGTCAAAATAAGCCAACAGAAACGAAAAAAAAGGAAAGAAAAAATCTTGAGTTTGATAAATAGTTGCAAGAGAATGTGATTTTTGTGAGATAAAAAGTGGCAACAGTAGAGCAAACGAGTAAAATCAAAATTTTACGAAGTACACGTCATCATCATCCCTGTACGTTTATTCTTAACCTGTAAGTAGCTTCAGCATTTTTCTTTTGTCATACAAAGTTTTTCTTTTTACTCTTTTACTGCTTTGCATGCCACTGTGCTCACCCTTGAAATACTACAGTAAAGAAGAGAAAGCAAAAAACATTTTGCATTTTATTTCCCTAAATTGTCGAAGGAAACATCTTTTGACAGAAATTGTTCAAGTGCTACACGTCTTTCTGTTAAACAAAGGAAATGTTACTGCATAGTGGTGATGTCAATAAAGTGGAGACAGATAGTCACTGCGGCAAACAGATATGAGAGCGACAAACCACAAACTATTCTTGCCACAGATTTGCATACTCACACATGTTCACTCACTCATGCAACAACTCCTACTTACAGTTGTACAACTGCATTAGGGAAGTACTTCCTCCATTGGGTGACATTATGATCGATTGTCAATGATGATGAAGTTAAATGTCACACTCATGTTGTCGCCCTAATGGTCTATTGTGGTATCTCATGTACCATATGCGTGTAAAATTACTTCTGATGCATTTACATTTGTATTTGCATATGAGTGTTAGTGTGCGCGTGTGTGTGTGGGTATATGAATGTACATGAAAGTGAAGTGCGATAAATCTTCACCCACATGCTGGCAACTCATTCGTATTGACAGGAGAGGTATTGATGTATTCGCAAGAGTGTGTTAAAGTGTTTGGGTGTCAATATTGCACAATCAATTGTAATGCATCCAATGAAAGACTTTTACAGTGGAGGGCAAAACAAATGGTTTTTCTTTTTTATTTATTTTTTTTACTGATAAGATGTAAGTAAACATTTGATTTAAATTGAAGCGAAATAATGTGTAGAGGATAAGGATAAAAATAAATCTTGGAACCTTATTAACATGATAAGGACAAAACTTAGTCTACATAGTCATGTAATTAACAACTAAGGTATAAACCCGAGCTAGGATGAGACATAAGAGATGCTAGTTTTAAGCTTGACTTAGATTCTCATATAGATTCTTTGTATTAGTCACACATGTTATGAAAACTGCATTAAATTCAGGGAACTAGAACAACAATCCTCAGTCTTTGGAAGGTTTTGACGTACGTGAGCACCTACATACATACATAACATACTTAATTGGGCATTACAACCCTCCCGTCAGGATTACAACCTAGCTTCTCACATAACACTTATGTTGTGTGTGTTAATTTTATACATGAGTGGCGGGCAGCTACAGTTTAAAGTCGACTCCGAACGACAGATTTTTGAGAAACTTTTCATAGCAATTTTATTTTAACACTCAGAGTTCTTGCCAGAAATCTGCTGAGAGGAAGTCGCCGAGAGAAATATTTTTTCATTTGTTCGTTTTGTTGGAAAATGTCTGACCTGGGGCATATGCGTGCTGTGTGGCAATTTTATTTATTCTCTGCGTTTTTGCCAGAGGTGTCTGAGCCGCAGAAATATTTTTTCATATTTTCATTTTAATGGCTGACCTGGGGTTTGAATCGTGGCCTTACGTCTAATAAGCCAACACAGTACTTACTGGACTACGGTGACTTCAACGATAGTATAGTGGTCAGTATCCCCGCCTGTCACGTGAGCACTTATCATGGCTAATAAGATGTTATTTTCAGTCACTGCGCACTACAGTACAGTTCAGACACGGGTGTAAGTGAACACAGGTCATATGGAGTAACATTGTGGAATGCGTTACATAACATAGATACATACATACATACATACATACATAATTGGTAATTCAGTCAGGATTACGACCTAGTTTCTCACTCTACTTATGTTGTGTGTGTTAATTTTATACATGAACGGCGGGACCTACAGTTTAAAGTCGACTCCGAACGACAGATTTTTGAGAAACTTTTCATGGCAATTTTTTTTTAACACTCAGAGTTTTTGCCAGAAATCAGCTGAGAGGAAGTCGCCGCAGAAATACTTTTTGTATTTTATTTTGATGTCTGGCCTGGGGCTCGAACCCTGGCTTTTCGTCTAATAAGCCAACACACTACCTACTAGACCACGGCGTTATACGATAACATATTGAGGCTTACACTTCCGGATGTTGCGTCGATCCCGTTGGCGGTTGTAGATAGCGACTTGATTCATTCAGGAACCCAAATGCAACAATATTACAGCGTGTATACCGTGATGGCTGCATGTGAATGGATGTGAACCTCCTGCATTTCAAGAACTTATCTATGCATAGAGAACGTGGTGTATTCTGTTCTCTTTTTTTTTTGTAGGATTATATATTAATGAGTGGTCCCGAGTGAAAAATTTCGAAAGCTCACCACCAAGGGAAGCTGTGGCGATCATTTGAACGGTGTTGTATTCTGCACATAATGACTTGAATAGGTCTTCCCAAACGAATAACTCTGTTTTAGTGAAATTTCAAGATAGAAAGAACGTTATTAAAGACTCGTTATGTAAAGAGATTAGTTTGAAACTAAATTTTATGCCAAAGCTTTTAAAGACTATCCATGCAACGTTAACGTTCAAAATAAAATCCAAAGATTTTACTAAAACTTCTGGGGAAACCCGTATTTTATAAAGATCGTCTGCTTCTGAAAAAATTGCTTTTAACCAAAAAATTCCTTTTTCTTTCTCTTTTCAGGTTTGTGCCACACTTTATTGCAAGCTTTTCTACTAATATCAAGCACTATCAATATATGTTGCAAGAAATCCCTTTCAAATGTGTTTTTTGTGTTACTAATTGCCTGAACTAACCATCATCAGTGGGGTAAGTTTGGTTTCCGTTTCCATATCATTTTTGTTCTTATCACACCGTCCAAAAGGGTTCTTTACTGTGGCGGTTATGTGTTAATTGCACGATGCTCATGAGATACATTCAAAAGAATTTTGTTTGTGGAATTGTTTTTGTTGTTACAAGTGTTTCTCAATCAATTTCAAGTTGAAAGAACTTTCAACACACTTTTCACAAGAACGTACGAAAATAATGCAAAAATAATTCCACCTCCTGCAACAATTCATGCACTTGACATGTGTAAAGCAAATGCAAATTTTCTACTTGAAACACGGATTGTTCTGTGCGAAAATGTGGAAAATGTTGAAAATGTTGAAAATGTTTTACACGAAATTGATTTCCATCAATTGCAATACAATTCATGAAATTTATGTTATAATGCCATGACATGACATGACATGACATGCTGATGTCAATGTTGTGTGTTATGGTAAAGCAGATGATATGAAATGAATATTTTTTTTGACATGATCGGGAAATTGAATTCACAAATTAAAAGAAATGTTTAAAGATTGTATCTGTTAACGTATAAATACGAAAACAAAAAAACAATTCAAATGACATGCAAGGAGCGAATATTTTCAAGAATTTTTTTTTGTTAAGACATTGTGAGTGGCAGTGTTTCTATTTGAATGTTTTTCATATTTCGTTTTGTTTGAGATATCTGAAGCGGGTGCTAAACCACGAGCTTTCGTTTAAACGTTCACTCTAAAAAAAAAGAAAGAATATGAGTTTAACAGCTAACTTCACATATAAAGGGTGTTTTTTATAGAGGTATAGAACTTTAAGTTGCAATAAAACAACGATGGATTATTCGATTGACATGAATTTTATTTATCCGAAAGATAATCTTGTGGCATTACATTTTAAATATGATTTCTGGCATATGACCGCCACGGCTGGCGCGGATGTAGTCCAAGCTGGACGTCCAATTTTCGATGACTTTTTCCAACATTTGTGGCCGTATATCGGCAATAATACGGCGAATGTTGTCTTCCAAATGGTCAAGCGTTTGTGGCTTTACCGCATAGACCAATGTCTTTACATAGCCCCACAGAAAGTAGTCTAGTGGTGTTAAATCACAAGATCTTGGAGGCCAGTTCACAGGTCCAAAACGTGAAATTAGGCGGTCACCAAACGTGTCTTTCAATAAATCTATTGTGGCACGAGCTGTGTGACATGTTGCGCCGTCTTGTTGAAAGCACATCTCCTGGACATCATAGTTATTCAATTCAGGAATGAAAAAGTTAGTAATCATGGCTCTATACCGATCACCATTGACTGTAACGCTCTGGCCACCATCGTTTTTGAAAAACTACGGACCAATGATTCCACCAGCCCATAAAGCGCACCAAACAGTCAGTTTTTCTGGATGTAGCGGTGTTTCCACATACACTTGAGGATTACCTTCACTCCAAATGCGGCAGTTTTGTTTGTTGACGTAGCCATTCAACCAGAAGTGCGCTTCATCGCTAAACAAAATTCGCTTATGAAAATCGGGAACAACGGTAATCTCGTTTTGGGCCCATTCGACGAATCTACGCCTTACTTGATGATCGTTTGGCTTCAATTCTTGCACGAGTTGGATTTTGTAAGCACGCAAACCAAGATCCTTCCGCAAAATCTTCCATAAAGTGGATGGGCACAGATCCAATTCCTGTGCTCGATGGCGGATGGACTCATTCGGGTCTTCCTCAATGCTACGCTCTACAGCAGCAATAGCTTCTTCTGTACGCACCGTACAGCGTCTCTGAGGATGCGAGTTATCAATAAGAGTAAACGTGGTGCGAAAACGTTCCATGGTTAATCGAATTAACTGGTCTGATGGACGATTTTGTCGACGATAAAATGGACGTAGTGCGCGATACGTTTTCTGCACAGAACGATTATTTTCGAAATAAAATTGCAGTATTTGCAAGCGTTGTCCAGGCGTGAGTCTATTAATGATGAATTGCCAAACCAAACTGAGAATAAATCACTTGACAGCTGTTAAATCGGTCGCCATCTTGAAAAGTAATGCCAACTTAAAGTTTTATACCTCTACACCCTTTATAAAGGTCGCATGATAAGGAGGTCGTCTTGTCTAAAATCTTGCACGATACCAAAAAATTCGGAGAGATTCATTCCTATTTTGAAGTAAGTGCAGGAATTGCTGAACATCAATCTGCACAACCCTTATTAGCTTTGCAAAAACACGATTCCTTATGGGGCTATCGAAGGCTGCCTTAAAGTCGACAAAAAGTTATTTTTTCAAAAGTCTTCCAGGATTAATGACTTAATGTGTAGACCGGGTTAATGGTAGACAAAACAGGTCTGAACTTGCAGGTCTGATATGGAGTAATCAGAGTTTTAAAGAGTAATTTCAATTGTTCACACAATATGCCCCCAACTCTGGTCAGATACAAATCAGTAACCAATTGAGAGGGAAACAAGAAGACGCAAGCGGGGATGTCAAGCATTTAGATGACATTACAAAGAAATCCATAGAGCCATGGAACCCCCAGGGAAGCAGGCGCATCGGACGACCACCACACACCAGGAAACGCCAAATCACAACCGAACTATACAAACTACATCTACAGTGGAACGAAGTCAAACACCGCGCTGATGATCGTGCTCATTGGAATTAACTTGTATGCTCCCTAGAGCAGTAAAAGGAACATATGCCTGTAAGAACTTGAATGCGATAGGGAGTAGGCTTATATTCTTGATGTTAACACATATCACTAGGACTTCCTGTTTCAGAACAGAATAGGACAGAAGATCTAAAATTACAATCTACTTTGTAAACAAACTGGTGCCTGCCTCCTACCAGCTAATTACTTCTGGTCTGAAACCATAGAAATTCAACGGGCAGGCCCTTAGGGGCTTCAGCTTGTTGTTGTTTATAAGTCCCATTATTCCGGCATAAACCCCTTAATGGCTAGGCAGCGGAATTTCCACGCCGTCATTATTGATTGGATTTTGTCCATCATCTTCTCTAAAGGCAGAATTAGTGTTATTTCCGCCTCGAAGCAGAATAGAAAAGTGTTTTGTCCACGACCTCAGCACCCCTTGAGAAACAGTAATCATATTTCCGTGTTAATCCTTGCAGGAGTAAAGCAGTCTTCTGTGTTGGTGCGCCAATCACAGAAAAATAAAAATTAATGGACCACAATCTAACTTACACTCGTAGTGGGCAGTAAAAAAAAATCAGAGAGGAGATTAAGACATAAAAGCCAATAAAAAAATTTCCTTTTTTTTTTGTGTGTAACACTGCAGTGCATTATTAATGTGAAACGAAACAAGTTATTAAAGATTCTAATAACAGTCCGTTAGTAGGAGAGATTTTCATTAATTTTTAGCTCCATTAATATGAGAGAGAAAAAGGTTTCAATTTTAAATTTTAATTACAGTTCTTAAGAACACTTTTAACTTGTCGTTTATGGCTTAACAATGGCATTCGGTTTAATGACGTTAATCCAAGCCAAATAGGCGTGTTATTGCTACTAAAAAATATATATAAAGGGTCCGTCAAATAATTTTTTTTTTGAAAATGCTTTAAAAAAAAACTACTGAATATTTTCTCAAATTTCTTTTTTTTATTTGAAAGTACAATCCTTCCGGTTAATAATGGAAAATAATTTCATTCAAATGGCTGCCTCGGGTGGCCATGCAGTAGCCTACATGATCGGTCCAATTTTTAAACACATCATCGATTGTGTGCCGCTGTATTTCACCAATGGCTTCATGAATATTGTCCTTTAAAGCGTCAATTGTCTCTGGCTTGTCGGCGTAACACTTATCTTTGACGGCACCTCACAAATAATAGTTGAACGGTATCAAATTGCAGCTCTGAGGTAGCCAAACGATATCAGCTCTGTGGCTGATAATGCAATCTTCAAAAACAGGGCACAAAATATCGAGTGTAGCTACGCCTGTGTGGCACGTAGCGCCGTCCTGTTGTAACCAAATGTTGCCAATATCCTCCTCTTAAATTTTTGTGAACAAAAATTCATTCAACATGGCCCGATAACGATCGCCATTGACTGTAACGGCCACTCCTCGCTCATTTTCGAAGAAAAATTGCCCAATTATGCCTCTGGAGCAAAATCAGCACCAAACAGTGACTCGTTTTGGGTGCGCCGGCGTTTCAATATATGCGTGCGGATTTTCTGTGCCCCAAATGCGACAATTTTGCTTGTTTACATGCCCGCCAAGATCAAAATGAGCTTCATCTGAAAAGATGATTTTTTTGCCCAACATCGGCATCTTCTGGTGTAGGCTACTGCATGGCCAGCCGAGGCAGCCATTTGAATGAAATTATTTTCCATTATTAACCGGAAGGATTGTACTTTCAAATAAAAAAAAAAGAAATTTGAGAAAATATTCAGTAGTTTTTTTTAAAGCATTTTCAAAAAAAAAAATTATTTGGCGGACCCTTTAGAAAAGTAGCTCAACAGACAAGTCAATAACTTTTCTTTTCTTTTGGTTTTTTTTCTGTGAAGCACAATTATTAACTGAAAAACCCGACGTAATAATGGAAAATAATCAACAGAAATAATTCCAAATTGAGTGAAAGACGTAAAGACAAAAGATGGTAAAAAATAATTGAATTATTTGCACAGACTTTTAGACGCTTTATTTCCAAGAAGTTCATAACAACTTACGCTCGACTAGGCCCGCCTACTTGCCAATTAACGTTTTGCCTTCTTCAGTTTCTAATTTAAATTTTTTTTCTTAATTTGATTTTTTCAACATCATTTTACAATTAAAAAGACAAAAAAAAACAGAGATTTTATTGTTGTTGTTATTTTTTAATCATTAAAGCGACACAATTAAATGGAAAAGATTTAAAAAAAAATAAAAAAAATGTATTCCCGTCATAAGAAAACATTATTTTTCAATTACGACTACCTTCAGTGCTATTGCTGCTGCCGTTTTCGTTTTGGATTTTGAAAACAATTAAAATTGAATGTCTTGTTAATTTGTTTGATTATGATTTCAATAAGATTTCTTTTCTTTCCTTTCCTTTCCTTTCCTTTCCTTCTATTCATTAGACAATGAAATCAAAAGCAAATACGCTAATTTACCAAGAGCTGCTCTCTTACAGTAGCAGCTCTACTGACAAGCATAATAGCAGGCTTGATACTTATCAAACACTTGCTGAAAATTCATTAAAGTAAAGTTTAACTGTTTCCTTAATCACAACAGTCCTAGACGTACATACAGGGACTTGGCTTCGTATTTTGTGTATTACAGGATATCTCTGAAGAAATTTTACAGCATGATCATGCTTAAAGGATTTGCGAGGCATGTGAAGTAAGTCAGCGATAGCGCGACTCTTGAAAATTGAATTTCTTTGTCTCTTTTGATATACTGGGACTCTGACTCCGAGTTTTACGGAACATATGTATGGAATTTCAATAAGATATCCTTTGTGGAAGTCGCCTTAGTCCAGACATGAGGTCACGGTTCAAATCCCAGGTCAGACATCTCCAACCGAAACGAAATATGAGAAAATCTTTCGTTAGCGCCTTTCTCTCAGCAGATTTCTCACAAAAACTCGGAAAGTAAATAAAAATTGAAATGAAAAGTTTCTCAAAAAAATAAAATCTGTCTTTCGTAGTTCCCGGCACTCATGTATAAAATTAACACCCACAACATAAGTGGTGTGAGAAGCAAGATTGTAATTCTGACTGAAGGATTACTCAGCCTGCCTTGAAGGCTCTATATCTGCTCGAGAATGGTTGGTAGTCTACAGAAAGGTCCTGTTAAGGCTCTTGAAAAGGCATTAGGTGGTATTGTGTTGAGTTTCGGGGTATTTTCTTAAATTCTTTATTCTCAGTTATGCGTTCACTAATGGAACAATTTTTTCTCATATATGGATTGGTGCTTCGGTGTTGGCAATATCATCAAAATTTTTTATTCGTATACAAGGCCCATTGCTGCCATTGCGCATCCGATATGTTTAATTTTCCATGAGTCTGATGCATAAATCGGGCTGAATTTGACCGATGATTTGGTTTATGTTGGCCTTGAGGACTACTGTTTGTGGCTTATTGGCATAAGAGAAAGTCTAACGGGGTCATGTTCTCAATGGCTAGTTCACATCACCTCTATTATGCCTTTAAATTGCTGGTGCAGAATATCCAATGTGGCATAAACTGTCGTTGGTGTCCATATTATCCAATTCAGGTCATAGGAGGTCGGTTTTCATCGGCAGTATCATCTTGGCTAACGTCGTTCCCAAAGAAATATATACCCACGACGCCACCACCCAATAATTCACACCAAACACTGATTTTTTCGGGGCTCATTGAACGCTCTTGGGTCTTCGGTCCTAGTTTGACAATTTTGTTTATTCACGTACCTATTCTTTCAGAAATGGGCTTCACGCAAATGCCTATGATCTCTTATCTTAGTCCATGATTATTTGACAGAACAGAGTGAATAAATGGCCACTAATTTCACAAAGAGATTTTGTTTCAACAATTTGATCGTTCTTGGAGTTGCCGTAGTCTACTTAGGCTTATTAGACGTGAGGTTTGGGTTCAAACCCCAGGACAGTTCTCAAAACGAAATATAAGAAAATATTTCTGTGGCAGTAGCTTCAACCTCAGCCCAGACATCTCGAATAAAACAAAATATGAACAAATATTTCATAGGTGACTTCCTCGCAGCAGCGTTCTGGCAAAAACTCTGGGAGTAAAATAAAATTGCCATGAAAAGCTTCTCAAAAATCTATCGTTCGGAGTCGACCTTAAACTGTAGGTTCCGCCACTCATGTGTAAAAATACATCATAAGTGGAAAGCTATGTCGTAATCCTGACTGAAGGGTTGTAATATGCAATTATGTGTGTATGTATGAATGAGATCCTCAGGCTTACAATTCTGGCGACGTACCATTTCCTCAACAGATTAACTACCCAAACATTTCTGCTTACATATCTGCAGATAAGAATATCACAATGATATCCACTGTGTCTTCTGCTTCTTTAAATAATCCAGATAAACTAGATATATCCCTGTATCATATATTGAAGCTGTGCTTAATGGGATGTGCCACGTTAAAACTCCGATAATTAAACTCAACTTAATCTTACTCATGCTTAAGATTAGTATCCCAATAGTAGGATTGAGTTTTTGCCATCCGATAGCCATCCGCACTCATGATTAGTGAGTGAATCGAATAAGCGCGCTTAGTCTCCTTCTACACTTCTAGATCAAATGCGATCTAAAAGTATGTACCCTCAATGGCTTAAGTACTCTCTGATTATTCACATATTTTTGTGGCTTTAACAACCCCCCAGATTTCCATTTGAAGAACATTACATTCCGTTGGAAGACTATAGGATTGTCTGTCCCTGATTTGGACCCGAAAGAGAAAATAGCCCGGTTGAAGCTATACACTGTTCACTATCAGGTATTATTACACTGGGAGTACCACAGAGGTAAAGTCACTGTACTCCAGTCGGTAGTGTGTTGGCTTATTAGACGTGAGGCCAGGGTTCAAACACCAGATCAGACATCTCCAACCCAAACGAAATACGAAAAAATATTGCTCTCTGCAGACTTCTAGCAAAAGCTCTAAGTATTGAAATAAAATTGTCGCCGTAGTCCAATAGGTAGTGTGTTGGCTTATTAGACGTAAAGTCAGGGTTCGAGCCCCAGACCAGACATCGAGACAAAAAGTATTTCCTCGGCGACTTTCTCTCGGCAGATATCTGGCAAAAACTCTGAGAGTAAATAAAAATGCCATGAAAAATTTCTCAAAAATTTTTCCTTCGTAGTCGACTTTAAAACTGTAGGTCCCACCACTCATGTAAATGGTCCGCCAAATACCTTTTTTTTTTGAAAATGCTTTAAAAAAAACCACTGAATATTTTCTCAAATTTCATTTCTTATTTGAAAGTACAATCCTTCCGGTTAATAATGGAAAATAATTTCAATCAAATGGCTGCCTCGGCTGGCAGTAGCTTACACGATCGGTCCAATTTTTAAGCACATTATCGATTGTGTGCAGCTGTATTTCACCAATGGCTTCACGAATATTGTCCTTTAAAAAGTCAATTGTCTCTGGCTTGTCGGCGTAACACTTATCTTTGACGGCACCCCACAAATAATAGTCCAACGGTGTCAAATCGCAGCTCCGAGGTGGCCAAACGACGTCAACTCTGCGGCTGATAATGCGATCTTCAAAAACAGGGCGCAAAACATCGAGTGTAACTTCGGTTATGTGGCACTTAGCGCCGTCCTCTAAAATTTTTGTGAACTAAAATTCGTTCAACATCGCCCGATAACGATCGCCATTGACTGTAACGGCCACACCTTGCTCATTTTCGAAGAAAAATGGCTCAATTATGCCTCTGGACCAAAATCCGCACCAAACAGTGACTCGTTTTGGGTGCGTCGGCTTTTCAATGTATGCGTGCGGGTTTTCTGTGCCCCAAATGCGAAAATTTTGCTTGTTTACATAACCGCCAAGATCAGAATGAGCTTCATCTGAAAAGATGATTTTTTTTTTGGCAAAATCGATATCTTCCGTAAGTCGATCGCAGGCCCACTTATCGAAGCGAAAACGCATTAGATGGTCAATTATCTTCAACTCCTGAACCAACTGGACTTTGTATGGCGACATACCAAGGTCTTTATGCAAAATTCGTCTCAATGATGTCTCAGAAATGTTCAATTGTTGAGAACGACGGTGAATTGATGTTGATGGCGCTTCACGCACACCTTCTGCCACAGCAGCAATATTCTCTGGGTGTACGCACAGTTTTTGGCTTTTCACGCTTTGGTTTATCGATGAAGATGCCAGCTTCTTTCACTATTTTCACAAGATAACGAACATACGGTGCTTCTCTTCTTCCAAAATCCGCATTACCATGATTTTCAAAGTAATTTCGCAATATTTCCCAGCGTTGTCCAAGCGTATACACAACCATATTCGTTCAGCGGAAGGATAAAACTAATTATCTGTCAAATCAGACATGAGCTAAGTGTTACCATTCACGAAATAAGCACTAGTTGGAAAAAAAAACGTTAGATGGCGGACCTGATACAAAGGGTTGTAATGATCAATTATATATTTACATAGGTGGTGTGAGAAGCTAGGTCGTAATTTTGACTAAAGTGTTGTAATGACCAATATGGTCGTTCTGAACTGAAGAAGGTTGCAAATCCCTGTATAATTTTGCTATCAATTTAGGAGTTGCTAGAGGTATTGCTTGCCATTTTAAAGCAGCTTTTACTGTCAAATTCAAATTTATTTCAATAAATGTGTGTGTGTGTGGTAGAAACATCTGCTCATTTATGAAATAATTTCTTGTTGTTGTTGTTGTTGTTATTTTAATTGTCTATAATAGACGATTTAACAATAAACACTTGCCAATAATTGTATTGAAAAAGATGAAGAAGAAATTATTTTTGAAATAAATTCTGTTTTTAAAAATAAACACGGGTGGACTTGATAGTTTAATGGTTTAAAAATTTTATTTTTATTTTCATACGATTAATAAATACAGATTCATGTTTTATTTGTTTGCTTTAAACTACTAATTGTTTATAAAAAAATAAAAGAAGGAATGCAATTAATGAGACGATCATTCTCTGTGTGTCAATTACAATAAAATTAACCAGTAATTAACCGCAATTGTTTGTATGGCAATTAATTAACAACTTGGCTATAATAAACGACAGCAACAGGGCAACAACAGTAGCAGCAACAACAACAATTAATCTTTTACATGTTTAACTGTCGTAAATTTTGTTGTAATAAATTTGAATAATTTGTTTTTATTGTTTTTGTTTTTTATCTTTTTTTTTAATATTCAGTTCATGTTTTCTTTTGGACTTGATAAGCCGAGTTTTATTACAATATTCTCGTACGTATTATGCGATACAACACAGTATATTAACGTATATTTTTTTGTATTTTGTACTTTTTATGTACATGTTCAAGTGTATTGTTTTGTTGTACAGTGTACAATATATGAAAATGAATGAAAATAAAAACGAAAATGAATGAATGTAATATTTTTTAGATGGACATCTGTGGGGTTGTTAAAGCTACAATTTATGTGAATAATCAGACAGTATTTAAGCCATTGAGGGGACATACTTTTAGATCCTATTTGGTCTAGAAGTGTAGAAGAAGCTAAGCGCGCTTAGTCAATTCACTCACTAATCATGAATGCGTATGTCAATCGGATGGCCAAAACTCAATCCTACTATTGGGATACTAATCTTAAGCATGAGTAAGATTAAGTTGAGTGTTATTACAGGAGTATTAATGTGGCACATCCCATTAAGCATAGCTTTAATAGATGATACAGGGGCGTCTCTTGCTTCTCTGGGTAATGTAAAGAAGCAGAAGACACAGTGGATCATTGTGATATTCTTATCTGCAGATATGTAAGCAGAAATAGTAGGGTAGTTAATCTGTAGGGTAAATGATACGCAGCATTGTAAGCCTGAGTATCTCATACATACATATATATGTATGTATATAATTGGTGATTACAATCCTTCAGCCGGGATTACAACCTAGCTTCTCATAACACTTATAGTGTGTGTGTTAATTTTATACGCGAGTGGCGGGAGCTACGGTTTAAAGTCGACTGCGAACGTTAGATTTTTGAGAAACTTTTCTTGGCAATTTTCCATTTACTCTCTGAGTTTTTGAATAATTGAATATCGTACCTTAAGCATTCATGATATTTCGAATTTTTGGTTTTAATTTCTTGGAGAAAATAGTCGGCATACAGCAGCAATTAAGTAATTTTACAGAGAGAAACTTAAAAAATTTAAAAGTCATGCCATTTAACTCAGGTGTGTGTTGTTTGCGGTGTTTAAGTCGATATATTGTTAAACGATCAACCAACAATTTTCTGAGGCATTAATAAATGAATAAATTAATGAATTGTTGCACGGTTGAATTGTTGGATAAATAAACAGCAACAACAACAACAGCAACAATAACAACAACAAATCAAATCAATTTTTTTGCCATCGTTTAACATGCAAAACAATTTGAAAACAACAAACGTGCCGCTCACTGAACCAATCAACCGGCCAAATAACCAAGCAAGCAAGCACCCAACCAACCAGTCAGTCAGTCGTCCAATTCACTTGTCGTTCAATTTCTTCTTTTTATTTGGCGTTCCTTTTTTGTTTTTTTTTTTTGGTTTTTTTTGGGTTTAAAATCATTTTGTATTGCCTGTTCTGCCACGCTCTCTGTTCATTTTGATTTCATTTCATTTTGTTGTGCGGTTTTTCTGTATTGTGTGGTGGCATAAAGTGCTGTTTGCGCTGCTTGTCTGTCATCTGTGGTGGCACGATGTTTCGGGGGCATGTGCCGCTTATTCATGTTCATTATCCGCTATTTTGGTATTTGGCGGTTGGCTTAAACGACTGCTAAATGTGTGAATGTATGAGAGAGCCTGCATGAAAATTGTTTAACAAACTAATTTATTAAAATTGGTTGCCGATTTGAAAGCCAAAGCAAATGAATGACTGAATAAATGACTGAATGAATGACTGAATGAATAAACGAATCCGACGAAAGTGTACCTGAGTTGAATATAAAAGAAAATTGATACCAAAATAAACTCTGTATGTGAGAGCAATATTTTTAAGGTAAATGACTTGATAAAAGCTTATAAATCCACATATAAAGACAGGTAAGGCGTTCAGAGTCAGCCATATGGGCAATGGGATGTCCTTTAGTGGAATTTATTTATAATCAGTACTCTCTGTGGGTTTTAAGTTTTGTGTTGAGAATTTGTTAAATTACTTTGGCATGGTGGATGATTATGTTGCGTTAGTAGAATGCAAAGGTCTGGTGAACTAGGAGACCTTTAGGCTCATTATTATAATGCAATAACATCTACAGTCCCTAAAGTCTTACGTTGACTGAGGCTGACTTTCAAAATATATCAATACAAAGTTTGTATGCAGTTCTACTACGGTATATGAACTATGTAGATATGCAAAGTAACCAAACAATGCTGCCAACTATAAATCCGATGCCTGATTGCTTTCTGACTGCGTTAAAAATACACATTGAGAACGTTTTGAAATAGAATACATGGTATATATTTTGTACAGCGGCTTTATGAAACACTATACATAAAGCGTGTTTTTTATAGAGGTATAGAACTTTAAGTTGCAATAAAACAACGATGGATTATTCGATTGACATGATTTTTTTTATCCGAAAGATAATCTTGTGGCATTACATTTTAAATATGATTTCTGGCATATGACCGCCACGGCTGGTGCGGATGTAGTCCAATCTGGACGTCCAATTTTCGATGACTTTTTCCAACATTTGTGGCCGTATATCGGCAATAATACGGCGAATGTTGTCTTCCAAATAGTCAAGCGTTTGTGGCTTTACCGCATAGACCAATGACTTTACATAGCCCCACAGAAAGTAGTCTAGCGGTGTAAAATCACAAGATCTTGGAGGCCAATTCACAGGTCCAAAACGTGAAATTAGGCGGTCACCAAACGTGTCTTTCAATAAATCTATTGTGGCACGAGCTGTGTGACATGTTGTGCCGTCTTGTTGAAACCACATCTCCTGGACATCATGGTTATTCAATTCAGGAATGAAAAAGTTAGTAATCATGGCTGTATACCGATCACCATTGACTGTAACGTTCTGGCCACCATCGTTTTTGAAAAAGTACGGACCAATGATTCCACCAGCCCATAAAGCGCACCAAACAGTCAGTTTTTCTGGATGTAACGGTGTTTCCACATACACTTGAGGATTACCTTCACTCCAAATGCGGCAGTTTTGTTTGTTGACGTAGCCATTCAACCAGAAGTGCGCTTCATCGCTAAACAAAATTCGCTTATGAAAATCGGGAACAACGGTAATCTCGTTTTGGGCCCATTCGACGAATCTACGCCTTACTTGATGATCGTTTGGCTTCAATTCTTGCACGAGTTGGATTTTGTAAGCACGCAAACCAAGATCCTTCCGCAAAATCTTCCATAAAGTGGATGGACACAGATCCAATTCCTGTGCTCGATGGCGAATGGACTCATTCTTCCTCAATGTCTTCCTCAATGCTACGCTCCACAGCAGCAATAGCTTCTTCTGTACGCACCGTACAGCGTCTCTGGGGATGCGAGTTATCAATAAGAGTAAACGTGGTGCGAAAACATTCCATGGTTAATCGAATTAACTGGTCTGATGGACGATTTTGTCGACGATAAAATGGACGTAGTGCGCGATACGTTTTCCCCACAGAACCATTATTTTCGAAATAAAATTGCACTATTTGCAAGCGTTGTTCAGACGTGAGTCTATTCATGATGAATTGCCAAACCAAACTGAGAATAAATCTCTTGACAGCTGTTAAATCGGTCGCCATCTTGAAAAGTAATGCCAACTTAAAGTTCTATACCTCTATAAAAAACACCCTTTACTTTATTCAAACACAAAGCAACTAACATTTTGGAAGTCAGTCAGCCTGTCTTCATTGCCCTATATTTGGGTTTTTTTCGCTCCAATGCTACTGCTAATTGATGCATAATCTATCTTACATGCAGAGAATATACCAGAGCACTAAACGCTTATTTAAACCCAAGATCAATATGTTTAGCCGGTCGAAAATGGTTTCCAACACTAGATATCAACTTAAAACCTATGGTGAGGAAAGTCTGCAGTGTTGCAGCCTTTATTGCGAGTCGATTTATACTTTGTGTTCGAAATCGCTGTAGTTTCGTAAGTAATGTGTTGGCTTATTAAACGCGTGCGCAAGGTTCAAACCCCAGCTACTAGATCTTGAACAAAACAAAATATAAAAACAGAATATGAAAACATGAAGTCGCCGTAGTGTAGTAGGTAGTGTGTTGGCTTATTAGACATAAGGCCACGCTTCAAACCCAGGGTCAGACATCAAAACGAAATAAAAAAAAATATTTCTTCGGAGACTTCCTCTCAGCAGATTTCTGGCAAAAACTCTGAGTGTTAAAATAAAATTGCCATGAATTGTTTCATAAAAATCAGGCGTTCGGAATCGACTTTAAACTGTAGGTCCCGCCACTCATGTATAAAAATTTACACACACAACATAAGTGGTGTGAGAAGCTAGGCCGTAATCCAGACTGAAGGGTTGGAATGGCCTATTATGTATGTATGTATGAAAACAGATTTCTTTTAGCGACTTTTTCCCAGTCATGAAAAGATTCTTTTCAAATCTGTCATTTCGAATGGAGTTTAAACCGCCACTCATGGATAAAACTAACACGCACAACATGGGTGGTGTAAGAAGCTAGGTTTAAATCATATCTAATAACCTTAGTGTTGTGTACTTTACATGCCTGTGTAAAGCCTGCAGCCCAAATCTATGATAGGAGCCCCTATCATTATGGTTCTCATGAGGAAATTCTACGGCATTTCTATCTCCATCTTCTTACTTGGGTTTCTAACTCCTTTACCTTGCCGTGTTGTAAGGTCATTTATTTAATTTGTTTAGATTAGTAGGGGATTGTTAGTGCAGCAAGCTCTTAACTATTACGGTGGCCGTCTCTTGTAAGCTATGATCTTAATTGAAGGATCTTTAATGGTGGAAATTTATTTAAAACTGAATATGCCTACGGCAGTGTAGGGCTTAATTTATTTTGTATTGAAAAGAAAGCATTAAGCTGAGTATTAAAATTTATTTCATGATTTTCATAATTGACTGTCAAGACAAGAAAGAAATGAGACGAAGAAAAAAAAAGAAAACAAATACACGTGTACACGCTTGAACAACGCTGGGAAATATTGCGACATTACTTTGAAAATCATGGTAATGTTGCAGAATGTGTGCGAAAATTGCTTACGGATTTTGGAAGAAGAGAAGCACCGTCAGCTTCGTATGTTCGTTATCTTGTGAAAAAAGTGAAAGAAACTGGCATCCTCATCGATAAACCGAAGCGTGAAAAGCCAATAACAGTGAGTACACCCGAGAATATTGCTGCTGTGGCAGAAAGTGTGCGTGAAGCGCCATCGGCATCAATTCACCGTCGTTCTCAACAATTGAACATTTCGGAGACATCATTGAGACGAATTTTGCATAAAGACCTTGGTATGACGCCATACAAAGTCCAATTTGTTCAGGAGTTGAAGCCAATGGACCATCTAATGAGTTTTCGCTTCGCTAAGTGGGCCTGCGATCGACTTACAGAAGATGCCGATTTTAGCAAAAAAAAATCATCTTTTCAGATGAAGCTCATTTTGATCTTGGCGGGTATGTAAACAAGCAAAATTGTAGCATGGGGGGCACAGAAAACCCGCACGCATACATTGAAAAGCCGACGCACCCAAAACGAGTCATTGTTTGGTGCGGATTTTGGTCCAGAGGCATAATTGGGCCATTTTTCTTCGAAAATGAGCAAGGAGTGGCCGTTACAGTCAATGGCGATCGTTATCGGGCCATGTTGAACGAATTTTTGTTCACAAAAATTGAAGAGGAGGATATTGGCAACATTTGGTTACAACAGAACGGCGCTACGTGCCACACAGCCGAAGCTACACTTGATGTTTTGCGCCCAGCCGCAGAGCTGATGTCGTTTGGCCACCTCGGAGCTGCGATTTGGCACCGTTGGACTATTACTTGTGGGGTGCCGTCAAAGATAAGTGTTACGCCGACAAGCCAGAGACAATTGACGCTTTAAAGGACAATATTCGTGAAGCCATTGGTGAAAAACAGCTTCACACAATCGATAATGTGCTTAAAAATTGGACCGATCGTGTAGGTTACTGCATGGCCAGCCGAGGCAGCCATTTGAATGAAATTATTTTCCATTATTAACCGGAAGGATTGTACTTTCAAATAAAAAAAATAAATTTGAGAAAATATTCAGTAGTTTTTCTTTTTAAACCATTTTCAAAAAAAAAGTTATTTGGCGGACCCTTTATCATTTAATCTGCATTCAATTTGTCACTCTGCATTCATCTGTCCTCTGTCATATTAAAATTGTTTTTTTTTAATGAATTTCTCGTTTTCTTTTCATTACATTTTATTGTTTATCCTGTAACCATTTAGTGAACCTGTCGTATAAACGATCAATTTGCTGCTGTTGCCGGTGCTTATCATGTTCGCCAAATAATTGCCTTAATGTGCCTGTCAAAATTGATGGTTTTTTTTGAAAAATATTTTCGTTCCTTTTTTTCTTCCTTACGTTGTGTTTTTGTTTTTGTTTTTATTTGTATATTTTGATTTTGATTTTAATTTATAATTTTTCCTTTTTGATAATATTTCCACTCTGCCAAAAGCTGTCACTACAGCTTTTCATCTTTTTGTTGTTGTTTTTTGTTTATGTCGCATGAAACGATAAACGATGTTGGCGCCAATTGATGCATCATAAATTGCTTTTATTCATTTAGTCTATCGCTCACACATTCACGCACCCCCTCACTCATTCACTCGCTCACTCCATCATTCAGTCATTTCATCATACGTTTTATTCATGCTGAAAAATGTTTAACAAATAAACAAATAAGGAGCAATAACAACAACAGCCAACAATAACAACAGCCAACACAGTAAACAAAGGAGAAGGTAATGCCGCAGAAAAAAATAATCACACAATGTATGTTGTTATCAACCTAGGCACAGTGGTACAGAGTTAGCAAATATATGAAATAAATTTTTTTTGTAATTTTATTCTTTGCTTCAGTTCTATTAGGCAAATTTTACCTGCTAAGCAGCTGATTAGTCTACTGTTAGATATCCTGGAATAATAGGGTTGCCAGGGATCGGAATGTTATGTGTCTAGAAGTCTATAGCATGCTATAGACAGTGATAGAACAGGTTTGCTGCTGGGCTTATATAAGGCCAGTCTGAGGTTAGTTGTTGGTTTTTTTTACAGGACATTGCGAGTTTAGAACGCTGATAAGGATCTGGAACAGATCCCACCCGGGCTTTTGCTGGGTATGTTGCCACGATGAGAAGTTGGAAACTATCGAACAACTCCTCTTTAACTGTCCAGCCCTTAGTAGGTTGAGGACCATGGGCAGAGGCTTTTTCGAAGGTTTGGACTCTTTGTCGAGAGCCAACATTAAGGCTCTCCATAGATTCAAAAATATGTTGAGCTGGTTGAGAAATACTAGGGCTCCAAGGTTGTAACCGCTCTCTCTTGTGTGTTTGTGGTCCATCTGTTTTTCCTCCATGTCTCTATCCTCCCTTTCCTACCTCTTCTCCATTTACAATTTTCTTATCTCCTTTGCTCTTTCTCTCTACTCAAGGACGTACTACAGTGGATCATTTTGATCTCTAGGCACTGTACTTGTCTCAAATACAAGTACACGTCCTCAAACCTAACCAAACCAATCACCCCACCATAAAACTCCTACCAACTCAGGGGATCGCATTACATTGGATCGAGGACTGCGGATGAGAGGAAAGAGGGAATAGTGTTCATGGACGTTAGATTTCAATACGTTTATATTGTCAGTAAAAGAAAAAAAACTTAAGCAGGATAAATACGAATAAAAAGCATATTTTCACTGTAATGCATTGTGAGGTCCACGAATCAATTGTACACAGACGTCTATGCTCTAGGAGAAAAACGAGTTCTACGTAAATATATAAAAATATGTGTAATTTTAGAGGATAAATCTCTTTATTTCGCTGGAGCACAATCCGTTGTATTGACGATAGGGCGGTGCCCCCATTTTTCTAGTTGGTAGGGTGCTAAACATCAAATGCCGAGGCTGTGGGTTCACTTCCCACCAGAAATCCTGTCTGTTTTATGATTGACGGATTGTTGATTTCATATGATTAACCGTAATAGAAAAAGTAAGTGAGAATTATTACAGAGCAATCCTCGACGAAGGTATAAAAAAAAAAAAATTTTTTTAAATAAAATTTGTCGCACACTATTCCTCTTTCCTTTCTCCTACAACTATCTTTCTGTTATTCCAACACAATGCACTGCATGAGTACGAGTTCATCTTCTGAGTGTTGGACGTAAATAGTGTTTGATACCCTACACTTAAGAAAAATTTTCAAAAAAAATTGTCAGAATAATTGCCTGAAAAATTCTGAAAAAAATTGTCAGAAAAATGGAAAGACAAATTTTAAGAAAAGAAAAATGGAAAGAAACATTTTAAGAAAAATTGTCAGAAAAATTGTCTGATAAATTGTCAGGCAAATTGTAAAAAAAAAATTGTCAGAAAAATGGAAAGAAAAATTTTAAGAAAAATTGTCAAAAAAATTTTCTGATAAATTGTCAGAAAAATTGTCAATCAGAATAATTGCCTGAAAAATACTGAAAAAATTTTTTCAGAAAAATTGCCAGAAAAGTTGTCTGAAAAATGGAAAGAAAAATTGTCTTCAGGATATTAGGCTTCCATGATAATTTACAATAGAGAAATAGCTCCAGGAAGTGCCAGCCATCGCTGTGTTCAAGATTCGCTCATTATAACCGCAAAAGGTCCCCTTCCTTTTCCTGTATTTGCACTTAACCTGCAATCAAACGCCTACTCGCTAACCACTTTAAAAATTTACATCTCGGGACTAATAACAAAGTTAATCGATTTCGTTCTGCTTAATTGCTGCCAAATTGGAATCTTAATTACGCCATAATGGCTAAATAAGTTCATTTTCACATTTCCTCTTAGTTGCTCCACTGTGCCAATCATAACTACTGCTGTCGTTATAGCTACAGCTGCTTTTGTCATATCTTTTGTTTATTTTTTGTTGGTTTGTTTTTCTTATTTTTTGTTTTTCCACTCACTTGTTGGTTTTTACTTGACAAAATGTGTAAAAAGCCATGTGTTTTTAACATTGTTTTTAATTTGTCATTGCTTTTCGTGCCCGCAATATAAATAAAATTAAAAACATTTTAAACGCATTTTAATTAACATTTAGTGACAAATTAGTAAGAGTCAGTACAAGAGCACCATCACCGTTACCACCAATGTCACCATTGCTAGCATTGCCATAAAAAATTTATGGAAGAAGAAAAAAAAAAAAGAAAGAAAAAGAATTTCAAAGAGAATAATTTTTTTTCAATAAAAATTTTACTGGCTTTGAAAGGAATTCAGAAAAAAGAAGAAAAAAAATCGAATGCCAACAATAAAAAAAACACGATAATAATTCATAAACAAATAAATGGAAAATGTTTTAAAAGCAGATTTTTTTCTGTACATTCTGTACAATATGTGCTCCAGATTATTAAAGAATCCACAAATGAAATAAAAAAAGTAATAAAAACGAGAGGGGCTGGTTATAAAGCAATCTCATGGCTTTTATTGGAACAAGTGGTTGTCTGTTGATTTCCTTTTGTTTTTTGAAATCTGACAGCAATAAAATGTATTCAATTGAAAATTATTGAATACGAACAGTAGTAGGTCTGTTCGCTGATACAAAGTTCAGTTCAAAAATTATATTCAAAATTTTGTCTTTAAAGAAGAAATATTTGGTTTATAAGTCCCTTATAATGGATTAAAAATATTCCCCGAAATAGAGCACTTTGTCACCACATAAGTTAAATATTATTTTGTGTTCTCTATGGCTCCTTAAGAGAACTTAGTCTCATTCATTTTTTGTTCGGTTTTCATTCATATTTTTTTCGTTAATTTGTTTCAGTTTAAACAAGTTTTGCGTCCTAAGTCCTATCTATCACTCGTTAAGCTCTGTTACCTTGGGTAGACGCTGCCGAAAATAGTATTGTTAAAAAGAACTTTGTGTTTAGTTTTAATTTAAAATCCTTTATTATTCGCACAATTCTGTGTGGCACTGTTCACAATTTGATGCAAACGATAACAATTGCTTTGTTTGTTATTCCTCTGTTTACACCCTTTGCATAAACAATAACAGACAGATCTTTGTAACGGCGATCTTCAAACCACGATTGCTCTCTTTAAACATACCGCATCTTCACACAAGACTGACTGAACTTCACTAACTCACTCGCCTGCTTTGCCATGCCTTTTATATGGCAGAGTAAACGGTCAAATGAATGTTGTTGAATGTTCTCTATAAATGTAAACATCGTTGTTTCCTTATTATTGTTTTTGTATTTTGTTTACATTTATTTTTGTGGTGTTTGTTGGTACATTTTTGTTTACTTATTTATTTTTTTTATGCTGGTGTTTGTTGTTATAATACGCAGTGCGATAATTTGCAAGAAGTCAAGTAGGGTAGTCAAGTAGGTAGTGTGTTGGCTTATTAGATGTAAAGCCAGGGTTCGAGCGCCAGGCCAGACATCAAAACAAAATACAAAAAGTATTTCTTCGGCGACTTCCTCTCAGCAGATTTCTGGCAAAAAAAACTCGGAGTGTTAAAAAAAAATTGCCATGAAAAGTTTCTCAAAATTCTGTCGTTCGGAGTCGACTTTAAAACTGTAGGTCTCACCACTCATGTATAAAATTAATGCACACAACATAAGTGATGTGAGAAACTAGATCGTAATAATGACTGAACGGTTGTAATGTATGTTAAGGCTCATCACAATAGTAAAACATGCGGTAATCGACCTACAAAGGTTGATTATCGGTCTCAAATAAATTTCACTTTTTTCTTGATGAAAACTTCGATTGTTTTCCCTTGTGAAGGTATTCAATGTGGATTATGCACTATGCTATGCTATGATTTTACTGTGTGGTAAACTATCTTAAGTTTACATGGAACCGATTTGCCTCAAAACACTCACTGTTTTGACTGTTGTGTGGTCTGTCTGGTAAATTGCTGTGGAATAACGTTTCTAGCTTAGTTAAGCAATGCCGTAAAGACTGGCCTAAATTGCTGTCGAGTAAAGTCAAAAAGGATTGCAGTAATGTCTTATGATTTGTGCTCGATTATAACTAAACGCGGCTGATATATTATACGTAGCTTTCTTACGCGTTTCTTACACAAGACACGAAGCTTAATGAGTACAAAAAATAATTTTTTTTAATTTTGTTTTATAATCACGTAATCAGCGACTGTCGAACTGCAATTTCAAATGGGATAGATGGTTTGAATTTTCTCAGGAAGCAACTGACAGATGTCAGATGTCAACTGAAAGATGTCAGTTAACACGTGTGCTGTTGTTAAGCGGCGTGAATTTGAAAAACTCACGTCTTCAGAGTTAAACGTGAATCTAAGAAACTAGACGTCACTTCTTTATTTTTGATGTGCATTTTAGACTTACAATTGTGATGAATATACTTAATGAACAGACCTTTTATAGATGTTTCTTTATAAAGTTTTCTTTTTTTTTATTGTCATGACAAACTTTCTTGTGAGTTTCTTTCATTTGATTTCCTTCGTTTGTTTGTGATTTATTTACCAGAAATAAAACAGAAATTTCTAAATGAGCACTTTTTATAGACTCTTGGAAATTTAAATAGAAATTTTGTATGAAAACTTATGAAGTGACTACACAAAGTTAAGAACAGAATGGCTAAAATAAAAAACGAAAAAGGCGTCAGGATTTTTATTTCTTTGTATGTTAATGAACACTCCATAAGGCATTAAAAAGCCGCCTCTCATTAGAAAACAAAAAATTGCTGTGTTTTTAGTTTATTTCTTAAACTTCAAAATTCTTCAAATGTTTTCTACTTCCTCCAACACTTCAGGCATTCTAATCCTGTCACGTTAATTGCATTGGCCTGGCCCGGTTAAAAGCATTTTAAAATACAAAAACGGAAATATCTTGTTGGTGGATGTCATTTTAATGTACAATTTAATGATAATTTATAATGACGTTTCGGTTTTTTTTTTGTTTATTTTATATGTTGTTGTTGTTGTTGTTGTAGCTATTCATGGCGCTTATAGCTGGCGGCACTCACATATTGAATTAATCGCCAGAAAAACAGACAACGAAAACGAAAGAAGCACATCCGCACACTCAACTCGCACTCTGCCAAATTTTAAATGATGGCCCATTAATCTAAATGAATGCAAGAATGTGAGATGGCGCTTCTGCTTCTGTTTCTGTTTCTTTCGAATATTTTCTAAACGTTTTTCTTTTGCTTCTTCAATTTCAAATATTTTCTTTTCTACTTAAAGTGGGATTTTTTTTATTTATTTTTTTAAATTTTAGCCGATAATTGCTGTCTGCAATCGAAATAATATCGAGAAAAATTTACTTCGAATCTATTTCTGTAAGGGTATTAGGTTAGGTTAGGTTAGAGCACGTGTACTTGTCAATAAAGACAATAAAGCGAACCTAACCTAGCGAGGGCATCCGCCGTCTCATTGCCCAGTATTCCGTTATGACCCGGAACCCAGCACAGACGGATACGGTCTAGTCCAAATGTCCTCAACGACTCCTTGCACCCTCGAACGAGCCGTGATTTGCACCAGACCGACTCAATGGCCCTAAGGGCAGCCTGACTGTCAACGAAGATCATGTAAGATTTTGAATCCGAAGCTGGGCCACCAGCTATGGCCTCAATAGCCTTGAAGATTACGAAAATCTCCGCCTGAAAAACGCTGCAGTCATCATTCAACCTGAAGTGGAGTTCAAGACCGAGTTCCCTACAGAAACCCCAGCACCTGTACATCCACCTAACTTAGACCCATCTGTTAAGATGGGTATACCTCTTTGCCCCTGGAGTACCCCCCCCCTTCCATTGTGCCCTTTCCGGTATAAGTATCCTTAAACCAGGTAGGAACATAGCCTCAGACCCAATATAATCGGTGGCTTTTTCCGAAAGTCCGTACCTCCCGTCAGGAAAGACGACATTCAGAACTCTGGAGTGACCTATTGAGCGCTGTTTCCAGCAGCCCAATTCCCTCAGACGTATGGCACTACGCGCTGCACACCGCTTGACATATAAATCAAGCGGAGTCAAGCAGGGCATAGTGTCAAGAGCAGCCTGAGGGCAACTCTTCCGCACTCCAGTGATACTCAAGGAGGCAATCCGCTGAACCTTATCTAAGTTTTTCCGTTGAAAACTCTTATCCAATGCACTCCACCAAACAACGCAGCCATAAGTAATAACCGGTCTAACAATCGCCAGATATATCCAGCGAAAGTCCCTAGGCGGAAGACCCCAGCTCTTACCTATGGAGTTCCTACACTTGTAGAAAGCATTCAGTCCCTTCTTCATTCTTTCCTCGGTGTTTCGTTTCCAGTTCAGCTTGCTATCCAGGACAACACCCAAGTACTTGACCTCAGAAGGCAACGGAAGTTCCTTACCAGCTAACCTCGGCCACCTGAAGGTTTCAATTTTGTACCTACGCGAGAACAAAACGAGGTCTGTCTTATTCCCATTTATACCCAGACCACAGTTCGTAGCCCAAGAGGATATAATTCCAAGAGCAGACTCCATCAGTTCCCCCAGCGTCGGCAAAAATTTTCCACCCACCAGAATAGCCACATCATCGGCATATGCCACAACCCTAAAGCCCCTACTTTTCAGAAGCCTCAGACCAACATTAGCAACCAAGAAGGGTATTAGTTTGATTGGAATATTGAGGATTTTAAGAAAGATTCTAGCATGGGAATGCTACTCAGGAATTATGCATTGGATGTATAGCATGATAATCACGCCTACAGTGACAGATGGTTCAACTCTCTAGGCAGTTAGAAGAAATCGGCAAACAGCTCAAATGGAATTGGTACAGAGACTAGCTTGAGTTGGCATAACAGAGAACCTGTCCAACAGCGGCATTGGAAACTCTGTTGGACTTAAGTTCGTTGCACATGACAGTGAAAATCAAAACTTTGTTATCTACGTTTAGGTTGTTAGGGGAAGACAAATAGAATATGAAAGTCAGGGGATTTCGTATCCTAAGCAATCGGTTGGCTGACAGCTCTCTTCTCAGAACCCCTTTACTCTATGATTTTGGAAAGTGCTTTGCAACGAGATTTAATAACAAAAATAAATGGATTAGCCTGGCAGCTGCACACTCTTTAAAAAAAATGGGAGTTTATTCGGGCATACAGATCGATCAAGAAACGATCTTGAAATAGGGGCAGGATTTTTCAGCTCCAGAACGCAATATTTCAAGCCCAAGATGAAACTTGTAGGTTTCTTTCAAGTAGAAGACGATGTGCTTAATTTAAATTGGATGGGAAATTGTTGCCATAGTCTAGTTGGTAGTGTCACGGGACATTAGATGTGAGGTCGAGGTTTAAACCCCAGTCCAGGCGTCTAGAACCAGAACGAAATGTAAAAAAATGTTTCTCTCTGTGACTTCCTCTCAGCAGTCTAGTGTCGGAAACTCTAAAAGTGAATGAAATTGTCCTGAAAAGTTTCGCAAATATCTGTTGGTCAAAGGCGACTTTAAACTGTAGGTTCCGCCACTCATGTATAAAAATTAACACACACAACATGGGTGGTGTGAGAAATTAGGTCGTAAGCCTGACTGAAAGGTTGTAATGACCAATTAGGTAAGTGTGTAGGAGGTACAAAAGTCAGCACACATTGTTAATTGTCCTTTAAGTCAAATGCTCTAAGAAAATTTACTTTCCGTATCGTTCAAGGTTTTCAACTTTAAGTAGGTTGTTCCAAAATGACGCGAGGCCACTCTTCAAACCCCAGGCCAGACATCAAGACGAATATGAAAAAATATTTCTTCGCTGACTTCGTCTCAGCAGATTTCTGACAAAAATTCTGACAGAAAAAAGAATTCGCGTGAAAAGTTTCTCAAAAATCTGTCGTTCGGAGTCGACTTAAAGCTGTAGTCCCCTGCACTCATGTATAAAATTAACACACACAACATGGGCGGTGTGAGAAACTAGGTCGTAATCATGACTGAAGGGTTGTAATGACCATGTTGGCAATTTTTTTTGCTCTCAGAGTTCTTGCCAGAAATCTGATGTCTGACTTGGGGTTTTAACCGTGGCCTTTCGTCTAATAAGTCAACACACTAGCCAATAGACTACGGCGACTTCATTTAAGCCAAATATGCTAAGAAAATTGGCCTTCAGTGTCGTAAAAGGTTTCCTTTTTGAGTGACTAAAAGTAGGTTATTCCAAAGGGTAGGGGGCAGTTCAAAACAATCTGCAGGCGCAATATAAAAACTAAAAATTAATAAATTTTCTGTATGCAAATAACGTAAGCGTAGAGAAAAAAAATGCAAAAGAGAACCTAAAAAATTAATTTTAATTTGAGTGACAGAAAAAAAAATTTGTTTCTCAGAAAAACCGTTGAGTGGTTAGCAAATGAGTGTTTTTGCTGTCTGTGTTCGTAGCATTTTTCTGTCTGTCTTTTCTTTTTCGTTTTCGTTGCTTCGAGCTGAACTTTTAACCAGCTGCCTAAGTGAGGTTATAAGGTTGAATATGGGTTTTTAAAATTTACCAAGAATTTCTTAAAAAATTGTCTGGAATGTTTTTTGAAAAAAGAAACACTCACACACCGGCAGACTAATGTACTTGTTGGAATAGTTTTTCATTCACACTTTAAGTGTGTTTTTCACGTTTTTCACTATTTCACTTTAAACTTTTGACAGGGAAAAGTTCAGAAAAGTTCAGAAAAGTTAGCAAAAGTTTTGTTTTTTTGTTGGCAATTTGAAATATTTGCCTGGTTGTGGTATTTTTTGGTGTTAGAACGTCTTGAGCTGCAAATAAAAATTAAAATTTATCAGGTGCGGTTAGAAAAGTGTCATAATATGTAAAGAGTTTAATTTGTGGCAATGTCTGCAATGGTGTCAGGCTTTTATAGCTACAGTCAGAGAAAAAAGTCTACATACTCCGCTATTTGTAGACTTTTTTCTGGTGATTTTTATCAAATTGAAAACGGTGTTATGGCGTGGTTGTTTAAGGCAGTTACAATTAAGAATGTTTGAAGACAAAAACGGAAGTCGCCGTAGTCTAGTAGGTAGTGCGTTGATTTATTATACGTATGGTCAGGGTTCAAACTCCAGGTCAGACATCAAAACGAATATTTCATAAAATATTCTTTGGCAACTTCCTCTCAGCAGATTTCTGGCAAAAAACTCTGAGTGTTAAAATAAAATTGCCATGAGAAGTTTCTCAAAAATCGACTTTAAACTCTAGGTCCCACCACTCATGTCTAAAATTAAACACACACAACATAAGTGATGTGAGAAGCTAGGTCGTAATGCTGTCTGAAGGATTTTAATGACCAATTATGTATGTAGATATGTATGAAGACAAAAATGATTATAAAACAAATATAACCTAGAAATTATTGAAAAAAAAACAAAGCATACAACGTTGTATGTAGACTTTTTTCTGTGACTGTATATATGCTAAAGGCTGATAAAGGAAATTCACAATGTATATTACATGGGGTTTTTAATTTTTAGCTAAGTGATGACAAATTCTTATATTTGGCATTACTTTTGTGCCACCTTATACAAGGAAATTAAAATTACGAAAATTTTTATTAAAAAAAAATGTTTAATACGAGTGATTGATTGCCTTAATTTGAGCGATGCCTTGAATATAATTTTCCAATTCATAAATATTTTATTAAAATATGTTGTACAGTTTGTGTTTCCTTTCAATCAAATTTGCTTCCTTCTTATGCAATTTTTTCATTTAATTTTAATATGCCTTCCCTTACTCCCTCACTTCTTCGCCGCGCTGGTAATTATTTCTGTTGATTGAAATATTTGCTTCATTTGATTAATCTGTGACAGTGCCAAAAGGAAATTTAGATTTCCGTAGGCTTTGAAGTCGTTTCTGTTCGTGTTTTCTTAATTAATCATTTTCACACCTGATTTCATAAGAAAATTAATGGTTTTTACTTTAATTATTACTTTAGGCGTATAAAAGAAGAAAATTCCTTGAGTTTTTTCTTCACATTTCACATTTTGATTGTGAAAGACAGTTTAGAAATGGAAAATACCTTCTTGCCAATGGATGTTACTTTGATGCGACTAAGGCTTTACAGCTACAATTTCAGTCCCCCTATCCTGTTGCCCTGAACTTCTGAGAAGAAATCCTGGCTCGTACGGGATAAACACTTACATATTGACTACTCAAATGCTTTACTTTAAGACTCCATTAGGTATTCAGGATATTTGTTTTCCTCGTCACAGAATCTACAGCTGGGTTTGAAATGATCCCGAATCTTAACAAATGTTCTTTAAGTCTACAATATACGGTAAGAAGACTGGCTACTATTATTAGGCTACTCTTGGATAGTATTGCTACAATTAGCCTGCAAAACTTTTGATTGCTTCAAGCCCTTTTGGCTTGATAAGATTCTTCGCCTCTCCCTATCTACCTTCCTCTGAATATATGTTTTCCAAATTCTCTTCCCAACCCACAGAAAGATTTTGACGTCATTAGCAGTAAAAACGGTCCTCTTCTGTTAAGATCGTCTGCTTGCTCATTGTCCTGAATTCCCACATGACTTGGGATTCAGAAAAGAGTGACCTTATTTCTCCTGCCTATCAGGGGAAATTATTAAAATCTAATTGCTTGAACGGCGTCGAAATTGTATGACAGATAGCATAATGTTCAGTTCGCTGTACTTCCTGTTAAACTTGAATTAAATGCATTCTTCTTAGAGAGTACTCGCGAGTTTCCCCATGGGTTCTGAATATTTCACTTTGGATATGAAATCTCTCTTGTGTCCCAATAGCGCCATAAGTGAGTCAACAGTTTTGCTCTTAAGTATAAAACAGTTTTGTTTTTAAGTTTAAAAAAAATTCACTTTATCATGAATTGTTGTTTTTGTTTTAACATTTTATAAGTAATAAATAAACGTTTTTATTTTTCGAAATTTATTCGACTATTCTCATTTACTTTTCTCGCTATACTAGGAAAATGAATTATTTCAGTGGTGTTTACTCACCTTTGGTGCTCAGTGTATATTGCTGAGACATTCGTATAGAACAGCATGAGGATGGTTCAGTTCAGGAGATGATAAATGAAGGCCTATCAATTTGCCGAATTTCCAAACTATAATGATATGATGCCAAACTGGTTTGATTCTGCTTGTTGGCATGAACAATTGTGGCAAAAATGTTGTCGCCCTTTACTTCAAATCCAGTTCTATCATTTTAGAAGGAAAAATACGAAAAATAGAAGAAAGCATTCTGAAAATCTTCTGAGATTAATTGACTAATTGCCATGAAAGAGCTTCTGAAATCTAAGGCTCACTCTGGCATTCTTGGATAAAACTATCACAAACACAATATGAATTGTAAAGGTAAAACGTGTATGTAGGTGTGCGGTTGTTGTGATAAAATTTCACATTTAAATTGCTGAAATTTTGCTTTAAAAACGCTGTAATAACAAAGAAAATTGAACTGCAAAAAAAGGCGTCCTTAAACTTCTGCCCCATTACTGTACAAACAACGTAAAAGTATATTGCTTTTGAGTTTATTCCGTTAATATCGTATATTTTATGCAACAAGTTGTACATTTTTTTTTTATAAACAACAACGAATCTTATTGAAAACTTTATTTTATTATTTAAAACGTATTAAATGTAAAGCACTTAACGACAGGTTGCAATAACGACAATACCGTATACAATATCCCTCTCTCTCTCAAAATTACGAATATAAAATGGCAACATGTTGCCAAGGCAGCTATAGCAACAATACAATACAGCCAGCCATCTACTGTACGCAATAAGTTAATAAAACCGTTAACTAATTTGTGTGTCTTAAATCAATACACTCTCTGCTCCCTTTAATAAAAAAGGAGAATAGCTTACGCATTCTCTCTCTCTCTATAGGTATTTGTATTTTATATTTGATATTGATATACTCTGGGAGTGTTTAACTTTGTAGGGATACAAGTTTGTGTGTGTTTGCGTATGTGTAAGTGAAATCATATTTGGAATGTGTTTTTCGCTGTAAGCATTTTGGAATTCAATATTTTGTTTTTGTTTATATCTACTACCCATAGTAATAAAGAAAGTGTACGTATAGTCAGAGAGAGAGAGGGTGAGAGAGAGAGAGTGTGTATAGAGTATAAGTTTAATACCTTAAGTAAATGTTTAGATATTTTTATAAGCATGTGTATATGGCAGTATGTATGTACATACATATGTGTGTTGTTTATAGAGTGAGAGCATATGCAGTTTCACTTCATTACTCCCTCTCCCATTCATACTAATACCCATACTGTTATTGTAAATAATAAGTGTTCAGGATTTTATTTAATGTTTATCTCTACTCCCTACTACTTACACTCTTTACACTTGCCCTTACGTCCTATCTATTATTTGAGTATTCTAGTCAACATTACACATACAAACACAAAACTTGTTTACATTATTTGTTTTTATTTGGTTGGAGGGTATACGAGTAGTTTTCTAAGGTTTCTCTACCATGGCAGCACAAACATTAAACATTTTTAAAGCATTTCAGTATGTTTTAATATTTTCTCTTTCTTTTTCTTTTTTCTTTTTCTATTAAACATTGCTAAGAGTGTTGGGGTATGGTAGTTGTATAGCGTATGATAAATTCTCTGTGATAATATGTGATAATTTGTTAAAGGGGTCTAGTACTCTTTAAATAATTGATGGCTTTTAGGCTTTTATTACCATTTTATGTTTTCATTACATTCTTGCTCTTGTCTATTGCCAGTTTTTCTCATTCTCATTCTCTCCCTCTGTTTCTCCTGGCTTTATTGCCTCAAATATTAATTTATGTTTCTAGGGAATTAAGGAGTGAAAACAACCTTGTTTTTTCTTTCTTTCTTATTTTCTTTTTTTAGGCTGGTATGAGGCCAAGTAATAAATTATTGGTTTGAATATTTAATTACACACTATTTGTTCATGTTATTCCTTGTAGGCCTCGCTCATAAGTTTTTTTTTTTAATTTTCCACAAAATTTCTAAAGCAATAGAAATGAATTATTTCCATAATGTTGCCTATAATAGTCATAAAATTTGAATATTTTTTCAAATAAATGTGAAAAAGAAAAAGAAAAATGCTTGAAAAACAAATAAAGGAGTGCCATAGATTAGCTGATCTGATGTATAGATAGCGCGCAATGGTTTGAGGAATATTTAAAGCGGCCACCTTATAAAAGAAATGTTTTAACTTCAAAATGCGTTGCGTTATTACACAACACAATACAGTAAAATTGTAACCAGGAAATACTAAGCACCGTTAATTAATTCAGTACTTCACAATTGAAAAGTATTCGTATCTGTACTGTAGTGAAGGCAATATCTGCTTTCATGACTGTTAAAAATATGGCTTACATTATTGGCCATTACAACCCTTTTGTTAGAATAACGATCTAACATCACTCATACTGTGCGTGCTAATTTAATGCATTAGTAGAGAGGGAGGAGATTTGATAAGGTTTTCACGAAAAATTTCAATTTTTTATTTCTAAGATTTTGACAGAAGATTGTGGAGTGAAGGTGACCGAAAGAAATATTCTTAAAATTTTTTTTTATTTGCGTATCGCAAGTTTGAAACTGAAACAACACCGACAATTTCTATTACTAAGCTTAAAATAATAAATCGGCGCGAAAAATGGTAAACGCTGTTTTTTCTAGAGGTATAGAACTTTAAGTTGCAATAAAACAACGATGGATTATTCGATTGGCATGAATTTTATTTATCCGAAAGATAATCTTGTGGCATTACATTTTAAATATGATTTCTGGCATATGACCGCCACGGCTGGCGCGGATGTAGTCCAATCTGGGCGTCCAATTTTCCATGACTTTTTCCAACATTTATGACCGTATATCGGCAATAATACGGCGAATGTTGTCTTCCAAATGGTCAAGCGTTTGTGGCTTTACCGCATAGACCAATGACTTTACATAGCCCCACAGAAAGTAGTCTAGCCGTGTTAAATCACAAGATCTTTGAGGCCAATTCACAGGTCCAAAACGTGAAATTAGGCGGTCACCAAACGTGTCTTTCAATAAATCTATTGTGCCAAGAGCTGTGTGACATGTTGCGCCATCTTGTTGAAACCACATCTCCTGGACATCATGGTTATTCAATTCAGGAATGAAAAAGTTTGTAATCATGGCTCTATACCGATCACCATTGACTGTAACGTTCTTGTGACGGTAATCTCGTTTTGGGCCCATTCGACGAATCTACGCCTTACTTGATGATCGTTTGGCTTCAAATCTTGCACGAGTTGGTTTTTGTAAGCACGCAAACCAAGATCCTTCCGCAAAATCTTCCATAAAGTGGATGGACACAGAGCCAATTCATGTGCTCGATGGCGGATGGACTCATTCGGGTCTTCCTCAATGCTACGCTCTACAGCAGCAATAGCTTCTTCTGTACGCACCGTACAGCGTCTCTGGGGATGCGAGTTATCAATAAGAGTAAACGTGGTGCGAAAACGTTCCATGGTTAATCGAATTAACTGCTCTGATGGGCGATTTTGTCGACGATAAAATGGACGTAGTGCGCGATACGTTTTCCGCACAGAACCATTATTTTCGAAATAAAATTGCAGTATTTGCAAGCGTTGTTCAGGCGTGAGTCTATTCATGATGAATTGCCAAAACCAAACTGAGAATAAGTCACTTGACAGCTGTTAAATCGGTCGCCATCTTGAAAAGTAATGCCAACTTAAAGTTCTATACCTCTATAAAAAACACCCTTTACAAAAATTTTCTAACTATGTAGAGTCAGAGTTTATTGTGTATGTCTGCTTTAAAAAGCAGGTTATCGGAAATATTAAGTAACTCATGAATAACTCTCATGGCTTATCGGCATACGCCTTAATGATTGCATCCATATGTTAAGCTCTCAATAAAGTAAGGTGCCAACCAGATATAATGCATAACGTACTCGTATCGTTTGCATATGTATGTATATCCTCCATTTATTTACTCCATTACTTTTTAAGAGGTAGCATCAATTGTAATTCCCTTATACGTTATAGAGTATGCCTATAACGTCTCCTCCAAGCCTATTGCCCCTTTGACTTTGACTGCTTCGTGCCAACAATGATAATTCCCTACTCAGCCTCCCGGGTGTTTCCTTTTGGGATGCATTAATGCCTCACAGATTCCAAGAATGATGATTCATTCTCATCGTCAAAGAATCTATAAGTTGATCACATGGCGACCGCCATTCTGAATAAGTGTACTCTGTGTCTAGAATGCCATGTCAAAAATACCGGTTGACAGCCTTAGGTTATTCATCAGTTTATTCCTGTTTAGCCTGATGCATGACTTAAATGTCCTGTTATTGTAATTTCTCAACAAAGGATTTGATTGGCTCGGTTGGCTTGGTTTGAAAAGAGTCTTTGCTTGTATTTATCTTCTCGTTCCTTGAATATACATACCTTTCCAAACATCATCATGGCTTGTCTTCTTGCTCATTACCAATAATTTCCACTTGATGTGGGACTCAGCCGAGGGTAACCTTATTCTACCTTATTCATCTTCTTCAGACCGTGCCATACTATCTTCGATTGAACATCATAAGAGACAAGAGCTTTATGTCAGCCTGCCCGTTCATAGTATTGTTATGTCCTGCCATTTATACCTCCTGTCTAAGCTGAATTGAGCACATCTTGCGATGGCAAAGACTTACGCTTGAAAGGCACCCGTGAGAGTTTTCACATGAGCTCATTTTTCATTCTTGAATTAAAAACTCCTGCTCTTGTGACTTTCCCCATAAGCTTAGAATTTTTCAAGCTGAAATTAAAAACTCCCACTTTAGTTCTAAGATCCGTTTTTGAATCATATGCGTTTCACAAAATATGTCCTCCTTTAAGAGAGTATACAGCTTCTAGACTATTCCATTCACTTTTGTTACCTAAAAACATAGAATTTTGTGGTTATGACAAGGGGGTGGTAAGTAGGGCATTTTTTAGTAGTTAGGTTAGGTCTCATCGTAGCCGCCGCAGTCTAGTAGGTAGTGTGTTGGCTTATTAGACCTAAGGCCACGGTTCAAATCCCAGGCCAGACAAGCAAAACGAAATGTGAAAAAATATTTCTTAGGCGACTTCCTCTCAGCAGATTTCTGGCAAAAACTCTGAGTGTTAAAATAAAATTGCCATGAAAAGTTTCTCAAAAAAAGCTGACATTCGCAGTCGACTTTAAACTGTAGGTCCCGCCACTCATGTATAAATTCAACACACACAACATGAGTGAGGTGAGAAGCACGGCCGTAATCCTGTCTGAAGGGTTGTAATGGCCAACTATGTATGTATGGTTAGGTCTCATCTGTAATATTTTGCGATGTCTTGCTTCAAAAAGATCGGCAACGACATAGATACTCTGTTCTATGCTCTGTATGCTCAGGCTCCGCTGCATTTGTAAATTCGAATGTCACATAAGGACATTCATCATCGTGCTAAGTTCTGTCTTAGCCAGTCAATGCTAAGCTAATGGTTTTCCTGACGTCTGGTATGAACGAGAGGATCATAGTAACTTTGTCTGCTGGGTATTGTTACCTCCACATGCAATTCATGTAACTCTCTGCTTGTTTAAGCAGTTTGTTTGCCTATTGGGTAAAGGGGGGAACAATATAAACAAGACTTTATGGAGAAATAAAGAAAAATTTTCCCAATTTTATTGAATTTTTTTTATTTCTTTTTTTCGTTAAATTGGCTTATTTTGGCAACAGACTCTTTTGTGTATAAAATTTTTGATTGTTTAACAAAAAGCTAATCAAGCTAAACCGTTATTTAAGCATGTTTTGTTTTAAGTTTTCAATAAAAAGAAAAACAAAGAAACAAAGTGTAGCAAACATCCCTCGAAATGGAAAAGTATGCGTTGATATTTTATTAACTCGTCTGTAAAACACAAATAAAACAATGAAAAGTTAAAAGACCAGCATGAAAATTCTTTCCTTTTTTTGCTCTCATTTTCGAAAAGCATACAGATTAAGAAACTCTTCAATAAAAGTGTAAGAAGAAGACTAAAATATCAACAAAATTAAGTCAAAGTATCGTTTATCAATAGCAAGAAAACTTTATGAAAATAAAGTCCCTTAAAAAAACGCATAACTTTTCTCTGCAAGACGAGTATAAATAAGAAGAGCAATAAAGCAACCCAACACAAGCTTATGGAGGGGGCAGGTTATAGTATTCATAGAGTAAAGTCTGGGGGCATGTAAAAAAGTTTGAAGCAAAACAAAACAAAATATTGGAAAATTTCAAAAGGAATCTTAAAATTGATTCAAAAGTTATAAACTTTGCGTGGAGATTGGCTTGGAAAGGACTTTGCTACCTATTTTGTTTTTATTGTTTTTGTTTTTCTTTCGTTCGTGGTATACTTGTTGTAGATTTTATCTTAATTATGCCCGCATAAACATTCATTCAAATGGAAAACAGAACGTAAGGAAAAAAGAAAGAAAGGAAATAAAAAAAAATTCAAAAAACCAAATAAAAATTCTAATGAAACCGCGCTACAAAAGCTTGACAAATGACAGCCTTATTGTGGCAAAAGAAAGAAAAGAAAGAATAGAAAAAATTTGAACAGTTTCCAAATTTAATTCGAAATTCATTGAATACAATAAAAAAATTCAAAAAAAATTATTAAAAAAATTAATTTTGAATTTTTTTTTATTGAAAGCATTTGTCATTCTAATTGCTTTGGTTAAATTAAAATTAAATTAAAAAAGAAAAATTATTAAAAAAAATATATAAGAAATATTCATAAAGTAACCACACTGCAACTGACAAATTTAAAAGTGATTTATTGTCCAATTTTTTTTATTTTTTTTTATTGTAAGTTGGCCTATAAAAAGTTTTTGTGTAACAAAAAATAAGAAAGAAAAATAAAAGAAAATACTTTTTAAGACAGAAAATAACCGTCATAATTCCAAAGAAAACAAATTAAATTAATCGCATAAAAATTATATTTATTCTAAGACCTCTTAATAACTTTGTTTAAAAATTTAAACTTTACTACAGCAGTTATTAAAATGAAATGAAATTATTTCCTTCAATTTATTCCAGCCATTCCATTCATTCTGACTTTCTTAAATGGTCATTACGACCCTCTAGTTAGGATTACAACCTAACATCTTACATCACCCATGATGTGTGTATTCATTTTATGCATGAGTGACAGGATCCCCATGACAGATTATTGAAAAACTAAGGTTTTCTCAGAAGACTGCTGAGAGGAATTGGCCAAAAGAAACCTGATTTTCTTATTTTATTGAATTTCTTTTTTGTACAGTAATTTGAAAATTTGTGGCATTTCTTTTCCCATTTAAAATCACCACAAAATTCCAAGCATTCTCGAAGCAAAAGCTATTTCTGCTTGTATCAAAGATTTTCCTCTCTAGAATGTTATAGAAACTCAATTCAAGGTCGAACCCTGTAGGGTTTTAAACCACGTGCTCTCATGTAATTAAGAGGCCAACACTCTAACTACTAGTCTACTGCGACTTAAAATACTAGACTGGTAATCATGCTTACTGATGCCGCACAACATTTTATAGTTTGTCGAAGCAATAGGCATGGGGAGAGACATTTTTGGCATACCCTACGTAGATTGAGGGTAGCATAAGAAAAGATTTGGTCGCAGTATACCAGCACCTTTACACGCCAAAACAAATTTACTCTCGATGTAGCTGTGACCCGAACATTCTTAAGAGATTGACACAAAACTGCCGCTTTAGGCGATCAATGAAGGTGCGGCGGCGCAAGCAATCCAGTTTAGATGTTTAAGTTACAAAAAGAAAGAGATTTGATTGCCGCTTGGCTGTCTGAAATGATTGAAATGCTTGCATTTGAATATCTCGTATACAAGATGAAGAATTCGTGAATTCGCTATAGTAGTTAAGGATTGGGAAGGGTATACTAAGATAAAACCTTTTCAGGCCTATAGTACTCTAAAGTTTTACACTGTCAACGAAGACTTTCGCTGAATCCTCGGAGAATCAGTCCCCTTTGCTTGGAATTCTAGAATAAAATCTCCTACCAAAATTGGGTTCACACGAATTATGGTCAATTGCACTTAGAGCCTTGTAATCCTCAACTAGAAAAAAGAAGTAAACGAAGCAAATAATGTGTCAACATGACGTATTAATGATCAGATTCGAAACATAGAGGCATTTAAAGCTGCCACTAAACAAGTACTCTTCTCTTCTTTGTTGTGTTACTTTGCCTCCGTTTCACTACTTAAGCTTTTGTCAGACAAGCAGATACTTGGTCTACTGTAGCAGATTCTAGAAAATTAGGGTTGCCATCTGTTTTATTTAGAAACAAAGTATTCCGTATTGCGTGTGATGGTGAGTAACTTTTTTTCATGAGGTATTGCTGCCTTACCGTCCTGCGATGCTTGTTGTAGATGTCTTGCTCTCTAAAAGGATTAGGTAGAGAATTACGGAATGAATTGTTTGGAAGAATTGTATATTAATTCCTACAATTCCTAAAAGGAAACAATGTGCTACAAATGCCAAAAATTCCGTCAAACATTTTTCTTATTTGCAAGTTTTTTTTTTTAATAAAATTGCCATGAAAAGTTTCTCAAAAAATCTGTGGTTTAGAGGCGACTTTAAACTGTAGGTACCGCCACTCATGTATAAAATTATACGCACACAACATAAGTGTTGTGAGAAGCTAGGTCGTAATCCTGACTGAAGGGTTGTAAGGACCAACTTTGTATGTATGTATGTATGCAAGTTTTTTTTGTATTTTAATTGAACTTCTACTTGCCGTTTGATGTCAAAATTTCTTTTCCACGAAGCAGAAAGTCTTCCTGTGGCTCTTGGCAAAAGTTTTACAATTGCCGCTTGATTGAAACCCAGCGATTTTACAAGGTCTTCTTGAGTTTAATAGAAATCGTTGTGCAGTAATTCGATCTTTTGTGTCTGACTCTAGAGTGGCATTTCTTTTCCCATTTAAAATCGCCACAAAACTCCAAGCATTCTCGATGTAAAATATATTTCTGCTGCTGTATACAGCACTACTTAGTGTATCCAAGATTTTCTTTCTCATAGGAATTATTAAAGACTCAAACCTTGTGAAAAAAAAAGAAAATTTATTTTAAATGCTTTTGTTTATTTTCTTAAAGATTTAAATACCATGGCAGATAACATGAAAAACAAATTGTTTTTAATTTTTTATTTTTTGTTCAACAACTTTTTTAAGTTAAAAAAAAACATTTCATCGCCTATATGCGTGTCTGTGTGTGCAGTAAACATTGAACTTTATTATGGCCACGTTTATAAGTTTATGAAAAGTGAAAAAGTTTTAATTGATTTTAACGCGCTCGTCAAAAGCAATTCTTTTTCAACTTAAGCAAGAAAAAAAAAGTTTTTTTTCACCATTTTTCTGCGTTTTATTGTTCGACGAAAAACCAGCACAAAACAAACAAGAAACAATTTAAAAACAAAAAATTAATAATGAAAACTAATAATACGGCTTGAAAATGATTTGTTAAATGATTTGTTATCCTGTCAGAACGCTCATGTAATATTTCATTTATTAACTGGAGTGCTATTTGTCATGATAATAATGCATGAAGTGAAGTGAGGTGCTCTTTGCAAAATATTTTCTTTAATATTTGCTTTCAAATTAGAATTTATGATTTTAAAACTCAAGTGCACAATCACATACGTACATATGTATCTGTGGAGTTTTGTTTTTTAAATTCTATTTTTATCATATCCCTGGTGGCTGTCGCGCCATTACTGAAATCATAAAATATTCAAGCCCCACCATCATCCATAAACAAACCAACATCAGCATATGTTTGCTTTGCATCTCAAAATATTGTACAGATGTTTGAGCAGGTCCTTTATTTTATTTGTTAAATTTTTAAAGATTTTCTTTAGATTCTTGGAAATTGTTTAACCCCACCTCTACAGCTATGACACGGTTTGTGACACTTGGCAAAATATTGTTGCAGGGCTCCGTTTAAGTTTTAGCGAATAGCCTGAAACATTTTTTCAAAAAAAAAAAAAAAAAAAAAAAAAATTATGCAGACGAGAGTACGTACGTAGTTCAATCGCCAGCTCAGACATCTCTGGCAAAAACTCTAAGAATAAACAATATTGCCCAGATCAGACATTTCCAACAAAACGGCGACTTCCTCTGAACAGATTTCTGGCAAAAACTCTGCGAATAAAATAAAATGACCATGAAAAAGTTTCTCAAAAAATCTGTCGTTCGGAGTCGACTTTAAACGGTAGATTCCGCCATTCATGTATAAATTCAACACTTACAACATAAATGGTGTGAGAAGGTTTAAGTTTAGGTTAGAGGACGTGTACTTGCCAATTGAAGTACAGTACCCGTAGGTCCAGTTGACCCATTGTACTACGTCCTAATGGAAAGAGGATAATAGGGTAGATAGGGAAAAAGGAAAGGAAGAATAATTAAGCAAAGGAATTACATAGGCTATCAAAACACACAAGAGAGCGCTACTACACTATTGAAGCCCTAGCACTTCTCAACCACATACATAATTGGCCATTACAACCCATTAGATAGGATTACAACCTAGTTTCTCACAACACTTATGGTGTGTGTGTTAATTTTATACATGAGTGGCGGGACCTACAGTTTAAAGTCGACTCCGAACGACAGATTTTTATTTATTAAGAAACTTTTCATGGACATTTTTTATTTACTCTCAGAGTTTTTGCCAGAAATCTGCTGAGAGGAAGTGGCCTGGGATTTGAACCCTGGCTTTTCGTCTAATAAGCCAACACACTACTTACTAGATTACGGCGACTTCTAGCACTTCTCAACCAGCTCAAACTAATAATAATAAATCTATGGAAAGCCTTTATGTCGGCTCTCGACACAGAATTCAAATGGTTTGAGAAACTAGATTGTAATCCTGACTGAAGGGTTGTAATGATGTGCTATTATGTATGTATTTATGTACAGTGGTGGCCTTATAATTAGAAACGACTTAGCAACATGTATGTTTGTTAATTTGTTTTACAGTTTTCACTAAGTACCTGTGATCAAAGACTTTGTTTGGATGACGTCTTACGTACGTTTTCCATCAGATTGGGACAAATTAAACTTAGATTCGTCACTCCAGAGAACTCTGTTCCAGAAACATCGTTTCTAATTATAAGGCCACCACGTATGTGTATAACACACATCTCAGAATTTCTTCTGCAAAAGTTTCTAAAAAAAAAATAAAAAAAAAAATAAAAAAAAAAATGGTTCATTCAAGTTTGCCCCACTGTAAGGTACTAATTCCCTATAACTTTTTTTTTTTATTAAAAATACCTGTAGATTTTTAACGACTTTTTGTTATAGTTGTTGTTGCTGCCCACACATTTTCATTCTTTTAAAACTCTGTGGTAAAATAAAATATTATTTGTCAAAAATATTACTTTTCAAAACACAGAAAGAAGGGTCCTCATTCACAACCTAAACCCCTAAATTGCAATACACAATGAAATTCTTCTTATTCTTCTTATTCATCATCTTCTGTACCTTATGGTTACAAAAAAGTTGTTTCAGATTTTCTGTTTATTTTTTTGGATTTTCTGCAGAATTTCTTCGTTTTTTTTGCCGAAATCCTGGAGCGTGTCATTTAATAACTTTAATGAAGAAATTTTAAAAGAATTTTCCTCCTTTTTTTCGTGTCATTCTTGCCTGAAGCACAGTTTCACATTGGCGAGATTTGTATTTATTTAGACCCGCCACTTAGTTTTTGTGCAGGTGAATGGCGTTTTTTTTTGTGATGAATTTATGGCCCATAATCCATCCTTAAACAAATTTCGTGGGTTTATTAAGTGTTTAATGGTCGGTTTTAATGAAATTATTATTATGATTGGGGTACCTTAAATTCTCGTGATAAATGGCACTAATAAAGGTAAATTATGATGACATGGATTTGAGCTGAAGGGCTTAATTCCAAGTGTATGCGATTTAAATGAATTAATTGAAGGCAAAAAGAAAGAAAGAAAGAATGTTAATGAAGTCCTTGCTGTAGGCAAAATTAACAAGAGTTTGAATGAAAGGTAATTCGGTTTTTGTGATCCTTTTGTTGTTGCTCTAAAAATGAAACGAATGTAGCAAGAGAAGTTCATTGAACACAGTAAAATGCAAATGGTTTTGCAATGAATCATTTTACTGGCGATGAAAAATGGATTCATTACGACAACTTCAATCTCAAGAAATTTTTTATGAATCCTGGCCTAAAAAACGAACGTCAATGTCAATACCGAGTACTAATGGTCTATGAGGTTCCATATTTGGCCGCTGAAATCATGCCAAATTATTACAAGAAATTTGTATCGAATACAAGCGTATTCTTTGAAAATAACCTTCGAATAAAATGTTTGAATATAGGACCTAACAAAAAAACTGGACCAAATAAGTAATGTGTTGGCTTACTAATAGAGAGCCCGTGGTTCAAACCCCAACTAAGACACCTTGAAAAAAAGCACAAAAAAACGTTCGCAGTTGACGTTAAACTATAGGTTCCGCCACTCATGGATAAAATTAACACAATACAATGCGGGCATAGCTGCCAGATGCATGAGGCACCAAATCGTCAAATATTTGAGAAATAATTGTCAAAATCGTCAAAGACGTTTATTGAAATCGTCAAAAAATCGTCAGTGAAAATAAATATATAAATTAAAAGTTTTTAAAAACCAAAATTATTTCTATTGTAGTAAAACATATGAAGTCAAAAGTATCTACAGTTAAAAAATAAAACATTTAAAAAAAATTGTTAGAAATTAAAAGCTAGCGTCCCTCATCTTCATTTATTTTTTTTCCAAAAATGGAGAAATTTTACATCATTTTCAGGAAAAAATTGTTTAAGGTGTAAACAATCTATCCCAGTGTTGTTTATTGACACATAAGCGCAGCAATAATATTGCATCATCTTAATCTTATTTATGGGTGGTGTAAATATTAAGGAGTCATGCTCATTCTGAGCATGAAAATTCAGTGTAATGTTGGCTAGAACCTACATATTTTTCAGTTTCTTCAGTTCCTTTTTAAGATCCTATCATCTGATCTTACTATTTACACCATTTATAACCGACCGGGAATAGAATACAATTCTCATGTAACGGTCGGTGCCTCAACGTCTATTTTGAGGTTTCTCGACCGTGTACAGGAGAGGCCGTATTAGCTCGTTAAAGTCGGTAGTGTATCCAACTTCATTCAATCATTGGATCATCGTTGCAATGTGGTTTGTGTTTCACTGTTCTATCGCTTTCGTGGATGCAGATCCGCTGAGGAAGAGGAGACTGTTATCCACTTTCTTTGTCAGTGCCCGTCTCTTGCTAGGTGTAGATATTGGCTATTTGGCTCTCCATTTCTCATCAGTTTGACGGAGCTATCATCTATTGACATCAAGGATATATCTTCGTTCATCAAACTTTCTGGCTTCAACTCTTGCGCTGACCAACTTCTTCCTCTTCCCTGATTTTGGTGGAACTTGGTCAGTAGAGGGACTGCGTTCACCCGTGGCATCACAACGGGCCGCTATGCGTGCTCAAGTGAGCTTTGTGAAATCAGAGCTACCACTCAGACCTAACCTAACCTTCTATCGCTACTACAAAAGGATTTTGCTCGAACAAAATAAGGGGACTTGTTCCCAAAAATCATATATTCCTACGTAACGCTCGTCTTTCGAGCACATCCGTATGTGGTCGATTGTCCAGTTGATCGTACACTGCTTTACAGTAAAAATACATTTTTTAGTCGGACTATTCGTATGTGGAACTCAATTCCTGCAGAGATCTTTCCTGTTACTTATGGTATAAATATATACAAGCCTGGTGTCCATAAACACTGTTCCCTTTTTCCTTCTTCCCTTAACAACATATTTTCAGAGTTCCAAATACAATGCCATCCATCCCCTGAGTGTTGGTCGTACGAAAAAAAAAATAACGGCGCTTGCCTTTGTTCTTCCGGTGGTAATATTAGAAGCTATACTCGAATTTTTACAATTAAGGGATTAAAAAGGCATAAAATACAGAAAAATCATCACAGTTATAAATAACTTAAATATAAAATAAATTAAATAACTTAAAAACATAATATTTTACTCCTTGTTATTACTAACATAAATTTCCCATAGTAACAATTGCAAAGTAAATACAAAGCTTAAAGTGGCTTTGAATGTACTAAAGTAAAGAATATAATGTAAATTTTTAATTTCTAAAAATCGTCAAAATAAGGACATAAATCGTCAAATCGTCAATATGATATTTTTGGAGCTCAAAATCGTCAAAATGACGATAAATCGTCAAATCTGGCAGCTATGAATGCGGGTGGTGTGATAAGCCAGGTTGTAATCTTGACTACAGGGTTGTAATTATTAATTAAGTTATAACCACGATCAACCATGTGCTACAAGGCAAGCTAGAAATAAGACTTAAAAAGTTATTGTTGGGAGATTCTGTCTAACGTGCTTTATAGCCACCATCTTGTTTCATTTGTCTAATAAGTGTAGCGATCCATGTAAATACACTGCAATATACTTCTAACTAAAATTGAGGGGGGTGTCAAAAACTTAAGATTGCTTGCTGCAACAATGCGATTCAAATGCCTCATAGTAAGGGCACCTATTATTCTGCTCTTATTTAAGATTTAAGTATCTCTGAGTCTTCGCCTTATGTAAGTCGCCCTAGACGGGCATAGTGATTTCGCATGCCGTAAACTTTTGCTTTGAACTCGATTTTCAGTATCTCGAAAGACTTAGAACTTTGCAAGTTTGCCTCTTCAAATGCAACTACTCTTTGGTGACTAGATTAGCAATTAATGGGCACTGTACTGTACTATGTCAGGAGAAATCGTTAGATTTTGTGTCCTCGAATGCTAACGCATTTTTGTCATTGGGCTGTCAGTAAAAAATATTGTAATAATGATTCGACCTAAACTTATACTAGCCCTGTTCACATATTTCTTTATAACATGCAATACCTACTGGAAGACACCCTGAAGAGGCCTCTTATACCTATATAAGAGGGCCTATTTATATAATTCATACATACGTACAATCGAAGTCGCCATGGTCTAGTAGGTAGTGTGTTAGCTTATTGGACGAAAAGCCAGGGTTCGAGCCCCAGGCCAGACATCAAATTAAAATACAAAAAGTATTTCTGCGGCGACTTCCTCTCAGCAGATTTCTGGCAAAAACTCTGCGAATAAAATAAAATTACCATGAAAAGTTTCTCAAACTTTACGACCTAGTTTCTCACACCACTTATGTTGTGTATGTTAATTTTATGTATGAGTTCTGACTGAAGGATTATGATTATGTATGTGTGTATACATACATAATTGATCATTACAACCCTTCAGTCAGGATTACAACCTAGTTTCTCACACTACTTATGTTGTGTGTGTTAATTTTATATATGAGTCCCAGGGCCTCCTCCGAGCGACATATTTTTGAGAAACATTTCATGGCACTTTCATTTTAACACACAAATTTTTGTTACAAATCTGCAAAATTTATGTCTGACCTGTGGTTTGAACCGTGCCGTTACGTCTAATAAGCCAAAACACTACCTTGTTTTATAAAATCCCTTATTTGTGTTATTATTGGCCTCTGTTTCATGCATCTGTACAAATGTAATAAAATAATGAAAAACATAATCGTGGCTGTCAGTGTTATTGACAAACTATCCATTTGTGAGTCACACTTATTTATTCCTCTAATGGCACTATGTTGATCAATCAGAAAATAATAGAAATCACTCTCGGCACTCAATCCATCAAAAACAAATAAAAAAAATCAAAAGAATTATGAAAAAAATTAATAAAAAATTCTATTAAAAAAACATAAATTTGTTGTGTACAACAACAATAACAATAAAAAATATTTATTTTTTTTTAGATTAAATAAACAATTGAAAGGCAGGCAAGCAACATGTTGCAAATATTTGACAACAAAACTAATGGAATATGGATGTGAATGGTATTTGGGTCTTAATTTTGTGTGTGTGTTTTTTTTTTAATATTTTTTTGTTTTTTTTTTTTTATTATTTTTTTTATTAACAAATGCTTAGTATTTACCAAAATAAATATTTATTTATGATTTTTGAAGTGAAATATTTATTAATGGTACGTAGCATGTGTGCACATTTTTAAGCATAAGCATGCATGCATGTGTTCTTGAAAAAAAAAAAGTAGAAAAAATGCTCAATCATTAGAAAAAAATAATTCATTTGGGTTAAAAGCAATTTCTTATGAAACCAAAAAAAAAAAAAAAAAAATAAATAAATAAAAATTTAAGGCACTAGAGCTAAGTCGCTAGTGCGGTAGAAAAGTTTTAAAACTATAAAAAAAAGAGGCAAATTTCTTTCAATCCAAAAAAAGTGTGCCCTTGAGATGCCTAGACTTCCTCTCTATCCTAGTCTGAGAATTGTGGACCAGTATGTAACAGCATTCAAGTGTCCATCATGGCTTGCCTAGTTAGAACGCCTCCGAAATGTCCATCTTCCATGGCTCTGGCGCTTAAATCAGACTGATTTTGACCGCTGACCTGGCTTATCTTGGTCTTTAAGGACCATGAAAAAGTTTAACGGAGTCAAATATGCATGAATGATTTCAATGACCAGTTTACATAACCCCCAGATGAGATGACGATGTCCTTAAATCGCTTGTGTGCAATAGAATATCTAATGTTGCATGAGCTGTGTGACACGTAGCGTCATTCTATTCAAACCACATGTCATGTCAGTGTCCCAATTATCCAATTCAGAGCATCGTAGACTGTAATGGTCTGGCCAACGTTACTCTCATTGATATATATATGCACCGATGATGCCGCCAGCTTAAAAGCTAAACAAAATAGTAACTTTTCAATGTGAATTAGTATTGTTTTAAATTCGATAATTTTTTTTTGGGCATGTACCACCTATTTATTCGGAAATAGGCCTTAAATGATGAAAAAAAATGATTTTCCAATAAAAAATTAGGGCCAGAATACACATTTTTATGATCTTCTTGAATTTACTACACATGTTTTCAGGGGTTTTCTTGCCAGAGCTCGTACTAATGTAATTTATACTGATTTCAGCAAAGCTTTTGATAGGGTTGATCATAGAATTTTGCTTCTTAAACTTTCATTAATCGGTATTCCTGATATTATTCATCGTTGCCTGGACTCCTACCTCTCCCTTACGACTCAGAGGGTATTGTTTAGGAATGTATTGTCTAAGCCAGTATATGTTACTTCTGGTGTTCCGCAGGGTAGCCATTTGGGTCCTTTACTGTTGTACTGTGCTATTTCTGATTGTAATATTCTCATGTATGCTGACGACGTTAAATTATTTTATACTTTTGATGATGATCATGGTCAGGCTGTTCTTCAGCGAAATATTGATTTGTTTGTAACTTGGTGCAGAATTAATTTAATGGATCTTAACTTGAAGAAATGTAAATGCATGGTTGGTTTTCTCTCACGGGGGCGTAATTTCGTCCACTTATGTGATTAATTCTTGCCCTTTGGAAACTGTGACGACATAACTTGATTTGGGAGTATTATTGGATATGAAATTGTCTTTTATTGATCATATTAGTATGATGATTGGCAAGGCTCGGGCTGTTCTTGGTTTTGTGAAAAGATGGGCTAGGGAATTCATTGATCCTTATAAAGGGTGTTTTTTATAGAGGTATAGAACTTTAAGTTGCAATAAAACAACGATGGATTATTCGATTGACATGAATTTTATTTATCCGAAAGATAATCTTGTGGCATTACATTTTAAATTTGATTTCTGGCATATGACCGCCACGGCTGGCGCGGATGTAGTCCAATCTGGACGTCCAATTTTCGATGACTTTTTCCAACATTTGTGGCCGTATATCGGCAATAATACGGCGAATGTTGTCTTCCAAATGGTCAAGCATTTGTGGCTTTACCGCATAGACCAATGACTTTACATAGCCCCACAGAAAGTAGTCTATCACAGGTCCAAAACGTGAAATTAGGCGGTCATCAAACGTGTCTTTCAATAAATCTATTGTGGCACGAGCTGTGTGACATGTTGCGCCGTCTTGTTGAAACCACATCTCCTGGACATCGTGGTTATTCAATTCAGTAATGAAAAAGTTTGTAATCATGGCTCTATACCGATCACCATTGACTGTAACGTTCTGGCCACCATCGTTTTTGAAAAAGTACGGACCAATGATTCCACCAGCCCATATAAAGTGCACCAAACAGTCAGTTTTTCTGGATGTAACGGTGTTCCCACATACACTTGAGGATTACCTTCACTCCGAATGCGGCAGTTTTGTTTGTTGACGTAGTCACTCAACCAGAAGTGCGCTTCATCGCTAAACAAAATTCGCTTATGAAAATCGGGAACAACGGCAATCTCGTTTTGGGCCCATTCGACGAATCTACGCCTTACTTGATGATCGTTTGGCTTCAAATCTTGCACGAGTTGGATTTTGTAAGCACGCAAACCAAGATCTTCCCGCAAAATCTTCCATAAAGTGGATGGACACAGATCCAATTCCTGTGCTCGATGGCGGATGGACTCATTCGGGTCTTCGTTAATGCTACGCTCTACAGCAGCAATAGCTTCTTCTATACGCACCGTACAGCGTCTCTGGGGATGCGAGTTATCAATAAGAGTAAACGTGGTGCGAAAACGTTCCATGGTTAATCGAAATAACTGCTCTGATGGACGATTTTGACGACTATAAAATGGACGTAGTGCGCGATACGTTTTCCGCACAGAACCATTATTTTCGAAATAAAATTGCACTATTTGCAAGCGTTGTTCAGGCGTGAGTCTATTCATGATGAATTGCCAAACCAAACTGAGAATAAATCACTTGACAGCTGTTAAATCGTTCGCCATCTTGAAAAGTAATGCCAACTTAAAGTTCTATACCTTTATAAAAAACACCCTTTATTATGGTTTTATTGATTTTAATAGTAGTGTTTGTAATATAAAACGTAGCTTATATGCTGGCATTAATTTGTAAATTATTATATAAAAATGCATTATCGTTCTTGTCATAGGTAGTTCCTGTTTATTGTAACTTTATTCAGCTTGTGATTAAGTTCTGTAGCTGATTTATGTTCTCGTTGCCATTACTTTTCCCTTACCCGCTACAGTCCGGACTGTAGTGTGTACGTGTCCCTACGTAATGGGGACGAGCCCTCCGCGTTCGGGTGAGGGTGGGTTAGTGTGAGGCCGGGGACGTTCGAAAACAATTCAATTGTTTGCACGTGTTATTGAATGCTATGGCCGTCCATGGTGATTTGGCAAAAGAAATTGCATAAATGACAACTAATTTGACAGATGTTGCTTTAACAAAATGGCCGTTATTAACTTTCAAAGTTCTGAGGTAAGATGTATGCTTCTTATAGGTTTGACGTATGAACGTATACAAAATTATTAAGTCTGTTGACGCTCTAGTTGAAGAGCAGTGATGACTTAATTAGCAGTGGAATATTGTTTTAAAAATAATCAAGAAATTCTAAGAAATTCCAATTTTCTAAGATTTGCTGGACATAATAAGATTACATGCATACAAATATTTGGAAATTAATTTCAAATTGAATTTTGTTATCAAATTAACTACAATTATCTGTATTATTATTATATTCCATTCTTTTTTTATTGTATTGTTTTTGTTTTTGTTCTTTTTTTTTCTTTTAATTAAATTAAAAACAGAATCTAAACCATTGCACGACAACGATACTCGTACAATACATATAATGCCCGAATACTATAATTAATGTCTAGACTTTGTAATAAATTTGCGCTGGCTTGCTATCCTGCATCGTCAAACAAAAGGCGTTGATAAGTTCTGCGTAGAACAAACCCCCAGCCATTACCACCATGCATACACCAGCAAGCATATCTTCCTATGGATGGCATTGTTTTATTAAAAAAAAAAAAAAAATTAAAACAACAAAGAAGAAATGAAAATCAAAATAAAACAAAGACAAATTTATTTATAATTTAATATAATAAAAACAACATAAAAAAAATAATTCTGCATCATTGAATATAAAAATTGAAAGAAAACAAAAAACAAAAATTATTAAAAAAAAAATAAAGAAAAATCCTCTGCCATAATAATTGCCAGTCAAGCTTAGCAGGGATAATAAATTAACAAAAAAAGCAAAAAAAAATATGCAAAAAAAAAGAAAATGTGATGGAAACCTTGCTTTCGTCTTACGTTCCTTTCATGTTTTTTTTTTCTGCAAAACAATTTTGAAGCCAGATTATGAATTTAATTTGTGGCAGCAGCCGAATAAATAAATCATTTTCTACAAATTAAGGTAACCAAAAACAATCGAGCGTATGTATGTATGTACATGTATACGATGTTATTATTCTAATATTGGATTTAAATGTTTAAGAGTTTTTCCCTTCAGGCCTGTTTGTTTCATGTCACCATTTTTGAGAGACTCATTGAAATACTTGACAATTACTAACGTGCCGATGTTACCCGATAGTAACACAGGCCATATTTTTTTTTCATATTTTAAGGAACAATTGTTCTGCCGATTAAATTTTTATTTTTTGATATGGAAAAAATTTTTTTTGTACTTCAACGGGGATTACTAAGACAAAAATTTGACGCTTTTTAACGATTTATGGGGAGAAGCCATTCCATCAGAGTACCAGTACTTCATTTTATTTAAATATTAGCTGTACCCTGCGCGTGTTACTGCGCCACCAACAAAAATAAATTTGATGGAAAGACTACACAAATATCCAATTAATTTTGAATAATTTTATGGATTTTTTCCCGTTGTCCAGATGATTCAGACGAACGGGCTTAAGTAGTACGCATTCGATCGGGTCTCAGCGGCTTGTACTCGAAGATCTTCCAGTCCCAATGCTTCTTGAGGTGTAGGTCGACCAATTGCTTTTCGCTTTGGGGGCATGATTGCACGGGAACGACATGAAAAATCCGTTTAAATTTATTAGAATCTCACCATGTACCCAATCCAATTGAACCCAAAAGCATTTTTAAAAAATTTCCAAAGTTAAAATGTTTCAAACTTGTAATTGACATTTTACGGGAATGATATGATATGATAATAAATGTTATTAAAATCATAAATGACGAATCCTAAAATGTCTGGAATTTGTCCGATCAACACATGAGCAAATGCATAGTTTACGATTCAATTCATTTTGAATAATTCTCAGTACCGCTATCTATCGGAAATTAATCGCACTAACTTAGAAACCTCCGTCGACTCATGCGCAACAAATTTGCTAAAGTTCATATCATAATAAATGCATAGTTTACGATTTAATTAATTTTTAGTAATTTTCAGTGGCGCCACCTGTCGGAAATTGGTCCTACCACCTTAGGAACCTTCCCCGGCTCATGAGCAACAACTTTGCTAAAAATCATAACATGATCAAATTCACAGTTTACAATTCTATTAATTACATACAAACAAACATTCATTTTTATATATATAGACAAAGATAATAGTCACCGTAGTCTACTAGGCAGTGTGTTGGCTTATTAGACGTGAGGCCACGGTACAAAGATTAGGTCAGACATCTCCAAGCCTTAGCTATGCTTTCTGACTAGGTTGTTGGCGTGACTATTTATCTAGGCAAGCTTAACATTATCCTTGCCATCTTATTAAGAGGTTTCTAGCATCTTCTAATCAAGATGACCGTCGCACAAAAATCTTGCAAGGCATTTAAAATGGGAACACCTCTGGCATAAACTCGAATTCTTTGGTGCACGAATTACTGAAACTTCATCTAGCAGATACGCTGTAGTTGAAGCTAATCCTGTTATACATTTCTCTGGTGTAGTAATGCAATTCATGAAGTTAATATTTTTGGGTTGTGAACTTTAATCAAAGAGGGTAGGTTATGCTACACAAGGACAATTACCGGTGATTATTATGGGGGTTCTGCTAATAGACCTGACAAACAGCCATTGAACCCATAAATGGCGTAAAGTATACGTACGAATGTTTTTTTTTTTACATTGACAATGTACGTTTAAGTTTCTGTCCGTTGTCCAAATTGTTGAATTAGAAAGGAAATGTTATTACAAACCACAGTTTATTTTCAATTTCATTTTGGCTAATAAAGGAGACAAGTTTTGGAAAAAGTTTAACTTGTTTCGATAACTTTTATAATTTAATTCCTGATTGCATGAAAAAACAACACAAGAAAAGAAAAAACTTTGCCAATAATCGTGCAATGGTTTGTTACCAATAATAGACGTTTATCCACACACACACATGCATACAAACTTGACTAACAAAGTTTAGAAGTATTTTTGGAAACAAAAATTGTCGACAAAGTATTTCAAAATTTTTGTTCGCCTAACTGTCAAGGGAAGTGTGAAGAATACGCACACAAACATATTAAAATGTGAGGGAAAGGTGACAATCAAAAAAGTTTTTTTTTTCTTTTTATTATTAAGAACGTGAATAGGCCAATGGATGAAGAAGAAGAAGAAGAAGAAGAAGAAGAAGAAGTGAGTGTAATAAGAGATAACGCGCGTCATGCTAATATAAATTTTAATTCATGAACTTGAAGACTAAACTCCGTGCTGTTTATGGCATATTGGAGTTCCATTCAACGGGTTTAAAGGCATTTTGAAAAATATTTCACAAAACGGCCTATTTATCGAAAAAAAAAATTATCAATTGAACGGCCATCGAATTTTGTACGATTTGTCAATGTAAACAATATTTTCTAATTTGTTCAACAACGCTTATAAGCCTTTCGATATGTTATCAATACTGAAGCGTCCGGGTAAATCAGGGAAAATACCTCCACAAAGACAATTTTAATTAGCCAATGGCATCCCTTTTTTCCGGCAGTCTATACGAAAGTCTAAAGTTGTAACCCTAAATATAGTCTTCTCTGCATCTGTCACTACCAAGAAATTTCATATCATTCGACCAAAAGTCACTTGCCAAAATCATAAAATCAATCGACAATGTTATAAGGAATCATATAATTGATCCAAATATGGACGCAATACTGGGCGCCATGTGCAAGTCCATAGGTTGGATCAGAAGTTAACTGCATTTAGCCTTTCTGCAATCAGCACAGCGCTCTAATTCAATAGAAAGTCAAAGCCAATAGTATTGTGAATAATGTCTTAATGACAGTGAAACAGAATGCATTGGTGACCAGAACAGTAGTGGAAAAAAGAGCATGAATCAATATTCCGCCAAAGTTAAATTTAATAACATACAACAACGTACATACATAATTGGCCATTACAACCCTTCAGTCAGGACTACGACCACTAATGTTGTGTGTGTTGCTTTAATACATGAGTGGCGGGTCCTACAGTTTAAAGTCGACTCCGAACGACAGATTTTTGAGAAACTTTTCATGGCAATTCTATTTACTCTCAGAGTTTTTGCTAGAAATCTGCTGAGAGGAAGTCGCCGAAGAAATACTTTTTCCATTTTGATTTGATGTCTGGCCTGACGCTCGAACCCTGTACGTATAATAAGCCAACACACTACCTACTAGACTACGGCGACTTCAACATACAACAACGTTAACATATAAAACAGATGCAACAACATCAAATGCATACCCTTTAGCCAAGATTACGACCTAGTTTCTCACACCATTTATGTTGTATGTGTTCATTTTATACATGACGGCGGCAGCTACAGTTTAAAGTCGACTGCGAACGTTAGATTTTTGAGAAACTTTTTCATGGCAATTTTATTTTAACACTCAAAATTTTTGCCAGAAATATGCTGAGACGATGTCGAAGAAGAAATATTTTTTCATATTTCGTTATGTTGGAGATATCTGACCACACTACCTACGTCGACTTCAACAACATCAAATAGCGGCGGTAAAAATCACGAACACAATTGGTCAATTCACACAAGCCGTTGTATCGTCGTATTCATTGTATTGTTGGAAGAACATACAACAGTGTATGCTTGTTGTTGATAATTTTCATGTAAAAATCCGATACACTTATACACATTTTTTCATATGTCTTTGAAAAGTTGCATTGGTTTCGTGCTATCAAATTGTTTGAATGCCACGAGATACACAATACAGCATAGCATTGAGCGTTCACACAAACAAACAAATGTATTCAATACAACATACACGATACAAAGTCATGTCAATTGCCCAAATGTGTTTGAATAGCACAAAACGGGCTGACGGGTGATTTTGAATGTTTTGAATATGGAGCCGCCGTAGTTTAGTAAGTAGTGTGGTTCCAAACTCAGCTTAGACAAATCGAACAAAACAAAATCTAAAAAACATATTTCTTTCGGTAATTTTCATTCAGCAGTATTCTGGCAAAAACTATGTGAATAAATAAAATTGTCAGGAAAAGTTCCTGTTGTTTGGAGTCGTAGATTCTGCCACTCATGTATAAAATTAACACAAACAACATGAGTGCAGGTTGTGATATTGACTAGTAAGTAAGTAAGAAAGAAGCAATATTTCTCTTCATATAAACGAACTTTAGTTTACTTTAATTTAAATTAACTGAAGCATATTGACCGTGGTCTAGTAGGTAGTGTGTTGGCTTATTAGACGTGAGGCCTCGTTTCAAACCCCAGGTCAGGCATCTCTAACCGAACAAAATATGAAAAAATATTTCTTCGGCGACTTCCCCTCAGCAGATTTCTTTCCAAAACTCTGAGTGTTAAAATAAAATTGCCATGAAAAAGTTTCTCAAAAATCTGTCGTTCGGAGTCGACTTTAAACTGTTGGACCCCACCACTCATGTATAAAATTAACACACACAATATAAGTGATGTGAGCAACGAGCTTGTAATCCTGACGAAAGGGTTGTAATGACCAATTATGTTATGTATGTTATGAAGCATATTGACAGTTTTGACTTAAAAATGATGTTTTTTTTTGTGATTAATTTATTCAAGACAAATCCCGATACTTGATAGTAGGAAGTTAGTAGGAAGAACAACTTCTGAGTAGCCGAATTGAGCTGAAAGCATCAGATGTTATCCTACATCCTTCTAAGCAGCCAGCTAAACGCTGTAGATTTTATCTAGTTTAGTAGCAAATGATTGAAAAGTTTACGTCTTTGTTTACGCTTCGCCAACAGCACCATCAAATTATTATTGGGGCATCGAAATAATTACTTTGTGCTCTTGAGAGGTACAGAGATTCATGTCTTATTTGTTCGCACCTTATGGCTACTGCGTCAAAAACAAACTGCTTGAGACTTTTAAGCCAAAATTCTTATTTATGTATGTATTGTTGTTATCTTCCTTTTTAAATCAAAATTCATTGTCCATCAACCATTACTCAAAAGGCTATTGCAAGGCGTCATTTTTAATTAAAAACTTTTCTTTTATTATGAAGAATGAAAACTTAAAAACACATTAAAATTGTTCGTTTAAAACCTTTTTCATTTTTATTACCTCTCTTAATAACGATTATTATTTCTGTTTATTACATTATTATTACAATACCAAAAATATTAATTTTTTATATTTTTTAAACCTTTTAGCAAGAAATTTTCCCCAAAAAGTGAACTTCCCTTTTTAAGGCAAAAATATTTTTTTTTCCTTTTTTTCCTTGTAGAGAAAACCCATAAAGGCCGGGTAAAATAAAGGCCACAAAAGCAAATGAAAATAAATATGATGGCGTTAAATAGCAAAGGATTTTGGCCATTATTTTGATAACAATTTTTAATGCCAAATAATCTGGTTTAAAACCCCCCCAAATAACAACAATAAACATATGTTTTCACAAATAAATGATGATAATGATAATGATAATGATGATGTCGTAAATATTTACGCCAAACATTTCTCTTCTTGTTTAACGTTCTTCTGTAATATTTATGACCAAATGATGGTTGTTTGGTTTCCAAGCAAACTAAATTAAAAACGAGAATAAATGACAGACGAAGAACAGGAAGAAGAATAAAAAAAGAATATTATTGTTGCCAAAATAAATAAGCCAAAGGCCATCTTTATTTAGCTTTAATACGCAACTTTTTTTTCTTTTTTCTTTTTTACCTAAAAATGTTGTGTAAATTGTGGCACTATGGGGTGCTAATTGGCCAGAACCTTTGCATGAAAATATTGCTCATGTCTTAAGATTTATATTCTATGGCCAGAATAGTGTTAAAAGCAAATTAAGCACAGAGATTTATTTGTGTCAGTCACCTATGAATTTCAATAATAATGGCTTCAATTAATTATCGCAATATTGGAATGCGGTAAACTGTTTCTACACACATAATTGGCCATTACACGTCAGGATTACGGCCTAATTTCTCTTACCATTTATGTTGTATGTGTTCATTTTATCCAGTACAGTTTAAAGTCGATTGCGAACGTTAGATTTTTGAGAAATTTTTTCATGGTAATTTTATTTTAACACTCAGAGTTTTTGCCAGAAATCTGCTGAGAAGAAATCGCTTCAGAAATATTTGTTTCATATTTCGTTTTAAAAGAGATAACCGACATGGGGTTTGAATCGTGGCCTCATGTGTAATAACCCAAAACACTAGCTACTAGACTACGTAGACTTTATCTCGGTAGCATAATTTCTTTAAAAATGACAAGTCGAGCAAAGACACAGACAACTGGATAACAAAACCATGACAGATTTTGATGGCTTAAGAGGCATTTGGAATTCATTTTCTCTAGCTCAGAACTCAAGGTTGGCAATATTTAACACGAATACCAGATGCATATTGATATACGATATGTATCGACTGAAGTGAAGTTAGATTAGGTGGCGGAATCTCCTTAACGACAAGGGTCCACTTCCAACAAAGATTGGCGACGTATGATAACACAAATTAATATCCAAACCGGACATCACATGTTCCGAGTAGTCAAGAACACAATGGGGGATGTAATATAGTTTATATCTCTTCTTCAGACTCACAGCTCGCCCAGGAGTCAATTGTCAACTCCACCGTTAAGCTTTCTAGTAGGCCAAGACCTGTGAGAATCGCAATGCCGCCTAGCAATATACACGTCCTCTCCTGCTGACAATGCAGTTCAGCCACCTTATAAAATGACTGAAGTATACTCAACTGAACTAAGGCAATCGAAACAACTGTGCTTTGTTAAATTCTGAGCCTTGGCTAGTTAGTTAGTAATTTCCAAAGATGTTTACATATATGGCCTACTTACGTTTCAATGATTTTCAATTTTCTTCAGAAATCTTCGGCATTCAAGGACAAATGCGGTCGACGGGGTAGCGATTTTGAGGAATTTTGGATCCAAAATTATCTCCACGTACTTTACCCTACCCGCATAAGGATAATTGAAGACCAATAAGGATTAATTAATTAAGGGTATCGTGTGGTCAATTCCGTTTTTGTAAGTTTTTTCGCTAGTTTAGTGCATGTGACTGAACTATTCGTGTGTCATACCTAGAAGCAAACAATAATTCTGCTTTATAACGTATCCATCGAGGTAAGAAATAGGCTTCGTTGTTCATTATAATATTCGATGAAAAGTTGTCGACAACAACTTCAGTTATTGTATCAAAATTCTTCGTAAAGACCAGATTTAATGATGTCCAGTTGCGTGATGTCACGTCTGTTAGATATTTTGAGACCTTCTGGAACACCTTCACCCATTTCCGCAACAACAGCCACTAAACGGTGTAGTGTTTCTTCCCTTTGATGGCGAACCCCCGTTGAAATAATTTAAAATTAATGCTCAGCTAACGCTGCCGACAAATTATTACGTAAAATAAATGAATGAAATGTTAATAGAACAGCTGTTTTACAGCTGTACAGAGTGACAACATCCAATGACAGCACACCCTCTAATAGGCAAACAGATAAATGCCGTAGAGTTTGTGTACTTGGTGCCAGATGACCGTTAAAGTCAAGTTGTGCCCATGCAAACTAAATATTGTTGCGCAAACTAATCGATCAATATTGTCAGAAGGAAGGCTAACTTTTGAGTAGCCGAATTGACCTGAAAGTATTTAATGTTGTCCTAAATTCTTCTAAGCAGCCAGCTACACGCTGTAGAGTTAATACCAAATGATTGAAAAGTTTACTTCCATGTTTACACTTCGCAAACACCACCATCAAATTATTATTGGGGCATCGAAATAATTACTTCGTGCTTTTGAGAAGTACAGCGATTCATATCTTATGAGTTCGTTTCCTTCACAAATGACAAAGCAGAACAAATTTCTACGGCTATACCGGTCACCACCCCATTACTCATGCTGAAGTCGCCGTAGTCTAGTAGGTAATGTCTTGCCCTACTAGCCGTGAGGCTACGGTTCAAACCGCCAGGTCAGACATCTCCAACACAAAAAAATTTTAAAAAAATATTTCTCTAGGCGAGCAGATTTCTGGCAAAAACTCTGAGAGTAAATTGCCATGAAAATATTTCTCAAAAATCTGTCCTTTGGAGTCGACTTTAAACTGTAGCTCCCGCCACAGCCATGAGAATCTCGGTCGTAATCCTAATTTAAAGATTGTAATGACCAATTATGTATGTATGTATGTATGCAGAAAGGACAATTTATGAGTAGCCGAATTGACTTGACATTGGCATTTATTGACCGAACGTTACTAGCCACAAATGATTTGGAAGCCTATTGGTATGATTGAGGAATGTCGACTTAAAGTTAAAATTGAGTGACGGGAGAGGTACAATCGGTACTACAACAGAACGGCTAGCGATTCAAGCTAATCTAACGTCTTCCAAATAAGTTGAAAACGTTTGCTTCTCCTTGTGTTTTTTATAGAGGTATAGAACTTTAAGTTGGCTTTACTTTTCAAGATGGCGACCGATTTAACAGCTGTCAAGTGATTTATTCTCAGTTTGGTTTGGCAATTCATCATCAATAGACTCACGTCTGAAAAACGCTTGCAAATAGTGCAATTTTATTTCGTCCATTTTATCGTCGACAAAATCGTCCATCAGAGCAGTTAATTCGATTAACCATGGAACGTTTTCGCACCACGTTTACTCTTATTGAAAACTCGCATCCCCAGAGACGCTGTACGGTGCGTACAGAAGAAGCTATTGCTGCTGTGGAGCGTAGCATTGAGGAAGACATTGAGGAAGAATGAGTCCATTCGCCATCGAGCACAGGAATTGGATCTGTGTCCATCCACTTTATGGAAGATTTTGCGGAAGGATCTTGGTTTGCGTGCTTACAAAATCCAACTCGTGCAAGATTTGAAGCCAAACGATCATCAAATAAGGCGTAGATTCGTCGAATGGGCCCAAAACGAGATTACCGTTGTTCCCGATTTTCATAAGCGAATTTTGTTTAGCGATGAAGCGCACTTCTGGTTGAATGGCTACGTCAACAAACCAAACTGCCGCATTTGGAGTGAAGGTAATCCTCAAGTGTATGTGGAAACACCGTTACATCCAGAAAAACTGACTGTCTGGTGCGCTTTATGGGCTGGTGGAATCATTGGTCCGTACTTTTTCAAAAACGATGGTGGCCAGAACGTTACAGTCAATGGTGATCGGTATAGAGCCATGATTACTAACTTTTTCATTCCTGAATTGAATAACCATGATGTCCAGGAGATGTGGTTTCAACAAGACGGCGCAACATGCCACACAGCTCGTGCCACAATAGATTTATTGAAAGAGAAGTTTGGTGACCGCCTAATTTCATGTTTTGGACCTGTGAATTGGCCTCCAAGATCTTGTGATTTAACACCGCTAGACTACTTTCTGTGGGGCTATGTAAAGTCATTGGTCTATGCGGTCAAGCCACAAACGCTTGACCATTTGGAAGACAACATTCGGCGTATTATTGCCGATATACGGCCACAAATGTTGGAAAAAGTCATCGAAAATTGGACGTCCAGAGTGGACTACATCCGCGCCAGCCGTGGCGGTCATATGCCAGAAATCATATTTAAAATGTAATGCCACAAGATTATCTTTCGGATAAATAAAATTCATGTCAATCGAATAATCCATCGTTGTTTTATTGCAACTTAAAGTTCTATACCTCTATAAAAAACACCCTTTATAATAATTATGTTGCTGCCGAATTTTAAGAAAATTAATTAAAAATGGAAACCTCAAGGCATATTAGTAATCATAAGATAATCGAATAATGCCTGCGTATGGTAAAATTATATTCCATTATGTCTGCCATTATATTCCCATATTTATCATTGGTATTGGTAAGGCTAGATCTTAATGTCATCAAAAATAGAAAACAAAAAAGGAAAAATCACAATTATTTCGTATTTACGTGAAACGTGTAAGCCTACAAGGTGTACAACACAAATGGCAACATTTAATCTCCTCAGAATTCTTTGGGGGTGGCGTTGGTGCTGTGTGTGGCAACATGTTGTCTGTCTGCTGATTGTCATCAATTTACATGGCAAAGATTCATAAAAAAACAGAGAATGTAAACAGCTGATGTGCCTGTGCACCAAACAAAATTACTTTCAATTTTAAATTATTGATGAGCTTGGTCGTGCAAACTAATGATGTCGTTTGAATATTATTTGATGAGAAAATTTGTTAAAACGAACGATAAATTGTTGTTGTTTTTATTCCAAAGTTAAGCTCATAATTCATTCAGTCTAATACGCATAAATATACTCGCCACAGTTTAAAGTTATGCGGGTGGATTTCTTTTGTTTTTTGCCTGGGTTTTTTTTTAACAGAATTCTTTTTTTTTCTTTTTTCTGAAGGTAAGATGAGTGAATATTTTGCCTTAAAGATTTTAAAGTTTTCAAGATAGCATCTAAGGTTTCATGCTCATGTATTATACGACGGCTTTTGAGAGGACCTGAGTTTATTTTTCACATGCAGACCTCAATTAAACTGTATAGACTAGCAAAAGAAAATCCTTTTTTCTTCATCTTTTTTTGTTCATATATTGCCACGCTTGATTAATTTTTTTCTTCATTTTCATTTTCGTTTTCTTGTTATTTTTCAAACTATTTTTATACGAGTATGTCTTCATATTGGAAGATTGTCATTGTAACTAAACTAAACGATTATGGGTGATGGTGGTGATGGTCAAATAAAATTAAGTTTTCTTTGTTTTCCTTTCATATCATCATATCCATAAAACCCTATTCAATTGCACACACACACACAAACGAAATAGTTTTTCTTTTTAAAAAAGAAAAGAAAACTATAGCAAAAAAAAAGAAACGAACTCATTTTAATCAGATCAAAAGAAAATGAAAGAAATGTTCATAAGCCAGTCAGTCGTATAATAAAGGTCAGATTTGCCATTGTCTGGTGTATTTTTGTTTAAATTAAACCCGGCTACCCGGTACTTAACCATTCATTCCATTTACCACTCTACTTACCACTCCATAATCAAAATAATAACATTTGCTGTTGGCAAATGATGATGAAATCCTTCGGCTGCTGCTGTTTAAAAATTTTTGGCATTCGATCAAAAGAAAGAAAATAAATTTATTCCTGAGCATATTTACTTAACTTGACAATGCCAAAATGAAAGCGGTAAGGCATACAATAGAATTTGCAGTGCATAAACCAGAGTATAATGAGAAGCCCATTAAAATATAAAATGCCAGTGTTTGTTTCCAAGTATTCGAAAAAAAAGAATTCATTAAGAAAGCATTGCATTGCAGTGCAGTACTGGCATAATAATGAGAAAAACTATCAATAATGAAAGCCTTTGTGATTCTCTTTTGTTTGTTTTCTGTATTTAATCTTAAGTATGAAAATTTTAAAAATGCAACTAACAGGGAATGGTCCCTACCTATACAAAACTTTGTGTTACTATTCATTCATATAGGAAGTACAGAGTGTCATATTTATGTCCTGTATTAACTTTCACTTCACATCAATTCATTTTACCTCACCGGCTAATTCAAAATCAATTTGTCTCCGATCTTATGAGCCAGGCGATTCATTATTAGTCCAGTCCATGAATATCACTTTATTTCAAGACCAATCCCTCATTCTTTCCATCTTTTCCATTTCCACGGCCATGGAACGTTCTTAGACACCATTCTAGAGTTGGACATTCATAAGATCCGAATAACCGGGTAATCTATGTTTCGCCTCCATTTAAAAGGGTAACTTAATATTCGTCTACATTATTGTCAACTTTGTGCTCTGATAAAGGGAAAATAAACTTCGAAAGTTTTTCGTGATGTCTGTACCAGAGATCAGTAATGAGTATTCAAAACGATGAGTTAAATGGATTCATACTCATAATTTCTGATACTTATACGCATTCATACTTATTTTAATATCAAGGAATTTCTACTCATATTCAAAGTTTGAAGTACTCATCATACTTAATGATTTTGACTCTCTTTGGGGCACAGAAAACCCGCACGCATACATTGAAAAACCGACGCACCCAAAACGAGTCACTGTTTGGTCCGGATTTTGGTGCAGAGGCATAATTGGGCCATTTTTCTTCGAAAATGAGCAAGGAGTGGCTGTTACAGTCAATGGTGATCGTTATCGGGCCATGTTGAACGAATTTTTGTTCACAAAAATTTAAGAGGAGGATATTGACAACATTTCGTTTCAACAGGACGGCGCTACGTGCCACACAGCCGAAGCTACACTCGATGTTTTGCGCCATGTTTTTGAAGATCGCATTATCAGCCGCAGAGCTGATGTCGTTTGGCCACCTCGGAGCTGCGATTTGACACCGTTGGACTATTATTTGTGGGGCGCCGTCAAAGATAAGTGTTACGCCGACAAGCCAGAGACAATTGACGCTTTAAAGGACAATATTCTTGAAGCCATTGGTGAAATACAGCTGCACACAATCGATAATGTGCTTAAAAATTGAACCGATCGTGTAGGCTACTGCATGGCCAGCCGAGGCAGCCATTTGAATGAAATTATTTTCCATTATTAACCGGAAGGATTGTACTTTCAAATAAAAAAAGAAATTTGAGAAAATATTCAGTAGTTTTTTTAAAGCATTTTAAAAAAAAAAAGTTATTTGGTGGACCCTCTACTTTTTTTTTTGGCTCTCCATAACTCAACATATACATACATAATACATAATTGGTCATTACAACCCTTCAGTCAGGATTACGACCTAGTTTCTCACACCACTTATGTTGTGTGTGTTAATTTTATGCATGAGTGGCGGGACCTACAGTTTAAATTCGACTCTGAACGACAGATTTTTGAGAAACTTTTCATGGCAATTTTATTTACTCTCAGAGTTTTTGCCAGAAATCTGCTGAGAGGAAGTCGCCGAAGAAATACTTTTTGTATTTTATTTTGATGTCTCGCCTGGGGCTCGAACCCTGGCTTTTCGTCTAATAAGCCCACACACTACCTAGCAGACCACGGCGACTTCAACATATACACGAATCATAAAATAAGTTTGATTCGCGTACGAACACTAAAATACTTACTAGATGGTTGTTTTTCTTATGTGTCTGTTTTCTTTTTTTGTAAATGCAACAGCAACTAAGACTGTTAACTATTGTCGACTCACATTCAAAATTTCATGAGTACTTAGTCGCGAAAAAACGATTCATTGCTGATCTCTGGGCTGTAAGCAGTTCTATCTATGTTCGACCTGCTATTTTCTGAAATTATTCTCTCCCATTAAATACAATAATTCCTAATACTTTGTATTAATTCCGGAGTGTATTAGTCGTATAAGAGTTTATTTTAAATTCTATTTTAATGTTATAGTTTATAAACATTATAAAGCAATAGATTTCATTTAGATGACCGCGTATTTCCCCTATGATTTCCTCTTCGTTATCTATGACACTTCTAAGTATTATGCCGCAGACTGTATTGAACCGAAGTTCGAACAAAATACGACCCACAGTTGCATTGGATTCTCTTGGTAATATTTACATTATCTTGAGCTACAGATAATTTGAGGTGTTCATTTAATTGCTATGAGAGCAACCCAGTTTCAAAACTCGAAAAGAGTGAAAAGATATTCCTCATAGGTTTCTTAAGTACAATTTAGTTATTAAAGTTTAAAGTATGAAAAAAATCAACAACTAGATCACATAAGCAAGGGAAATGAAGATCCCGTATAGCTTTCATTATATAAGGGACTTTCATGGTTGAAAGCAGTTAATAACACAAAATAATCAGAACGAAGCCGTATCAATGGGAGGGCACTCTAAAATGATACCAGGCAATCCATTTGGTGTAGTTTATTAATATACTTGAGTGGACATTACAAAAAAGTCATTAGCTCTTTGCAGTCTTATTAATATTATTAAGCAATACCTGCGGAACATTGATAGATAATTGTTATGGCCATATACATAAATATTGTAACGAAAATGGAAAAGTCCTGATACTGGTGTTTTGCTTTTACATCGTTTAACCTTAAAATTATAAACAAAAGCTACAAAAAGAAAACAACTAAACAAAAATATACCAACAAACACCAGCATAAAAAATGATAAACCAGTAAACAAAAATACAGCAATAAACACTACAAGAATAAATGTAAACAAAATACACAAACAACAGTAATGAAACAACGATGTTTACATTTATAGAAATCTCGAAAAGGCGTAGCCACTAACATTCGCCTTCTAGAACTTTTATCAGACTGTTTGCCCTACCATATACATAAAAGGCAAGGCAAAGCAGACGAGTGAGTTAATAAAAATTCAGTCATTCTTGTGTTAAGACGCGGTGCGTTTGAAGTGAGTAATTGTAGTTTGAAGATCAGATGTGGTTACAACGATCTGTCGAAAAATTGGTTAGTAATTGTTATTGTTTATGCACAAGGTGTAAACAGAGGTATAACAAAGTAAAGCAATTGTTGTTGTATACATAAAGTTGTATACAGTTGCACACAAAATTCTGCGAATAATAAAGGAAACATAGATTTATTTTATTTGCAGCTACAAGCTCATATTTTAAACGTTTTCAAAAAGGTAAAAACCTAACAATATAAGTCAGTGCTTTCCTCTAAGCCTTGGCAATTAATTGTCACTTTATTTTAGATTCACTAAGCAACCTTAAATTGTTATGGAAACGAATGCATATTCAATGGAAAAAACAATTGTCTGCAGTTGCTGACAATGAAAATTGCGCTTAAAAATAATATTTTCTTTACAACTGAAGTCTATTTTTATAATTTTTTTTTTATTTTTTTTTTTCATTCCATTATTTTCTTATTTTCTAACTGGCTTTTCATTTTATAAACACGTGGCTAGCTTTGCTTTTCTTCTCGTTTACTTTTATACTGTTTTCCTATAAAAAAAAAAAAAAAAAAATAAGACGTACCTGCAAGCCTTGTCTCAATTTGTGTTCAACAAGTCCTATAAAAATAAATTAAAAAGAAAAGAAAAGAAATAATAATAATCGCACAGTAATAAACAAAATAATTGTCTGCATTTGTAGAATAGAATAACGAAACGAAAAAAATTTTATTTTTAAGAAATTCTTTTTAATCAACTGCACAGGTTTTGTTTCAAGCAACATTTACTCTTACATATGGTGGATGTTTAAAACGAAGTGCCTGAAGATAATTACATGGCATACAGAGGATTTTTTAATTTAAGAAAAATCAGTAGAAAAATTAAAAAATAAAACGGGCAAATGTTTGTTATCGAAACAATAGAAGTCAAGATGTTTTGAGAAAGCTACATACATATCTGTCTATACCTTAAAGCATACACACACATACATACTTATGTCTGGCAAAAGACGAAGTACTCGTACAGGCTACTCAGACAATCAGCCACACGTGAAAGTATTGATTTTACGTACAACTTCTACTCAAAAGAGTGGATATGGAGTTGACCTAAGGCATTCACAAATCATTCTTGATTAAGGTGATCGACTGACACATTGTAATCGGTCAACAGATTGTTGCAAACAGAAGCAAAAAAAAAAACGTTTCTAATGAAGGCAAGAGAAGATCAGCTTAGAGCAGCTGAGGCAATGATAGAAGCTGACTCACAGTCTCTAGGTACTTTCGCTATCGAAAACCGAAAAGATCCTGGTGCAGATCATGATACATGATGTCGTGGATGCAGATTCGCTGAGGAAGAGGAGACTGTTGTTCACTTTCTTTGCCAGTGCCCGTCTCTTTCTAGGTGTATATATAGGTTATTTGGCTCTCTATTTCTTGTCGTTCATCAAACCTTCTGGCTGGTTTTCCAGTGCGGGGTAGTGCTTTTGTTGTGCAGCCCTTGCGCTGACCAACTTCTTCCTTTTCCCTGATTTTGGTGGAACTTGGTCCGTATAGGGACTGAGTTTACCCGTGGCATCACACCGGTCCGCTATGCGTGCTCAAGTGAGCTTTGTAAAATCATAGCTACCACTCAGAGCCTAACCTAACCTAGATCATGATGAAGATGCTGGTGTATTTGACGCTTTCAATTATTTCGGGGTCTTTCAACCTAGGCTTTAGAAATTAACCGTGCAAATACTAAAATTGTTTTATCAAAATGGGTGACCGCTCGCTTCGGCCCTATTTTACGATCACCGTAAAAGTCCTGCAGAGGGAACACCACAATGTGGTGCATGAATTCGGGTTCACGACCGACCAACACGCCTACGTTGAAAAAACGCAAGATCTGGAGTGGCAGGAGAATCCAAGGCGGTTTCATGTCGTTCACAAGAATAAGCAAAATTGTCGAATTTGTGAACGTCTAATACAACCCGATAAAGTCACGGTTTGGTCGTCATCAGTCCATTATTACTTTGAGAATGATGTTGGCCATTGACATTAATGGCGAGCACCATAGTTTGACGATAACGGTCTGGACGATATACGGTGCTACATGCCACTTATCTCCTGCTACAATGGATATCCAGCAAGAACGATTTGCGGGTATGCTTATCTCGAACGTAGAGATGAAGTCAACTGGCTACAGATATCGTGCGTTTTAATATTTTCTTGTGGCATTTTCTAAAGTCTCAGTTGTATTCGAATAAGCCACAAACCATTGCGCTCCACAAAGCGAAAAACTCCAAGAGGTCATTGACCTTATATTCCACACATTATGGTATCAAGAGATCTTGCAAGCGAATAACAAATTTCGATGACCGCGAATTTTTTCGGCATGCCTTGGCTGTTAATGGATGTCACGTGAATTGTCCCAAATGCGAAAATTAATCATTTACCACGAAATAGGCCTTACTAAAGACAAATTTTCAATGAAAATTAGAGTCAGTAGAAAATGGCTTCAGAGTCCACCTAGCGAAAACACATCGATGCCTAGGGTCGCCCAAGTTTTATTTTTTTTTCTTTTTTTTTTTAAATAAACATACTGAAAAAATGTCGAAAATGGGGAAGTCCCTATTACTGTAAAGGCAGCACAAACACAAACACTTTAGAAATTCAACATCCTCTTACAACGGTACCATGTAGCGTATGAGTATTAAGTGAAATCCAATTAAGTTGTGATACTTAAAACAAAATTTCATCATCATCTGTCTGGTAAAACGTCTGCTGGAACACTATTTTGGTTTCCAAAAATTTTTTTTTTTGCTTTCATTTTAATTCTCAAAAGACCACGTGTGCTGACTTCATAATCATCGAAATCAAGCAAATCATCATTCAACAAACAAATCCTATAGACATGATGCCAATCAGAGACACTGAATAACAAAACAATAAAAAAAATTATTGGTAAGGGAAGTATGCCACTTTAGGCCTTTAATACGCAAATGAACTTGCGTAACGACAAAAAAAAAAGGAAAACAAAAACAAAACATGAAAAAAAGGAAATTTGCAAAAATAAAACCAAGAAAATAGGGATTCGTGGTTATTTTTGGTTAATTTTGAAAAGACCAAAAAAAAAGGAAAATAGAGGAAAAACCGCCTATGTACGTATAGTTCGATATTAATGCTGCAAAGTCAATCTATTGAAATAAAAGGTTTCTTGGTCTCTTGGCCTTTTAAGCTAATTTTGCTATTAAAAATCATTTTCGTAGGTGCTGCTCTACTATCAATTTCACAGGTAATGAAATTTAAAATGAAAATATTTCTCCAACACATGGCCTCTCAATAGAGATTAGATTACATTACAAAGGATACTTCAAATACTTTTCAGGTCTCGTTTGTTTTTCTATTTTTTTTTTAAAGGAGATTATCAAGTGGTTTCCCTTTCGTGTATTGCTTGTCGGCTCATTTTATTCAATTGTAGTGGCTGAAACGTGTCTTTCATATTAAATTTCATCTCATTTGAATGCAGACAATATGCTGATAAATATCGTAACGTATTTGCATAAATGAAAATAGGAAAATATGAAAAGTTTAGTGGAACCCACTTCTATTGTCTGCCTATTTGCAAAAAAAAAAATTGAAATACCCAGACATTCTTGTTTTTTTCTTCCTTTTTTCTTTTATTAAACGAAGATAAGGCTAATGTGTTTAGGCGATACCCAATGGATGAAAAAATTTTCATGAAACAATTAAAGACGACTTTTGTAATTATGTATTGACATTTGAGGGCCTATTTTGTCTGTATAACCCATTATGCGTTTGGTAATCATTCGTCGCCGTAGTCTAGTAGGTAGTGTGTTAACTTATTAGACGTAAAGCCAGGGTTCGAGCCCCAGGCCAGACATCAAAACAAAATACAAAAATTATTTCTTCGGCAACTTCCTCTCAGCAGATTTCTGACAAGAACTCTGAGTGTTAAAATAAATTTGCCATGAAAAAATTTCTCAAAAATCTGTCGTTCGGAGTCGACTTTAAACTGTAGGTCCCACCACTCATGTATAAAATTAACACACACAGCATAAGTGGTGTGAGGAACTAGGTCGTAATCCTGACTGAAGGGTTGTAATGAATGACCAATGATGTACGTGATGTAATCATTCGTTTTGTAAGTAAAACGGAAAACAGGAAATGCGGAATTTATACAATCCACAATGAGTGTTCAAGACAAACCGACTAATTAATATATCGGGTCGGCCCACAGGGACTTCCGAACTAGCACATTTGATAATAGCCATCTTATTGAAGTTACGTCTGTCACTATGGGCCGCTATGGCATTCAACAACACGTGCAAATAACAAAAATTGTTTTTATCAACATGGCTGTTCTGGTTGGATAAAGTATCACGCACTTTGCCTATTTTATAATCGCAATAAGCGCCATGCCGAGAGTTAGGTTAAGTTAAGTAAGATTGGAGTGTAGAAGTAGCTTTGATTCCAAATGTTCACTTGAGCACGCATACCGATCCGTTGTGAGGCCACTGATGAACGCAATCCCTTTACTGACCAAATGCCATCGAACTCATCGAAAAAGTTGGTCAGCGCAGCGGCTGCAGTACAGAGTTCATAATTTTTTTAAAATAAATTCAAGTTCATTGGCAAAGCAAACTATCGGCCAACATGCGTACGTCGTCAAAACGTAACATGGGGCAAAACCATTGCCCCTCCCCGCAAGAGTGGGCAGGAGAAATCCCAAGGCAATCGATTTCACGTTGCTCACAAGAACTTTCGTAGACCACAACTTTGGCAAATTTTGCTTTATGACCTGAAATTACAGCCGTACAAAATTTAAGGGACCCAAGAAACTGAAAGTAAACGACTGTAGACAACGATGTGTAGTCGGAGAACGGCCTCAGGATAAACGGGTACATGAGCAAACAAAATTGTCAAATATGAGACGATGTCATCAATCCACATGAGATCAAAGAGCATTCAAAAAGCAGTCCAAAAGAATCACTGTTGGCTGTGGATTTTGAGCATGTGTCGTCATTGTTTCATATTTATTCAAAAGAGAATGCATTTGGCCAGGGCTATAGCAGTTTGCCTTTCCTTCCTATCTGAATTGTATGCCCTGCATTTTATTGAGAACTCAGAATTTTCGATTGAATGATCCGTACCAAGCCATTCGTCCCAAGTGATTCGTGCCACGTGATTAATGCCTTTTGATTCGCGTCATGCAATTCTTGCCACGCGATTCGGGCCATTACATACATGCATACATACATACATATTTACATACATACATAAATACATACATACATACATATATACATACATACATAATTGGTGATTACATTCCTTCAGTTAGGATTGCGACCTAGCTTCTCTTAACACTTATGTTGTGTGTGTTAATTTTATACATGAGTGGCGAGACTTACTGTTTTAAGTCGACTCCGAACGTTAGATTTTTGAGAAACTTTTCATGGCAATTTTTTATTTATTCGCAGAGTTTTCGCCAGAAATCAGCTGAGAGAAAGTCGTCGAAGGAATATTTTTTGTCATATTTTCGTTTTGATGTCTGGCCTGGGGTTTGAACCGTGTACTCGCATTTTATAAGCCAACACACTACCTACCAGACTAGTGCATTCGATTCATTAAATTCTCCTGTTACTGAGACGTAATAAATGGAAAGTCGTGTCTAAAGGGATATGAGATCGCTTCCAATGACGACATAGATATCGCGCGCAATGCACCGGTAAAGTCAATGCAAACATACTGTATCACTGATGTGTCAAATTTAGGTTCATTGTCCTTTCGTGGAATTTCCCCAACAGCAGACCTCTGAAGATCATCTTATCCTATCCCATCATCTGACTTCTAATGTATAGAACCAGTGAGTGGCCTGCAGTTTATGATGCCATTTCGCTTCCAATACATTGTCCTAAATAAACAGAACAATTGAAGCCTTCTTTGTCCTACTGAGTATATATTGTTTCCAAGAGCGCTTCGTTCGGAGTCCACTCATGCATAAATTTAACATACACAGTTTGGTTGAGGTGAGAACCTAGAACGTAATCCAGACTAAAGTATAGTAATGACCAAATAAGTAAACAAGTCCTGCCTTGAATACTCGCTAAGCAAGTTGCATTTTATGGCTAATAGGATAACAGAAATTAATACAAATTGGTTAAGGATAACGACATTCACGTAGGCAATTGGCTCTCAACGGATCTGTTTCAATGTCCCTTACAAAATTTCATAGACAGAAGTCTAACACTCAAACCCTTGTTGATTCCCTTTGCCTATCTTCTTAATGATGAGTGAGCTCCATGCCCCATGGCATTGGATGGATTTTCCTTGTCTGAAACAATTTCAAGAAAATAAAAACCAAATAAATTCCATTGAACTGCAAGTGTGTGGTAAACCTCTTGTATTCTTTTTTAATCTCATGCAGCCATATACAGTACTTACCTTTCCAGTTCCTGCACAGACATTCTATTCTAAGATTATAAAATTGTTGCCTTTTTCATCTGTGCAGGGCACAAAGACCTAACTGTGTATCTGATTATTATACACGTGTATACAAATGTGTTTACAAATGTTAAAATGTATGGGTGTATGCAATGATAGGCACAGCTCCTGTCTTAAATGTTCTTCTGGCGGCTGCTACTTGTTGTCGCTAATATTTCAACGAAGAGGAAAAAATGAAAATAAATCAACTGAATTTTCCTTTCAACTTTTCCTTTCCTTTTTTTTTCCTTTAATTTTCCATAAAAAAAATTAATAAAAGAAGAGAACATTTTGCGTTAAATCATGCTGAAATGAAATGTAAATTTGAAAGGAAAAATTCTTTATTTTCTAATAAATTCGAAAATCATGTGCGGTTTTTAAGTCAAAGTTGCATAAGTTGTAGGGCACATGGATGAAGGGGAGGTGTGTGTAATACATGCGATATATTTCAACATTAATATCGTGTGTATTTGTATTTGTAGTTGTAGGCAACATATGTGTGTGTGTATAGGTTTTACAAAAAGTCTGTTTTATCTTTTAATTTTGTTTGCTTCGGTAGAGTTTTTCTTTTTCTACGTAGAAATATGATGTAAATAACGACGTCTTTCTTACACATGCACATGGTGATGTGCTTGTATTTGTTAAATGCCGCTTAATGATCGTTAATAAATTAGATTCTCCGTTAACAGCAAAGTAAATATTTACAGGCATAATGTTGATAGCAAATGTAAACATGAAACAAAAAAAAAAAAAATTCATTTTTAACTAATTTTGGTCTGAAGGAGAGAGAGAGACACACACACACACTCATTATCTGAGAAAAATACTCTCACATGTAAATATAGGCATGTTGATGTGGTAAATATTATTAGAAAAGAATATTAAAATATCAACATACATATTTAGCTTGTGATGATAACAATTCCTCTCTTTTACACATTCATACACGCATACACCTATACGCTCGCACAGAGGAATGTGTCTGCCTGTTCAAGAATAATAACAAATCAAAATAATTTCATTATCAAAGTCTCCTAAAAAAAACAGACAGGCATGCAGACATAAACATTTCCACTTTGGCTTCTCTTTAACACTTAGGCGTACATACATATGTACATATATGCTGCAATATGCAAATAAAACAGTGGAGTTAATCAGCAAATGCTAGGAATTTATTGAAACTTTTGTTTTTGGTAAAATTGTGTCAAAAAGTAATATCCCCATGATCTATTATCAGGGCTCTATAATGTCAGTGACTGCGTTCTGAAAATTGCTACGTAACTTTCAAGTAGAAGGATCAGTAGTGCCTCCATTGGGAAGGCTTTTATTGCAAGTCAGTGAGTAGAGAATACACATACAACCCTTCAGTCAGGATTACAATCTAGTTTCTCACACTATTTGAATTCTGTGTCGAGAGCCGACATAAAGGCTTTCCATAGATTTATTATTATTAGTTTGAGCTGGTTGAGAAGTGCTAGAAATCGCCGTAATCTAGTAAGTAGTGTGTTGGCTTATTAGACGAAAAGCCAGGGTTCAAATCCCAGGCCAGACAAGCAAAACAAAATACAAAAAGTAACTCTTCGGCTACTTCCTATCAGCAGATTTCTGGCAAAAACTCTGAGAGTAAATAAAAAATTGCCATGAAAAAGTTTCTCAAAAATCTGTCGTTCGGAGTCGACTTAAAACTGTAGGTCCCGCCACTCATGTATAAAAATTAATACACACAACATAAGTGGTGTGAGAAACTAGGTCGTAATCCTATGTATGTGGTTGAGAAGTGCTAGGGCTTCAATAGTGTAGTCACGCCCTCTTGTGTGTTTTATTAGTCTGTGTAATTCCTTTGCTTACTTATTCTTCCTTTCCTACTTCCTCTCCCTTTTTCCCTATCTCCCTCCCCTATTATCCTCTCCCCTTTAGAACGTTGTACAATGAGTCAACTTGACTTCCGGGTACTGTACTTGTCTTCAATTGGCAAGTACACGTCCTCTAACCTAAATATAAACCTTGTCACACCACTTATGTTGCGTGTGTTAATTGTATACATGAGTGGCGGAACCTACAGTTTTAAGTCGACTCCGAACGATAGATTTTTGAGAAACTTTTCATCGTAATTTTTTATTTACTCAGAGTTTTTGCCAGAAATCTGCTGAGAGGAAGTCGGCGTATGATGTCTGACCTGGGGTTTAAATCGTGAACTCACATATCATAAGCCATCGCACTACCTAATAGACTACGACGACGACAGTGAATAGAGAACTTGCTGTGAAATATTGGAGAAGCTGCAATCTTTTGTGCTGCAAACCTTTATAGTTTCGGAACTTAACGGCCTTTCTTAAAAATGTAGTCAGGCCTTAAAGCTTATAATCACAATGTGATCGTTTTGGTGCATAACCATCAAGTCTACAAAAACGAAATTGATGCTCTTGACTACACGACACCTTTAATTTGTCGATCCTTATGGGGTGGGATAAAATATCTGCGAATAATTTTGGGCTCCAAACGCTTCAAAATTGTGTCCACCTTTGTCTCTGAATGACAAAGATTACTCAAAGAAATTTCAAATTTCATTCAAACGTAAGTTTTCTACCTATGGGTTCTAGGCCATGTAAATATCTTCGGAAACTACGAACTAACTAGCCAAGGCTCAGAATCTAACATGTGACAGAGTGTAGTTGTTTCGATTGCCTTAGTTCAGTTGACTAAACTCCAGTCATTTTATAAGGTGGCTGAACTTCATAGTGGGCAGGAGAGGACGCGTAATATTGCTAGGCATTATTGCTACTCTCACAGGTCTTGTCCTACTAGAAAGCTTAACGGTGGAGTTGACAATTGACTCCTGGGCGAGCTGTGAGTCTGAAGAAGAGATATAAACTATATTACATCCCACATTGTGTTCTTGACTACTCGGAATATGTGATGTCCCGTTTGGATATTAATTTGTGCTATCATACGTCCCCAATCTTTGTCGTAAGAGGACCCTTGTCGTTCAAAGAGATTCCGCCACCTTCAGTCGATACATATTGTATATCAATATGCATCTGGTATTCGCGTTAAATATTGTCAACCTTGTGTTCTGAGCTAAAGAAGATGAATTCCAAATGCCTCTTAAGCCATCGAAATCTGTCTTGGTTTTATTATCCAGTTGTCAGTGTCTTTACTCGACTTTTTATTTTTAAAGAAATTATGCTACCGAGATACCGACGCCATAGTCTAGTAGATAGTGTTTTGGGTTATTACACATGAGGCCACGATTCAAACCCCATATCGGACATTTCCATTACTATCATAAACGAAATATAAAAAATATTTCTGCGGCGACTTCCTCTCAGCTGATCTCTGGCAAAAAGTCTAGGGTGTTAAAATAAAATTGACATGAAAAAGTTGCTCCAAAAATTTAACTTTCGCAGTCGACTTTAAGCTGTAGTTTCCGCTATTTATGGATAAAATTAACACCCAAAACACAGGTGGTGTGAGAAGCTAGGTCGTAATCCTGACTGAAGGGCTGCAATGACCAATTAGTGTGTGGTCACATAGAGATTAACCACCATGTTTCATTTGAAGTTTTCGCAATTTTCCAATTTTCCACATTTTCTCTCTTCTGTTGAGCGATTTAAGCCACTGTATTGTACTTGTACTGTTCTACAAAGGAGAACGAAAGTGTTCATATGAATTTGAGTGTGTGTGTGTGTGTGTGTGTTGTTTATGTGTCTGTGTATGTGTGTTTGAGTATAAATATATCTTCTTTCATCAAATCGAATTAAATAAATCAAATTTATATGCAACATTATCACAATTAATGCGTTGTTAAGCGTGCATAATATGAAAATCATTTTTTCTTCTGTCTCACTCTATCTCTCTCTCTCTCTCTTTCTCTCTACACACACCCATTTACATACGCATAGATTTAAATTTATTATCCTTCTAAGAAATTTGATATAAATTTGAACAGAATCTTTTTGGTTGCATACTTTAAGGCTTTGGCTAGAGTTTATCGCTTCTTTAAATTGTTTGCCGTTCTTCTTTATTATGATTTTGGCTTTATTATTCATCATTTTCTGTTGCTTTTCTGAAATTTATTTATTTTTTATTTTTCATTCTTCATAAACCAAATGATTGTTTGCATATTTAACCAGTAGAATGAAAATATGGCATTCGAAAAAAAAATGCAATTTAAGTGTTGGTTTCCCTCTTATTTTTCTTCGAAAAAGTTAAAAAGTCTGTGGATTATTTCGTATATTTTTTTCATACTTTCACTCGTAAATGATTTACGTCTTCTGTTTTATTTCGGTGTTTTTTTTGTGGGTTTTTTTTTAAAGAAATATTTGTCTAAGAAAATATACGTACGTACGTGTGTCTCTGCAAATATTTAAAAGGCTGCTGCTGCCTTTTTTTTGATTTTGATTCGCCATTTTGCAAGGATTTATATTTAAAGCTGTTTGAAGAAACAAAAATTTATTGAAAATGAAAATAGGATTGGAAACGGGGGGAATGGGGAATGGGAATAGAAGTCATAATCTTCTTGGCGTTAAATGACTTTTACTTTTTATCCGTTTTGTTGGAGTACTTCTATGTTTTCCCTTGTCTTGATTTTTTTTTTTTTTTTTTATAAAATATTTGGCAGACAGTTTAAATACAATTTGAAGGTTCTTTTTTTCTTTCTTTTCTTTTCTTTTTCGTTTTTGATTAAGAGTTTCATGGAAAACATATGCTTTTAAAGGTAAAAAAATAAAGGAAAATAATGTTGTGGATTTCTTATTGAATTTTTCTTTTCTTTTTTTTGAGTATTTCTTTTAAAGAGGAAACTTATGGTCAGTTTAAGCCGGTCATTATATGGAATAAAAGGCAATTTGTTTTAACGCGTTCAAATATGTACTCCAAATTGAAAAACATTAAAGAAAAGTTTACTGCTTTGGACATAACAATCCAACGAAATGAAATGTTTTCTCGAAATCAGCTTATTTTCGGTGGCAACAAAAACCATGTCTTAGTTTAAATGAATTTCATTTTATCAGGCCACCATGCTACTTAACACTGCCATCGAACAGAGTTGCAGATGAAATCTTATCAGCCATCTTGTAATTGGATATTCGTATTGAGAAAAGTTGTCTCCTCTAGAATTGGATTTTAGAATGAATTACAGATCAGTTGTGGAAAAAAAAAATTCAAAAAATTCTGTATTTTATCGATGCCCAATCCAATCCGTCTCATTGGACACAGCTTACTTGGATTCTATAAGATCCCATTGTATAATCGATACTACCTGTTCGATCATACAATAATAGTTTTGCCCAACTTGTATACTCAACTCGTCACCACAGAATCTACATATTGGCCTTGACGCCATGCCTATTTTGCTTAATCAAAAGGCCAGCTATTATCCCTAACCCACTCCTGAATAGTCGAATCTAATAGTCAAATCTCTTCTCATTGTTATTGCCCATCAAAAGTTTAAAACAATCTAAACGAGAACGAAAACCCTCATCCAAGCCTTACTTATCAGCAACGTTGAAGCTCCTTGAGCCACGAGGCCACCTGCTTGCTTATTTCCTTCAATTACCACCTTTTTTTTATCCAGTAGAAGCTGACTCCAATTCTTCTAATTCAGTTATCCCAGGCAGTCCTATAATATTCTCGAGTTCAACTGTACACAACCCATGTGTATACATTAAATCATAGAGTTTTCTGTATGCCAGTAGCTCGATATGTCAGGTCACTAAGCCGCCTGATTTATCACGCATGAGACTTGTTTCTGGTTATACCAGATATAATCACCCCGAGAAGAAGGTGTGTATTTTTCTCAAATCTCTCTTGGCTAGACATGTTGTATTACTAAATTCCTTTTCAGCTTCCAAAGATGTTCTGTGGTCTCCACTTCTTCCTCGCTTTGGAGCTTCTGCAAAAGTCGTTATGAGATATTGCCAATCTCCTGGCGTGAACACCCAGAGGCCAGAGTCCAGTCATGCCAGATCTGTATGGTGTCGCTACAAGTGGAAGCAAGTCCCACCTCTGCCAATAGCTGGAGTTTTTGTGAGACAATTTCTTTGCCTCTCTGTAGAGGAGCGTCTAAGTTGCCGTAGTTTAGTAGGTAGTGTGTTAGCTTATTAAACGTGAAGCCACGGTTCAAACCCCAGGTCAGACATCTCTATCGAATCGAAAATATGAAAAAATAGTTCTGCTGCGACTTCCAGCAGATTTCTGTCAAAAACACTGAGTGTTAAAATAAAATTGCCATGAAAAAGTTTTTCAAAAATCTAACTTTCGCAGTCGACTTTTAACTGTTGGACCCCCGCACTTATGCATAAATTAACACACATAATATAAGTGATGTGAGAAACGAGCTTGTAATCCTGACAAAAGGATTGTAATAACCAATTATGTATGTAGAGGAACGCTTATCTTAATAGGAATTCATTTGAATTTTCCGTGGTGCCAGCTTTAGCAGGTGCATCGTTCTTGTTGTTATCTTTAATTTCCCAATGTCCAAGAACCCAAATGTGAGAGACACGCGGCATTCTTTTGACAATCTTGTTCACTGTCTCCAGGAATCTAAAGGTCGCCTTACTGTCTGTAAATGTGCGTATATCACCATACGATATACTCTTATATCGAGTTCGCGTCGTCCTGTGATATTGCGCAGTAGTTTCAATAAATTAATTGATTCGTCAATAACCCTAAAAGAAAAACACATTTTGGATGTAACGATCTTTGTGGCTCTACGAGAAAGATGGGCAATTGAAATAAACTTGAAGACCCAACTAAATTATCAACATGTTTAAGCCATTTAAATTGCACATTATTCAACTGATAGGATAATGCAATCATCCTTCAAACATAAGCAAATTTTCTGTTCCATTCCACTGTGTTGGAAAGTTCCCCTAACTACAGCGCTTGATTTATGGCATCGAAAGAGAAGGACACTCTCTTAAATGTTTTAAGAGGAGTGGTATCTACTAATCGCAAGATGCAATTGATTTCCTTTTTTTCCCCGCTAAGAAATTTACACAAATTTTTCCAAGAACTGTGTTGTTTAATGCGTTTGCAATATAAAACGCTTATTGGTCAGCAATTCAATACTGATTGAAGCACAATTAAATTAAAATCTTACCTCATCATCATCATCATCTTCGTTACTAAATGCACAATTACATCATTCTGTCGTTGTGATGTAATTTGATTGAAAAAAATTATTTTTATGTTTTGTTTTTAGTTCTGGGAATATAAAGAAAGGTAAGAAGGTCCAACAAAAGGCCAGCATAAGAAATTTTAATCAAAACGAAGTAGAAAATCCACCAGACAAGTCAAAGTATTCAGTTTCAATTTATAAAAATAAAATCTGCTGCTGCTGTTGCAACACAAAAATCATGTCGTTTTTTTCTTTCATTTTCTGTTTGTCATTGTCTTTGGGTAATAAGCACAGCATGACAAAAGAAGCTTAAAATTTTTGTTTTTCTAGGCATCAGTACAAAAAGATGGGTTTTGTTTCATTATTATTAAACCAAAAAAACAGAAAAAAAATAATCGGATTTTGTAACAATAAATTCGCATTTTTTGCGTATAAATGCCAGTTTATTTAAAGCCCGTCTGACAATTTGCCAGCACATACATACACTGGCTTAATAGACCAGACACACCATCACAATGAATGACACAAAAATGAAATTTGATTACACGCGTGCAATTAAGAGGGCATGAGATAAAATGGAAATTGAAAAGAAAAAACCAGAAGAAAAAAAAATAATTGAAGACTTGTATGGAATTGTTTCTAAAGGCAGACAATAACAGAAGATGATTGCAAAAGCAATTCTTTCAAAAATTAAAAATAGACGTTAAGCATCAAAACGTCATCAAATTTCACAACAAACTTAACTTAACATAAACTTTCAGCGAAGTTTTGTTTTTAAAAAAAATCTACTTACACGTGATACTTTGAAGGAAATTTCATTACCAGTCTGTCGCTGAAATCCTTGTTGCAAACAAAAAATTAAAAAAACAATCGACTTTCGCAAGCATTCGTTCAGGCAAATTAATCACCAGCAAAGGCCACAGATAGAACCTACATATGTCGTAATCTGCTCAGATTATTACGAACTAAACGAAATAAAAAAAAAAACATTTCTATTGTTGCATCCTCTAAGCAGTTTTCTGGCAAAAACTCTGAGAGTAAATAAAATTGCCATGAAAAGTTTCTCCAAAATCTGTCGTTCGCAGTCGACTTTAAATTGTAGGTCCCGCCACTCATGTATAAAATTAACACACACAACATAAGTGGTATGAGAAACTAGATCGTAATCCTGACTGAAGGGTTGTAATGACCAATTATGTATGTATATATATACGCATTCATACTTATTGTAATATCATGGAACCTTTACTCATATTCAAAGTTTGAAGTACTCATCATATTCGTACTTAACAATACGTCTGATGTTTGCGAATTTGTGTGCGAATCACAAAATAAGTATGAATCGCATACGAACAATAAAATACTTCTTGGAAGGTTGTGTGTTTGCGCTGCTTAGTGCTCTGCCTTTTTGCTTACGTGTATTTGTAAATACAACAACAACTTACTTACTTAATTGGCCATAACAACCCGTTTAACGGATTTCAGCCTGCCGCAACACATCCTTCCAGGCACCACTGCTTCTTGCGCGCCTACGCCAGTTGGTTACACCAATCGATGACAGGGCTTCCTCGATTTGGTCCTTCCAACGGATACAAGGTCGTCCTCTTCCTCGCCGACTTCCGCAGATCCCCGCATCAAATACCCGTCTCGCCGGAGCATCCTCCTCCATTCTAACGACATGACCGAGCCAGCGGAGCCGCTGGGTGTTAATACGCTGCACAACGTCCATGTCGTTGAAGAGCTCGTACAGCTCACTATTGCATCGGATGCGGTTATCATCGCCAACTCGCACTGGACCGAAGATCTTACGCAGTACTTTTCTCTCGAACACTCTCGAGGCTGCTGCATCAGTGCTTAATAAGGTCCATGCCTCTGCGCCATAAAGAAGCACGGGTAGGATGAGCGTCTTGTAGTGTGTTAGTTTTGTCGTACGAGAGAGGTCTCTGCTACTCAATTGCCTATTGACACCATAGTAGTACCTGTTGGCAAGAGTGATCCTGCGCTTGATCTCCAGACTGACATCATTTCTGGTAGTAACGGCGGAGCCAAAATAGATAAATTCCTTGGCCGTATCAAAAGTATAGTTATCGGACGTAATTTGAGAATCAATACGCCGCACGTCTCTACTTGTCGATAACATATACTTTGTTTTGCCCTCATTTACTGCCAGACCCATCTTAGTAGACTCGCGTTCAATAGCACTAAAGGCAGCAGTAACATCTCGCTTGGTACGCCCTATGATGTCAATGTCGTCAGCGTACGCAAGCAACTGGACAGTTTTTTGAAAAATAGTACCATTGCGATGCAATCCCACCTTTCGCAGAACACTCTCCATGACGAAGTTGAAGGGGTCGCATGATAAGGGGTCGCCTTGTCTGAAACCTCGCACGGTATCAAAAGGCTTGGAGAGGACCATTCCTACCTTGACGGAGCTGCAGGAATTGCTCAACGTCATTCTGCATAGCCTTATCAGCTTTGCAGGTTTACCGAGCCCAAACATTGCGGCAAAAACACGATCCCTTATGGGGCTATCGAAGGCAGCCTTATAGTCGACAAAAAGATGTTGTGTGTCGACTTGTTTTTCGTGGGTCTTTTCCAGGATTTGGCGTAGTGTGAAGATCTGGTCGATGGTGGACTTGCCAGGTCTGAAGCCGCACTGATAGGGTCCAATCAGTGTTTTGACGAGTGGCTTCAGTCGTTCACACAATACGCCTGTAAGAACCTTATATGCGATAGGGAGAAGGTTTTATACCCCTGTAGTTGGCGCACATCGTAGGGTCTCCCTTTTTCATGACAGGACAGAGGACACTGAGGTTCCAATCGTTGGGCATACTTTCCTCTAGCTATATTTTGTAAATAAGCTGGTGCATGCGCCCTACCAACTCATTACATCCGGCCTTAAACAATTCAGCGGGGAGGCCATCAGGACCCGCAAATAAGATTGTAAATTTTGATGAATGATTCCAATTACTCGAATCATATGTACAAGTAGTATAAGTATTTTTCTAAAGTTATGAATCTAAATGAGTATGAATCAAACATATTTCGAATGGTATGAGTTTGATGTCAACATTGTACGCATACTCATTGCAACCTGAACTTATAAATCAACGTTGTAGTGAGTATGAATGAATTCAGAGTACATAGTTAAATTTCAATATTGTTGATTCACTTATATTCAAAATATCATGAGTGCTTGTGAGTTGCAAGAAAAAAAAACGATTCATTGCTGATCTCTGATGTGTACAATACTTTACATAGGCATAAAATCTTTGAACTCCAGCTCACCCGGCTTCAGTATTCATCACCGTATTTTACCCTTTAATTTTCCTTTATTGCCACAGTTTTACATTTTTTATTCGTTTAATCTGACATCTGATATTAAACATGACCTTCAAAATTTATTTTTTTATACAAAACTCCATTTAGTGGCCCCCTTTTTTTTGTTTTTTTTTTTTGTTTTCTATTTTCTTCTAATAAATGTTACACAAACGATTTTATTTTTATTTCTACATATTAATTAACTGTTAATAAATAATGTCTCTAACCTTTGATTTAAATAATATCTACTTTTGTGTTGTTGTTGTAGTTGTTGAAATTTAAAATTTTTTTTCGTACGTACGTAATACGCCTTGTTCAAGGCAACATTGAATCGAACAGCAATCCACTGTTGCGTATGCGTGATATTTTTAAACGTATGACTGCAGTCTGTATTAGTTATTACTCATACGTCACAGTGAAATGTACTTGAATATCTATTTTAATGGCTGACTTCAATCAAGAAAAAATAAACAAAACAAAAACAAGAACACAAAAAAAAAACAAAAGAAAACTTTCGTATTTGCCTTGACGTATGTTTAACTCGTGATTATTTTTAGCTGAGTGAGTTGACAAAATAAAAAAAAAAAAATTTTTTTTATAGAATTTAATTAAAAGAGGGTCGTTGTTAAATGATGGTTCTAAAAGCGTACTGATTTTAAATCTGACACATGTAGCATGTAGAATGCCACATATTTTCCTTTTAAACTTTTAATTATTTTTTTAATATTTTATTTACTAAGTAAGGTACGCCAACAGAATGTGATCATCAAGCCCACACTCCTTTACGGTTGTGAGACATGGAATGCTGCATTCTTAAACATGCAGAGAATCCAAATAAAAAGACGTAAATGACATTAAGAAGGTTATGAAACGTTATCAGAAGAAATGAAAGACAAAGAAAAAAAGAGAAGTCTTTCTAATGTATACATATGTGTTGAAGACCAATAATGAAGAATTAATTTGTATAGCAGAAGTGAGAGCGTTATGTTAGGTTAGGTAATGTGACGTAAGCCCTTGATAGTAGAGGCCAGCATGTAGGCGCATTGCAATACCACAAATTTCAATCATCTTTTAGAGGAAACTAAAGCGATCTCAAAATAAATCTTGTTATTGTAGCGATCTTTATATTTGAGAGATCTGCCAAGGATCTAAGAAAGTGAGGGATTAAAATCCTCTGTTCTTTCATTGCAAGGTTATGACACTGACACACGAGGTGAAAGACAATATCTTCCTTTTCCTTAGCCCCACAGAACAATGGACAGCCCAGCATATTAATTGCTATTGTGTGACGGACGCCCATGCTATTTAAGAACAGAAGTGAATCGGTCCTCGTCTTATCATACCCTTCTATTGTGGACAAGATTGAGATCAAAACTGCATGCATAAAGGTCTTCTGGAAAAACTCTGCAGGTAAATCAATTGCCTTAAAAAGTTTCAGACATCTGACGTCAACAAATTCCACTCATTCGAAATCAATAAGGATGATGAAGTACTGCCTCCAATAGAAGGGTAACCTAAAGTATTGCCTTCCCTTATATATTGAGAACAACTTATATGTATGTTGGGACAGAAGTGTAATGCACACCTCATCATCAGTATTTATGCAAAATCATTACTTCCACAATACAATTATCTTGTAATTAAAATATAGTCTTTGATCTGCCTTAAGTTGTTGTAAATTTAGGAGTTTTTTTCCCCCAAAGAAAACCATCAGTTTAAACAATTGTGGGCAAGAATGGCCACTCATAAAGCTTTTGCGTTTTCAACACTTTCAACAACAAATTGAAATTGTTTAACAATAAAACACACGAACCTCGTTATTTTCTCACTTGTTAACTCTTAAGTTACTTTTTTCCTACAAATAGTTTTATTTTTAAACTCTTTTTATGTTCTTTAATAACAATTGAAAATAAATATTTCAATCATTATCATTACCCTCCCTTCTTCATTCTTTCTCTTCTCTTTTGATTACAGATTCTTGTTTAATACGCTTCTTTAGAAAGTTTCCAGAAATAAATAAGAAGAAGAAGGAGGAGAATAAATAGAAAATTGTTGTTCAATAAAAAAGTTGAGTCACACGAGTGTAAAGAAAAGAAATTTTTTCAAATTCAATTAAATTATGAAACAATGCTTAATTATCAACAGCGGCAGCAGCAACAAGAACAGCAGCAGCAGCAGCACGAACAACAACAACAGCAATTGCCTTTAATATGGATGCCTAATAAAACAATTAGAAACGAAACTAAAAAGCAGAAGAAAACCTTCACAAATCATTTTGCAATAAAATTTCAATTGAAAGGAAAAATATTTCTCTATTCATTCATTCAATGTCATATTTGTCATTGCAATACAAATACGAATACAATACAATACAACGACAACGACAACAACAAAAATAAAAACACATACAAGGAAACAAAACTATGTTGACTGCCTTTTTACCAGCTGCTGCTGTTGCCCTCTTGACATCATCGACAGCAACATCGACATACACAACGAACTCCGACCATAATCTCTGGTCGCACAGATTACAAACGTTTTACGCTGACAAACAACAAGACTCTGCATTTTATCATCAGTTGTTTGAGACACCACAAGCACTCGTATCCACAACAGCAACACAAACAAAAACACAAACAATGTTGCCTCAATTGGAATTAACAACCTCGACAGTAATGCCAACAACACCTGCATTTACTTCTGTTGTAATGACGACATCATCATCATCAAAATCAGCCTTTTTATTAACAACCGCCTCATCGAGAGCTACAGCTTTTAGCCCAACAACAACAACGTCAGCAACAATAGCAGCCAATCACCATCAACATCATCATCATCATCATCATGTACGTCCGCCAACAACAACTACATTTCCAACCTCAACAATTTTTATGTCCTCATCATCAGCATCATCAACACTGGCATCACCGTTAGCCGGTTTAGCGGCGGAAACACCAACAACCACTGCGCCTATGTTCTTTGAAAGTGATTTACTGCCAGCGGTTTTTATTAATGCCAACGATAACAACAACCTCAACATCAATAGCAACGATAGCAGCAATAATAGAAATACAACAAGCCTGGGCTTAGGTGGCATTGTAGGCGGCAGCACTGGCAACAGCATCGATGACGATGATGACAATTTAAATTCGTTTTATTTCTATGAGGTAAGTCAAGCATAAGCATTGTTTAACATTCTTGCTAAAAAAAAATGACAACAACAACAAAAACTACAATAACAAAGCAACAACACAAACAAGTTATGCAATGTTCTGTAGGTAAAATGCCACAAAGCAGTGTTAAATGGCTCAGAAGGACAGGGCAAAAGCCTACGCGGCGAAAGTGAACACACGCATAAAATCTTGCAATGGAATTTAAGGATTTCAAGTAAAGGATACTGAGACTGGAATCCTTTGAAATGTTTTTTAAGAGAATATTAAAGTTAAGCGTGCTTAAAATTTAAATTGAAAATGAATTTTCATTTGTACGTCCTTAACCATAACAATAAAATCGAATTATTTTTTAAGGTCTCAACAAAAAAGCATAAATAAGTTTCGGTTCCAAATACGTTTATCCAATTGTAGATAAGAGTAGTACTTTGTCAGGAACCATAATTAAAAGATAAGAAGCCACAACAACAAAATAAACGTGTTTTGCTAAGAAGCGTAAATTGAAACTCAACTCGAATATCATCTCCGATTCCCAACATAGGAGTTGATGTCTTTTACTACCTTAAAGGGCTACTGCAATGGTCCACGTCATCCACAATATTTTTACAATATAAAGAGAGGAGAACAATTTTAGCTTTTTAGGTCTGTAGACTCTAAACTTACACTGTATATGAACGCATCATAATTTATTGATTTTTTTCTTTTAGTTTTGAAACTGAAAAGGATGAAAAACAGTAACAATATCTGCAGTTACCACATATAATGGGTCTTTCATTAAGCACTTACATACATACATACATACATACATAATTGGTCACTGCAATCCCTCAGTTAGGATTACGACCTAGCCTCCCATACCACTTATGTTGTGTGTGTTAATTGTATACATGAGTATCGGGGCCTACAGTTTAAAGTTGACTATGAATGACAGATTTTTGAAAAACATTTTCATGGCATTTTTATTTTAACACTCAGAGTTCTTGCCAGAAATCTGCTGCGAGTTGTTGGAGATGTCTGACATGAGATGTGAATCGAGGCCTTATGTCTAATATAGCAACACACTACCTACTAGACCACAGTAATTTAAAGCACTTCCTAGCTTTAAATAAATAAAAAACAAAGCGTATGTGAAATAGCATCGAAAATTTTTTATTCCCTTTTAAAAGCCTATTAATGCCGTTTAATTCAAATGTCCGCCAAGGCTTCTCTAAGTGGAGCACATTCGAAATGTTCAATTTTCCATGGCCAAATAAATATTCAGCAGATCTTTTGTACCTCCAAGGCGAGTATAGTAAATCAAATATCAAGTCAAACATTAAATATCAATAAAGCATCTTATACTATCCCCGGTAAGATCTCGTTTTGGTGTCATAAGATGAAGGCATAGTCTAGTAGGTAGGGTGTTGTGTTATTAGAGGTGAAGCCCTGGTTGAAAGCCCAGCCCAGACATCTCAAACAATACGAAATATAAAAAAAATATTTCTTCAGCGGCAAAAAAAGCTCTGCGAGCAAATACAACTGACATGGGAAGTTTCTAAAAAATCTGCCGCTCTGCCTGTCACTCATAGATAAAAATAACACATACAACATGGGTGTTGTGAGAAACTATGTTGTTATCCTAACTGAAGGGTTGTAATAAACGATTTGGTAAATAATTCAGTACCTGTCTAACGACTAATATTTCAAATACACTATAAATTAGTCCAGAATTTATTTAGAGTCTGATGTGAAGACCTTGTTTTACCACAAATTTAAAATAAAGGTTTCAAATGACTTCAGCTGTTTAGCTTTTTAGGACTGTAGACTCTAAATTTACACTGTGCCGTAAAATTATCGATGAGACCAGTGATCGATTATCTGCCCTTTTTAAAACAAGGCTAAAGACGTTCGTCTTTACTAAGCTGTGCTATTCACCCATTGCTACACTGTACTACACGCTGAATTTTATTAAAGATGCGAATACCAGAGTTTATAGGTTAAGAATTCCAAGGAATCTTAAAATTCCGATACTAAAGTTCCACCCAATTAAATAATTTATCACAGAGTGACATTTCTATAACTATAACGCAGCTAGATTAAGTTAGATTGTGGAACACCTAGCAAAATAAGGTCCTACCAACCTATACCATATGTTAGGCCCACAAATTAGTAACCAACCCTGGGGTTAAATATTCTCTATAAAAAACCATCACGACACAATAATAAATCTTGCTATTGCTGGATAGAAAATGTGAATTAAACAACACCCATCTCTTCAAAGTAAAACTGATTGACATTGACAGATAATTTGAGTTGTATTGAAGCGTAGTTTCCTCCTTCTTCTCGCATTCAAAGCTACACAGCAGAAATCATTCGAGTGGAGTTTATCGGCATGCCTCCCAATATAAAAGTAGCCTGTGAGCCCATCAATAGGGACATGGATTATATGCCAATGAAATGAAACATGATTAGCATGCCTTGCAATGGTGCAGTGGGCTGTATAAATTATAATTGTGCCATGGCACAGTTTTTAATTAAATGAAAAAATTTACCCTCTTTTAATGTTTATCAGTACAAAAGAGCCACTTTGTATAGCGACCAGAATAGATATTCAGTTTAAATTAGGCAATCATGCCACCTTTGCTTGTTAAAATTTAAGAAATTATGAACCCTCTGTACTCACCGAGGTCAGTTCATCAGCAAAGCAATTTCCAACGATATCCACATAACAGTTACTCTTGAATGAACCGAAATTATTTTTTGAGGACCAGTTGGCTTTATTAACGTCCTTTGTCGAACGTTTGTCAACGTAACACTTTCAAAGCATATGTAAAGGGTGTTTTTTATAGAGGTATAGAACTTTAAGTTGGTATTACTTTTCAAGATGGCGACCGATTTAACAGCTGTCAAGTAATTTATTCTCAGTTTGGTTTGGCAATTCATCATGAATAGACTCACGTGCAATTTTATTTCGAAAATAATGGTTCTGTGCGGAAAACGTATCGCGCACTACGTCCATTTTATCGTCGACAAAATCGTCCATCAGAGCAGTTAATTCGATTAACCATGGAACGTTTTCGCACCACGTTTACTCTTATTGATAACTCGCATCCCCAGAGACGCTGTACGGTGCGTACAGAAGAAGCTATTGCTGCTGTAGAGCGTAGCATTGAGGAAGACCCGAATGAGTCCATCCGCCATCGAGCACAGGAATTGGATTTGTGTCCATCCACTTTATGGAAGATTTTGCGGAAGGATCTTGGTTTGCGTGCTTACAAAATCCAACTCGTGCAAGAATTGAAGCCAAACGATCATCAAGTAAGGCGTAGATGCGTCGAATGGGCCCAAAACGACATTACCGTTGTTCCCGATTTTCATAAGCGAATTTTGTTTAGCGATGAAGCGCACTTCTGGTTGAATGGCTACGTCATCAAACAAAACTGCCGCATTTGGAGTGAAGGTAATCATCAAGTGTATGTGGAAACACCGTTACATCCAGAAAAACTGACTGTTTGGTGCGCTTTATGGGCTGGTGGAATCATTGGTCCGTACTTTTTCAAAAACGATGGTGGCCAGAAAGTTACAGTCAATGGTGATCGGTATAGAGCCATGATTACAAACTTTTTCATTCCTGAATTGAATAACCATGATGTCCAGGAGATGTGGTTTCAACAAGACGGCGCAACATGTCACACAGCTCGTGCCACAATAGATTTATTGAAAGACACGTTTGGTGACCGCCTAATTTCACGTTTTGGACCTGTGAATTGGCCTCCAAGATCTTGTGATTTAACACCGCTAGACTACTTTCTGTGGGGCTATGTAAAGTCATTGGTCTATGCGGTAAAGCCACAAACGCTTGACCATTTGGAAGACAACATTCACCGTATTATTGCCGATATACGGCCACAAATGTTGGAAAAAGTCATCGAAAATTGGACGTCCAGATTGGACTACATCCGCGCCAGCCGTGGCGGTCATATGCCAGAAATCATATTTAAAATGTAATGCCACAAGATTATCTTTCGGATAAATAAAATTCATGACAATCGAATAATCCATCGTTGTTTTATTGCAACTTAAAGTTCTATACCTCTATAAAAAATCACCCTTTATATGTATGTATGTTCCATTGTCCGTTTCTCCTCTCTGCATGGAGGGTATTCCGTAACAGACAGCAACTAATTGCTCTCAGTAAGAGGACGCCGAAAGAAATATGTTTTCTTTTTGAATTCTTTTCTCAAAAGCTCGATGCTAAGGTTTAAACTCTCAAACGCTCGTCCAGTTAGCCAACATACCACTCACTGGACTAAAGTGTCATGAGGCTACTTTCCAAGCAGTAGTTTCCTTGATCATGTGAAACAGCTTTCTATCGTTTATCGTTTTGTAAGTGACTTGATTGCAAACTTAGTAACATATCACTCAACAAAACATTATGTAGCATGATATAGATAGGCCCCACATCTCCGGACATAGAATCCAATCTTCTTGTCTAAGAAATTATAAGGAAACACGTGATCAACTCTAGTATGACTACAGCTTCCATATGTATGACGGCAAGGCATTGACCAGGTTGAGCTAGTATTTAAATACATTGGGTCTTGCTGCCAGTAGCTTAGTCCTTAATGCCAATACAAGGACGTAGAGGAACCTATTGAATTTGATGCCAAACAAACACAAGTAAATGGCCAACTGAAACTTTTTCTTTTCCTACAATTTTTCTCTTTAAAACTTACAAAAATCAATACAAAATTCACCAGGATGATATTAAAGATTTAAAATTTTATTTTTGTTTCCCTTCTTAAAATCTTTTTTACTTTCCTGTTACGACAATCTAAAGCAGAAGATCTTAAATTTTAAACAAACAAAAAAAAACTGAAAAAGAACACGAATCTTTTTAATGCTTTTAGGCTTTAAATCTTCCATTAAGATTTGTTGCTTAAGGTCAAACTACTAAATTCTTTTAACATACATACATACACAGAAACTATTATACAATACACACACACATACACACTTAAACTATGGCATGTGTTTAGGAAAAAAGAAAACTTGTGTGATATTTCCTACGTCTGTGTTAAAGTTTATTTAAATGTTGCTGTCGTGCGTTCCACTACCACTACCTTCCCCTTCAGTTTCTATTCCATTTCCTGTTCCCATGTGTTTCAATGTGAAGAAATCCCTACAAAAATCAATAGAAATGGGGTGACAGTATTCAAAATTAATATTTCCACTTCAATTAGTTAAATGGCATCAGATAAAAACAAAATAAAAAAAAACTAATTTAATGCTACTGTCGCTTAGCGTAAAGTTAACCTGTACATAAATCAAGCGAAGGCAAGGCTTTGTTTGGGTTAGAAAAATTCGTAAAATTTTTATGGCAGCTTTAATCTTCTCGCCTCTATCTATAAGGAGGAAAGGATGAACGCATCATAATTTATTGATTTTGTTTTCTTTTAGTTTTCAATGTCGTATCTACTGAAAATAAAATGATGGAAAACAGTTACAATATCCGCAGTTACCACAAATATTGGGTCTTTCGTTAAGCACTTACACACTTACATACATAATTCATCATTACAATCCATCAGTTAGGACTACGACCTAGCTTCCCATACCACTTATGTTGTGTGTGTTAATTTTATACATTAGTATCGGGGCCTACAGTTTAAAGTTGACTATGAACGACAGAAACATTTTCATGGCAATTTTATTTTAACACTCAGAGTTTTTGCCAGAAATCTGCTGAGAATTATTGGAGCGACTTCAGCACTTCCTAGGTTTAAATAAATAAAAAAAACAAAGCTTGTGTGAAATAGCATCGAAAATTTTTTATTCCCTTTTAAAAGCCTATTAATGCCGTTTAATTCAAATGTCCGCCAAGGCTTTTCTAGGTGGAACACATTCGAAATGTTTAATTTTCCATGGCTAAATAAATATTTAGGAGATCTTTTGTACCTCCCAGGCGAATCAAGTCAAACATCAAATAAAGGGTCCGCCAAATAACTTTTTTTTTAAAAAGCTTTAAAAAGAAAAACTACTGAATATTTTCTCAAATTTCTTTTTTTTTTATTTGAAAGTACAAACCTTCCCGTTAATAATGGAAAATAATTTCATTCAAATGGCTGCCTCGGCTGGCCATGCAGTAACCTACACGATCGGTCCAATTTTTAAGCACATTATCGGTTGTGTGCAGCTGTATTTCACCAATGGCTTCACGAATATTGTCCTTTAAAGCGTCAATTGTCTCTGGCTTGTCGGCGTAACACTTATCTTTGACGGCACCCCACAAATAATAGTCCAACGGTGTCAAATTTGAGAAAATATTCAGTAGTTTTTTTTTAAGCATTTAAAAAAAAAGTTGTTTGGCGGATCCTTTTATCAATAAATAAAGCAACTCCAACATAAAGTATCTTTGGTAAGATCTCGTTTTGGTGTCATAAGATGAAGTCGACATAGTCTAGTAGGTAGGGTGTTGTGTTATTAGATGTGAAGCCATGGTTAAAAGCCCAGCCCAGACATCTCCAACAACACGAAATCTAAAAAATATTTCTTCGGCAAAAAAAATTGCCGTGAAAGAGTTTCTCAAAAAATGTGTTATTCGTAGTCGACTTTAAACTGTAGGTCCCGTCATTCATTACTAAAAATTAACACACACAACATGGGTGGTGTGAGAAACTAGGTTGTTATCCTTACCGAAGGATTGTAATAATCAATTCAGTAAGTAATTCAATTTGGTAGAACCAATAATTGAGCCTGCCAGCCCTTTACATACCTGTCTAAAGACTTACATACGTATATCTCAAATACACTTTAACACGTTCATCGCCACGATAATATTAGAAAAATTTTCACATGGGCCACGGTAACTTTATTAGATAATTTAGTTAAAAATGTATCAAGGAAACTTAATGTATCACAGAAAAAAAATTTTTTTTTGCCAAAATTCCCGGAAAAGCACTATTTTTTATGTCACATATGACTGACATGGCCCTATAATCGCGTTCGCCAGACCTATATGTATGTGTGACATGGCTCATGTAGAACTTCTTAGCGTCAGACACATATGACTGACATGGCTCGTGTAGAACTTCTTAGCGTCAGACACATATGACTGACATGGCGATGAACGTGTTAAATTAGTCCAGCATTTATTTAGAGACTGAAATGGAGACCTTATTTTAATCAGAAATAAAAATTAAAGCAACAAATGAGTCTTTAGAATCAAATTATTACCAGTGAATGTTTAGTTGTGGTGTAGGATATCATATAGTCGTTGTAGATTGAGTTCTTTAACGTTTCTAACCTTACTTTTATTTCCTTTTTTTTTTGTTTCTGTCACATATATTGTCAATTGGACCTTAAAGATGTTTATCATAAAATCTACCACAGAATACTCGTACACTCTGGCATGCACACAACCAAAGAAAAAAATCTGACTGGCTGTGGAAATCTGTATGTTTAGCATAAAAGCTTTATTTATTATTCACACATACACATACACAATCACACATATTTTAATACAATTTACTTATACACATGCAAACATTAATACACATACCTATACCAGGCACAGTGCATGAAATAAAAAAAACTTACATTAGACAGACAGAGAGACAGACAGACAGACACTCATGTTTTTGCTTGAGTATGGATATGTATTTGCCAATAACTACAGCTTACATAATACCAACACATATAATAGTTATGGAATGGATATTGAATTGACATTTACACAATATATCCTGTAACATCCCTCACTTACAATACAGACACCCACTTTAACAATTACGAGCCTAGAAAAGCCTAAAGCAATGCCTTAAAGAAACTCCCCCAAATAAATGATAGAAACACTAAATTGTATTGTATTTGAAGAGTATGTGATGATGATTGTATTACAAAAAAAGAAATATGTTTCCTTAAAATATTTCCCAAGCACACGTACATACAGTGGTGGCCTTATAATTAGAAATGACTTAGCAAAATGTATGTTTGTTAATTCGTTTTTACAGTCTTCACTATGTACCTGGTATCCAAAGGCTTTGTTTGGAGGACGTCTTACATACGTTTTTCCATCAGATTGGGACAAATTAAACTTCCACTCCAGAGAACTCTGTTCCAGAAGCATCGTTTCTAATTATAAGACCACCACTGTACATATGTTTTTTTCACTCATACCCATATCCATACCAATATCCATACAATTAAATAATTTGATGCATGTGCTGTGTTATAAAAGAGATTTTTTTCTCTGGTATTTGAAACGGATCTCCTCTCTCTCTATTTTTATGTGTGCTTGTGTATGGAAATCATAAATGTTTTACAAAGCAAACACATTTAAATGTTACATTATATGAATATATTTACGTATGTATGTATACATACATATGTGCCATGCATTCATACACATATGTAAGTAGATACTACACTACACTACAAATAGGCTATAAAAAACAGAGCGAGAGAGAGAGAGAGAGAGAGCGAGAAGGAGAGAAAATTTATTACAATAAATATCTTAAAGCAACATGTAAGATTATTTATATCTCTGAAGATAGATTTTACACGCAATTCATTTCCATTTAAAAGCCTTATGCTCCCATGCCATAAAAGTTTGATTTTGAGTATGAATGCATTCAGGAAATAAAGGGTTATCCATTTAGTGATTTCAATACAACCATTTGCAAAATTTATGTACTTTAACGGTGGAAGAATACATAGGTTAAGTTAGGTTAGAGGACGTGTACTTGTCAATTAAGACAAGTACAGTACCCGGAGGTCGAATTGACCCATTGTACAATGTCCTAGTTTCTCACACGACTTATGTTGTGTGTGTTAATTTTATACATGAGTAGTGGGACCTACAGTTTAAAGTCGACTCCGAACGACAGTTTCTTGAGAAACTTTTCATGGCATGGACCCAGGCTTTACGTCTAATAAACCAACACACTACCAACTAGACTACGGCGACTTCAAGAATACATAAGAATTGTATGATTGTATAAAACTAACAAAGCATAATTCAAACGAGACCAATTTTAGATTGCACTACGAGACAATAGTGGTCGTCATAATACAGCAGCAATAGAAGAAATTGGCAAGTTTATAAAGCACTGAATGTAAGCATTGTGCATCCAGTCAGATCTGCACGTTATCTCCTCGGATGTGGTAAGGAAGGGATTCGAATAACGTAAGGTTAACGATTCCACCGAGTTCTCAGCAATTGGGTCTGTCTTGCGGTTCATCATGAAGGATTTTGCAATTGTGGTTGCATATCCAACCCTGTCCCTGTGGTCCAACTCACGCAATAATTAAAACCAGCTGACCACTCCCAACGCCATAGATATGCTCTTAGAGCAATAGGCTTTCAATGCTGACAATGAAGCTTATTTCTCCCATGCTGGTTACATCCATTCCTAATGGTTTTTTCACATACATACATACATACATAACATAATTGGTCATTACAACCCTTCAGTCAGGATTACCACCTAGTTTCTCAAACCACTTATGTTGTGTGTGTTAATTTTTTATACATGAGTGGGTGGGACCTACAGTTTAAAGTCGACGCCGAACGACAGATTTTTGAGAAACTTTTCATGGCAATTTTATTTTAACACTCAGAGTTTTTGCCAGAAATCCACTGACAGGAAGTCGCCGAAGAAATACTTTTTTTGTATTTTATTTTTATGTCTGGCCTGAGGCTCGAACCCTGGCTTTTCGTCTAATAAGCCAACACACTACCTACTAGACCACGGCGACTAAAATTAACTATACAAGCCATAATTCAAACGAGGCCACTTTCAGATTGCATTACGTGACAATTATGGTCGTCGTCATACAGCAACAGTAGAAGAAATGGGCAATTTTTAAAAGCACAGAATGTAAGCATTATGCATCCAGTCAGATCTGCACGTTATCTCCTCGGATGTGGTATGGGAGTGATTCGAATAACGTAAGATTAACGATTCCACCGAGTTCTCAGGAATTGGGTATGTCTTGCGGTTCATCATGAAGGATTTTGCAATTGTGGTTGCATATCCAACCATGTAAGGTCCAACTCCCGCAATAATTAAATCCAGCTGACACTTCCACCGCCATAATAGATATGCTGTTTGGGTGTTACAGCAACAAGGTTTTCAATTCTGTCGATGAAGCTTATTTCCCCCATGATGGTTACATCCATTCCTAATGGTTTTTTTTTTCGCATAAATTCGTTAACAAAATGTGTGCCTACATTTTCACAACAAACAAAATATGGATGTCAAGTTTTATCACCTGTTGTCTACCGCTCAGCTTTAAATCAAATTGATATTTTTCGCATAAAATCGAAACAAAAGTCTTCAGAAAATTTATAACTTCGTTCAGCGATCGATGAAAGTCGATGCATTTTTTAGGCTAAATTCAAAGAATTCACTCTTTTCCATCGCTTGGTTTCAGTAAAATAACTTTGGTAGACAGGGCTAACCTTGTTTGTTTCCATTAAAAATTCCAAACCCACCAAATTGGTCATTACAACACTTTAATCTGGATTACAACTTAGTTTCTCACACCACCCAACTTGTCAGTATTAATATTATCTTTGAGATGCGGGACCTCAGTTCAAATCCCAACCAAATATGAAAAATATTTCTTTCAGTGACTTTCTCTCAGCAGTCTTGAGAAGTTTCTCGAAAATCTATTGTTCAGAGTCGATTTTAAATTTTAGATCCCACCACTTGCGGATAAAATGAACACACACTAAACACAAAGTGGTGTCGGAAAATATTGGCTTGATCGGAAAGTAATTTCGTTTTTTTTTTTGTGAAAATGAAAGTTTTCGTATAATAAACAAATACTTAATTAAATTATATATTGGCCGTTCTGGTCTAACGCCTTTTGCCAAATTTCTGGTAGTAGCATAATTCCACGCTCATAAAATGTTTAGTATTTGGTGGCAAAAAACTGATTGAGGTGAAGGTTTTTCCTAAAAAAATTTTGGAGTTACCTGAACAAATAATAATCCGATGGTGCCAGGCCTGAAGAATATGGTAGGTATAGCATTGTATCCCATTCAAGTTGTTGTATACAACCCATTCTTCGTCCGCAGTGATACTGAGAAGCTTAAGTGTGAAATTGGGTGCAAAAAAATACAATTAATCATCATCTGTTGGGAAAAAACGAAATTACTTTCCGAACAACCCAATAGATTGTAGTCCTGTCTAAAGGCTTGCAATTTATTGTCCAGATGCTGTCCGAAAAGTGGTTGAAAACAATTTCAAAATCATTAACTGCTGCAACCAATCCATAGGCGGTCATTTAAATGTCATTGTAATGATAAGATTCAGCCACAATAATGAAATGAAAAATCACAGTTTTATTTGCGTTCTATTTAAGTTTACTTTTAAAACCAAACTATGGATAACCCTTTATGATTTCAACCCTTCTCCAGTTAATCCTTTTGAAATTTTTTTAAGGCCAATAAAAACTCTGTAAAATTTTCCCAGTATTGGCAATCCTTTCTTCTTTTTTTATTGTATGCTCTTTGGGGTTTTTTTTTTGCAGATTTGTGATGAATATGTTGGCAAACAGTGGAAAATTTTATCGCTTTACAGTTTAAGACCACTTTATGGAAATTTATTTCATCATACATCAACACTTATGTATACTATCGTAGAAATCGATGGCTTAAAACAAATCGTCAAGTTTTTTATATTTTTTCTAAAGTAGTAAACAAATAAATGCAAAGAAATCAGTCAATATTTTCATCCTTAAAGGATAATGCCATTGAAAATACATTGGAATACATAATGAAAGAAGAATTTAATTCTGTTTATTAAGCACTTCCGTTGTGTTTATTGTTAACAAAAAAAACATTCATTTCGTTTAATTTAAAATTGCAAAACTCAACACAGATCGCATATCTTTTCAACGTGGTTTGTGTCTTTACTAATTCTATCCTACATATGTATGTCGAGGGTAAACACATGAACTTTGCACCAAACAACGATGGAAAATGTTTTAATTTTAGGCCAATAAAAGCTATTTCCAGAAAATCTTACTTCAATCTTGTCTTTAATTGGAAAATTAAAAACATTTTGAAACGTATTCTGACCATATTTCATGGATTTCAATGTAAAACAAATGATAGTCGGACTCAGAAGGGATGATAGGGTCTGTCCCTGTGGGAAAAACAAATCCTAGATACAATTAGAAAACGGAGAAGACAATGATAGAGCACCCATACCGAACACAATTCATTTATTTAAAGCAAAAATATTTCCAAAAAGTCCTTAGAATATGCTACGAGCCATTAAGCCGTAATACTTTGTTATGACAATGACAATCAATTAAAATCTATTTCCTGGCCTTGTTATACTCAACAGCGATTCCTTTCGATTGCGTTCTACTTACTAATGCTTTCCGAGTGATGAGAGTTTCTCTGAGTATCTTTTAAACGTCCATTCTCTTCCATTGGTGTCATGGGTTTTTGGGGAAATTTCGAATCACTCGAAGGTAAGTGGCATGTGCGACATTGTATTGCATTACTGATGAACTGGCCAAGGCTGGTACAGAGCTTACAAAGCCGAATATATTACACAGGCATGTGAAGTCGCCGTAGTCTAATAGGTAGTGTGTTGGCTTATTAGACGAAAAGCCAGGGTTCGAGCCCCAGGCCAAACATCAAGACAAAATACAAAAAGTTATTCTTCGGCGACTTCCTCTCAGCGGATTTCTGGCAAAAACTCTGAGAGTAAATAAAATGGCCATGAAAAGTTTCTCAAAAATCTGTCGCTTGGAGGTGCCACCACTAATGTATATAATTAACACACACAACATAAGTGGGGTGACAGGAACTAGGACGTTGTACAATGGGTCAATTCGACCTCCGGGTACTGTACTCGTCTTAATTGACAAGGACACGTCCTCTAACCTAACCTAACCTATACAGGCAATATGATTGTCTTAATTAATCTGGGAATTCTCGGAATGTTTTACAGACCGTCTCTATTTCGTTAGCAGTACCGCACTGTTGCGTTTCTAACAGGCCGCTCTAGAAGACATGCCTCAAATATCTTTCGCAAAAGCTATGTATCTAAGGAGGATATGGTTTCTTACAGTCGAGATCGTTTTTTAAAGGAAGTGTTCAGTCTACAGGTTCTTGGTATCATTATGATTATAATTTGACTTACTCTCCGAAGTTTTGCCAAAAGAATACTGAAAGAAATTGGCCGAAAGAAATAATTTTTTTTCTTTTTTTTTCGAGACATCAGGGCCTGATAAACCAACTCAGTAGCTAATAGACAACGGTGTCTGCATAAGGACGCATAATAGGTAGGCTGCTTATGGCTTTAAATTCTGGGGCTATTAGCGTTTACTACTTAAAAACCAAAGTTAAGCCTTGATTAGCTTGACTAAATTTTTTTTTTTTTTTTTTTTTTTTTGATAACATATTTATGAAGAATTATTTGAAACAGAAAGAAGAAAATGTTTATTATTTATGGTATTTTAATCAAATCAAATACCATAGACGTGCACTCCAGTAACAAAAAAAAAAAAAAAAAAAGAAAAAACCATAATAAATCATTCGTTTACAGTTGTTTTATAAGAAATTCAATTTAAATTCCAAATATTACTACGCCATGATGAATAATCATTTGAAATTCAATGATAAATTTTTATATCTTTTAAAACGATGACAATGAATTTTTTCTGAAATCCTTTTTGATTGAAAACATTATGGAAAGGAAAACACACATACACACTCTTACACTTACACAAATTTGTCTATTCATGAGACAGGCTTTTTGTTTTCTTTGTATTTGAGAAAAGGCTGCAGAAACCGGGGTGTTGCTTTAAAACACTTGAATGGCAAAGCCATCAACTGACATTCACAAAATCGATCATAAAAATTTGTGGCCCGTAAAAAAAGGCACATTTTTCTCTCTCTCTCTTTCTCTTTGTTTGTTACAAATTCCGTGAACAGCAAAAAGAAATCGAAATTTATGACACGATTTTTTCTTCTTCTTTTTTTATGCATTTAGGAGGAGTAGTTTTAATGAAGCTTTTGCAAGTAAACAAAAGAAAGAAATTCCTTAAAGACACTTGAAATAGGATAAGGATAGGAAGGATATTTAATAAGCAATAAATTAAACAAAAAGGATTAATCACTTATGAAAAGGGTCAAGATTTTTGTTTCATTCCCGGATATTATTTCCAATTTTTTTTTCTTCTTCTTCATTTTGATTGATGACCATTAGATTTGAAATAAACAATAAACATTCGCCAGTTTGTTGCAAATTTTTAAATTTTAATCTCCACTAAATTTAAATAAATTTTTTATTCCACTTTAATCATGCCATGACGAATGACGTGTTAAATTTTAACAAACAGCCTTCATTACTTGCTGAATGGTGTTGGTGTTGAAATAAAAAAAAAAAAAAATTTTAAATTTTCTGCTGTGCTTCACTGGTTGAATGTGTGGTTGAACACGTCATATAATTTCAAGTCGGAAATCATATTTCAACTCATTTACTCCGTATTCCAAAAGACCACAAATGTGGTTTGGCTACACAAGCACAAAATATGGTAACCCAATGAAATTGAAATGGTTTGTTAATGGAAATGTTTACTTAAGTTTATTCAGACATTTTTCTTAGATTTTTTAAAATCATTTCCTTCTCTTTTCTTTTATGGAACTTCTGTAGAAACGTATGGGCGCCCACTTTACAATGTCCAGTACTGGATACAAGCAACAAAACTTTCAGATAAGCCCTATCAATTGCCCTTTTTTATCTCGGGCGACATTGTTTGGTTGTAAGCCGACATCTGCCGCTACTTATAGGTTAGGTTAAGTTAGGTTTGAGGACTTGTACTTGTCATTGGGACAAGTACCGTAGCCAGAGGTTGAAATGACCCATTGTAATACGTCCTAAAGTCGCCCTAGTCTAGTAGGTAGTTTGTTGGCTTATTAGACGTAAAGCCAGGGTTTGAGCCCCAAGCCAGACATCAAGACAAAATACAAAAAGTATTTTTTCGGCGACTTCCTCTCAGCAGATTGCTGGCAAAAACTCTAAGTATTAAAATAAAATTGCCATGAAAACTTTCTCAAAAATCTGTAGTTTGTAATCGACTTTAAACTGTAGGTCCTACCACTCATGTATAAAATTAACACACACAACATAAGTGGTGTGAGAAGCTAGGAAGTTGTACAATGGGTCAATTCGACCTCCGGGTACTGTACTTGTCTTAATTGACAAGTACACGTCCTCTAACCTAACCTAACCTAATACGTCCTAGAGTAGAGGATAGTAAAGGAGAACGGGAAATTGGAAAAGGAGAAGAGTTAGGAAAGGGGGGATGAAGAAACTCCCATTACTTATACTCTATTGCGGCCTTGGCCCTTGATTTTGAAGGCTCACCCCAAGGCTACAGGTGTAGTGGTTCAGGCAGTGGTTCAATCCTTCATTGTGGACGTTTTCAAAAGCAAAAAATGAAAAGGAAATGCAGTTGTTCAGAAGTAGAGATGATGCTCAAGAATATTAGCAAAGTGTTAAGCTGCTGACTGAAGATTTCGCGAAGCACGAAGCAACTTCCTACAAGAATAAAAGCATTAACTAAGTTACAGATTATCAAGAGGGGAGGTGGTGAGATTTTGTAGGCAACATTTCTCTCCGTCGCTGAAAAGCGATGACCATAATAACTCATAATGCCGTCGGGATTAAGCTGCTCAAATATGCAAAAACAACCAGGCTGATGGCCTGCCCTGATGTTTAACACTCATGATGGCAATTTAGTAGGGTTAATTCACCACTTTATTTGCAGAATATGGCTTGATATAACGATTGAAATCTTAATGTGGAAAGACCTGCCACGTTATTCGTCCATGTTGTTACTTTACAGTTACTAAAAGCAAATTAAATGATTGCTGGGTTATCCAAAGAAACGTGCTTACGTAGTACTATGCTTCTAACGTACTTAAACGGATAAAACTATTGCATAACTTAAGGCAAACTAAACTTGATTACTTTTTATTACAGCGTTATTATATCAAATCTCTTAATTTTCCATCTCTTAATATAGTCTGAGTGGTTATAAAGCTCTGTGACAGCATACCTTTGGGCTCGTGGACGTTCTACACGTATTCTGGCAATATTTTTTGTTTTTTTTTTTTTTCTTTTCCCTTTCAGCAGGCTTCAAACAAATGCAAAAATAAAACTGAAACAACCTTGTTTATAACAGAAATATTTATTTAGACATTAAATTGCTTTTCTTTGCAAAAGTTTCCATGTAAAGTGTTGTTATTATTGTTTTGTTTTCTTGCTCCAGCAAAAGTTTTTATTGGCTACACTCTTGCAGGCAGCAGCTAACAGAAACATGAGGTTTTCTTTCGGTGAAAATATGCCTTAAAGGTCTCTTTTCTATGGCTTAAACCATAAAAAATAGTTCCTTTTTTTTTGTCTTCAAGTGTAACAGAAAAAACTTTATTTTGCAAGCAATTATATTTGCCTCATATTTACTGGTGAAATTTTGTTAAGGCCACTAAAACTATGGCTTAAAAAGTTAAGCCAGAACAGCATAAAACATAGAATTTTTTTAGTAAAAATACAAAATTTTTAAAAAAGTTTTAAAGTTATCTTATAATAGATAAAAAATTATCTTCGCATAAAATAAAACTAAAAAATTTTTGCCCAAAATATGTGGCTATAAAAAGTTTTATTATGCAAAATTGGCAACTTAACACACTCGTATGCTTTAAGGATGAATATTAAAACATATTTTATGTTGCCGATATTTTTTAATTTCAAGCTTTTAAAGCATACTTTTAGGAATTTTTTAAATTTTTCATATAGAAGGTATATTTTTAGGCAAATACCATTAATTTCTAAATCAGCTCTTCTCTACTAATATCAAATACGAATTATTATCATAGCAAAAAGGTTTTATCACAGTCTATCCTTAACTTAAAAGTGTAGACACTCCATTCCATCTCTATTGGGAACCTGCAAACTCTAAAAAATTTATGCTTAACAATATAAACAAAAGCATACTTCAAGGTTTCAATCGTGAATTACAACATAATGCAAAAAATTTCCATAATTTCCATTCTTTATTCCCATCACATATACAATATTAGGAAGATAATAAAGCATACTTTTAGGTATAAACCACAACATTTAGTATTGCATAGCAATGTTGTGTTGTAAAAATTTAAAAATTTAAATCAGCTTAAAATATATACACACACACACACACACCCAACAAAATTAAACCTACTTTTAGGAGTATTATATTATAAATAAAATGCTACTTTTAATACCAATTAAAGTACTTATAAGTGTATTTGTAGCATATTAAAATTAGACTGTAATATACTTTGTAAATTCAAATTTCTAACATACTTTTAGGATCATATAAACATCTAAAAAGTAAAGTATACTTTAAAGTGCATTTGTTGTAAGATGGTTTTGTAAAGTGAAACTTAAACTTCAATCCTTCTTTAAAGAGTTTTCCACCAAAGGGTGAATAAATACGTGTGTTATATTACAGAATTTTCATACACAGACCTTTGGGGAATACTCTCTCATTAATGTTGTACAACAGAATCCATTCTCAATTATGGTCGCATTTACTGGTCGCTCTCAATAGGCTAAATCTTGGTAATAACTGTCGTTATATTATCTTTATGAAATGACAAAGTCTAAAAGAAATGTTCGACTTCATAATCGAGAGTCGGTGGAGATTTCTATAGTAAAGGGTAAACCAAACAACTTTTTTTTTGAAAATGCTTTAAAAAAAACTACTGAATATTTTCTCAAATTTCTTTTTTTTATTTGAAAGTACAATCCTTCCGGTCAATAATGGAAAATAATTCATTCAAATGGCTGCCTCGGCTGGCCATGCAGTAGCCTACACGATCGGTCCAATTTTTAAGCACATTATCGATTGTGTGCAGCTATATTTCACCAATGGCTTCACGAATATTGTCCTTTAAAGCGTCAATTGTGTATGGCTTGTCGGCGTAACACTTATCTTTGACGGCTCCCCACAAATAATAGTCCAACGGTGTCAAATCGCAGCTCCGAGGTGGCCAAACGACATCAGCTCTGCGGCTGATAATGCGATCTTCAAAAACATGGTGCAAAACATCGAGTGTAGCTTCGGCTGTGTGGCATGTAGCGCCGTCCTGTTGAAACCAAATGTTGCCAAAATCCTCCTCTTCAATTTTTGTGAACAAAAATTCGTTCAACATGGCCCGATAACGATTGCCATTGACTGTAACGACCACTCCTTGCTCATTTTCGAAGAAAAATGGCCCAATTATACCTCTGGACCAAAATACGCACCAAACAGTGTCTCGTTTTGGGTGCGTCGGCTTTTCAATGTAAGCGTGCGGGTTTTCTGTGCCCCAAATGCGACAATTTTGCTTGTTTACATACCCGCCAAGATCAAAATGAGCTTCATCTGAAAAAATTATTTTTTTTTTTGCCAAAATCGGCATCTTATGGTGTAGATTACTGCATGGCCAGCCGAGGCAGCCATTTGAATGAAAATATTTTCCATTATTAACCGGAAGGATTGTACTTTCAAATACAAAAAAGAAATTTGAGAAAATATTCAGTAGTTTTTTTTAAAGCATTTTCAAAAAAAAAGTTATTTGGCGGACCCTTTACATCAGAGGAATGGACAAGAAATTGATCAGAAAAAAGTGTGTAGGATTATCCACATTAGCGGTCTAGCAAGGATGTTAAATATCTTTCTCTGAACTACACCTTATTAGAATTTGAGTTCAGTAACGGAATAACACATAAAAACAGTTAAAACGTGCCAATTTTTACAACAATATGTGGTGAATGGTCCTCATAATCAACTTGCTTTAACAAAAACTGGAAATGTTACAGATGTGATCAGATCTGTGCTGTGTTGTTAGATAAAATTGGGCCTATCTTACGAGCTTTCTAAGCCTATCTTACGGTTCATTATGATGCATTTTGCATGCGGATTTGCACTTCCACGCTTCACTCTAACGTTAGCAATAATCAAATTTAAGGTGATAAGATTACCTAGCATAGTAATAAACAACGTCTTTACTTCCTAAGCCTATCAAATAACTGCAAAACAGTGTTATTTTGCTATATTAAGTTGAATATATGAAGCATACTTTTAGTAGCAAAAACATTGCAAAATGTGTTGCCTATATTAAGGCATACAATGTGTTTAACAACAATACGTAATTTTAAATTGTGCGCTTTAAAGCGGATTTGTAAAAGTAACTCGTAAAGATTTTTTCTTTTTTTTTCTGTTTTAATGGTGACACTGCAGCTGCCATTAACTTATAAAAAAAAAAAAAAAAACAGCTGGTAGACAATGTGACCTCAGGGTATACTTAAATTGAAATTAAATATTGTATGTGGCCAACAATTAGACTGAAAAGCAGAAATAAATTTACATAAGTTTTGTTACGAATGCAATAACAATTTAAATATTCATTTTAGCCTCAAATTTTCCTTTCCAACTTGTTGTAAGAAAAGCGAAGTACTTAAAATGAGTTTAAGAATTGTAATTACCACCCTAATGTTGCTGTCTTTTAAAAACTTAAGACAGTTGACAATGATGAACACTAAAGAACATAAGAAAGTGGCATGAAGAAATACAAATGGCGAAATAAAAATCATTTAAACGAGTTAAAAGAAAGAAAAATAAATAAGAAACGAAGAAGAACAAGTAAAATATCTGCAGTAACTTTTATAATTAAAAATTTATTCAAATCAGATAAACAAGGTTAATGAGAGCAACGAAGCGAAATACATCATCCTTTAAAGGAACACAAACATCAAGGCATCATTTCCTTAAGGCTAACTAACTGCTGCATAAAAAAGAAAAATAAAAACATCCAAGAAAAGGGAAAAGATTTTTAAGAGAAATAAAATTAAAAATTCATGTTTAAGGAAGATATTTACGAGAGTGGTTTTAAAATTAAATGGAAAGGAAAATTATTTGATCTGCAGGCAAGCTCATGATGGCTGCCTTTGGGAATATACGTAGACTTAATAGGTAAAGTTTTTGACCAGAAGCTCAAGTAATTTTCATTAAAATTCTGCAGAGAAATTACAAAATCCCCTCCAAATTATTTACGGGGTATGGCCTAGAAAAAGGACAGGCAACACCATCTTTAAATGAAGTGTAGAACCCAATTGGAATGATTTCATGTCACTAAATCCAATTCAAGAACCAAAAACCATTTTAATGAAGACATTTATTTATATACAACGTTAGATGGTAACCCTATAATTCCAGAACTTGACAGAATAGAACAAAGCAAAGCCAAAAATGATAAAAAGTTGTGAGAAATATGCCTTCTATCAGCCCTAAACTCGTCCAGCAAACAAATAATAGAAGTGATGCCACGTTTAAGGGATGAAATTGAGGAGAAATTGTCACTTTGTGTTGTTTTGTTAGGGCAATGTATCAGTTCATACATCCACTATTGCAAAGAGTATGTGTTTGATGTAGTCTACTAGGTAATGTGTTGGCATATTAGACGTGAGGCCACGGTTTAAGCCCCACGTCAGTCATCTGCAACTAAACGAAATATCAAAAAATATTTCTTCGGCGACTTCCTCTCAGCATGATGTCATCTCGACTACAGTGGCCGTGCTTACAGGTCATTGCGTCATGGGTAGACACGCGGAAAGAATGAGGCTCCCTCTCAACGACTTCTGCCGTGGATGCAGGTCCACTGAGGAAGAGGAGACTGTTGTTCACTTTCTTTGCCAGTGCCCGTCTCTTGCTAGGTGTAGATATAGGTTATTTGGCTCCCCATTCCTTGTTAGCCTAACGGAGCTATCTTCTATTGACATCAAGGATATAGCTTCGTTCATCCAACTTTCTGGCTGGTTTTCCAGTGCGGGGTAGTCGTGCTTTTGTTGTGCAGCCCTTGCGCTGACCAACTTCTTCCATTTCCCTGATTTTGGTGGAACTTGGTTAGTACAGGGACTGCGTTCACCCGTGGCATCACAACGGGCCGCTATGCGTGCTCAAGTGAGCTTTGTAATAACAGAGCTACCACTCCGACCTAACCTAACCTAAATCCTCTCTGCAGATTTCTGGCAAGAACTCTGAGTGTTAAAATAAAACTTCTATGAAAAGTTTCTCAAAAAACTGTCGTTCGAAGTCGACTTTAAACTATAGGTCCCACCACTCATGTATAAAAATTAACGCCTGCAACATAAGTGGTGTGAGAAACTAGGTTGTAATCCTGTCTGAAGGGTTGTAATGACCAATTGATGTCCATTTTCAGATTACTAATAGTGACCAGAAATCATTGATTACGTTAAGCGTGAAAAGTAAAGAAAGTTCTTCACAAATTTGTAGAATTTTCTTTACGAGATCGTCAAATTTTGTTACCTCCCTCGTACACTTTTCTTTTTCGATTTTTCTTTCTACGCTTTCTATTGTAAAGAAATTATATTGAATTCTTAAAAGCGTCTCTATGATGACAATCACATTCACTACCACAAGAACAAGCTTGTTGTTGGCTCACATGTGTTGCACTTGAATGCATGAATTTCCTGGTATTGTTCATAAAACAAAAGTCAACTCCAAAGCAACAGGACTTGTATCAAAATAAGGACACTGCGTGTTATTTTTTTTTCTTGGAAATTTTCTTTGAAGCATTAAGACATTACAAATCATTAGAAATTTTTCAATATTTTATAACAAACTTCTTAAATATCAATCGTTGTGTATGAATAGGACAGGCATTGCATGGATGGTAGTTAACAGTCGCACAAATAGATTGCGCAAGGAAAGCTATTTATACACCAAGTTGCTGTCCCAGGAAATTGAGAAAACTCTGGAAAAACTTAACCCGAATTTTTAGAAAACATTTACTCTATTAAAGGGTCCGCCAAATAACTTTTTTTTTGAAAATGCTTTAAAAAAAAACTACTGAATATTTTCTCAAATTTCTATTTTTATTTGAAAGTACAATCCTTCCGGTTAATAATGGAAAATAATTTCACTCAAATGGCTGCCTCGGCTGGCCATGCAGTAGCCTACACGATCGATCCAATTTTTAAGCATATTATCGATTGTGTGCAGCTGTATTTCACCAATGGCTTCACGAATATTGTCCTTTAAAGCGTCAATTGTCACTGGCTTGTCGGCGTAACACTTATCTTTGACGGCACCCCACAAATAATAGTCCAACGGTGTCAAATCGCAGCTCCGAGGTGGCCAAACGACATCAGCTCTCATCACATCATCGGCTGATAATGCGATCTTCAAAAACAGGGCTTCGGCTGTGTGACACGTAGCGCCGTCCTGTTGAAACCAAATGTTGCCAATATCCTCCTCTTCCATTTTTGTGAACAAAAATTCGTTCAACATGACCCGATAACGATCGCCATTGACTGTAACGGCCACTCCTTGCTCATTTTCGAAGAAAAATGGCCCAATTATGCCTCTGGACCAAAATCCGCACCAAACAGTGACTCGTTTTGTGTGTGTCGGCTTTTCAATGTATGCGTGCGGGTTTTCTGTGGCCCAAATGTGACAATTTTGCATGTTTACATACCCGCCCAGATCAAAATGAGCTTCATCTGAAAAGATGATTTCTTTCGCCAAAATCGGCATCTTCTGGTGTAGGCTACTGCATGGCCAGCCGAGGCACTTGGTCTCACTCCTTTACCCCACTGGCTGCCTGTAAACGATTGTAAGGTTTGTAGCCAAACATATGTCTTGTCACATTCTCTATAGTGGTGGTACAGACCGCCTAATTACTAGTGAGCCCAGGCATGCTAAATCTTAGCAATCTTCCATTTAGTATACCTACATACATACATACATACATAATTGGTCTTTGCAACCCCTTCAGTCAGGATTACGGCCTAGTTTCTCACACCACTTATGTTGTGTGTGTTCATTTTATACATGAGAGGCGGGGCGTACAGTTTAAAGTCAACTCCAAAAAGGTTTTTTTAAGAAACTTTTCATGGCAATTTTATGAACCTTTTTACCAGAAATCTGCTGAGAGGAAGTCGCCAAAGAAATATTTTTTCACATTTCCTTTTGTTCTGTCTGACTTGGGGTTTGAACCGTGGCCTCACGTCTACTAAGCCAACACACTACCTTCTAAACTACGGCTACCTACTAGACTACTTAGCATATCTAGCGGCTGACAAGTGCTTCGATTGTTTCGAAGCCACAAAAATTCTCCGCAGATTCCCCAAATTCCCTATGTATACAGCCACTGCTTTTGGTATGTTCTTTGTCGATGATTTCATAAGGCTTCTATTTGTCGGCCAAGATTTCATAGAGACGAAAAAGATTACTAGGTTTGCCAACTGCTATTGGCCTCACATCAAAAGTTGAGCCATAGTGTTTGCCTGACCGTACAATAGAGATTTCTGGCAACCCGCCACATTACAGTGTCAATGCTTCTCATGGGATGGTAAGTGCAAGCCAGGCGAATTCTTAAGATGGCTTTCCTACACAAATGAGCTTATCTGACATAAGCACGTTACTATGGAACATATTGTCATGTACCATGCGAAGTTTTGTATGAGCAAGAGCGACTTTTTCCTAGCTTTGTACCCGAAAATTGCTTCATCGTCACGTCTAGTCGCCGTATTCTAGTAGGTAGTATGTTGGCTTATTAGACGTAAGGTCACAGTTCAAACCCCAGGTCAGACATCAAAACGAAATTTGAAAAAAAAATTATTTCTTCGGCGATTTCCTTTCAGCAGATTTCTGGCAAAAACTCTTGTGTGTTAAAATAAAATTGCCATGAAAAGTTTCTCAAAAAATCTGTCGTTCGGAGTCGACTTTAAACTGTAGATCCCACCATTCATAGATAAACTTAACACACACAACATAAGTGGTGCGAGAAGCTAGGTCATAACCCCGACTGAAGGGTTGTAATGACCCACGTTGAAACTTAAACTTAATCTGAAGTGAAGCATATGCCATCTAAATTGAATGCCCACTAAATAATGTAAAGGCCCTTGATAAGGCCTTTCATTCAGCCTGAAACAATTTCCATGTTTAACAAAGCATTTCCTAGATTTATGACTGGCGTAGCATGCATGAGTATCAATAATTTTTTTTTACAGAATTCTACACAATTTTGCTTTTAAGTATTGATAGGAAACTGTAACGTTATTGGTTATTGAGTTCAAGTTGTTACGGACGTGTACACACACACATACACGCACACATACCCACAATTATTTTTTTCTTTGCTTGTAAGGATTTCACCACTCAGGGTTTTCAATAACCCACTTAAAGTTGCAAGTGAAGTGAAGTGAAGTGAAGTGCATTGCTTGTCATTTGAATGACACTGTGTTACAGAATAACAACAAAAACAACAACAAAAATAGCAAGAGAAACTAAAAATAAGAAGAAGAAATATTGTGTGTTGAAAATAAATGAAATGAAATGCAAGAAATTGTTGCAAAAAATATTCTTTTAAAGCATTTAAAGAGCACAAATGAATGAAGGGATGTAGAAAGGATAAATTTACTTCAACAGCAAAGTTATCTAAGAGAGAGAGAGAGAGAGAGAGAGAGAGAGGAAAAGAGAAACAAACAGTGCCATCTCATTAACACTAGAAATGAAACACTCAATGTCAGGAATCGCATCAGAGGATAACTCATCAAGAATTTTTCGTTTTTACCTCTGTTCTACAGGGTATAGACACACAAATGCTGCAGAAAGAAGTGCTGCTTCCACACATACTAGCCCTAACAGATTTCTTTCTTAGTTTCAGGACTCACTACACACTAGCGCCAGCCTGTCCCATGCAAAATGTACAATCTCGCCTATTCTATCAGAAGTTCACACTTTGTCTGATCACCTGATTGTTTGTCATGAAAAAGTGTTGCAAGTTCGCCTCTTTAGCCGAGTCTTCTATTGTCAGTTCATCTGCAACTTGGAATCCAACACATTACCACCCTGTAGACTGAAACCAGTCTTGAGCTAACAAACCCAGTTCATGTCTTCAAGGCAGCCATTGCCAGGGGCAGGACAGTTACAAAGAAGGTGTTCTATAATCTCCTACTTTTCCTCATCGCAACATTCCTTGCCATAGTCTAGCTGGATGCTATTCCTGAATTTATACAGCCGCAACAGTAAACCTGTTCTAACATTGTCTTTAGAAACCCATAGACTCTGGGACACATAGGAAGAAAGCCTGATCTATCCTTACAATGTTCCTGTTCCTCCTCCTTGACCCATCTTCCCCCAACACCGTAGAGAGTTAAACTAACGAGAACATCTGCCACCCCATTCCCAGGCATACCAAATAATAACGAGAATGAATTATGAAAAGAAAGTATAAATTTACTGTTTAAATGCTTTTGTAATCGTTTTATTCATCACAATTATTATTCAAAGCAAAGTAAAGTAAATTTGTTCTTCATCTTCTTCTTCTTTTGGTCTTCTTTTCTTTTCTCAGTTAATTATTGTGTGTTGTTGTTGTGAACGCAATTTCAAAAGCCAAATGTTGCCCCAAAAGAAATGAAAAACAAAACAAAAAAGAAGAAGAGAATCAAACAAATTGTACGCAATCAAATCAAATAAAAAGAAAAACACAAACAACGAAAAATAAACTGAAAAAGGCCTAAGAAAAGTTCATTAAATTCATTGCCAAGATATTGCAAAAGTTTGAAAACGAATCAAATCAAAGGTGTTTCAGCTTTGTTTTTTCGTTGTAGTTATTGTTGTTGTAGTTGTTTTTAATTTTCGTCGAAATTAAATGGCCAGACCAGACAGGTAAAAACAAAAAACATTTGAAAAGGTACCACGAGTTATAATCGCTCAGGCATGTACACGAATGAATACCAAAATTAACCTGAAATGTGCAAAAAAAAAAAAATACTGATGATGAGCCATAACCCAGCGAATGTTTTAAAATGTAGAAAAAGGAAAAAGAAAAGAACGTGCAGCTTTTATTTACAATGTTTTTTTCCGCCTCAAATTTACTTCTGCTTGTGTAAGCTTAGGATGTTTGTTTCCTTACTTACTTACTCAATTGGCCATTAACAACCCGATTAACGGATTTCAGCCTGCCGTAACACATCCTTCCAGGCGCATCTACGCCAATTGGTCACACCAATCGATGACAGGGCTTCCCCGATCTGGTCCTTTCAACGCAAACAAGATCGTCTTCTTCGCCGACTTCCGCAAATCTTCGCATCAAATACCCGTCTCGCCGGAGCATCCTTCTCCATTCGAACGACTTGGCCTAGCCAGCGCAGCCGCAGGATGTTAATACGCTGCATAACGTCCATGTCGTTGAGCAGCTCATACGGCTCCTTATTGGACCGCACTGGTCCGATGATCTTACGTATCTTACTATAAAGAAGCACGGGGAGGACGAGCATCTTGTGGAGTATTAGTGTTGTCGTACGAGAGAGATCTCTGCTGCTAAATTGCCTATTGAGATCACAGTGGCATGACATGTTGGCAAGAGTGATCCTGCGCTTGCTCTCGAGACTGACATAATTTTTGGTAGTAACGGTGTAGCCAAGATAAATAAATTCCTAAATGTTCGTTTAATTTCTTATTTTCGACGAAGAATTACTGTTTAAAGTAAACCCCGTTCTGACTTACTTAATTACGTCATTACAACCCTTCAGTCAGGATTCCGGACTTAGTTTCTCGTAGTACCCATGTTGTGTGTATTTGGACCTATGAACGACAGATTTTTGGGTAACTTTTCATGGCAAAAATTATTTACTCTCAGAGTTTTTGCCAGAAGACTGCTGAGAGAAAGTCGTCGAGAGAAAAAAAATTTTCTTTTCATATTTTGTTTAGTGCGAGCTGTCAGATCCAGGGTTTGAAACACGGCTACACGTCTAATATGCCAACACACTATCTACTAGACTATGGGGACTTCAACCCCCGTTCTACTTCTTCAATTTAAATGTTGAAGGCTGTCTATACATTTGAGGCAATTTTAAAGGACAGGTGTAGGTAGATAGGTAGTTAGGTTGAAAAGAAGGGACCAGACCAGACTGGTCTCATGCTTACGAAAACTTGACAATGACATTAAAAGTATTCCGTCATTTTGACGATTTAATCACATGTCCTGCCTATTCGATTCAGTTGAGCATGAATGACATAATAATGCCCGCTAGTGTACTCAAGTCGTTTTTATTTAATCACAATATACTCATGGTTTTCTCGCTCTTAGTATCGCACCAGAGTATCTTCGCACTTCTTCCTACAGGGTCCTTAATCTACAATAATGTGTGAGGCTTTGAGGACACTATGCTTTGTGGCTTATTCGCACACAAGTGCGACTTAAAAAAAACTACCCCCCCCAAAAAAAAGTTTAACGGGGTCAAATCTCACGATCTCGGTGGCCAGTTCGTATCGCCTCCACATGAGATGACTGTGCTCTTAAAGCACTCATATGAAATATTATGTGAGACATGAGCTGTATAACACGTAGCGCCATTCTGTGGAAACCCCAAGTCATTGGTGTTCTGTATATATATGAACCAGTGAGGTCACCAGACCCAAATGCACATCAAACTGCGACTTTTTCGGTATGCATTGGCTAGCTGCTCTTAGATCACATATGGATTGGCATGGGTCCAAATTCGACAATTTTATTTGTCCCTGTAGAGGTCGCCGTAGTCTAGTTGGTAGTGTATTGGCTTATTAGACGTAAAGCCAGGGTTCGAGCCCCAAGTCAGACATCAAGACAAAATACAAAAAGTATTTCTTCGGCGACTTCCTCTCAGCAGATTTCTGGCAAAAACTCTGAGAGTAAATAGAAAATTGCCATGAAAAAGTCTCTTAAAAATCTGTTGTTCGGAGTCGACTTTAAACTGTAGGTCCCCCACCACTCATGTATAAAATTAACACACACAACATAAGTGGTGTGAGAAACTAGGATGTTGTACAATGGGTCAATTCGACCTCCGGGTACTGTACTTGTCTTAATTGACAAGTACACGTCCTCTAACCTAACCGAACCTAACCATTTGTACATGTAACAATTTGTCCAGAAATGAACTTCATCGCTGAAGCTGATTCAAATTATGGTTAATTACAAGCCATCGGCTCCAAATTTCATTTAACGAACACACATCGTTGTCTATGATCGTTTGACAAAGCAGACTTAATAAATGGCAACCAATTTGAAAGAAATAATTTAAAAAAGATGACCGTTGTTGGAAGACTCTACAGTTAAACGGGTGAATCAGCTACTGTAGGAAGTTCTAGTGTGATAGGGTTACCATCTCTCATTGCCTAGATACACCTTCCTATGGAGAAATACTTTGTGTTATTGTATTATGTTTAGTAGTGAAGAACTGTGCTCACGGAATCCTTACCTTCTCAAAAAAATAGCGGTGCATGGCCTTTCTGTAATATATGTTCTAGAAGCTGTCTGCTTTAGTAGGCATAGCTGCCAGATTTGACGATCCAAAAATATCATATTGACGATTTGACGATTTATGGCCTTATTTTGACGATTTTTTAGAAATTAAAAATTTAATTCATATTCTTTACGATTTATGGAGTTTACTTTCTTTTTAATTGTATTTGAACTATATTACTCATACGCATCATATTACATGTACTGGAATAGTTACCCTGAAAAGTATGCAATAAAAAACTTCGATTTTGTCATGTATGAAACTAATGAAATTAAATATAACTCATACGTCACATATGTTCTCTGCATTATGAATTTAACAGATTTGATATGAGGATAATGTGAGCAAATATAATGGGTTGGCGATCTTTAAAGTTTAAATTTAAAAATTTTATAAAACGAAAATAGTTATTAGTTATTATTTATTCTTTGTTATGAATTACAACTGCTCCGGATTGGAAATGGATTTTTATTTCATTTATTTGGCTGCCGCGGATTTATGCCCTTATTTTGACGACGCTTTAAGCTTTGTATTTACTTTGCAATTGTTACTATTGGAAATTTATGTTAGTAAAAACAACGAGTAAAGTATTATAATTTTAAGTTACTTTTAAATACCTGTGATGATTTTTCTGTATTTTATTCCTTTTTAATCACTTAAAAGCTGAACAATTGCAATTGCAATCACTTGTCGTTGCAGACTATTTTAAAAATTCTTGTAAATTCTAGCTTCTAATATTGCCATTGGAAGAACAAAGACAAGCGCCGTTTTTTTTTTCGCACGACCAACACTCGGGGGATGGATGGCATTGAGTTTGGAACTATGTTATGAGAAGAAGGTAATAGAGAACCGCGTTTATGGACACTAGGCTTGTATATTTTTATGCCATAAGTAACAGGATAGACCTCTGCAGGAATTGAGTTCCACATACCGACACAGTCCGACTAAAAACCGTATTTTTACTGTAATGCAGTGTGTGATCCACTGTCCAATCGACCACATACGGATGGGCTGGTCTAAAAAAGACGAGCGTTATGTAGGAATATATGATTTTTGGGAAAAAGTCCCCTTATTTCGTTCAAGCAAAACCATTTTATCGTAGCGACAGAACAGTGAAACAGTGATTCAATGGATTTGGATACACTAGCGTTATTAACGAGATACTATGGCCTCTCCTGTACACGGTCGAGAAACCGCAAAATAGACGTTGAGGCACCAACCCATACATGAGAGTTGTAAATAGTAAGATCGGATGATAAGAACTTGAGAAGGAGCTGAAAAATGTGTCAGCATTACACTGAATTTACATGCTGAGAACATCAAAAACTTCTGACTCCCTAATATCTATACCGCCCCTAAATATAGATGATGTAATATTATTGCTGGACTTATGTGTCAATAAACAACGTTGGGATATAATGTTTAAACCTTAAACAATTTTTTCCTAAAAATGATCACAATTTCTTCATTTTTGGAAGAAAAAAAAAATATTAAATTAAGATAAGGGACGCTAGGTTTTAATTTCCAATAAATACTTTTTTTAAATGTTGAACTTAGATATGTAGATACATTGACTTCATATGTTTTACTACAATAGAAATAATTTTGGTTTTTAAAAACTTTTAATTTATTTATTTATTTTTTCTGCCGATTTTTTGACGATTTCAATAAACGTTTTTGACGATTTTGACGATTATTTCTCAAATATTTCACGAATTGGTGCCTCATATATCTTGATGCATCTAACAACTTCAACTATGTGGCCAAAAATTCCGGCCCTTTTTATAAATAATTTATGGTCAAATAGTTGATTCTATTACAAATGGCTCAAAACAGAATATTTCCGTTGTACTGCTAAATCTGTTAATATTTCTGTTGACCTACATCGGGCTTGCTTGCTTTTATTAAGAAAATTTGCTTTAAAATGCCACGCAAGATATGTATGTAGACATCCTTCTGTTTCTGTGGCACTATATCCAGAGCTTCACGAATCTCAATGAAACTCTTTAGGAATACATTTTTTTTACTCTCAACCTTTACGGGGTCATTCTGTAGTAAATTAACTCCACATAACTGTAAATAAGTGATTTTTTTTTGGCTAAATTCCTCTTCAAGAAAAGAAAAGTAAAAGGCATAAACGCTTTGAAATTGCTGTGTAAGCTTTAATGAAATAAAATTTTAGTAAAGGATTCTTTTGGATTTTCTTGGTTTTTTTCCTTTTTCTTTTTTTGTGAACAAACAGCCAACAACGATGTTATAAAGTCCCTTTAATAAGAGAATATTCACAGGAAAGAAAAAAAAAACACCAAAAAAAAAGGAAAAACTAAGCCAAACATTCAAAGAAAAGGTCAGCTTTTTCGTGTTGAGCGATAATTTCCTTTTATGCTTGAGACACATACACATGCATACACATACACACACACACACACACACATTTTAAATTGCATTTAGAACATTTAGTTAATTAGATAAGACCAATAGAACAGATGGACATACATAAGCCAAATAAATTATCCTGGGGGATCATCTTGAAAGAAGAAATATGCGTCAGAATGAAGGCGAACACAAAAAAAAAAAAAAAAAAAACTGAATATCTTCTTATCATGTTTCCTTCTAAGACTTTGTATTCTTGTTGTTTTTGTTTTTTGCTTTTTGATTTTTATGGAATTAAACTGTTAATTCTCGAAATGATAACACTGGCTATTGTCTGCTATTGTCTGCTAAATGCCTTAAGGCTGTTAATGCGTTTGTCTGTCTGTATTTGCACATCCATTTGTCTGACCCTAGATTAACTGTCAATAAATGGAAAGGCGAGTGTCAATGCTGCGCTGTGCTGTGCTGTGTTTATCTTGTTGGGAGCTGTAATTAATTTGAAATTTCCTGTTTGTGTGACATCAAGACCGGATAAGAGGGCACTTTTAATACCAGAATGTTATGGCATTCTGTAAAAATCAATGAAGATAAAAGCTCTTGAAATAAGATTTTAAATTCAATATTTTTTTAAGCAGACTGAATTAAAGGAATGCTTTAAAAGCATTCTCAAAGTGATAGTGGGTATACGTACGTTTCATATTATGGGCAAAATATTGTTACAAAAATGAAAAAACTCTAGATACTGATGTTTTGCTTTTACATCGCTTAACATTAATATTACAAACACCAGCATAAAAATATGGTAAACAAGTAAACAAAAATACAACAACAAACTCTAGCATAAAAAAATGGTACACAAGTAAACAAAAATACACCGACAAACACTAGCATAAAAACAAAATGGTAAACAAGTAAACAAACACGTACCAACAACATTACAATAATAAACGTAAATAACGATGTTTGCAATTATAGAGATTTCGAGAAGGCGTGGTCATGAATGCTTGCCTTCAAGAACATTCATTAGACTGTTTACCCTGCCATATAAAAGGCAAAGCAAAGCAGACAAATGAGTTAGTCAGTCTTGTGTGAAGACCTGGTGCGTTTGAAGAGAGTAATCGTAGGTTGAAGATCTTCGTTACAAAGGTCTGTCGGACAATTGTTTCGGGATTACTATTGTTTATTTTAGAGACAGAAAAAAAAGTGTCATCTCATTAATACCAGAAATGAAACACTCAACATCAAGAATCATACCAGAGGATAGGTTAGGTTAGGTCGGAGTGGTAGCTCTGATATCACAAAGCTCACTTGAGCACGCACAGCGGCCCGTTGTACTAACCGAGTTCCACCAAAATCAGGGAAAAGTAAGAAGTTGGTCAGCGCTAAGGCTGCACATATCAGAGGATAACTCAACAAGAATTTTTAGTTTTTACCTCTGTTCTACAGGGCATAGACACACAAATCCTACAGAAAGAAGTTCTCCTTCCACCTAAGCTATTGAAATCTTGAGATTGTGCAATCTCGCCTATTCTACTAGAAGTTAACACTTTGTCTGATCACTTGATTATCATGAAAACGTGTTGCAAGTTCGCCTCTTTAGCCGAGTCTTCTATTGTCAGTTCATCTGCAGCTAGGAATACAACGCAGTACCACCCTGTACACTGAAACCAGTCTTGAGCCAACATGCCCAGTTAGTGTCTTCAAGGCAACCATTGCTAGGGGCTGGACAGTAAGAGAGAAGTTGTTCCGTAATATTCAACTTCACCTCATCGCAATACTACCTGCTATCGTCGAACTGCCACGTAAGAAATGCAGTAAACAGTCTTACTCTGAATTTATACAGCCGCAACAGTAAGCCTGTTCTAACATAGACTCTGGATCACACAGAAAATCCCGATCAATGCTTCCCATGTTTCTGTTCCTCCTCCCTGTCCAATCTTCCCCCCACACCGTAGAGTTAAACTAACGAGTACATCTGCCACCCTGTTCCTAGGCATACCAAATAGTAATGAGCATGAGTTATGCAGTTTTAGATTTCTCGCTTATCACTTTCGATTGATAGCAGAGCTCAAGAGTAGAACTCTACTCAAGTCTAGAAATGATCACTTAGTGTCATAGTTAAACCCCCATTAGCTTTTCAGCGCTGTATATCCCTTAATGGTTTTTGTTTAGCGATGCAGCATCAATATTTCATAGAGTTTTCGGTATGCAACTCAGTTTGCATTCGTTGATCTTGTTTCTAGGAAACTATTTAAACAGCTATGTCGTAATCCTGAAGAGTTCTAATAACCGATTATGTATGATACTAATGCGCATTCGTACATATTTTAATATCATGGAATCTCTACTCATATTAAAAGTTTGAAGTACTCATCATATTTATATCGGGTCCGCCATCTAACGTTTTTTTTTTTATTCAACTAGTGCTTATTTCGTGAATGGTAACACGAGCTCATGTCTGATTTGACAGATAATTAGTTTTATCCTTCCGCTGAACGAATATGGTTGTGGTATACGCTTGAACAACGCTGGGAAATATTGCGACATTACTTTGAAAATCATGGTAATGTTGCAGAATGTGTGCGAAATTTGCTTACGGATTTTGGAAGAAGAGAAGCACCGTCAGCTCCGTATGTTCATTATCTTGTGAAAAAAGTGAAAGAAACTGGCATCCTTATCGATAAACCAAAGCGTGAAAAGCCAAAAACAGTGCGTACACCCGAGAATATTGCTGCTGTGGCAGAAGGTGTTCGTGAAGCGCCATCAACATCAATTCACCGTCGTTCTCAACAATTGAACATTTCGGAGACATCATTGAGACAAATTTTGCATAATGACCTTGGTATGACGCCATACAAAGTCCAATTGGTTCAGGAGTTAAAGCCAATTGACCATCCAATGCCTTTTCGCTTCGCTAAGTGAGCCTGCGATCGACTTACAGAAGATGCCGATTTTGGCAAAAAAATCTTTTCATCTTTTCCGATGAAGCTCATTTTGATCTTGTCGGCTATGTAAACAAGCAAAATTGTCGCATTTGGGGCACAGAAAACCCACACGCATAAATTGAAAAGCCGACGCACCTAAAACGAGTCACCGTTTGGTGCGGATTTTGGTCCAGAGGCATAATTGGGCCATTTTTCTTTGAAAATGAGCAAGGAGTGGCTGTTACAGTCAATGGTGATCGTTATCGGGCCATGTTGAACGAATTTTTGTTCACAAAAATTTAAGAGGAGGATATTGGCAGCATTTGGTTTCAACAGGATGGCGCTACGTGCCACACAGCCGAAGCTACAGTCGATGTTTCGCGTCCTGTTTTTGAAGATCGCATTATCAGCCGCAGAGCTAATGTCGTTTGGCTACCTCAGAGCTGCGATTTGACACCCTTGGACTATTATTTGTGGGGTGCCGTCAAAGATAAATGTTACGCCGATAAGCCAGAGACCGTTGACGCTTTAAAGGACAATATTCGTGAAGCCATTGGTGAAATACAGCGGCACACAATCGATAATGTGCTTAAAAATTGGACCGATCGTGTAGGCTACTGCATGGCCTGCCGAGGCAGTCATTTAAATCAAATTATTTTCCATTATTAACCGGAAGGATTGTACTTTCAAATAAAAAAAGAAATTAGAGAAAATATTCAGTAGTTTTTTTTAAAGCATTTTCAAAAAAAAAGTTTTTTGGTGGACCCTCTACTTTTTTTTCGACTCTCCATAACTCAACCTATACACGATGCACAAAATAAGTACGAATCGCATCCGAACACTAAAATACTTACTAGAAGGTTGTGTGTTTGCTCTGCTTGCTGCTCTGTCTTGTTTGCTTATGTGTCTGTTTTCTTTTCTTTTTTTAAATGCAACAACAACTAAGATTGGTATTCGAATGACTCGAGTCATTCATAAGTATTTTTCAAAAGTTATGAATCTAAATGAGTAGGCTTATGAATCAAACATATTTCGAATGGTTTGAGTTTGATGTCAACGTTGTACGCATAAATCAACGTTGTAGTAGGTATGAGTGAAAGAAATTTCAATATTGTTGACTCACTTATATTCAAAATTTGATGAGTGCTTATGAGTAGTGAACAAACAATTCGTTGCTGTCCTCTGGTACACATGTATGTTGTGTTAAAATCGTTGTTTTCAAATACTTCTAACACTCTAACATTTTAAATAATTCACATCGATTTTGAAATAATTATTGGCTTGGCTCTTATTGTCACACTGCCTGTCACACATTTTCTTTTATCACACGCGTGCACTCATACATGAAACATGAGTGACACTTTATGAATGAAATGAATAAAGAAAAATTGTTGCCTACTTTTGGGTTCAATATCCGTTATTATCTAACAAATGCCACCACCATTACCACCACAATGAGTACCCTACTCAGTTTAAGGATTTTATTTGGTTTTTTTTTTTTTTTTTTTGTTTGGGAAATTCAATTCCAATTAATTATTCATCCGAAATTATGCATATGAACTGAACTCAAGACACTGTGGTAATGCAAATTGAAAAATGGAAAAACTCTGAACCAAAAAAAAAAAACCACGATAAACTTTTCTTATAAATTTCTTAACAGCAGACACATTATGATTATTTTGTGATTCTTCTTGCAGAGCAGAGTAGAGAGCGACATGACAAATAGTCACAGCGATATAGACTGTGACTGTAAATAATTTAGCCTGCCATTGTGTCACATACATTTAAAAATAATTTTATTTTGTTTTATTCACATTTTTCTTCTTTCTGAATTTTTTTATTATTTATTACAAGCAAACATAGAAAGAAATGAAATGTTTTAAAGATTTCTCTTTAAATTTTGAATTTTCATTCATTTTTTCTCTATTTTTTCATTTTCTTTTGTGTTGAGCAAGGCCATTACAAATTAAAGTAATTTTTCTGCCTCAATTTTAAATTTTTTTGTGTTTCTATTCTATTCTATGCTCATATCATTTCGCAAATTAGCATTTTGTTAAGAAAAGTTTAAAGAAAAAGAAAAAAAAATATTAAAATGCGTGTGATGAACATTTTCTTTAATTTGCTGGCATAACATCACAACACCTCAACACATGCCATTGCTCCAAAGCATCATACATGAGAATTAAAATAAAAATACAACGTATGTAGCAGAGGTTCTTAAATTGTGACAAACAAGATCTTAAAACTTTTTGCCACTCTTTTCAATCTTAGAGCATCTCTGGTGTGTAGCAGAGGATGGATTATCCTAGGGGAAGGTTTCTGTATGGATTTAAATTTTCGGTCTGTAGCCGGTATTCAAATTCTATTGAGGTTAACTGTTGAATAATGCTGGCTAAAGAGTGTACATGCATTTTTACATTGCTTATCTCTCTCTGTTTTGTTTTCTGTCACTCTATTTATTCCGATTCACTTCTTTCCACTTTTCATGGACAAACACAATGGTTACCATGACCTCCGAGTGTTTCTGTATTTGCCACAATGACTGCACACACCTCCTCATATTGGATTCCCAATTTTATAATGATTAACGTTGCCTTCACTAGCTCAGTTCCTTAAATTATTTGAAAAAAATTCTTTTCTGCTGGTAATTCAAGTTTGAATCGTTGAGAAGACGAAAAATATTTCTCACTTGTTAACGGACTTCGAAAGCCTTCATTACCCTTCTAAATAATTTATATAGGAAGCTCCTTTACCCACAAACTTACTGCACCTCACTTAATTGAACACAATAACCTTTTAGTCAGGATTGCAACCTAGCTTCTCACAACACCAATATTACGTGTGTTAAATTTATCCATGAGTGGCAAGAACCAACGGTTTAATGTCGACTTCGATGGATTTGAGTAACTTTTAATGGCGATTTTATTTCTACCCTCAAAGATTTTGCCAGAAGGTTGTTGAGAGGAGTAATTTTTTTCAAATTTCGACGAAACTACGACGACTTCTTATAACACAGAGAGTCAGTGTCATCTCTTGAGAAAGTTTAAAACTCAATGAGCATGATACCTCACCACAAAACTTCAAAAACATACATATTGTTACGTTTTTACCTTTTTAAAAAGTTGCCGTTGGTACTAGGCGCAACCAGGTTCGTTGTACATATGTGTGTGTGCAGCTTTAGATAACCAACACGTTCATTGTATACTTAGAGTTAGTGTGCGTTTGTATCGTGTGGCTTTGTGTTGGTGTAGCTGGTAGCTTTTGTTTATCGTTTTTATTGTCAAATGATATTAGGTCGTTTCGATTTATGTAACAATATTATTTCTAGCGACAGATGGCAACTCTATTATCCTAGAACTTACAGCAATCGACAGAACAAACTTCACAACATCGTTTTCAACTGAATTTAAAATTCAAATTTTGAAACATTTTGGCGATAGCTGCTCCAAATGTAACTATCAACCGAATCTTATCACCGTCATACAATGTATATACTCGTACGTACGTATACACAATGCACTACAGATACTTATGTTTTAAAATTCATTTATACGCAGTATCTGTTACCTATGCAGACAGTTTTTATGGCTCATTTTTTAAATTGTTTTTATTTCTCAATTTCATTTTCATTTTCGTTCAGTTTCATTCACTTTATAAATACGCCTTATAACCTCTTCGTTAAGTTTATGACACGCAAAACACAGGGCAAACACCGTGTAGATGCGTGTACAAATTCACCAGGTGACGAGAGAAAAACAATGAAATTTAAGACCTCAAGGCAAAATGTCAATAACACAATAAGGTAATGTAAACTAAACGTTTAAAGCGGATTTCAATTTAAAAAATTAAATTCATCAACATATGATAAGACATGATGAAATAAAAAATTTGAAATACATTTTGAAAGGGAAAATCGCAACGGAAGGAACATTTTTGTACAGTAAAGGTGAACCACTATGGGTCGAATAGAACAGAGTTTTTATAAAGATAAATGCATTTAAACTATAAATGATAAATACAAAGTCGCCGTAGTATAGTAAGTATAGTACAGTAGATGAGAACTCGTGGTTCAAACCCATCTCGAATAAAATGAAATATGAAAAAAAAAATATTTCCTTATTTCACTAGAAAACAATCCCATGTCTTTGCAATGTAACAGTAAAGTTCAAGCCTCATAACGACAAAAACTATGTCACAAATCTAACAAATCTTTTTTAAATGGTTTGTGTCCTCAATAACTTAAACTTGTCCTTGAAGTCGAATGTTATGCAATCGCTAAGACAGGATCAATTAAAAAAAATCCTACAATTGAAGATAACGACTTAGAGGTTTTGTCTCAAACGACTCTTGTGGCAAACAGGTTGAATTCGGTAAACAGCTCCCCTAAGCAGATACATAGACATGTTAAAGTTTGGACCCTTATTGCCCGGTACCGCTTTATTATATGCTTGCCCACAACTATCTGAATAGGTGCTTAGATGCCGTCATCACAAATAGGGATCACTGGTATACGAAGAAAGATCCTCCCCCCAAATTCTATGGAAACATCTTCCGGTGCTAACTTCGACCGGAAAATAAAGTGTGGCGTGTATTTTAATGCCTTGGATATCAAAAACTCATAAAGGGTCCGCCAAATAATTTTTTTTGAAAATGCTTTAAAAAAAAACTACTGAATATTTTCTCAAATTTCCTTTTTTATTTGACAGTACAATCCTTCCGGTTAATAATGGAAAATAATTTCATTCAAATGGATGCCTCGGCTGGCCATGTAGTAGCCTACACGATCGGTTCAATTTTTAAGCACATTATCGATTGTGTGCAGCTGTATTTCACCAATGACTTCACGAATATTGTCCTTTAAAAAGTCAATTGTCTCTGGCTTGTCGGCGTAATACTTATCTTTGACGGCACCCCACAAATAATAGTCCAACGGTGTCAAATCGCAGCTCCGAGGTGGCCAAACGACATCAACTCTGCGGCTGATAATGCGATCTTCAAAAACAGGGCGCAAAACATCGAGTGTAGCTTCGGCTGTGTGGCACGTAGCGCCGTCCTGTTGAAACCAAATGCTGACAATATCCTCCTCTTCAATTTTTGTGAACAAAAATTCGTTCAACATGGCCCGTTAACGATCGCCATTGACTGTAACGGCCACTCCTTGCTCATTTTCGAAGAAAAATGGCCCAATTATGACTCTGGACCAAAATCTGCACCAAACAGTGACTCGTTTTGGGTGCGTGCGGGTTTTCTGTGCCCCAAATTCGACAATTTTGCTTGTTTACCTACCCGCCAAGATCAAAATGAGCTTCATCTGAAAAGATTGTTTTTTTTTGCCAAAATCGGCATCATCTGGTGTAGGCTACTGCATGGCCAGCCGGGGCAGCCATTTGAATGAAATTATTTTCCATTATTAACCGGAAGGATTGTGCTTTCAAATAAAAAAATAAATTTGAGAAAATATTCAGTAGTTTTTTTTAAAGCATTTTCAAAAAAAAAAAAAGTTATTTGGCGGACCCTTCACATACCCCAGATCTTAGCAGCAGAATCCAAATAGCAGAGTTTACTCTAAGAATATACTGACATACTCGGACAGCCAGGCTGCTTTAAAGTCATACCAACTTCTAAGCCTGTTCATGAATGTCGCATATTTCTTCGGGAATTTTCGAATTATTTTAAGATATTTTTTATTAAGGTTCCTGGGCATAGAATCTAACGGGAAACTAAATTGTGGAAGCACTGGCCCGAATGGGTACCATCCTTATACGTGATCCTCATATAGGAGTCTCCTCGGCCACAATTCGGGTGGAAATTAGAGATAAATTGCACTCCTTAGTCAACGCTTTGTCAGTAAAAGAAATGAGTTCTGCAACTGTTCATTAATCTGTATAACCGTTGACTATATGCGCCCCTCCTACGTGTTTGTTTTACAGAAGTCGCGACTCGGAGAAGAAGAAAAAGATCATCTGCGGCTTAATGTGTTACTGGGAATCGTATTATATGATCTTGTAACTTAGTCGGGGTGGCTTAAGCAAGAGGATTCTTGAAATGCATTTTGGTAGCACAGTGGGCTTAATGGCCCATGTGGAAGTCTCATGGGGCTTTTATACGCGGTGAGTCAAGGTACTCTAGCCTTTGTACCGTATGCAATCAAAGTAAAGCCTTTAAACTTACAGTTAGGAAAAGTTTCATTGTATTGAAACATTTTTGAATACTTTATTACGTGTGATTAAGCTCACTGTGTTAGTTACAATCCAACAAAGAATGTCTCGTTCGAAGGGAAAAGGAGATTGCTTTCGTTTATTTATTCAAGCATTTATCAACAGATGCTCTAGGAAAAGAAATCCCTAAGCTTTGCATAATGGTCACTTAAATCTCTCTCTCCATCTCTGTCTCTCTCTCTCTAGCAGACAGACTGAGTGTAAACCTTAATGAAATAATAACAGTTTTGGTAAATAGAAACGACAAAACAAATTTATCTCTCTCAACACAAAAATATGTTTGCTCTGCTGTTGGACCAAAAATTTAATTGATTTGTGTTTATACGATGGCACTCTCTTTAGCCAAATAAAGGGTGTTTTTTATAGAGGTATAGAACTTTAAGTTGCAATAAAACAAAGATGGATTATTCGATTGACATGAATTTTATTTATCCGAAAGATAATCTTGTGGCATTACATTTTAAATATGATTTCTGGCATATGACCACCACGGCTGGCGCGGATGTAGTCCAATCCGGACGTCCAATTTTCGATGACTTTTTCCAACATTTGTGGCCGTATATCGGCAATAATACGGCGAATGTTGTCTTCCAAATGGTCAAGCGTTTGTGGCTTTACCGCATAGACCAATGACTTTACATAGCCCCACAGAAAGTAGTCTAGCGGTGTTAAATCACAAGATCTTGGAGGCCAATTCACAGGTCCAAAAGGTCTTTCAATAAATCTATTGTGGCACGAGCTGTGTGACATGTTGCGCCGTCTTGTTGAAACCACATCTCCTGGACATCATGGTTATTCAATTCAGGAATGAAAAAACCAGAAGTGCGCTTCATCGCTAAACAAAAATCGCTTATGAAAATCGGGAACAACGGTAATCTCGTTTTGGGCCCATTCGACGAATCTACGCCTTACTTGATGATCGTTTGGCTTCAAATCTTGCACGAGTTGGATTTTGTAAGCACGCAAACCAAGATCCTTCCGCAAAATCGTCCATAAAGTGGATGGACACAGATCCAATTCCTGTGCTCGATGGCGGATGGACTCATTCGGGTCTTCCTCAATGCTACGCTCTACAGCAGCAATAGCTTCTTCTGTACGCACGGTACAGCGTCTCTGGGGATGCGAGTTATCAATAAGAGTAAACGTGGTGCGAAAACGTTCCATTGTTAATCGAATTAACTGCTCTGATGGACGATTTTGTCGACGATAAAATGGACGTAGTGCGCGATACGTTTTCCGCACAGAACCATTATTTTCGAAATAAAATTGCAGTATTTGCAAGCGTTGTTCAGGCGTGAGTCTATTCATGATGAATTGCCAAACCAAACTGAGAATAAATCACTTGACAGCTGTTAAATCGGTCGCCATCTTGAAAAGTAATGCCAACTTAAAGTTCTATACCTCTATAGAAAACACCCTTTACAAACACAAACACTAGAAAAAAAAACAAAAACAAAAAAGGGAAGACAAATTATTTATTGAGCCAATAGACTAATAATAAGGAGATACACTCACTTACACATAAACATAATCACACAAGTAAATGTTTAAGTAGTATCAGTAGAGTATCTGAAGAGTAAATTCCGCTTACTTAGCCATTCAAGAACACACACACATGCATGAGTTTAAGTGTTATTATAACAGAAGCACTATTTACTACTACTCGTACACGTATGTATGTGTATATGCAAGTATGTTGATGCCTTTTATTATTTGTTAAGCAAAAGCACGACCATTATTTGGAGTTAAGCTGATGTGTGGTGAATGAAAAATACGAACAAAAAAATTAAATTTCTTCGTTTTTGTATTGTTTTTGTTTTTTCCTCTTTTTTGTGGTTTCTGTTTTTCTTTAGAAATCGAAATTGTTTATATTATTGCTGTTATTGTTATTATTGTTGTGGTTGTTGTTGTTGCCGTTATTATTGAATAATATTTTATTTGTGTGTTTTGTTGATGAAAGGAATATTGATTCTCTCTTTTGTATTGCCCTTGTATAGATGAAATGGAAATTTTTCTTTTTTTGATAAGAAATCTTTACAATCCTGTTTCTGTTTTTGTTTATTATTATTGTTTACCTTATGGGATATTTGCTAATAATATTACGCATGAAAATATTATTAAATTAATAGAGGATATAATGAATTCCTAGAAAAAGAAAAATTTCTTAAATTTAAGGTTAATTGGAGAGGAGTATATAGAGAGCACCTATTTCCTCTTATGATTAATGGCAATGCTTTTGGTGTTACCGTTATGAGACTAAGTAAACGAACTAACACTCATGAAGCTATTATTGGACAAGATGTGATAATTAATAACAAGAAATCATATACAAAATCTGAACACTTGAGAAAAATGAAAAAAGTAGCATCGCGAGTGCAAATTCCTTTTCTCCTACATACATACATATGTACATAATTGGTCAGTATAACCAAAGAAAATAAAGTATATAGAATGTGCATTTTAACATATTTTGGAATATTTTTCAAAAATATTTCCTGACGCGGGGGGAAAGATGGAAGGGAATGATACAGAAACCAAGAGCGTAACAATGCGTTGTTCTCATCGTACGTTTTTGTTGTTTGACCACTTTTTTATTTATTTTTCTGGTGTTAAAAACAGACGTCGGCAACAATGACCCTCAGGGTAAGAACATCTTCGGCTTTTTACACACATAGGACACGAACATCAAGAATGTTCGTTAAAAAGAGCGTAAAAATCTTGTCAGTTTTTAAAGAAGAAGGTTCATATCGCTTTTTTCAGACTTCAATGATACACCCAAAGAAATATCACAGTAGTATTCACTAATATCAATGAGAAATGATTTCGATTATTGGAAGAATACTTGCCAAGTTAAATACGGTGTCTTAGTGTCTTAGTGCAGTACAATTTTTCTATATTTTCCGATCACATATACATATCATTGGGTTAATAAGTAGACTACTTATTATTACTAACAATTTTCCTCTAGGTTAACACATGCCTATGGTTATGGATTAGTGAGTGAGAGAGAGAAAATAAGTGTTAGTAGTTAGTGTTATTTTCACTTCATCAACATACATATGTAAAGCTGTCTATCTTTGGCTTAATAATTTTGGATAAATAAAAATAAAATAAAACATCGATTTTATTATTAAAAGAACATAAAGCTATCCATCTTTGGCTTAAAAATTAGGCAATGTTTTTTAGATAAATAAAAAGAATAAAAAACCATTTTTTATTAAAAGAAAAAAAACGAGCATTCCAAAGCATTTAAAAAAAATTATACTATGAGACAAAATAAAAAATAAAATACGCCCAGCTAATGACATAGAACATTTTTAACACAAAATATTCTTCGAGTGTTATTCTGAAATAAAATGATAAAGCATCCGCAACACATGCGTTATTGTCGCAGTCTGATCGACAACTAAATCAAAAAACACAAGAATACATACACATGTACATACGTACGATGAGAGCAACACATTGTTACGCTCTTTGTTTCTGTTCATTTTCCTTCTATCTTCCTCTCCCCTCACCCAGAAATGATTTTTAAAAAGAATTTGGTGAGAGCGGATCGTGATATTACGACCCGCCATAAGAAATTTTACTTCTACATGATGCGCATTCTTTATATCCATATTCTTTGGTATAACCCTTCAGTCAGGATTACAACCTAGCTTCTCACGTCACTTATGTTATGTGTGTTAATTTTATACATGAGTGGTGGTTCCTGCAATTTAAAGTCGACTGAGAACGACAGAAATTTTTGAGAAATTTTTTCATCACAATTTTATTTCATTCTCAGAGTTTTTGCCAGTAATCTGCTAAGAGGAAATCGCCGAAGAAATATTTTTTCATATTTCATTTTGCTGGATATGTCTGACCTAGGGTTTGAATCGAGGCCTCACGTCTCACAAGCCAATACACTACCTCCTAGACTTCCTTTTCTCGTAACCAAAACTTAACTTGATAAAAAAAAAAAAACCGCAACATGAGTCTCGCTTTTGCTCAAAATTGATCACACAGTTGTAATAATGTGTTAACTTCACAGGAGAATTTGTTTTTTTTTTCAATTGCAAAATGAGCAAGTGTTTATAAGACCACGAGAACCCATCACAAGCCATTCCCATTGGAAGCAACGAATTTTTCGAAGCGAATCCCTGCTAAAAGGTTAGTTTTTTGACATGCATGCGCAATAATTCACATTAACTGTCCTCAAAAAGATAAAACAATCACTTGCGGTCCACTAAAAACATACATACTTACTTAATAGCAACCCTTTAGTCAGGACTACAACCCAGTTCTTCTCTGCACCCTTGTTATGTGTGTTAATTTTAAACATGAGTGGCAGGATCTACATTTTAACTCCGACTCCAAACGAAAGGTTTGAGAAACATTTCATGGCAAATTTATGTTACTCTTAGAGTTTCTGAGTAGAAGTTGCCGAAAAAAATATTTTCGTTTTGTTCGAAATGTCTGAGCTAGAGTTTGAACCACCGACACTGATTTAATAGACCAACACGCTGCCTTTAGGCAACGGGGACTTTAATTGACAATCAACAGCGAGCACTATAGGTCGATGATTACCAAATACCAAAGACTTTGGGCATGAGTTCGAGTATATGGATGCCAATGACATGAGATTTTAAAAACACGGCACTACCTAGCACATGTCACCCAGCTCGTGCCCCATTGGATATTCTGCACGACCAGAATATCACTTGGAGATGATGTGAACTGGCCACCAAAATCATGCGATTTAGAGCCGTTTGTATATTTTTTTCGTGGGATTTTCTTAAGTCCTAGGTATACGCGAATAAGCCCCAAACCTTAGCGATTGCCAAAGCCAACATAACTCCTGCCATCGTTTATACACAGCCAGATTCATAGAGAATTGGACGTGGCGGATACTTGGACGATTTTTTATTCCAAACATAAAATTATCAATGTTATCCCAGGCATACAGTGGTGGCCTTATAATTAGAAATGATGTTTCTGGAACAGAGTTCTCTGGAGTGACGAATCTAAGTTTAATTTTTCCCAATCTGATGGAAAAACGTATGTAAGACGTCCTTCAAACAAAGCCTTGATCCCAGGTACATAGTGAAAACTGTAAAACAAATTAACAAACATACATGTTGCTAAGTCGTTTCTAATTATAAGGCCACCACTGTATACTTTGTTTCATTTGAATTTAAAAATAGTAAGCACTTATAAAAGGACCCTATAGTTCAATAGCAATGTAAAGCTTTGATTTTATAATTTTATTTCTAATACTTGTTGCCCCCACCATTAATTAAATTATTTTTTTTAGAAACAAATCAATTGTGTTTTCGTTCCCGCCTTACTTCCTTCCGTTTCTATTTCATTCGTTCAATAAAGACATCTTTTGTGTGTCGTTTGTGTTCATTAAACAGTTTATGGTCGCCGCAATTTATAGGCCTTACGTGACTCTATTAAAACAAATTCTTCTTTGAATATCTTGTAACGCCACAATTAGCAGCTTGGAATGCCTGGGCTTATTGCTTGTGCCATGTCGTAATTCCAATAGAATTTAACAGGATTTTATAAAAACCGTAAATGATTTGCGTAATAATTTTAAAAGAAAACTTCATTAATTTCTAATTTTAAAACAATTTCTTGTTGAAATGTGTCTTAAATTCCTTACAAGTGAGTTATTCAAGTAAGAACGTTCTTTGATTTGATTCTTCTTCTTCTTCATTAAAATACATTCACTTGTAGGCATATTATGCCTTGCCTTGCATTCCCTTGCCTTCCCTTGCAGGAGACAAATTTCGCAAAACTTTTCTTAACAATATTGTCACGTGTTGCCATTATTTTTAGAAATTAATTGAAATTCTTTGTTGAATTGATAGAGGGAAACATAAGTTGTTGATGCTTCCCTTTTGCCATGTATTTCGATTAAATTTTCATTTCGAAAGAGAAACTTTAGGGAACTCCAACGAAACGAATTATGACAAAATATTTCTTCGCCGACTTCCTGTCATTTGATTTCTTGCAAAAACTCTGAGTGTTAAAATAAAATTGCCATGAAAAAGTTTCTTAAAAATCTGTTGTTCGGAGTCGACTTTAAACTGTAGGTCCCCCACCACTCGCGTATAAAATTAACACACACAGTATAAGTGGTGTGAGAAACTAGGACGTTGTACAATGGGTCAATTCGACCTCCGGGTACTGTACTTTGTCTTAATTGACAAGTACACGTCCTCTAACCTAACCTTGGCTTCTCACTTTCTAATGTTTTTGACAGAGCTCTGGGCTATAAAAACTGCTGTAATAGCAAGATTTAGTTTGGACCCAGGTTGGTTTCCTTTAAAAGATGATTGATTCCCGGATAATTATTGATTGGGCGTAAATGTTGGCATAAGTGGGTCCCCTTGCTTCAACCTGATCTAAACTATCGCAACGTACTCTGAAATTGCCGGCAAGCCAACATAAAAACTACTGAAGCATTGCCCATAAGTATAGAAATAATTGTGTTAGGTCCGCAGACTTCCACATCTTGATCTGTATCAATATTTGATTCATTTGTAAACCACTTTAGGAGTCACCTTAACGCCAGTCTACGCTATCAGGGCATGCGATGCCTCGATTTCACAGAGTGTGCTACATATTTGACATTGGAATTATCGCTTTGAAATCGACAAATCTGTCGGTTACAATATCAGAGCCGTAAGCCATTTAACATTTCCGACAACATAACGTGTAATTCCTACTCATTCTCAAAGAAAAACTACAAAATAATGCGTACTTTGGTCGTTGCTGGTATCCAGTTTTGAACCTCAAATAATTATGCATTCACATACAAGGTTTTGCAATAAAATTTTAATCCGAATATAAATTACATGTAATTTCGCCATCTATTTTCAGATCTCATATGCAATAAATTACTTCAATTGAATTGGATCGTATACGTAATATTAATTCAATAACAAGTAAACGCCTACAGATGTTTCAAATCAGTTATCGAGAGACAGCATTGGCATTGGATTTGCTTTTAAAATTTTTATTTAATAATCCTCCTCCTCCTTCTTACATTTTTCCGAAACGAAATTACTCACCCTTGGCAGAGTGTCAATATCACGGTACAATTCATATGTTTTTTTTAAAGAAAAGAAATTCCATTTCCTTATGCAAATTACGCACTTCACAATAGAATATCTTTGGTAGAGAAAATGCTTTCGAATAATAAAAATATTTCGACAATTTTAACGTTTTTAATATTTTTCTTTTTTCGTATTCCATGAATAGCGTAGTTATGCTACCAGCTGTTCTGTTGTTTTTTTTTTGCCACTTTCTGTGACCGTTTTTTTGTTTTTTATGAGCGAAGAAAATTATTTTCCTACAACGACTTACTTTTTATTCCAAAAGCGTTAAAGCAATACAACTTTAAGAAGTAAAGGGAGAGAAAGAGAGAGAGACAGAGAGAGAGAGAGAGAGAGGAAGCCACTACTTTAAGCAAATAACTGTAATAATCCGCCATTGAAAGAGATACACAAATTCAAAACCAAAACACACAGAAACGAAAATGATTTCTTCGTAGAAGATCGCAAATAGAAACCATAAAAAAATAAACAAATTAATGTGACAATATTATTGGATTTGTTTTTTTTTTTTTTGTTCTCCTTCTCCTTTTGCTTTTGAAAAAAATATGCTCTGCAGTCGTTGTTGTTATAAGCAACAGCCAGAATAGAAAAATTCATGAGTAGAAGAATTAGAAACACTTTTTTTTGTTAAAAAGGCACTCCAGAATACATAATAAAAAATTTTAAAACAAATTTGTATTTTTCTTTTTCATGAAGGTGAGAAATAAATAACGGGACCAACTAACTGTACGTTGGAAATTGCATTGCTGATGAGCTGGGCAGCAACGCAATCTCTAACATGTTGCAGGACAGAGAGGCCCAAGTTAAAGAGGCAGTAGTTGCCGTAGTTGCTTTGTGTTTAAACAAAGTATCGTGTTTCATAATGCCGCTGTACAAAATATATACAATGTATTCTATTTCAAAATGTCGTCAATGTGTATTTTTAACGCAGTCAAAAAGCAATCAGGCATCGGATTTATAGTTGGCAGCATTGTTTGGTTACTTTGCATATCTACATTGTTTATATACAGTAGTAGAACTGCATACAAACTTTGTATTGATACTTTTTGGAAGGCAGCCGTCGTAGTGTGTTAGCTTACTAGACACGATGCCTCGGTTCAAACCCCATGTCAGACATCTATAACTGAACGAAATATCAAAAAAAAATTCTACTGCGACTTCCTCGCAGCAGATTTCTGGCAAAAAACTCTGAAAGTAAATAGAAAATTGCCATGAGAAAGTTTCTCAAAAATCTGTCGTTCGAAGTCGACTTTAAACAGTAGGTCCCACCGGTCATGTATAAAATTAACACAAACAACATGAGTTGTGTGAGAAACTAGGTTGCGATCCCGACTGAATCATTGTAATGACGATTGGACACATGTGGATAAAAAGAGAATCGACTCACTTCTGTCCTTAAACCCCATGGCCATGCATTGCACACAATATCCACTCTCTTTTGTTTAGACATGCCTGAAGGATTTGTCATGGCTCTGAGGAGGAGAATGTATTTTTCACCTTATGTGTCAGTGCCCTGCTCTTGTCATGAAAAGATGAAGGCTTTTTATTTCTTACTTTCTGCCGAACGAGCTCTTTATACAGGGAAACCCTATATGGGTTGACAACTGTGCTATAGATCGTTTGGTAACACAGCTACTAATAAAAATCAGTCTGACAATTGCCATACAAATTCAATGAATGGCTTTAGGCGGCAGTCTCTAGTTTTTACCTGGGAAGTTGCGACATAATGAATGTACGGATGAATTTTCGCCGTAGGCTAGTAGGCAGTGTTTGGCTTATTAGACGTTAGGCCACGGTTCAAACCCTAGGTCAGGGAACTCCAACGAAACGAATTATGAAAAAATATTTCTTCGCCGACTTCCTGTCATTTGATTTCTTGCGAAAACTCTGAGTGTTAAAATAAAATTGCCATGAAAAAGTTTTTCAAAAATCTAATGTTCGAAGTCGACTTTAAACTGTAGGTCCCGCTAAAAAATTAACGCACGCAACATAAGTCGTGTAAGAAGCTAGGCTGTAATCCTGCCAATTATGTACATATGTAAGATATATATGTAGATTGCATGGTAATGATATTATTAAAGCGTAATATGTTTTATTTTTAATATTACAGAAAATATTCAACATTCTTTGACCACAACAAAAAAATCACCTACGTTCCGCAAACGTCTTTTATTAAATAATAGGCAACCAGCACTAGCACTTCCTATTTAATTGGTCACATTAGTTATGAAAGTTATAAAATCGTCACGTACTTACGGAAATAATAAAAGAAAAAACACAACAAGCTGTTAAAAATCACTACATTAACCGAAGATTATGGCATTGCTGCTCATATAGAATACACTTATATATGTTACACACATACGCACACACACGCCCTACTAAGTACACTCTCATCTCTCATACTCAGGACATTTTCTAGCTGTCGGTTATCTAGCTCAAGGAGGGTTGTTGTTTAATTCGTTTTATTTTGTTTTTCATCATCGTCTTCGTTCTTATCAAAAGGATATTTAAATTGTTGGATTGTGGCCTCCAGAGAAATTCTATTCAAATGTTGGTGAGTACCAAATGACCCAAGATAGAGAGTATTACGGTACATTCAAGTATAAAATATTCAAAAGAAAAATATACGAGATTATGCCAACAACTTATATGCTAGGTTGAGTTGTTTAAAACATCGATTAAATGTTTACAATTGTTTTTGCTTTGTTGTTCCTCTTATTCTTGTAGGCAAATACAAGTACCTATTCTCTAACACATGGCAGAGAAAACGGGAGAGAGAGAGAGAGAGAGAGGGAGAGACACACTAAGTAAGTAAACAAATGTTTATTACACTTACACAATAACAGCTGCAGAAGTTTGTTGTTGTTCCAGTTGTTTATTTCCTTGAAAATAAAAATAAATTTTTAAAGAGAATGAGTGCGAACAAGAAAGAGTGAAAGGAGGCGAGGAAAACAACACAACACAACACAACAAGCAAACTGTTGTACAAACCCAATGAGAGCAATAAAAACAAATTTCACCAACAGACTCTGACACTCACACACATACATACTTATGTACGAGTATGTTGTTAGTAAAAGTGCTCTCATATTCATGCATATTTTATTTGCTGACAATATTTGTTGTTATTGTTGTTGTTGATTATTTCTTCTTTTGGTTTTTCTTTTTTCTATTGGGGTTTCTCCATTACATTTACCACAGAGTTTTTATTGCGTAATCCATAGTTATTGTTCTTGTTGTTTGCTCAAGCTAAAGTTTCTTACACTCTTGCTCTTTTGAACTGAAATTGAACATTCGAATAACATTTGTGTATTTGTTGTATATGTATGCGTGCATGTAAATTCATACAATATATGACGTATTCTTTGTGAATATTCTGAAATTAAAGATTCTCTTCTCAGGTTTCTTTTGAGTTGTAAAGAAATTCTTGTTTTTTCATTACAGCACACATGCACTTACATAGGGAAATATAGGCTCTTATAAGTTTGAAGTTCTTTTTTAATGGTGTTTCCATTTATTTCTTTATTCAACAATCTAGCTTCTCGCAGGTGTGTTAATTTTATATATGAGTGTCTGAATCTACAATTTAAAGAGGACTCCGAAAGACAGATTTTTGAGAAACTTTTCATGACAATTTTATTTTAACAAGCAGAGTTTTTGCCAGAAGACTGCTGAAAGGAAGTTTCGTTTTATTCGAGGTGTCTGAGCCTCGTCTAATATGCTAAGCCAGCACTCTACCTACTAGACTACGACGACTTCAAAGCAGAGTAAAAAGTTCCTTTTTTATCTAAAAACCTAAGTAGCATTCAAAAAGTTAACTAACTAACTGATCATAGTAGTATGTTTATGGCGTTTCTCGACCACTAACTCCATACAAAATTTGGCTCATGCCTACGCTACAGTCGGTAGTGTCGGTTAGTCGATAGGTTTGTAACATGTAATGTGAAAATTTATATACGTATGCATGAATGATTGGACGGACAGAATGAGTGTGTGCGTAACATGTAATGTGTATGATCGTTTTTTAATAATAAATTCTTGCCACGTATTATCATACTCAATGCTGAAAAAATAGAAAAGGGATCTACACCGGTATAGTTGTTGTGTGTTTTTTTTATTTTTTGTATGATTTAATTAGAAGGATCTTTAATTTTAAATGTGATAAGAAAGGATAGGTTGGTTGTGCGGTTGTTTTTTATTTTTTGTGTGATTTAATTTGAAGGATCTGTAATTTTAAGATGATAACAAATTCTTGGCACGTATTGCTCATGATCACAGGTAGAAGAAATAGAAATATAAACTATTAAGAAAGGGTAGGTTGGTTGTGCGGTTGTTTTTAATTTGATGAGAAAGAAATGTATAGTTGTGCCTGTGGGTTTTTTTTTCACGCATAAGTATAAGTAATATCTGTTTTCACATAATTGAATTTACTGATTGATCTACAACACCCCAGAGTATAAAGAGACTTGTTTTAAGGATTTAGAATTTTTTAGTTTTACTGTTTTAAATAAATGAAATTATAGAATAAAGGGATTAATTAAAACAAATTAGTTTTTTTTTTTTTTTAGGTATACATATTTTATTTTTAGATTTTGTTATTTTGTACAATACAATACATATATCTACTTAATATAATAATAGTTAAACATTCGTTTATACAGATTAAATAACTTAAGTGTTAACAAATATTGTGTATAGAATGTTTGACATCGACAAATGTTGAAAGATTGTGAATAAGTATTTTCACAATAATACAAACGTATGACATATTAATACATAAAAATGGATAATTTACATAATTACAAGTTCTTAATTCATTTATAAGTTTCATAAATAAATCTATATGCTCTTTATCAATCTGATTACTATGTTTTGTTAATAAATAGTTCTTCCAATTCAGCTGATGTTACCATTTTTGTTCCCCTTCTTTAAAAATTTAATAGTAGGTTGTGTTAGTGCGGGACGATGTACTCTGAATTATTTCATTTTAATTTATATTTATTGAATAAAAATTTTAAACACAAGTGCCCACAATTAAATGTATTAAATTTTTGTTTTCGTTCATAATTATATTCAACAGGAAATTTTAAGTAGTTGACAATCTCAAGTGGTGGTTGTAAGTTTCCAAAGCTATCAAAGTATTCCTTATAGTTGTGGTTTTTATAATATGCTACCCAATGTGTTCCCATACCATTTGAATCATCTAAATTAACAATGCCGCATTCTTGTTTGAATGGTTTTTCAGGTAAAGAATCACGCATGAAAACACCCCTAAAATGTTTGAGATGTCTTCCATATTTATTCAAATCCAAATCTGTTAATGGGCGATTGGGAAGGGTATCTAATAGTTTTTTGGAGCTGGACTATAGTAGAGACCATATCCAGTTTTATATGGTTTGAGGTACAATCCTTTACCCATTGCAATTGATTCCATATATCTATTATGACGGTTAGCTTCAGCCAATTGTTCTTTTCCATTTTTGATAGCATTTACTGCTTTGACAATAGCGGATCCTCCACTTGCCAAACCACCAAGCGCTGACAATGCTGTTAGTACGGGAATAAGTGGAAGAAATCCTCCAATTTTCGGTACAGGTATAACTCTCGGTATTATAATTTCTGCTCGCTTTTTCCCTTTAAAATTTGAATGAATAGCCTTTTGAGCTATTTTAACAGCATCATTTATATCAAGGGGTTTCTGTTCTTTCAATTGTTTTAAAGTTGTTCTCACAGTAGCTGTGAATAATTTCTTATTACACTTATTCATTTTTCCTTTTCTTTTCTTATGTCTCTGCTCCTTCAAACCTAATCCAAATTTCACTTTAGCTTTCATAGCGTTTGTCACAAACCACGCGTTAGCACGTTCTTTAATATCACTATCTTTAGATTTAACTCGTTGCCAGGCTTTTTCAGCTAATATTTGATCTGCTTGATGTCTTGTGTCTATATCTTTTGATTGTGAATATGCAATATCGTGCTCTCTACAAGCTGCGTCTAATAAATTTATACCCTTATCTCCTCTTGCTAAACGTTTTTCAAGTTTTGTACCAGGTCCACAAAACTGATAACCAGGTAGATGTAATTCAACAGGTACTTTATTTATTAAGTTGTTTACAAATCCTCTTCTCATCTTACACTGGCTGAGGTTTTGTTTTGACTGTAGATTATATCCATTTTGTTTCGTTACTTTTATACCTCTTCGCAAAAATAACTGAAATCAAAACGATCTCCTATATATACAGCAATTTATATGATTTCAGTATGTTAATTTTTTGATATTGATTTTGATCTGCTTTGTATCTGATCACGATCTACTTTACATCTGATCACGATCTGCTTTGTATCTGCTCACGATCTACTTTATATCTGATAACGATCTACTTTTTTGGTTTTGTCTATTTTATTTTAATTTTTTTTTATTTTTTTTTTTTTTTTTTTGACATTACCATGTTTTAGGTATACATGTTCTACCTCAATGTTTAAATTGTTTATTTGATCAGCTAGATCATCATGTATTTGTGTTATATGTTTTTCGATTACGATATTTTTGTTTTTATGGTTATATTTATTAAAACCTTCTCCAAATTTATTAATATAAGACATTTCTTTCACTCTTCTAATAAATTATGTTAGCTTCTTTAAGTTCTTCGATAATAGAGATTATTTCGTTTTGATGATTGTTGTGACCAGAACCTTCCGATGAAAGAAGTAAACGTAGTCTGTCAACTAGTTCATTAGGATCATCCCAATGTATGTAATTTGATCTCAGATTATTTTGTAATTTTAGCATTAAACCACTGCCTTTTGTTAAAATGTTTGTTGTTGTTTCGAATAAACGTTTAATTATTCGTATATATTTGAAGGCTCGTGTTCCTTTCACTTGTTCATTAGGTTCATAGCGACGTTTATGTGCATTGGTATTAATTAAAATCTCTTTATATTTTTTCAAATCATTTTTAGAATAATGGAGAGGTTTTTTATGAAATACTAGTTCAAATAATCCACGCGTCATTTTCAATTTCATATTCCCTATCTGCATAGTATTATCTCTATTAAATATTAATTTTTCCTTGCCATATCTCCAACTACCGTCTACATCTTGATTAAAACCATAAATTTTATCCAATTGCTTATTATTAATAAGTGTTTGTATATTTTCAAATAATGGAGAGCTTTTCGTCAGCTTTAAACATTGTTTTCTTTCCAAGTTCTTGATACATGTACTTGATACAGGTCTATTATGGTCATAGTTTTTTTCACCATCATTATCATCAGTTGAAATATTTTCATACTGAAAATCGTTATTATCACCGTTTACATCATCATAATCATCGCCATCATCAATAGTGTTGTCTATATCTTTATGCTTATCTTCAAGTTTTCCGATGATTTCATTATCACCATTTACATCATAATAATCATCATCATCATCAATAGTGTTGTCTGTATCCGTATGCTTATCTTCGAGTTTTCCAATGATTTCATTATCACCATTTACGTCATAATAATCTTCGTCATCATCTATAGTGTTGTCTACATCCTTATGCTTATATTCAAGTTTTGGGATGTTTTCATTATCATCATTTACATCATCATGATCATCGTCATCATTAATAGTGTTGTCTATATCCTTGTATTTATCTTTAAGTTTTCCAATGATTTTTTTAAGTGGTTTTGTTATTGGTTGAAAGGTATCTTCTAATAAATTAACTCTATCTATTTGATTCAGTTTAATATTTTTTAACTTTTTCTTTAGAACAGCCCTTGTCTTTACAAGATCTTCCAACACTTTATTATGGTAATTTTTAGACATTATAATAATTTTTTTATTGAATTTGATCTGGTTATGATCTGCTCGCTATCTGATTATGATCTGCTTTGTATCTGATTACGATCTGCTTTATATCTGATCACGAACTGCTTGCTATCTGGTCACGATCTGATTTATACCTGATCACGATCTGCTTGATGGCTTGTGTCTATATCCATTGATTTTGAGTACGCTATATCGTGCTTTCTACAATCTACATCCAATAAATTATTCCTTTATTTCCTTTATTCTTGCTATTCGTTTTGAAGTTTTGTATCAGGTCCACAAAACTGATAAACAGGTGGATGTAATTCAACATATAATTTGTTTATTAAGTTGTCTACAAATCTTCTTCCAATCTTACACTGATTAGGTGTTTTTCTTTTGACTGTAGTTTATAACCATTTTTTTCATTACTTTCATACCTCTTCGCATGAAACACTACACCAGCTATACTAGCAAGCTGTACTAGCTATACTAGCAAGCTGTACAATCTGTACTAGCTATACTAGCAAGCTGTACTAGCTATACTAGCAAGCTGTACAATCTGTACTAGCTATACTAGCAAGCTGTACTAGCTATACTAGCAAGCTGTACAATCTGTACTAGCTATACTAGCAAGCTGTACTAGCTATACTAGCAAGCTGTACAATTTGTACTAGCTATACTAGCAAGCTGTACTAGCTATACTAGCAAGCTATACAATCTGTACTAGCTATACTAGCAAGCTGTAGTAGCTATACTAGCAAGCTATACAATCTGTACTAGCTATACTAGCAAGCTGTAGTAGCTATGTCAGCTATACCTGCTATACCTGCTATACCAGCTATACCAGCTATACCAGCTATACCTGCTATACCTGCTATACCTGCTATACCAGCTATACCAGCTATACCAGCTATACCTGCTATACCAGCTATACCAGCTATACCAGCTATACCAGCTATACCAGCTATACCTGCTATACCAGCTATACCAGCTATACCAGCTATACCAGCTATACCTGCTATACCAGCTATACCAGCTATACCAGCTATACCTGCTATACCTGCTATACCAGCTATACCAGCTATATCAGCTATACCTGCTATACCTGCTATACCAGCTATACCAGCTATACCAGCTATACCAGCTATACCAGCTATACCAGCTATACCAGCTATACCTGCTATACCAGCTATATCAGCTATACCAGCTATACCTGCTATACCAGCTATATCAGCTATATCAGCTATACCAGCTATATCAGCTATTCCAGCTATACCTGCTATACCTGCTGTACCAGCTATAGCAGGTATAGCAGGTATAGCAGGTATAGCAGGTATAGCTGGTATAGCAGGTATAGCTGATATAGCTGGTACAGCAGGTATAGCAGGTATAGCTGGAATAGCTGATATAGCTGGTATAGCTGATATAGCTGATATAGCTGGTATAGCAGGTATAGCTGGTATAGCTGATATAGCTGGTATAGCAGGTATAGCAGGTATAGCTGGTATAGCTGGTATAGCTGGTATAGCTGGTATAGCTGGTATAGCTGGTATAGCTGGTATAGCTGGTATAGCTGGTATAGCAGGTATAGCAGGTATAGCTGATATAGCTGGTATAGCTGGTATAGCAGGTATAGCAGGTATAGCTGGTATAGCTGGTATAGCTGGTATAGCAGGTATAGCTGGTATAGCTGGTATAGCTGGTATAGCTGGTATAGCTGGTATAGCAGGTATAGCTGGTATAGCTGGTATAGCTGGTATAGCAGGTATAGCTGGTATAGCTGGTATAGCTGGTATAGCTGGTATAGCTGGTATAGCAGGTATAGCTGGTATAGCTGGTATAGCTGGTATAGCAGGTATAGCAGGTATAGCAGGTATAGCTGGTATAGCTGGTATAGCTGGTATAGCAGGTATAGCAGGTATAGCTGACATAGCTACTACAGCTTGCTAGTATAGCTAGTACAGATTGTATAGCTTGCTAGTATAGCTACTACAGCTTGCTAGTATAGCTAGTACAGATTGTATAGCTTGCTAGTATAGCTAGTACAGCTTGCTAGTATAGCTAGTACAAATTGTACAGCTTGCTAGTATAGCTAGTACAGCTTGCTAGTATAGCTAGTACAGATTGTACAGCTTGCCAGTATAGCTAGTACAGCTTGCTAGTATAGCTAGTACAGCTTGCTAGTATAGCTAGTACAGATTGTACAGCTTGCTAGTATAGCTAGTACAGCTTGCTAGTATAGCTGGTGTAGTGTTTCATGCGAAGAGGTATGAAAGTAATGAAAAAAATGGTTATAAACTACAGTCAAAAGAAAAACACCTAATCAGTGTAAGATTGGAAGAAGATTTGTAGACAACTTAATAAACAAATTATATGTTGAATTACATCCACCTGTTTATCAGTTTTGTGGACCTGATACAAAACTTCAAAACGAATAGCAAGAATAAAGGAAATAAAGGAATAATTTATTGGATGTAGATTGTAGAAAGCACGATATAGCGTACTCAAAATCAATGGATATAGACACAAGCCATCAAGCAGATCGTGATCAGGTATAAATCAGATCGTGACCAGATAGCAAGCAGTTCGTGATCAGATATAAAGCAGATCGTAATCAGATACAAAGCAGATCATAATCAGATAGCGAGCAGATCATAACCAGATCAAATTCAATAAAAAAATTATTATAATGTCTAAAAATTACCATAATAAAGTGTTGGAAGATCTTGTAAAGACAAGGGCTGTTCTAAAGAAAAAGTTAAAAAATATTAAACTGAATCAAATAGATAGAGTTAATTTATTAGAAGATACCTTTCAACCAATAACAAAACCACTTAAAAAAATCATTGGAAAACTTAAAGATAAATACAAGGATATAGACAACACTATTAATGATGACGATGATCATGATGATGTAAATGATGATAATGAAAACATCCCAAAACTTGAATATAAGCATAAGGATGTAGACAACACTATAGATGATGACGAAGATTATTATGACGTAAATGGTGATAATGAAATCATTGGAAAACTCGAAGATAAGCATACGGATACAGACAACACTATTGATGATGATGATGATTATTATGATGTAAATGGTGATAATGAAATCATCGGAAAACTTGAAGATAAGCATAAAGATATAGACAACACTATTGATGATGGCGATGATTATGATGATGTAAACGGTGATAATAACGATTTTCAGTATGAAAATATTTCAACTGATGATAATGATGGTGAAAAAAACTATGACCATAATAGACCTGTATCAAGTACATGTATCAAGAACTTGGAAAGAAAACAATGTTTAAAGCTGACGAAAAGCTCTCCATTATTTGAAAATATACAAACACTTATTAATAATAAGCAATTGGATAAAATTTATGGTTTTAATCAAGATGTAGACGGTAGTTGGAGATATGGCAAGGAAAAATTAATATTTAATAGAGATAATACTATGCAGATAGGGAATATGAAATTGAAAATGACGCGTGGATTATTTGAACTAGTATTTCATAAAAAACCTCTCCATTATTCTAAAAATGATTTGAAAAAATATAAAGAGATTTTAATTAATACCAATGCACATAAACGTCGCTATGAACCTAATGAACAAGTGAAAGGAACACGAGCCTTCAAATATATACGAATAATTAAACGTTTATTCGAAACAACAACAAACATTTTAACAAAAGGCAGTGGTTTAATGCTAAAATTACAAAATAATCTGAGATCAAATTACATACATTGGGATGATCCTAATGAACTAGTTGACAGACTACGTTTACTTCTTTCATCGGAAGGTTCTGGTCACAACAATCATCAAAACGAAATAATCTCTATTATCGAAGAACTTAAAGAAGCTAACATAATTTATTAGAAGAGTGAAAGAAATGTCTTATATTAATAAATTTGGAGAAGGTTTTAATAAATATAACCATAAAAACAAAAATATCGTAATCGAAAAACATATAACACAAATACATGATGATCTAGCTGATCAAATAAACAATTTAAACATTGAGGTAGAACATGTATACCTAAAACATGGTAATGTCAAAAAAAAAAAAAAAAAAAATAAAAAAAAATTAAAATAAAATAGACAAAACCAAAAAAGTAGATCGTTATCAGATATAAAGTAGATCGTGAGCAGATACAAAGCAGATCGTGATCAGATGTAAAGTAGATCGTGATCAGATACAAAGCAGATCAAAATCAATATCAAAAAATTAACATACTGAAATCATATAAATTGCTGTATATATAGGAGATCGTTTTGATTTCAGTTATTTTTGCGAAGAGGTATAAAAGTAACGAAACAAAATGGATATAATCTACAGTCAAAACAAAACCTCAGCCAGTGTAAGATGAGAAGAGGATTTGTAAACAACTTAATAAATAAAGTACCTGTTGAATTACATCTACCTGGTTATCAGTTTTGTGGACCTGGTACAAAACTTGAAAAACGTTTAGCAAGAGGAGATAAGGGTATAAATTTATTAGACGCAGCTTGTAGAGAGCACGATATTGCATATTCACAATCAAAAGATATAGACACAAGACATCAAGCAGATCAAATATTAGCTGAAAAAGCCTGGCAACGAGTTAAATCTAAAGATAGTGATATTAAAGAACGTGCTAACGCGTGGTTTGTGACAAACGCTATGAAAGCTAAAGTGAAATTTGGATTAGGTTTGAAGGAGCAGAGACATAAGAAAAGAAAAGGAAAAATGAATAAGTGTAATAAGAAATTATTCACAGCTACTGTGAGAACAACTTTAAAACAATTGAAAGAACAGAAACCCCTTGATATAAATGATGCTGTTAAAATAGCTCAAAAGGCTATTCATTCAAATTTTAAAGGGAAAAAGCGAGCAGAAATTATAATACCGAGAGTTATACCTGTACCGAAAATTGGAGGATTTCTTCCACTTATTCCCGTACTAACAGCATTGTCAGCGCTTGGTGGTTTGGCAAGTGGAGGATCCGCTATTGTCAAAGCAGTAAATGCTATCAAAAATGGAAAAGAACAATTGGCTGAAGCTAACCGTCATAATAGATATATGGAATCAATTGCAATGGGTAAAGGATTGTACCTCAAACCATATAAAACTGGATATGGTCTCTACTATAGTCCAGCTCCAAAAAACTATTAGATACCCTTCCCAATCGCCCATTAACAGATTTGGATTTGAATAAATATGGAAGACATCTCAAACATTTTAGGGGTGTTTTCATGCGTGATTCTTTACCTGAAAAACCATTCAAACAAGAATGCGGCATTGTTAATTTAGATGATTCAAATGGTATGGGAACACATTGGGTAGCATATTATAAAAACCACAACTATAAGGAATACTTTGATAGCTTTGGAAACTTACAACCACCACTTGAGATTGTCAACTACTTAAAATTTCCTGTTGAATATAATTATGAACGAAAACAAAAATTTAATACATTTAATTGTGGGCACTTGTGTTTAAAATTTTTATTCAATAAATATAAATTAAAATGAAATAATTCAGAGTACATCGTCCCGCACTAACACAACCTACTATTAAATTTTTAAAGAAGGGGAACAAAAATGGTAACATCAGCTGAATTGGAAGAACTATTTATTAACAAAACATAGTAATCAGATTGATAAAGAGCATATAGATTTATTTATGAAACTTATAAATGAATTAAGAACTTGTAATTATGTAAATTATCCATTTTTATGTATTAATATGTCATACGTTTGTATTATTGTGAAAATACTTATTCACAATCTTTCAACATTTGTCGATGTCAAACATTCTATACACAATATTTGTTAACACTTAAGTTATTTAATCTGTATAAACGAATGTTTAACTATTATTATATTAAGTAGATATATGTATTGTATTGTACAAAATAACAAAATCTAAAAATAAAATATGTATACCTAAAAAAAAAAAAAACTAATTTGTTTTAATTAATCCCTTTATTCTATAATTTCATTTATTTAAAACAGTAAAACTAAAAAATTCTAAATCCTTAAAACAAGTCTCTTTATACTCTGGGGTGTTGTAGATCAATCAGTAAATTCAATTATGTGAAAACAGATATTACTTATACTTATGCGTGAAAAAAAAAACCCACAGGCACAACTATACATTTCTTTCTCATCAAATTAAAAACAACCGCACAACCAACCTACCCTTTCTTAATAGTTTATATTTCTATTTCTTCTACCTGTGATCATGAGCAATACGTGCCAAGAATTTGTTATCATCTTAAAATTACAGATCCTTCAAATTAAATCACACAAAAAATAAAAAACAACCGCACAACCAACCTATCCTTTCTTATCACATTTAAAATTAAAGATCCTTCTAATTAAATCATACAAAAAATAAAAAAAACACACAACAACTATACCGGTGTAGATCCCTTTTCTATTTTTTCAGCATTGAGTATGATAATACGTGGCAAGAATTTATTATTAAAAAACGATCATACACATTACATGTTACGCACACACTCATTCTGTCCGTCCAATCATTCATGCATACGTATATAAATTTTCACATTACATGTTACAAACCTATCGACTAACCGACACTACCGACTGTAGCGTAGGCATGAGCCAAATTTTGTATGGAGTTAGTGGTCGAGAAACGCCATAAACATACTACTGATCATCCCTCGTATAAATTATTAAACCTTTAATACATAAAAATAAGATGAATTTTACATAGAAAATATACATAAAAATTAATTTGTTTTTGAAATAAAAAACCCCAACTTGAAAACCCTTGTTCTTCCGCAAATAATACATGAACATATGTATTCTTGTTGAATATTATTTGCCGTTATACACATTAATGCATGTGTACTGGCATAGGAGAGAAGCAATTTATATAATCTGAGTCTCTCTTTTTTCTCTCCTGTTTCTTTCATTTTCAATTTGACTACAGACTACACATTCAAAATGTCATGTCGTTCTTCATTCTTGTAATTGAAATATTAAAGCAATGCAAATAGTTGTTGTTGTTATTGCTGTTGATGCTGTTGTTGTTTGTACATTTTTCTTAAGAAAATTTTTAAGAATCTCAGTTTGAGTTTCATTTCCTTTAAAGTGAAACAGAAAGAAAGAAAGCAACAGCAACAAAAATTTTGTTAATAACCTTGACATGTGCAAAAGTACGCTCGTATTTCATAGATTACGCTTCACATACACAAACAAACAAACAAAATTAATATTTTCATACAAATTTGGATCCACTTTCCGAAATTAAACTCAGACTCGTTGAATATTTAGTAAATGTTGTGCACTTGGTCAGGATTATATAATATTTTCTGACAAGGCATAGACTCAATATTAAAAACCATTTTCTATTTCCGCTTTTTTCGGTATCATAAGTAAAATTAAATAAAATACACTTGAATCTTTGATTTCAATGAAATTTTCATTTCACTTTTATGCTTGGACCCTGCTATTATAGATAAAATACATTTGATCGCCATTTAATTGACCAATTCTTGATTACTCCAAGCAATTGATCCTTTTAAAACTTTTTCCCTCATTTCGTAAGACCTCGACGATAATTTCTTTTATCATGGTTTTCAAATGCACCAAGGATTGGAAATTGTCTCCATAGAGATTTATTTTACCTCATACGTCGTGCCCTGCTCTTGTCAGAAAAAGACGAATGTTTTTGACCTCTCACTTTCTAATGTTTTTGACTGAGCTCTGGACTATAAAAACTGCTGCAATAGCAAGATTTACTTAGGGCCCAGGTTGGTTTCCTTTTAATGATGATTGATTCCCGGTTAATTATTGGTTGTGGTATCACAATGGGCTTAAATGCTGGCCTAAGTGGGTCCCCTTTCTTTAAGGGCGGTTCGTCACCTTACCTGATCTAACCGATATGAGTGAACTCTGAAATTGCCGGCATATCAGCATGAAAAGTACTGAAGCATTTGGCCATAAGTACAGAAATAATTGTGTTAGGTTCGAAGACTCCCGCATCTTGATCTGTATCAATATTTGTTTCATTTGTAAACCACTTTAGGAGTCACCTTAACGCCAGTCTCCGCTATCAGGGCACGTGATGCCCCGATTTCACAAAGCGTGGTGCATATTTGACATCAGAATTATCGCTTTGAAATCGACAAATCTGTCGGTTGCAATATCAAAGCCGTAAACCATTTAACATTTCCGACAACATAACGTGTAACTCCAACTCATACTCAAAGAAAAACTACAAAATAATGCGTACTTTGGTCGTTGCTGGTATACAGTTTTGAACCTCAAATAATTATGCATGCATATAAAGGGTGTTTTTTATAGAGGTATAGAACTTTAAGTTGCAATAAAACAACGATGGATTATTCGATTGACATGAATTTTATTTATCCGAAAGATAATCTTGTGGCATTACATTTTAAATATGATTTCTGGCATATGACCGACACGGCTGGCGCGGATGTAGTCCAATCTGGACGTCCAATTTTCGATGACTTTTTCCAACATTTGTGGCCGTATATCGGCAATAATACGGCGAATGTTGTCTTCCAAATAGTCAAGCGTTTGTGGCTTTACCGCCTAGACCAATGACTTTACATAGCCCCACAGAAAGTAGTCTAGCGGTGTTAAATCACAAGATCTTGGAGGCCAATTCACAGGTCCAAAACGGCGGTCACCAAACGTGTCTTTCAATAAATCTATTGCGGCACGAGCTGTGTGACATGAAAACACATCTCCTGGACATCATGGTTATTCAATTCAGGAATGAAAAAGTTAGTAATCATGGCTCTATACCGATCACCATTGACTGTAACGTTCTGGCCACCATCGTTTTTGAAAAAGTACGGACCAATGATTCCACCAGCCCATAAAGCGCACCAAACAGTCAGTTTTTCTGGATGTAACGGTGTTTCCACATACACTTGAGGATTACCTTCCCTCCAAATGCGGCAGTTTTTTTTTTTGTTGACGTAGCCATTCAACCAGAAGTGCGCTTCATCGCTAAACAAAATTCGCTTATGAAAATCGGGAACAACGGTAATCTCGTTTTGGGCCCATTCGACGAATCTACGCCTTACTTGATGATCGTTTGGCTTGAAATCTTGCACGAGTTGGATTTTGTAAGCACGCAAACCAAGATCCTTCCGCAAAATCTTCCATAAAGTGGATGGACACAGATCCAATTCCTGTGCTCGATGGCGGCTGGACTCATTCGGGTCTTCCTCAATGCTACGCTCTACAGCAGCAATAGCTTCTTCTGTACGCACCGTACAGCGTCTCTGGGGATGCGAGTTATCAATAAGAGTAAACGTGGTGCGAAAACGTTCCACGATTAATCGAATTAACTGCTCTGATGGACGATTTTATCGACGACGATAAAATGGACGTAGTGCGCGATACGTTTTCCGCACAGAACCATTATTTTCGAAATAAAATTGTACTATTTGCAAGCGTTGTTCAGGCGTGAGTCTATTCATGATGAATTGCCAAACCAAACTGAGAATAAATCACTTGACAGCTGTTAAATCGGTCGCCATCTTGAAAAGTAATGCCAACTTAAAGTTCTATACCTCTATAAAAAACACCCTTTACAAGGTTGTGCAAACAAATTTGAAATGAAATACAAATTACACATTCTTACGCCATCTATTTTAAGATCTCATATCGACGCCTCCATTCTATAACGTTCTAAGTGTACTTAGAACGTTTTTAATGTTCTTGCAAATTCTACGTTCTTAAATAATGTCAAAATTGGGTTAAGATGCGCCGATCCGTTCCGAAGTTATAGGGAAAAATCTACTTAGAATACACATATAATCGTATATCGCGTGAAAACTTTGAGAGCTCATAACTCGCAACACACTTTTTCGACTTAGAATGTTGTATAACGGAGGCATCGATATGCAATAAATTACATCAATTGAACGGGTCGTATACGTAATATTAATTCAATAACAAGTATACGTCTACAGATGTTTCAAATCAGTTATCGAGAGACAGCATTGGCATTGGATTTGCTTTTAAAATTTTTATTTAATAATCCTCCTCCTCGAAACGAAATCACTTACCCTTGGCAGAGTGTCAATATCACGGTACAATTCATATGTTTTTTTTTAAAACGAAATTCCATTTCCTTATGAACAAATTTTCTATTAAAAGAAACTATGTAGTCGACCCGAATGCTTGAATTGCACCATATCCAGTGATCAGTGCATTTTGTCAATCAGTCTGTAGTGACCATGTCCACCAAATATGAACACTGTTGAGCATGGTTGCTTTAACACGACCTGATGGAGCTAATATGTAATGGCAAGTCTAAGCTCCTAGAACTTAAGTGAAGTGCTATGATCGCTCTCTTTTTCCATTCCATTATACTGTCCCTCGAGAAGGTAACTCAGCAGTGAAACTCAGGCCAAAGAAGACTTGCAAAGGCATGACATTTATCACCGAATTTGAGTTACAGATGGCCCAGCGAGTATCGGGCAAATTTGCTTTTTACCTCCGAACCATCTACATTGTAACTTGAAAGCAAATTGATGTTACAGTCAGCATTGCCTTCAAAGTCAACAGTGCGTTTAAATTTTTTGTGACTCTGCCGCACACTATTCCCGGAGGCCATTCATATCACAACTCTTATTACCATCAAAAGATACGTTTGTATGTGTGTGTGTCTTATTGTTATTATTTGTAAATATTTATTGTCTTTATTTTATTTATATTTTTATTTCTCTCTTGATTTTCGCTTATGTATGCAACATTTTCAAAATCATTGTCACATATTCACGTCCTTCTTACTGCCATTCACACACACAATCACATGCTCCATTATAATAATTCATGACACATACACACAGTAACTGTTTCTCTTTAGCTGATGATGATGTTGTTGTTTAAAATAATAACACAATAATTTGTAAAACATTTTCACATAAAAAAACCCAGAGAGAGCGAGAGACAGAGAGAGAGAGAGAGATAAACATCTTTTGTATGAGTGTGTTTAAGTACAGAGTGTTTGTTTGTGAAAATAATTTAAAAGATGTGACAATTACAGTTACATGTGTGTAGAAGACATGACAAGCCATTTTAAATACACTCACACATGACTTTGTGTCGCATTCACGTACATACATATATTTCATGCACACATAAACTTTCATTTATTTATGCTCAGATGTGTATTGTTAAACTGTTTGCGTCGTTGTTACTGTAGTTCTTCTGCTTGGTATTGTTTTTTGATTCAGTTCTTGCTCTCTCTCTCTCGCTCTCTAGTCCTCTTTATTTATTTATTTCATGCCATAATGTGAAAGTGAGTGGTTTTGTATTGGAAAAGGTCTTCATTTTATATTTAAACGTGACCTAAAAAAACTATTGAAATTAAATGTGAAACAGAACATGAAAATCAAATTGTGAAAATTGTTTTTTAATCATAAAATTCATGACAATTTTTATTGTATTTGAAGGAAACAAGCAAATAATACGTGACTTCAAATAGAACTTTAAAATAGAAAAAAGAAAATTTGTTTCTCAACTGATTTGCAATTCCAATAGCCATCGAATCTGTCTCTTATATCCCCTTTATGAAATGATTTTTTTTTTGGCAAGTTCTCATGCATTAAAGGCAAAATCGTTCATGTTGTGTGACACGTGGCACCATATTGTTGAAACCACAAACCGTCCAGTTTAGCATCTTCAGTTAATGGCCAAAAAAATTTACTATCATACTCCCATCGCGCTCTGAATTGACGTTAAGTTTTATTCAAGGGTCAGTTTCGAAAAATAACGGCCCAGTGTCACCTCCTCCATGTAACATAATTCGCACCAAAGGGTGACTTTTTTTAAATACAATTGATTATCCGCAATCCCTTCTGTGTTCTATGCTTTGCTAAAAGAAATTTTGTTCGAAAAATCAGCAGAAGAAGCCAGTTGCTCTGCTAACCATCTAGCATGTCTCTAGTCTAGTAATAATTATACAGACATACATAAAGGGTCCGCCAAACAACCTTCTTCCGGTTAATAATGGAAAATAATTTCATTCAAATGGCTGCCTCGGCTGGCCATGCAGTAGCCTACACCAGAAGATGCCGATTTTGGCAAAATCTGTCATTTCGAATGGAGTTTAAACCGCCACTCATGGATAAAACTAACACGCACAACATGGGTGGTGTAAGAAGCTAGGTTTAAATCATATCTAATAACCTTAGTGTTGTGTACTTTACATGCATGTGTAAAGCCAGCAGCCCAAATCTATGATAGGAGCCCCTATCATTATGGTTCTCATGAGGAAATTCTACGGCATTTCTATCTCCATCTTCTTACTTGGGTTTCTGACTCATTTACCTTGCCGTGTTGTAAGGTCATTCATTCAATTTGTTCAGATTAGTAGGGGATTGGTAGTGCAGTAGGCCCTTAAATATTACGGTGGCCGTCTCCTGTAAGCTATGAGTATAACTAGGGATCTTTAATGGTGGAAATTTATTTAAAACTGAATATACCTACGGTAGTGTAGGGCTTAATTTATTTTGTATTGAAAAGAAATGCATTAAACTGAGCATTAAAATTTATTTCATGATTTTCATAATTGACTGCCAAGACAAGAAAGAAATGATACAAAAAAATGAAAAAGAAAACAAAAAAGGAAAATTGTCAAACAGTATTTAATTTGCAAACATGCAAACAAATGACAGCAAGGAGTGGATAGAATATCATGAGATTTGTCTGCTGTAGCAGTTTCCAAAATGATAGGGTTGCCATCTGTTTCTGGAAACAAAGAACAATTTCTATGAAAATGTATTGAATTATTGTGTTGCGTATAGTCTTGAATAACATTGTTCATCATTGTCCTTTTTTTCACAAGATTTGGAGTTTTCTAGCCTTCCCCATGATGTTCGTTTTCATGTTACTCACTTAAGTAATCCCTGGTAAATCCTTACATTTTTTTTATCGGGTCCGCCATCTAACGTATTTTTTTATTCAACTAGTGCTTATTTCGTGAATGGGAAACACTTAGCTCATGTCTGGTTTGACAGATAATTAGTTTTATCCTTCCGCTGAACGAATATGACTGTGGTATACGCTTGAACAACGCTGGGAAATATTGCAACATTACTTTGAAAATCATGGTAATGTTGCAGAATGTGTGCGAAAATTGCGTACGGATTTTGGAAGAAGAGAAGCACCATCAGCTCCGTATGTTCATTATCTTGTGAAAAAAGTGCAAGAAACTGGCATTCTCATCGATAAACCAAAGAGTGAAAAGCCAAAAACAGTGCGTACACCCGGGAATATTGCTGCTGTGGCAGAAAGTGGGCGTGAAGCGCCATCAACATCAATTCACCGTCGTTCTCAACAATTGAACATTTCGGAGACGTCATTCAGACGAATTTTGCATAATGACCTTGGTATGACGCCATACAGAGTTCAATTGGTTCAGGAGTTGAAGCCAATTGACCATCCAATGCGTTTTCGCTTCGCTAAGTGCGCCTGCGATCGACTTACAGAAGATGCCGATTTTGGCAAAAAAAAATCATCTTTTCAGATGAAACTCATTTTGATCTTGGCGGGTATGTAAACAAACAAAATTGTCGCATTTGGGGCACAGAAAACCCGCACGCATACATTGAAAAGCCGACGCACTCAAAACGAGTCACTGTTTGGTGTGCATTTTGGTCCAGAGGTATAAATTTTTCTTCGAAAATGAGCAAGGAGTGGCCGTTACAGTCAATGGCGATCGTTATCGGGCCATGTTGAACGAATTTTTGTTCACAAAAATTGAAGAGGATGATATTGGCAACATTTGGTTTCAACAGGACGGCGCTACGTGCCACACAGCCGAAGCTACACTCAATGTTTTGCGCCCTGTTTTTGAAGATCGCGTTATCAGCCGCAGAGCTGATGTCGTTTGGCAACCTCGGAGCTGCGATTTGACACCGTTGGACTATTATTTGTGGGGTGCCGTCAAAGATAAGTGTTACGCCGACAAGCCAGAGACAATTGACGCTTTAAAGGACAATATTCGTGAAGCCATTGGTGAAATACAGCTGCACACAATCGATAATGTGCTTAAAAATTGGACCGATCGTGAAGGCTACTGCATGGCCAGTCGAGGCAGCCATTTGAATGAAATTATTTTCCATTATTAACCGGAAGGATTGTACTTTGAAATAAAAAAAGAAATTTGAGAATATATTCAGTAGTTTTTTTAAAGCATTTTCAAAAAAAAAAAAGATATTTGGCGGACCCTTTATATAATTGGCCATTACAACCCTTCAGTCAGGATTATGGCCTAGCTTCTCACACCACTCATATTGTGTGTGCTAATTTTATACATGACTGGTGGGACCTACAGTTTAAAGTCGATTCAGAACGATAAATTTTTGAGAAAATCAGAGTTTTTTTGCAAGAAATCTGCTGAGAGGAAGTCGCCGAAAAAATATTTTTTTCATATTTCGTTTTTATGTCTGACCTGGGGTTTGAACGTTGGCCTTACGTCTAATAAGCCAACACACTACCTACTAGACTACGATGACTACCGTTGTTAAGCCTAGTAATAAAGCCGTGGCCTATGAGAAACGCAATTGTGCAATGGAGGACCATGTGATTTAAACAAAAAACACAATCAGTTCCCTTTGGAGCCATATTAGTCCAGAAGAGCTTAGCAATATTATTTAATTGCTCATTACAATAGTTTTAGTCTGGATTACAACCTCGCACCTCACTTCACTCATGTTAAGTGTGTTAATTTTTTTCACGAGTGGCGGCACCTACAGTATAAAATGGACGCCAAATGATAGATTTTTGAAAAACTTCTCTAGGCTGTATTATTAACTCTCATTAGACGGCTGAAAGGAAGTCTTCGTTTTGAAAAATTCTTCGTGAACACCCGATATTAAACTGTACGTTCCGCCACTCATGGATAAAATTAACACACATAACATGAATGAAGTGAGGTGCGAGGTTGTAATCCAGGCTAAAAGGGTTGTAATGAGCAATTAAGTAAGCTCTTCTGGACTAATATGACACCAACATGGATGGTGTGAGATATATATGTATATACACATACATATGTTACTTTTACTCTTGTTGGGAGCATAGGGCCGCAGGATGGTGTGAGAAGCTAGGTTGTAATCATGACTAAAGAATTTTAATGACCATTTAAATAAGCGAGTAAGTTATCATATTCTTTTATAAATTTAAACAAACATTTTGTATATTTATTAGCTGGTAAGAGAAGAAAAAATTCCAATCAATATTTGACCCAGAACATAAAGTTTCTTGTTGCTCTAACTGTTGATATCAAATGAAATTCGCATTATTTATTTATAATACAGTCGTTGTTGTTGTTGTTGTTTATTTACTTATTGATTTTTTTTTTTTTTTTTTTTTTTTAATTTAATAGAAACATCAGCATTAGTTTGTTGTCTTTAAAAATAAAATTTCGTGTTGACTTGTTTTCACACAATTTGTTTTCAATAGAAATCTTAGCCACAAAAATAGAAATTGTAGTCGACATTAAAGCCTACATATTTAAATAATTTTTCTTTACCACTGAAACCATATTTAATTTTCTTCTTTACAAGTTGACCACAAGTCTTAGCCTCATTTGCCTCTGGGGTATTGGTTACAGCCAAGGCTTACTCAACCACAAACTAGACGCAGGCATAAAATCACTTTCACCACCACAAACAAAATAAAGAAAAAATTAAAAAAAAAGAAACGAAACGAAATACACTGCAAAGCAAATGAAGCTGAATTCCCTAAACCCTTGGTGGTGGCACAGTGTAGTATTAATGTTGCAAAGCTACTGTCTTAAGGGAAATTCGCAATGAAACATTTAAGTGGTGCTGCAGTAAGAAAAATAAAATAATTTAGCAAAAGTTTTCTCTCTCTCTCTCTCTCATGCACTCTGTCTCTCTTCTATTGTTGTTATTGAAATAAAATGCTGCATAGACTAAGGAGGGGGGGGACAACCCCTGTACTAATCGTATGTGTGCTTAATAAGGCATTACGATTTCAAGCAATTTATCAACATTTGGATGAAAATCTTAGGCACTCTATTAAGAGAATTAGAAGCACAGACAGTAAAATTCATTTCATTCGGAACAATAATTTTAGGATGGGCGTTTTATATTACAAAAGGATGGCATATTGTCTCCTCTCCTATGGAATCTGGCAATAAAAAAACCTTCTGACGGAGCTACACTGTGTGCCTTTTGCCACTATGCAGACGACGCTGCTATCGATGTAAGAGTGTAAGCCTCTAGATTATGTCTGCTCTGTTGAAGACTTCTTGACACAAACTTAATTGATTATGCGGAACAGCGTCTGGTAGGAGAGCATTTTGGAGTGGCTGTCCACCAAAAGGAGAAGCAAACAGATCACCACAATGAATTTTCATCTCTAATCCTGAAATTATGCACATCTCACACTGAGTTCTCTCATGACTGTTCCCAAGAGGTTATTAAATTCATCTGCTTCTGGGCTACTAATATGCCCGGTTGCTTCTTTCTTCTAAGAAATATTTAACAAGGCATGTACCCAATTGATGTCATTGAGTGGATAAGCAAATTCAATTTGTCACGCATGTATACACAGTTTGAAGTCACTATAGTCCAATAGGTAGTGTGTTAGCTTATTAGACATGAGGTCATGGTTCAAACCCCAGCTTAGACATTTCGCACTAAACGCGAATATGAAAGAAAACATATTTCTTTCAGCGAATCCCTCTCAGCAGTTTTCTATTTCTCAAAGAAAGTCTGTCGTTCGGAGTCGACGTTAAACCGTAGATCCCAACACTCACAAATAAAATTAACACACACAACATGGATGGTTTGGGAAGCTAGGTTGTAATCCTGACTGAAAGCTTGTAAGGACCAATTGAGTAATTAAGTAAGTAAAATTACACAGTCTACAATGCCTAGTAATGAATGTGTTCTTTTGGAGTTTGAACAGACTTTCCATGCGACCATTATTTAGCCTAGGCAACGCTATCTTACTCAATTTAGAATCTTTCCATAGCGTGTTAGCATAGTCGATTAACATATTAAGATTCGTTTGCCTGTAGATTCCTGTATAGAAAATTCACTCGTAAGATCAATGGTTGTGTCATGATATTCAGGTTCATCTACTTTGTGGTCTCCGGGAATAGAATTGCGAAAAGATAGGCATGTGCTAAGAATATTTTACTGCTTAACCATCTTGTTTAGAGACCTGCAGTAGTCTAAAAGTGTTCTCATGTCCGTTCTGTGAGATACTAAAGATACATCTGACATAACTGACTCTTCAATGATAGACGATTGTACAAAGGTCAGGTTACCTTATCGATTAAGCTATACCCGATGAATCTGTTTACTTTCAAGCCCATATATTTAGCTCACGATGCGCCAGTAATTATAATGGAGTCGAGTATTTTTTTGTATATGCTGTATGAGATTACTGCTCGTCATCTGATCAGTGGTGTGTATGTCTAACGAATTGTCTTCGTTATTGAAGATGCAATAGAAGCTTTCTACTGAGTATATTAAGCTTTCAGGACAGCTGGAGAGAGAATATTATTACGAAAATTAAAAATCTAGATACTGGTGTTTTGCATTTAAATCGCTTACCACTAAAATTATAAACAAAAACTACAAAAACAAAACAATGCAAATAATCAAACCTGTTTACAAATTATTGTACTGCTAAATACAACAACAAACACCAGCATAAAACGGGGTAAACAAGTAAACTAAAATGCACTAACAACACTACAAGAATAAATGTAAACAAAATACACAAACAACACTACAATAATAAATGTAAACAACGATGTTTATATTTATAGAGATTTCGAGAAGGCGAAGTGATGAAGATTCGCCTTTAAGAACATTCATCAGACTGTTTACTCTGCCATATAAAAGGCAAGGCAAAGCAGGCAACTGAGTTAGTGAAGTTCAGTCAGTCTTATGTGAAGATGCGGTGTGTTTCAAAAGAGTAATCGTGGTTTGAAAATCTCCGTTACAAAGATCTGTCGAACAATTGTTATTGTTTATGCAAAGGGCGTAAACAGAGTAATAACAAACAAAGCAATTGTTGTTGTTTACATAAAGTTGCGAACAGTGGCACACAAAATTGAGCTACTAATAAAGAATTTTAAATTAAAACTAAACACAAATTTATTTTTATTTTATTTGCAATCTACGAGATTATATTTTAAACGTTTTTAAATATTTCTAGGCATTTGGTTCATTAAAAAATGAAATAAAATCGACTAACTTTAGTCGTAGTCCAATAAAGCAATCTGCACACTTCACCTTAATAAAACGAAGCTCATTTTTATCCCCACAACAATTATGATGTCCTGGATTATAAAACATATTTTTTCCTCACCGACTCATTCAAAGTTTTGTGTGTGATTTATTTCACACACAATAATAGAAAACTTTTCTTTTCAAGGGCACTTGCGAACGAAAGAAAAAAAACCGAAACTTTTTAACAAAAAAACGTTACTAAATTGTTTGTTTATGTTGTTATAAAATAAAAACAAATAAAAAAAAATAGAAAAAATTGTGTGTGAATTTAAATGCAATTTTGTTCGATGATAAACGGAAAGAGATAAAAGGAAACTTTGTTAGCTACTCACACACATTTTAGTATAGTTTAGTTGTAACAAAACATAAATTATGAGTATCATAAGCATTTTTCGAAAAACAAAAAAATTGAGAAACTTTAGCACATAACAGCTGTCAACTTGTAATACAAAAAAATTAAATAAAAAAAATAAAAATTGTTTTCAAAAAAAGTTAATAAATTCGCATGGATTTGTTGCAAATAAAACAAGTGACGCTCAAATGCTAATACCATACTTGTGGTGAAAAACAAAGCACAATAAATGGGCTCCTTACTTTTTATTATTATTTTTTTTAACACAAAAACAAAATTTTTTTATTTGATGTTGAAAATATTGTTACGTTTTTTACCTTTTAAAAACATTTAAAATAGGAGCTCGTAGATAGCAAATAAAATAAAAAGAACTTTGTGATTAGTTTTAATTTAAAATTCTTTATTATTCGCACAATTCTGTGTGCCACTATTCACAACTTTATGTAAACAACAACAATTGCTTTGTTTGTTATTCCTCTGTTTACACACTTTGCGTAAACAATAACAATTACTAGACAATCTTCAAACCACGATTACTCTCTTCAAACATACCGCGTCTTCACACAAGACTAACTGAACTTCACTAACTCACTCGCCTACTTTGCCTTGCCTTTTATATAACAAAGTAAACAGTCTGATGAATGTTCTTGAAGGCGAACGTTCACGACTTTGCCTTCTCGAAATCCCTATAATTGTAAACAGCGTTGTTTACGTTTATTATTGTAGTGTTGTTGGTATATTTTTGTTTATAATTTTAATATTAAGCGAACAATTTCCAATCGCTAACAAACGAAACATATTTTATTAACAATAAAACTCTCATTTTTTTTAAATTATTGTTTACGAGACAAATAGCAGAACAATGAGCGAAGCTATGTTGCTAGCACACTCAATGCATTTTTCCCCAAATATGGGGATAGAAGCCTTTCTAATAGTCTAGCGGAAGCAATGATCGTCAGTCTATGAAAAGAAAAACACTCTGTATGTATGAATACAGTCTCTGAAGTACTAGATGTTGTGCTTTTCGTTATTATATTCGAACAATTCGTAGAAGTGCAATCACGATTTGGTTTGAATACTTTGAGCAGGTCCTACTTTGATAGTTTAAACTCTCAATCGCAAGCTGATATTTAGCATCTCATAAATTATTATTATGCAATTCGTTTAAACACAATGGGTTCCTTAACCTATGAACCTTTATGTATTTATCCTTACGTCTGACGTCATACGTCCTACTATTCATCAATTATGTGGAAGTATTTGATTCCATTAATATAGACTATAGAGCTCTACAGCAGGTAATCGCAATAATGTGCAGCAGCTGTTTAAACCATTTCAAGCGTCTTATGTCTTCTACCGCCATTACTGTTGCTCAATGGGATACAATTGACTTGAGTCAGAACAAATTAGATCTTGCTGTTGTGCTCAAAATTCCCTGATCTCCATATGCGATAATTTTGTTTATTAACGTAACCACCGAGTTAGACATTTCTCATCGCTGAAGATAATTTTTATTTCGAAAACTCAGCTTTTATAGCTTGTTACTCTAGCACTTGATCGGCATATTAATTGTCAAGTGACTATATTTGTTGCGAGTGTGCAGCTTTATGTGAATGGAGGCCTAATACATATGTAATGCTTCCAGTTTCTTCAAATTCAAACAAGGCGACTCTGACAAAAGAGAAGAATTTTTCCTCAGCCCATAACGTGTCTGCGTCCGCTATATAATAGAGAGACTAACGATATGCAATAGTGGTTTGATATTTGGTGAGATTGCGCCTGCTCTATCATTAGCTGCTCTAGCATTACCTGCTCTAGCATTCGCTGCTCTAGTATTTGCTGCTCTAGCATTAGCTGCTCTAGTATTTGCTGCTCTAGCATTAGCTGCTCTAGCATTAGCTGCTCTAGCATTAGCTTGCTCTAGCATTTGCTACTCTAGCATTAGCTGCTCTAGCATTTGCTACTCTAGCATTAGCTGCTCTAGCATTAGCTGATCTAGCATTAGCTGTTCTAGCATTAGCTGGTCTAGCATTAGCTGCTCTAGCATTAGCTGCTCTAGCATAATCTGCTCTTGCATTAGCTGCTCTAGTATTAGCTGCTCTAGCATTAGCTGCTCTAGCATTAGCGGCTCTAGCATTAGTGACTCTTGCATTTGCTACTCTAGAATTTGCTGTTCTAGCATTTGCTACTCTAGCATTAGCGGCTCTAGCATTTGCTACTCCAGCATTTGCTGCTCTAGCATTTGCTACTCCAGCATTTGCTGCTCTAGCATTAACTGCGAAATGTTCCTTTGACCGGGAACACAGATTGTATTGATCAAAAACTGCCCCAACTGAAAGTCACGAGAGTAGTAGTGTATTCCAACCAGTTTAGAAATGAAAACGAATTTATTGTCGCTTGGATGTCTGAGAAGGTATCATTGCCACATCGTGCTTAAGTGCCATTATTTCGGCAGCCTGGCAAGTGGTGATATGCTAAGCTTAAATCCATAAAATTATTTACATTAACGTTTTCGTTTTTAATTTTATGAGTCCCCTATCTATCTCTGTACATATCTTAACCTTGCATTTCCTTTCATATTTTTTTATTTTTATTTTAATCCAGTCCTGCATTAAAATTGTAAATTCGTAGTTTTTTTTCCAGCAGTTAAAGCCATTGCATTAGAGATTACAAATTTTGTTAGGAACTGAAGAGAAAAAGAAGAAACAACAACAACAACAACAACTAGAGTAGCAACTATTATGGCCAGAATAATATTTTTCGAATGACAATGAGCATGACGACGATAATACCGATTTTAATGATGATGACGATGATGATAATGATTATGAATGGTTTTATTACGTTTAATTTTTAGTTTCACTTACAAACGAACCTCTTCCTCTACATGGAGTTTAACAAAAGGAAGTGTCATGGAAGTCATAGTTATGCCAGCATACACGCTCAAACCATTCATTGTATTGTGGAATAAGAATGTATGTGAAGGCTAAAATGGTAATGGAACGTGCCTGCATTTTAATTCATTTGTCGCTAGTTTCCAACACAGTCATTGAATGATAAAATTTTCTCTTTTTTTTTGTTTCACTTTTTCTCTCTCTCCTCGTTCTCTTTCTCTCTCTCTCTCTCTGCCTCTATTCATAAAGAGCTTTTAAGTAAATGTTGCTTTAAATATTTTTAAAACATTTTAAGAATTCTTGAAAACAGAATTTAATTTCTTTGTTTTTTAATAATTGAAGCCTTGAACCTTGTCTTGACCTCTTTCATCATTTCATGTCAATGTATTGCTGTCACGCAATGACATTATTGTCGTTATTAGCCATTGACATTGTCATTTAGACTTCCAGGCTCTTATCTAAACAAGTTATTATCCATGACGTGTAAAGAAGCACACAATAAAAGGCTTATCAAATAGGTATTGACTGATACCCTGTTAGGTTGTTATAGCAGTTGTTATTGACTTATGATGTTATCACTATTATCGTGCATAAGTCATAATCCATTGTATACTCCCACTTACCAACACTGTGTAAATAAAATATTAAATATTGATTAAACCAGTCAGAGGTATAAAAAGGCCTCAAAGAAGGCCTTGGCCTTGATTGATGATATTAAGATAAAACTTGTATACTCAGAACTAAAGGGTGTTTTTTATAGAGGTATAGAACTTTAAGTTGCAATAAAATAACGATGGATTATTCGATTGACATGAATTTTATTCATCCGAAAGATAATCTTGTGGCATTACATTTTAAATATGATTTCTGGCATATGACCGCCACGGCTAACGCGGATGTAGTCCAATCTGGACGTTCAATTTTCGATGACTTTTTCCAACATTTGTGGCCGTATATCGGCAATAATACGGCGAATGTTGTCTTCCTAATGGTCAAGCGTTTGTGGCTTTACCGAATAGACCAATGACTTTACATAGCCCCACAGAAAGTAGTCTAGCGGTGTTAAATCACAAGATCTTGGAGGCCAATTCACAGGTCCAAAACGTGAAATTAGGCGGTCACCAAACGTGTCTTTCAATAAATCTATTGTGGCACGAGCTATGTGGCATGTTGCGCCGTCTTGTTGAAACCACATCTCCTGGACATCATGGTTATTCAATTCAGGAATGAAAAAGTTAGTAATCATGGCTCTATACCGATCACCATTGACTGTAACGTTCTGGCCACCATCGTTTTTGAAAAATTACGTACATTGGTCCGGTCATTGGATTCCACCAGCCCATAAAGCGCACCAAACAGTCAGTTTTTCTGGATGTAACGGTGTTTCCACATACACTTGAGGATTACCTTCACTCCAAATGGGGCAGTTTTGTTTGTTGACGTAGCCATTCAACCAGAAGTGCGCTTCATCGCTAAACAAAATTCGCTTATGAAAATCGGGAACAACGGTAATCTCGTTTTGGGCCCATTCGACGAATCTACGCCTTACTTGATGATCGTTTGGCTTCAATTCTTGCACGAGTTGGATTTTGTAAGCACGCAAACCAAGATCCTTCCGCAAAATCTTCCATAAAGTGGATGGACACAGATCCAATTCCTGTGCTCGATGGCGGATGGGCTCATTCGGGTCTTCCTCAATGCTACGCTCTACAGCAGCAATAGCGTCTTCTGTACGCACCGTACAGCGTCTCTGGGGATGCGAGTTATCAATAAGAGTAAACGTGGTGCGAAAACGTTCCATGGTTAATCGAATTAACTGCTCTGATGGACGATTTTGTCGACGATAAAATGGACGTAGTGCGCGATACGTTTTCCGCACAGAACCATTATTTTCGAAATAAAATTGCACTATTTGCAAGCGTTGTTCAGGCGTGAGTCTATTCATGATGAATTGCCAAACCAAACTGAGGATAAATCACTTGACAGCTGTTAAATCGGTCGCCATCTTGAAAAGTAATGCCAACTTAAAGTTCTATACCACTATAAAAAACACCCTTTATAAAGGGTTGCCTTATTGCTCTTCAGCTAGCCAAAAATGTTGGAATCTTCCATATTTTGTTGCTAGACGGGATGTAGAGTTTGAAGTGCTTGACTTCAAATTCAAGCATCTTAGTTTCGACTCCAAACAACTTTTTAAAAGATGTTATTTCGCCTCCAAATAATACATACAAGAACAATAGAGTGGATAACGTACAAATATTAAACGAAGGTCAGGCAAGATCACGGCTTAACGACAGTTTTTAAAGCAATTCCTCACAATCGAACATTTTAATAAAAAGAGCTCAAAAATATTTCGGTAATTAAGGTCGTTCATATAATTTTTGATCATGTGAAATGGTCCGTCTATAAAATGTAAAGTCAACTGGCAACTGTAAATGGCAATCTTGGTTGGTTGGTTAATTTATGTATGTGGCCACCCGAAACATCTTTTTTCATGGACATTATGATAGCACACTATCATTAGTAATTCTACATTAGAAGCAACCACCCTAGGCTCCACTTCCACCCTAGGTTACTCCAAAATAGAGTTCATTTACTGACCCATACAGTTCTGATGATCTGCCTCTACCATTTTCTGATAAGAGTTTTAAATCTTGTGTTGTCAGATATTTCATCTTCTCCTTCTTTAAATCCTAGATAAATGTAAAGCAACTTGACCATTTATTATTGGTTTCCATTGCATCCTCCATTGTGGTTCTAGCCAGTTGTAATCTCTCGTGCTATTTACACTTGAAAAGTGAAAAGTTTAACTTCATATTTGGTTTCAAAGCACATTTCGCATATTGTATCCCCCCTGTTTATATAGAATCTGTGGAAATAGGAATTAAAATTTCTGTGATTACTAGGAACTATTGTCAGGTAAATGTTCAAATCACCTTATTTTCTCTTTTACCAGGTCCACCTATATATAGTTATCCCATGGGTATTTTGATTTATGTAGGAGTCTTCTTTTGGTTTGTTTCTGGTAGTAATTTACTGTGTTTATATATATATTAGCTTTTATGCCCAGGCCCAATCCGTCTAGTTCAAGTAGTGCCACTGTAGATGACATGTGATATGTGGATATAACTCGCAATTAAAGGAATCAGTGCGCTCTCTCTCTCTCTCTCTCTCTCTCTCTAAAGCTCTTTCTGATAGGGTTGTGCGGAACGTTAAGAGGTTTTGAAAATTTTTACAGAATCTTAGCATCACCGCTCCAATGGGCAATGGTCCCACTGTACTACAAAACCATTGTCGCGACAACAAGTTAACAATCCTATTATTCTAGAACATGCTGCAATAATTCACAATAATTTCTTGGTTATCGTGCATATGTTGATATAAGCGATTGAATATAGCGGCAGAATAAGCATTATTCAACGCAGCTTAGCAAACAACTGCAATTTGTTTTCCATATTCTTCAACAATCCCTCTTTACTCTCCTATACTTCCTTTCGAAAGCATTAAAGGTTTGACGATGTTCCTGCCAGCGTGAAAGGTAAAATAATTTGATTCGAAATCAATCCTTAAGCATGTGATCGTACAGAAAAACAGATTCCATCCATGAATATAAAATAAAAATAAAAAAGGTTTTCTACTGCTTTGACACTAAAAGTAAAAAGGGACCTTTAAATATCCTCAGAAGACTTCCAACCCCAGGGCCCTGTCATACAGTTCTCTCTCTATTCCATGTATTTTTATTTTATTTTCTTTTTTTTTTGCTTTGTTATCCAAAATCATCAGTCATTTACTTATTTACTGTTATTTGTTAAACAACTAAAATTGCTACTACCTCGCTCTTGTTCTCTGTTCCCATTTCTCTCTTTCCCTCCTTATATTTGTATTGGTTTTGTATTGTAGAAGAGAATATAATTTTGCCGATGCACACGTACATTGAGAACGTGCCAAAGTTTTTTATATTTTTTGTTTTTTTTTGTTTTCTTACTCCATGCTTTAGGACAGAAATAAAGCACTTAACGAACAAGTAAAACCCTCTAGAGGCGGATTATAATTTTATTTTTCTGCTCGTTTATCATATTTTTTGTTTTTTCACACGCTCTCTGTCTCTTTTACTTTCACTCCCACACCTATTAAATAAGTGTGAGTGTGTGTGTGAAATTGAAAGTGTGAAAATTTATAGAAAAATCGTCAGACAATGGTAACCAGAGAGCATAAAAATTGAAACAAGAGAAATTTCAATAGACATGATTTTGTTATTGTTGTTGCTGTTGTTATTGTTGTTAGATTTGATTGTATTCAAATAAATATTTACCCGAGAAATGTATTTGAATCGTGTCATTCACGTTATTTTTGTTTTTGTTTTTTTATTTCTCTCGCCTAACAGTTAAATAAACTTTGGTTGCCATCGAAATAAATATTTTTTTTCTTTTGTTTACCTTTCTCTTATCCTCTTTCTTGTATTGAAATGAAATGAAATTTAAATTTTTTTGATTTGAATTCTTTGTTTCAAACGAGACTAGGGATCTGCAATACTTGACTGTATAGGTTTAAAAAGGCAACTGGGAAAATTGTAGAGGGTCAAAGCCCTATTTTTGCATATAAATTGTATGACAATGTGTGAAAAACTTATCTGAATGCTTAACCCGATATTTATTGTAATTTTTTCTTTCTTTTTTTTGTTAAAATTTTTTAGCAATTAGAGTAACAGTCTTACATAGAAAACCCCTTGACGAACTGCATTTATTTTAAATAGATTATGAGTTTAAAAGGTATTATTTACGCTCGTGTCTATTGTATAAAAAATATGTTGAAGTCTTCATTTCAAGGAGTTTTTTTTTTTTTTTTTTTTTTTTTTTTTTTTTTTTTTTTTTTATTTTTTCAAGGCACTCAATACCCTTTCGACATGTCGAAATCCTTTTAGTTTTTTGACAGCAGCGACCTGCAGCGCTTTGAGACTGTACTTCTCTGAAGTGCTAACATGCTAAGCATCTTGACAATAATGAATTGTGGCCTTTGAAACGGTATTCTAACGGGTGATTTTTTTTAGCTACTATCTTTTTGACAACACTGGTTTAAACAGCTCACGCACGTTTCGTGTTTTGTTTCACTGTCAAACATCTCCTGTTTGGTCTATAATTTAACCATGAATCGCCTTACAAATGAACAACGCTTGCAAATCATTGAATTTTATTATCAAAATGCGTGCTCTGTTAAGAAAGTTCATCGCGTGCTTCTTCCATTTTATGGTCAGTTTAATCGACCCACTGAAGCAGCTATTCGGGGTATTGTGACTAAATTTCGCACCAAATTTACATTGTTGGACATTAAACCACCAACACGCTTACGTAGAGTGCGAACTGAAGAAAATATCGCAGCTGTATCGGCCAGTGTTAATGATGACCATCAGTTATCGATTCGTAGCCGTTTGCAGCAATTGGGCCTCTGTTACTCAACAACGTGGAAAATTTTGCGGAAGGACTTAGGTGTGAAACCTTTCAAAATACAGCTGGTGCAAGAATTGAAGCCGAACGATCTACCGCAACGCAGAATTTTTGGTGAATGGGCTCTTGGAAAGTTGACCGAAAATCCACTTCTTTATCGAAAAATTGCGTTCAGCGACGAAGCTCATTTTTGGCTCAATGGATACGTAAATAAGCAGAATTGTTGATTTTGGATTGAAGATCAGCCAGAAGCATTGCAAAAGCTACCAATGCATCCAGAAAAAGTCACAGTTTTGTGCGGTTTATGGGTTGGTGGCATCATTGGACCGTACTTTTTCAAAGATACTGCGAATCGTAATGCAACTGTGAATGGTAAGCGCTACCGTGAGATGATATCCAACATTTTTTTTGTCCAAAATGCAAGAGCTTGACTTGCATGACATGTGGTTTCAACAAGACGGTGCCACATTGCACACAGCGCGCGTAACAATGGACTTATTGAGAGGCGAGTTCGGTGAACATTTTATTTCACGTTCGGGACCGGTCAATTGGCCGCCTAGATCGTGCGATTTAACGCCTTTAGACTATTTTTTGTGGGGCTATGTTGAAGCTCATGTCTATACAGACAAGCCCGCTTAAATTGCCGCATTGGAAGACAACATTAAAGCATTTATTCGTGACATACCGACCGAAATGTTGGAAAGAGTATGCCAAAATTGGACTAAGCGGATGGACCATTTGAGGTGCAGTCGCGGTCAATATTTGCATGAAATAATCTTCAGACAATAAATTATATCGACCTTACTATCGATTCAAATAAAGATTTTTCTGAATTGTATGTGTTTTTTTTTTTTTGAAAAATTTTCCTATAGCTCTGAAAAAAATCACCCATTATTAGGCGACATCAATCCGAAGCGTTACTACAACCTTAATAAAAGACTTTCAGAAAAAGATTTTGGACATTAAAGAAGTATACACACTACTCAGGTCGAAGCTTGTTGGAGCTTCTTTATTTGTGTTGAGTTTCACTCACTAAAATCACACGTTATCACTCCTTAGGTGGTAAGAGAATGCAGAAATGAACTGCCAAGCGGTTACTTTATTTACTATGCTACTGGAAAATAATATTTTGCAACATTATTCACGCTGGGGAATGAAATGCCATAATTGCATCCGCGACGTTCAATGTAGACCCTGTTCGAAATTGATGGTTCACTCTAGATTAATCTGAATTATAGCCACAGTTTTCCTCCACCTTGTTTAGATGGAGAGAAACGCTGGCCATTACAGATGCATACTCACTACTATCTCAGGAGGTCAAAGGGATGCATTGAAAGCTAGGCAACTACTCCTTCTCCTGTTGAAACGTATTGAATACTTGAATACCCACACATTTTCTAAAAACATTTATATGGCGCTAATTGTGAATATGAACAGATTGACAATTTGACCAGTACAGGATCTGACTAGAGGCCTTTGCAGCCCAAATATATTATCCTGTTAGCTCATAGTTAGCAGCACTAGAGGCAGAAAAATGATAGCAATTGAGTAGACAAAGACTGTGTGAAGAAGTGCCAGATCATAAGAAACAAACAAATATTTTTCTATTCAAATAAAAAAATTTGCTTTAATTTCTTCTACACCTCGAATGCGGATCGGCACAAATTGAGTTGCTTTTTAAAAGCTTTTAAAGAATCCTGCATCCACAATAATTATGTTTCTTCATAATATTCACCTCCTAAGGAAAACGTACACCAAACCACCCACGCACTATGAACTTAAAAACATGACACGTTTTATAGTTTTCCGGGGCTTAAATTTCTGCAATTAAATGCTTCTCTTCCATTAACAATAAATCTCTTGAAACTCTTTATTTGTGTTGAAAAAAAATACAAAAAAGTGTGGAAAATAAAAACTGAATCCTTTTCAAAGTTTTTCTTTGTGTGAAAAAAACAGTCACAAAACACTCAAGGAAATAAAGGAAATCAGTTTCGTCAACTCAAAACTTCAATAATGATCAGGACCAGAAGAAAGTATAACGAACCATTTGATTTAATTACACAAAGGGTCTGCTTTTTAAAGTTTTTGTTTTGGTGGATGGGCGTTAAAATATTTTTTTTGTGTTTTTTTTTTTATTGAAAAAATAGGGAATTTTCCTTAGAATGTAGAGGCCAAGCTGTACCAAGAGAGAAATTAATTTTATGGTAATAAATTTTATTACAACATTTACTAGAGCATTTTAAAAAAAACGAATAAATTTTTAAAACAATTTTCTTTAAGAATTTTCCTTAAGGAAAAATTACAGAAAAAAAACGCAAACTTTTCTTTATTATTTGTTTAATTTTGAGGTCATCTTGTACAAATTATTTCCAGCAGCGTTTATTTGTCTTTTGCAAAATCAAAAAAAGCCAAGAAAACGGTTTTCAAATTCAACGAGGGTAGTACCAAAATTACACGAACTCATAAAGAAAAGTCGCCGCTAGTAGGTAGTGTGCTGGTTTTTTAGACAAGAGCCCGTGGTTCAAAATCCTGCTAAGGTATTTCGATCAAAATGACATCTGACGGCGACTTCCTCGCAGTAGACTTCTGGCTAAAATTCTTATTGTAAATACAATCGCCATGAGAAAGTTTCTCAAAAATCTTTCGTTCCAAGTCGACTGCAAACTATAGGTCCCGCCACTCATGCATAAAATTAACACACACAACATGCGTGGTGTGAGCAGCTAGTTTGGAATTCTGACTAAAGGGTCGTACTTGACATAGGAACGAGTACAATACTCTCAGGTCAAAATTACCCATTGTAATACGTCCTAAAGGAGAGAGATAGTGAGGATAATAAAGAAAATAGGGAAGAGGAGAAGCGGCAGGAAAGGGAGGATAAGGAGACGGAGGAAAATCACAGAATGGTTCGTAACGAGCAGTTAAATAAGTAAGTATTGTGACCACTTTTCAGTTATTATCAGGAGATTATGGTCGTTATAATCACCTTGCTAGGCAATGAATTTCAAGGAATTTCACTTACTTTAATGAAAATGCAGACGAGACAATCTGAATTTGTGGACTCTGTGACGTATTTTGTATTTCGGTTTCCATCTTCGTTCATATAAAATCCAACTCAAACAACAATTAAAGCCGGCTGACCATTCACAATGCTGAATATATGTTTTCGACGCTGATTTTTTAAACAAAATTTTATTCAGCGTTAGCCTTGTAGAACCCAGTAGTGATTCGTTGTATAGTAAGAAATTTTCTTTGGCCTGCAGTTGAAGAAAATGAACGGCACGGTAAGTGATTGCAATAAAACGTGCCACAAGCCCATACAACTCCACCAATTTTGCATGAAAAGTTTTGAGAAAAGATTATTTTCTCGTTTCATCCGCCAAGATCAACGAATTAATGAAATTTCAAACCACTACTGCCATCTACCGTACAACCTCGTAGGCATGATTACAACCAAGCTTCTGACTCCACTCATATTGTGTGTGTTAATTTGATCTATGAATGCCGGGACCTAGTGTTTAGTGGCAATTTTTTTGAAGTCGCCGTAGTCTAGTAGGTAGTGTGTTGGCTTATTAGACGTAAAGCCAGGGTTTGAGCCCCAGGTCAGACATCAAGACAAAATACAAAAAGTATTTCTTCGGCGACTTCCTCTCAGCAGATTTCTGGCAAAAACTCTGAGAGTAAAGAAAAATTGCCATGAAAAAATTTCACAAAACTCTGTCGTTCGGAGTCGACTTTAAACTGTAGGTGCCACCACTCATGTATAAAATTAGCACACACAACATAAGTGGTGTGAGAAACTAGGACGTTGTACAATGGGTCAATTCGACCTCCGGGTACTGTACTTGTCTTAATTGACATGTACACGTCCTCTAACCTAACCTAACCTAACCTAACCTTTCATGGCAATTTTATTTACACTCAAGAGTTTTTGCACAATTTTGCTGAGATGAAGTCGCCGAAAGAAATGTTTTTCATATTTCGTTTTGTTCGAATTGAACTAGGAACTCTTGTCTATGAAGCGAACACAATATCTACTTGACCACGGCAACTTCCACATATTGGTTCAATTAATTTTGAAACAGCCCTCGCACAGTTTAGAAGATGGGTCATCATCTTGTTAAACAATAAAAGGAAAAAAATTAAATTTTTTAAAAGAAAATAATTCTCTGCTATTTATTTAACTTTAAAAGAAAAAAGAAAAAAATAATGGAAGAATGAAAGGACACAAAATGTAATGATACCCGCGGAAAATAAAGAAAATCGAAATCAATAGAAAAAGACAAAAAAAATCTTCAGAATGTTGACAAAAGTTTTACGCACGACCACCACTCCAACAAGTAACAAGAGAAGCAAAACTATTTGTTCCTGCATTGCATATCCTTCCTTCCGCTTCCGTTGTTCTGGCATCTTGTCTGCATTAAATCTCGTCATCCGCATTTCTTTTTTTCTTTTTCTCTCCTCTCTTCTCTTCTGTTTTTTAATAAAGTTTAAAATGAAATTCTTTTGGAGCTATTTAAACTAAATTCTTGGTGTTGGGTTCCTTTCAATGTTTCTCCCTTCTTTCCTTCTCCTTTTTGTGCATTACATTCTGTGACTGTTTTTTTTTCTCAATAAGAAAATCAAAAACTCTTAAGAAAATAAAACAGAAAGAGAGAGAAGGAGAGAGAAAAGAAAATGTGATGAACGAAACTGCTTTAATTATAAAAATCTGCACTTTATCTGTTCATTAGCAAGCCACAATAGGAAGAGGGAAAGAAAACTTGTCAGATAATTGAGAGCACTAGACAGACTGCCAGTAGACAGCCAGTCAGTCTGGTTAAAAGCATTACAAGGAAATTTCAGAAAGAACAAAAAAAACGTCACAAAAAACACTTGTTAATGGAAAACATCAATAAGTAACACTGATCTACTGATTGAAATAATTGAAGCGATTACAAAAACACAATACAAAAAACGGATAAGGATATGGATTTCAAATCGAGGAGATTATATTCAGGAAAACAAAATTTTCTGTGGGAAAAAAAACATATCATCGACAAAGTCAGTGATTTATTAAGGAGAAACTGTTCAATTTAAAGGAAAACAAATTAGAAAACAAAAAAGATTTTCGTTACAAAACTTTTTTTCCTAAAAGCACCAGTACTTTTTGGAATTTGGGAAGTGCTTCGCAACGAGACTAACAAAAATGAATGGATTAATCTGGAACCTGCTTACTTTCTTACCTAAGTGGTCCTTACAGCCCTTCAGTTAGGGTTATCACCTCACTTCTCACACCACTAATGTTGTGTGAGTTAAGTTTATCTATGAGTGTCGGGGCCGCTGTATAACAGAGTAGAGACAGAGCAAGTGCTCAACGATCTCAGGCTGCCCCATATGCCTACACTATCTTCAGGAAAAATGATGCCTGAATTCCATAAACTGACTCTCGTCCTCAGATATGGAAACTTCATTCTGTAGGCTATTTTCTCACCCATTTCTCACCCATATATACATACAAACATAAATAATTGGTCTTTTCAAACCCTTCAGTCAGGTTGACGACCTAGCTTCTTACACCACTTATGTGTATGTGTGTTAATTTGAAACATGAGTGGTGGGACCTACAGTTTAAAATCGACTAAGAACGTCAGATTTGTGAGAACTTTTCATAGCCTTTTTATTTTAATACTCACAGTTTTTGCCAGAAATATGCTGAGTGAAAGTTGCCGAAGAAATATTTTTTCATATTTCGTTTCGCTGGAAATGTCTCACCTGGGGTTTGAACCATGGCCTCACGCCTAATAAGCCAACACTCTACCTACTAGACTACGGCGACTGGAAGCTGTTTACTCTCTTAAAAACAAAACTATTTTGTGGTATACAGAAGGCTCGGGAACGCATCTTGGAACAGTAGCAGGAGTTGTTTCCAAAGGGAAACTCGAAAGTATCTTTCAAGTGGCAGCCTATACCATCGAAAGATGTAGACAGCAAATACAGACGAGGGGACAATAATATTTGACAATTAGACCGCCATTCGAGAGCTCGAGAAATTTGTACAGTCTGGAGAAGCTGCATCGGAAAATTCTCGGCAAAGAGCAAGCATACAGGCTTGTGCCGAGTGTAACTTTCACGCCCTTAATGGGGCCAGAATTCTACTGTGGACTGGAAATATATGTTTGGAAAGGAAGATAAAAGAATGCAAAGGCTCTTCTAAAATCAAATGGGTTTGAGGGAATCGAATCTTTTATTAAAGAACTACAACAAGAAGAGATTTGAGTTATTTATAAGACCGGTCTTTTGACAAGGCACTTTAAACTCAAGGGTAAATTTATACAGAGTGGGAGTTGTCTCTACAATGAGAGTGAATCATCGGAATTCATTTTTTTAACCAAAATATAAAGTTTCTGTTGCTAAAAACTTGCACTTGAAACTCATGAAGTCGTCGTAGTCTAGTAGGTAGAGTGTTGGCTTATTAGACGTAAGGCCCGAGTTCAAACCCCAGGTCATACATTAAAACGAAATATGAAAAAATATTTCTTCGGCGATTTTCTCTCATCAGATTTCTGGCAGAAACTCTGAGTATTAAAATAAAATGGCTATGAAAAGTTTGTCTAAAATCTGTCGTTCAGAGTCGACTTCAAACTGTAGGTCCCACCACTCATGTATGAAAAATAACGCACACAGCATAAGTGGTGAGAGAAGTCAGGTCGTAATCCTGACTGAATGGTTGTAATGACCAATTATGTATGTATGTATGTATGTAGTATGAAAAAACTTCTCATGAATATAAAGCCAATGGCGCGTGGCACTTTTTTGGTTGAAATCATACCCTTATAAGCCAAAAAAAGTTAATTGTTACACAGTCATAGCGCTCTGAATTGACGGAAACCGTGTCATTTTGTAGACCATAATGTAGTAAAAAACCGTATCATTTTTGTGTTATACAAACAGAGAAATTTCTCTAAGGCCTGGTAATACATTCACTTTATACTTATGTACATCCGTATGCTTGTGTGGCAAACTGCAGCGTTTGCCATTAAAACTTTGTTTTTAATTTCAGCTCATTTAAGTAAAATCTCTTTAATCAACTGAACATGCTAAGAAAGTTAGAAATTCCTAGAAACACAGCGAATGATAAAATATTTTTTGTGTTTTCCTTAAAAACCAACAAACAGCAGCAGTAGTACTCGTAGCATTCATATACCACGAAATAATTTCAAGAATTTTTCGCTTAAAAGGATAGAAATTTAATGCTCATCACACATAACACATCACACAGGCATTGAAAAACTTTTTCAATATATCCACCATCCAAAATTGAATTACGAATTTATACGCATCAGCATCAGCATCAGCATCAGCATCAACATTAGCATTAGCATGAGCATGAGCATAATTAACTCAATATAATTACTTACTTAATACACTCAGAGAAATTCTATTACGGGTAATTAAGTTAAAATTACAAGAATGGCGGGTGAGGGGCATACGAGTACATATGTAAGTAAGTGGGCGTATGTATTAAGTAAAAATTAAATTATAATTGTAATCGTAATCGTAATTATGTCTACAAAGCCATTAATAAAGAAAATTTATTTTGTAAATGAATATGAAATTGAAAGGAAAATAGAAAATTCAAAACATAAGAAAAGCACACACCGCCAGTCATATTAAATGATAACATGAAGTCAATAAATATTGGCTGTTCACAGCGTAGTGATACCTGGACATAGTGCTATTGCAATGTAACGAATGTTACGCAAATAAACTGCGCGGGCATAATACAGCCTTTCAATGCTCTTGCGAGTGCATTACATTGCAAACACCTTTGTATACCAGCGAACTTGTAATTGACAATGCAGTTAACGATTCCGCTAACACTATGTGGATGGTCACAATGTGGTTAGAGGGCGCATAGAAAGTCTATTCAGGCTCCAAAAGAAGGTGCTAAGTATAGTTGTTGCGGTCATTACAGGACATTGCATTATAGGCAGTCATGCGAGACGCATTGGTCATGGACACATGGCAAACAAGTTCTGCAGGAGCTGTAGAGCTAGCAAACTGTTCTTTATTTACTGGCTGCAAGCATAGCTGCCAGATAAATGAGGCACCAAATCGTCAAATATTTGAGAAATAATCGTCAAAATCGTCAAAGACGTTTATTAAAATCGTCAAAAAATCGTCAGAATAAATAAATAAATTAAAAGTTTTTAAAAACCAAAATTCTTTCTATTGTAGTAAAACATATAAAGTCAATGTATGTACATATCTGAGTTCAAAAACAAAACATTAAAAAAAAAAATTTGTTAGAAATTAAAAGCTAGCGTCCCTCATCTTCATTTATTAATTTTTTTTTCCAAAAAATGGGGAAATGTTATATCATTTTCAGGAAAAAATTGTTTAATATTTAAACAATCTATCCTGTTGTTTATTGACACATAATGGCAGCGACAATATTGTATCATCTATAGGTGGTGTAAATATTAAGGAGTCAGAAGCTCTTGACATTCTATGCATGAAAATTCAGTGTAATGTTAGCTGGAATGGACACATTTTTCAGTTCCTTCTTAAGATTTTATTTATAATATTTATGAGGTCATTGCCTCAACGTCTATTTTAAGGTTTCTCGATCGTGTACAGGAGAGGCCGTAGTAGCTCGTTAATGACGGTAGTGTATCCAACTCCATTGATCCATTCTATCACTAATACAAAAGGATTTTGCTCGAACGAAATAAGGGGACTTGTTCCCGAAAATCATATATCCCTACGTAACGCTCGTCTTTCTCGGATAGGACATCCGTATGTAGTCGATTGGCCAGTGGATCGCACACTGCATTACAGAAAAATTATGTTTTTTAGTCGGACTATTCGTATGTGGAACTCTATTCCTGCAGAGGTCTTTCCTGTTACTTATGGTATAAAAATATACAAGCCTAGTGTCCATAAACGCGGTTCTCTTTTCTTCTTCAAATAACATATTTTCATAGTTCCAAACACAATTCCATCCAACACTCAGGGGGTTGATCATACGAACAAAAATAACTGCGCTTGCCTTTGTTCTTCCAATGGCAATATTAGAAGTTATACTCGAATTTTTAAAATTGTCTGCAACGACAAGTGATAAATTATTTTCAAGTACGATGTTATTTAGGAGTTGTAATTTTTTGGCTTTTAAGGGATTAAAACGGAATAAAATACAGAAAAATCATCACAGGTACTCGAAAGTAACTTAACAATGTAATACTTAAAGTGGCTTAAAGTGACTTTTAATGTACTAAAGTAAAGAATATGATGTAAATTTTAAATTTCTAAAAATCGTCAAAATAAGGGCATAAATCGTCAAATCGTCAATATGATATTTTTGGAGCTCAAAATCGTCAAAATGACGATAAATCATCAAATCTGGCAGTAATGGCTGCAAGCCCAACGCTGTATCGCAGAAGAAATATTGTTACGTTTTTACCTCTTCAAAACATTTAAAATATGAGCTCGTTGATTGCAAATAAAATTAAAAAAAATTTGTGTTTAGTTTTAATTTAAAATTCTTTATTATTCGGACAATTCTGTGTGCCACTGTTCACAACTTTATGTAAACAACAACAATTGCTTTGTTTGGTATTCCTCTGTTTACACCCTTTGCATAAACAATAACAATTACTAGACAATTTTGCGACAGATCTTTGTAACGGAGTTCTTCAAACCACGATTATTCTCTTCAAACGCACCAGGTCTTCACACAAGGCTGACTAAACTTCACTAACTCACTCGTCTGCTTTGCCTTGTCTTTTATAGGGCAGGGTAAACAGTCTGATGTATGTTCTTGATGGCGAACGTTCATGACTTCGCCTTCTCTAAATCTCTATAAATGTGGTATTGTTGGTATATTTTTGTTTAGGTTAGGTTAGGTTAGAGGACGTGTACTTGCCAATTAAGACAAGTACAGTACCCGGAGGTCGAATTAATCCATTGTGCAACGTCCTAGTTTCTCACACCACTTATGTTGTGTGTGTTAATTTTATACATGAGTGGTGGGACCTACAGTTTAAGAACGACAGATTTTTTTTTTTGAAACTTTTTCATGACAATTTTATCTACTCTCGGAGTTTTTGCCAGAAATCTGTTGAGAGGAAGTCGCCGAAGAATACTTTTTGTATTTTGTCTTGATGTCTGGCCTGGGGCTCGAACCCTGGCATTGCGTCTAATAAGCCAACAAATAAATATTTTTGTTTACTTGTTTACCATTTTTTTGATGCTGGTGTTTGTTGTTATATTACAATATAGTACGATAATTTGTAAACAGGTTTGTTTATTTGCATTGTTTTGTTTTTGTAGCTTTGTTTGTTTATAATTTTAATGTTAAGCGTTGTAAAGGCAAAACACCAGTATCTGGATTTTTCATTTTCGTAACAATATTAATGTCTACTATGTTAGTGGATCTAAATGATCTGTCTGGTAATGTTTGTTAAGAGTCTAAATAGCTCTGAAGACTGCCAGGGCTAGCAGAAATGAAAGACTGTAATATGTGTCACTCTCTCAACTTCTTGTGCTGGCCTACCTACGTAAACGATACTGTAACTAGGTGGTGTAAATGGTTTGATCGTTTAGGATGCGTTGATCAATCAATCAAGAAAGAAGTCAATGAAATCATAAATAAAAATTAAGAATGACAAGCAGATAAACAGTGTGGCATTCACTCATAATAATAATTGACTTTCCCTTTTTTTTCTCTTCTTTTTATTAAAACAAAATCAATTATTATTGAATATTTATTTTTCTTTCTTTCTCTTTCTCTCTTTTTCTCTCTCTTTCTTATTTTAATTGTAGACAGAACAATTTGCTGTTTTATGGATTCTATTCACCATCATTGTTTTGGGCAATTCAGCTGTTTTGTTTGTGATGTTTTTGAATAAAAATCGAAAATCTCGAATGAATTATTTCATCAAACAATTGGCCTTGGCAGGTAAGTGTTTATAAAACTCTTCTTCTTTTTTTTCTGTATTTACCTACCCACTGAAGATTTTAGAAATCATACAATTGTTCACAATATACAGTCAAAGAAAAAAGTCTACATACAGCTGTAAATGTAGTTGTTTAAGGCACTTACAAATAAGAATATTGAGACAAATATAACGCAGAAATTATTGGGGATAATCATAAAAATTGACATAAAACGGTGAATACAGTCAAAGAAAAAAGTCTACATACAGCTGTGTATGTTGTTGTTTAAGGCACTTACAATTAAGGATATTGAGACAAATTTAACATTGAAATTATTGGGGATAAGTATAAAAATTGACATACAACAGTGTATGTACACTTTTTTCTTTGACTGTATGTAGGTATGTATCTGGTATGTATCTCCAATTTAATGGCATCAAAACCGCCAGTCAGGCAATGCTATAAGCGTTTTTTAAAAGGGCCAAAGGATATGAAAGACCCAAAGCAGAGTTTTTTTTATAATAATTTCTGAATTTCTTCAGAATTAACAGGAGATTCAATGTGGTATTACAGCGGACCATACTAACATATGTGCGCCTCTAATACTTTTGATTTGATAGCCACTTTTATGTAAGTAATCATTAATAAAATACGTTCCAATATTTTTCAAAAAAGGCTACAAAGATTTCATTCCAAACACTCAGAATCACGGCAGCTATTTGCTGGACATTTTGTTCGTTGTAAACTTTACAACCTTCTTAAGGAATACGATGCAACCCAGTTGGATTATGACAGCGATAAGCTTTACAATAACAATCTCAACTAAAATTTGCTTTAAAAAGCAATGAAAATATTTGAGTTTTTCAATTTTATATCCCACTGTTCCACAGATTTTACATTTCATAGGAGAAAAAAAAAACGTTTTTATATTCCTCTGAGAGAGAAGTAATGTCTGCTTGTGTTCTTTGCCATGGCATTCGTTGCCATTGTTGTCAGCATATAAATCTTGTTATAATTGCTGTGATTACTTAAAATTTTATTTTATTTTTTATCGTTATTTTCGTTATTTTATTGGGTGAAAACCGAAAGAAAGAAAATCATGTTTTGTCTGCTTCTTCTTCTTCTTTTTATTTTAGATCTCTGTGTGGGTTTATTAAACGTTTTAACTGACATCATATGGCGCATAACAATATCCTGGCGTGCCGGCAATGTTGCCTGTAAATTAATTCGTTTCTCACAGGTGTGCGTTACATACTCATCGACATATGTTCTGGTGGCCATGAGCATTGACCGCTATGATGCCATAACACATCCAATGAACTTTTCCAAGTCATGTAAGTAAAGTGAAAATGAAAATAAAAACATTTAATAGAGCACTTCAGAGAGAGAGCAACAAAATTGACGACATTAATAAAGACTTAATTTAATTGCCGTGGGCAAGATACATTTATTGGTACTTAATACAGGTACTTAATACAGGCAGGGACTTTTTAATAACGGGTGATTTTTTAAGAGCTATAGGAAAATTTTTCCAAAAAAAACACATAAAATTCAGAAAAATGCATGAAATCTTTATTTGAATCGATAGTACGGTCCATATAATTTAATGTTTGAAAATTATTTCATGCAAATATTGACCGCGACTGCGCCTCAAATAGTCTTTCAAACATTTCGGCCGGTATCTCACGAATAAATGCTTCAATGTTTTCTTCCAATGCGTCAATTGAAGCGGGCTTGTCTGTATAGACATGAGCTTTAACATAGCCCCACAAAAAATAGTCTAAAGGCGTTAAATTGCACGATCTAGGCGGCCAATTGACCTGTCCCGAACGTGAAATAAAATGTTCACCGAACTCGCCTCTCAATAAGTCCATTGTTACGCATGCTGTGTGGCATGTGGCACCGTCTTGTTGAAACCACATGTCATGCAAATCAAGCTCTTGCATTTTGGGCAAAAAAAATTTGGATATCATCTCACGGTAGCGCTTACGCTTAGCGTTACGATTCGCAGCATCTTCGAAGAAGTACGGTCCAATGATGCCACCAGCCCGTAAACCGCACCAAACTGTTACTTTTTCTGGATGCATTGGTAGCTTTTGCAATGCTTCTGGCTGATCTTCACTCCAAAATCGACAATTCTGCTTATTTACGTATCCATTGAGCCAAAAATGAGCTTCGTCGCTGAACACAATTTTTCGATAAAGAAGTGAATCTTCGGCCAACTTCACCAAAAATTCTGCGTTGCGGTAGATCCTTCCGCTTCAATTCTTGCACCAGCTGTATTTTGAAAGGCTTCACACCTAAATCCTTCCGCAAAATTTTCCACGTTGTTGAGTAACAGAACAGCCCAATTGCTGCGAACGGCGACGAATCGATAATTGATGGTCATCATTAACATTGGCCGATACAGCTGCGATATTTTCTTCAGTTCACACTCTACGTAAGCGTGTTGACGGTTTAATGTCCAACAATGTAAATTTGGTGCGAAATTTAGTCACAATAGCCCGAATAGCCGCGATTAAACCGACCATAAAATGGAAGAAGCGCGCGATAAACTTTCTTAACAGAGCACGCATTTGGATAATAAAATTCAATGATTTGCAAGCGTTGTTCGTTGTTTGTAAGACGATTCATGGTTAAATTATACACCAAACTGAAGATGTTTGACAGTGAAACAAAACACGAAACGTGCGTGAGCTGTTTAAACCAGTGTTGTCAAAAAGATAATACGCTAAAAAATTACCCGTTATATTGGCAAATAACCATCATTACAATGACAGTAGGCTGTTATTATTGACACGAATAAATAGAAAAATTGGACATGGAAACATTGAACATTTAAAAATTAAGTCCAAACACTAGTTTGCCACTTAGAAAAGTATTATTAGGTTTAGGCTTGATAATCCTCTACCAGTAAGCACTTTACAATGCTGCAGATTGCCAAAAAAAATCATTTTCCTCTCTCTCTCATTTATTCTTCCTCTCATTGCAGGGAAACGTGCACGCCATTTGGTAGCCGGTGCCTGGATAATCTCGGCTATCTTCTCTTTGCCCATACTCATGCTATACGAAGAGAAACTTATACAGGGACAAACACAATGTTGGATCGAGTTGGGTTCCCCCTGGGCCTGGCAAGTCTACATGAGTTTGGTAGCAGCAACACTTTTCGCCTTTCCCGCCCTCATTATATCCGCCTGTTATGCCATTATCGTTAAGACAATATGGGCCAAAGGTTCAATATTTGTGCCAGCCGAGCGAGCGGGTTTCGGTAATAATACAACACGCAGAGCCAGTTCCAGAGGCATTATACCACGCGCCAAAGTGAAAACTGTTAAGATGACATTTGTCATAGTCATTGTGTTTATAGTGTGTTGGTCACCCTATATTATATTCGATTTACTACAGGTTTTCGGTCATATACCACAAACCCAAACGAATATAGCGATAGCAACGTTCATACAAAGTCTAGCGCCCCTCAATTCAGCGGCAAATCCTTTAATTTATTGCCTGTTCTCCTCAACGGTTTTTAGAACACTAAGGTAAGTAATTAGAAGATTATAAGGTCGATGTACAGTATGTATGATTAACTTTTGTTGTTGTTGTTTTTGGTTTTCTGTTTCATTTTTAGTCGCTTTCCGCCCTTTAAATGGTTTACCTGTTGCTGTAAATCGTATCGCCATAATTCAAATCCAAATCGTTGCAACACAGTAGGACGCCGCCTACACAACAGCTGTGATTCCATGCGCACATTAACAACATCACTGACTGTTTCACGCCGTTCGAATAAAGGCACAGCACGTGTTATCATTTGCGAGAGGCCCAAATCAAATTCAATTAATCACAATGCCATGTCAGAGGTATGATAGCAGCAGCACTGTGCGCGTTGTTCCAGTGTCATTCTGTATAAAGCAACGCGTTTTACACCCATGGAATATGTTTAATTACGTATAAGCATTGTTGTTTTTGTTTTTTTATATATGTATCATATATAAATATTTTTTTTTATGATCGTTAGCCTAATTTTGATATTTAAACCACATCTAAAGGCACATCTTTAAGTCTTGTACGTTTGAAAAACAAAAGAAAACCTCATGTACGTTCTAGTCATTTAACGAAATGGTCATGTAATCCAGTAACCGTGTTGTGTATTCGTATTCAATATTTATTATTTAATTTCGAATTTTTAATTTTAATTTTGTATTGTATTTAATTTAATTGAAAATGGTATTAAAATTTTATAAAAATTTAAGAAAAAAGAAAAATTTCCAAACAAAAAAAGCTAACTTGTATGTAATTTTGCTCAAATCGAATCAGACTGATCTATAAAATCTTATTAAATTTTTTTATTTCTCATTATTATCTGTGTTTAAATAAATTAAATTAAATAATAAATTATAAATATTATTGATTATTATTGTGTATAAATAAATAAATTATTCATTTGAAATGAAAAACAAAAAATGAATTAAAAAAAAAATTTAAAGGAGACCGCAAAGACTACAATTATGTTTGCAAAAAAAAAACAATTAAAAAATTCTTAATAGGGCCATTACCAGTCACTTCCCTGCTATAAGTTTTCTGTGTAATTTTAGTAATTCCTTCACAAACAAAAACCAATATAAACTGATTAGTTCAGGACAAGTTTCCCCAATTCCATCTCTTCATTATTCTAACAACACCAGCGAATCACTGCGTTCAGATTTTTCCGGTAATTGTGGTAAGCAATATAAACTGATTAGGACAAGTTGACCCAAGTCGAACTCTACATTATTGTGACGATAGAGGCATCCAACCATACAGTGTCAAGTAATTATGCTTGTCATTGACAGTAAAGATCAGCATGTTCTTGGTATTCTCCATGTGATAATGTTAGTTAGTCCACGTTCTTTTTCCACAGCCATTCATCTATCAAGTTCTATAACACATAATGCTTTATAATATAGGTTTCCAACATCGATTTCCGAACATCTGCTAAATTAGTTGTCATTTATTCAGACTGTTTGCACCAAATCAGCATGAGTCCCCTTTCTAGTAAGTGAAGAGACAAAATTTTCGAATTTGGAACAATACCAACCCACATGAGATCCACATTTTGGATATGTTTTTCAACGAGAGGCATGTTACCCGTTAAAATTAATGCAGATAGGATTTTTTCATATCTATTTCGAATATTTAAAGATTGGACACTCTGTTATAAACACTCAAATGAAAAAACAAATTCGATTGAAACATGATTGTAGTCCACCAAGGCTGCTCCTAGTTTTCTCTCTCTCAGCGTTGTGCTTTTTTATAATAATATTAATACGGTAAGAATTTATTTATTAAATAAAATCATAAATTAAACTAGCGTAGGGGGAATTTTTGTAAAAAAGTTTAAAATGTAAGGAAAAGAAAAAGAAAAAATATTTAAAAATGCAAGAAAAGTGGCAGTTAGGCAAGAGCACACCACAATTTTCATAATTTTTATACCAAAAGCCAGTAGTTGGAATCTTAAATATAAATCTCCTACTGAATCGATTCGAATATGGGCAAAGAACAGGGGAATATAATGCCTTGGATGAGTCAATTGAATATAGAAAAATACCGCCTTAATTGGAGTGTAACAGAATCAACACAGCTGACTGCCTGTCAATTATGGTTCAACCAATTTCATTAAAAACATGCAAAACATTTCGAAGATGAATTTTATTTAAAAGTAATATGGCGACATGAATTTTATTTCTCTTAACGTATGGCTTGATACGATCAAAACCGTTGACGATTGAAAACGTAGGAACTTATTCTATAAACACAATAAACGCAACGCAGCAAACACAACAATCCCTTATAATTGGAGGCAACGCGACAACAAGTAAAGTGTTGTAGCAAAATTGCTGTGTTTCCGTTTATTGTGTACAATTCCCTGCTTAGCACCTGATTTGCAACCAGGCGTTTCCTTTTGGGATGCTTCACAGGCTCCAATAAGGTGTTCCGATAATTCATTCTCATTAGCACAGAAACTATTGGGCTCGAAACAACCTCCATTTCGAATAAAGGCACTCTGAGACTGGTAACCAACCTTAGGTTATTCCAGGTACATGACTCATATCTCCCTCTTATTGTAATTTCCCAACAAAAATTCTGATTGTCTCAGACTTTGAGAAGAGTCTTTTTTAAAGAGAGAACAGTCCCTTTCATTGAACATAATTTTTCAAACATTCTCCCCTACTCCACAGAATTGTTCTGGCTCGCCCACAGCATGGAAGCTCTCCTCCTCGCAAGCTTGTGTACTTGCTTATTGCTCAGAATTCCCACATGAATTGGGGCCCAGCAGCAACATTATACTCATTCAGCTTCTTCAGTCAGTCCCATACGATATTCGAATTAACCTTATAAGAGCCAAGTGCTAGAATACCGACTAGACTGTCAGATAGTGTTGCTATATCCTGACTCTTCTAAATCTTATCCAAGTTGAATTGACCACACCTTCTGATCAAAGAATACCGCTTGGAAGATACCCGCTTGGAAGATACCCGAGCCCACAGCGGCACGAAGTATGCAGCTCCCAGATTACTTCATTAATTTTTCTACACTAAGTCTCGTTGCGAAGCACTTGCCGAAATCATAGCGTCTACTAGTTCTGTCCAGCAGCAAGTTAAGGAGAGAGCTGTTACAGCATAAACCTTACAAAGCATGAGCGATTTTGGTTTTATTAGATGAGAAATTCCCAGAAAGGCAAATCACACGAGAACAATTGTGCTGGCGTAAAATGATAGCTTATAGGCAAGAGGGGTGAAGAGAGACAAGAGAGAGGTGAAGATAGACAAGAGAGGTAATACATGCACATTTTTAAAAACCAAGTGAATGCAAAAACTCTAACACATACAAATTTGTGTATAAGTATACATTTTATGCCAAACTAATATTCATCCCGTGTGATTTGAAAAGAACAAAAATTGTGCGACTAAAAATTGTTCTCGTGTGATTAGAGCCAAAGAGTAATTTGAAATGCTGCCTTTGCAACATACGTTCATTAAACACTCGACTTTAAACTGTAGGTGCCGCCACTTATGTATTAAATTAACACACACAACATAAGTGATGTAAGAAGCTAGGTCGTAATCCCCGACTGGAGGGTTGTAATGACCAATTATGCATGTATATACATATGTGTCTACAATTATACACAGGTACTTTTATACAACCTAATAAAGATATGTGAAACTAAAAAATAATTAAAAACATATTTGTAATCGTTGTAAATAATTGATAAGAAAATATTTCTTCTTTAATAGAAATTATTTTTTTTTAAGTGGAATAAAATTAAAACATGAAACAAAATAATAAATAAAATACGGATTAAAAATAAAATATAAATTAAATTAAATGTCCCTCCATATAAGATTAAGTATTTGAAAAATGTAAAACGATATCTTAAGTGATTATTTATTGTTAAAAACATAAAATAAATGAATTATTTAAACAGTCTTCATAAACAGGAAATGTAACAGAATAATTTCTTTAACAAATCAAAAAAAAACGGAAAACTTTGTAAAGAAAAAAAATTGAAAAAAATAATAAAAAAAAAGAAATAATAAAGAAATCTTAAGAAAATATGTGAAGTTTTGTTTAAATGTAGCACAAGGACATTGCCATTACAGACATAAAACATCATCATCATTGTCAACACCGTCATCACTGGTAACAACTATGACAACAAAATGCCACAGGAAATTACTCACTCACAGGCTAACAAGGCTTAGAACTCGTCGTACATAGTAAATAATTCTTGAAGAAATCAAAGAAATGGCTGCAGAGAATTATGTAATGATGCCACGCACTCCAAGAAAATACAAGAAGATGAAAATTCTGAGAAACAAATAATATTGTCTTGCGGAAAAACCCCATTAATTTTCTAGGTTACATACAATCCATCACACACACAAGACCAACCAAAGGACATGATTACCATGGCAGATACTCAAGTTACAATAAAATTATGAATTCGAGCAATAAATGTCTTACAGAGAAATAAAAAAATCAACGCAAATATATTACAATGTAGGAAATAATGAATCATAGTAGTTTAGTAGGGTCATCAAAGGCCTAATGCATAACAGAGTTTAAGGTTTACCTCTTGCCAACTAAAGTGAACTGACAAATGAGTCACATTGTATTGAAATCTTTTTCGCTAACATTTGGTAAATGATTTAACAAATCTCCTTCATATTTTTCTTATCTTTTAAAAACACTTAAGCGGTGAATGTTACTTAACAGGCGTTGTCCTTTGGAGGGCCAGAAAAGAAAAGAGTACGACCGAATTACTTGTGAGAAGCTAGAAAACTTTGACCTATTTTCAATATATTCTCAATCATTTAAGCAGAGCGAAGAATAAGCGACACTTATTTGCAACCCCCTTTCAGTTGTTTTAAAACCACCGATGCTGTAACTCTGTCAACAGTTAAATATCTTTCATCTGTCATCTGTCAGAAACAGTTAAAACTGTGATAATTCACATACACTTGTAATTGATCATTACAACGCTTTAGACAGGATTACGACCTAGCTTCTCACATCACTTATATTGGGTGTGTGTTAATTTTATACATGACTGATGGGACTTACAGTTTAACATAGACAATTGACGCTTTAAAAGACAATATTCGTGAAACCATTGGTGAAATACAGCTGCACACAGTCGACAATGTGCTTAAAAATTGGACCGATCGTGTAGGCTACTGCATGGCCAGCCGAGGCAGCCATATGAATGAAATTATTTTCCATTATTAACCGGATGGATTGTACTTTCAAATAAAAAAAAGAAATTTAAGAAAATATTCAGTTGTTTTTTTTTAAAGCATTTACAAAAAAAAAGTTATTTGGCGGACCCTTTACTTCTAAATCTGTCATTACAACCATTAAGTAAGGATTACAACCCTGCTTCTCATACCACTTATGTTGTGTGTCTTAATTTTATACATGAGATTTTTGAGAAACTTTTTCATGGCAATTTTATTTTAACACTCAGAGTTTTTGCTAGAAATCTACTGAGAGGAAGTCGCCGACGAAATATTTTTCTTTCATATTTCGTTTTGATGCCTGGCCTGGGGGTTTGAACCGTGATCTCATGTCTAGTAAGCCAACACACAACCTACTAGACTAATGCGACTTCATTGAATTGGTGGACTTATATGGTGGTTATTTTGTGGTTACAAAACCGTCAGTTTGGCAACACTGTCAGATAATAAATATTTCATTTGAACTTGCATTTGCTTAGTGAAAGATTTTCCAATCACGAACGTGGATCGTTTAATACCCGAAGACCGGGTAAAAATAATTTCAATTTATAATCATAGAAGAACTTTTAACGATAACGCTCTGAGGAAGTTGCCGAAAGAAATATATTTTTAGATTTCGTTTTGTTGGAGATGTCTGAGCCGGGGTTTGAACCGAGGCCTTACATCTAGTAAGCTAACGCACTACCTCCGAGACTAAGGCGACTTCGAAACTCAAACGTGGTTATTTTTCAAGGATTGCAAGGTTAATACAATCGTAATAACTGCACCACTGTGCAAGAATTTTGCAAAATTTTAATAAAATTTAGGCCAGGCCTGAAAATATCGCAATAACAGTGTCTACCGAAAATATTACCTCTTTTAGGGAAAGTAAGAATTCGAATTTATTGCTCCAAGGCGTTCTTTGCACCTCCATACAAAAAATCACGTCGAACTAGAACAAAAAGCTTTCAATGACCATTTTTAGAACAAAAGATTCTTCAGCGATGAAGTTTACTTCGAACGTAATGGTTACGCCAACAAGCAAATCTAGACTAAGGGGCTTAGTGAACTCTAAGAGTAAAACCCTTCCATCTGGCAAAAGTCACTGTTTGCTGGGCATTATGTTCGGGAAATGTCATTGGCGTGTTGTTTTTTTGGACAATGATACTAAAAGAATCGTTAAATTTAATTCAGAATTTTATGGCCGTATGATTAGTGCGTTATTTTAAGAAAAATGTCTGCAAAGAACATAATCTTGGCATATTTTTTCGCTTTCCTAACTGCCGTAGTCTAGTAGGTAGTGTGTTGGCTTATTAGACGCAAAAGCCTGGGTTCGTGCCCCAGGCCAGGCATCAAAGACAAAATACATAAAGTATTTTTTCGGCGACTTCCTCTCAGTAGATTTCTGGCAAAAACTCTGAGTAAATAAAAATTGCCATGAAAAGTTTCTCAATAAATAAAAATTTGTCGTTCGGAGTCGACTTTAAACTGTAGGTCCCACCACTCATGTATAAAATTAACATACACAACATGAGTGGTGTGAGAAACTAGGACGTTGTACAATGGGTCAATTCGACCTCCGGGTACTTGTACTTGTCTTAATTGACAAGTACACGTCCACTAACCTAACCTAACCTAACCTAACTGCTGTAGGGTATTTTATGCTGTTGTAATGGCCATATGTGCATTTATATATAAATATGAGCTGCTTCGTAGAAGCATCTCTATCGCTAGGCTTGGTGGGTAAGCATGTGGAGGCACTTCGTTTACCCGAAAATGACTTCTGCAAAGGTGTCTACTTCTATGTCAGCTATTAAGCTTAAGACCTTAATTTAAACCTTTATAATTAAAAGTTAATCAGCAGTTTTCAGTAGATTTTGGAAAATTTTTATCGATTTGCTGGGCTTATTACGCTGCACGTTTTTGTCGTGCAGTATTCTCATTTTCAAAAATTTGAAACACTCCTAGCAAAACCTGAGGTGTACAGGCACTTGGTAAGTTTTTGTACAAAATTATCTGCTGTTCCATGAATTTACTGTAGGTTTAATCGTTACATCAGTAATATTTTAATTTCAATTTCATTTCACATGTAAAAATCTTAAAATCTATTGAATACCATCGCCGTAGTCTAGTAGGCAGTGTGTTGTCTTAGTAGACGAGAGCCCGTGATTCAAAACCTAGCTTAGACTTCTTGAACAAAACGAAATATAAAGAAAATATTTCTTTCGGTGTTTTTCTCTCAACAATATTCAGGCAAAAATAGGGAAAGTAAATAAAATCATTCAAAGTCGACTTTAAGCTGCAGGGTCCCGCCACTCATGGATAAAATTAAGACACACACAACATACGTGGTGTGAGAAGTCGCCGTGGTCTAGTAGGTAGTGTGTCGGCTCATTAGACGCAAAAGCCTGGGTTCGAGCCCCAGGCCAGGCATCAAAGACAAAATACATTAAATATTTCTTCGGCGACTTCATCTCAGTCGATTTCTGGGAAAAACTCTGAGAGTAAATAAAAATTGCCATGAAAAGTTTCACAAAAATCTGTCGTTCGGAGTCCACTTTAAACTGTAGGTCCCACCACTCATGTATAAAATTAACACACACAACATAAGTGGTGTGAGAAACTAGGACGTTGTACATTGGGTCAATTCGACCTCCGGGTACTGTACTTGTCTTAATTGACAAGTACGCGTTCTCTAACCTAACCTAACCTAACCTAGGTGGTGTGAGAAGCTAGGTTGGAATCCTCAGGTTGTAAATGACCAATTAAGTCAGTACGTAAGTATGAATTACGAGAAAGGGTACTTTGTGTTTGGAGGTCTATTCTCCAAATTAATGAAAAATAATAAAATAAGCGTGAGCTGCTAAAACTGGCTAACAGAAGAGACCTATGCGGAAAGATTATGTTTGGAAAGCATCATTAGAAACAAGTTCATGAATAAGTTCTGCGTAATGTCGTCAAATAAATGACGGCAATAAAAAACTATTTGGAAAACAGCAATAGATAGGAAGTTCCATAAAAAATTGCCGTCCATCTGCCGGTCTATATTATTAGGCAACGTTAGAGGAGAAATATTTTTTTTTTTTGATAATTCATGAACATATTTATGAATGAAGGAAAAACAAGTTGAGAATACAACAGTTATAGACAACAGTCATGACACAATTGTTTTAACAAGATACTAAACAAAATACCGTTTGAAACATAACATGCTCTTGACAATCGAAAAAAACAGGGAAGACTAATCCTGCTATTACTCATGATTTAATAACAATTTTGCCAACCACAAATAAAAACAATAAAAAAATTATTCTTGGAATTGGAAACAGAAATATGTACTCGTAATAGAAAACAAAACAGGCAGAAAATAAATACCAGGACATAAATTATTCGGCATAACTGTAACTAAAAAAAAGAAGAGAGTCCTTGATGGAATTTAGGCCAACGTAGAGAACATCTTATAGGTGGCCTATTAAAGAAATCTTTGTTCAAAATATCCTTAAGAAAAGGAAAGAAAATAAGGACAAACATTTGTTATGAAAGGTATTTCATCAGAAATTATATTTTTTTTTTATATTTCACCAAAACTGTTCAAATTTAAGATAAATACGTAGAAATCAATCTTTATTAACCATGACACAAATTCTGTTTTTTTTTTCTTTTTAACAAGAAAACAAACTAAACTGAAAAGAAAATCTTTGTCTTAATGGAAGAATTTTTTGTCGCTATTTCTTGGTCATTTAATGCTTTAATCAATCACAAATACTTTAATGGTTTCCGTTTTAACATAATTCTTTCATATACGAGGTTTGTTTCAGGAATTATTGTGACTCAATATCATTACCTAATTGGCCAACAACTCTACTTTCAGCGTTACAGTCTTCATCTCTTTCAAATTTTAATTTTTTTCGTTACCCAATGATATGAGCTTAATACGATGAGAACATCTAACGCCAGAATTTTCATTCATTATTAGAAGATTCCAGCTGTGATGTTGGACTTTTGGGCGGCGGTGTAACACTCGGTGTATTAATTGGTGTATCGGCAGGGGTTTCAAATGTATTAAGAATAGCCTTGATGTCAACATCAGTAGTTTTAGTTGTTTCATTTATATTGTCTGCTGTAGTTTTTGGTTGTGGCTGTTAGAACATCATCCCCACTCGTCCTCGTCTAGCTTCTAGTCCTTCTTCAATAAATCAATTAAATTCATCGGCTTTGAATTTTTCAATATCTTTTAAGGGATCAGGATCTTCTTCAGCCTCTACGGGTGTAATGCAAGTGATTTTTGTTGATTCATTTGTTAAATCTTTAATATTCGTTGGACTTGTCACTGTAGAGGGAGCTTGATCCAGTGAGTACGATGAAGTGTCAGATTTAGAATCCAAATTTGTGGTTGCATCTTTATTTTTTGCCAAATCTTCGGCTAAGGCCGCTTATATGATGATATACGTATGTATGATGAAGCTCATTTTGATCTTGGCGGGCATGTAAACAAGCAAAATTGTCTCATTTGGGGCACAGTAAAACCCGCACGCATACATTTAAAAGCCGACGCACCCAAAACGAGTCACTGTTTGGTGCGGATTTTGGTCCAGAGGCATAATGAGGCCATTTTTCTTCGAAAATGAGCAAGGAGTGGCCGTTACAGTCAATGGCGATTGTTATCGGGCGATGTTGAACGAATTTTTGTTCACAAAAATTTAAGAGGAGGATATTGGCAACATTTGGTTTCAACAGGACGGCGCTACGTGCCACACAGCCGAAGCTCGGTGTTTTGCGCCATGTTTTTGAAGATCGCATTATCAGCCGCAGAGCTGATGTCGTTTGGCCACCTCGGAGCTGCGATTTGACACCGTTGGACTATTATTATGTGTGGGGTGCCGTCAACGACAAGTGTTACGCCGACAAGCCAGAGACAATTAACGCTTTAAAGGACAATATTCGGGAAGCCATTGGTGAAATACTCGTACAGCTGCACACAATCGATAATGTGCTTAAAAATTGGACCGATCGTGTAGGCTACTGCATGGCCAGACGAGGCAGCCATTTGAATGAAATTATTTTCCATTATTAACCGGAAGGATTGTACTTTCAAATAAAAAAAAAGAAATTTGAGAAAATATTCAGTAGTTTTTTTTAAAGCATTTTCAAAAAAATAGAAAGTTATTTGGCGGACCCTTTACTTCTAAATCTGTTATTACAACCATTAAGTGAGGATTACAACCCAGCTTCTCATACCACTTATGTTGTGTGTCTTAATTTTATACATGAGATTTTTGAGTAACTTTTTCATGGCAATTTTATTTTAACACTCAGAGTTTTTGATAGAAATCTGCTGAGAGGAAGTCGCCGACGAAATATTTTTTTTTTCTTCATATTTCGTTTTGATGTCTGACCTGGGGGTTTGAACCGTGATCTCACGTCTAGTAAGCCAACACACTACCTACTAGACTAAGGCGACTTCATTGAATTAGTGGGATTAATTGGTGGATGTTTTGTAGTTACAAAACTGCCAGTTTGGCAACACTGTCAGATATTAAATATTTCATTTGAACTTGCATTTGCTTAGTGAAAGATTTTCCATTCACGAATACGGATCGTTTAATACACGAAGAACAGGTGAAAATAATTTCTATTTATGATCATAGAAGAACTTTTAACGATAATGCCGTAACTTAGTCGTTGATTTTGCTTAAAGTTGAGGATTATGAACTTGGCGGAGGTATGTGGCTCATCACGATCCTCAAAAAAACGTGATCGATTTTCCAGAAAGAGTAATTTCACGTTTTTGCGATTGCAATTGGTCAGCATTATCATGCGTTTTGTAGATGTTGGACTGTTTTTGTGAAGCCAGAGGATAATCACCTAATTTTGAATCGTTTGAAAACTATCGTTCGCCAAGTTATAATTCTGTAGCCTCAACCCTCGAATTTCTGCTGTATCCTGTCATTAACTTGCTAAAGGATTTTGTGCCATTTAATAATTCCCCTCCTTTATATGAGTTATTCCTTCGGTAGGAGTTTTAATAAAAATTGTTTTTTTTTTGTTGATTTTCTTTTTGTTTTTGGCAAAAACTTCACTTAATCTCACCTTAAGTTCTTATAAAAGAGGGTGAGAGTTGGGCAAAGTTATATGAAAACAAGAAGAAGAAGAAAGAGCAAAAGCAGTAAAACTTTTTATATTAAAAATAAGCAATAAAATGACTTCATCAACGGAAAGAAACTCACCGAATAGTTCGAAAATAGTTTTCCTTCTTTAATTTCTTCATTTCTTTTAAAAAAAAATTAATTTTTATTAAACACTAACAAAGTTTCTTTGATTTGTTTCATTGTTTCAGTGGCGTTATCTCTTGCAGTCATTAATGGTTCATCACTTGGTTGACCATATTGAACAGCTTTCAAGCATTCCATTCCTGACCAACTATTTAGAGGAGTTTTTCATCGTTCTGTGATTTTATTTACAAGATTTTCTCTCAACTGATTTATTTGGCATTTTCATGTCCATTGCGTTTACAGCAGCTACAGCTTTTAATGTTTTTTAAGCAAGTGCTCGTAAAGGGTATTCTGCAAATAATAAATGGTTTCGGGAAACAGTAGAGCAAAGAGTAATTCTTTTCAACTGTTTGTTGTTATTAAAAATAATCTTATCATTCCTTTAAAGAATATGGGACGGTCACAAGGCATGTAACACATCTTCATTATCATTTTCAATTTGTTTCATTTCCATCAATCAGCAGGTTCTAGGATGATAGGGTTGCCGTCTATCACTTTCCAGAACTAATGTATTGTTTGAAAATCAATTGGGTTGTTGTATTCGATGGTAGTCCCTGTAGTCTAGTAGTGTGTTGCTTTATGAGACATGTGGCCTCGGTTCAAACTTGTAAGACATCAAACCCTAGTCAGACATCTCCAACAAAGCGAAATATGAAAAAATATTTCTTCGACAACTTCGTCTCAGCAGATTTCTGGCAAAAACTCTGAGAGTAAATAAAATTGCCATGAAAAGTTTCTTTTTAAAAAACTATTCCGTTCGGAGTCGGCTTTAAACTGTAGATCCCGCCACTTATGTATACAATTAATGCACACAACATAAGGAGTACGAGAAGCTAGGTCTTAATCCTGACTGAAGGGTTGTAATGACCAATTATGTATGTAGTATTGGGTGTAGTGGTAAGGAACTTTGCTTATTCGAAATTTAAGTATTTCAAATGATGGCACTGTCTGATCTTTCCAATATATTTCTTGAACGGTAGGAGGTCATTAGGCTTCCCAGATGCATTGCTTGTAACGGGTGATTTTTTTAGCTTTTATCTTTTTGGCAACACTGGTTTAAACAGCTCACGCACGTTTCGTGTTTTGTTTCACTGTCAAACATCTTCAGTTTGGTCCATAATTTAACCATGAATCGTCTTACAAACGAACAACGCTTGCAAATCATTGAATTTTATTATCAAACTGCGTGCTCTGTTAAGAAAGTTCATCGTCGCGCTTCTTCCATTTTATGGTCAATTTAATCGACCCACTGAAGCGGCTATTCGGGCTATTGTGACTAAATTTCGCACCAAATTTACATTGTTGGACATTAAACCACCAACACGCTTACGTAGAGTGCGAGCTGAAGAAAATATCGCAGCTGTATCGGCCAGTGTTAATGATGACCATCAATTATCGATTCGTCGCCGTTCGCAGCAATTGCGACTCTGTTACTCAACAACGTGGAAAATTTTGCGGAAGAATTTAGGTGTGAAGCCTTTCAAAATACAGCTGGTGCAAGAATTGAAGCCGAACGACCTAACGCAACGCAGAATTTTTGGTGAAAGTTGGAAAGTTTTGGAAAGTTGGCCGAAGATCCACTTCTTTATCGAAAAATTGTGTTCAGCGACGAAGCTAATTTATGGCTCAATGGATACGTAAATAAGCAGAATTGTCGATTTTGGATTGAAGATCAGCCAGAAGCATTGCAAAAGCTACCCCAATGCATCCAGAAAAAGTCACAGTTTGGTGCGGTTTATGGGCTGGTACCATCATTGGACCGTACATCTTCAAAGATGCTGCGAATCGTAACGTAACTGTGAATGGTGAACGCTACCGTGAGATGATATCCAACTTTTTTTTTGGCCAAAATGCATGAGTTGGACTTGCATGATATGTGGTTTCAACAAGACGGTGCCACATGTCATTTCACATGAACATTTTATTTCACGTTCGGGACCGGTCAATTGGCCGCTTAGATCGTGCGATTTAACGCCTTTAGGCTATTTTTTGTGGGGCTATGTTAAAGCTCATGTCTATACAGACAAGCCCGCTTCAATTGACACATTGGAAGACAACATTGAAACATTTATTCGTGAGATACCGGCCGAAATGTTGGAAAGGGTATGCCAAAATTGGACTAAGAGGATGGACCATTCAAGGCGCAATCGCGGTAGACATTTGCATGAAATAATCTTCAAACATTAAATTATATGGGCCGTACTATCGATTCAAATAAAGATTCCATGCGTTTTTCTGAATTTTATGTTTTTTTTTTTGAAAAATTTTTCTATAGCTCTTAAAAAATCACCCATTGGAGCCTGAGAGTAAATAAAATTGCCATTGAAAATTTCTCGAAAATCTGTCATTCAGTATCGACTTTAAACTGACTGTAGGTCTCCGCCAGTTATGGATAAAATAAGCGTTCAACATGGGTGGTGTAAGAATCTAGGTTGTAATCCTTACTAAAACGCTGTAGTAACCAGTAAAGTTAGTCTAAACCACCGATGATGTAGTAAATTAATAAAAAAGCAAGGAAGTAGAATTTTAGACACCTTTCCAGAATAGTTGCAACTATTTCTGCAGAAAATTAAAGCGTATGCACTGTTATTTATTTTGCATATGGAGTGGCGGAGACCTTCAGAAGATTCAGTGTACATCAGTTGTCATTCAGAGGTCAGAGAGAACTTAAAACAGCACTAGCAGAAATTAAACTTTAACTTCCCTGTGCCTTCCCTACAGATTTTCTCCTTGTCGAAAGCCATAGAAAAGTTAATGTTCGATTAAGAGGTGATAGATTCAAAATTTATCCACAAGACTGTTGTTACATACACCTTAATAATCCTTTTACTTCTCTATACATCCATTTCAGGCAAGAAGGCTTTGTTTAATTCCATCACAGAGGAAATAATCTGCTTTAAAATGCTGTTTTTGTTACTGAGAGAGTGCACCTGTGCTAAGCGAAAACGACAAAATGTGGATGAGAAATGACATTGAGGGCAACATTGTTAGAAGTTCGGCAAGCACTAGTGACACCCACATATGCAGATCTCTATGTCCTTTTTCACTTAGTGTTGGTAGGGAATGGCAGTACCACCCATAAAGAGCGTTTTCTTCGGCTGAACATAGTTATGCAGCAAAAACACAGGCCTTATTTACCCGCAGCTTTATATATATAGCTTTCCATGAAGTTCCTAGTCCCAATATCATTAATAGATATTTAATGTTTAATGATCCAATCTGAATATTATTAGCTTGATTTTGTAACCTTTAAGCCCACTGTAGCCATAAAAAAACAAAAATAAATCACTTGCAACTAACACAACATTTCAACAACAAGTTGGGAGAAGAAAAAAAATCATTTTAAGCACAGAGATTCTTCCGCAAAGCCACAGAAAAGAAAATGTTCTCTTAAATTAGTGGGTCATTGGGTTACGAAACGAAAAACATACGAACACACAGATGGACTGCTACACACACTTGAAAAGTTTACAACTCTGACTTTAATGGCACAACGTAAAGCTGTCGCCAAAGGAGGAAAATATTGTTGAAATTAAAACTAAAACAGAACGGGAAGAGAAGAAATATTAAGAAATGTAAAGGACAAGCAAAAGGTTATTTGGGATGAATTAAAACAAATAATGACAGTCCAACCTGCCCCCTCACCCTTGCTATAGTAGAATATCCTGTTAAACTGTTGACATTAAAAAGAATTTTACACTTCAATAACAAAAAAACAAACAAAAAACAAAAAAAAGATTTCGTTTTAGTTGTCCTTTTATTTGTTGTTTTCTTAAACGTTTTAATTAAAAATTACGTTCGTATGATGCAGCATTTTTTGTTTGTTTTTTTCTTCCTCAGTTGTTGCTCCTTCCGTTGTCGTTTAGTCGTCTTTTGATTTTCAAAATAAATTCTCAACGTTGTGTTGTGTCATATTTTAACGAGAAATTAAATAAAGTTTCTGTTTAAATTGTTTCATAACAATAAAAAACAAATAAAATACAACAACAGTATGACGAGGATAACGATGCCGGTGACGATGACGATGACGATGATGATATCGCCAACGTTAGCAACGTTTACATACACACTTCGGCAGTAATAGTCCCAGCTCTGCCAAGTAGAATCGTGTAAAGCAGAGGAGAATATAAAACATCTTGTTACACTTTTTATTCTTGTTGCTGTTGTTGTTGTTGTTGTTTAATAAATAAATGAAATCATTTTAATTTATTTTTAGATTTCATTGCACACACACACACACACACAGTCAAAAAGGCAAAAGCAAAAACAGAAACAAACAAACAAACATTTTTAATAAGAAAACCAAGTCTAAACAAGCATCCTTTAAGAGCAAAAAAACTTTGATGAAAAAAATTTTCGCAAATTTGCAATCGCACGACGTTTACAACTGAAACGGCGACAAACGAAAAACATAAACACACGAAAATTATTTGTCTGGCTTTGAATTTTCTTAGAAACGAAAACCGTTTGGCAAAGGAGCCATAAATTCAGGCACAATTTATTGAAACAAAAAGGAGGTAAAATTTGCAATTAAATTTCGGCTAAAAAAAGGAGTTTTAAACGTTGACTGTTTACGTGAGTAAATTTTAAATTAAAATTCCTTGATATTTATGGAACAATTAACAAGACTTTCACAAAAACAAACTCAACTGTCTGCGGCCTATTAAATAATCAACCAAACAAATTAATTCTAAACGTGAAAACAAATTGGAATTATTGGGGGTATAAGTAACCAAATATTGGAGGTTAATTGTGAAAGTTTGATAAAAAAAATATAAATAACGGGAGATTTTCTCAACTCAAATTTAACTTTTGAAAGGTTATTGACTTACTTACTTAATTGGCCATTACAACAACAACAAGTTAGTGAGGAATACAACCCTGCTTCTCACACCAACTGTGTTTTAGGTTTACAGTCGACACTGAACTACTACAGATATTTGAGAAACTTTTCATGACAATTTTGTTTGCTCGCAGAGTTTTTGAAGAAATTTTTTATATTTTTGGTTTTTTTTTTAAGATTTCTGAGCTGAGGGGTTTTCACCACGGGCTCGCGTCTAACAAGCCAACCCAATAGACCACGGTGACCAAGTTTTACAGGTTATTTCATGTAAATATTGTCCACGCATACGTCACATAGTAGCTTTCTCAGTTTTTAAAATTTTTAAACTTTTTAAACGCAATTATTTTTAAAAAATAGCTTTCTTTAAAGGACCTAGATCAAAAATTAATAATAATAAATAAATAATATTCGTGGAGTTCGCACGTGCTTTTAATTTTTTTCGTAGTTTTGTGGACTTAGCGTTTTTGCAAACCACCAAATTTCAACAACTTTGAACTACATAATGTCATTTTTTGTTGTTGTAAAATATGTATTTTGTATAGTGTTACCGTTTTGCATTAAAATCTCAATTTTGGAAAAAAGTGGACTTTGCGTCTTTGCGAATTATACTAACGATATGTGAACTACAATTTACATACATTTTGACCAGCATCTCTCCTATGTGTGATAGTTGTGATATCTTATACCTGTTAACAAGAGACTTCAAGTGTCCCCACAAAAAATAGTCTGGTGGGATCAAATCGCAAAATTCTGGCGGCCATAATACTGCTACAAATCTGAAGATTAATTGGCCATTAAGCTCGACTCTCAATAGGTTAATAAAAATGCATGACGTATGACATTTGGCAATGTATAGTTAAAACCACAATTCTTCCATTTAGGACAAAAAAGAAGTAAATAATCATCTCAAGGTACCTTGCTCCATTGGAGGTAACGTAGCAATTTCACCATCGAATCACAAACTGCACCAAACCGAGCATATTTTAAGGAAATTTTATTTGTTGACGTACACATTGAACTAAAATTGAGCTTCGCAACTGAATATAATTTTTTGAGGTGGGCATACAAATTCGGAAATTTCTTAAACAATTCTTCCGATAGGTCTCCTGCGATTGTATATCTTGTTTTACCGCCAGTAATATAAGTCATCGATGACTTGCAGATTTACAATAGAAAGTGAAATTCATCGATGATTTGCAAATTTAGTATAGAAAATTAAAGTCATCGATAACTTGCACATTTACTACAGAAAATGAAAGTAATCGATGACTAGAAAATGAAAGTAATCGATGATTTGCACATTTACTACAGAAAATTAAAGTAATCGATGACTTGCAAAGCATTTTCATTATATTCCTGGCTCAGACATCTCGAGCAAAATGAATTACGAAAACAATATTTCTTTCGGCGTATTCCTCTCAACGAATTTCTGGCCAAAACTCTGAGAGTAAATAAAATTGCCATGAAAGGTTTTTCAAAAATCTATGGTTCTGAGTTATACATTAAACAGTAGGTCTTACCAATCATGATTAAAATGAACACCACACAACATTTGTGGTGTGGAAAGCTAGGTTGTTATCCTGACTCAAGTGTTGTAATGACCAATTGAGTAAGGAAGTCACTATACTTGTAGCTCTTACGTAAACGATAACTTGCAAATTTACTATAGAAAATGAAAGTTATCGGTGACAAGAAAATGAAAGTAATGGATGACTTGCAAATTTAGTATAGAAAATTAAAATCATCGATAACTTGCAAATTTACTATAGAAAATGTAAGTTATCGATGATTTACAAATCAACTACAGAAAATGAAAGTCATCGATGACTTGCAAATTTTCTATAAATTACTAAAATCATCGATAGTAAATTTACTACAGAAAATGCAAGTCATCGATAAATTTACTGTAGAAACTGCTAGTTATTTAACAAATTTTCTATATAAAATAGAATGCCTGTGATGTTCTCTAAACGAAACTCAATTTAGTATTTCACTAAGACGTTAATAATTTTGTTGCACTGGCGATATTCCTTTAAACTCATAGAATTTAAATACTTTTTGGACATACCACGTATACTCGTACTTCTATACTGTATTACCATAATTATTTAGCTGCAGTGATTATCTATTTATCACTTGATCATCTGTTATGAAACGTACATACGTCATAATATCTGTCTCCTTATCTTAGTACACACTCTCTCTCTCTCTCTCTCGCTATCCTTCTCTCTCCGTCACTCCCATTCTAATTGTGAATTTTCACTAAGATTCGTACTAAAATATAAAAATAGTTCAAACACCCATCCCTCCCCTCTGGGTAGATTATATTCCTAGTTTTGTGGCTTTAAGCTTCAGTTGTGTGTATGTGCTGCAGATGTTTTCAGTTTTATGTAGAGCAGCCAGCCAGTATGAAAATAATGACAAGTTATTCTAATGCTAATGCTGTCTCACTCTGGCAGTCTCTCTTCTCTTACCCCCTAATGGAATTCTAATTAAGCAATTTGAGTGTTGTATACATACTTCCTATTTCTCCCCCATCATGCTTCCGTTAACACCTACTTTTAACTGGTAAAGTTGAAATTTTAACACCCAAACGCTTTGGGGTATTTCACCGAAATCCATGAAACGTGCAAAACCAAGTTTTTAGTGTTTGAAGCCATTTTATTCAATTATTTTTAATAAAAGACGTGGAAATCTAATGAAATATGTACTCGAATGATTTAAAAAAAATATTGCATTGGAAAAAATGTAAGAAAGATTCGATGTTAAAAAAAATAAATTGTGTCCAGTTAGCAAGCTAAGGCCTATGATATCATATGAAATTTCATTGTATACCGAAAGCCATAATTTGCTTAACCAAACAGAATTTTTTTTTGTCTTTCGTTTTTTTGCTGGAAAATATTTCAAAATTTTCATTATAGTCGGGACAAACGGGAAGATGGTGATTTGCTTGTACTTGTAGTTCGTTTTTTGCAATGTTTTTTTGTGGTCGTATTACGATTGGAAGTTCCAGTTTTAGTGGCAGGATCCTTGCATACATATTGCAAAGTTACTGGTAAAAATTGTTGTTCATTAGCAGAAGTTTTACGTGCACTAGTGCCATCGATTACATCATTATTATCCTCCGGTTCGGTGGCATAACCACTGGTATCATAATTACCGTAGAGATCCAATTCGGGTGTATTTTTATCTTTGCCACTGGTTGCCGGAATATCTGCTGCACTATTGTTAGTTATGGATTGGAAAACCGTTTTCTTAGAGGATTTCATACTGCCCGTGGTAAACATTCCACTTGTAGATGCAGTTCTTGCAGTGGTGTTGCTGTTAAATGTTCTGACGCCTGATGATTTTGTGCTGTCATGTAAGGAGGTTTTATTTTCAAGAACATTTGTTTTAGGCTTGTATTTGTCGCTCGCAAAATGATATCCAGAAGGACTTAAGGTTTCTTCTCCTTCTTCATCGCAATGATCGCATAAGCCTCCACATTCTCGGCCGTTAGCCTTTTTATTCTCATCCGTCTCTAAACATATATTCGGTCTTGGTGGTCCCGTGGGCTTCGGTGTACAGGTACACTTGTGGCAACAGCGGCAAGGTGGTATAATTACTTTACTTACAAGCTCCTGATTTTCATTCTCATTTGGCTGGATTTCATTCACGACAATTTCATCCGGTGCTTTTCCATTTTGTTCATTTTCGTTTTTTCCATTTCCGTTTCCGTTTCCTTTTTTTCCATTTCCATTTCCATTTTTACCATTTCCGTTTTTTCCATTTCCATTTTGTTCATTTTCGTTTTTTCCATTTCCGTTTCCGTTTCCGTTTTTTCCATTTCCATTTCCATTTCCATTTTTACCATTTCCATTTTTACCATTTCCATTTTGTTCATTTCCGTTTTTACCATTTCCATTTTGTTCATTTCCATTCTCTAAATTTTCCTTTTGTCCACTGCAATTCATTGATGTTCTTGCACTTTCCGGCGAGGACTGCGGCGGTGTCGGCTGCGCACAGCATGATCTAAACACAGACTCTGGATTCGTTGTCTGCGCCGTAATGGATTCTCTAACATAAGACGCCTGTGGCACATAGTATGGCGGTACGGACTGTTCAAATCCGCATGGTGCCGTCGGTTGCATACCGGATCCGTAACTGTCTGTAACCTCATACTGGCTGGCTCGACTTTCCATATAAATTTTCTCAACAGAATTCTGTTTACTCTGCTGAGACTCCTTAAGCTGCTCTATCAGACAAAGAATTTTTTCATAATCACGTTCATTTTGCTCCGACAGTCCTGAAACAAGAGGAATTATTATTGCATACGATATACATACGAGTAGTATGGTTAGTTAGGTAAGTCGATAATGGTACTTACTTTCCATTAAACGGCCACAAAGACATCTCATCGCAACGTCATTTTGTTCTAGTTTCTCAAATGCCTGATCAATTTTTTCCGTGGTCTTGGTACAGTAATCTTTGAGTGTCATACTGACAGATGTTTGTACGGTTTCCAAGATATTGTCGGTAACAATATTTAGGAAATCAGCACAAGAATCTTCCAAAGATTTTTGCATTTTCGATTCAACAGTTTTGGTCTCTGCTGTGCTATTGCTGTAGTCCTTAGCACTGGCAGGAGCACCGTAAGCATAACCAGTAACATTCATTTTGACATCACCCCTGACCGGAGCGCAGCAACTAGCGTTACCGTAGACATAGGCAGCACTATTACCATTACTTCTGCTATTACTCCTGCCATTGCGATTTGCACTGGCATTGGCATTGGCATTGGCATTGGCATTGATATTGGGACTGGGACTGGCATCATATTTGCGTGGTGATTGAAGCTTTGTGGCATTGCCTTGAGTTTTGCTAGTATAGTCCTTAGATTTTTTTTTCGACGGTGGCTGAGGCAAATCTTCCACCAAGTTCATATCCTCCTCATCTATAACATCCAATTGAGAATAACTTTTGCCTATTGGAGAGCTACCGTGACGCCTTGACTTGCCGTTGTTTGCCTTTCTACTACAACAGCAATGACAACTGTTGCGCTTGGTGGGCTGTAGAGATTCCAAACTTTCAAAACTAGTGCAACGACCAATGAAATCTGATTTTCCAGTTTGCGCTTTAAGTAAGGAAGGCCGTTGTCTGAAGGCCGCGTCCATTGGTTCATTGGCATCACGCTCCGGAGGAAGACGAGGACACCATTCGTTCTGATCTGGTGTCTCATTGCAACTGGCATCTGTAGATTCAAAGGATGTACACTCCAGAATATATTTTTTGTTTTTCTTAATCGGCACACCATAGTAGGGCAAGAGATACACTTCACGTTTATCCATGTTTCGATTACTACCATTTACCGGTGGTGGGAGAATGCTACTGCGGGGACCATCATCAGTGGCCATACATTTGCATCTGCCCAACCTTTTATCGATTTCTTGTATCCTCTTACACACCGCCATGTGCGTCTCATTGCATGTGCATTCCATTTTCTTCTTTTTTTTTGGTTTTTCTAACGTATCGAACAAAGACTTTTTCTTTGATGGCATATCCGTGATTCGTCTAAACGAGCAGCGCTTTGTATTCCCAAAATTGTCTTGACATACAAAGCGTTGGCCTTCGCAAGCATTAATCGCAGGATTATAGCAACAATAATTGCAATAACAGTAGTAGCATGGATCGTAACAATAACAATTGTTTGTGCAATTTCTAGACAACATAAATTTCTTAAGCAATTCAATTCAATTCAATTTTAATTTCGTTTCTTTTCTTTTCGATTCGATTCGTTTCGTTTTTGTTTTTTTTTATGGGAAAAGATGAAAATTTTTTTTCTTTTTAATCATTGATGATGACACCGAAAATATTTGTGAAGAAAAAAGTTTTGTGACGAAAAAAAAAAAATTCGTTGTTTTTTGTTAGTCCTTCTACAGAATTTTTTTTCCGAAATTTTTTTTTTTTAGCAGATGAAAACGAAAACTCAATAAAATATTAAAAAAAAAAGAAAAAATAAATTGTGATTTAACGTTACTTCAAAATAAAAAAAAAATAAAACTTCAAAACTAGTTTCCAATTGTTTCGAAACTGTTGGACGAGGGAAAGTAAACCAAAGAAGGGACACAAGAAAGAAACACGAAAAATTGCATCGGAATGCCTTCTTCTGGTCTGAGCTCATAATGCCATAATAAACTCCTATTGAAGGGGTTCCACTGTTAAGATCGTGTGAAATAAAATAGGCCGCCATTCGCACTAATCTCGCCCTAATGTCCTTACGAAACATCCGTAGAAACCAAATGACTGACCAGTCAACTCAGGAAGGTTTTACAGATCATCCCAGTTCAAGTCCTTTACAAATTTCTCCTGCTTCTAAAGGGTGTTTTTTATAGAGGTATAGAACTTTAAGTTGGCATTAATTTTCAAGATGGCGACCGATTTAACAGCTGTCAAGTGATTTATTCTCAGTTTGGTTTGGCAATTCATCATGAATAGTCTCACGCCTGAACAAAGCTTGCAAATAGTGCAATTTTATTTCGAAAATAATGATTCTGTGCGGAAAACGTATCGCGCACTACGTCCATTTTATCGTCGACAAAATCGACCATCAGAGCAGTTAATTCGATTAACCATGGAACGTTTTCGCACCACGTTTACTCTTATTGATAACTCGCATCCCCAGAGACGCTGTACGGTGCGTACAGAAGAAGCTATTGCTGCTGTAGAGCGTAGCATTGAGGAAGACCCGAATGAGTCCATCCGCCATCGAGCACAGGAATTGGATCTGTGTCCATCCACTTTATGGAAGATTTTGCGGAAGGATCTTGGTTTGCGTGCTTACAAAATCCAACTCGTGCAAGAATTGAAGCCAAACGATCATCAAGTAAGGCGTAGATTCGTCGAATGGGCCCAAAACGAGATTACCGTTGTTCCCGATTTTCATAAGCGAATTTTGTTTAGCGATGAAGCGCACTTCTGGTTGAATGGCTACGTCAACAAACAAAACTGCCGCATTTGGAGTGAAGGTAATCCTCAAGAAAAACTGACTGTTTGGTGCGCTTTATGGGCTGGTGGAATCATTGGTCCGTACTTTTTCAAAAACGATGGTGGCCAGAACGTTACAGTCAATGGTGATCGGTATAGAGCCATGATTACTAACTTTTTCATTCCTGAATTGAATAACCATGATGTCCAGGAGATGTGGTTTCAACAAGACGGCGCAACATGTCACACAACTCGTGTCACAATAGATTTATTGAAAGACACGTTTGGTGACCGCCTAATTTCACGTTTTGGACCTGTGAATTGGCCTCCAAGATCTTGTGATTTAACACCGCTAGACTACTTTCTGTGGTGCTATGTATAGTCATTGGTCTATGCGGTAAAGCCACAAACGCTTGACCATTTGGAAGACAACATTCGCCGTATTATTGCCGATATACGGCCACAAATGTTGGAAAAAGTCATCGAAAATTGGACGTCCAGATTGGACTACATCCGCGCCAGCCGTGGCGGTCATATGCCAGAAATCATATTTAAAATGTAATGCAACAAGATTATCTTTCGGATAAATAAAATTCATGTCAATCGAATAATCCATCGTTGTTTTATTGCAACTTAAAGTTCTATACATCTATAAAAAAGCACCCTTTATAAGGAGCATAAGGCTTCAATAATTGCTCTCCATTGTCTTTTAATCGCTTCAATTGAATTCAGTACATTCTTCAATGTATGAGCGTTACAAGATCATGGAAATACAGAAGCTAGTATAGATAGTTGATCTTGGTTATGGTATGCACCCTCCAGAGGACTTTATCTTGGGCAATTCCGGTTACTAAAGTATTATGCAGGCAGAAATAATTGCTATGAAGATTGAGTAGAGGTATGAACGCTTACTCTAAATAAAATGGCCATTAGATCCCTAGAGAGTCTATACAATTCACCTTAGATTGTTCAAGACACTCTCGAGTGTATCTTGAGAGCATAGCGAAACATTCAATGGCTACATTCATGTAGATTCCTGGACACTGTGCCTTGTAATAGTGAAGATGAAGAAGAGACCAGAGAACATCTTCTCTATTATTTTCCAGCACATGAGAACTTAAGAAGAATAAGTCTTAGGCACCTAGAAATTATTAACAAAACATGTCTTGCCTAACACAATTTGAATAAAAATCCACATGTGCATCTTCTTCAACAGCAGCATAGATTAGAGTGAGTAGATGCCTTCGGTATCACAGCTAGTAAGCAGATACACTGAAGGAGAAGGAACCAACCAAGGATCTAAGGCTATTAACATACACCTAAGCCCAGAAGGCTTGTTATGTGCTCTAACCATTAACAAATACCAAGTATATCTTCTATAGAAAGTTTTGAAAACACTTTCTCCTTCATTTCTTCCCGACCACACTTCTGAAGCGACCTATCACTGGTATAGTATCACATCCAAAATACTGGCGTCACAAGCTTACGCAAACTAGGTAATGACTTAAGACATATTCCATCGTTTAGATGACTTTTTTGTAGATGAAACCATGTTAGGTTTATCACTTTCCATAATGCCAGTTTAAGTGTAGGGGTACATGTAAAGTGTTCGCTCCTTATTTAGTATTAAAACTTTAGTCTTAAAACGTTAGCCAGTCTAACCTACCTCTCAGCAGCCATCTGGCAAGGCCAATCTGCATAAGTAGCTTTCTTCAAGTGTTTTTCAACTGGAAATCTTGGCCATTAAGGAAATATGTACACTATGAAGTCACCGTAGTCTAGTAGGTAGTGTGTTTGCTTATTAGACCTGAGTTCGCGGTTCAACCCCTGGTTTAGCCAAAACGAAATATGAAAATTATTTACCGGCAGTCTTGTGGCAAAAAGTCTAAAGAAAAGTTTCTCTTTTGAGGTGATCTTTTTTAGGTCTGTTGTTCCGGTTTTCATTGGAGCAAATTTTCATGTGGTGGGTTCCAAGCCCTACGCACAACCCAAATTTAACGTTCAGGGGATTGGACTTTGCTGCACGCATTAGTTAACATCTAGCGGGTGCTAGAATGCCATCCAGGCAGGAGCGGCCACGAGGAGGCTGCGTGCCAACTTGAATACAGCAAGACTAGGATCGTCCTGGTGGAACGCCACGTTGACCACAATCAGAAACTTTACCTTGTTTTCATGCATTCCATCCCGCCTAAGTACTGATGCAGCAGCGTTAAGAGTGTTCGAAAGAAAAGTACTGCGTAAGATCTTCGGTCCAGTACGAGTTGGCGATGATTTCCGTATCCGATACAATAGTGAGCTGTATGAGCTCCTCAACGACATGGACGTTGTACAGCGTATTAATATCCAGCGGCTGCGCTGGCTCGGCCATGTCGTTCGAATGAAGGAGGATGCTCCAGCTAGACGGGTATTTGATGCGGGGATCTGCAGAAGTCGGCGAAGAGTACGACCTTGTATCCGTTGGAAGGACCAAATCGAGGAAGCCCTGTCATCGATTTGTGTGACAAAGTGGCGTAGGCGCCTGGAAGGATATGTTGCGGCAGGCCGAAATCCGTTAATCGGGTTGTTATGGCTAATTAGGTTCGGTTAGGTTAGGTTAGAGGACGTGTACTTGTCAATTAAGACAAGTACAGTACCCGGAGGTCGAATTGACCCATTGTACAACGTCCTAGTTTCTCACACCACTTACGCTGTGTGGGTTAATTTTATACATGAGTGGTGGGACCTACAGTTTAAAGTCGACTCCGAACGACAGATTTTTATTTATTGAGAAACTTTTCATGGCAATTTTTATTTACTCTCAGAGTTTTTGCCAGAAATCTACTGAGAGGAAGTCGCCGAAAAAATACTTTTTGTATTTTTGTCTTTGATGCCTGGCCTGGGCTCGAACCCAGGCTTTTGTGTCTAATAAGCCAACACACTACCTGCTAGACTACGGCGACTTAAACAATGGCTAATTAAGTAAGTAATGAAAAGTTTCTCAAATCTGTCGTTAGGAGCCGACATTAGAGTGTAGATGCTGCCTCTCATAGATAAAATCAACATACACAGCATGGGTGGTGTAAGAAGCTAGGTTGTAATGCTGACTAAAGCGTTGTAATCAGCAACTAAATAAGTTAAGTAAGTATTGGAGAAACTTTTCACATTCTTGCCGCTCATTGATGATGCTGCCCTCTGTTGGAGGTCTAAGGGCTTCCGGCAACAAGACTGCAACACTTAAATGAGATTTACTTCATTCAAAAATGTCAAAGTCATTCGTATTTAAAGGCCAACAACAATAAAAGTGAAGTTAAAACAGAAGCTATACGTAGTCTGAACAACTGAAAAATGTTGGTGGACTTCTGCAAAACGATTAATAGCTGCCAGGTTATCAAAAAGAATTTAATTACCATAACCTCAAATGTTCTTAATTTATTTATCGGCCAGAAACCAGCACTAACTCGATCTACCGCCTTCGACCTAAAAACCATTGCAGAATGGTTGGTAATGTAGTTCATCCCTAGGGGGACAAATATGTTCTTCTTCTACTCAAAAAAATGTAAAAAAAAATCATTTTTTCTAGAATGTCGATGTTAGATTTTGTTTTGATTTTGAAAAAATAAACGAAAATAAGAAAAAAAACGAAAATTTTTACAAAATTATTTTAAAATTTATTTTTTTTTTTTTTTTTGAAATATTTGTTTGTAAAATGTACCGCTTATGGATCAACTAATATCTTCTAGGGAATCCCTGCTTAATCTTCCTCCTCTTCAGAACTTTCCGACTCCTCAACTTTTTTCTTGATATCAAATGGAGACTTTAGACGTGAGGGCATTTTAGAAATTTTCAAATACGAGACAGGCATTATATAGCCTGGATATGAATTTCGATAGATTGGGGAACAATAATTGTTACTATAGCAGGGACAGCAACAGCGATCCAAGCAACAGTCCACGCGGTAAAACATTTTTCCGGAGAAAATTTAGAAAATTTTTGTTTCTTTTAAAGAGTTTGTCGCCGAAAATCTTTTTTGCCGAAAATTTTTTTTTACCGAAATTCTATTGCAACAGGAATTGAAAATTTTATGGAAAGAATTTTTTTAGATGTTTGTGGAGCCAAAGAAATTTCTAGACTGAAAAAATTTGATTGAAAATTTTTTAAATAATGAAATTCCAACAAATGAATTGCAATTGTTTTACAACTGTGGAAAAGGTACTTTTTTTAAAGAAAATTGTCCCAAATTGAAAAAAACGGTTCCAGTTTCACAGCACATGGTTTATGCTTTTAATATGCCATTTAAATCGTTTGAAAAGTACATATCTGACTTTCTGCCTTGCTTAGTCAAATCCTGACAGGAATAACTATTGCGGGGAACATGCAACCTCTTGATCCCTCATAGGGGATAACATTGCCAACAAACATCAGAGAAAGCCGAACCATTTACGCAATACAATAATTCAAGGAAAACAAGGTATTGTCGCTCATTATAACATGCAACAATCCAATACATTCCAACAGAGGACATCTTTAATTAATAAAACTGAAGCAATGCAAATGAATTTATAAGCAAATGGTGGTTCAATTTTCAACAGCGCACTATGTGGCATTTACCCCGAAAAGCTGGCCAAAAAAGCAAAAATGAATTTAAAGAAATTTAAGAAACTGAGAATGCAGTTCGATAGACAACAAAATTCTGCATACTATTGCATATATTGAGATTTGTAGATTTGAGACGATGTCAAAGTCAGGAAAGTGAATAAAATTAAATGCGTTTTTAGTGTTTTTTTGAATTATTAATAGGTTTATATGAATTTATTTTGTGGCTAAACGAATAGAGATTTTATATTGATTTTTTATTGATTTTTTTGAAAGGTATGAGCAACTGCTACTTTCAGTTTTTTTTTTATATGTATATCTCATGTATTAATGTTAAAATTATTCGTTCAAAATTTAAAAATAATAAAAATTTCACATTTTTTTACCCAACCCAAATAAAAGATAAAGAATTTAAAGGTGAAAGTAGTTTTTAGTAGTTTAATGTTATATACCCCAAGAATATATGAACCCTCTACATTTAGGAACAAAAAGAAAAGTTTGCGCAAATTTGCGCAATTATTTTTGGCGATTTTTTGAAAATTTTACTTTTTTTTTGAAAAATTAAAAAAATTAGACGCAGTGTAATAAAGCCATAAGCAATAAAGCCATATAGCATCCGAATTATGCGAGGAAATTCAGTAGAAGCGATACCAACCGAGATGTACTGAATATGTTACTTTTAAGCAGTGACCCTTTTACAAGCTGCAGTGACCCTTTTATAAGCTGCAGTACACAAAAATCGCGAAGGAATAGAAAAGCATTTTCATCTGTTACTATTAAATTACTCCTTCCTGACATTGATGATGAAAATGATAACGATTTTAACGATTGTAGTTAGTTTCACTTTTTAAGTATTTTTTTAAGTTAAGTATTAAATAATGTAAAAAATAAAATAAATATTATGAATAATATTAATTATCATAGAAGTTTAAAAACTTAATTACATATGTGTGTATGTATATCGACTATTATAACAATATGAGATGTATGTTTGATTTTCTTAATGGACCGTATGTGGTACCTAGGGGCACTTATGATCCGATCATAATAAAATGTGATCATAAATGATTCACATTCATATTAAACATGTTCATGTCGAATTTCACCGAGGTAATAAAATGTTTAAGATAATTATAATTGCTAAACATATTTTTTTAAGGGGCCCTACTTTGGACCAAAGGGCAATTATTGACCGACCATAACATAATTTATTAATATGATTTAGATTTACAAAATACAAGTTCATACCGAATTTCATCACGATACCGATGTTTTTAAGCTATTTATTAGCGCAAAACGTGAATTTCTAAAGGGAACTTTATATGGGGACCAGGGTCAAATGTGATCCGATTTTCACCATGATTTCTTAGTGCACAGAACTGATCCATGCTAAATTTTATCATGATTGTTGCATAATTACCGTAATTATGTGTAAATAAGTGCAATTTCGAGGGGAATTTGTATAGGGGCTAGGCGAAATCACGGACCGATTTGAACCGAAATCAATTGGGTTCATCTTTGGGCCTAATTATCACTAACACTGTCAAAATATTCCAGCCATTAACTCATAAAACAGTTCTATTAATTTTGGCCAGGTTTTCAGCAAAATGCCACATAGTGCAGCGATTAGATGATTATACGCTGTAAAAAGTATACCTTATTTGGGTCCTATAAGGTGCCGTTGTAATACAGACTTTAACTATTCCTATTCAACTATAACTCCTGACTGGCATTCCTCAAACATCCCAATAGTTTTATGAAGGTGTGGTTTCTATTGAAATTCCTTTATGGTGGTGCCTAAGGCTCCTAAGTGTCGTACAATGATAGAGAAGATGTACTCTTCTTTGTCATTAAAGCTTCTGCAGAAGTTTTTGTAAGGACTTGTGCACGCAGAAGAAAGTGTAGTAGACAGATTTGTTTGGTCTTTATCGAAGTGAGTTTATTATGTCTTATTATCTCTTATTATCCTTTCTTTGCAAGCAAATAAAGTTTGTGTAGCATCTTGTCACTCTTCAGAGATATACCAATCTCTCGTATGAATCCATTCGAATTTTCTGGTGCAACAAACTGTCTTTGCAAGTACATCCACTTTGTTGTTACATTCAATATTATCGTTTCCAGGAACCTTTATGAAGGTAACCGTCGAATGTCTTGCCTTATCCTCCGGAGGCATCCCGAGCTCTTGGACAATCTTAAATGTGGTGTACATACTACCTAGAAATTTATTTACCGCTGTAATGTCAGTAAATATGCATATGTACAGTCAAAGATTAAAATATAACTACACTTTCAAATAGGAAGATATATTTTATTCATACATACATACATAATTAGTCATAACAACCTTTCAGTTAGGTTTACGACCTAGCTTCTCATGTATTCAGTAAAAAGAAATCCAAGAGGTTTCATTGGGTTTCATTGATTAGTAAATAATTCTACAAACATATTAAATTGAGCTAAAACGTAATGTAAATTTTCCATATTTCGGATGAGTAATTAAACTTTAGTCTCTCACTGCATATCTCTACTCAGTAAAGGGAACTCACACTGCGGCTGTTTTTATAAACATTACTATGAGTAGAACATCCCATGGTTATCGTATAGTATTGTTTCGCACATGAAAACTAAACAAAAATAAGCAAAAACCAAGAATATTATACAACAACAAATTACACACATCATACGGTAAACACATTACATACAATATAACAAAAAAATGGATTTGAAACTTTCAAACCCACCTCGTATATTACTTTATATCATGACAGCAAAAAAAAAACGCTTTTTTCAAATGTCAATTTGAAAGTCACGCTAAAGCGCTTTGAAAAATTTTATGTGATTTTGTAAAAATATTTCGTTTGTAATTGTCTGAAAAATAAAAATTTTCCGAAAAAAAATTTTTTTTTTTAAATTTTCTTTTAAAAATTCTCTGTAACTTATTGGCACCGAAACAAGAAGCAAATATTTCTTGGCAAAACCAACAATAACCCGGCTGTAAACATGCCTCTGTTTCCTGATTGTCGCTGTAAACATAAACGTAACGGGGCAGCTAGAAATTTCTGTTGTCCCAACAGGCGAAACGAATGCGGTGTCTGTACGTCACCATGCGAAAATCAGGGGATATGCGAAAAGCCATTCCTGTGCCAGGAATTGAACAAGAACTATTGGTGCGACTGTCGCCCGCCCATACACAGAGACTATTGCAAATTCTGTAATGCCAAGGATAAAAACATAGTCAAGAGGGATCCGAAACCCGAAGATGATGACTAAAGTCTAAGGCTGGTCATAGTCAAGAGGGATCCGAGACCCGATGATGATGACTAGAGTCTAGGGCTGGTTTGAAGACATCTCATAAGCCATAATGCAGACTCCATGAAAGTTCGGTGCAACAGTAAATTCAAAAGCAATAGAGCAGTTTGTTTTAAAAATTTCAAATTTCAAATAAAATTTTGCAAAATCAACAGTTTTTCTAAAAATTAATGGCAGTTTTATTATAAAAAAAAATAAAAGCTTTTACAAAGTGGGGCAACACTTTGGTTCCTATTGGACACTAAAATTGTGAACAGTTTATATTTCTTGTCCCTGCTATAAGTACATAACTCCTTGATACGCAACTCAGATATTTCAGGCGATCCTATTTTGAAATAATGTTGTTTAAATATACAGTGTCCGGCGAAATAGGTGATTTCCAGCCTCAGGCTGTTCCTGGATAGTCCAATGCATGATTAAAATCTGAAACCCAAAGTACCTCCGCCTATATATTTATCATTCCACTCAACAAAAATATTCTGATGTGTAAGCTTCCCTCTTTGACACACCTCAACCACCTATTCCTTAGCGTGAATATTTACATCACCTCCTACCTACCTCCTTTAGCTTACCTAGACTGCTCCCGAGTCAGAATCATATGAGCCGAGTATACAGATAGCGGTCTAACTGTCAAGTAATATTGGTCTGTCTTGTCCTTTGTACTTCCTTTCCACATTGAGTTGAGCACTTCTTTCGAGTATGTTGATTTTCTCTTATACCCCCAAGTTCTCAAGAAATATCAGATATTTCACTTTGTGACCGAATACCCTCGTTTCTGACATTGAACCATCCATATACCAAAGAATATGTAGCTTTCAAATTGCTCTATTACTTACTTACTTAATTGGCCATAACAACCCGATTAACGGATTTCGGCCTGCCGCAACACATCCTTCCAGGCGCCTCTGCTTCTTGTGCGCCTACGCCAGTTGGTCACACCAATCGATGACAGGGCTTCCTCGATTTGGTCCTTCCAACGGATACAAGGTCGTCCTCTTCGCCGACTTCCGCAGATACCCGCATCAAATACCCGTCTCGCTGGAGCATCCTCCTCCATTCGAACGACATAGCCGAGCCAGCGCAGCCGCTGGATATTAATACGCTGTACAATGTCCATGTCGTTGAGGAGCTTATACAGCTCACTGTTGTATCGGATACGGAAATCATCGCCAACTCGTACTGGACCGAAGATCTTACGCAGTACTTTTCTCTCGAACACTCTCAAGGCTGCTGCATCAGTACTTAATAGGGTCCATGCCTCTGCGCCATAAAGAAGCACGGGTAGGATGAGTGTCTTGTAGAGTGTTTGTTTTGTCGTACGAGAGAAATTGCTCTATGCAATTTCTAATAGTTGTTGTCAGGTCATGATACCCCCTGATGAATCTTGTGTTAGTCTTGACACCCATTATCCTAACCATAATCTCCATAATCCTGGTCATTATCATATTCCACGAATTTATAATCAACACAGTCACTGTAGGACAGCTTTTAACTGTCCCCTTCCGTCTATAGCAACATATGCTAGTCCCTGTATATTATCCAGCTCTATCTGAACTGTTTTCAAATTCATTTTGCAAATTCTAGAATAACAGGATTGCCATCTGCCATTGCCCATATGAAAATGCATGAGTGTAAAGGTAAGCTGACATTAAATTTAATTTTTTTCTGTTGAAGTTACCGTCCCTGGACTATTGGGCAATGGTGGATAGGTTAGGTTAGGTTAGAGGACGTGTACTTGTCAATTAAGACAAGTACAAGCACCCGGAGGTCGAATTGACCCATTGCACAACGTCCTAGTTTCTCACACCACTTATGTTGTGTGTGTTAATTTTATACATGAGTGGTGGGACCTACAGTTTAAAGTCGACTCCGAACGACAGATTTTTATTTATTGAGAAATTTTTCATGGCAATTTTTATTTACTCTCAGGGTTTTTGCCAGAAATCTGTTGAGAGGAAGTCGCCAAAAAATACTTTTCGTATTTTTGTCTTTGATGCCTGGCCTGGGGCTCGAACCCAGGCTTTTGCGTCTAATAAGCCAACACACTACCTACTAGACTACGGCGAATTCAATGGTGGATAATGCAAGAAAAAAAATTTCGAGGAACCCATAACAAAAAATTGTTTGTATTCTGACCTACACAACTCTGGTTCCTTAAACGCAATAGCACGGAACCATATCATGACAGTACTACCTTAAATGAATTGAAAAAAGTCTGCTAAATTGATTGAAATTAAATTTAGTGGAGTAATGAATGGATTATTGTGTACAACATTATCTTTATTGAACAATTTTTAATTTTTTTCAACCACATCTTCATCTACTGTTTTCCAATTTCCTGTTTCTCTGGTTCTTTTAATTCGACTTCCGAATATTTGTATTTTGTTAGCAATCTTGCCACAAAAGGAGCCACAAGTTTTTCATCCACCTTGGAAATGTCATTCCGGCCAAAATACAAGGAAGCCAAATTGGAAGCAATAATAACAATACTGGCACCCAAGGTGGTGTACCACAAAAACGAAACATGGTAAATGGCAGTGCCCTGTGTAGGAAGGCTATAAAAGAATACAAAAAAAAGTAAGAAATATTTTGAAATCGCTTAAGCATTGAAGGAAACACTTACTATTCGGCGGTAGAATTCAAATATTTGCTGTGATCAAACTCATAATCACAACCCTCAATGGAAATGGGCAATTTGGTGTGGCGAAAAGTGCCAGTAACACTGGCTATTTGGGCATTAACACAGATCCAGGCCATGCTTAAGAAGGAAGTAATGCTGCCGGTTAAAGCGCTCTGTAATTAAGAGAAAAACCTTTTCATTTGATTTTCAAAACAGAAAGAAATGGAAATCATTGCCTTACCTTTTCATTTATCCAAGGCATTAACATGCCGGTAGTAAATATGCCTAGCATGGGTCCATACAATATCGATTGCAAAGTTGCCGATAATTGTAAGACCATACCCAATTTCTCTACAACATACACCAAACAAATGGAACTTAAACCAAAGACCACCACCACTGAACGCATTATAATGGCAGTGGAACGTTCTGTGAGATCCGTTTTAATAAAAGGCTTAACATAGTCCTCCAGTACTACGGCAGCCAAAGAATTCAAATAAGTCGACAGAGAACTTAAAGCAGCACTAAAAACACCAGCCACAAAAAGACCCGGCATGCCAGGAAATTTACCCAAAACATCCATAACCAGAACGGGTACCAATTGATCTCGAGCATGGGCCAACTACAAAATTAAACAAAATTATTTCAATACGTGAAGATTTTATTTCATCAACTTACCCCAGTGGCCATGGGATCACAATCATAGTAGGTGGCATAGGCCAATAGGCCCACATATATACACACTAAATAGAGCAGCGTTAGACCAATTGAGAAGGTATATAAAGCCTCCTTAATTTTCTGTATATTAGGCAAAGACATAAACCGTTGAATGGTGGGCTGATTAATGGAAGTGTTCTGCAGTTTAAAGAACGTGCCACCAATGAATACCGAGAACACACTCATACGTACAGTGGGATCAAAAGTTAATCTAAAATATTTGAAATAAAAAAAGTCATATAAGAACCACAGTCCATTTCTGGGCACATTTTTGCGCGAGTATTCGCTTAATGTGGTGTATCCAACCTGATGACCTTTGACCCTCTTCGTAATAAAAACTTTTCTATTTCAAAAATTGTATTTATCTTGGGATCGCTTTCACACTATTTCAGTGTGGGTAATGTTCCCACCATTTATATTCATATAGGCCGGCGTCCGACCCTCACTTTCGTCCACGATTATATCTAATATGCCTGAAATCACTTTTTTTACTCAGAGTGGTAATGTTGAATTTTTCGTAGACTAAAAACCTTGCCCATGTCCAACTTAAATCTTCATTATGCTCGTATTTCGTAAATTTATATCGAGACTGGATTTTTTCATTCATAGGTTTCCATTGGATTAAAGGGACTTCAGATTTTACAGGAGATTGAGGGATTTTGAACACTTTATATTAGGGGGAACAGTAAATTAAGACGATGACTAGGTTGCCTTAGTCTAGTAGGTTTATTAGACTGGAGTCTGCGGTTCAAACTTCAGCTCGAATATTTCGAATAAAATAAAATATAAAGGAATCTTTATTCGGCAACTTTTTCTCAGCAGTTTTCTGGTCAAAACTCTAAGAGTAGAATACAATTGGAAAGTTTTTCAAAAATCTATCGTTCGAGGTCAACTTTAAACTGTAGCTCCAGCCACTCGTGGATAAAATTAATACGCACTACAGGGGTTGCGCGAGAAGCTATGTTGTAGTCCAAACTAAATGATTGTAAGTAACGGGTGTTTTTTTTAGCTTATTATCTTTTTGGCAACACTGATTTAAACAGCTCACGCACGTTTCGTGTTTTGTTTCACTGTCAAACATCTTCAGTTTGGTCTATAATTTAACCATGAATCGTCTTACAAACGAACAACGCTTGCAAATCATTGAATTTTATTATCAAAATGCGTGCTCTGTTAAGAAAGTTCATCGTCGCGCTTCTTCCATTTTATGGTCAATTTAATCGACCCACTGAAGCGGCTATTCGGGCTATTGTGACTAAATTTCGCATCAAATTTATATTGTTGGACATTAAACCATCAACACGTTTACGTAGAGTGCGAACTGAAGAAAATATCGCAGCTGTATCGGCCAGTGTTAATGATGACCATCAATTATCGATTCATCGCCGTTCGCAGCAATTGCGACTCTGTTACTAAACAACGTGGAAAATTTTGCGGAAGGATTTAGGTGTGAAGCCTTTCAAAATACAGCTGGTGCAAGAATTGAACCCGAACGACCTACCGCAACGCAGAATTTTTGGTGAATGGGCTCTTGAGAAAGTTGGCCGAAGATCCACTTCTTTATCGAAAAATTGTGTTCAGCGACGAAGCTCATTTATGGCTCAATGGATACGTAAATAAGCAGAATTGTCGATTTTGGAGTGAAGATCAGCCAGAAGCATTGCAAAAGCTACCAATGCATCCAGAAAAAGCCACAGTTTGGTACGGTTTATGGGCTGGTGGCATCATTGGACCGTACTTCTTCAAAGATGCTGCGAATCGTAACGTAACTGTGAATGGTGAACGCTATCGTGAACGTAATCCAAAATCGTTTTTTAAATTTGTGAACTCAAAGAAAAAAGTAACTGGTTTTCCATCTTCTATGAGATTTCAGCAGATTGAATCTAGTGATGACAGCATTATAAGCAATTTATTTGCCAGCTTCTTTTCCACAACTTATTCGGATGCAACTTATAATGATTCCACTGATTATCACATTAAAATAAATACGAATTCCACAGTATCAATAAATTTAATCAACGTTCCTACTATTTCTATGGAATTGAGAAAACTAAAATTCTCCTATAACTTTGGACCTGATAACATTCCTAGTAGCATCTTAATTAATTGTGCCGACTCTATAGCTGTTCTTATCCTCATACTTATTTAATAAATCGATTATATGTGGTTATTTTCCTAATGTTTGGAAGGATGCATTCATTATTCCTTTGTTCAAATCAGGAAATAGATCCGATGTTACAAATTATCGTGGTATTGCAAAACTGAGCATAATTCCAAAACTGTTTGAAAAAATGGTTACAGATGATTTATGTTATCAAGTTTCTAACTTGATATCTCCTTATCAGCACGGTTTTAGGAAAAAGTGTTCTACTACAACAAACCTGCTTCATCTCTCAACAGTTGTGTATCAAGGATTTTTTCATCAGCAACAAACAGACGTTATCTATACGGATTTCAGCAAGGCCTTCGATAAAGTCAATCATGTACTTTTGAGGAAGAAACTTTATTTATTGGGATTTTCCGATCTTAGTCTAAAATGGATTTACTCGTATTTAACTAACAGAAAACAAACCGTACTTTTTAAAAACTGCTGCTCCAGAAGTATTGATGTCCTTTCTGGGGTACCTCAGGGTAGCCATCTTGGACCGCTTCTGTTTTCATTGTTTATTAACGACTTACCTGAAACGATTCACTATTCCAATATCCTAATGTACGCTGATGACGTAAAAATTTTCTTAAGTTATCGCCAAAGTTCCGATCAGAAACTTCTTCAAAATGACCTAAATTCGTTTCATTTATGGTGTAATTTAAATCTAATGCAGCTTAATCTCAAAAAATGTAAATACATGAGATTTGTAAGAAAGAATCCGATTCCTGCAAACTATGCTTTTGATGGATACGAGCTTGAGCTTGTAGATAACTTCCTGGATCTAGGAGTTCTACTTGATCCCAAACTAAATTTTATCCCGCACATAACTATGACAGTAAATAAAGCTAGAAGCGTTCTTGGTTTTATAAAACGGTGGGCAAAAGAATTTAACGATCCTTATGTTACTAAATCGCTCTACACATCTCTTGTAAGGCCTATACTCGAGTATGGTTCCATAATATGGGATCCTCTATATAAAAAATATTCCGACGTCATCGAATCTGTACAAAAGCAATTTTTGATGTTTTGTCTCCGAGGACTGAATTTTAATCCTACAAGTTTACCTTCTTATTCTGCCAGACTAGCTTTAATTAAACTTCCGACACTTAAAAGCCGCAGAACTATGTTAAATATCTCATTCATATTCAATGTAATTACTGGTGATATAGGCTCCAGTTTTTTAATCCATAATATCACGTTTAATGTTCCTCAACGTCCGTCACGTCATTTTTCCCCATTATCAATACAATTTTTTAGATCCAACTACGCTGGTGCTGATCCAATAAGGAGAATGTGTAAAGAATTTAATAAATTGTATATGCTAATAGATTTTTCGTCATCAAATAATGTTATAAAAAATAATGTAATTATATATTTAAATTCATAGTTTTTAAAATTGATATAAATTTAAATTTACAATTGTAACTTTACTAAATTGCCTGTAAGGAATATTTCCATAGGCAAATAAAATAAATAAATAAAAATAAATAAAAAAAAAATAAATGATATCCAACTTTTTTGCCCGAAATACAAGAGCTTGACTTGCATGACATGTGGTTTCAACAAGACGGTGCCACATGCCACACAGCACGCGTAACAATGGACTTATTGAGAGGCGAGTTCGGTCAACATTTTATTTCATGTTCGGGACCAGTCAATTGGCCGCCTAGATCGTGCGATATAACGCCTTTAGACTATTTTTTGTGGGGCTATATTAAAAGTCATGTCTATACAGACAAGCCCGCTTCGGTTGACGCATTGGAAGAAAACATTGAAGCATTTATTCGTGAGATACCGGCCGAAATGTTGGAAAGAATATGCCAAAATTGGACTAAGCGTATGGACTATTTGAAGCCCAGTCGCGGTCAATATTTGCATGAAATAATCTTCAAACATTAAATTATATGGACCGTAATATCGATTCAAATAAAGATTTCATGCATTTTCCTGAATTTTATGTATTTTTGTTTTTTGGAAAATTTTCCTATAGCTCTTAAAAAATCACCCATTAGTATCTTACTTAAATATAAAAATTAATGTGTGTTTATTTGGCTGGACCGATTTTCTTGAAATTTTAACAGTGCCATCATGTATGTCTGGAAGGAACTATAGGCTACTTTTTATTTTAAAATTTCATGTAAGCGAGATGCCACGCCCACATACTCATATAAAAATTAATGTTTGTTTGAATGTACCTTACAGAATTGTAAACTATGCACTTGATCATGTTATGATCTTTAGCACAGTTGTTGCGCATGAGCCTGGGAAGGTTTCTAAGTTGGTATGACTAATTTCCGGCAGGTGGCGCCACTGTAAACTACTCAAAATGAATTAAATCGTAAACTGTGCATCTTTAACAAAGTTGTTGTGCATGAGTCGACGGAGGTTGGTGCGATTGATTTCCGATGGATGGCGTCACTGAAAATTATTCAAAATGAATGACAAGCAATTGGTCGACCTACAGCTCAAGCATGAAAAAAATAGCATTACGAGCCTCAGAATCAGAAGAGCATTGAGACTGAAAAATCTTCGAGTATATGCCGCTGAGACCCATTCGCTTGAACGATTGATTCAAAATTAATTGGACATTTGTGTAATGTCTTTCCTTCATATTTATTTTAGTCGGTGGCGCAGCAACACGCGCAGGGTACAGCTAGTATATTATATAAGTAATACCAAAGAAAATAAAGTATAAAGAATGTGCATTTTAACATATTTTGGAATATTTTTCAAAAATATTTCACGACGAGGGGGGAAAGATAGAAGGGAAGGTTACAGAAACCAAGAGCGTAACAATGCGTTGTTCTCATCATGCGTTGTTCTCATCGTGTGTTTTTGTTGTTTGACCACTTTTTTATTTATTTTTCTGGTGTTAAAAACAGACGTCGGCACCAATGACCCTCAGGGTAAGACCATCTTCGGCTTTTCACACACATAGGACACGAACATCAAGAATATTCGTTCAAAAGAGCGTAAAAATCTTGTCAGTTTTTAAAGAAGAAGGTTCATGTCGCTTTTTTCAGACTTCAATGATACACCCAAAGAAATATCACAGTAGTATTCACTAATATCAATGAGAAATGATTTCGATTTTTGGAAGAATACTAGCCAAGTTAAATACGGTGCCTTTAGGGACTTAGCGCAGTACAATTTTTCTATATTTTCCGATCACATATACATATCATTGGGTTAATATGTAGACTTGAAATTATTACTAACAATTTTCCTCTAGGTTAACACATGCCTATGGTTATGGATTAATGAGTGAGAGAGAGAAAATAAGTTGAGAGAATTTATTTATTTACAGCCATATAAAAGTGCTAGTAATATACTCTATTTTTATTTTCATTTCATCAACATACATATGTAAAGCTGTTTATCTTTGGCTTAATAATTTTGGATAAATAAAAATAAAATAAAACATCGATTTTATTATTAAAAGAACATAAAGCTGTCTATCTTTGGCTTAAAAATTAGGCCATGTTTTTTATAAATAAAAATAAAAAGAATAAAAAACCACTTTTTATTAAAAGAAAAAAAACGAGCATTCCAAAGCATTTAAAAAGATTATACTATGAGACAAAATAAAAACAATGAAATACGCCTAGCTAATGACATAGAACATTTTTAACACAAAATATTCTTCGAGTGTTATTCTGAAATAAAATGATAAAGCATCCGCAGCATATTTATTCTTGTCGCAGTCTGATCGACAACTAAATCAAAAAACACAAGAATACATACACATGTACATACGTACGATGAGAGCAACACATTGTTACGCTCTTTGTTTGTGTTCATTTTCCTTCTGTCTTCCTCTCCCCTCACCCAGAAATGATTTTTAAAAAAAATTTGGTGAGAGCGGGTCGTGATGTTACGACCCGCCATAAGAAATTTTACTTCTACATGATGCGCATTCTTTATATCCATATTCTTTGGTAATACATAAGTAAGATGGCCTGCTAGTTGTCATCTTCTGTAGGGATTGCATAGATAATTATGCAGGGCCTGGAAAGTTTTTTACCCAAACAAAAAGCGATACAAAAAAATTCAGTCATATTGCTTCCTTTTACTTACTCTGGAAAATTAAGGCGGCCACCTTCTAAATTGCGTTGCCACAAAACTTGAAAACCACCCACATCTATGGTGCCTTTAATCATGAGCACAATCATGGCGGCAAACATAATGAAGCTCTGCAAAACGTCCGTCCAAACGACACCTTTAATGCCGCCCTATACAAATTAAAAACCAAGAGAACATATTAAAAATAATTTGAAACATTAAAACGAAACAACAACGAAAAAAAAGAAGAAGAGAAACAGACTTACCACACATGTATAGAATGTACAAATGATTATAACCATGGGTGCTACGGTATGAAGATCAATGCCGCTGACTACAAAAATTGTTGCGGAAACAAAACGAGAGGATAAAAACGTTTTTAAACCATAAATGGCCAAAAATGGGAAAAACATACACACTCACCTTGACTAAACGTTAAAGCGGGCACATAAACGGCAATTGGCAGCCATAAAACCTGGGCACATAAACAGATTATGGAAAACCACAAACGAAAATTAAAACAAAAAAGTTTTTGGAAAATTAAAAACCGAAATACTTACAGTTTTTATGTTAAATAAAGTGGCGCCAAATAAACGCATGCGGCGACTGAAACGTTTTTCGAAATACTGGAAAATAGAAAAGAAAAGAAAAACATTTTTAAATAGAAACGAGGATTTTACTGTTATGAGTGCTAATCGAATATGAGTACTGTTATAATCACTGTATTTGCTGGATTTAATTGGCTGATTTTGCTTTGAAATTTTATTTCATTTAATTTTAATTTTAATTCGCATTTTTAAGAATGAAATTTAAATTAAATTTGATACTTACCCAGTGTATATAAAGGGTGTTTTTTATAGAGGTATAGAACTTTAAGTTGGCATTACTTTTCAAGATGGCGATCGATTTAACAGCTGTCAAGTGATTTATTCTCAGTTTGGTTTGGCAATTCATCATGAATAGACTCACGCCTGAACAACGCTTGCAAATAGTGCAATTTTATTTCGAAAATAATGGTTCTGTGCGGAAAACGTATCGCGCACTACGTCCATTTTATCGTCGACAAAATCGTCCATCAGAGCAGTTAATTCGATTAACCATGGAACGTTTTCGCACCACGTTTACTCTTATTGATAACTCGCATCCCCAGAGACGCTGTACGGTGCGTACAGAAGAAGCTATTGCTGCTGTAGAGCGTAGCATTGAGGAAGACCCGAATGAGTCCATCCGCCATCGAGCACAGGAATTGGATCTGTGTCCATCCACCTTATGGAAGATTTTGCGGAAAGATTTTGGTTTGCGTGCTTACAAAATCCAACTCGTGCAAGATTTGAAGCCAAACGATCATTAAGTAAGGCGTAGATTCGTCGAATGGGCCCAAAACGAGATTACCGTTGTTTCCGATTTTCATAAGCGAATTTTGTTTAGCGATGAAGCGCACTTCTGGTTGAATGGCTACGTCAACAAACAAAACTGCCGCATTTGGAGTGAAGGTAATCCTCAAGTGTATGTGGAAACACCGTTTCATCCAGAAAAACTGACTGTTTGGTGCGCTTTATGGGCTGGTGGAATCATTGGTCCGTACTTTTTCAAAAACGATGGTGGCCAGAACGTTACAGTCAATGGTGATCGGTATAGAGCCATGATTACTAACTTTTTCATTCCTGAATTAAATAACCATGATGTCCAGGAGATGTGGTTTCAACAAGACGGCGCAACATGTCACACAGCTCGTGCCACAATAGATTTATTGAAAGACACGTTTGGTGACCGCCTAATTTCACGTTTTGGACCTGTGAATTGGCCTCCAAGATCTTGTGATTTAACACCGCTAGACTACTTTCTGTGGGGCTATGTAAAGTCATTTGGTCTATGCGGTAAAGCCACAAACGCTTGACCATTTGGAAGACAACATTCGCCGTATTATTGCCGATATACGGCCACAAATGTTAAAAAAAGTCATCGAAAATTGGACGTCCAGATTGGACTACATCCGCGCCAGCCGTGTCGGTCATATGCCAGAAATCATATTTAAAATGTAATGCAACAAGATTATCTTTCGGATAAATAAAATGCATGTCAATCGAATAATCCATCGTTGTTTTATTGCAACTTAAAGTTCTATACCTCTATAAAAAACACCCTTTAGAAGGTCTATACACAGAGAACTTACCAACAGTGGATTAATTTTATGTTAAAGACATGCTCACAAGATCCTAAGGATTTGTCCTGATCCTCCAGTAATCTTTACAACCCTAGTCCGGATTACAACCTAGCCTTTTACACCACTCATGTTGTATGTGCTAATTTTTCTCCAAACGATAGATTTTGAGAAGCTTTTCATCACAATTTTATTTTGTTCCCAGAGTTTGCTGCCAGAAGACTGCTAGGAGGAAGTCGCCGAAAGAAATATTTTTTTCATATATCGTTTAAGAGATGTCTGAAACCTGGGCTGAGTTCTTGTCTAATAAGTCAACTTACGACATACTAAACTACAGCGGCTAGTCTTTAATTGCAGATCTAAAAAAAGGCGATTATTATACCGATTATTCAAGATTATTTTTCCAACAATATAGTCCGTAGTACTATTTAACGGAAAGCAATGACTTTCTCCGACCCCCACATGCGAACATTCTTTGAAAAATCGTGAATAAAAGTCTCTTCCTCTATCTACCATAGCCTAGTAGGTACTGTATTGGCTTAGTAGATGAGGGGAGGTGGGACAAACCCCAGCTCAGACATCTTAAACAAAACGAAATATAAAGAAGAAAAATATTTCTTCGGCAACTGCCTCTCAGCAGTATTCTGGCAAAAAAAAGAGCCATGAAAAGTTTCTCAAATCTGTCGGTAGCTGTTGGTTCTGTCACTGATGACAGATGCACAACATGGGTGGTCAGAGAAGATAGATTGTCGTCCTTACTAGAGGGTTGTAGTACCCAATCTATATTCTATATCTACAGAGTTGTGAGTCATCAGCCGGGCTTAAATGTTGCATAAGTTAGACTTTGTATGAATTTAGTCGCGAATCTAAATGCAAATTCAAATTATCCAAGAGAGTTTCTCTAACAGAAGCGTACACTGCACAAGCCTGACAATTGACCGTGAAATTTCCGTTCATATTCCCATAATTAATTGGCTTTCCAAATGAAATATATTTAACAGCGTTGCCAGACCGATAATATAATAAAACTTCAGTTTATTTCTTTGCATATTTAACTCCCAACATTTATTCTCTATTTTTATTTTTTTTTTAATTAAAATTAAATTACAAGTCTTTATAACACCACAACCTCTAAGAAAAATTACTATAGTTTTGCATTAAACATTACGTAGAAGTCTTATTTATTTCGTTTTCAAGCTTTACTTTCTCTTCCCCACTGTTAGCGTCCATAAAAGGCGTCTTCTCCATCACCAGGGTTACACTGCTGTACTTGTATTTCTTCATGTATTTCCTTAAAATGGGTGTGATTAGTTTTGGATTGACTTCACTGGAATCTTGGCGTCCGAAATATAAAGAAGCCAACAGGGAGACCACTATGGTGATGGTGGCACCCAAGCCGGTATACCATAAAAAGGAAAGATGATGGAATGCAGTGCCAGAAGTAGCTGGTATGGGAGTGCTGAAAGGAGAAATTTAGTTTCATTATATTTTTGAGGAAATCAAAAAAAAAACCAAAGAAATACCTTAAAAGGGTTCTGTTCATGTTTTCAAATTCATATGTACAGCCTTCTATGGAGACAGGTTTTGTGGGGAATGTCAATACCCCAGTGGCACTATCAATTTGAGCACGGGTGGCTGTATAGACCATCGTAAGTGCGGCTGTTATGCAGCCGGTTAAGACACTCTAGTAATTATAAAGAAAGCAAAATATGATTTAAAACCTTATTAATGGCATCAAATGAAACTTACCTCTGCTTTTATAGTGGGCATGGTTATGCCCACGGTAAATATGCCCAGTATTGGGCCTGTGGTCATAGAATTTAATGTGGCCGACAACTGCATTACCATACCCAATTTCTCCACCACTTTGACCAAAAACATGGCAGAAACACCAAAAATTAAAACCACACCTCTTAGGAAAATAGCCGTCTGTTTTTCGCTAAGCGGTTGCTTGCGATAGGGTTCGACAAAATCCTTTAGTAAGACACCCGATAAGGAGTTCAAACAGGTTGACAAGGAACTTAAGGCAGCACTAAATACTCCAGAAACAAATAGACCTGCTACACCAGGCACAGAACCTGCTATTTGCATAACATACAAGGGGACGATTTGATCTTTAGCACGTACCAACTGCAACCAAATAATCTGGTAACACTAACACACAAAAGTAATGGAAATTTAACACTTACCCCGGTAGAAATGGGATCACAATCATAATAAGAGGCAAACGCCAATAGACCGAGATAAATACACAGGCTTAAAAGGCACACTAGGCCTATAATAAAGGCATACAAAGACTGTTTAACCTCCTTCATGCCAGGCAAGGACAAGAAACGTTGGACAGCTGGTTGCAAAATACAAGTGCCTTGAAGTTTCAGTAAAGTGCCACCCACAAAAACAGCAAAGAAACCCATGCGCACAGTGGGATCAAAGGTCCATCTGAAAGTTGAAAAAAAAAGTCAAGAAAGAATTTCTTTTTCTTTTCATGTAAAAAAAATAAAAACTCACTCTGGTGCCACTAGCCTACCCGAGGCCAAATTTCTCGCATACACTTCACCTAAGCCGCCTACATCCGCTGTACCTTTCAAAGCCACAAATGCCAATGAACCCACCATTATAAAGCTTTGCAAAACATCTGTCCATATCACTCCCTTAATGCCACCCTGTAAGTGAAATGTGGTTTAAAATGCTTTCATATTCAATAGGATTGCAAGGTTATCTTCCCTAGCCAACTTACTATGCAGGTGTAAATTGTGCAGACTACACATACCACTGGTATAATGGAATACAAATCAATGCCAGTCACTGTAACAATATTAAGCATGTTATAAACAACAGTTATTCGTAAATATTTAAGCCAGATTTTTGTTACCTTGATTGAAGGTTAAAGCCGGTACGTAAATTGATATAGGCAGCCATAAAATCTAAATTAAAAAAAAAGAATTTCGAAAAATTAAAATGAATAACAAACTCTCAATAACAAACTGTTGCCAAAAGAAATGTTTTTTTTTTGCATTAAGGGCCTATTTACTAATGCGTAAAGCCTTGAGAACAATATTATTTCAAAAGGGTTTCCCGGTAAACAAGATATTTTAATATTGTCCTCTTGTTTGGAGGCCTATTTACTAAAGAACACAAATTTAAATATTTTTAAGAAAACCATTTCCCGCTGGATGAAGGTTGGCCCCCATGAATTTTTCATCAATCAAATATTTTTTCACTGTACGACTATACTGGAACTGACCAATTTATTGTGTCTTAATTTTTTTATTGGAGGCCTATTTAAGACCAAACTGAAACAATCGAACTCATAATAAGTATTTTATTAACTGACTTCAACACTCTGGAAGTCGTTCCTACAGTCCTTTGTGTTGATAATTGGACAATAAGTTGTAGGAGCATGACAGGAGGCAGTAGTAGTGTGCGTTAGATTGGAGTTTTTTTCTGATGACAAGAGAATATGTCTTAAAGAATCATCCGATGTTGTTATTACGGCTGCCTCTTGTTTTAAACATATGTTCTCTTACTAATGGGTAATTTTTTAAGAGCTATAGGAAAATTTTTAAAAAAAAAAAATTCAGAAAAATACATGAAATCTTTATTTGAATCGATAGTACGGTCGATATAATTTAATGTTGATCGCGACTGCACCTCAAATGGTCCATCCGCTTAGTCCAATTTTGGCATACTCTTTCCAACATTTCGGCCGGTATCTCACGAATAAATGCTGCAACGTTATCTTCCAATGCCTCAATTAAAGCGGGCTTGTCTGTATAGACATGAGCTTTAACATAGCCCCACAAAAAATAGTCTAAAGGCGTTAAATCGCACGATCTAGGCGGCCAATTGACCGGTCCCGAACGTGAAATAAAATGTTCACCGAACTCGCCTCTCAATAACTCCATTGTTACGCGTGCTGTGTGGCATGTGGCACCGTCTTGGTGAAACCACATGTCATGCAAGTCAAGCTCTTGCATTTTGGGCAAAAAAAAATTGGATATCATCTCACGGTAACGCTCACCATTACCAGTTACGTTAGGATTCGCAACATCTTTGAAGAAGTACGGACCAATGATGAAAATGTATGCATTGGTAGCTATTGCAATGCTTCTGGCTGATCTTCACTCCAAAATCGACAATTCTGCTTATTTGCGTATCCATTGAGCCATAAATGAGCTTCGTCGCTGAACACAATTTTTCGATAAAGAAGTGGATCTTCGGCCAACTTTCCAAAACTTTCCAACTTTCACCAAAAATTCTGCGTTGCGGTAGGTCGTTCGGCTTCAATTCTAGCACCAGCTGTATTTTGAAAGGCTTCACACCTAAATCCTTCCGCAAAATTTTCCACGTTGTTGAGTAACAGAGTCGCAATTGCTGGGAACGGCGACGAATCGATATTTGATGGTCACCATTAACACTGGCCGATACAGCTGCGATATTTTCTTCAGCTCGCACTCTACGTAAGCGTGTTGGTGGTTTAATGTCCAACAATGTAAATTTGGTGCGAAATTTAGTCAAAATAGCCCGAATAGCCGCTTCAGTGGGTCGATTAAACTGACCATAAAATGGAAGAAGCGCGCGATAAACTTTCTTAACAGAGCACGCAGTTTGATAACAAAATTCAATGATTTACAAGCGTTGTTCGTTTGTAAGACGATTCATGGTTAAATTATACACGAAACTGAAGATGTTTGACAATGAAACAAAACACGAAACGTGCGTGAACTGTTTAAACCAGTGTTGCCAAAAAGATAATAAGCTAAAAAATCACTCGTTATAAAAGCTTTAGGACCTTTGAGCTTAGGATATTGTTAGCCAAGACTGCGGAGCTCTTGATTTATATTTCTGAGACATTTTGAAGTCCCAATTTGATCAAACAAAAGAATATTATATAAATTTTAACACAAAAGGAAAGTTAGTTTGTATTGAGACTTATACTAAAGCAACAATTAAAATACTTACCGCTCCCACCAGAAACATTACTGAACCAAATAAACGCAGTCGGCGATCGAAACGCATCTCCAAATACTAAAAACAGAAAATATTCAGAAAAGAAATTGTATTGAAAAAGCTTTCAGCGAATAACAAAATATTTGAAAACCCATTACCATTATCGATACCATACCAGCACCATTAAGACGGACACAAAAAAAGGTGAATTAATCGATTAAAAGGTGGTAATCGAAATAAAGTTTTTAAAACAAGCTTTCAGTCTTTCATTTTCCATTAGATTTTATCGAACTTTGATGTATCATTGAACGAATTTTATTCAGTTTAGATTTCGATTTGAATAAAAAAAAACAAGTCGTATGAGCAATATTTTAATATTCCGAAACAAATATTACGTATACGTAGTTGACTGTGAAGACTATAAGTTCAATTGTTTCCCTAGTGATTATATAAAAGTAAGGAATAGTATGCGCAAGTATTCCGCGATCTTTTTATAAGCTCCACAATCTATAATCAAGTTGCTTACGAATTTTATGTATTTCAACATAACATCTTAATGCTTCATTCGTAATCCTACCTAGTTTCTCACACCACTTATGTTGCGTGTATTTAGGTTTATAAAGGGTGTTTTTTATAGAGGTATAGAACTTTAAGTTGCAATAACAACGATGGATTATTCGATTGACATGAATTTTATTTATCCGAAAGATAATCTTGTGGCATTACATTTTAAATATGATTTCTGGCATATGACCGCCACGGCTGGCGCGGATGTAGTCCAATCTGGACGTCCAATTTTCGATGACTTTTTCCAACATTTGTGGCCGTATATCGGCAATAATACGGCGAATGTTGTCTTCCAAATGGTCAAGCGTTTGTGGCTTTACCGCATAGACCAATGACTTTACATAGCCCCACAGAAAGTAGTCTAGCGGCGTTAAATCACAAGATCTTGGAGGCCAATTCACAGGTCCAAAACGTGAAATTAGGCGGTCACCAAACGTGTCTTTCAATAAATCTATTGTGGCACGAGCTGTGTGACATGTTGCGCCGTCTTGTTGAAACCACATCTCCTGGGCATCATGGTTATTCAATTCACGAATGAAAAAGTTAGTAATCATGGCTCTATACCGATCACCATTGACATTAACGTTCCGGCCACCATCGTTTTTGAAAAAGTACGGACCAATGATTCCACCAGCCCATAAAGCGCACCAAACAGTCAGTTTTTCTGGATGTAACGGTGTTTCCACATACACTTGAGGATTACCTTCACTCCAAATGCGGCAGTTTTGTTTGTTGACGTAGCCATTCAACCAGAAGTGCGTTTCATCGCTAAACAAAATTCGCTTATGAAAATCGGGAACAACGGTAATCTCGTTTTGGGCCCATTCGACGAATCTACGCCTTACTTGATGATCGTTTGGCTTCAAATCTTGCACGAGTTGGATTTTGTAAGCACGCAAACCAAGATCCTTCCGCAAAATCTTCCATAAAGTGGATGGACACAGATCCAATTCCTGCGCTCGATGGCGGATGGACTCATTCGGGTCATCCTCGATGCTACGCTCTACAGCAGCAATAACTTCTTCTGTACGCACCGTACAGCGTCTCTGGGGATGCGAGTTATCAATAAGAGTAAACGTTGTGCGAAAACGTTCCATGGTTAATCGAATTAACTGCTCTGATGGACGATTTTGTCGACGATAAAATGGACGTAGTGCGCGATACGTTTTCCGCACAGAACCATTATTTTCGAAATAAAATTGCACTATTTGCAAGCGTTGTTCAGGCGTGACTCTATTCATGATGAATTGCCAAACCAAGCTGAGAATAAATCACTTGACAGCTGTTACATCGGTCGCCATCTTGAAAAGTAATGCCAACTTAAAGTTCTATACCTCTATAAAAAACACCCTTTATATGAGTGGAGGGACATATAGTCAGATTTTTGAGAAACTTTTCATGGCAATTTTTTTACTCTCAGATTTTTTACTACAAAATTTGCTGAGAGGAAGTTGATCAAAAAAATGAGAGTGTAAGTGTTCTTTTAAAAATAAAAATATAACGGCACATAATTTAAAGAAAAATGTGAAAAATAAGTACGTAAAAATGTAGTTAAAACTTTTTCCTACAGTGATTCACATAAATTTTTGTAATAGTGGGACGAGGAAAGCACTGTACTGAAGAAAAGAGAAAACTAATTAAATATCTTCGAAAAAGAAAGGCAAAACTTCTAAAGAAATTGAGGAAACCTTAAGTTGCTTCAATCGAATGATCGCAAATGCATTAAAATATAAAAACAGCTCGAAACGCGTGGGCGCAAGCGCAAAACATCAACTGTAGATGTAGATAAATCCTTCGGCGTATGCAAAAAAAATTCAAAAGGATCTGAATCTTGCCGTAAGTGGGCCTTCTATTCGTCGGCGTCTGATGGACAACAATTTATTCGCAAGAAGTCCATGAAAGGTGTCATTGCTGACAAAAAAAAAACAGGTAGCAGCACGCTTAAAGTTTGCCCAGGAACATATCAATTGGCCGAAAGAAAAATGTGTGAATAATGAATAGTGAAGAAAAATACTGAATACTGTGGACCGGCGAAGGCAAAATTGTTTTTTTTTTTTTGGTGGCATTGGATCTAGACAGTATGTTAGATGTCCGCCCATTACCAAATATAAAGCTCAGTATATACAAAAGTCAGTTAAACATGGTGGTGCAAAACTAATGATATGGGGAAGCTTTTCATATAATGGTTTAGGCCCAATACATCGAATTAGAGACATAATGGATAGGAACGTCTATGTTGGCATTTTGAGAGAAGTGATGTTACCATACTCCATGCCTCTAAAATGGATATTCCAACAAGATAATGACCCGAAACACACCAGTAAATTGGCGAATGAGTGACTTCGAGTTAATGGGGTGAAGGTTATGGCGTGGGGAGTTCAGTCTCCTCACCTTAATCCCATAGAAAATCTATGGGGAGATGTTAAAAAGTATGTTGCAGAGAAACAACCTTCAAATGCAGAAGTAATATGGACCACAGTGCGCGATGTGTGCCATCAAATTCCTTTAAAGAGATGCCAAGATCCTATTGACTCAATGCCTTGTAGATGTGCTGAATTCATTAAAAACAAAGGTTATTCAACCAAATACTATAATAACTTTACTATTTTAAGATAATATCAAACTTGTGTGCCTTTTGTTTAAAAATTATTATGTTGTGTGCTAACACTCCTATTATTTTGAACAATTAATTTTGAGAGTAAGCTTTATTTAAATAAAATATTTATTGTTTTCGTAGTTTTAATTAAACAATTAAGTGTTAAAAATTAGAAAATGAATTAGAAATTAATTTTAAGTCAAAAAAATTTGATATTTTCTTTTTTATTTTTCTTAATTAAAGAAATTAATTAATTTAAACTTTGCTTTTAAATGAAGGCCGCTCCTATTATTTTGAACACAACTGTATATGCTCATTTTGTTTAAATTTGAAGTTGCCATATTGAAAATAATATTTAATATGGCAAGTTCAAACATAAAGTGACCTTTAAATGTTAAAGGTAGGATGATCCTCCCTTTAATTTAACGATCACTTCTATCTTATTGGGTACTCATAATAACGAAAAACAATTTATCTGCCCGTTAAAATCCTCTCCTTTAGTTAACGGCAAGTTGTAATAATGGCCCTAAGGCGACTAGACCACGGCGACTTTTCTAGACTTTAATGATAAAAATAACTACAGATCCAAGCATGTTCAGAATACCGAATCAGATATTAAAGGCAGATGCTTAGCTCCAGAAGACAGCAATAAGTTGTAAAGTTTTAGTCAATATTGAGGAGCACAATAATTGGAATAGGAAAGTTGCTGTTGCATCTGCCTCCACATCGGATCTTTGCATACTGGATACAGCGCCAAATATAGGCGATGCCAAACGCTTTGAAAGTCAAGATGATTGCCGTTTGTCGTGTGGTAAATACGGTGCCATATGGCCTATGCCCACGGGCGAATGTAGTTTATCCAAAGAACGTATCCACTTTGATCCCTGGAAGGTACGTTTTAATGTTGTGGCACCATCACCAGCATCCACACAGTTTATACGCGAAACCAATCGCATATTTTTAAGCAACATTATTAAGGAATGTGTACGCAATTGCACTTTGGACAACAGCAAAGAGATATTGGTTAAGGCCACTATAAGTTCAACAAGTTTGTCACTAGACTAGGTGCCCTTAATAAGCACATGAGAATGATCATATCAACACTAACAGAAGAAACCATCAGTGCAGTTCTTATAATTTCTTTTTTGTTGGGTTATTGAAATTTTTTGTTACTGTAATCTCTATGCTGTTTTGTTATTGTTCTCCCCATTTCCAGCATAAGCACAATCGGTGTCAATGAATTACAATAACAAAACAACTACGAAATTACCAGTATAGAGAGAAATAAATATCATACTACAATAACAAAACTACGTAGAAATACCAAGAACCAAGAATGAAAACAATAACAATGAAAGAATAACATAACAAATAATACAATAACAGTAAATTCTGGAAGTTGCCAGATCGAAAAGGAATAATGTGTAACTAGAGTGACAGGAAAAACATATAAACAATATTGTACTATGCACTGGGAAATTTAATAATAAGGCTGCACATCCGACATGTAATCATAAAAGTCTTGTTAGTTACCTCAAAAATATTATTTTTAATCACGTCTACGTACTTAAAACCTACATTCTATAAAAAAAACCAAAAGTTTCTCTTAATAAAAATAATTTTTTATTTAATATTTCTTTTCTTTTAATAATTATTAAACCACAATTAAAAAGAATTTTTGAATATCATGTACTATATATAGTCTTGAATAGAAGTTGATGGCCCTCAATAAACTTCTAGAGTTTCCTGCTGCAACATTTTCCTTTCCTCTACAATGTGAGGTGGGTCTCTTTCTGTTGGCATTTTATCCATTTCCAAGGCCACACTGCCGTACTTGTATTTCTTCATGTATTTCCTTAGGATAGGCGTAATCAGTTTTGGATTTACTTCACTGGTATCCTGTTTTCCAAAATATAAAGTGGCCAATAAGGCCACTACAATGGTTATTACAGCACCCAAGCCGGTGTACCATAAAAAGGAAATATGATGGAACGCTGAACCAGAAGTGGCATTAGGCACATCACTAATTAAAACTGTGCGATTTAAAGACTCAAATTCATAAGTGCAGCCTTCAATCGAAACAGGCTTAATAGGAAATTGTAAGATACCAGTGGCACTATCAATTTGAGAACGTATAGCCACATAGGCCATGACCAAGGCAGCAGTTGAACAACCAGTTAAGACACTCTGGAAATAAAATTCAAAAAAAAAATAAAAATTTAATTAAAAAGTCTTAAAAATGTTTTTTTCCCAAGTTTACCTGTGTTTTTACAAAAGGCATTGTCATGCCCACGGTAAAGACACCCAGCATGGGACCTGTGGTAACAGAATTCACTGTAGCCGATAATTGCATAACCATGCCCAATTTTTCCACCACTTTTACCAAAGCCATGGCCGAAAAGCCAAATATTAAAACCACTGCTCTTAAAATAATAGCCGTCTGTTTTTCGCTAAACGGCTGCTTGCGATAAGGCTCTATAAAATCTTTTAAGACAACACCCGACAAGGAATTCAAAACTGTTGACAAAGAACTCAAAGCAGCACTAAATACCCCGGAAACAAATAGACCCGCCACACCAGGTACGGAACCTGCTATTTCCATAACATACAAGGGAATTATTTGATCTTTAGCGCGCACCAACTGCAGTTAGAAAAACTCTGGTAATACTAACACAAAAAAAATTGAAATATAACGCTTACCCCAGTACTAATGGGATCACAGTCATAATACGAGGCAAACGCCAATAGGCCCAAATAAATACACAGGCTTAAAAGACAGACTAGGCCAATAATAAAGGCAAATAAAGACTGTTTCACCTCCTTCATGCCGGGCAGAGACAAAAAACGCTGGACAGCTGGTTGGATAATACAAGTGCCTTGAATTTTCATAAAAGTGCCACCCACAAAAACAGCAAAGAAACCCATGCGCACGGTGGGATCAAAGGTCCATCTGAAAGGTTTTGAAAGAAAATTTTAAAAAAGTTCAAAAAAATTTCTTTTTATTTTCCTAAAAAAGAAAACTCACTCTGGTGCCACTAGTCTATCGGTTTCCAAGTTTCTGGCATACACTTCACCCAAACCACCCACATCCATAGTGCCTTTGAAGGCGACAAATAGCAAAGAGCCCACCATAATAACACCTTGCAGAACATCCGTCCACATGACTCCTTTAATGCCACCCTACACAAATACAAATACAAATACAATGACAAAAACAATAGCTTCATGGACATTTCCAATGTGCTTCGATTTCGTTTACTTACAATGCAGGTGTACATAGTACATACGACACAGACAATCGGTATTATGGAGTACAAATTAATGCCAGTCACTGAAAATGAGGATGTTAAAGCAGATACATAATTGAGTCAATTATTGTTAGTCAAGTTTAGATGGTGATGACAATGGCAGTAGATGCCATTGTCTGCCAGCCAGCCAGCCATCCGGTCAATTATTGATTTAATTACCTTGATTGAATGTTAAGGCCGGCACATAAATCGATATGGGCAGCCATAGTATCTAAAGTAACGAAAAGAAATGAATTTTTAATTAAAATTTAAACGTTTTTCTCTTTTCTTTTTTAATAGAAACGCTTTGTACAGAAAATTTCGACAGACATTCCCTCGTCCTTAACCTTGAAATGACGAAGACTTTGATTCAACAGAATAAAGGGAACAGTTTCTTTAACTCTGTGCACTCTACACCATATTAATTACCTAATAATGGAGTCCAAACTGCACTGTGAATAGAAGAGACTCTCAACCCAAAAAGATAAGATATACATACTTAAACCTAATATGGCCCATTGTGATACCAAAGTCGTTCATTTCCCCTAGTGCTGCAATCGTCCACATCATGCAGATACTTAGACTTCTAATGTCCACTCTTGGCAGATCAGTAAGACCCAGAGGACCAAGTGGCTTTCTTGTTCTCCGGCATAGCGCTGGGCAAGTACCCAAGAGGCAAGGAACCGCTTCATTCTCTTACTCGTTTCGCATTAGTTCTCATAGCGGAATGCCTAGGTACAAATCCAACTGCCATCCTAGGCGTTCTCCTTCATACGACATTCATACAACCATAAACAGATTTTATGCGAAGCTATCCACATTTCGATGATGGAATCCATTACTGAATTGTTAATTATAAGCTCGCAGGTTTTCGATGGGGTTCCCAATGTAGAGAATGTTGTATAGTTCAGCCATCTTATTAAAAATTTCGTTTCAGAACATAAATCATCAACATAAGTCGTTATCAAGAGCACTGACAAACGTCTGGATAGCAGAAAGTACGGTAAGATACTAGAAATATTTTCATTAATAATCATTACTGTAGGCTTAAATGTCATCAATGTCAATTAGGTCGTATGAAGACAGTCTAATATAGGCTCTATGCATTGAACTACATGACCTTTGACCCTCCATGATCGAAGAGATCATGTATATATAACTGGAAACGGATTGACTCTGTATGTCATGGAATGCATTTCTAATCTGCTTTAATACAACTGCATTTCTAAAGGACAATAAAATAGAAGAGTTGTAGCAAACAGATCCATTCAGCAGTTATTGGAGATAATTAAGGGTCCGCCAAATAACTTTTTTTTTTTAAAATGCTTTAAAAAAAACTACTGAATATTTTCTCAAATTTCTTTTTTTATTTGAAAGTACAATCCTTCCGGTTAATAATGGAAAATAATTTCATTCAAATGGCTGCCTCGGTTGGCCATGCAGTAGCCTACATGATCGGTCCAATTTTTAAGCACATTATCGATTGTGTGCAGCTGTATTTCACCAATGGCTTCACGAATATTGTCCTTTAAAGCGTCAATTGTCTCTGGCTTGTCGGCGTAACACTTAACTTTGACGGCACCCCACAAATAATAGTCCACCGGTGTCAAATCGCAGCTCCGAGGTGGCCAAACGACATCAGCTCTGCGGCTGATAATACGATCTTCAAAAACAGGGCGCAAAACATCGAGAGTAGCTTCGGCTGTGTGGCACGTAGCGCCGTCCTGTTGAAACCAAATGTTGCCAATATCCTCCTCTGCAATTTTTGTGAACAAAAATTCGTTCAACATGGCCCGATAACGATCGCCATTGACTGTAACGGCCACTCCTTGCTCATTTTCGAACAAAAATGGCCCAATTATGCCTCTGGATCAAAATCCCCACCAAACAGTGATTCGTTTTGGGTGCGTCGGCTTTTCAATGTATGCGTGCGCCCAGATCAAAATGAGCTTCATCTGAAAAGATGATTTTTTTTGCCAAAATCGGCATCTTCTGGTGTAGGCTACTGCATGGCCAGCCGAGACAGCCATTTGAATGAAATTATTTTCCCATTATTAACCGGAAGGATTGTGCTTTCAAATAAAAAAAGAAATTTGAGAAAATATTCAGTAGTTTTTTTTAAAGCATTTTCAATAAAAAAGTTATTTGGCGGACCCTTTACAAGTCACAGCCAGATTCACTCATGTTTAGTGCCTTTGTCCACACGTTTCCATGCTACATTCTACAATGAAATACCGTGCACAGAGCCTGTATAAGATAGTTAAACAAATGTCTGACCTCATGTATCAGATTCTGGAATGATAGAGTTGCCATTTGTTGTTTCTATAAACAGATGCACTCTGTGCAAAAAGTACAGGGTTGTTATATAGTGAATGTAGAGAGAAGAAACTTTGCTCATTGAGTTCTAGTCTCTCTCAATAGATGACAGTTGCCTGGCCTTCAACTATGAGACACATTGTCAGTGAAATGCTCTCTGGCGGTCAAGAGATTGCCTGTATAGATTATTTGGAAGGGAACTGAACGTTTGTTTTTAAGGTATAAAATTCGAAACCGTGGTAAATATTTCTTCGTATTCTTTCGGTTGCAAACATGTTCGATCATACGGAGTTTTTTTTCCCATTTAAAATTTTACTTTTTCGAGAGAAATCCTATGTCGTTTCAAAATTTTCTATAACTTGGTTATCATATACAAGCGCTTATATGGGAGAAAGATTATATTTTTTCAACTTACCATTGCCACCAAAAACATAACGGAACCGAACAGTCTCATTCGGCGATCGAAACGCATCTCCAAGTACTAAAAAAAATATTCAAAAAAATATTAAAAAAAAAAAACTGTTTAAATGCAACCACCAAAGCCAATACCATACCATACCAGAAACACCACCAAAAAAAAATTATTTTTTTGTATACAAAATTATTCAATTAATAGAGATTTAAAGTATGTATATGTATGTATGTATATTAACAATTAAATTTTATTTACAAACAAATAATACCGATTACAACCAATTACAATTAACAAGCAATTAAAGTGCCAGCACCAATTTATTTTACAACAATTTTTACAACCATTAAAAGGCTTCTTTTTTTCTTTTGGGAAATTTTCAATGAAAACTTAAATTTATTTTCCGTTTTTTTTTTTGTTCATTCTTTCTACTCCACTTTATCCAAAGACTGTCTTTTAACCACTGTGAATTTCTCATCTTCATTATCGATTTTATAAAGTGGCTCCATTTCCTTGACATCTTCCTTAATGGTAGCCAGTGCAATAGGTTTCTTGCAAGCCTGTGGTAAATATTTGTATAAAACTGGGGTAATGAGATCTGGATTTATGTCCTCGGCTTTAGTGCAGCCAAAGATTAAACAGCTTAAGTTGGCCACCACACAGCCTATAATGCCACCCATGCCGGTATACCACATAAACGATAAATGATAGATATTGCGTTCCGAAGGCCTATTTAAATATAAAAAAAATATTAAAAAAGAATATCCATCAGAAACCAATACAAAACGAAAGCTCACGTATAATTTTGTCTCTCCCAATAGGTGGCATTATCGTAGCCATAAGTACAACCCTCCACCGAAATGGGCAATTTCGGATGCCTTATTTCACCCGACATTTGACCCATTTGAGCTTGCACACAAATCCAAGCCATGGTTAAAAACGATACAATGCCGCCTGTTAAACAGCTCTTGAAGCCAAAGGAAAAAAAAATACAAAATTCCTTTGAAATTTGAATTTCTTAATAAAAACGCTCCATTTTTACCTTCTCCTTTATCCAGGGCATACAAATACCGGTGGTATAGAAACCCAATATGGGTCCCATGGTTACAGCGCCAGTCATGGTGGCCAATTGTAAAACTGTACCCATTTTCTCCACAATAAACACTAGAAAAATACAACTTAAACCGAAAAAGGCTACAATGCCTCTTAAAAGTATAGCATTTTGACGTTCGCTAAGATTGACAAAGGGTTTTACCAAGTCCTCGGATATGACACAGGCCATAGAGTTAAGACCGGTCGATAGGGAACTTAAGGCAGCACTAAACACACCAGCTACAAAGAGACCTGGCAGACCAGGTATTGGACCCAATATGCGCATAACCAATATGGTGGGTAATTGATCATCAGCCTCAGCCAACTAAAAATAAAAATTTAACTCTGTAGTAAATAAACTGCTCCCACATAAAACTGTTCCCACATGAAACTGTTCCCACATAAAACTGTTCCCACATAAAACTGTTCCCACATAAAACTGTTCCCATATAAAACTATTCCCTCAGTGCCTGGAAAAGTTTGTTTTCCTGATATTTAAAAAATGGGAACAGTTTTTTTAATAGAATAAGAACAGTTATTTCTGAATCTTTATTTTGCACGTAAGGCAAACTTCCCTCTGAATTTTTAGAAGAGTATAAATGAAAAAGAGAACAGTTTTTAGCAAAATAAGAACAGTTTTTTCAGAAAATGGGAACAGTTTTTCTCTGTATTATTTACCTTCGTACTCAGTGGATCACAATCATAGTAGGTGGCATAGGTCAATAGGCCCATATAACAGCAGCAAAACAATAAAAACATCAAAAATATGGTGAAAAGTATTAAACACTGTTTAACCTTGTTCTTATCGGGCAAAGACATAAAACGTTGTATCGACATTTGATTGACATCATTCGATTGGATTTTATGCAAAAGAGTACCCAATGTAACGGCCGATAGTGAAAGTCTCACTGTAGGATCCCACGTTAGGCTTAACGAAGTAAAAATAAAACAAAATTTTAATCATTTTATTCCATTTATAGAGATCGGAAACCTACTCAGGCAATCTTAAACGGCCACCCTCCCAGTTCTTTTCTAAAACAAACTCCAAACCGCCCAAATCCATAGTGCCTTTAATGCAAATTGTTAAAATGGTGCCATACATGACAAAACTTTGTACGGCATCGGTCCAAACCACTGCCTTTAAGCCACCCTAAAAGAAATATAAACAAGGATTACTAATTCTGATCGAAAGAAATAATTTTTTTTTTTTTTGGAAAACAAAACTTACCACACAAGTGTAGAAGGTACAGACCAAGCACACTATGGGCGTTATGGTATGCACACCCAAACCACTAACCTGGCTAAAGGTTAAAGCAGGCACATAAATGGCTACTGGCAGGTATAAAACCTAGAAATTAAAAACATTTTGTTTTTGTTTTTACAAATTAATTTTAATAGAAAATTTTTATTATAAATTTGTACTTACCATGCCGACTGTGAACAGTGTGGAACAAAAATAACGTATCGATTTGCCAAAACGCATTTCAAAGTACTTAAATGGAAAAAGAAAATCGATTTGAGCTGTTTTATTTGTTATTTAATTTTTTTTTTTTTTTGAATGAACAACAGTGGCAGCTAGCATTAGACCACCAGGAAAATATAATTTTGTCAACACTTGCTGGATAATTAATAGCACTTTAACTCAATGTAAAATTTTGTTTACGAATAGCTATGCTGCCACCACGTTAACATTTTCAAAAGCTAAAACTAAAAAAACACATACAAAGATAATGAAATGAAATAAATCGTTTAAAAATGCCACGCCCACTATAATAAGACTTATTTTTTAATAACAATTAAATTTAATGCCAGTCACACTATAATAAATAAATAAACGATAATATTTCCTTTAAAAAAAACAAAAGAACCTAAGTTAAGTTACATAATATTATTTTAATGCCACGCCTTTTGAAAAGTGGGCGTTTCTAAGTAAATAAAATTAAATTAATATAACACATCATATTGATTTATGAAGAATCATAGAATTATTTTCAATTAAGGACCAGCAAGCTGGATTAGGCATTCTCGCCCTTAAAGAGGTGGGCGTCTCATGCAAACTTCTAAAAACCATGCCTTCCTTTTAAAAAAAAAATCTTCCATTTTGTATCAGTTATTAACGCAACCGCCCACTAAATTGTCAAAATTTAGTGTTTGAATTAAATATTAAGAGCTTATAAGAATTAATTTTTTTTAATTACATGCCACGCCCCTTTATTATGTACACGATAAGAAAATAATGCATTTAAAATATATTTGTTTGCGTTTCTAAAATCTAAAGTTCAATATAGTCAGATTTTTTATTTTAAGCCAATTTATAAGGCATAGCCACGCCTTTTAATTGTAAAAACCACGCCTTAAATAAATTAATTTCAATAAAATTTTATAGGCTTAGTATCTTAAACTATAGATTAATAATTAATTACAAGAGTTATTATTCATTTACCCAAACAAAAATGATTAATTTCGTTAATTTCTAAGCAGCCACGCCCACTTTTCTTTAGAGTTAGTTTAGGTTAGTTGGATTAGTTAATCGAACTGCAATTAGCATTAAGATGCTGATTCGAAATCATAAAAAAAGAAGGTAAAAGTATTACAACCGCCCTTAGCTGCTTAAAAAATAGAAGAGTACGAGGGGATCCCAGCTTGCACAGGTTTAGGTTTAGGTCGGAGTGGTAGCTCTGATATCACAAAGCTCACTTGAGCACGCATAGCGGCCCGTTGTGATGCCACGGGTGAACGCAGTCCCTGTACTGACCAATTTCCACCAAAATCAGGGAAGAGGAAGAAGTTGGTCAGCGCAAGGGCTGCACCAGCTTGCACAAGTTATGTAACAATAAATTCTACAATGCATGAAGCCTGACCACTATACTTAACACACACAATATGGGTGGTGTGAGATGCTAGGTCGTAATCCTGCCTAAGGCGTTGTAATGAACAATTAAGTAAGGAAGTAAAACTAACCAAAAGAAGAATGTAATCAATGGTGAACATTATCCCAGTATACATATTTGTCCGATTGAATGAGGATTTGATTCTCATTGGGCCACTAATTACTCTCTTATATGCCTCACACACCCGGCTCAACAGCGAGTGACTAGTGCTTGATTTTGAAGCTGAAAACATACATATCTTGGTGGTGGAAAACTGGACTCCAATGATGAAGTCGTAACAGTATTTTATATTTCGAAAAGGGATTCACAGCTTGAAGAAGCGAGAGACAAAGGAAACTATGTTGTATGAAATGATTTGTACGTTGAGGCGAGATAATCGTTACTCTACTGTATTCCTTCTCAATATCTTTTTCCTTTTTCAAAAAACCTTTTTTGTTGTTGTTGTAATATGAATAATAAATTTATTAAACGTACTCTTCAATCAGAGTATTTTTTCGAAATACTTAAATTAAAAACAAAGAAAATAAAAAAACAAACAGAAAATCACATGCTCCTCCACTTAACAACTAAAATCCTTGGAATCCTTTCTTAAGTCACTCTTCAGATCGAAATAAATCACAGGTTTCTCGTCCTTTTCAACACTTTCGTACTCCTTGGACTTAATGAAACGACGTATGCAGGGAGCAAACAATTTGCGATTCATGGTGGAGGGATCATTGCGGCCAAAAACGAAACTTGCTAAATTGGCACACACCGTCGAAATGGTACAGCCAAAGGCCACATAATAGGTGAAGGACATTTGATAAATGTATTGAAGGAAAGTTTTTGATCTAAAAAAAAAACAGGAAGGGAAAGGGAAAGGGAAAAATAGCAAATGAAGGCTGCATAAAATGGAATAAAAAAAAACTTACTGTGGTTCCACTACAGAGGCAGCGGCTTCCTCAACCAATGAAAGTAAGGATACAAAATCATAAGAGCAGCCCTCGGTAGAAACCGGTTTCGTCGTATATATCAGTTCACCGGTAGCCAAAGCTATTTGACCACGTATACACACCCAGGTCATAATCGCAAAGGAAGCGCATATGCCTGTAATGGCGCTCTAATAAAAGTGTATGAAAAAAGAAAACAAAGAATAGAGTTGGGTTTTTTAATGATCTTACATACCCTTGTATTAATCCAAGGCATTAGCAAACCCATTAGGAATAAACTTAGCAAAGGGCCGCCCGTTACAGATGACAAAGTAGCCGACAGCTGTAGGACAGCATGACCCAAATATTCTACCATAAACACCAGAGCCACACTTATAACACCAACCAACACCACAATGGAACGCATGATAATGGCAGTTTGCGTTTCAGACAAGGGTGTCTTGCGATAGGGCTTAATATAATCCTCTAGGAAAACGGCAGACAAAGAATTTAAGCCAGTCGACAGAGAACTTAAAGCAGCACTAAACACACCAGCCACAAATAAACCAGCCATGCCCGGTAAAAATTTCAAAGTTTCCATAACCATTAAAGGCACCAACTGGTCCTTGGCTTTGGCCAGCTGAAAAATAATATTTTTTTTGTTGAAATAAAAATTAATTTTTTATTAAAGAGCTTAGATCGATTACCTTAGTGGTCAATGGATCACAATCATGATAATTGGCAAAGATCAATAGGCCATTGTAAAACGTAAAAACATGTACTAAAATTACCCCAAGAGTGTAATATATACAACATCTCTTGGCCTCTTTAATGGAGGGCACAGAGAGATACCTCTGGACGATAACCTGATTGGCACAATTGACTTGAGTAAACCACAGGGTGGTGCCAACTAACATTGATAGTATAGACGTACGCACAGTAGGATCCAAAGTCATTCTAAAGGAGCAAAATTAAAAAAATTTTAAATATTATGATGGAAAAAAAAACAAAAATAAATAAAAATAAATACGTACACTGGCAGCTCTATACGTCCCGTATTCCAATTACGTTCGAAAACGATTCCAAAGCCACCCACATCGAATGTACCCTTGACGATAACGAAAAATATCGAGCCGATCATAATCACCGTTTGTATAACATCGGTCCAGACAACAGCTTTCAGACCACCCTGGAAGCAAGTAGTTAGTTATTGGAAATGTTAAAGAAATTTTAAGCCTTAGTTGTGGTCATAATGGCAGATAAAACTCTTAACTCCTGATGAAACCCCCGATTAAAGTTTCAATCGTAGTAATCCATTTTACAGGATTAGTTTGAAATCAATGTAATGAACTCTATTGCCTGTTTGTCATTTTTACCAAAGTGTATGACATGTACAGCTCCTTCCCCAATACGCCAAAAGCCAACATTTGGTAGAAAATCGATCCACCAGAACAATCTTAAACTTTTCACAGATTTAAGGCCTTTAGGTTAGGTTAGGTTAGAGGACGTGTACTTGTCAGTTAAGACAAGTACAGTACCCGGAGGTCGAATTGACCCATTGTACAACGTCCTAGTTTCTCACACCACTTATGTTGTGTGTGTTAATTTTATACATGAGTGGCGGGACCTACAGTTTATAGTCGACTCCGAACGACAGACTTTGGAGAAACTTTTCATGGCAATTTTATTTACTCTCAGAGTTCTTGCCAGAAATCTGCTGAGAGGAAGTCGTCGAAGAAATAATTTTTGTATTTTGTCTTGATGTTTGGCCCGGAGCTCGAACCCTGACTTTACGTCTAGTGCCAACACACTACCTACTAGACTACGGCGACTTCGAACCAAAGTGTATGACGTGTACGTGTACAGCTTCTTCCCCTAAACGCCAATAGACAACCTTTCATAGAAAATCGATCTACCACAACGATCTCAAACTTTTCACAGGCTTAAGGCCTTTGCGTGCTAAAAATAACTTCAGTTTGTTGTAAATTTCTGTTGTACAGAAGATCTTGCTGTTGATATTGTGTATGTCGCTTAGGTTAGGTTAGATTAGATGGGCCCATTATGATTATACAAGCCTAGACCTAATCCGGAGATTAAACTGTCTCTACAGGAAACTAACCCGGCTCCAAAATAAATCTATTGCGGTTATCTTTATTTTTAGCAGTTCAATCAAAGACAACCTTAGAAAACTTTTAACATTTGGGAATTTATGGGCACTGGCTCGAGAGCTCCTCAGGTTAACGGCTCCTTCAGGAGTCATGCGAGCGAATGTGGAGTGCATCGTCGTGAATTAGAATAAGGCCGGCAGCGAACTTTATAAATTCCAACAAAGCAATGGATGGCCCCGCAATTTAAAGAAATAAGACAATCTGGCTATCTTTTTTCCGGTTTAGTCAAGCAGAGCTTATCAATTCTGTATGTACTAATATGCAGGGTATTCTTTCTGTATTATTTTTGACTAAAGTCCCCACAACTGTTCACGTCTACCGTTATGGTCTTGCACAAAGTACAGCTTTTAATAAGGTTTGAAAGCCTTTGACAGATTATTGTCCTAAAATACAATGCCATACAATAATTGAAAGTAGTACTCGAAATATATGAAAATTGAAAATCACTTGCACTATAATGTGTACACGTGCAGCCCTTAAGCTGACCAACTTCCCCCTCCTTGGATCGGAGGAACTTGGTCAGTACAGAGGCTGCGTTCACCTGTATCATCACAACGGGCCGCTATGCGTGCTCAAGTGAGCTTTTTCGTAAATTAAAGCTACCACGCTAATCTAACCTAACCTAACCTATAACCTAACCCTGCCCCACTGTGCAAATACTTTTTAAATTATTTTGTCGCAGTATTTGAATCATTTTACGTAGTCGCCGCAGTCTAGTGGGTAGTGTGTTGCCTTATTAGACATGAGGCTAGGGTTCAAACCCCAGGTCAGTTATCTACAACTAAACGAAATATGAAAAAATATTTCTTGGGCGGCATTCTCTTAACAGATTTCGGACAAAAACTCTGAAATTAAATTAAATTGCCATCAAAAGTTTCTCAAAATCTGTCATTTGGAATCGAGTTTAAGCTGTATGTTCCGCCATTCTTGTATAAAACTAACACACACAACATAAGTGGTGTGAGAAGCTTGTAGGTTGTAATCCTGGCTGAAGAGTTGCATGTATGTATGTATGTATGTATGTATTTGAATCCTTTAGAATATAAACCGCCATGTTTTTGCCCAAGTCTCGTTTCCCAAAACATTTTTTTTCTTTGTTTCAGTTTCTTTAAAGAAGTTTTCCCAACAGGTGATGGACCATATTTAGTAGGTTAGGTTAGGTTAGGTTAGAGGACGTGTACTTGTCAATTAAGACAAGTACAGTACCCGGAGGTCGAATTGACCCATTGTACAACGTCCTAGTTTCTCACAACACTTATGTTGTGTGTGTTAATTTTATACATGAGTGGTGGGACCTACAGTTTAAAGTCCACTCCGAACGACAGATTTTTGTGAAACTTTTTCATGGCAATTTTTATTTACTCTCAGAGTTTTTGCCAGAAATCTACTGAGAGGAAGTCGCCGAAAAAATACTTTTTGTATTTTGTCTTTAATGCCTGGCCTGGGCCTCGAAACCAGGCTTTTGCGTCTAATAAGCCAACACACTACCTACTAGACTACGGCGACTTCCACCATATTTAGTAGGTTCTATAATAATATGACTGTTATCTAGCAATGTAGAGACAACGGCTTTTATACTGGATTAGATTGTTGTTGCATCGTTGAAGGAATTATGCATGCATTGAAACTAATTTTGTGAATCTAAGACTATCTCTTAAAACACTGGATCGTATTCCGACAATATCTTAGGCTCTCGGCCGATTGAGACGAACTTTCGTAAAGAACCTTCCAGTGGATCATACTATGTATATTTCCCCATATTATTGTCCATAAACATTATTAAATCCTCTTCTCTAACAGACCTTATGTTCCAAGCTACAGAAAAAAATTTAATAAAAATCGATTGCAGATTACTATTGTTCATCAAAGGGTGAGTTCAGAAATAGTGAGTAATTTCGAAATTTCAAAAAAAGCCCTTAAAACTTTACTACAATAATGAAAATGTGAAAATTAAAAATGAATTTAAATTCCAAAAATTATAAAACAAAATTAAACTTACCACACATGTATAGAAAATACAAACGAGACATACAACCGGTGTAATAATGTGGATATTGATGCCAGTTACTGAAATAAAATTTAAAAAAAAATTGCAAGAAATATATTTTTCAATTAAAGTCGTTCAAAATTTCTGAAAATTCTGAAAAAAGAGAAAAATTTACAAAAAAAAAACTCGACTTTACCTTGATTGAAGGCCAATGCTGGTACATATATCACAATGGGCAACCAAATCATCTGAACGATTGAAACCCAACATGCAATTCCAACAGGAAATTTATAAAAGCAAAGAAAAATTAAAACAAAAAAAAATTTTTTTTCTAAATATTTTTGAAGAAGAAAAAATCTCTTTGAGAAAAAGGTACTTACCGTGCCAATGGTGAAGAGTATTGAACCAAGTAAACGTATTGTTTTACCGAAACGCATTTCGAAATACTGCAAAATATTTATTTATTGTTACAAAAGAACTTTTAGAATTTAACATCATGTCTTAAAGAAAATATTTCCACTTAAACCGTAACTCTACTTAAACCGTAAAACAACAAAAGTAAATTTGTAAAAAAGTACTTTTTTTGGTAGGTTTCGGAAATGCAAAAAAGCAACAAAAAAGTTATATTTTGGACTTAAAATAATAATTCAAAATGTTAATTAAGCAACTGACTTACAAAACTAACTAAAATTGAAGAACAGCAAAATAAGGATATGCATTTAGCACTTGTTGAGGGAAAAATCCAGTACGTTTTTAAGTAAAGCACCAAACAATAATAAGATCATCTTCGTTTTGAATTTTTTTCTATTTTTAACAGACACAAAAGAAGAAAAAATTTTGATACCTTTTGTAATCTTTCTTAGGTTTACTGGTACCATTTTTGGTACCTTTCTAGATATTCCTTTCGGTACACATAAAAGGTTTTGTTTTCTTCCTTTCATATAAAAAAGAATTTAATTAACGGCAAATGCAAAAAAAAATTAAATATTTTTTATGTTTCAAATTGTACCATTTTTGGTACTTTTTTTTTATTGAAAATAGTATTCTTTTCAATAAAAATATATATTTAATAACCTACTAAGCAATAAACAAATTATTTCCTTCTTGAGTAACAAAAAGCTTTATTTTAATCTTTTTGGTACTTTTATTTTTTAGTACTTTTTTATTATCTTTTATAAAAGATCGTAAAAGTCATTGTCTACTTTTGATCTAAAGATCAGGAGATTCCCAATAGAACTCTTGAGGTTTATACTGATGGCTCAAAGAATTCTGATGTGAAACTTTCTGAACAGTGTATTGTTTTCCAAATAGATGTCATAACTATTGTGAAAGCGACACAATGCTTGTTGGGTGTAACAATTTTCCCTGAAAATCTCTTGATTTAATTAAACACCCAGAGTGCCCTTAACGATCGTAGTATCAACGTCCGTTCATGTCCATGAATGTCGAGGATTTCTCTGAAAAATTTCGAATTAATTAAAGGGAACAGTCACCCATATGACGGGATAGAGAAATACCCTTCGAAAATCCATTGATGATAAGTTAGCCAAGGCCGGTATGGAACTCTTTGGATGTTACCCATTGTTTTTAGAGAAAAGCTCAATCACGTGAGCAGTAGGAGGACACATGCAATATTGTTAGACTCTCCTCGATAGATATGTCCTCATCCATTGCACAATAGCGGCCCTCACAGGTCACTATCCTTTTGCATATGTATACCGAAAGGCTTAGAATTTCGGTAAATGACTTCTGCGGAAATGAAGTCACCGTAGTCTAGTAGGTAGTAGGTTGGCTTATTAGACGTAAAGCCAAGGTTCGAGCCTCAGGAAAGACATCAAAACAAAATACAAAAAGTATTTCTTCGGCGACTCAACAGATTTCTGGCAAAAGATCTGAGTGTTAAATAAAATTACCATGAAAAGTTTCTCAAAAATCTGTCGTTCGGAGTCGACTTTAAAAGGTAGGTCCCACCACCCATGTATAAAATTAACACATACAACATATGTAAGTGGTGTGAGAAATTAGGTAGTAATACTGACTGAAGGGTTGTAATGACCAATTATGTATGTATGTATGTATGACTTCTGCGGAAGCTGTGAGGTCCGAAGGGGAAGAAGAGACTGAGTTTTAATGTCTTGTCCTGGTCATAGCGGAGACAGAGGTTTTTTATCTCTCACTTTCTGGCATATTTGACTGAGATTGCTGCAATAACAAGATTTATTTTCAACTCGGATTGGTTGCCTCCGGATTGAATATTGACTGTGGTGCTAGCCTAAGTGGCACCTTTTCCTTCCCCAATACACTAACTAACATAACTTAAAAGACTAATCGAATAATTCGTTAATACTGAAACATTTGAATACCAATGTCCATTAAATTAAATGCCGAGATACCACCCGAATTACGCAATAGAATCGACTGTTGCCACCAATGCAGAAGCGGCCTTTAAAATTTCATTGTGTTTCTAACGGGTGATTTTTTAGCTTATTATCTTTTTGGCAACACTGGTTTAAACAGCTCGTGTTTTGTTTCACTGTCAAATATCTTCAGTTTGGTCTGTAATTTAACCATGAATCGTCTTACAAACAACGAACAACGCTTGCAAATCATTGAATTTTATTATCAAAATGTGTGCTCAGTTAAGAAAGTTCATCGCACGCTTCTTCCATTTTATTGTCAGTTTAATCGACCCACTGAAGCGGCTATTCGGGCTATTGTGTCTAAATTTCGCACCAAATTTACATTGTTGGACATTAAACCACCAACACGCTTACGTAGAGTGCGAGCTGAAGAAAATATCGCAGTTGTATCGGCCAGTGTTAATGATGACCATCAATTATCGATTCGTCGCCGTTCGCAGCAATTGGGCCTCTGTTACTAAACAACGTGGAAAATTTGGCGGAAGGATTTAGGTGTGAAGTCTTTCAAAATACAGCTGGTGTAAGAATTGAGAGCCGAACGATCTACCGCAACGCAGAATTTTTGTTGAATGGGCTCTTGGGAAAGTTGGCCGAAGATCCACTTCTTTATCGAAAAATTGTGTTCAGCGACGAATCTCATTTTTGGCTCAATGGATACATAAATAAGCAGAATTGTCGATTTTGGAGTGAAGATCAGCCAGAAGCATTGCAAAAGCTACCAATGCATCCAGAAAAAGTCACAGTTTGGTGCGGTTTATGGGCTGGTGGCATCATTGGACCGTACTTCTTCAAAGATGCTGCGAATCGTAACGTAACTGTGAATGGTAAGCGCTACCGTGAGATAATATCCAACTTTTTTTTTTGCCCGAAATGCAAGAGCTTGACTTGCATGACATGTGGTTTCAACAAGACGGTGCCACATGCCACACAGCACGCGTAACAATGGACTTATTGAGAGGCGAGTTCGGTGAACATTTTATTTCACGTTCGGGACCGGTCAATTGGCCGCTTAGATCGTGCGATTTAACGCCTTTAGGCTATTTTTTGTGGGGCTATGTTAAAGCTCATGTCTATACAGACAAGCCCGCTTCAATTAACGCATTGGAAGACAACATTGAAGCATTTATTCGTGAGATACCGGCCGAAATGTTGGAAAGAGTATGCCAAAATTGGACTAAGCGGATGGACCATTTGAGGCGCAGTCGCTGTCAACATTTGCATGAAATAATCTTCAAACATTAAATTATATGGACCGTACTATCGATTCAAATAAAAATTTCATGCATTTTTCTGAATTTTATGTGTTTTTTTTTTTTTGAAAAATGTTCCCATTAGATCCAAGCATTATAATGAGAAAGGTTTCAACGAAATCAAGTTTACTTTTGAAACCAGAAGAGATATTTGAAAAGTTTTCAAATTGGTTTAAAGAAAAGTGTGATCTTTTGGGGTTATATTTAGTTATTCACAAGCTATTTAAAGTTGTTAATTCTTTAAACAAATTATTATTAAATTTGTATTAAATTTTTCTACGATTTTATTAATAAATTTAAAATTCAAGGTCATAATTCAACTCTTAAACCGTTTAAGGGTTAAACTAATGTTCAACTTTAAGGTGATATAAATTATAGTTTAATTAGCATTTTATCATTCATTATCAATAATGAATTAAAACATTAAATAACAATATTTTATTGGAAATATGAATTGCAGCAACAATTTTATTATTGCAACGTAATACGATTTGTTTTTAATTATACAAGATTTGTTTTACGCCATTAATTATAATAATAATTGGCGAGTTAACAGTAAATAAATTAAAATTGGAAAATTATTATAAAAACAATAACAACAACAAAAGTATAAACAAATAAAGAATATTTGCATAAAAAAATTCAAAAACATTTAAAATTCATTTGAATTGCCACGACAACAAAACGAACGACATCAGTCAGCTACCTAAACTTGGCGATAACAGTGAGAATGATGATGGTGATGATGACGATGATGTCGAAGGGTAATGATAATAATGATGATAATAAAATAAGGGATTCATAACGAATGTATGATGATAATAATGATTATGAATAATTCCAAAGTTCATCCTCAAGTTCAGGCCAATGTACGCCAGCAGCTGATAATAAAGGCAGACGTTTAAGAGGTAAATGGAACAAAATTTTGTTAAGCAAAAAGCAAAACAATAAAAAACAAAACAAACGAAAGTGGAAACCACATTTAAAAATTAAAAAAATTTAAAAAAAATATAAACAAATATAATTACAATGTTTTCTTATAAAATAGAGTTTAGTTCATAAAAAGAAATCAAAAAAAAAATAATAGAAAAAATAAGCATATTAAGCATTTAAAGCATTTTAAAAATAATAAAGCTATAAAAGAATATAAAAAGAGAATATAATTATTGAGAAAATTTGTATGTACAATAATCATAATAAAAAGTTTAAATGCATGTATGTATACATATGTATGTATGTGTATGTTCATAAATATTTACAGAAATATGCAAAGCAAAATAAAGCGAAATATACAGCCAATTAAATATTATTTAAAGCCAATAAAGCAAAAATATACAGCATATAAGATAGTCGTTATAAAACGATATTTTAAAAGTACTCTACACCAATTTTAGAAGAAAAAAACTCATTAAAAGAAACAAAAACAAAAGAAAAAATTATAAGATAAGAACAAATCTTTGGTTCTTTTTTTTCCTTTTTTTTATTTTCCACAACAAAACTAAGTTTTTAAACGAAATTTTATTAGAAAAGGTACTTTTTGTTTGGTACTTTTTGACTAAAAACATTTTGCTAAACTAAAATATTTTTAAAATACTTTGCACCCTACTTTGTTTAACATATATTTTCCACAACAAAACTAAACTTTTGAACGAAATTTTATTAGAAAAGGTACTTTTTTGTTTGGTACTTGTTGACTAAAAACATTTTGCTAAGCTAAAATATTTTTAAAATACTTTGCACTCTACTTTGTTCAAAATTTATTTTATAAAACAAAATTACGTTTATTTTATTTATTTCATCGATTTTATTCACGACGGAATGTGAAAGGTACCTTTTTTCTTAGCAATTTTTAACAAAAAGTTATGCAATAGTGAAATGGCATATCTAATATACAAAAAGTACTCTACATAAAAACTACTCTTTATATAAAAAAACTAATTTTTAAAAGAAATTTAATAAAAAAAAATATAGTTTTTAAACGCAAAACTAAAGGTACTTTTTTAGTACTTTTTAACAAAAAAATAATTATGCTTAACTAAAATATTTTTTTGCTTAAAATATATTTTATATAACAAAACTATGTTTATTAACAAAATTTTATAATGAAGACTCGATTTTGTTAAGGACAAAATATGAAAAGTACTTTTTTAAAAACAAAAGTACCAAATTTTTTTGAAAAGAAACCACAAAAATATTTTTTGTTCTTTGCTTCTTAAAAATTTATTTATTTTGAATTATTTTTTAAAAAGTCCTTTAATAGGCTCCTTTTGGAGGTAATTTTTCAAAAAGTACTTATTAATAATAAGTACTATTAATAATATTAATAATTTACGTTTGGAATAGGAATAAAATTCGATCATTTAAGCCAAAAAAGGAAGTTGATTCTTTTAATCTTTTTAATGGTTTAAATCAATTTATCACGAAAAAAGTACCAAAAATTACAATAAAAGTACCAAAAACGATTTTTTAAACTTTTTTATTACTAATAATGCTTAATAATAGATTCAATAGGAAAAAAATGGGAATTTTTGTAAAAAAAAAAAGGTACTTTAATTTTATAGCTGCAATTGGTGTAGAGTACCTGAATAACAGCATTTACTAGCAATTAAAATTACAATGAATTCATATTTGCGTATAACAGTTTTACATCTGACGTATATTGTATATAAAAATGTGTAATTTCTAAACTTACCTCGTATGTTGATGTCAATTGGAGGTTACAGAAGACGGGCAAGAAAATGTACCACGAAATGACACCAGACAGTGCCAACGTTATCAAAATGAAAGCATATTGAGTGCCATAAACGTAAATCTCTGTTGAGGTACCCAACAAAGAGATGCCCGAAACGAAACTAGAAAATAAAAAAAGAATTTAAATTTAAATAAATTTATTTAAAATAAAATGATAAAAAAACAAATAATAGAAAGAAATTAAATTTCATACAATTTAAAGCTAATGAAGTCCAATTTATTACACTAAAACGAACGAGTCCTTCCATAAATTGAATTTAAAATTTTCATGTGAAAAATATTTTCGTTTTATTTACAAATCTTTCAAAGAAAATGAAAGAAATTTTTTTTATTGTTTAATTTTGTCACGTAGTTGAAATGGTTTTTGAAATAATTTCAAAAAGAAAGTAAAAACATTTTTTAATACAACATTTAATCGTACATTACATGGCCACTTTCCATATTTACAATACCCATTCGAGCCATTACTCGTACTTTTAATTTTTTTCTTTTTTTTTTTCAAAGGCCGAAAGAATCCCTCAGCAAATACTAAGAAATTTGCTGGTCAGTTGAAAGAAAGGACGTAAAAAATGGCATTTGTGCTGTACAAAAATATTTTTGCCAAAAATTAAACACTCTGCAATTAGAATTCCAAACACGTTAACAGAATATTTTCGATTCTTTTTTTTTCTTTAACGCTGCATTTAAATTGTTGACCCGTTTATAGAGATTTGCGGTGATGGTCAAAGAAATATTTTTTTTTTGTGTCAAAAACAAAATTTTGCTTCACACTGCTGACCCCTTTAGGGAGTTCTGCAATAATGGTTACAAACTTTCGAACGGTTTCGAAGCAGAAAACCCAATGAAAACAAGAGTCAATCTAAAGTATATCAAATGAAACTGCCGTGTTTTGCACCCCCTAATGTTTTACGAAACCGAGTCCACTTATTTAAATTGGTTTTGTTTTAAACCAAATAGTTTCAAATGAATTTCACGATTTTCATTGTTTCTTCGTCTAAGAAGAAGGCTCCTACCGGGGCAATGTATTATGTCATGTTAGTACTAGGTTAATAGATTGTGGGAGGAAGGAAAGAGTCAGTAAGTAGAGTTTATGGAAGCTAGATTTTATTTGAGTTTGTATCATAAGTCGCCGTAAACGAGTACGTAGTTTGCTGGCTTATTAGACGCGAGCTCGAGGTTCAATGCCTAGCCCAGACATTACCACCAAAACGAAATATGGAAAAATAATTCTATGGCGACTTCTTCTCAGCAGTCTTCTGGCAAGAACTCTAGGAGTAAATAAAAGCTAGCTTTTCAAAAATTTGTCGTTCGGAATCGACTTTAAACTGTAGATCCCTCACATAACAAGAGTGCTGTGAGAAGCTAGGTTGTAATCCTGACTAAAGGGTTATAAAAACTAAACTTTTTTGGTAAAAAGTACCTTTTTATAACAAAAAGTACATTAAAGCACGTGCATACATACATATATTTAAGTACATACATAATTGATCACTACAATCCTTCAGACAGGATTGTGGATCTAGATTCTTACACCACTTATGTTGTGTGTATTAATTTTATACATGATTGGCGGGACTTTAAGTCGACTCCGAACGACAGATTTTTGAGGAACTTTTCATGGCAATTTTTATTTACTCTCAGAATTTTTGTCAGAAATCTGCTGAGAGGAAGTCGCAGAAGAAATATTTTTTCAAATTATCGTTTTGAAGTCTGATCTGGGGTTTGAACCCTGGCTAGACTACGGCGACTTCGTATTTAAGTATACTGGGTAAAATTCTTAGCACTTTAGGAGCAAAGTTTTTATGTGCCGTAGTATGAGCCGGTATAAAAAGTGCCAGAAAATATCAATGAAATCAAATGGTACGATTTAAAAAGACTTTCATTATGGAAAGTATATGCGACCCTATGCTCCCTAAAGGAGTAAAAGGAACATGTATACATATACAATATATGGAAATTTAATTAAAAAATTTAACATTTAAACCAAAAAGTACATTTTCAATTAAAAAAGTTTTTCTTTTTTTAATCTCAGCCAGTTTGAATGAGCTGTCTGAAGTCGCCGCAATATAGTAAATAGTGTGTTGACTTATTAAACGATAGCTCGTGGTTCACACTTGTGGCGCTTGCAATTTATGAAAAATTATACAATATTTTTGTAGAATCATTTTAAAGGTAATTTGAAATACTTGAGCTTAACCGGTTCTTTTTTAAGTATTCATAAATCTCTAACGGATGTATCGATAAAGTATACTAGCGCGTGTTAATAATTTTAAATATGAAATAATTATATGGCAAGTATCTACGATTATGTATATGGTAATTGGCATACGTTAATAAAAAGTAACAATTCTGATGCAATCAATTTAATTGTAAATTTGTATTAATTTTCCATCATGAACTTCTATTTAAAATGTGGCACTTAGTCGCAGTAATAAATAAACCAATACCACTTTGTTTAATTAATTTAAATCAATTGTCTTTTTAATCAAATTCATTTAATTTTTTAACAATTATTATGCCTCAGGAATGTCTGGTATTATAATGGTTACTGTGCTAAAAAATTAATGTAAGGGGCGGTTGCACTGCACCTAGCATATAAATAAATAATAAAACGATAAACAAATATCCATGCATTATTCAGAACGTAAGAATTAGTGGGGTTCACACATAGGTGCGTGCTATCCAAACTTCATTGGTCGCATTTCCGTCCCTATGCAGCTGTATAACAGCCAGAGCTCGGTATGAATACGTCCAACATTCATGGGCTTAGGTTAGATTAGGTTCCGTTGAAAGAGTGGCGCATCATTGTATTCATAGATATTCGCCTTCACCCAGGTAATCAATGGATTAAATGGTTTGTAACCCTTCTTGTATTAGTCTAGTAGGTAGTGTGTTGGCTTATTGGACGTAAAGTCAGGGTTCGAGCCCCAGGCCAGACATCAAGACAAAATACAAAAAGTATTTCTTCGGCGTCTTCCTCTCAGCAAATCTCTGGCAAAAATTCTGAGAGTAAATAAAATTGTTAAAAAAAAATTTCAAAAACCTGTCGTTCGGAAAATTAACACACACAACATAAGTGTTGTGAGAAACTATTACGTTGTACAATGGGTCAATTCGACCTCCGGTTACTGTACTTGTCTTAATCGACAAGTACACGTCCTCTAACCTAACCTAACCTTGTAACCCTTCATGTAAGAAAAGAAAATGCAAAAATAAAGGCGAAAAACCATCATCCAAAAACGCAACTTTCCATTTAAAGATCTTCCTCCACAAGCTTGCAGTTTTTCAAATCTGCCAATTCTTCAATAAAATGCAGACAAGGCCAATAATGTGAAGTATGAGCCTCTACTTTATATGCTCATTCACATCGTCTGCTGATTCTGCTTAGAATCACTTTTATTCCTATGCAATTGAGCTTTGGTCATAAGGCCCACGCAACCTAATAGTGCGTTCTACATCCCCATGCACGATTCTCACCCATCCATTGGTGGTGTCAACGATTTTTTTTTTTGTTTTAGCCTCCAAAACTGAGCCTGATCTTACCAATTAACCTGCAACTTTATTACCAAATAACAGGTACCCTGCATAATCTAATTCGATAATCTGAAGTAAGGTCGCGTAGCAGTCAAAGCCTTAAGTGTTGCAGCTCTTGAGCTCTTCGGTGTACCATATGTTTCCTGACTTGTTCGATGGCCTAAATGATCTCCGGACACTATGCCTGAAAAATGAACTTAACACCGTTCCACACATATAGCTAAAGAGAGCTGCATGTGATCGTTACAAAGTTTAAGTCATTACAACCCTTTAGTCAGGATTACGACCTAGCATCTCACACCACTTATGTTTTGTGTGTTAATTTTATACATGAGCGGTGGGACCTACAGGTTAAAATTGACTTCGAACGACAGGTTTTTGAGGCAATATTTTCATGACAATTTTATATTAACACTCAGAGTTTTTGGCCAGAACACTGCTGAGAAGAAGTCGGCAACGAATAATGTTTGGGGGTGGGTTTGAATCGCGGCCTCACGTCTAAAAAATCAACACACAACGTACTAGACTGCGGCCGTTTCAGTGCTACACAAAGTGCACCAATTGCAGAGCGTTAGGGTCATGCCTTTGGAACTTTCTTTTCGACAACATTTTTAGGATTGAATTATCTAAGCGGAGATTTTGGGTCTACTGGTTGTCAGCTTAGCGCGAGTTTAATCTAAACTGATACACCGAAGGTTTCTTAACAGGCAATTGGTTAATTCTTGCGGCTCATTTTGAATTGAGAGCTTATCTAAGCTGCATGACAATCAGAGATATTGAGATTTACGGGTACCAGAAACAACGAATGTAGAATCAAATTCAGTTGCAAGTGTTAATGAGGATATTTACACCAGCTAAGTTTTCGATCTGCTGGTGTTCATTAATAAACAACATTGGAAACCACATTTTTAATTAGAATCAATTAAATTTTTAATTGAAATAAAATAATTAAAATAATTAAAAATTTAATAGGAGCCTAAGGTTTCTTATCGATGTTTATTTATAAATGAAAGAAATTTTTATCACGCAAAATAAAAAAAGAAATAAAAAATCATTCGAATTGAAATATTATCAACCTTTTTATGCGGCATCCTTTCAACGCCTCATATTTTGTTGTGGTCTTAAATTAATTTTTTCTCAGAAAAAGTAAAAAAAAATTCAATTTTTTTTTTGTGTTACCAGTCGCCTGTGCTAACAGCCTTTGGGTCATTCTAGATATTTACACTTTGTTTTCATTTGATTGTTGATTTTTTGTTGGTCCCTGTTTATTCAACAACAATTTTCATTCATTTGTTGTCGTTTATTTGATTGTAACTGGAAATGAAAAACTTTCAGGCGAATTTCTTTAGAATTTCATTTCTTTCTGCACATGAGCGTTTAATGTACGTCTGACTGAGAATTGTGTTGCTGGGGGGTAATGATAATAAGCAATACAAATAATAATAAACTTGACCCTGGCCCTGAAATCTTTTTTCAATAGACTATAACGCACACACACACATACACACACGCAAGCGAACATTTAAACAGTAAAACTGACCTGGCAAATGCCCTGACCAATATTGGCTTCAAATATAAATTTTACCTCCGTATGGAAAATACTTCAAGAAAAATGAAAAAAAATAGAAGCAGAAGCCTACACCCACTTACATATAAATTTAACACCCCATTTGAAATTGTTTTGGCTTTAAGGCTTAATATCTACAACAATAACAAAACATAACAGAGACTGGAAAAAAAACAATTTTAACACTGGGCAACAGATTGTTTTTTTTATTTACAATTTAAGGGACATACATGATCATTACAACCTAGCTTCTCACACCACCCATGTTGTGTATGTTTATTTTATTTATCCATGAGTGGAAAAAAACATGATTTGATACAGCACTGTCTATGTGAATGTTCGGCTCAATGGGAAATTCTGTTCAGACACCCCTGTGCAGATGGTTTCCAGAAAGATATTGTCTTGGAATGCTTCAAAAAAAAACTACTGAATATTTTCTCAAATTTCTTTTTTTTTATTTGAAAGTACAATCCTTCCGGTTAATAATGGAAAATAATTTCATTCAAATGGCTGCCTCGGCTGGCCATGCAGTAGCCTACACGATCGGTCCAATTTTTAAGCACATTATCGATTGTGTGCAGCTGTATTTCACCAATGGCTTCACGAATATTGTCCTTTAAAGTGTCAATTATCTCTGGCTTGTCGACGTAACACTTATCTTTGACGGCACCCCACAAATAATAGTCCAACGGTGTCAAATCGCAGCTCCGAGGTGGCCAAACGACATCAGCTCTGCGGCTGATAATGCGATCTTCAAAAACAGGGCTTCGGCTGTGTGGCACGTAGCACCGTCCTGTTGAAACCAAATGTTGCCAATATCCTCCTCTTCAATTTTTGTGAACAAAAATTCGTTCAACATGGCCCGATAACGATCGCCATTGACTGTAACGGCCACTCCTTGCTCATTTTCGAAGAAAAATGGCCCAATTATGCCTCTGGACCAAAATCCACACCAAACAGTGACTCGTTTTGAGTGCGTCGGCTTTTCAATGTATGCGTGCGGGTTTTCTGTGCCCCATATATGACAATTTTGCTTGTTTACATACCCGCCAAGATCAAAATGAGCTTCATCTGAAAAGATGATTTTTTTGCCAAACTCGGCAACTTCTGTAAGTCGATCGCAGGCCCACTTAGCGAAGCGAAAACGCATTGTATGGTCCATATTCGTTCAGCGGAAGGATAAAACTAATTATCTGTCAAATCAGACATGAGCTAAATGTTACCATTCACGAAATAAAATAAACGTTAGATGGCGGACCCGATAGAATAATCTATACAATCTAACTTAACCTAGAAATTTTTAGCTGAAAAGGTACCTTCTTTTATATTGGGTAGCATTTCTTAAGGTTTTTACCAGTTTTCAATAGGAATAGATTCTATCACAGTAGAGGTGAAAGTTATGCTTTAAAAGGACTATATATATACGTTGGAGCATATTTGCAGAATTTTTTTGCGAGAAAAAGGTACCTTTTCAACAAATTTGGTACTTATTGCAGTACATTTATTCTGGCCATTACAATGAAATTTCTTTAGTAATCTAAAAATGAAAATAAAATTCCTCTTGGAGGAATTTATTAGCCACAGAAAATTGTCCTTTAATTTATTTTCTTTTTATTTTGAATTTATTTTGTTGTATTTGTTAACCTGTGTATTTGACATGCAGCTAATCTTTTATGTTGACCAACACAGCCACCATTATAACCATTTTCACACTCTTTAACAAATTATGTGGCTGCCTATGGTCGTAAATCTGTTTTGTCTGCTTAGGTTCAGTTTGACCTTTTTCAAGATGAATAACTGATTTGGTTTCTCTATGGTTGCTCTGTAGGCCTTGGTTTATAGTCTGGTCAGGTCTGTTGTGTTAATTTTTTTTCTTATATTTTCTTACACTTTAACGTTTTACATGGTCTTGTCATTATAAATTTAAATTCTGGCATATAAGTTTGTTTTGGTTTTTTCTTTGCTCCTTTTAAAGCCACCATAAATACGAAAAGAGAAAATTATGGCTCTTGAAAATTATCACAATGGCAGTAAAAACTTTGCACATTTTTAAACGAGTTTTTAATTGTCATTTCCAAGAATGAATTAAAAAAGATGTGAAAAGCAAATAACAATTGAAATTTTAAAAAGTTCTAATAAAAAATGATAAAAACAAACTGAAAAACAAATAAATTTTACCGAAATTAGAAATAAATTTTGTAAAAATCCTTAAGGGAGTATTTTAGAAAACTTATCGTTTTAATGTAGACATGGACATGGTCAGTTAAGGATAATTGATACGGGATCAATTGGTAAGAACTTCTTAAACGTTTTCTTATGTAAAGATTTTTTATTAAAGAAAAGTTTTGTTTGCAATATTAAGTCTGTTTTTAAGAATTTAAAAGAAAAAAATGAGAAATAATTTGGAGTTCATAAGTTATGCAAAATTTCAAAAAATTACAAGAAATTTAAATATTATATGACAAAAAAAAGTACTTTTCTTGGTACTTTTTTGGTACTTTCCTTGGTACTTTTTTGGTACTTTTTTCTTTTCATAAAAAGGCCATATTGCAAGGCTCATTTATTTACGCAATTTTTAAAACTTTACATTAAAAAATGGTACATTTCTTGGTACATTTTTGGTACTTTTTTTTGGTACTTTTCTTTTCATAAAAAGGCCATATTACAAGGCTCATTTATTTACGCAATTTTCAAAGCTTTATATTAAAAAATGTTATTCAATAAATAACGGATAATTTTTCAGCACCGGTAGCTTATTTCAATAGGTAAGTAAACAAACTGAATTTGGAACGTGAACAACAAACAAAGGTTCATAGCTCGATAGTGCCCTACCATTTCAAGACCTCAAGAATCACATCTTAATGCCTGTTATTTCAAAAAAAAAAAAAATAAAAAGAAAATCTTGCTTACCTGGCCACCAAAGACAATGAGACGGGAAATACTTTCATCTTACGACCGCCCACCAAATAATCCAATGCCTCTGAACCACGTCGCTGTTCCAAATTGGCCTGTTTATTCTTTTTAGTTTTCTTTTCGATGAAACCGAAATAAAAACCAATGCCGGCACATACCACCAACATGGAAACAAAAACAAAGTAATCGATAAACCCGAAATGTTGCAGCGATGAACTTAAATCGGAAACATTAAGGATTTTATCATCTCCACTATAAGGCGTGGATGCAGTTGCAAATGCCGAGGAAGCTGTTGAGGATGCCGGTGCTGATGATGATGATGATGTTGGGCTTAAAGTGCTGGTAGTAGAAACGGCGGCAGCTGTTATAACAGTTTCCTTTATGGTTGACAATGTTGTGGCCACTAAATTCTCCACAGGTTTGTGGTTCATTGAGGCGGCAGCTATTGCTGCTCCCGCTGTTGTTTCAGCATTGCTTGGCAATGTTGTTGTACTCATTGTACTATTATTTGTGTTCTTTTAAATGGCAAAGTAAGTTGTTTATTGGTTTTTAAATGTTTAAATTATTTAAAAGTGTTGTTGTTGGATGTTGTTTGGTGGTGTTTGTGCTGCTGTCGTTGCTGTTGCTGATGCTGTTGTTTCGCTGTTGCCTGCTGTGCTTGCTAACATCGATGGTTGTTCAGCAGTCTGGTTTTTTATACTCAATTTAATTTAATTAAATCGGGAGAGTATTTCTATTTACACTTTTCTTTTCTAATTCACATTCAAAAAAAAATAAGACGTTTTTTTGCTACACAAAAGAAAATTTTTTTTATTTTTTTTTAATTTCTTTTAAACTTTATCTTTAAATCTGTAAACGATTTTCCTTTTATTATAAAATAATATGTAATTGAATTTAATTTTTTTATTCTAAATTCGATTGCTTTTGGTTTTCTTTGTGTTTTGCATTGAAATTTTTTTTTTTTTTTTTTTGTTAAGCTTAACAGTCTACAGCCAACTTAATTGGAATTTTTCATTAGAAACTGATTGTATTTTGGATATCAAGTTCAAGTATATTTTACAAGTTTAAAATTTATTATCAATCATATTTACAAATAATATTATAATATTATAATAAATTCATAATTAACAAATATTTAAATAAATTTAAAAGAACAACATTTTTCAACGTTGCAATATGCCAATAAATCTCCCTTACTTTGTAAAACATTGTTTAGTTTCACTCTGTTAATATTAATAATTTTTTGTCTTGAGGTTTATTGACTATAATTAATTATTTTTTAATGTTTTAAACAGCGTTTATACAGAATCAATCGATACAGTGAATGCTTCATTGGATTAGACAGTGTTATGGGATTGGTTTTTCTCAAGTGATGCTTGGACATCCCTTTCTACTTCTCCCCAACCTGTCATACCTAAACTGAACTAAGGTTACAAAGTTTATTTTATTTTTTAATGGATAGCTATCAACAGATTTTCTAACAACAGTACGTTACAATAGTAAACGTATGAAATATGTATGAATTTTTCTATAAAGCCAATGCTTTCTGTGATAAGAACTTTCGGAATTCATGGCTACTGAAAGAAAAATAGCAAAAAGTATTTTCATGGTACTTTTCTCACACGTTTTCTGAGGTACATAATTGAAACTTTGCCTCAAGGTTAGGTTAGGTTAGAGGATGTGTACTTGTCAATTAAGACAAGTACAGTACCCGGAGATCGAATTGACCCATTGTACAACGTCCTAGTTTCTCACACCACTTATGTTGTGTGTGTTAATTTTATACATGAGTTTACAGTTACAGTTTAAAGTCGACTCCGACTTTTTCATGGCAATTTTATTTTAACACTCTGAGTTTTTGCCAGAAATCCGCTAAGAGGAAGTCGCCGAAGAAATACTTTTTTTTATTTTATTTTGATCTCTGGCCTGGGGCTCGAAACCTGGCTTTTACGTCTAATAAGCCAATACACTACCTACTAGACTACGGCGACTTCTACTTTGCTTCAAACTCCTCCGTAATGTTAGGTTCGGAACGTCAGTACCTGATGCTATTTGATCCATCAATACAGAAACTTCTTCCAATGACATACATAAACTGCATTATACATTATTGGCCAATGCAAGCCTTTAGACAGGATAACAGCCTAGGTTCACACATCAGCCATGTAGGCAGAACATTACGACTTAAGTCAGAGAAAATTTCAAAGCATTTCCCAGAATACTGCTGAGAGATAGACGCACAAAAGAAATCTTTTTTTTAATTGGGTTTTATAAGCTGGGGTTTGAACTATCGAACTTAACCAGCCCTCTTTGATTTGGATTTCTGAGTAACGACAACCTGTAGCGCAATAAGACTGTTTTCCTCTGAGATGGGAAGTGCTAGCGCATATGGTCACGCTAAAGTTATGAGAAAACTTACAGTTAAACTAACAAACGGCAATCGATTACAGTAGTCCCGAATTTAATTGTGCTTCGGAGTGGGAATGGTATCGTGGTAGTACCACCATTGGCTCTGATATTAGAATCTGTACGTGTTCAATGTTCTCTCAGTTGAAAGGTATGCGGAAAGTATGCGAGTACCAAAATGTCTTGAGTCTGGATTACCGTGATTATCGATTAAACCAATATTCGTTTCGTTCAAGAGATAAGAACTTTCAAATTGTTGTATCCTTTTTTTCATCTTTTTTCACTCCTAATCCAGGAGTAGTATTTAAAACTACAAACTGTACTGATGAATACGGTGTTGAATTGGACAACATTTTTACTTTTTGTTGTTCTCTTATTAGCGTTCAAGTTGTAACTAAAAAGGCGCAGAACTATTTTCTAATCGAACACTGTTTATTAAATCAATACAAGTTTGATATTTTTAATTTAATTGCAATTAATATCGCAGAAGCCAATTAATTATCATCCACTTTAAATTGCTACCATTAAAACTACACAACTTTCATACGTTTTTAGCATTTAAAAATATTAAAAATGGCTTAAGGTACTGACACTGCAACAAATAATTTAAAATATTACACTCAAACCAGATGCGATACGATGGTTGTGGCAAAATTAACCAATATGGCTTACAGATGACGACAGCAATAGTTTGAAAGAAATTTAATTTAGCGTTGGCAACCAGCCGTCTTGATCATCAGTGCAGTCCATTGCACTCAATGCTTTAATCTATTGCATGTCCCTTGTCTTTCTATTGAAACAGTGAACGGTGCTGATAGTAATAAGGCTCAATGCAATTGAGTCCTCGACCAATTTGGTTTTATGGAAATACTGCAGTAGTGGAAACCGTTAACACATTTGGGTTCACTGTATGGTGTCTTATAATTGTCTCGGAAGGAAATTTAATATTAGAACTGGTCTGATGTCCGAAGGTACCCTATCGGGCTCTTCAGGTACATAGGGTAAACTTTGGAAAATATATAAGGGATGCTGACATTAGATTTACGTATAGACCGCCTGAGTAGGTTAGGTTAGGTTAGAGGACGTGTCCTTGTCATTTAAGACGAGTACAGTACCCGGAGGTCGAATTGACCCATTGTACAACGTCCTAGTTTCTCACACCACTTATGTTGTGTGTGTTAATTTTATACATGAATAGGGCGGGACCTACAGTTTAAAGTCGACTCCGAACGACAGATTTTTTGAGAAACTTTTCATGGCAATTTTATTTCAACACTCAAGAGTTTTTGCCAGAAATCTGCTGAGAGGAAGTCGCCGAAGAAATACTTTTTGAATTTTGTCTCGATTGCCTGGCCTGGGGCTCGAACCCTGGCTTTTACGTCTAATAAGCCAACACACTACCTACTAGTCTACGGCGACTTCACCGCCTGAGTAACTACTACTGAGTTTATTCAAATAGACGTCAAGGCCATATTGAACGCAGTGCAATCGAGCTTGCAAACGAAACAAAAAAATTGGCATTAAAGAACAGGAAAAACGTAAAAGAAAACACTCCTATTGAATCTTCAAGGGTCTAGAGTTCTAGTTGGATTAAAAATGTCAAAACAGGCCACCACTGTTACTATAATAAAATAGAAGCAGGTGGGAAGGTCAAATCGTGTTAACATTTCTATTCAATAAAGTTTGGCACGCCATTTTGAGGCATCATTTAACTTAAGAACAACAAAAAAACAAAATCTCTTCACGAAATTCATAGAGCACTTCCTACATTTTAAAATTTTGAAATTCCTTCGAGACGCCAGCCTATCCTGGGTCAATGAGGAGTCCTGCTCCACCGCTAGGCTTACCTGGCCCTCTATGGATAGAAGACGCACCAACCACTTACTTGGACTTGGTCGTAACGTCATCTCGATTATATTAGCCATGCTTACAGGTCATTGTGTAATGGGAAGACAGGCGAAAAGAATGCAGCTCTTATCCAACGAATTATGCCGTGGTTGCAGAGCCGCTGCAGAAGAGCAAGCTGTTATCCAATTTCTTTGTCAATGACCATCTCCTGCGAAGTTCATATATACCTTATTTGGATTGGCAAAGCTATCATCCATTGACGTTAAGGATAATGCTTTGTTTACCAAACTTTCTAGCTGGTTTTCCAGCTTACGTTCACCTGTGGCGTCACAACGGAACGCTATGCATGCTTAAGTGAGCTTTTGGTATCAAAGTTATCACTACAACTTATCCTAACCTAACCTAATTAGCCTAGTAAGCAAGCAAGTTATGCAGTTATTGATAGTTTTTCACAGATTTTACTCTTTTTGTTTCCAAACTATCAACAGGTCAGGGATCTTGACTAACGTGCTTGGGAAATAAGAACGAAAATAATACGTCAGTTGTTAACGAATTCACAATGCATCCATTAAAATTGATTAACACGCTGACAGTATTATCGGACCTTATTTCTTATGAAATAAGCAAGGAACTGTTTTTCAAGGAGGTTCTAAGGACTCCTTGAAAGATATGCTTGAAGGACACCTATGATCTATGAAAACTGTTACACTGAACAGCTGGGGGGAAAATTCCCTTTGTGACCTTCTTGACTGCGACTTTACTTGAAAATTGTATGAATATTTAAATTAAATTTTTGTTGAACTTTTTTTAATTCCAGTTGCTGGCTGTAAGGCTTTAAACATGTTATTTTATTTTTATTTTTTTTTTGTTTCTTTTTGAAATGTTTTTCAACACTTGAACAATTTTTCACAGGATATTTTTTTAATTTTTCAATAATTTTTTTCTCGAAACACTTATAAACACCAACCCGTTAACGCAGTAGTATTGTTACGTTGCGTAGTACTATGACATGAGCTTTTTAGTTACGTTTTTAATTTTATTTGTCTTTCCCGTTTTTTCTTTAGCACTTTAAGAACATCCGCACATTTAAAAGTTCATGTCATGAACCAACGATCAACCGCCAGTAACTGAAATTCTTTCTAATTTCGCGACTACAAAAAAAGTACGTAAGCGAACGCAGTTTCCATATCATTTCTATGGGTTCTATTCAGTTCAGTTCAGATCAGTTCTTTTCAGATCAGTTCGCCAGAAATAAATCTTCTTTTTTTCTCTCTCTGCTACTTTTATTACAACGATGTCTTTAAGGCGCGCGATAACAAGCGAGCTAGGCAGCTAAGTAGGTGGAAGGGATGGGAAACGGTAGCAGTAAGAGATATGATTGTCACGAAAAAGAAATGGGCAGATGCTTATGAAGGCTTACGACTATTTTTATTTTCATACAATAGATAGACGGATAGATAGGAGATAATCAGTGTCAGTAGTTAAATTATTTTATTGGATTATAATTGTGTTATCAATTTTTATTATTTTCTTTCTACCAGTTACAGTTATTTTTATTCTTTTCTTTATTTGTTTATTTGATTGTATAATTAAATTTACGCGAAATAAAAACAAATTTAGAAAATCTTGATTTTTTTCTAACGGCGATAAAAATGAATATAAATGACTCAGGTTGTATTTCTTTCTTATTCAGGCAGTTTGTATAGAGACTGGCATTATATGGAAAACGCAAATAACGCCACCTACACGCATTTCTTGTGTTTTTTTTTTTTTTTTTTTTTTATTCCGCTTCTGAAGTACAGTTTAATGAATGGAAACAATTTTTAATTTTTCTTTCATCATCGCCCACTAATTTATTTCAATTATTTCATCAACAATTTCGAAAATTTTGTCACAAAAAATGGCTCAAGTTTTTCTTTTTTATTTAAAATCTTTGTTCTAACCGTTTTAGATGACCTAGAGACAGCATTCTTTAATTGTTTTTTTATTATTATTATTCTTACAATAGCAGAGGCGTAGGTCCAGCTTATTTGATTTTAAAAGTGAACAAAAAAAAATTCAGTTCAGTTGTGGGAGACATAAAATACAGAATGTTTTACTGCCCAGTCCTAGACGGGGTCGAGCTATTGCTCTTTACAGGATGTTGGCATCTCAGTATCTTTCTGTATAGGAAAGAATAAAGAGCGTACTCACTAACAGACTATTATGCAGTTCGGTGGTAGGCTTTTTAGTGCACGAATTTTTTCGGATATACAGTGGTGGCCACGAATTTAAGACACGACATTTTACTTCTACACGACATTTTACTTTACATTTTACTTTTACATCTTATCAAAAATATTTTAGGTCCATGATATTTTTCTTAAGATTTTAGTAATATTAGGAAGAAAAATTAATAATATTTTGCTACCTATATTTGGTTAAGAATTTTTATTTACATATTATATAGATCAAGACAAAATGCTAGTCGGAATTTGATATTTTTTGACACAAGTGGTTTACGTTGTGCAATACACCCACGCAAGTTTTTTTTCATTTAGACATCTTCTTAGTGCCCTAGACGAAATATCGATACCAAAATCCAATACAATTTTATTTTTTATTTTACTTGAGCTCGTGAAAGGATTATTAGCAGCTACTTTAGGGTGTGGTTTTTCGGGCTCTAGGTTGCTGTTTGACATTTTTGTTGGTACCATGTTGCTTGATGTATTCCAGCGCGTTGTAAATCTTGCATCTAGAACATTTAAGCAGCTTGGATATCTCCATTATTATTTTTCCATCAAATTTTAGTTGTTGTATCAGTTTTCGCTCGGCATCGGTATTCCAAGTACCTCTGACCATTTATAATTAAATATTTCTATGTATTCCAACATAAAATAAAAAAAAAACATTCGTTGCTCAACGTTTAACTTCAAAAAACACCAAAAAATCACTTAAAAACCAGATATTTCTGAAATGTCTTAAATTCGTGGCCAATTTCAAACAAACGTTTTTACAATAATATGATCAAAAAGCAACAAAATGTAAAAAGAAACAAACTTTTTCTTAATATTACAGAGTACATAGAAGAATAAAGAATATCAATTTTGATATTACAGGATTGTAAATATTATCACAACTAAGTCAGTCATATGTCGTGTCTTAAATTCGTGGCCACCACTGTATACGAGGTGCTTTTAGGAGTACTTCTCAGGCTTAGTTGAACATAATTTTCTCACTTTATTTTTAAATTTTCTCTTCTAAATTTTTATCCTCTTTTTCATTCTCTTCTTCTATAATTCTGCTATGAATCTCACATTAATGTCTAGCATTTCTTTTACTTTTTTCTTCTTCTTCTTTTTAGGTAACCTACGTAATCTGAAAACTGGCACAAAAAAACCTTTTTTAGTTTCTGTAAGGAGGTGTGCACCTACACAACTAACTTCCCTTACAGTATGTCATTATGGAACTTTTGAGATTTCTGCATGGAAATGCTGTCCTACACATCTTCCTTCGTAACCTAGCCTAAACTACTTCCCGTAAAGCTGGCAACAGGCAACATTATAAGAAATTTATTTAAAGGGGAGGTTACTTGCTAGATTAGGGAAGTTCAGTCATGATGATACGAGCCGGAGAGTTGTTGATTTAAGCAAATGGACTCTGATTCCGAGTTTTATAGACTTTATGGCCGGAGAATAGGATTTCAAGAAGTTGTCCTCGCTGGAATTTTTGGATCTATTAGGGAGATACCGGTAGATTACAAGATGGTAATGGAGATGTCCCAGGTCAGGCATCTCCAACTAAACGAAATAGAAAAAATAGTTCTTCGGCGACTTCCTCTCAGCAGATTTCTGGCAAAAACTCTGAGTGTTAAAACAAAATTGCCATGAAAAGTTTCTCAAAAATCAGTCGTTCGGAGTCGACTTGAAACTGTAGCTCCCGCCACTTATATATAAAATTAATGCACACAACATAAGTGGTGTGAGAAACTAAGTCGTAATTCTGACTAAAGGGTTGTAATGACCAATTATGTATGTATGTATCTAATGGAGATGGCTTACAGATGAGAGGTGGTACGTATGAAAGGGTCTCTCAATAAGCTTACCACTATAGGTCAAGGTGTTTACGATCGTTAAGGCGATAGGTGGTCTAGGCATGGACTTGACTATGTAATAGAGTAACTACCCACGAGGACATCCAGACTGAATTAAAGGTTTTAGATTGCAGTTTGCAGAAAGCTCTACAATGCTCTCGGATATATACAGGATTGGTATTCTGGTAAAGCAGTCAGTGAGCACTCCCTTAGGACACTGATGAGATTTAATCGCTCTTGACTAAACAAAGAAGGCTTTCAGAGTAGACAGCTGTTAGCAATGTTTTTTTCCATATTTCGTGTTGTTCGAGATACCTGAGCTGGGATTTGAACCGAGGGGCCTCATCTTATAAGCCAACACCCTACCTACTAGATTACGTGAGTTATTTTACGGTGACTTATTTTTACGAGATCGCTTTATTATTCATCAATCGATAATATTTTTCAAATAGTATAACGTGTAGTGTAGCATATTGCCCGAATTAGCTATAATGCATGGCATTGCACAGTGCACAACTCGTGATTGTATATTAAAAATAATTAAAAATCTATTTTTACCTGTCTTAGGCAAATATTCCATAATAAAAATAATTATTATGAGTAAATAACACTCATTCTGCATTAAGATAAAGCCACTGACTGACTGGCTTCTTTGTTCTGACTGTTCTGTATGTGCTATTATACTAGAGGGGGTATGTATTTTAAATTAATCGAGAATAGAGAGTTTATTTTTAGCACAAGATCACACATGATTTTTTTTTATTAATGAAATCAAGTAAAGCTAAAATTGGAGAAAAGTGAATACAGGATACCCTACTCCTTTCGTTTGCTTATGTTTGGCCTATGTAGGCTTCTGGGTAGAATGACTATCACAGGCATGTAGATGTGGATAATACACAGAGAATGGTCACGATTCATGCAATTCATTGTGTTCGAACTAGACAAATGAGTTGTGGGAGAGAGTAAAGAGGGAGTAGTGCTTATGGATATTTAGATTCAAATCTGTTTATATTGTAAGTGACAGCACAAACTTTCATAGGAACAGAGTTTCACATACGAACAAATGATAGACCACGTACAGATGTACTCTACCAAAGTACTAAAGAAGACTGTAAAGCACCTTCTGTTGTAGTAATGACACTTCTTATGCTCTCAGACACAGGTATTTTTCTGTCGACACTAGAATAAATGTACACGACATGCACATCAGGGGCTTCTTACTCCCACAATTAATGCTGTGTCAGTGAACAAAAGATTGGGCAGGGATTCGCACAACCGGTGAGATATCGCACAAAATGCTGTAAAAATTATGTTAAAATTGAAACTCACCGATGGACTACCTACGGGCACAGCTACCGATAACATTTGTTCTATATAACTGTTAAGGAAGGTATGTATTTATCATTCTAAATCGTTCGTTTTGAAAATTTTCAACACTCAGAAGTTTAAAAAAAATAATGTTTTTTATGTTTTTTGCAATTGAAGGCCTATTTCAAAATGTACATTTTTTTGATTTTTCATATTTCAAGCATTGGTCTATTTATTTAGATTTATTTAAAAAAATGATTTTTTTTGCTGCTGGCAAAAATTGTATAAATAGGCCTTTGATGCAAAAATATATTTAAAAAAAAATGTTTGTTTAAATTTTCCATTTTTCAAGAATCGGTCTATTTATTTAGCTTTATTTTAAAAAAAATGATTTTTTTGCTGCTTGCAAAAATTGTATAAATAGGCCTTTGATGCAAAAATATATTTTAAAGTATAAATTTTTTTTTAAATTTTTAATTTCTTAAGCAAATGTCTATTTATTTAGATTTATTAAAAAAGAAATATTTTTTCTTGCTGCTTGCAAAAATTCTGTAAATAGGCCTTTGATGCAATATTACACAAAAAAAGTTTTTTTTTGTTTTCAAAAAAATTCGAAAAAGTTCCTGTAATAAAAAACAAAATTATTTTCTTGAAATTTACGTTTTATGGCCATTTTAACAAAAAAAGTTTAATGACGTCAACCGTAAATAAAAACGCATTAGACAGATAAACTTTAAAGGGGCAAATGAGACAACAAAATGAGATTTTAATTTATAAACGGAAAATTCTTTCCTTCTTTTTTTATTTTCTTTTTGTTAAGCAGCTCAGTCGACAGTTTTATAACAAATTCATTAACACGGCTAATAAATCTTAACAGATTAGGTGAAAATCTCTGGGGAAGCAAAGGAAAAAAACGCAAAATCACTTGTATGGTTTGAAAGAAAGATAAGCTAATGGAAGATAGCGTAGATATTTCTAACAAAGTTAAGAAAATTATTATACGGTTTTAATAATGAAATCCAGCTAAAATTAGTTTCAACCAAAAATAAAAAGCCAATATTTAAACTTTCCTAAGATTATATACACTCCAGACCAGACAAAAGAACAAGGTCATCGCCAGCTTACACTCGAGTACACAAGAGTAATTTTTTGAGTCTCTCTCTATCCATTTTTGTGACCCAGAAAATATATTTTTTTTTTTTGTAAATTTCTTTTTGTACAGAATTTTTTTGTAATTCTAAATATTACCAGGCATCTCTATTAAAAAAAATTTACATTTTAAATAAAACAAAATTCATTGCAGCTCTATATGCCATATTAAGGAAGAACTACAAAAGATAGTTTAACTTTTGGCTTCAAGTCATAAAAGATTAAAAAATATTTTTTTTATTGGCATTCTTCTTTTAATTTTGAAACATTTTTTTGTCAAACTTTTTATATGAGAAAAGAACATGATGTTGCACATTGTCATTGTAAAGCCAGTGGAAGCAGTTGAACACACATGCCAATAAATAACATTGAGCGCTATGCCATAGAAAGAAAAACATAACCCAACAAACAATTTGTTAAGCAGCTTATTAAAGAAAACAAATAATGTTTTAGCATAGGTAGATAGGTAGGGAATTCGCATGGACGCACTTATGCCACATAGGGCCCCATTGTGATACTACAGTTTTCATCAATTATCCCCTAGTCCTGGAACCACTTAGAGCTACCAATGAAGCGGCTCAAACTGCCGATATCGATGTTTAACAGATCACCAAGATCATTGATGTAGTAGGCCGCGGATGTCTCTGTCATCTTTGACTTAGTGCCGGCCATGTTCCCAGTAGGTGAAGGACAATCCCATCCTCCTCCTCATGTTTGGAGCTTCTGCGAAAATCATTTGCGACTAACCCCAAATTGCGTACCCATAATGCAATTCCGCGTCACTACTGAGATAACTACACTGATCATGCTTCGTTGGAGTTTAAGCAGCAGGAACAGGATTGGACAGACGTCACTGGAATGGTTATCTTAAGAGGACGCATTTAATTTCAATTAATTTTAAAATTCTATGGAAAAATGTTCCTAATTTCCGAGTTTAATGGAAAAGCGCCAGGCAAATTACTGTTTGATTATTTGAAATATTATGTAGTCGCTGTAGTCTAATAGGTAGTATGTTGGCTCATTAGACGTAAGGCCTCGGTTCAAACCCCAGGTCAGACATCAAAACGATAATTTGAAAAAATATTTCTTCGGCGACTTTCCTCTCAACAGATTTCTGGCAGAAACTATGAGAGTAAATTTAATTGTTATAAAGGGTCCGCCAAATAACTTTTTTTTTTAAAAAATGCTTTAAAAAAAAACTACTGAATATTTTCTCAAATTTCTTTTTTTATTTGAAAGTACAATCCTTCCGGTTAATAATGGAAAATAATTTCATTCAAATGGCTGCCTTGTCGTATTTGGGGCACAGAAAACCCGCACGCATACATTGAAAGTTTAGTGCGGATTTTGGTCCAGAGGCATAATTGGGCCATTTTTCTTTGAAAATGAGTGGCCGTTACAGTCAATGGCGATCGTTATCGGGCCATGTTGAACGAATTTTTGTTGACAACAATTGAAGAGGAGGATATTGACAACATTTGGTTTCAACAGGACGGCGCTACGTGCCACACAGCCGAAGCTACACTCAATGTTTTTGAAGATCGCATTATCTGCCGCGGATCTGATGTCGTTTGGCCACCTCGGAGCTGCGATTTGACACCGTTGGACTATTATTTGTGGGGTGCCGTCAAAGATAAGTGTTCCGCTGACAAGCCAGAGACAATTGACGCTTTAAAGGACAATATGCGTGAAGCCATTGGTGAAATACAGCTGCACACAATCGATAATGTGCTTAAAAATTGGATCGATTGTGTAGGCTACTGCATGGCCACCCAAGGCAGCCATTTGAATGAAATTATTTTCCATTATTAACCGGAAGGATTGTACTTTCAAATAAAAAAAGAAATTTGAGAAAATATTCAGTAGTTTCTTTTTAAAGCATTTTCAAAAAAAAAAAGTTATTTGGCGGACCCTTTAAAAAGTTTCACAAAAATCTGTCGTTCGGAGTCGACTTTTAACTGTAGGTCCCACCACTCATATATAAAATTAACAACATCAGTGGTGTGAGGAGCTAGGTCGTAATCCTGACTAAAGGGTTGTAATGACCAAATATGTACCTATCTGATCTCATATGCTGGGTATTTTTCAATCAATTTTCCCTTTAAACGAACCACATTTTTATCGCTGCCACAGCAGATTCTGCTGTAGCGAAATAAAGTGGCTTGTTTCCGAAAATTAAGCATTCATTGTACGTAGTACTCGTCATTCTTGCAAAGTATTTCTGATTGTAGTCAATTGGCCGGTAGAACGCTCTATGCATTACAAGGAAGATTCGTAATTCAGTTTTTTTTGTCATTTACGTTAAGATTTAAATCTAATTGATTTGATTGTTCACAAAAAGATAAATGTGTTCGGTCCCCTGTCATCTATGTTACTTGCCAGCAACATTCGACTTAATGTCATGGCACGCTAACACTTTATACTCTCTATTACTACACTAACCTACCTGGCAATCCTTATATTGTGATTGAAATTATCCATGTCACGTGTAAACCTGTCCCTGAAACGGAATTTCGCATTGGAATTTCAAGTAGCATCAGCTCGAGATGGTTCTAAATTGGAGAACAAGATATCTTATAATACCTCTCCACATGCCAGACTCCAGTAAACTGTTTCAGGCAGAGTAATGGCCACGCTTAATTTTAGTATGAAATCTCCTTTCGCGGAGCCCTTGATTTCGCGATGGTTTTGTTTCAATCCCTGGTCTCAGGGATATACTAGGCAATTGTGTAGCTAATGAACTTTTTAAGGCAAGTACACTACTACTGAATATCAAAGCGCATGTGAATATGTTTATGCCTCTTACCTCCGTTAGGCTTTTCAATAGGCAAAGCTATACGGCCGAATTGAGCATTTAAAACTTTCTTACCATACTTTAGTTACATAATTGGCCATTACAACCCTTTTTTAAGGATTACCACCGAGCTTCGCACAGCACCCATGTAGTGTGTTTTAATTTTATCCTTGGAACCTAAAGTTTAAAGTCGATTCCAAACGGTAGAATTTGAAAGATTGGTGCCGATCAATTTTGTTTTCGTGTTTCGTTTTGTGCAAGATTTCTGAGCTGAGTTTTGAAATACGGGCTTGCGTCTGATAAGCCAACACACTAGACTACGGTGACTCCTGACATAATATTTCGATATGCCTATAAGGATAATAGTAGGATTGCATTAGCACCCTTCCTTGAACTTAGATATACAAACAAGATACATGGCCTGTACGGCCGCGTGAGATCGGAACTGTTTAAGCAAAATAGTGGTAAAAACTGTGCCACATGTTATGAAAGACTGCATGGCTCTACATGGTTCCGAACCAAGCCTGTGCATAATTACTTTGCAACTTTGAGAATGTTTCTTAAATTCTTTTCGTTTACATTGCAGGGAATTGAACGATGGTATGTCTGGTATTCAGAGCAATGAGTATTATTCACTGGGTTTATCATTTTAAATTTTGGTCGTAGTTTTATTGCCTCTCTGTTTTTATCATTGACAGTGTAGTGTGTATGTATAAAACTGTCTGTGAAACTCTGCAGGCAGTCGGCTCTGCGGCTTTAGGCACATGTCAAGTGCATTTTTTAAGTACTTTAAATAAACTCGTATATATGTATATGTATGTACGTAAGCGTATGGTATATACACGCGTTTTTATGTATGTACATATGTATGTATGTATTGATTTAAGTGAATACTACTAATATTGATAATACAGTGAATACAGTTGCTATTGCTAAAAAATCTCATGCCTCTGCTGGAGTCTTATAAAAACAACAACAAGAACAACCACACTAAAGTTTAATAACAATCGTTTTTAAATGTCTTTTAAGTTGTTTTAAATATTTCCACAATATTTTCGAGATTAAAACGATGAAAGTTCTTAAGCAAATGTAAAGTCATTCACACCAGAACAGGGTTTATTTCGTATGTTTTTTTTAATAAGAAATTCCAGGAAAACCAATTTTCAAATTAATTCCATAAATAATCTTAAAAAATAAATGAGTATTAGAAAAATATTTTAAAATAAGGATTTAATTTTAAGCCACTTAAAATGCTTATTCTTCTTAAAATATTTTGAAATCTTTTTTTAAACGAAATTTGTTTTATGACAGCCATGATATGTCAAAAAAACTTTCAGCAAATTTTCTACTTTTTAAGAAGAAAATGAAATATTTTCTCCTTTATTTCGTTTTCTTTTACAGAAATAATTTCCACAAAAAAAATTAATAAACTTTTGTTTTTAAATTCTGCAAAAGTAAGTCTTGACTGCCGAAAAAAACATTTTCCGATTTAAAAGTTCAAAAATAAAATTTTAAAAGAAAAAAAAATAAATCAGAAAGAGTATAAAATATCCTGCCTAACACTAGAACATAATGGTTTTCTTAAATCTGTGGCTACGCTTTAAAGACACCGTGTTTGTCTTTAAGAAGGGAAGACGCCGTAGTCTAGTAGGTAGTGTGTTGGTTTATTAGACGTAAAAGCCAGGGTTCGAGCCCCAGGCCAGGCAATCGAGACAAAATTCAAAAAGTATTTCTTCGGCGACTCTCAACAGATTTCTGGCGAAAACTCTGAGAGTAAATAGAAAATTGCCATTGAAAAGTTTCTCAAAAAATCTGTCGTTCGATGTCGACTTTAAACTGTAGCTGCCGCCACTTATATATAAAATCAACACACTAAACATATGTGGTGTGAGAAGCTAGGTCGTAATCCTAACTGAAGAGTTTCAGTGACCAATTATGTATGTTATGTAAAGATTATAAAATTTCAAATAAAATATCCTGCCTAACACCAGAACATAATAGTTTTATAGGACCTGTGATCATGGCTGCCAGATAAATGAGGCACCAAATCGTCAAATATTTGAGAAAAAATCGTCAAAATCGTCAAAAACGTTTATTGAAATCGTCAAAAAATCGACAGAAAAAATAAATAAATAAATTAAAAGTTTTTAAAAACCAAAATTATTTCTATTGTAGTAAAACATATAAAGTCAATGTATGTACATGTCTGAGTTCAAAAAGAAAACATTTAAAAAAATTTGTTAGAAATTAAAAGCTAGTGTCCCTCATCTTCAGTTATTAATTTTTTTTTCAAAAATGGAGAAATTTTATATCATTTTCAGGAAAAAATTGTTAAAGATTTAAACAATCTATCCCAGTGTTGTTTATTGACACATAATCTACGTGTAATGTAAATATTAAGGAGTCAGAAGCTCTTCACATTCTGAGCATTTCAGTGTAATGTTGGCTGCAACCGACAAATTTTTCAGTTCCTTCACTTCCTTCTTAAGATCTTACCATGTGATCTTACTATTTACACTATTTTTTTATTCGAACGTGCCCGGCCTCACACTTATTTATAATATTTACGACGTCGGTGCTTCAACGTCTATTTTGAGGTTTCTCGACCGTGTACATGACAGGCCGTAACAGCTTGTTAATGACGGTAGTGTATCCAACTCCATTGAATCATTGGTGCATCGTTGCAATATGGTTTGTGTTTCACTGTTCTGTCCCTAATACAAAAGGATTTTGCTCGAACGAAAATCATATATTCCTACGTAACGCTCGTCTTTCTCGGCCAGGACATCCGTATGTGGTCGATTGGTCAATGGATCCCACAATGCATTACAGAAAAAGTATGTTTTTTAGTCGGACTATTCGTATGTGGAACTCAATTCCTTCAGAGGTCTTTCCTGTTACTTATGGTATAAAAATATACAAACCTAATGTCCATAAACACTGTTCCCTCTTTCCTTCTTCAAATAACATATTTTCGTAGTTTCAAACACATGGCATTGTCCATCCCCTGTTGGTGTTCGTCGTACGAAAAATAATAAGGGCGCTTGCCTTTGTTCTTCCGATGGTAATATTAGATGCTATACTCGAATTTTTAAAATTGTCTATAACGACAAGTGATAAATTATTCTCATTTACGAGGTTATTTTGGAGTTGTAATTTTTTGGCTTTTAAGGTATTAAAAAGGACTAAACTATAGAAAAATCATCACAAATATTCGACAGTAACTTAAAAATATAATATGTTCTTACTAACATAAATTTCCAATAGTAACAATTGCAAAGTAAATACAAAGCTTAAAGTGGCTTTTAATGTACTAAAGTAAAGAATATGATGTAAATTTTAAATTTCTAAAAATCGTCAAAATAAGGGCATAAATCGTCAAATCGTCAATACGATATTTTTGGAGCTCAAAATCGTCAAAATGACGATAAAACGTCATATCTGGCAGCTATGCCTGTGATTACCATTTAAAGACACCGTGTTGGCCTTTAAGAGATAACATTTTTAGATTTCTTTGTCTTTCAAAACCATTTTAATTTAAAAAAAAAATAAAGTAAAAATCTTCTGATTAAATTATCATTTTTTTTTAACTGTAAAATCCCTTTTCTTATCTTCTAAATACAGTGTTTAGGTGCTAATTTAGTGACAGCATTTTCAAGCGCATTCTAAATCATTCTGACGCTGTTGTTTGTGTTGCTGTATAAACCCATAATGCTACACGCTTAAAAAGATTTTTATTTTTAATTTCAACCGCAAGTTGAAGGTAACGTTACTGCTCTTATCACAATAAATTACCCAAACCAAACAAAAATATTTTTCCAAAAAAATTTTTGCTTTTTTTTTTTATTGGAAAACGATAATTTTTCTAGAAGGGAAAATTCCCAAATGAATAATTTTTATAATTTTATATTGTGGCTTGAAAAATGAAAAACGGATAACCTTAAACAGGGCGAACTTAAGAACTGAAGGAAGCATAATTACAACAACTCAATTCGCAGTGTTAATTAACAAAAACAACATGTATGTATTTGCTGCTTTTTTTCAGGGCATTTAATTGTCAAATGAAATTCGCCGTATGATATATGTATAGGAATTCGCCTTGAACTCTATGCCTAACGAAATTACTTTTTTGTTTTTTTTTTTTTTATTCTTAAAAAATCAATCTTTCTTTAAGCCAAATGCCAAAAATTATTATCTTTTATGCTTAAATTTTAAAATGCCTTTAAATGATGATGAAGAAAAACAATAATAATGACACTCAAAGCATCACTCCCATTGGCAACCGTTTCTAACATTTAACATTTCGACAGACAGGCAGTCTTTGCTTTTGATCACATTGGAAATCTGTTTGTGATATTTCGTTTCATTTCGGCCTTTTATCTGGTTTTATATTCACATTCAAATCCATGTTTTTCAAACATACATACTTTTATTTGATTTTGTTTCATTCATTCATTCATTCATTATATATTTGCCGTATCGGTCTTGTCGGTCGCTGTTGTCAACGTCTCACTTTTTTCGTTTTATTTAATTAAATGATGATTTTGCCATTTTTAGTCTGTTTTTTTTCCTTATTTTTCTTTTGTGTCTACGTGGGTGGTACCAAAATTAGATTAACCGAAAAAATTTCTGAGCATCATACACCATTCGCATGACATACGTGTCAGTGTTACAATGGGCATACAACCACTTCTATCCATGCCGCAATGGGTTGCAATCAAAGCGGAACATGTTAGATGGTCTGCCTCTTCAGAAGCCATTGCTTACTTGGATCCTATAATGTCACGGTATAACATTGATAGAACCTAATCAGTCATTAAAGCTTAGACATTTTCTGTCAATTCTTTAATTTCCTTCAAATCATGAAGGTAGCCTGCTATTAATGGCTGTCAAACAGAAACTAAGTGACTCAGTTTGTTTATATTTTGACAGGAATCAACGTAAAATTCGAAATGTTACGCACGTGTTTACCCACTCTCGCAGACATAACATATATAACATAATTGGTCATTACAAGCCTTCAGTCACTCACTACTTTCTCACACCACTTACGTTGTGTGCATTAATTTTATACATGAGTGGCGGGACCTACAGTCTAAAGTCGACTCCGAACGACAGATTTTTGAGAAACCTTTTCATGGCAATTTTATTTTAACACTAAGAGTTTTTGCCAGAAATCTGCTGAGAGGAAGTCGCCGAAAAAATACTTTTTGTATTTTGTTTTGATGTCTGGCCTGGGGTTCAAACCCTGGCTTTACGTCTAATAAGCCAACACACTACCTACTAGACTACGGCGACTCTCGCAGAACTCGATGTTAATTATTTTAAATTTTTGTGGAGGATGTTTAAGAAACGCTACAAATAGTCGGCTTTATCTGTGCTATCTACAGCATTTCTTGAAATGCCTATCATTTCAAATAGTTCACGTATCCTCGGCCCATCCGTGATCATTTAAGATTATTTTGTAAATTTTTTAACCCTCTTCGATCATGAGACCTCTGGCATCTTGAGACTTCAAACATTTTCTTTAATAAGGTTCTGCACATCAGATTGGCTAATTTTGAAACAACCCTCGTATATTAATTTCTAGATACATATCTCTATGTAAATACAAATAATGCTTCATATAATACCTGTTGTGTCTATACGATTTTCATACCCGATAACGTTTTATTTCTAACGAATTTATTTTCTTTTTTGTTAGCGAGCGAATACAACGTATGCAGGACTATCTATTGAAAGTGTCAAATCTGGCGCCTGATCTGTCAAAGTTAAAGCTGTCAACTGCTATAAATAGTACACAGAATTACACCAAAAAAATAAAGTCGTCATGCGTTGGTAATAAATTCAATTTCTTTCATATTTTAATTGGTTGGAGTTGTAAGACGGCATTGCTGGCTAAGAGAGAAGCCTTCCTTTTGCTATATATGTTGTATATGCATACAATGCTGAGCAAAAGTGAGTGCATGTTGTCAATTAAAGGTACAGTAGGACCCCGCTTAACGCGGGGGATAAGTTCCAATAAGTTCTAACGCTAAACGAAACAGCGTTAAACGAGGCAACTAATAAATCAACTGTGACGCAGGAAAGATACGTTCGTATTGTGATTGCGACTTTGGAAAATACAGTGGAATCTTTATCCTGGACAGACTAACAAGAGAGCGTTAAAAAAGATACATAGTATATACCGTAGCTATATAGTGCACCGCTTTGGAATCAAAATACTACCGCGTAATACTGAAGCGGCGATAAGCGGGGTCTTACTGTATCAGAAATTAAAGGTAAAAAAAATACACTTAGAAACCAAATACAAACAAATATATTGAGTGTGGACAAGTTTGCAACATGTATACTCATAATATACTACGGCTTAATATCCGATCGCATAGATCGGACATTTTTCACGGACATTTTTCCAATTTAAACAGCTCATTAATATACATATTCGGAATTGGCGCTGAAGTTGCCGTAGTTTGGTAAGTAGTGTGTGGGCTTATTAGACGTAAAGCCAGGGTTCGAGCACCAGGCCATACATCGAAACAAAATACAAAGAGTATTTCTTCAGCGACTTCCTCTCAGCAGATTTCTGGCAAAAACTCTGAGAGTAAATAGAAAATCGCCAGTGAAAAGGTTTCTCAAAAAATCTGTCGTTCGGAATCGAGTTTAAACTGTAGGTCGCGCCACTCGTGCATTAAATTAAACAAACGCAACATAGGTGATGTGAGAAGCTATGTCGTAAACCTGACTAAAGGGTTGTAATGACCAATTATGTGTTATGTATGTTTAGTGGAAATTTGCGAAGAGGACGTTAGCGTTAGAAGGACAAAATCGAGGAAGCCCTGCCATCGATTGGTATGATAAATTGAAGGTATTTAGGTCGTAGTGGTGGCTTTGATCATGTCACAAAGCTCACTTGAGCGCGCATAAAGGTCCGTTGTGACGCCACGGGTGAACGCAGTCCCTGTGCTGACCAAGCTCCACCAAGACCAGGAAGGAGGAATAAGTTGGTCAGCACAAGGGCTGCTCATCAGAAGCACGACTACCCCACTCTGGAAAACCAGCCAGAAAGTTTGATGAACGAAGCTATATCCTTGATGTCAATAGATGAGAGGTCCGTCAAGCTGACAAGAAACGGAGAGCCAAATAATCTGTTCCTGCACCTAGCAAGTGACGGACACTGACAGAAGAAGCGGATCACAGTCTCTTCTTCCTCAGCGGATCTGCACCCGCGGCAGAAGTCGTTGAATGGGAGCCGCATCCTTTCCGCATGTCTGCCCATAACCACTGTGGTCGAGATGATGTTACGACCAACTCTAAGCAACTGGTTCGTACGCCTACTATCCATCAAGGGCCAGGTGAGTCTAGCGATGGAGCAGGACTCCCAACTTGAACGAGGGAAGTGGCATGCCTAACTCAATCGAAGGCGATTCCGGAAGGAGTGCACCAGCTCTGGCGAGCTAAATTAAGAATAGCTTGCAAAATCGTTTCTATTTCCATTAAACCCCGCATCAAATACCCGTCTCGCCGGTGCATGCTCATCCATTCGAACGACACTAGACTGAGAAATAAAGAAAATGAGATACTGAGTTCAGTAAATAGGCTTTTCTCTTTGGACTTGCATATCATTACACTTCGATTCACAATTTTTTCATATGCTTATTGCTCCGTAAATAGGCCTCTACTCACAAAAATGTATATCAAACCGCAAACCCTTTAATATATTCAAATGATGCCATAAACAAATTAAAATTTTTATATTCAATAAATTGGAATTATCGGCAGGTTTATAAAGCTTATCAAAGCTATTTATTGATAGCAGTGCTAGTGCTTGGGGTAAAAATTATCACTTCTATTTCATATTTTTAAAGAAACATTTCAGTTTTCTAAACAGTTACGAATTGTTTGCAGAGCCATGAAGTGTGAAATATTTTTGTTATTAAGTTTGCTCGCCCTACAAACCTGGGCCAGTGAAATAGAACTTTTAAAATATTTACAAAGTCCTGAGCCCCAAATCAATCTTAAGCCACGTCAGACAACGGTGTGTAAAGTGAAAGAAAATTGTGGTTATAAACGAAATATTTCAATTTTGAATTGTTTTACAGGCAGATCGCATTGGAAGCCATGGCTATCCGGCGGAAACCCATCGTACTACTACGGAGGATGGTTATGTTATCACCATGTTTCGCATACCATATTCACATAAATTGCAAAATGCTGAACACAAGCGTCCCATTGTTTTAATACAACATGGCTTATTTAGCTGTTCGGATGCCTGGATGATTAATGGGCCCGATAATGGCATTGCCTTTCTCTTAGCCGATGCTGGTTTTGATGTTTGGCTAGGCAATGCCAGAGGCAATACCTATTCACGTAATCATACCACACGTTCAGTGAATCATCCTTATTTTTGGCGTTTTAGTTGGCATGAAATAGGCCACTATGATTTGGCATCCATGGTGGATTACGCTTTGGCGGCCAATGGACAAAATCAAAAAGCAATACACTATGTAGGCCACAGCCAAGGCACCACGGCCCTTTTTGTTTTATTGGCCACACGTCCTGAATATAATGAAAAAATTAAAACCGCTCATATGTTGGCTCCGGTGGCTTTCATGAACAACATGGAGAATGTATTGGTAAGAACGTTGGCACCCTATCTGGGTCATGTCAATGCCTACAGTGCCCTTTTCAATAGCCAAGAGTTTTTACCACAAAATGATTTATTCATTGCACTCTTTTATAATGCCTGTAACCAAGAATCGAAGTATCATAGTTTATGCAATGCCGTGGGTTCTCTGGTTCAGGGTGCCGAAAGTAATTCGAATACAGTAAGTTTTTTGAAAATAAAAAAAAAATTAACACTAAAACCAATCCAATATTTTTAATCAAATCTTCTCCTAGAGTGCTTTTACCATATTGGCTGAAACTCATCCTGCCGGTTGCTCTACGAATCAAATTTGCCATTACCTGCAGGAGCAACAGTCTACATGCTTTTGCCAATATGATCATGGCTTAGTTAAAAATATGGACGTATACGGTCAGCCTACACCGCCAGATTATCCTGTGCATTTGATTTCGGCTGAATTGCATTTGTGGTACAGTGATAATGATAATATGGCTGCTGTGGACGATGTCGAACGTTTAGCTGCTCTGCTACCCAATCGTATAATCCATCATATGGAGGATCCAAGATGGAATCATGGCGATTTTAATGCCCACATGGAAGTCAGGAAATATTTAAATGAACCCATTATAGAAATAATGCAGAATTATGAGCGAAATAAATAAAAAAAAGGTTTATCGATTACAATTATATTTTTAGATTCTCTAGTACAATACCCATAATTGCTGTATAAACAAAATAATATTTTATCAGCACTAAATAAATATGCCCTTGAAGTATCGGCTTAACAGGGGGTATACGCTTATCGCTATTGATTAATTCCGTTCCATTCATAAAAACTGAATCCATTTCATGTTACGAATATTATCAGTATCCAAAAATAAAAATATCATTAAATAATGAAAATTATTAAGGTTTGATCTACAAAAATATTTTTAAACTTTCAAGTGCACACATACAATAAATTTTCAAAACAATTTTTCAATTACTGGTGACTTACATTTGTCGATTACTTGCGTTTATCGATAACTTGCAATTTATTGAATTGCATCTTTTATGATATGTCCACCCAGAAATTTGTTTTTGAAACCAACAGTTAGGGGATGAATCCTATTAATACAGAGCATTGTGTTGGAATATAGGAGCGATAGTTTATAGGAAAAAGGAAAGAAAGAAAGGTAGTGTGCTACAATTTTTTTTTTAATAACCAGTGGCAATCGAACCCAAGTCCTCAGCATTTAAAGCTTAGCAATTTGGGATTTCTAAAGAATTTTAGCCCTTGATATTAGAATGGGTCTTCGGGAGGTGTAGATAGCTCAATGGGAATAGGACCAACCATAGGACTTGCAGGTGAAATGTCGACGAGTCTGGGATCATCCCTCTGAGATGGGTTATGTCTCCGCCCTAATTAAACCTCAAGCTAACGAAGGGTGAGCAATGTTATGAAAATGTTTCCATCATTTCGATGCTTTCTCCGCATGCCTGCGTTCGTTATTCTTTACCACGCTTATGGGCTTCAAATGTACATAAAAGGCTCAAGGTTCCGTATTGACCTGGAGGCCTTAGTATGTCGGGTTAAGTCTGCTGTCACTCTTGATCAACGTAACCTACTCAATTATAATTTTGTAGGGTGCATGCAATGGAGAAAGATTCCAAATAAAGAAATATAATACGAGTAATTGGCCAGAAATAATTGAATTTTTGGCAACACATTTAAAAGCAAAACAAAACATTAAAAATTATAATAAATCAGTGACTCGTAATACATAATAATTAAACAAAATAAGACATCATTAGAGAAGCATAATAACATAAAGAAAAAAAAAACGAGCAAATTTGCTACCTTCCCTTAAGACTAACTAGACAGCCGCCATCAAATTAATATGCGCGACACATTTAATGGAACATTTTATGCCGCCTGCATATTAATGTTGGGGAACTGAAAAACTTTCTTTGCTGGCTAAGACACTCACTACTGGTCAGTTGATTGCGGTAACTTAAGACCAGCGGTTCGACACGAAACAAAGAAATAAAAAAAAATTATTTAATAATCGTGATAGAAACCGTTAAAACAGAAGGGGAAAACAATGAAGTGGTTTTCTTTATTAATATTCCTCTATCCCCTAGTGCTGGTGATTCATGGTGAAATTGTAAGAAATGAAAACGAAAGCGTTGCAGAGGCGCCTGCTGTAGAAGCAATGGAAACTACTGAATTTGAGGAATATCTCAAGGAATTGGAATTTAAACATCAACAACTGGTTCATAAAGAAACCGATTTACAGAATGAAGTGCCCATAGGTCATGATAATGTCAATATTTCCCGTTTTTATTGGGGTTTTACGAATCCTTTTGCTACACAAAATAACAACGATTTCCTTGGCGATCAATTTAATACGGATGCCGAAGTACCTTATGGCAGTTTTGATCGACACCCTTGTAGACGTGTATGTAAGTCGGGCGATTCAATGTCCTGTTATTTTCGTCTAGTTGTGCATAACTATCAGAGATTGGGTGCCGAATGTCAGAGATGCATGCATGATCCCAGTGCCTGTGAGCAGGAACAGTGCATTTATGGCGATGGTATTGCCACTGGTGTAATGGCGGTGAATAGACAAGTACCTGCACCTTCCATGGAAGTATGTGAAAATGATACCATTATTGTGGACATTCTAAACTATTTGACCGAGACCTTTACCATGCACTGGCATGGCATGCGTATGTTACAGAATCCTGAAAGTGATGGTGCCCCCTTTATAACACAATATCCCGTGCAACCTGCCGAGGTTTATCGTTATTCATTTGCAGCTGATCGCAGTGGTACGGTATGGTATCACAGTCAAATGGGCTGGCAGCGTTCCTTGGGCGTAGCTGGTAGTTTTGTAATACGCCAAACCAAACAGAATAATCGCCACGCCCATTTGTATGATTATGATCTGATCGAACATACACTCATGATTCAAGATGTCATTTACAATTACGACTATAGCCGGCCGCGTAACATATTGATAAATGGCAAGGGCCGCAATCATTTATACAATTGGCCCGATAATGACAGTCGCCACAGATATGAACGTTTAAGGGTTACACCCAATATGCGTTATCGCATGCGTGTCATTAGCAATGGTGTGTTCAATTGTCCCGTCGAGTTTTCCATTGAGAATCATAAAATGCTTATGCTGGCCACCGATGGCAATGATTTGCAGCCCATCTATGCTGATAAATTCTTTATGGCCTCTGGTGAAAGATTTGATTTTGTATTGGAAGCCAATCAATATCCTGGCAACTACTGGATTAAGGTTAAAGGCTATAATGATTGTGCCAACTATAGCTTGTACCAGGGAGCCATATTGGACTATAAAGGCTCTACAAGAAATCGAGCACCGCAATTACAAATTGAGGAGGCTTCCTTTGGACGCCAAGATCGAGGTTCCCATGTGCACATTAACTCGCCAGCTGAGTTATATAGTTTGGATACTAAAGAATCGCTGGACTCAAAGGCTAATGAAATACCTACAGCAGGCTTAACTTCCCTCAATCCGTTAATTTGGCCCAGTTATACGAAATTTCAAACTTTTTACACCAGTTTTGGCAAGCGTCAGCAACCTAATGGTGACTTTTCCTACCAGGTGGACGATATAACTTTTAACCCGCCCCAGGTGGCCTTATTGCAGGGTCGTAATCTGTATTATGAAGACAATTTCTATTGCAATCGCACTGGTTTCCAGCAGGCAGGTCGCAATTGCCAGTTTAATAATTGCGAATGTACAAATGTTTTACGTTTGCCCGCCTTTCGAGCTGTAGAACTGGTAGTGGCCAACTATTTAGAAACAACCCAGGCATTCCATACCCATGGCTATACTTATCGTTTAGTGGGCCAAGCTGTTTTGGGTAATATTAACGATCTGAGAAGGGTAAGTTGCTGTGAATAAAGAATAATTCGTAGAAAATAAATTTAAAATTTTCAAATATTAACAGATTCAAGACCTCGATCGCCGTGGCCTGTTGCAGCGCTTACCGAATGATTTCCCAGCTGTGGAAAAGGATAGCATACAAATACCCGGTTTGGGTTATATTATCTTACGTTTTATTACCGATAATCCCGGTTTTTGGTTGTACCATTGCAATATTCAGGAAAACCAATTGCTAGGCATGTCGGCTGTACTGAAAGTGGGTGAAAATCATCAGATTAAAAAATTGCCTGCCAAATTAAGATGTTAAGGTGTTTATGTTAAGAGTATTATTTTAATTTTATTTAATTTTATTTATTTATTTATTTAAACAAAGTATACGAGGTTTGCTGCAGAAATATGGTGAAGTTTTTTCTTTTTTTTTTCTTCTAACGAAAAGTAATTGTTTGCTCTGTGATCAGATAGTTTTTAGTTAAAAATTATTTTTCCTTGAATCAATAACTAATTATTAACCACACCTCGTATGGTGATTATTATAATTTTAAGAAGTAAATCTAAATCGCTGTTATCGGGGTTATTACGGGGCATTGTATTATAAGAATGCATGCGAGGAGTATTGGTTTGGACACCTCGCGAATGTGTTCTGCAGAAGCTGTGGAGATGAGGAGGAGGATGAAACTATTCCTCATCGACTGTGCACATAACCGGCACTTGGTCAGAGGAGAAAGAGACACCTGGGTGCCTACCTACTACTTGGAGGAAATAGATGAACTGTCATGCATGGATATTGGCAGTCTGAGTCGCTTCATCGGAAGCTCAGAGTGGTTCCTGGAATAGGGGAGAATGTGAAACTGTGGTATCACAATGGGCTCTGTGTGCGGCATAAGTGTGTCCGCTCATGACTCCATCGAAGGGACAGCCACTTCTACCCACCTAAATCTAAATCGAAGTCGCCGTAGTCTAGTAGGTAGTGTGTTGGCTTAAAACGTGAACCCGTGATTCAAGCCCCAGCTTAAGTATTTCGAAGAAAAACGGGAAATGAAAAGAATATTTCTTTCAGCGGCTTCAACACACAACAGAAGGACTCTGGCAAAAATTCTAAGAGAAGAATAAAATTGCCATGAAGATTCTCAGAAATCTGGCGTTCGAAGTCGTCTTTAAGATATACGTCCCGCCATTCACAGATAAAATTAATTCAATCAACATGGTTGGTGTCAAAAGCTAGGTTGGAATCCTGACTAAAGGGATGACCAATTAAGGAAACAAATCTATTTGTTAATATTCACAAAAGCAGAATAATTTTAGTTTTTGAAGAATATTGCTTCCATTAACACTATGATAGCCTTTCCACTCACATAGGCATTGTTTCAACCGGAAGCTGTTGCAGTGACCGGTGTTCAACATAATTTTCAGGGCGTTTATAACGAAATGGATAATTTTCTTTTCACCTTTCATTGTATGTAGATTTATTTAAAATACGCTTCCAAAAAGAAAAAAAAACAAATCATTGTTTATTTAATATAAAATTATACTGGCATTAAAAAAAAATAATTGTTTAAACAAACCCACTCTGGGTAATGTTACTGCGTTAATTAAGTGAATTTATTTTTTCCCCTATGCAACCATTAGAAGTATTTTAAGTTCGTACTGATGCTTGTGACAATTCGAAAACTTAACAAACATCATGTCAAATAACGTATATTAACACAATTGCAATAGTTTTTACCGAGTCAAAGGTACGAGTACGTATGTGAAGGGAGAACATTACTAGGCTGTAGGGTATCACATGACCGATCATAAATGTGTAGAATTTTTTTTCCATTTCGTGTTGAATGTGTCTGAATTGAAGTCAGATTTTCACACATGATAGTTATTTGGCCTAAAGTCAGACAAGACAGACAGACAGTCAATTGATAATTTTTATTTGTAGTGGTCGGCATGGATCGCGTGCTCATAAGCATAAACTCATTAAATGTTGTTGTTGTTTTTGTTGTTGTTTTTGTTTTAATTGAAATAAAATTGATTACTGAAATGAATAAAACACAGTGGTTTAAACAAATAAAAATATCGTCAATTACACAGCCCTGCAAATTTGGACTTTTTTTGTGCAAATAAGATGGCTTCAGGTGTTTTCGAAGGCAATTGGCGCGCTAAACACGAATCTGGTTTCAAGAATTTTCCATCACGTCAGGTTTTCGAGAAAAAGGGGGTTGAAAACCTTAAAAATAGCGTTTTTGGCCATTTTTGAAACATTGTAGAGCTCAACACTGACGTGCTAGAACCATTGCTATTGTTAGAAATTGACAACTGATCTTTGCTCTTTAAAATGAGCCCAAAGCCAAATTGTTTGCATACACCCTTAAAGTAGGGGGTGGGTTTATGTCAAGGGGTGCAAAAGAAAAAGAAACACATTACGGAGGTCCTTAAAAATTAGTCAGATTTACTTGAAAATTGTTACTCAGGGGTTTTTGGGGTCGCTGATTACAGATCTTCATTCAGATTTAAAAAAATTCAAAATGGCGGCTCCAATATGGCGGTCGAGGTTTATAAAAATTAATCAGATTTACTTGACCGCCATATTGGAGCCGCCATTTTGAATTTTTTTTAAATCTGAATGAAGATCTGTAATCAGCGACCCCAAAAACCCCTGAGTAACAATTTTCAAGTAAATCTGACTAATTTTTAAGGACCTCCGTAATGTGTTTCTTTTTCTTTTGCACCCCTTGACATAAACCCACCCCCTACTTTAAGGGTGTATGCAAACAATTTGGCTTTGTTCTCATTTTAAAGAGCAAAGATCAGTTGTCAATTTCTAACAATAGCAATGGTTCTAGCACGTCAGTGTTGAGCTCTACAATGTTTCAAAAATGGCCAAAAACGCTATTTTTAAGGTTTTCAACCCCCTTTTTCTCGAAAACCTGACGTGATGGAAAATTCTTGAAACCAGATTCGTGTTTAGCGCGCAAAATGCCTTCGGAAACACCTGGAGCAATCTTATTTGCAAAACCCATGCAGGGCTGTGTTATCATTGGTTGATAGACTGGATCAGCCGACTGCCTAACCCTACTGCCTAACCCAAGTAAATAAAATTGTCATGAAAAGCTGCTCAAATGTCTGTCGTTTCAATACACAATTTATAAAATTAACACAGTCAACATGGGTGGTGTGCGCAACTAGGTCGTAATCCTGACCAAGCTCTGTAAAACGCAAATTTACATGTTTTCTCCTTCTCTAAATAGCTGCAACTTCTATAGAAATCATTGGCCGCTGAATTCATCATGGTTTCTAAAATGCTAGGGTTGCCATCTTTTACTGCCCATCTATAAATATATGTTTTTCTATTGTATTTGAGTGTAATAGTGAAGAACTTTTGATCATTAAGTCCCATTTTGACTTCATTGATCAGTATGAACGTCATTCAGTGTATTCAGTGTACTCCATTCAACCAGAATTCCTCCTTTATAATCCCTAAAAAAGCCACCATAACTAAGCCAATAATATCAAGTACTTGTGACTGATTTTGGGATACAAATTGACATGGAATCTGAACAGATGATTATAAAGTGAAGGTTGTAGAGGAGAATGAGGCAAAGGCTTTAAACTTAGGGATGTTTGAAGAGTACTTCAGACCGAAGTAAGTGTTTTTATTAGGCTGCGAAATGGCGGAAAGCAGGCTTAAAGGCCTTGGGTCAAAGTCTATATCACCAAAGAGCGCCAGACATTTTTTCAACGTAATTTAATCCAATATGACCACAATGTATTTACAAAATCATGGAGTAAATAAAAGACCTCCTGATGTGATTTCATTGTAAAATAAAAAAAAAACTAATAAAGAAACTCTCAATTGTAAAGTTAAAAAGTAAAATCAAATAAAACTCCAATGAAAGAATTGCATGCAATTCAATTCAATACATAATTAAGCTTTAATGGCAGTATCAAATTATGTGATCATTAGGCCAACGCTTTCCACACCTGAGAACATAAAGCCTCCATGCCAATGCGCTTTTGAAATATTGAAATAGAATTTGAAAAAAGGGCATCTCTTAATAAAATCACTAAAAAAAAACGTAGACACCAAAGGGACAGGTTCTGCAGTTAGAGAATAACAACAACGACAACAACTAAATAAAGTTTAAACAAAATCCCTGTATAATTAAATCAAGCAAATAAGCATGAAATACCATGAATACGTTTATGAAAAAAAATAAAAAAAATTTGTAGAAAAAATTTGTAAAACATCGAGTGTAACTGTCAATATATTTCGTTAAAATTAAAAATAATTTCAGTTAACTTCTAACTTTTCAACGAAACGGTCGGTCCGCATTCGCAATAGCATCTGCATTCGAATAAAAATCAAATTTTTCAAATTCAACGCCTGCAATTAAGCTGTAATCATCATCATTCGCCATTAAAATGTCGTTTTCACTTTCATATTTAACGGTGTTTTTCAACATAATTACCATAATTTTGTTCAATTTAAATAATCACAACTGTAACGCTCAAACAATTTTAGAACGTTTCCGTCCAAATTCAAGCATTCAAGCATCGTCATCCTTAGTTAATGATGATCAAGTGAAATTTGTTTCCGGCACAAAAGTGAAATTGTTACCGTTACAATTAGGTGGTACGGCAAGCCTATTGCAACCGGTCCAGCCCATTTATAATTATGTACGTCCACATTACGTTTATTTTCCTTATTTCAGGCAAAATTTTCTAACAGGTTGGCCAAACTATCATCCACTGCCGGTAAGAAGTTTTTTTTTACAGAAAAACAAAATAAAGGAAAAACTTCATAAGAAATCATTAAAAATCAAAAATTATAACAAAACAAATCTTAAAAATATACGAGGTATGTTCAAAAATTAAGGTAATTTTGTTGGGCATTCATGCATCCCAGGTATGTATGGTATGGAATTGTCATGTTCATCCCGAAATATGTCAGAGCAATAGGCTTGGAGGAAACATTATAGTGCTACCCCATAAAGCTTGGGGGAGCACAATAGATCGAATGGTCGCAGTACTAAGGCAAATCTTTGCGGCAATAATAAGACAGTAAGATGCCCTCCAATAGGTCAGTGAAATGTAAAAACCGCAATAGTGTAATGAAAGGCCATGCGATTTTAAACATATCAGTCCAGCACAGTCTGACAATATTGCCCATATCCTCCTACTGTCAATTTAATTGAGAGAATCGGAATGTATAAGCCCCGCAGCATACCCTAGATTGTGACGTCGTACTCTCCATAACCAGTTTGTTAGAAATTCATGGCATTCAAGAAAGAGAGAGTAGCGTTTAGATTAGATTTCAATCTGTTTATATGATATGTAAGTGGCAGGAAAAACTATTGGGAGTATGAGAGTTCAACATAGGAATAGCGCGGCTAAAGAACGAATTCTCTCTATTTAATGCATTGTGCGAATTAACCACCAACGGATGTCTGTAGGTCTTGCTCTGGATGTATGGAAAACAAAATTTATGTTGAACCCAACATGAGTTAATCTCAGGAACATCAAAGCGAAACATCAATGGAATCTTATAGCATCCAAGTAAGGTATGCTTTTCGAAGCGGCCTTCTACTTAATCTGGTCTTCGGTCTTCGATATTAAGGTTGTATCGACTAGTATTGCCTGTTTCACAGTAACTTGAAAAAGGTATCAGGTTTGTTTGCCGTTTCAGCAAGTATGCATAAATTCCGCATAGAAATCGATTAGTTTTTATCGGACAAATGAAACCTTTCTAATTGGCCTTGATTTTCACAACCATTTCTTAAGACATGTCCTTCCATTTAAATTAAAAGAAATTAAAAATTTTAATTTTTCTTGTATTACAAATAGTTGGCACCCCAATGGCAAGCTGGAGCTAAACTAACTGGTGAAGGTATTGGTGGTATGATAACATTCCAGCAGCTACCCTATAATAATGACATCAAAGTGACATTAAATGCTACCGGTCTGCCGGTTGGAAAACATGCTTTACATATACACACCTATGGTGACTTGAACGATGGCTGTAAATCAACAGGTGGTCAATTTCCGAATAATTTTGTAAGTTTACGAAGAATAAAAACTCTAGGAATTTTTAAAATGTTTCTATTCCCTCTTATCAAGCTGGGTAATATTGTTGTTAAAGAAGGCGGAGAAGTGAATGTAGCCTTCATTAGCGTATATTTAACTTTGTTTGGTTATAATGGCATTATAGGCCGTTCCATTGTCATACATGAACAGCCCATTGATCTAAATAATGTTTTAAATGCCGACATATTTTCTACAACTTTACACGCTGTCCATGATGTACATGCCTATCAAAATGAAGAGAAATCAGTGGGAGAAATAATAGCCTGTGGTGTAATAAGTATTATGGCTATACCAACTGCAGAAAAATAAAAGAAAACTTCATTTAAAATTACTTTCTTAAGCTTAATTTCCCGTTTTTTATAACCTATTAATTTAAAATTCTTTTTACATTTTAAGTTTAACAAATAAAAATAGAATTCAAAAAAAATTATTTTACTTCTAAGACTTCGTTTGGAGACTTCTAGGCCTGTTTTGAAATAAAAACAAAATTTAATCTGGCATCTTTACTTTATAAAAAGAAATCCATGTACATATGACTAAAGTACCGTTATATTTCAAACAATAACAAGATTTTTATATTGCTGAACTAGCACATTCTCTTTTACTTCTCTGCTAATACAGCTCTTAATAGAAGAAATGTACGATTTAAAACAGTCGCTTTTAGCCTGTGGCTATACTGGACCCTGTGAAAATATAAATCTTCTAAAATGGGCAGTACGCACTGGAGCCTGTTCCACATTTTTTTTGGATTTAATTTTATGGCTAGAAGAACAATTACAATCAGTAGTTGCGGTCCAACAAGTGCGTGTTAACATACAACGTTTATTTAGCATGATGCGCAATTCAATTTTAATGAAACCCAGTTATGGTTCGGAAGCAGCAATAAATCCTAAAGAATTTCGTTTGGAAACTTTAAAGGTTTTGGTAAGACAATTGCAGTTGCGGCGACCACCACCACCTGTTCATAAATTAAATTTAGAAGATTTAAAGCCGCAAAAGAACATCGAAAATAAACAAGACCTTAAGAAATTAACCATAAAAGTGGATTTAAATAGGATATCACAAACGGGTGGTTGGAATCAACGACTGGTATTCTATAATCGAAATTTGTTTTAAATATAAAGCAACTCGCTTTGAAAGTGAATTTTAAAATGAAATACATAAGTACATATAATGTATGTAAGAAAATATAAGCCTTTACGTTTTAAAATAAAATTTAAAAATACCTGTGTTCTCATTCAATGCAAGACTGATTTTCCTTTTACAAAAAACACCAATTCTTTCTTCTTGTTCTCTTGCTTTTTATTTATTTGTGTGAGCGCAATTGTCGTTTTTAATATGTCATAATAACACATATTCGAATTACAGTAATTCATATTTTAAATTCGCATTTAACGTCTGTGGCCACCACCGCCACCTCCACCACGATTATAATTTGAGCGACCTCTATAGCCGCCACCGCCACCTCCACGGTTATCACGATCACTGTTTTGATAATGTCCACCACCGCTGCTTTGATTATAGCTGCCACCACCTCCCTGATTGTAGCCACTGGCCTGATAATTATTACCACTTTGATAGTCCTGGCCACGATTGGACCATCCAGTACCCTGAACACGTCCGCTGCCCTGTATCCAAGCTTGTTCCCTTTGCTGTTGTTCGTAGTTTTGCTGAGGCTGTTGTTGTTGAGACTGATAATTATTTTGCTGAGGCTGCCTTTGAGGCTGCGAATTTTGTTGCCAATGGCCACCGCCGCCGCCACCACCACCAGCACCGCCTCCTCCTCTACCGCCCCGAAAATTACCGCCTCCACCTCTGCCACCAGCTGGACCAGGGGCCCTTTGTAGTTGCCAAGAAGGCATTTCTGGTGGCGGTGGTGCATGCTCATGAGCTCTACCACCACGATCTGGCACACTGCCCATAACATGTTTTTGTATCTTAGAATGTGTATTCTTACGCACATTAGCCGAACTCGTTTTTTCTATAATAGCCAAATCCTCACGAGCCGCTAACAAAGCCACTATATTGGTATTCTCGCCACCATACTTCAAATCCTCCATTCCCTTTAATTTCTTTTGATATATCTCCACAATCTCATTTTCTCTCGTCCTCATTTTATCCGACCACTGGAAACTTTGCACTGTCACCTCTAGACGTGTTAACAACACTTGCCTCCTCAAATTATATTCCTTATCTAAATCTTCGTGCATATCTAGCAGCATCTGCCATTGGGCATCAGTCAAGGGTTTATTCGTCTTTAGTAAAGGCTCGCTTACAACACCCTTTTTAACAGACCTTAAACGCTCCTCCAGTTTGAAGTTGAGTTTATCGAAAAAAGCTTTGGGTGTCACATTTTCTGGAGGTTTACTCAAACCCAAATCTTTCGTTAAGGACTCTAAAGCCTTGGCCGTATTTGTTTCACTTTTTGGTATGATGTAAGCCTGCTCGGCAGGTTTGGAGCGCAATACCATTTTAATAGCCATTAACTCAGTAGTAAGAAAATCGATTAATTGCAGTCTATCCTCTTTACTCTCAAATCTCTCCGACAAGGGACCGGTAACAAAACGGCTGTAGGGACAGCCCAACTCTTTCAGCATAGCCGAAAGTTCCATGGCGAATTCACTGGGATCGGTGCAGTCTTTACTCACCGATTCATCGGTTTTTCTGAGAATATGCAATTCCTCAGCAAGCCATGCCACAATTTCACGAAATTCCTCACTGCGTGTGCCACCCTCAAGGGCCCGACACAGCTCATCGTTCTTTAAACACTTGCCCTGATAATTCAAGGCTTTGAAGGAATCAATTATTTCCAATTCAGTTTCCATGGAAATCGTTTTCAATTCAATTTTCTATTAAATTTTTAAATATTTTATCGAAATTTAAAAGCCGGCTGCAATATTCAGTGAGAGAAGTGTACATAAAAAAATTCTCCACTACACAGCTGTTTTCAGCACACAATTGATACAGAGTTGCCAGATCTAAAGCAACTGAATGAGAAAGATGTGGCAAAACATAAACCCAGCAAACGAAGTAGCCAGAGATTCGTTTAAGATTTAGAAAATTATTATTAAATAATTAAATATTATTTTTATAATTTAGGGCCTATTTACAGTGTAATAAATCTTTAAAATAAAATGATTACAGGACATCAGTAAAATGGGTAGCTATAGATAGATCTTCCAATTTGTAAGTATAATTTAAAAACCGGCCGTTTACTTTAGATGACACCGCTTGCTTATGCATTGTTTTATATAAACAACGTATACGTTATTCGAAAGATCAATTCTTGAGCTATCAAAAGCAGTCAAAATTGGGACACGACCTCCTCCTCTTTTCATACTTCAAACGGAATTTATCCTAGCTGTCTAACCTCACAATGTCGCGTAAGGAATCCTGTCAGCGGTCTTACGTTAAACTTGTTAAGAAATTGCAATATGTTGGTTCTATTATTGCCGATAGTTGGCTATTCTCTCGGAGTATTTAACCACTCTCTAATCCATATCGCGATGAGTCTGTAAAAGTAGCAATTGGAGGATTAGGACAAACCATCACATCACTGACAGAGTTGAATTCCATTCTGGCAAGTGAATCACACTTCGGAACCTAACAGAGCCAGACTCAATTCGATCCGAACTGATTACAACAATTTAAAGAGCACTCCACCAAATAACACAGCCGCACGTAATATTTTAGCGGCCAATCGAATGAATGGTCCTAGATGGAAATTCCCAACTTTTATATATAGCGCAACTCTATACTGAAATAAACCATTTAGATGCTTCTTCATTCCTGCCTCGACTTTCCGTTTCAGGCGCAACTAACTGTCCAGAACAACGCTAGAATATTTGAGCTTAAAAGAGAGTACGAACTCCCACAGCATTGGCATTCTGAAAGTATCAATCATGTACTTACGAAATAACAAAATAAATTCCATCTCAATGAAATTTATACCTAAACACCAATCTGGAACAGATAGAACCCCAAGTTCCGACTCTATAAGATGTACAAGTGTCTACAGAAAGAACTTTACTTTCCATCAGAATGACCACAGCGTCGGTATACTCCGGTTGAAACAGTTTTCGTTGGGTTGACAATCATTGGTCAATGTGATACTGGGTCGTTCCAGACTGGAGCTCCGATTGTCGAAAAGACAACTGCCTTGGAGAACATGAGGTATCCTCGAGCAACTGAAGTCCGGCTGGTCGAACATCCTAAATTGCTTTCGGGAAAGGATTGTTTCTGAGATCCTGAATCGTTATTCATCATGTCACCAGGATCTACACGTTACGGCTCACATCTTTCACTGTTCAGCTAAACCGCAACCCTACGACAACTGGACTTGAGGCTGAGACTTACACAGGCGGCGTAATTCCCTGAACTAACTGTCTACCAATTACTGACTATGCATATTCTCATCTCATCCAACACACCACCTAGACATACATAGTAAACCAGATTTAATTTGAATTTTCTTGATTATTCAACAGGGAAGCACTTTCGGTTATAGCAGCAGAGCTGTTACAACAACAACAACCATAATACACTTATTCTCCAGGTGCCTTAGAATGACATTTACAACCAGGAGACAAAGCAAAAATATTCACTTATGAGGAGCAAAAACTACTGCATAATACATTTTGGTTTTCAAAACACCTTTATATGGGACTTATTTGTTTTCTAATATATTTATTTATTCAATTATTGTTTTAATTTTTTAATTAAATAAATTTGTTTTTATTTCGCAAGCATTTTTCTCATTCTATAATTAGAAAAATAAACAAGAAATTAATAAATTTAAATATTTCTTAAAACAAAAAAATAATATATGTTTATATATATATATTTATAATTATGTATATATAGTATATATTATAATTGTATAAATTTATAGGAGGACTATGTGATGTATTTCATTACATGTAGTTTTCATTTAATGTTTTTTTCTTTTTATTTTATATTAAATAGTTTATAATATTGTATTTCATATTAATATAGTATGTGATTAGATGTACTATTTCATTTTTATATTTTATATAAATTTATTATATATTATTTAAATAAACTTATAACGTATTTTTGTTATAATTTAGTATAATTAAGATAATAATAGTACAACAACAGTTGAATACATATTTAGGTTTTATTTTTTATAGTGTTTTGTTACCCTAATAAATAATTTATTTAATAATTATCATTACTTATTGATTTATTACATATATGTGTATAATATATATGAATATAAACATTTAAACATGGTAGTAAATTTATTTATTTTGTTTTATTTTTAATTTTTCTTTTTAATTTTTATTGTTTTTACTTATTTAGTAAGAGTATAATAAATAAACACAATAATTAGTATACATGATGATGATTTTATTTTTATTTCTTTTTAATTTTATATATTATTTTTATATTTATATTTAAAAGCTTAATAAGCTTTCATAATTTCAGTATTTTTTTCCTTCATTTTTCTTTAATTTCTTTCATTGGATAAGCTTGGTTTCTATTTCTCAAAAATAAATACCTGAAAATCTATAAGTTCATAGGTATCAGGCTAGGTACCTACTCGAAATCCTATTTTATTCTGTTCATCTAACTTCTATTACCATCTACTGTTTTGCAAATGGCAAAAACTCTTGTTATTCATTTCTATTGCAAGATCCGTTATCGATCCATCTGTATCCTACAAAATAGTTCAAAAAGAAACAGTTTAAAAGAATATGATGTTACTGGATCTCCTTGAAAAGTGTTTCCCTAAATCATAGAGTCTACTGATTCTGTCCATCAGGCAGTTAAGGTCGATTCCTTGGGTTAAGAAATCCCTTATCAATATTCGTATTAGACTTATCTGCTATCAACCTAACCATACACTCCGAAGCTTTGACCTTCACTACCATTTGCTGCGGACTTAAATCTTACAGTCTCTAGTGACGTTGTGGGACATGTTCTCATTGTATCTGTTATGCCAACACATGCTAATCTCTGCATCTTGCCTAACTTAATTTTATAATTATTAAGACAAACACTGCTGATTCAGAATAAGATAAAAATAATAACAAAAAACCACTTTTTAACAACGCCTGAACTGCCTCAAATCACAGTATGAGTAAGAGAGAGGCTTATAAGCATTTAGCCCACTGTAGAAATCATCGGCAATATATGTACATATATCCATACACCTACATAATTGGTCATTACAACCCTTCATTCAATTCAGGCTTACGACCTAGCTTTCTCAACACCAATTATTTTATGTGTGTTAATTTTATGCATGAGTGGCGGGACCTACAGTTTAAAGTCGATTCTGAAAGACAGATTTTTGAGAAACTTCATGGCAATTTTATTTGCTCTCAGAGTTTTTGCCAGAAATCTGCTGAGAGGAAGTCGCCGAAGAAATATTTTTTTATTTCGTTTTGTTAGAGATGTCTGAATCGAGATGTTTGAATCGAGGCGTTATGTTTAATAAGCCAACACACTACCTACTAGGTTACGAGTATGCACCCATACACAAATAAATATTTTTATGGCTCGATTATGAATGACAATCGAACTCCAGTTGAGTTGTCAGTTGCCTAAAATGGTATAAATTGGTATTCGAGATGACAACGATTTTTTTTAAAACTTTACATGCTCCCTCTAGGGAAGAATAATAAGAATTTATTTTTCTTAACTGAATATCAAACACATAACTCTGTGACCGCATTCATCACAGTCAAATATGAATTGAAATTTTAGACGAAAAAATACAATGCATATGCCATGCATTATAAAGATCAGTAAACGAAGTTAGCTGCAAGGCGGTAGAAGAAAGAGATGTCAAGCATTATATTATGTTAATAGCGTACAATGATATAAACGAGACTTATTTAAAATATTAAAAGTTTTAAATTTAGTATACAATTTAAATTAAAATAGTTTTATAGTAACCATTTTAAATTGTTTTTTTTTTTCAAACATATTTTATAATTTATTTATACATATGCATACATTAATAGGATTATTTGTTTAGATGTTGTATATAATATTATTTATGTTTTATTTTTAAAGCCTTAAGATTTAAGAATAAGTTATACTTTCTTAAATAATTTTTTTATTTTTCTTTTGATTTTTTTTTATTAAAAATAAATTTCTGTCTTTTTTTCTGTTTTTTCGTTTTTTTTTTTTTTGTAAAAGTATAAAATAAAAAATAATTTAATATAAAATTCGTATATACAAAAATTATTAAAGACTAAAAATCAAACTATTGAACACACATTAATGAAGAACATAGGTTAAATAATCAGTATCTTTTTTCTGTTTTATTTTTTTGTTTATTACTTAAGTTTTTCCAAATCTGTCTCTATTGGTTTTATAAAAATTTTACATATTTTAATAATAATTTAATAAAATAAGGACGGAAATTAAAAAGGGTTTCTTTTTGTTTAAATTAAACAACAACTTGTAGAGTGTATGTGTACAATTTTTGTTACTATTGGAAGATTTATTGGCCTGTTTTTTTTTTTTGTTTTATAATATTAAAGGAAATTATTATAATAATCAAAGCATTTGTTTAAGTAAACAAAATGTATTTTTTTTTATTGAAATGTAAAGCATATGTGTGTTAAAATTTGGAATTTCAAATTTCTTTCATTATGTTTTTCGTTTCTTAATATTGTTTTTTTTTTTTAATAATGGCACAGAAAAGTCTATCAAAGTTAATAAAATGTTTACTTTCTTTGCCAAATGAAAATATGAAATAAAATTTTGTAATTGATCAAGATTAAAATTTAAGAGGAAAATAAATTATAAATTTCGAAATAAAATTATTTTTTAATTTTTATTATTTTTTTTTAATATTGCAAAAGAAAAAAAGTTTTATCCTCAGTAATAACATTAAATTAAACCCTTCAATACATACATAATTGATTATTACAAACCTTCAGTTAGGATTACGACCTTGTTTCTCACACCACTTATGTTGTGTGTATTAATTTTTATACATGAGTGGCGGGACCTACAGTTTAAAGTCGACTCCGAACGACAGATTTTTGAGAAACTTTTCACGGCAATTTTATTTACTCTGAGAGTTTTTCCAGAAATCTGCTGAGAAGCAGTCACTGAAGAAATATTATTTTATTTTCGTTTTGATGCCTGACCTGGGATTTGAACACTGGCCTTAGGTCTAATAAACCGACACTCTACCTACTAGACTACGGCGACTACAAAAATGCGATTTTTAATTCAGAGGACCCAGAACAAATTTCATGAAAATAAATAAATTTCTCAATAGGATAAAGAGATCATTTTCTATTAAGCAATAAAAGCCAAGTAGTGATGAGGTAAAGGGTTTACGCCCTTATCACAATGTACTATGTATTGTCATAGTCTAATAAATACATACATAAACTACAAAAAATCATTCGAAACAGTGGAGCCTACATTCAAAAAGCTCAAACAGACAGAGATTTCTTGCTTAAATCATCGGAATATTTGACGCTGTGTGCTCTGCATTACTTTTATAACATCTCTTGAAGTGAAACAGGGTTGCACCCTCTCTCAGTTAATGTTTGCTGTTGGCCTTGATTACATAACGACCGAATTGGCTTGAGGCTTGACATAAACTTTGATTTTCCATAATCTCATTGATATGCCAGCTATTTCAATCTAGCTTGTCAGCTTCACATAAATAGCAAACAGGCATGGAATTGATTTTGCGACTAAGCAACACATATACAGGCTTCATAATACGAATCGCAGGCCAAACATGCAGTATTGCTAGTACGTTAAGCAGAGGAGCAGAGTCAACAAAAGATTATTCAAAGCAAGATCTGCTTTTGAACGCTTAATTTCCGTAAAGGAGAATTCATACTATAGGTAAGGTGTGAAATCAGTCAACAAAAATGACTAACAAATAACCACATAACACAATAATTGCAAGTATTTTTGTTAACATTAAGTATTCTGCATTTAAGGCATCTATTTGCAATCTTATTCAGCTTAAATGGATTTACAATCCTTCTGTCTGTATAATTTGGTAAATTATTGAGGTCGCCAGAAGCTTTTATGATCTACAACTTGTCCTCTAAAATGTCGGCGACTATTTTCTAAGAATCGAAGGTATGACCCAACGCAGTCAAATCTTATGCTTCGCGTTTCGTAATTTAGATTCTTTACTGTAGTTATGTCCAGTAGTTGACTGCATAATAAGGCCGGAATTCGATTCAAATATCCGTAAAATTATATGAACCCACAGTCACTTATAGTAAGACTTATTGAACACAAGTCGGGGAATATATTTAGTAACATTACAAAATCAACAAAAACATCTGTTCATTACATTACATTTACATTACGAAGGGAGACATGTACGCCAGTCCTAATAAGTAGCCGGCAAATAGTGGCCGAACAATCACAGAAAAGCACAGAAAATTTCTTGCATTCCTTACAGCTTGATACGACGTTTTACTTGAAAAACATTGGCTTATTGATAGAGCCACAGAAAAACTCTCTAACTCAGAAACTGGTTAAATCCGATATGATTTTATGACATAATAGCTATAGGGAACTGACACTAAAACAAGATCTTACGAACAATTGCAGCAGCAACTTGGTACATGAGAAACTTGGTACGTATATAAAGAGGACAATAGATTTGGAAAACATTTTCTATTCACTTTGACGGGAGAAGCAAAGCAAAGCAATTATTATTGATTTGTTTAAATATGGCTGATTTTGTTTTTTCTTCTTTATTTTTTTTTTAACATTTCGTATAACTATTAAATAAAATATTACTTAAATCTTAAAAATTAATCATTATAATTTAAACGAAAGGAACTAAATCGAAATAGTTTTATGAATGCATATAAAAAACGAAAAAGGATGCAATTTTTATACAATTACTGAGGATTTATTTTCTGTAGTTTGAGTTTTAATATTTGAAATCATTTCGAATTTATTACGATACGTAAGCTGGTGGTTTTCTGTTAAATTTTTTAATTTTTTTATTTTTTTGTTTTCTATAACTTAAAAAAAAAACTCATGATTTCATTTGCTAAATTCTATGCAACACAATGGGGAAAGTTATGCCTACATACATACATAATTATATTGTTATAACGAGAAAATAATCATAGAAATTTTACTTATAAAATTAGCAGTCTCAAAACAAAATTATTCTCTTACAGCAATCATATATTGTTTATCTTTTTTCTTTTCTTCTTCTACTTTTTGTTACAAAATAAATTAAAAAAGAATAATTATAAAAAGAAAAACATAATAAAAATTAATAAAAAAAAAACATTTTAAATAAAATTAAAGTTTTTTAAAAAATTAAAAACCGCTTTAAGATATTTTTCTCCTTCACTACTATTTAAAAACACAATAAAATGAAATAAAAGTTGTTAGACTGTATAATAATAAAAGAAAAACTAAATAAAAACAAACAAAAAAAAATAATTTTAATAGAAAGTTTTCTTACACAATCCTTGCTTTGTTTAGCCAAAAAGATTAGTATTTTCAGCACCGCCATCACCACTTTCAACAGCTTTGCATGGCGTAATGTAGACTTCTAAACAAAACTATATTGATTATCGACGGCTCGCGGTGTAGTGTTTTGTGTGGAACTACTGGTATCTGAAAATTGTATATGCTGCTGCTGCTGTTGTTGTTGTTGTTGATGGTGGCGTGAGGATGCAATGCCACCAGTGGCGGCTTGTGATTGTAACGACACGCTTGAAGCTCTAAGATACTGTGTGGAATCATTAGCGTTGGCTACAGGCGACGAAGCCCTCATCATGTCCAAAGCATTCGTCGGTACGGGTACAGAACGTTGTTCAAACATACCACCCGGTGATGTGGCATGTTGGTGCTGATGTTGATGTTGATGATGGTCGAATGTATTTAAATTTTGTGAATTTGTGGTGGCATGCATTGTATGATTTTGGCTGATATTGTTGTTAGTTGTTGTGGCAGCAGTTGTTATTGTCGTTGTATTTGTTGTTGTTGTTGTTTGTTGTATATTATGTTGTGATTGCATTTGTTGTTGTTGCTGCTGCTGCTGTTGATGATGTTGCTGTTGCTGCTGCTGCTGCAGTTGTTGTTGCTGCTGCATTGTATGATTATTATGACGTGTTGCAACACCTGCAGCCAATAGTAATGCCAAATCCATTTCGTTTGTTTTTAAACGAACACTACAATTCATCGATATGACATCTTGTAACTAAAATTATGAAATTAAACAACAAAAAAAAATTGGAAAACCATTACCATTTAAAAGAAGTACATCTCTTATAAAAATTCTTTATAATGAGAATGTTTAAAAATGTCTAAAAGAAAAGAAAGTAAAACAAAATCTACCACATGCCTTTAATACCATATGCAATAGAGATAATCATTCCAGATAGTTTAGCTAATTATGGAATACAACATAACTAATGTTTAATATTTGGTTTAATTTTGTTCAACACATACAAAAGTAAATGAAAAGAAAAACTACTGCAACAAAAGAAACTACAAACAAAAAAAAAAAAAAAAAAAAAACAAATAGAAACTATGAAATTAAATTTACTCAAGATCTTTCAATAATTGAAACGAAATTATACAGAAGAAAATACGAGTATTATCAGTCGAGAACACAATACCTTAAGAGAGTAAATATAAATATTTTAATTAGATATCAGTCCTTTTGGGGAACAAACTAGGTGTAGTAAAAAGAAATATACTCTATATGTATATAGATTTGTAGAGCATCACACTGCATTTGAATCATTTAAAAAAACCCTTCAGTTTATATCACTAGTGTTGTGTGTGGAATCCGAACGACAATAAATTTGAAAAACTTTTTCACGACAGTTAGTTTACTATTAAAGATTTAGTCGCAATATTGTTGAGAGGGTGACAAAGGTATAAACTCGTCGCTAACACATTATCCATTAAACAACGGATGCTACAATTCGATCATTAAAAATCTTTGAAAATTGTATGTTTGCACGCTAAATTTTTCAATTTTTCTTCGAAAGTAAGTCAAGCGGCTGACGATCTGATCCAGATGCTGTAATCTTGAGTTATGCTTATTTTTAAATTTAATTCCAACAATTTAGGTCTCAGAATTGTCTTCAATAGCCTTGTGATACCAGTTTTACAATGTTTTAACATATTAATAGCAAAAAACAAAGTACAACAGAAATCAAAAACGATTTTATATTCGTAAAATTCAACGTTTCCATGGATTAAAAGACTTCTATAGTTTCTAGAAACCTTTCTAAGTCATAATATTTCTTTACCTAAACAGGTAATAAGTTCAGAATGAATTTTTTAGTCTGCCCTAAATGAACAAAAACTAAGTGGCCTTTCAAAAAAGAAAAAAAAATCAAAACAAAAATTAAAATAAAGAAATTAAAAAATTATCACTGACACTGAATGGACTCCAAAATTTAGGCTATCTCACATGTCTCGGTGATGGATCTTGTTGTTGTTGATGTTGTTGATGTTGCTGTTGTGATGTACCATTTACACTAGCCGTTGAGGCTCCTGTAGCTGTAGCTGTTGCTGTATTGCCTGCCGTAGTTACTGTTGTACCACTATTATCAACTGCCGTTGTACCGTTTAATTCATTTGTTTGATTATTATAAGGAACTCCTTGATTGTGTATGTACTCGGTAAGCGTAACATCTGATGTTCCACCCGATTCTAGGGGTATAGGATTGTGTCTAAAATGTTCCAACATTTCCTGTATGGAAGGGAACCATAAATGTTGTACTCGACACTGGCCCTTATCGGAGAGTGTCATACGCAAATGTTTGGCACGTCCATTAAAATTAAAGGTGAGCACAAATTCACCTTTGCGTGTCTCACTCTGACGTACTAAAAAGAAACCATGACCTTGTGCCTCATTTTGTAATACCATGCGAGCAGCGTCTGATCTTGGCAATGTGCCATGAAACCAGGGGTACTGACGCATTTCGTTAGTAATGTCGATGACATTTAAATCGGCATCAGGATCTAAACCATCACAGGGTTCAATATTACTGGAGGAAGATAAACGTTGTTCACCGCGTCGCGGTGGTACGTCAGGACCAACATTACACTGGCCATCGGCAACGGCATTATCAGCTGTGCCCGCTTGCAGTGAGGAGAGAGCATTTTCGGATAGAGAGCTACTAGGCGCTACATTACCATTTGAGCCCATGTTATTTTGTTGATGATATTGGGGATTTTGAACAGCGTTCAACGTACTATTCGCATTTGAATTCATTGTGACCGGTGAGGTTTGCATAGCAGCGGCCATTACTTCGGAATCTGTGGTAGGCTGTTGCGTTGGTGGCGTACGCATACAATAGCGTATAGTGGCCAACCAGCTGCGCATATCATCAGCATCCTGGGCCTCAATAACATATTCCATATTATTGTCGGCCTTTAAAACGAATGTATTTTCACGATCTGGCATTTCCAAGGCGGTCGTTTCACGAGCCTCAGATATTAGGAAACAAAAAACACCACAACGTGGCTAAAATTGGAAAACATATGGAAAAGTGTTAAAGATAATTTAAAACTTTTTAAAACAAATAAAGCATAATACCTTTGCTGCTCTTGGTGGCATGTAAAATTCCAACATATAACCACCCACTGCTTTCACTAGTACCAGACGACATTTTTCCCATTTTTGTGTGCCTGTCGGTTGATCTAAACTTTCAGGTGTTAAGTTATTGACCGTACCTTCTTTGCGACATTCTACAACAATTTTATGCATTTTCTTATTGCTCTTACTGTTGCCCTCTTCATCGGAACTCTTGTGGAATAGTGTCTGTAAGAAGAGAAAATTCTAACGATATTACGTTTTTTATTACTGTCCCGTGCCGAAAACATCTTAAACATGTGGGGCCAATATAATGGTTTATTTTACAAACCTTTCCTTTGCGCAACCCTTTAAATGATAGTCGTCGAAAGAATGCCTTATGAAAGATTTTCGGTGACTCCTCGGAGTAATCATTTTCATCAAGGGCTCCATTTCCCACCTGTTAATGAGAAGTAAAAGAGAGACAGAATATATCATTGATTTACGTTTACGCTACATTAAAAAAGATAATTTAGTCAACATAATATCTTTTCTATTTCAACCGGTGGTGGTGGGTGGCCTTATTTCTATTGAGAAAATATAAAAAAAAAATATGTGACTCACCTTTAAATTGTTACGCTTGCGAAAGAATTCCTTTTCGTAGTGTTCGGCAAAGGATTCTAAAAATTTATCACCGAAATTTCGGTGAGATAAATTTCTAGCCTCTTCCGGCGTTAGACTTTCGTTGATGTAATTAATACAAGCTTTGGCAAAATTAGCGGCCGCAACGCGAGCATGACGATCGGAAAACTCTTCCCAACTGGTGCCACATGAATATGGAATACCGGATGACGTTGAATTCAACATACTGCTGCTGGGTATTAAATCTGATGCACTAACGCCGCCTACAGCACCAGCCGAACTGCCACCTAAACTATTGCCACCGGTGCCACCGATGTAAGCGCCAACGCTAAAAGCTGCCGTACTATTGCCACCCATATTATATTTTGTTGTTTTTGTTTTTGTTATTATTTTTGTTTTTGCTACTTATGTTGGCTGCCTAGTAATGATGGGGATGGCGATGACGATGGCGATGATGTTGATATTTGTCACTCCAAAGAAACACAAAAACAACAAGCGTAGGATAGAGAAATAAAATGAGAGATAGAGGAAAAATGTATCTCTCTCTGTCCGTCTCTTTTAGTTGAGCAATAGAACTGAAATTTCTCTTTTCTACAAGATTTGATCCTCTTATAAGTATTTCGTTCTCTTCTTCTTTTTAATCTTATTGGCTTATATTATTGTTGTTGTAGTTGTTTTATATAGAATAAAGAAGTTTCCACGATTAGTATTTTTGGGTTGGAGTATGTGTTTTAGTAACTAGTTATAGTTGTAATATATGTATAGTATTGTAGTTGTTGTTCTTATACTTGTTCTGATGATTTGGTTGATGCTTGCTGCTGTTTGTTGTTGCTAATGTTGATGATGATGTTACACCCACATATAAATTCTTTTAGCAGATTGACACAATTCAATTGCTGTTGTTGCTTTTTGTTGTTCCTAATGTTACTTGTTTTGCTTTACTTTGATTTATTTAGTTTTTTTGTTTGTTTTTCCCTCTCTCTCTATCTTTCTTTGTTGTTGTTATTGTTTTACTTAATTCTCATGCTGTTGGAATGATGTTTTGATTGTGATGTATTAATTGTCTGTAACAAAATTGCGACAATAATAAAAGAAAAATAAGTAAAACTGTAGTAAATGGAAAGGCAAGTTTAAAAACTTATAATGTAAACAAATAGCCAGGCAGTCGGGCGGCTAATTAATCAGTCCAGAAACTAAATAACGCGCTACAATAGTCAACAACACACACTCTTGTGACATAAATTTCAATTAGTTACGCTAATTCTAATTAGAATTTAAAAATAAAACAAAAGATCAACCAGCACGCTTGTACGATTTTCATTCATAACTTAATGCACAACAGAAATTTTTAAATTCTTTCTCTTTTTCTCTTGGTCTCTTTTGTTGAAATTATTTTTATCACTCTCTTCTTGGATGGCATATGCAATATGAGTATAAAGGCGGGTTCACCCACAAGTTTCTGAAACATTTTTGGTTCGGAGAAATTTCTTGTTTACTGAGAGTTTTCTCCAACATGATTCACCCATTTCAGAAACTTTGTTCGTAAAAACAGTGCTTCCATATTTAATTGAAAATGACGTAAATACATATTTGCATAACCTTAAGAAAGTTAATTATATTTGTGTCAAAATAAAGAAATAAAAAAATTTATATTTATAACAAAAAATAAACCGTATTTGTGGTGAATTATTTGGTAAGAATAAAAACATCTTGTTCTGCGATGGATAAAATGGATATAAATCATTTGCAACTCTTGTTCGCCATTGAAGTGACCAAAGTAAAATTACTTGCAAAATATATTTATGAAAAACGAAAATCAAAGATAAAAAAGAGGACGGCTGTAAGACCACTTTTGAAACAAAGAGAAGCCAAAGGGTATTTTCACTCACTAGTTCCCGAAATGCGTTTAAATGACGTAGATTCATTTATAAATTTTCATTGCATGGACCCTGGGACTTTCGATGAACTTCTGGAAATATTTGTGTATTGTATAAATTTCATATTGTGTGGCAACCTTTTCTAAAATGGTTCGGACCAAATTTAAAATTAATTTAATTCACACTGAGAGTTGTTCGCACAAAATAATTTCTCTCGCTCTCTGAGAGAAACGTCAAACTCCATATAAAAAAAATTTTGTGCGAACCAAAAATGTTTCAGAAACTTGTGGGTGAACCCGCCTTAAGCAGCAGGTTACCAGATTGGAAAATTTTGAGGTAAAATTCAAGATCGTTGTAAAAAGTGTTCGGCTATTGTTATTGCAATCAATTTTTTTAAATAAATTTAAATAATCTATGTACAGTGGTGGCCTTATAATTAGAAACGACTTAGCAACATGTATGTTTGTTAATTTGTTTTACAGTTTTCACTGTGTACCTGGAATCAAAGGCTTTGTTTGTAGGGCGTCTTACATACGATTTTCCATCAGATTGGGACAGAGAACACTGTTATAGAAACATCATTTCTAATTATAAGGCCACCAATGTATATGTACAGACACTATTGATAAAACAAAACCAACTAATGTGCCATATCAGGTTATCCATTTAGCGGTTTTAACATTTTTTTGTGGTGTTACATCAAATACAGTGTCTATGAAGTTATCGTCGAGATAGATATCGTTCGAAATATGTGAATAACAAATTTTCGAAACCAATCTCATAAGGATCGACTGTGACAGCCGATCTAGAGACGATCATTTAGATGATGTTTTGACTTAAAATTGTAAGTAAGTTCAAAACCATTCATGCAATTATTTCGAATTGATAATGGGTGAAGTTCTTACTCGAAAGTTTTTATACGAAATTTTAAAATTTCAAAAGCTTTAGTCTTACAGCTTTCGAAAGGAACATAAATTTCGAAATTGTGTTGTATTTTAATACCTTTTGCCTGTTTTAATTTCTGTCTGGTAACTTTCTATGTAGTTTCGGTCTTGCTATGTAGTTTTGTTAATGTAATTTCATATTTCTTTGCATCTGTTTTTGTCGCTTCTTTGCGGTTTTGTTATTGTATTATCCTCCGATACTGGTTCTTCTTTATAATTTTGTTTTTGTCTGTTATTCATGTCCTTTTTAATGTTTTGTTCCTTTTTTCGGAACAATATTTTTCTCTAATATCCATAATAAAATGGATTTTTTCCCATCATATAATTCCCCAAGAATTTTTCAATTTCGCAGGCTTTAAGTACAAAAAAGAAATGAACAACAAACAGAAATAAGGGGAAAAAAGTAAGAGAAAGAGTTGCCAAATTTGTATGTAATATATTCATTCATTTAAATAAGCCACATTTAAAGATAATACCGATTAATTAATTTATGTCCCACATGTGTCAATCGTTTAGCAAAGAAACAAAAGAAAAAAACCGGAAATCCGACACCTCCAACCAAAAGCAATACACAAAAAAAACATTTTTTTTTAATAAATATGCCCAAAACGTACAGTGGCCAGACAGTCAGACATTCAACAGCAAAAAAAAAAAAAGATGAAATAAGCAAAGGAGAGAAAGAACTCGTTTCATATTAAATTATTAACAAAATAACAACAAATTAATAAATATTTAAAGCTCAATTAATGAATGGCAAGCCGCAAACACCTGTTTGTTTTCATTTTCTTTTTTTTATTGTTTTTTGTGTTCCTCTTTTCGTTTATTACCACACTAATAATATTATTTAATCAACATTTTTTGAATTCTTTTTTAATGGATAGTGACGGATGAGATATTTTGTTACTAAATAACTACTGCTGCTGCTGCTACACAACGCAATAGGGCAGGGCAATAGGCAAAGCTGTATAGCAGGCAATTTGTAAGAATGTGGAGATTGTTTAATAAACTTAATCTCACATGAATTTAAAGTTTTTAAAAATTCTAAAGATATTTATTTCTGCGTTACAGATATTCATTCAATCACATAATATTTTCGAACGGAATATTTTTCTATACCTGGAATTTTCAAAATTTCAAATCTGTATCACAATCATCACCTCCTTTAGGACGTTGTACAATGGGTCAATCTGACCTCCGGGTACTGTACCTGTCTTGACTGACAGGTACACATTCTCTAGCCTAACCTAACCTAACCTATCACAATCATCAGAATATATAGCAAAAATTGGTTCTACAAATCCATATTTGTAAAGAATCTTTAATATGAAATTGTGTGTCACAGATTCGGCAAGCGTCTTGGCATCAATCCGTCTAAGACGGATCTTTTTTTCCAGGATTTATAAAGTGGAGAATTTCGTACTGCCATGGCAGAACCGAGTCGAGAGGCTAGGTACTTGGTGTTTCTCTGGATAGGGACGCTAGTCTGAAAGAAAAACATCTTGGACAAGATTAAGAATGGTGGTGCAGTCAATGCAATGGTGTGGTGAAGTAGCTCTGTAATTTAGTGAAAATTGTGTAAATTAGTGAAGTGTAATCTATTGGTACTGGTCCGGGAATGGATTGGGAAGGGACATGTATACACCGGTTTCCTTTGTGGAAAGTCAAGCTGACTTAAAGACGCCAAATAAGAGTCTATACAGTACGTTCCTTACTATGAGCTGAACCTGGTGGAGCGGTTGTTTAAACCTCCACTGGGACACTTTAATCTAGTCCACTGGCCAATCAAGCAAGTTATGAGAAGACGAATTTATTCTTCACTGCGGAACAGTGGAAATTACAGAATCTCCAGGTTTTTATAACACAGTAGGCTGTAAGGACTGGTGGGTGAAGTACCCATAAACCCGTCTGGGTTCATAGTAATGTGGGGACCGAAATCTTTTTAGCATATTTTTATGAAGCTAACCACAATGGATAGCTTCTGATCACCAAATGGTGGAAGTGTTTCGCCTAAATTCGTATCCTTAACATAATGGGGGATTTGCTTAATAATATAATATAAAAATATATATATAAAAATATATATATAAAAATATTTTTTACTTATTTCAACTTCGAATTGATGTCAATCTAAAAAAGAGGTGCATTATTTACAAATTATCATCATGATCACCAGCCCCTGTGTTAATACAGTTGGTCAATTCACACAAGCCGTTGTATCGTTGTATTCATTGTATTGTTTGAAGAACATACAACAGTGTATGATTATTGTTGATATTTTTCATATACAAGTAAGTAAGTATATTTTATTAAGTCTTCTTCATTTTCTGATAACATTGATTTTCTTACATACGAGGAGAATAATAATATTCTTAGAGTTATATACGTCTTGCTCTAATAACACATTGATTGAATAAAGCTACATTGCTAAAATGAAATAGTATATGTATACAAAATGTAATTGTACATAAAAACGAAAGTTTGACAAGGCTTGCTTCCGACCTTTCAATATCGCAAACAGAGCAAATGTCTGTAGATAACATTCTTAAAACTAAATAACATCTAAACAATAAATAACGATTGTCTGTTAAATTCATTGACAAACATAACTAATACACAATATGCATACATATTATGTTATAAATACGAGTGTAGAACGAATGTACTCAAGCAAACTAAGTAGCATCGAATAAATGTTCATGTATGAGATAAATAATATAATATAAAACAACGAATGGAGTAAAACTCCTGTATAAAGATAATTAATTAAATAATTAATGAACTCATAGTAGCAAAATCCAAATGTTCAGCCCCTATGCGTGCCGGGAGTGGACTTCAAGTAGAATGGTGGTATGGTATACTCTATGGACCATATTTAGTATTTACCTTATTTAAAAGACGAAGAAATTCTGACTTTGCTTCATGATGTGGCATATTTTTATATTCAGATAAGAAATTTGAAATTTGTTGCTCCAGTGGCAGCTCCTCCGGTGTTAGAAAGACGTTTGCAAGTTTTAGGAAATCATCAATTATTGTAGGCTTTTGCATTGATTCATGTTGATGGAATAAATTAGCGAAAGTTTTCCCAGGGGATCGTAGGGACTGATCTATTGTTCGGCTTACGTTGGACTTAGCAATCAACTTTTCTTCTCTGGCTTTTTCCAAGTGCTCCTTACGCGCACCAATATATTTTTTGTATGTAGGGCAACCTCTCCAGTTTGCTGGGTGTCCACTTTGTCCGCAGTTTACGCAATGAGGAGCTTCAGTTTCTGATCCCATTCGCTGACACTCACCTTGAAGATGATTTTTGTCACATTTGACACATTTATACTCAAAATTGCAGTTTTTGGCTATGTGACCCCAACGCTGACATCTGTGGCACTGCACCTCCTTTTCTTTTCTTTTAGGCTTTTCCCAAAGAATTGTCTGACTTAGGAAATATTTTATATGAGAAATATCGCTAAGGCTTTTACCGGGGTTAAGTGTTACTAGGAACAATCCTGTATCATATGCATTTTTAGTAGAATATGGTGTTGTGAAACGCGTTACCTTCGAGACGACACCTGCGACTGTTTTTTCCAGGGCTCTCTTTACCTCATCTACCTCGGTACCATGGTAGAGACCTCTTAGAATAAATGATGTTTGTTTAAACTCCTTTGGTGTATAAGAATATGAGTGAATATTCTTTTCCTTTAGCAGGGCCATCATTTCTGCGTGCACCAGTGGGTCAGAGAGATAAAGTTTACTCTTTCGTTGGTTTACATTCTTTATTTTAAATGTAATTTTTGGCGTTTTAGCTTCCAACTGCTCGACTAACCGTTTAATGTTGACGTTAAACAAGAAGATGGGTGGACAATATGAGCTGTTCGTATTTTTGGGCTTTGTGTTGGTAATTTTAACTGGTTTTTTCGTCCTAGGGCTGTCCTCTGTATTCTCGACCTCTAGTCCTGAAAGTAAGGCAAATCTATTCTCACCCAGTTGGGTGACGTCAATATTTGTGGGCGAAAGCCCTTCGATCCTTTTCCGCTTCGGGTTATTGTCCGACTGTGTGGGAGGATTTTCATCGGGCGCAGGCAGTAAGTTCACGTCATTCATACTTTCCATTTATAATCATGAATTTTCCGGCATTTCTGTATAGGTTTACGCAATGATTTGGCCTTTTTTGTCAATCACTTTTAAGGTTTTGTATGTTGAATAGATTGTCTTTTAGCAAAATTCCTTTGCATTTATTGTTTTAAATAGATGTTGTTGTTTTTTAAATATTTTAATTATTCTTTTTTTTTTTTTTTAACAAACCGCTAAAAGTTCCGTTATTCTTCTTTTTCTCGTATCTGTTTTAACACAATTATTAATACATATCAATTTGCATGGTAGGTATGTAACACAAAAACAAATTGGACAACAAAAATTCCCGCACAGAAAAACTAGCCACACGTCCGCTTGCAAAGCAAGTCGACGATCGAATCTTTTCATATACAAATCCGATACACTTATACAATTTTTTTTCATGTTTTTGGAAGTTGTATTGGTTTCGTGCTATCAAATTGTGTGAATGAAAAACATGTGTATATGTTTTCATATGTTTTTAAAAAGTTGTGTTGGTTTCGGGCTATCAAATTGTTTGAATGCCACGAGATACACAATACAGCATAGCATTGAGCGTTCACAAACAAATAAATGTATTCAATACAACATACACGATACAAAGTCGTGTGAATTGCCCAAGTGTTTTTTTTAACATTTCAAGTGTGAATTTCCATTCCAAAAAAAAAAGAACAAAAAAGTATGTAAATTCAAATATAAAAATAAACAACAAAAGTTAACAATAAAATTTTTTAAGTTGAGTAACAATCTGGTATTTTCTATATATACATTTGTATGTATATACGATTATCATACATTTTTTCTTTCTTAATTTGCAAATAAAAATTAACAAAAACAAACCCAATTATTAATTTGTTTTAGTTAATCTCCCATTTTATCTGGAAATAACAATGGGACTTTTTTCGTTTTGTTTTGAATTAGTTAAAGGCGACGAGTATTTTTGTATTTGTTATTATATTTTTTAATTTATAGCATTTATAATAATATTCATTCATATTCATTTCATTCCCCCTCAATATTTCGTGTTCGTAAATGCGATAATCTCATCAGGCACGTGTATTATTAATGTTGCAATTAAAAATGCCCATTAGAATAAACAAAATCGAGAAGTAGTGCGGTGAGATGGATATTTTTATTTTTCAATTATTTTAAAAAGCCAAGTATCTCAAATATTAGAGCTGGAATTGGAAGATATTTTTTGATTCTTTCCATGTGGTTGATCCATTTGGTGCTTTAAAAACCACCGGTCTGGAAAGGTTTTCAGCTGTTAAATATCTTCCTTCCAAAGTGTCATTCATTTCGTAAAACTTTTGCCATTTACGAATATGTATAGTTTAACAATTGATCACCAAGTTAAAAAACAGACTACAAAAGTGGAGATTCAAACGCGGATGCTTTACAAGCAAATCTAATTGCCGTAAAAAGCCGTTACCATTCACCATACAATGAATTTAAAAGCAATAACCATATGGCAACACTATAAATATCAATAACATCGAAGAGAGAGAGATTTTAGTGACATTACAACAATTACGGCATTAACAATCATTACAATAACAATATCAACAGCATCTGCCACACTCGAAATGGAAACAACTGTGACTGCGACGTCAGCGTAAGCTAATAAATAAACAAATTAAATCATAAATAATGAAAAACAAATAAACAAGTGTCGTCCTCCCTTGTGACTTGAATCACAAATTGTCAAACGATGTCGACAATTGTTATTGTAAAAAATTTATCATTCTCACCTCTCTCTCACCCTCTGTTTTCTGTGTTTACGTACGTACGTATGCAAGCGCTTGTGCCATTGTTGGTTCTTTCGCGATCATATGTAAAATTAAAAATACAACAATAATAAAGAAATGGGTGGCCATAGCCCATCAAAAAATAGAATATTGTACACGGATTTATTCACATTTATACACAAAAAATGAAATTTATTAGTTTTTTTCCTTCTCTTCATAAATAGTATGTAGATTAAATATAGTAATATATGTATGTAAATGTATATTTTTTGTATATTGTAATTTATTATTTCTTTATAATGTTTTAGCTAACCCCCTCACTCTCTCTTTCTCTCTGTTTCGCAAACTCAATGTAATATTTTGTTGTGCTGTTGCCAATGTTGTCAATTATTGTGTCTGCAAGAGAATTACATTATGTTATTTGTTATTATTAATCTTTTTTTTTCGTTTGTTTATTTATAAAAATGTGCGATTTTATTTTTAGTAATTGTTGTTGATTGGTTGGCGTCTGTAGAATTTGTTTAATTTATTATGATTCATATTTCGTCATTTCGTTTGTAGTTGCTTTCAGATTTGTGGGGCAATATCAAATTCAGTTATTTTTAAAACGAATATAAAAATATTCGAGAACGTCTGGGTTATTTGTCATATAAAGAAATATTTATATTTTTAATTAATTAAAGAATGACCAAATAAAATTTGAAATATGTATGTATTTACATATGTATATAAAAATATTCTAAATATTTGAGTAGAATTTCAAAATGATATACATATACATATATGTATACATAGATAGAAGTTCGATTACATTAATAATAATATCCTTACATACATATTTAATAGGTATATCGTATTTTATCATCACTCCTACAGCTTTGTTTAAGACTATATGAGCAGATCGAATTAAAAACAAAATTTTGTTTTAATCGAAATATAAAGGAGCTGTTCGATAGTCTCTAACTCATCCTAATCGCAACAATGCAAATCCTTGTCAAACATCTTATCTCGCAGGAGAAGGCGCACTAACATGCCTATTATAGTACTATTTACAAAACATCATAGACACAAGAAAATCCGATCCTTCCACTTTTGCTCTTTCTACCTGAACCATCTACTGGCAAGGCCGTAGTTCCATACTGGAGGCTTGGGAAAATCTATAAAATCGCCCTCAGAAAGTGAACCTAACCTAAGAACCGTTTCATTACCAGGTATATCGCTGTGCACCGGAACCCAACAGAGACGGATGCAATCTGGAATCTTTTTACAATCACGTAATTTCATCCAGACTGTCAGATCGACGCAATGGTCGACGAAGATTACATAAGATTTTTAACCTCAAGTGACCATACTAGCTACTGCCTCAAGATCCGTCAAGTTATAAAAAATCTTTACCTAAAAAAACTCTAGCAATTATTCAACCAATAATTTAAGCAGTAGACGGGTGTAAAGTATTAACTAAATATAATTTTATTGTTACAAAAACTGTAATCATTTTTACAAAAATGCTGACCATATTAATTCGATATTGTTTGCCATTTAATTTTCAATTATTTATTCTTGTTCTATAATTTTGTTTTACTATTACTATTGTTGTTATTTTAATTAAATTATTTAACTTTCAACAATCAACAGTTTAATCAATAATAAATGCATTCATATTTACTCTTCTACTACAACCAATAAATGTGTATAAAACTTTAAGCAGACTACCCACCACTACTAAAAATAACTAAAAAAAAATTAATACTAAAATCAACAACGTCAACAACATTGTTGTACTAAAAAAAGCATTTTGTAAACAAATAATAATTAAAACAGAATCGAAGACAACAACAAAAATACGCAGCCGCGATATGAATATGTACATAATATATACGTATACAAAAGTTTAATTTAATGAAACTAATACAACAAAAACACGAGTTAAAGGCAGAACAGATAATCAAAAGAATGCCGTATGACAGCCGTATGACGATGATGGCGCTTAAAAATTGAAATAGTATGAGGAAAAATATAAACAACTTCATAGAATACACAACACAACAAAACGAAAGGTTTTCTTACGTACAAGCGTATACTGGAGTAAAAAGAAAAACAGAAACTATCATAAGAGGTTTATGTTTGATGTTTTTCGCGTCCAACGCCGTTGTTTCGTCCCACACATTTCATAAATTTAAATTCTTTTTAATATAATTTAACGTTTTTTGTTGTTCTTCTTTTTTACTTTGCCCAATTCGACGTGTGCATATAATGACAATTATAGCAAAATAACACCTAAATAGTATGGGTTGCCATAAGCAAATAATTTCAATAAATGAAAAACATTACGCTGAATATCAATTAGGAATGGTGTACAGCTGACAACAAACTAGTTAAATAAAGACGAAGACGGAAAAAATAAATCTTTTTTATAGGCGCTATATCTATAACTAGTAACGTAATCATGCTAGTCTCGAAACCGATTTAATTAAGGTGTGAAAATTTATACAGCTTCAACTACAGACCCCGCATTATAATTCACACAATCTGTAATTTTTTTTTGCTTCGCAAGAAAAACATTTATTAGCGGACAAAAATTCAATGACGCACACTACGTCAAAAACGTTTTAACAAAATTTTTATTAAGTTTCAATCCTTTCCACCGTTTTCATATTCCTTTATAAAAATATAATTTTGGCAACTCTATTTAAATTAAATCAAAAGTAAAAACATACAAGCAAACCCAACAAACCATATTAAATTTTTATTTATTTTAATTTTGCAAAAAAAAAATGTGCCTATACAAACGCATTTATGTATGTAAATAGAAAAAACACACACAACAATAACAAAACGAGGTGGTAGTATACGAAGAGCAAACATAATTTTAACGATTAATGGATGATATGAAAAAAAACATACAAAACCATGGAGAGAGAAAGAAAAGTACAAAAACAAATGAAAGCAAAAGTAAATTGAATAAAAGTTATGAGACAAAACAAAAAAAATATAAAAATCTAGAAAAAGACAGGCTAAAGAAACTGTTATGAAATTAGGAGGACAACACAAAATGATGACTTGAGTATTTTTACTGTAGCCCACATATTGTATGAGAGATATCAAGAGCAGGATACATGTGTTCATACTGCATGTGTTTTCGTGTGTGTGCGTGTGTGTAAATATGTTATTGCCAACAAAACAGCCTTGAAAAAGGACACACATTAAAAGGATGTTGGATGTAAGAACACACAAAAAAATACTACGACGTTAGATCCTCTTAAAAAATTTGTATGTATCGTTGAAACACAAGAGCAAAGCACAGATAAGATATAACAAATTGTAAGGAAAAAAATATTGCCAGATGTAAAGAAATATTATTACACAATATTATATTTCCTTTACGTAAAACAGAAATGACACAAAGGAAAGTGTCTATTCAAAATATAAGCCATAACTGAGCACCATAAATAATTAAAACAGAAATTGTTGAAATTGGAGTCTTGCCGGGAATTTGTGTTACATCTTAGATGAGATTAACAATATACTAAATTACAAAGGCACAACATTTGAAGGAAATTACAGTGAGGCCCTCAGTACTGAGCCTATCAGGGGATTTATTAGGATTTATATATAGCCTAGCCTTTAACATATGTATACATATGTATATAGTACTGAGCCTATCAGGGAATGTACTAGAATTTATTCATATAGGCTACCCTATAGGATATATATAACATATACCTCAAATAATTCTATACTTAAATCTTAAAAATGAATGATGCTCAGAACAAAATAGTTTAGTTTGGGGAATATTAGTAATGTTTATTGCCAATGAAAGAAAATAATAATAATGAAGACGAATAACTAACTCGTTTGAAGAGCTGATTACACCCGTTTAAAAGAAGCGTTAAAATTACAAAAGAATTATATGAACGCTGCTGTGTGTAAAAATCAACAAAAATCCTTAATAGAAGAATAACAATCTGGCAACATATTCCCGCCGATATGTAGGCTGTTCTTTAAACTCCCCAAAACAATGAGAAACAGTAAAACAAAACCACATTCTATGCAAACGAAAATAACAAAAAAAAAATAATAAAATTGTCAAAACAACTACAAAAAGAAAAAACAATTAGAACCATGTAACAACATCGAACATTGTTTATTCGTGTCTCTTTTTTGTTGTTGTTGTTTCATTTAATTTATTGTTCTTTGGCTATTGCGCCGTAAAATAATTTAGTCTAAGCTTTAATACGTATACTAGTTAATAATAAAACTGTTTTATTATTCTGTGTTCTTATTGGGTAAATTACCTTGCACTTGGTTTAGCTCGTTTTCGTTGTTGTTGTAGTTATTCTTATTGTAGTTGTTATTTCTGTTATTGTTGATCTTTTAATTTTATTTTTCCTCTTCTTGATACAGGCTCATCAACATTATTAAAACCAATTTTAGAGCATATGTACTACACACAAGCGAACACAGACGTGTAGTAGTATATTATATGACTGACGGTTATTATTGTTGTTATTATTCTTATTTTTTTTTTCTTGTACATATATGTCTCAATAATGCACAAACACCAACACTACTATACAATGGATGATGTTTTGTTTCATGTAGAGTGATGTACACCTTGTCTTCTCTTAACCAACCTCAAAGAAAAATCAAAAATGAAAATACTCGCTCACTATTACTGTTGATTCTTTTATTTTTTAGGCTTGGAGTAATTGAAAAACAACAACACTGCTACACATAAGATTTTAAGAAAAACCGCAGCTACTTCTTTTTAACACTTATAATTTATTAAATTTTATTTTTTTTCTATTATAATCCTATTTCACAATTTTTATATAGTTAATAAATTGTATTTGTATAACTTTTCTTGTTTGCCTCCCGTGTGTCTAGTTTTCTCACATTTTTTTTCTCATCACTGAAAAATTCTTCTTTATATTGTTGTTGTTTTTTTAACTTCATGGATGTTGGTTATGTTGCACCATTCGCATAATTTTTTTAACATCTCGTAATATTTTTGTTATCACTTCAAATCTTTTATATTTTAACTTTAATATGTATTTAGTTTTAAATTTAACTCTGGTATTACAATTTTAATTAAAACTTATTGAAAAAATCTGCTGAAATTTCACATTTTACGCAGCCCGTTTTCTGTGAATTCAAGCCGATTAATTTAATGTCAAAGTCGTTAAAAGATTCAATGCTAACGCCATCATTCATTCTTTCAAAATCCTGACGGCCTAACCAAAACGTTGAAAAAATAATTGTTTACAAAAAATAATGCTCCTAAGTTGCCAGATAAAAATTATTTAGGCATACCGGTTCAGTGTTTAACTGAATTTTTGGATTCAAAAACAAGGTTGGAAATTGTAAAAGTGGTAAAATCGAACTTCATTCAACCTTCCCATAAATAATTTGCTTTAATTCACTGCCTTCAAATTGTTTGCTTGTTTTCCACATAAGAATTATATGATCATATTTCTAAAGCTCTTTAAAATTTTAATAATTAATTAAATAATAATTAAGAAAAATAATAATTCTTTGTTAAATTCTGAGAGTATTTATATATATTTATTAAAAATTGGTCAATGATAGTGAAATTCGAGAATTCATTTGCAACCAAATGAGCTCATACACGTTCCAATTTTTTATACAACTAGATCTGTTCGTACGACAATTTTAATTTTATATTTCTCGATTCTTTTTTAACCAAAACATGCTTTAAAAAATTATTGTTTGTCAACAACAAGTTAGTAATAAAAATAGAAATACATCTCTAAGTCAAGCACAAAAATCATTGTCACAAAAACCGGTGATATGCAAAAATCTTAGGCGGGTATGCTTTAGTTATGACCAGTACTGTACTGTACAAGGACAAAGTATCTTGATCGCATAACTGTAGCATCCTAATTCAAAAAAAACCAACAACACCTTAAAAACTCATTAATCTGGCAATCATATTTGGGCGACGTCAAAACAAAATTTAACTCTATTGTCTGCGTCAAAAATTTTGTAGCGACTTGGATTGTTAGTTAACAAACATACACTGAGAAAAAGGGCAGAAAATTTATCTGATTTACCAAAGAAAAAATTGCTACGATTTTTAAATAAACAATAGTTTTCTAAACATGAATTAAAAATGAGAGATTTAAATTATACTGAAATGAAAACTAATAATTTTTTTTGTTTTATAAAAGAAGCGTTGATATATGTAGGTACCATCGTGTTTACATCAGTGCAGCGCCCTCTTGTGTAAAGTAGATTAACCTCCTAGCTGTGAATATATTCTGAGCATGTACTAACCCATCATTATTTATTTCAAATAGAAAGATGCCATTAGCATCAAATATACAAAAACAGGTATAAGAAACTTCTTACGAAACTCGTAGACTTTCATTATCTTATTGCCATTCCCAATAGATTACTCAAACAAAGACATTTTGGTGTGAAATAACCTTTGTGTCTACATGATCACATCTGCACAATTGTCAGTGCAATCCTGACTTAAGATAATATCTACGGTACCATACCAATCAAATGTTCGCTAACAGGGAGGAAATGCCGAAAGGCGTTTGCAAACGGTATCTTCTAATGAAGTCCAGTAAAACTCCGATAGAAACAGATCTGATTTGCAATTTGGTCCAAGTAATATTGTAAAAAATATGTTTTGTGGTTTCACTCTTCGCCAGACACAGCCTGCACTCCGTTTCATCCAGGAAACTTAACCTACTATTGGTGGAAGGACTTTTATGTGGGTGAGTGCCTATTACTGTAACTATTTCTTTCAAACAGTTGTTTTGTTAACAGTGTAGGTTGGAAATATGCTTATGGCCATGAGACACTCAGTAAAATCCTCCCGATTGTTTAACCAGGTTTCATTGTTTGCACAGGCGCAAGGCGATTCGTTCTCGAATCATTGAGAAATAGATAAGTTTTATTGATTCGATGAAAATTTAGTCCTGGCTTAAGTAGTCGCAAAAATGCAATTGGTGTTCCAAAATTCAACGTTCATGTTTATCGAAGAAAAATGTAAACATTTGGCGTATTTTATCATTGCTGGTTTTATAAAATCAAATAAAAAACAAGGATTTTTAAAATCTGTAATTTTTTCACAATTTCCATTCAATAAATCAAATTGTTATTAAATAGAATTTTTATTTAATGTTTTCTTTTTATTATTTTATCTCTTTATCTAATTAAATACTATACTTTTGTTAAGTTAAAATTTAGTAAAACAAAACAAAAAAGATTTTAATACAAACTTACAAATTATTTTTAAAGAAACTCAAACTAAATTGTAATTAAAATCGCTTTTAAATGTTTCTTTTGTAAACCGTTTCACTTTTTTTCTTTTTTCTCTTTTTTTGTAACACTTTAAAAAAAACGTAATTTGATAACATTATTTAAAAGGGAATTTAAAAAAAATATTCGAAAAAGTATTGAGTTTACATGGAGTTTAGGTATGTCTGTATATAAATGTTAATATTATATTAATTTAAAAATAATAATAATAATAATAAAATCAACTACATTTAGGCTTGTTTTTTTTGTTTTCTTTCTTCTATACATTATTTAATGTATAAATTTGCTAATATAAATTAGCAAATTATATACAATTTTTTGTTTGTTTTTAAATTAATATTATTAAGAATACAATTTTATTATTATTATAGTTGTTCGTTTAATCTGTGGTTAGTTTCGCAAAAGAGTTTTTATTTTCTTCTTTTTTCTAATGATTTATTATTTTATTAGTATAATTTACTTTTAATTTAAATACTATTCCACCGGTTCTTTTTTATTGTTGTTGTATATTTATAATTGATAAATTAGCTTTCATTTTATATTTCTTCACTTTCATGTTGTTCTTATTCTTATTGCTAATTTTCTAATAATAATTTAAGAGTAATGTGACAGAACTTGTTGCTTTCTTCTGTTGTATTTTTTGTTTTGTTCTTTTTTTTTGGATTTCATATTATAGACAAAGATGTATAAAATATAGAAAAAAATGAAATCAATAATCTCAAAGGCATTTAAAGTATTTAAAAAAAAAGTTATTGTTTTATTGATGCTAAGTATAGCTAAAGCCGAGGGTATAATTTTAAACAAAAAATTTAGAAAAAGAAACAATTTAATACGAAAGCATTGCAACTTACAGTCTTTAAAAGTATGATTTTAAAGGAAATGGAAGATTAAACTGAGTTTTGAACAACAGACTTTAAATTTTTCAAATAATTGGATGTTAAATTAATTTACAAAAATCTACATAATAATGTAATGCAGCACTGGAATTAAAAATCTTCAGACTGCGCTTCAGTTACCATTACCATTTGAAATTATATTAAAGCCTGGTTTATTCCTTTTTCTCGATTCTATTCAATTTCTTTTCAATTTGAACTGTATATTAAATTGTTCAATATCACAGCAGGTTTTCACTTTAATAAAATTTAAAGTTAATATAGGGTGCCGCTTGGTAGTCTAGTGGGTAGTGTACTTGTCTATTAGTGTGAAGATCGTAAGAAACGATTCTCAGCAGAGACTGTGGTCTGTTATACTACCACGATCTTATAGTCTTTGTCACGCTGTTCGTAATAATCAGCTATAATTTGTAATTGTATTGCAATTAATAATTAAAAAAAAATTAATACGGAACTATTTGTCGAAATTGGAATAGGATCGAAATCGTGCTTTAAAATGCTTCACTAGCTTTATATATTGAATTACTGCTTAATATTTACAGCATACATTGCCCATACATGTGAATCATTAGATTACAGATGAGTGTCTCCATAGAATTGTGGATGCCTGACATGACTGATACTAAATGTTTTTTTTTCAAAATAATTTTTAAAATTTTTAAAAGCTTTGTATCTAAGGCGGCCGGTTAAATGAAAGACTAAATCCAACCATTGTCAAGATATTCCTTTAATTTGTAAATTAAATTGAAGTTTTGAAGTTACATTTTTATTTACAATATACTTTCCACCAAATTAATTATGGGTAATATATGCATGATCATAAACAAATAATTAAGCTAAGTTTCTACCTAAGGGCCCTTATTTCCTACACAGAATTCCTTAAAAGGATGATTAAAAGGCTTAACAAACTGAAGTCATATTTAAATTTCAAATAAAATTGACAATAAATGCAATTTTTTTAAATAATGACTTTCGTTTGAATTTCTATCATCCTTTGCTTTTCTATTTCCTCCCACTGCAATAGCTTTTCTAACATCAATATCGCATAACAGGTTTTCAAGCCTTACAAAATTCGACCAGTACTCAAATGTTACATATGTACATACATACATACACACATACATGTCTTTAGCATTTTGGTTAAATTGCTACATAAAAATGAATTTCTTTTAATAAATTCAATACAATACTAAGGGTTTGCTTAAGTAAGTAAGAGTTTACTAACTGAAAAAGACCAATAAAGGAAAGTACAATACAATACAATTTTAATCTTTTAGAATTTGTAAAACTTAAACGCACTTAATTTAACTTATTGGGTGAGAAATCTGTTCACTTTTGTTTTGTTTTAGAAAAATTTGTATAAAAATACTACTAAAAAAATAAACAAAAAACTTATAATTTATATTAAGAGATAATAGTAAAGATTAAAATTATTTGGAGAAAACACTCAGACTTCCAGTTGTTTTGCGGGTTGTTGGGTAATAAAAGGTTCACTCCACATTCGACGTAAGTCACCCTAAAATAATGACGATCAATAGAAAAGGATAAGTTTCTAATAAAGTGTAATAAGGCTATGGAAAAATATATTTAAAACGTAGATGTCTTCAAAGAAAGTATTTTAAGTTTTTAAAATTAATAAAAACCTAAATTACGAAATTAAAATAAATTCGTCTTGTGGAAGGCCTAATAATAACAAAAATATTTTAACTTAAAGTAAATATTTACCTTTAAATAAGCCATTGTCAACAAAGGCAATAATGTGAATGGTACTAAATACAGTAAAGCCGGCTGGGCGGCCTTAAATATTTCCGAACTTACTGTAGCCGTTAATAAACCAAGAAAGTAACTGTAACAAAAATACCATTATAAAATGAATATGTTTTTTTTATTAAAGATAATAAAACACTTTAACCACATTCTGTTATACTTACCCCAATAAGGAACAATGAAAATATGTCAACCGCGAGCCGACACCTTTTGGTGGCGATAATGTTGGATCGTTTGTAATGCCTTGTGATTTTTTATAGGCATCATAACGCAATACGAAACATAATAATAGACCCGGCATAACGATATCACCCAGACCCAACATTGAAAAATGTCCTGTATTGTGTATACTCGGAAAAACCAGTTTTCCGGGTAAATTTAATTTCGGTGGTTCTCTAACGATATTACCCAAATTTAGTTTACGCGCCACAATACCAACTGGATTATCAGCTGGTCGTGTCGCCACTTTTACCATAACATTTGTGCTAAAGATGTATGAGGAGAAGAATACCCAAAAAACATCATAAATCAGAAGCCCGGTTAGGAGTAACGTTGAGACTTTAAGACTTGGCAAGCGTACGAAGGCAATAAATGCAACACATAGGCCCATACCCATGGCTGTAATTGTAAAAAAAATAAATAAATAAAAACAAATAAGAATATAAATTAATCTTTTAAAGAAAGAATGGATAGGAAAAGTTTTGACTGAATTGTTTTCTTCTTAAAACTTTTTCACGCAAACAAATATTTTAAAGCTATTTTTGTTGCTTCTTAATATTGAAAACGAAGCAACATTATTAAATGAAATACGATTTAAATAAATTCGTATTTTGAAATCAATTTGCCGTTCAATGACCCTCAATTACTGTTACAGACTGTAGCATAATTAAATTTCATTTTAACATGTGCTCCTAAGGGTCAAATTAAATTAAAACCAATTATAGAAATTCTCAATTCTTCAACTTATTAATTACAAAACAAACTCCAATTGTTATTAGACTTTAGGGTTTAAATGCATGTTACGACTACTTACCATCCATTAAGAGCCAATGACCGGTTAGCACCCATATGCAAACAATTGACACAGACAGAGTAAAACTAAGAAGTTCAGCGGCAGTAAAACGACCACAAATACCAAATGATATACGATTGCCGTCAGTGCAGGGGCGTATTATATACTGACACATGGGCAAGAGTAAAAAGGCCAAAGCCACAGTGGCAATAACTGAAAAAAGTATAAACAATTGAAAAATTAAAAAGGAAAAAATAAAAAACAAAACAATATTGAACCTACTTGCGGTACAGACAGCAAATAACAATTGCATTGAGTCGAAAAAGAAAAACATAATTAACAACGATATAGAAGCTCCCAAAGGTAAACACAAAGCATGCATCGTATCCAAAGTAGCAAATTTATCTGCAAGAGAAATTAAATTATAAAGAAAACAGGGCGATTAAAATTTATTTCATATGATACCCAACACCATGCTGAAATTTTAACCAGTGAACAATGTCGGAAAGGATTTTACAAAGTCGTTTGAGGTCATCAATATTTTTTTATACAAATTAATATAAAATTTAAGTTGCTGAAGACAAATTAAACTTTAATTAAAGCTCCTTTAAGTCGAATGTAGTGATAATCAAGAAATTCTATACGCTTATCAAAAATTTCTTCCTTCATAACTGTAATAATGGCTGTGGCTATAAGAACACCGACTTCCACTAAAAGAAATACACGCATGACTGTAATCAGTAATGTATAAACAATAAACTCTTCGAAAAGAACTATTAAGCCTCCTTTGTGAACCCAATCTCAGTACCAAATCGAAAAGTCAAAGGAATGAATTTTAATTGATTTCAAAGACATAATATGCCTCCTAATTTACATTTCCTACACATATAAATTGATTGAATGGGTATTTGATGTTTCGGGACAAAAAAAAATATATTTTCTGATTGCAGCATTGAATGGAACTGAACTTAATAGTTTGTCTTCAACGAAAATTTTGCAAGTTGGTATGTCTTCCCCTGTTATAATAAGAATGACAATCAAGTTTATCAGAATAATGAAAAGATTGTGATATGATTTTTACACATTCATGGATTGGAAGATTTAGTGTGCACATTATGTAAATAAGGCGGCTCACCTTTAACTCTAATTATTACGACAGGGAAACTAAGCTACATTCTCTTTTCTCTACACTGTGTCAGGCGTCACAATAGGATAAAGAGGTAATCGGAATCACAACCACATCACTTTTTGTTTGTTAACCTAACCTAAAGTAGTTTATTCATTCCTTTTTATTTTTCTTCCAATCAAGTATGAGCTGATTCTTAATATAAATATCGTCCTGGAACTATTAAATTTATCTTTAAATTTAGTCAATTTAAAATGGAATTGTTTTCTTGATTTTGTTTGTTTATACAGACAGTGTATGATGATCTATGCGTCACAACAAGTAATAAGGAATTGTCAGTTAGGCGTCATATTTAAGCCGATAGTAAAATATTTTCTTTTTTTTGCAGTGGTGTAGGGTAAGTAAAATTGTTTAAAAAGTTAAATTCTATATAAATTCACTAACACATACTGGTATCCTGTTGTACTGGTTCACCGGTTAACAAATTTGTCATCGATTCATTGCGTTTCTTTTGTTCACGCTCTCGGGCCTCTTGTTCTATATTGAGGCTACGAAAACTGCCGTAAACAATCAGCAACATGGATATTAGGCATGTTGAGACTCTCGATGAATCCATAATGCTAGTGGCTTGAAAGGTATTTGTTGTTGTGCTACTACTGCTATCGATAAGTAAACCAGCGGCGGCTGCTGCTCCTGCTCCACCATTTAATGAACTGTGCGACATTGCTTAGTGCGGCCTTTTAAAAAAAGGCAGCACCTTTTTTTACAAACTGATTCTTAAATTAATAAAACGAAAAATATGTTTCAAGGGAGTCTTTGCTTCCTCTGCTTCTTGCGTTCGACTTAATTTCCACAGATGGCTCTACTGTTTGCGCCTTTAAGTAAGTATTGAGTGTGTTTATGAAAATGAATAAGATTGAAAATAAAAAGAAAAACTAAATTTCTTATAATTTCCGGTTCCGTTAACAATTGCAAATGTGTATTAAAATATAAGTATAAATATATACACACACACTCATACTCTGCAGACAAGGAATTGTTATTAGATTTTCTTTAACTGGCTTTGGCTTGTATAGGCTGTTGTTGGTAGCTGTGGCGTTATGAGTCGCTTGACTGTTTGGCGTTATGGAATGATGATGTCAAAGTGACGATGCTAATGATGAAGATGAATGTGCTGGATGGATGTGTTGGTTGTTGTTATACTTTTTTTTAAGTCCTTATATTCTACTGATATATTCAATGTTAAGTTGTCGCGTTGATGACATAAAGTGCAATAGAAGAGCAATTGCTCGCTTGCTTGTTCGGTGTGTATTAAATTCGTTTATTTTTTGAATTGTTGTTGTTAAACGCTGTTGAGCCTTATCACTTCTTTCTCTCTCTCTCTCTCTCTCTCTCTTATTTTCAACACTAAACACACACACATATATACACAAACACACTCTCTATCTCTCACTTTCGGTCTGTCTGCCTGTCTCTTTTAATGCTTTTTCATTTATCTTTTATTTTATTTTATTTATTTTAAATGTTAGAAACCATGAATTTACAAACACACCATGTGCACATTCTAGCTCTCTGTCTTCTGCAAGGTGTTGATATCATATCTCAGGACATCAACAACGTGTACGATGATAACATTGAGAAAAACATTTTGTTGTTGTTTCTTCTATGATATCGGCTTGATTTTTGTTGTAGTTGTTGATACTGTTGTTGTTGTTTTTGTTGTTGTTACTGTTTAGCTTATATTGCATTCTGAAAGTATATGTACAAAATATAAAAGTAATAAAATTAAACAGTGAAATATTTATTTATGTATTGTATTATTAAATAATGTTAAGAGAGATAATAAAGTTTATTTAAATAAGATAAAAAAAATATGAAATTCGTACATACACATAGGCAAATGCAATATTATATGCAGGTACAATAAATACATACAATATTTATGAAAATACTACCAGGTAAGATAAACAAATACACTGATTTAAAAAAAATTTAAATAATAAATGATTTTATATAACTATGTCCATACATATTTGTCTACGAATATATGTACATACATACAGTTTGTCAAAAAAATCTTTGCACAGATCAAAAAAATGTAAAATGTGATCTTCATTCAAGAATTCCTACAAAAAAATCTTTACATACTTTTTTATTTTTGCACACATCCTATAACTGTACTTGTTTACGACCATAAGGCGACAATAGTTTTCTAATAGTCACACACATTACAATAATAACAACAATAAAAGAACTTTACACAGCATAAAGGGTGTCAAAAAAATCTTTGCATATTGAATGAAGATAATAAAAAAATGACAAAAATGGCGTTATTTCCCAAGAATGTTGTGCATTTTGGGTTTTTTACAAATGAGATGGAATGTGAAAGGGGTAAACAACGTTTTAGTAATGAAGTGATCGTTTTATGTAACAAGTTTCCTTATATTTGAATACAAAAAATGTCAGGAAAACGAGTTTCAAAAAATATTATACAATTGGTCTATTTCAACTACTACAAAGGCAAATCTGCCAAGTAAATCGCCGATATGTTCTCCTTGAACATCAGGACTATATATAATATTATATCCCGTGCTGAAAAAGAAGGAGAACTAGACTTAAAAGGATTTATAGGCAGGCCAAAAAAGGTGACGCAGCGAGTTGAAAGAAAAATTATTAGAATCGTGTATGGTAGCCCACAATCCAGTACGAGATGATTAGCTCTTCAAGTGCAAAAAGACTTTGGGTTACGTGTTTTCCAAGAAACCATCAGAAATGTTCTTCAAAAACACAAATATTCTTCAAGAGTGGCTAAGAAAAAACCCCTGCTGTCAGCACAAAATGTCGAAAAGAGATTAAGATTTGCCTTTATTATCATGACGGACCGCAAGGAGTTTAGCGTAAGCCTCTGACAGCACTAGAAAATTAAAATCTTATTCCTACAGTAAAGTTTGGAAAACTGTCTGTAATGGTATGGGGCTGTATATCCAGCAAGGGAGTTGGTGTAATCAGGATTTTGGATGAAATAATGACTAAGGAAGTATATCTTGATATTTTAAAAAATGAACTGACCGCCAGCATTAAGAAATTTGGTTTTATTGACCCGGTTAATCCGAATAAATTTAATTACAGGTATTATCAAGATAATAATTCTAAACATAAATCTTATTTATGTAAGTCCAGATTACTTTAAAACTGCTCAAAAGTTATTGATACTCCTGCCCAAAGTCCTGATATTAACCCTATCGAAAATTTGTGGGCTCATCTAAAGCAAAAGGTAGGAAAAAGATCGCCCACAAATAAAAACGAATTGATAAAGTTCATCAAAGAAAAATGGGAAAAAATACCACTAGAATATGACATTCTGAAGCTTATTCAATCCATGAGAAGGTGTCTGCCATCGGTGATTGATGCTCAAGGTGGACACACAAAATATTAGCACTATAATTTAAAAAAAATTGCATGTCTTAATATTGAATTTGAATTGTTTTTGTTTTTTTAATATTTTACACTAGAATATTTTCATTGTTATAAAAGTTTTTAATTTATTATATTAATAAAACATATGTTTATCAAATCCTGTTTGAAAAAAATGAAAAAGTTGGTTATTTATATTAGAAATCAATGAATTTTTCGAAGCTTTTTTTTTATTTTTCTCTATGTGCAAAGATTTTTTTGACAAACTGTATGTATGTACATAAATCTTTGAAATTAATTAAACATAAATTAAGTATTGTATTTTGAATTTTAAAAACTATAAGGAAATTTCAATAATTTCAAATATATTAGTGCTCTTTATTGTATTTCTCTTTAAGTACCCATTAAGTTAAGTTAGGTTAGGAGGTAGTAGGCAGTTAGGTGTACTGCCATGATGGAAAAAAGTAACTTCACTAGGACTCATTTTGATTGCCCAAGAGAATATGAAAAAACTAAAGAAAATGTAAGGTACTTACGGAGAAAACTAATATATTAAGCAGTAGAAAAACTTTGGTTAGAAACGAATCGAGCATTACTAAACCAAATACGTGTTGTTACGTTTTGCAGGTCTTTACGGAATTTAAATTTACACTCTCAAAAGCATTCTGCAGAGATCGAAACAAGTGGTAATCTTAAATTGCAAGTCACAAGGTTTGGTCTATATAGTGAATGCATCAAAGTCTACAAACCAAGCTCTCATAGTTTCTGTCCTATCATCAAAAATGTTTGTTGTCGAGAATTGTCACAGAGTTTCTGTTGATCAATTCTGGTTGTTTTAATTGAATTGCTTGCTTTAATCACGTTAATTTTTCACGGTAGAGAGAGAACCAGTCGTTTGACCAAGTAACAGAAGCTGAACAATTGCAATTCAATTCCACCAAACACATAGCATAACCTTACTTTGTATTAATCATGTCTTTGCCACTCGTCTGTGATCCACGCTTCGAAACATTTCGTAGAAACTTCAGCAGTAAATTGGTGATTCAGCGAAAACTAAATCTTCCAGATATGTTTTTTACTATTAAAAAAAAGAAAGCGATGCAACAACGAATTCATGTTCTATACATACAAAGCCAAATTATTCAGCAAAAACTTTATCAAGCATTCTACATCCAACAACTTAGTAATGGGTTCCCCAGAAAATAACTCAATAAGTTGCCGAAGATTGAACATGCACTTGATCAATTAGCAACCATTGTACCTGTAGTAAATGCCAGTTATAATGCGAAGTTTAAATTTAGGCGTACTCTATTTCAATATAAAGATCAGGTCTACATAAAAAAACCTAGTCATGGTGACGGGTAAGCTGGGTGGTAGCCTTTTTTTATGAGAGAAGGATAATATATTAGCGTTAAAATTACAACAAATTATCGATGAAAACGTTACATATTTAACCGGTATGATTTAAAAAATAATTATATTTTCAATTGATAATTTTAATTTATGTTTATGTCTTACGAATTAAAATTAAATCCTTGACTTGCAGAATAAAAATGGGACTTAAAAAAAATTAAAACAAAAACTCTCGCTCTGCACTACAATATTGTTCAAATTAAACTAAAAGAAAAAACTAATTGTTTTAGGAAAAAAGATGAAAATATAACAAGATTTTCAAATTAAATTCCAATGACTGCTTGGAAAAGAACGATTTTTAATAAACTTTTTCGAAAAAAAAAAGAAAAAAAAACCTTTATTTGTTCTTTATTTTTGTCTATTGTGACCCTCCAAAGCATAACATAGAAGGCAAACAAAACTTGTTTACTTGTTCAATATTTGATCCCTTGACTTGTGCGGTGTTTAAAATAGTTGAAGCATATACATATGTATATTTACATACATATCTATTTTATGTATATACATACATACATACATTACATCTGCATACTATGCGCAGAAAAGTAAATGTTCGTTATTTTGATCGATATAGAGCTTTATGTAAATGCGATTACCAGTATCATATTCTTATGCCAGAAAGAAAGAAAATATAAGACGAAGTAAAAGGGAACCCATTACCCGAATTGATTTTATATCAATTGCTATTGTTCCATTAAAGATCATAGGACCTCGGCGAATGTATTTCGTTTGTGCCTGTCTGTATCTCGTTCCACGTTTTTTAACTTTAATTACCAGAGAAGCTGTTCTACTCAGGAACATGTGGGATATAAATTTTAAGGAATGGTAATGATATTCCATTTTCCGATATCGTATATTCGGGTGATTTTTTCCATGACCATTTTTTGTATCTTCTGTTAAACAGTTAACATTGCTCTGTTAACTTTAACAGATTTTTGCCTTTAATTGTTAAATTCGAATTTATCATCATACCCATCAATTCAACGCCATTTCTATTTTTTGAGTTAACACTCAACATGGGCAGAACCGCATTCGGCCCATAAACATCGTTTAATATGGATGTCTGTCTAGAAAACGTTAAGTATACAATGGAGGCAGCAGATAATAAATACTCAGCCTAAAGCGCGAATGATTTAATAAAGCGTTCGAATATCTGTAAAGCACAACTGATTCAACACACTTTTAAATGTATTGTTCTTTTCGACTTGATTAAATCGTCCATAAGCTTGCCTAATCTTGTTTATGCGTTTCACTAGGTAGTTTCTCTAGATTCCACTATTGTAATTGTGCTGTCCAAATAGGAGAAAGACTGATCATCTCAGATGTGTTGTTGTCCAAGTGTAAATTGTGGCGTATTCGACGTGCTGTTTCTAACAACTTAGAATTTCGGAATGTTGATTCTGAGACCACATTCGAGTTAAGGTTTCTATAAAGTTTTCTTTCACTTTTGTCTCTTTTTCATTCCTTGTTACTCCTTTAAGGAACACAAAGTCTTCCAAAACATATTTTCCCATCTACTTACGGGTTCTTTATTTTCTTTTAAATTTTTATACAGATGAGCGGGAATTGGTCTGCTGGTCGGTTGTTTTTTTAAAAATGTACTGTTTCAGAGCTCCCTCTTTTACATTAGGCGGGTTCCATACAACATGGGCAATCTTGTTTGTTGGTTTACTTGGCTTATAACCTAAACAGGCATACTTGCATTTAAGAGTCTACTTCCCAAAAGCATGGTGTTTAATCACGCTAAGTAAGTGGTCATTGGAGATAGGCGCGACCGTAACATACTACTATGACAGTACTGCTACTCAGAGTGATACCAAAATAAATCAATTTTAATGAGGATAGTGAGCAAAGCATACCTGATCTAAGTCCAATGCATTATAAATATGACAATGTATAGTAAACAAACATAAATTTCAATGACTGTTTGCATTAGTATGGTGATATATGGTACATGGGTGGTATTATTGCTAAATATTTGTGTACAATCTAAGAGTATGCGAACATGTGTATACAAGATACACTGAGAAAAATTTTAATTTATTAAACATACATAATTTTGTAAACATTTGTTAATAATTTTTGTTTTATTAAATCAAATATTTTTTAAATATTCATTTTCAAAAAGTGTGTGTGTGTGTATGTATTTTTTAGACTTTTTTTTAAGTGTATAAAAAAGCAAATTTCCATGAGAATATTATCTACATACTTATATAATAACAATTATGCTGTAATAATTAAACTTAAACAATGAAAAAAGAGAAACTGTTGTTTAAATTAAACAATTTTCTAGACTTTGTCAGGGTTAATAGCCAAACACTTCAACTGCACAAATATTTAACCATTAGAAGCGGTTTCTAGTGAAGCCTATATTTGTGTGTCTACCCATGTATTTAATAATCATCCATCAGTCATAGATTTTGTGTCTCGCACCATTTGTCTGGATTATGAAACTGTTCGTTCTGTATAAACTGTAAATAATTTAATTTCTTTTAAGCCATAAAGCAACGCAACATAATCCATTAATAAAAAAAGAATTTTTATTAATTTTGTTAGTTTTTGTTTTCCTTGCTATCCGAAGCATACAGAAATAAAAACGATTTTTGAAATACTTCATGGGAATTAATTGCCAACTGGTTAGTCTTGGAATAACAGAAAATGTTTCTTTATTTCTTTTTTTTTCAATTTTCTGACACATTTTTAAATTCTCACTAAAACTTGTTTTGTTTTCTGTGAATTTCCATTTTTGTAGAACACAATCGAAAGATTATAATTAATTTAAAGTTCTGTTATGTACATACATATTTTGAAAGAAAACTTTGTCTATTTTCACAATTTTAGTTAAAAGTGTGGATTATAGTTTAAATATAAAAGATTTTTGAAATAAAATACTTTATTTAGTTAAGTTATACGTTTCCATTTTCGTGATATATGCACCATTTCGTTCAATAACATGTTGTCATTTTGAAGTTAATTTGTTTAAACGTATTCCTTAGAAATCCTTGATCCTATTTGGCCAATAGAAGGAAATCAATTATCACAAGCCCTTACCAAATTTATTTGCTAAATACAAAAATAGTGCTTGCTTACAAGACTAATCATTCCAGGTTTAAATATACGTACATAAAGGCAAATAATTTTCATTCCATCTTTATGCCATAGATCCCCCGGAGAGGATTGAAGTCGCCGTGATCTAGTAGGTAGTGTGTTGGCTTATTAGGCGTGAGGCCTCGGTTCAAACCCTAGGACAGGCATCTCCAACTAAAGGAAATATGCTTCCTCTCAGCAGATTTCTGGCAAAAAAAACTCTGAGAGTGAATAGAATTGCCATGAAAGGTTTCTCACAAAAAAAATCTGTTTTTCGGAGCCGACTTTAAACTGTAGGTCCCGCCACTCATGTATAAAATTAACACACATAACATAAGTGATGTGAGAAACTAGGTCGTAATCCTGATTAAAGGGTTGTAATTATGTATAATATATATGTATATAATGTATATATATATAATGCAATGATTAGGCTTCCTTAGCATTACAGGCAATACAATAATTCAATTTATTTTCACAGTGGGCGTTATTTCTAGGCAGTAAAATATGGCAACCATATCATCCCAGAACCTGCTATATTCTACTATCTAGAAAACTCACTGGTCTCTTCCCACCTCAGGCGAACAAACATCATAGGAAGCTCAGAAAGTTGGCACTGTTTCTAGGAAACATTAGATGGACCTGATGTCATTTTAGGATCTGCTACAGTAACGATGTATGTACTTTCTTTCGAGAAATTATAAAAATTTCCTTCTTATTCGTTTTTAACACTTGTACACACTTGGTGTTGTATCATCACACATTAATAAATTGCAAATTATGTTGGTTAACTTTATTAAAAATAAAATCTGTATACAACATAATATCGTATAAGGTCAACAATATATATATATAGAATTTCTTAACCGCATAAAAGTTTTATTTCTAACATAATATAAGAACAACACATGCATATAAAGGAGTGCACAAAAAAAAATTTGGTCATACAGTTGTTGATAAAATTAACATAAAGGGCTTCTGAAATCTTTCGTTCAAGGTCGACATTTAAACTGTAGGTTCTCACTATTGATGGATAACACACAGACAAACAATATGTAGATGGTGTGGGAATCCTAACTAAAATCTCGTTATAGCCAGTTAAGTAATTGGGATGCCCACATTAAGAAAAATGTGGAACTTTAGGCTTTACGTTATTTCGTTCATTCAATCAAGCTAAATTTTTCCATGCGTACTCCTTATTAATATACTATACATACATATGAAGGTAAAACAAGAGCAGTGTTTGTCGTTTTTGTGAATGTATACCACTCTAGGGTTAAATATTTCTAAAGAGGGCAAACTATCATTACACTAGTTTAAAGAGAAGGCTAGTGTCCTTTCAAGTTCACATTCCTATCATGAGGTAGCTGTGGGTTTCAGTTTTCCAATCTAACTAATCTGACTAAGAACTAGTTTACTACTGAGACTTAATAAGTCCGTCGTAATGCTAACAACTGGATTCCTCATTGCACATTTTGGTGTCAGGTTGATGAAGGGGATGACCTAGGATAGATCTCAGTCGAAAATCTGCGGTGTATGTGAAAATCTCGAGGAGTTAAAAACGTTAAGTATATCCTCTGTGGTTGCTTGACTTTTAATAGAAGACGGCTGAACACCGGTCATCTTGTTGTGATAAAAATGAAATTTTACTCTCGTTTACTGAGACATACGATTAACAAAATCAAACCAAACAGAAATTCTTTTTATTTTCAATCACCCTGAAAATAAAAGCTTAAAAGCATGACTAAATTTTATCGTGTGTACTCCTTAATGCGCAATTTACTTTTACGTGCACGGTTTTTCTTTGCATAAAAACCATTCATTTCACTTTCAATTGTTTGAGGTCAATTTTCATTTCCAATTAAAAACCTCTGGCTCTTCCATAGCCAACATTAATAATAAAAAAAAAAATTAAAATCCATAATAATTAACAAGTTACTGACTGACATTATTTATTCATTTGTTAAGTTTCTTTGTTTTCTTTTTTCAATGAAAATTACTTCTACTGGGTGTTTAAGGGTTTTCTTTTTCCTTTTCTTCATATTTCTTAATAACGAACTCGAAAGAAGGAAAGAAAAAATATTAAAATGTAGGCTACACAATTTCCATGCACACCATTCGCTGATTTACATTTTTTAAACTTTAAAATTTTTGTCAAAGATTAATTCAAATCCAGTTTTTTCGAGCTGTGAACAGTTTAAAGTATAGCTGTAATCCTATACCTGCATGTGCGTCTAAATTTTCTGGTTATTGGGAAAGATCCCTAATAACATTCTTTATCTTAGTTCAGTATTTGTACATGGTCCTGCTACCGTACTATACGTGATTCCCTATTATCCTGACAGCTCGTAATTGGCACAGGATTGAGTTAAGAGTGTTTGATTACCATTGCTGTTCAACACCATGTTTTATATTGTAACGAGTCACGACGTAGTCCCACCACCATATTGAGGAAATTCAGGCGAAATTCAACGACAATATGGTATTCTGTTAAGCTAACAAAGCGGGTAATGGTCAGCAACACGACGATAATGGCAATTTGTTCAAGAAACTCTACAGCAGTTAAATTCTTTATTCTGTTTTGGTGCTTGCCCAACAAATTGTATAGTTTAGATAAACTGGAGGTCGGACTGTATGTATCTTAACATTGTTTGACCAAAAAGCGCATCACAATCTTATCTTAGCCCTCATGTGCACCCTATGGTGTTTTACTGCTGCTAAAGTTCCATGAAAAAATGGAGATTTGCAACAATTGATAGAAACTTTATCAGACCCAGTGTAGCCTGAGTAAATATAAAATTTTTAAATTTCCAAATACAATTGGAAATGGTGTTGTGGTATACAACAATTCTTCTATGGTTGAATAACACATTTAAATGAAGCACTAGTCTAGTTTCTTTATTTATAGTTTATATTTATTGTTGTTATTGTTTGCTTTTTGTTTTTAGTTTTAAGTTTTACGTTTTTTTTTTTGCATTTATTTCTCTTTGTTATGATTTTTATTATCGCAAAAGTTTCTGTTTTGTTTTTGTCGCCGTAACTGCTATTGTTGGTAACAGTATAACATAGAAATGTCAACAGTTTGATGGCAGCATATGTTGGTTGCATTTAAACCCAAACAACTCACTATACGAATAGAATTAAACCAGTAAAGTAAAAGAATTCAAACAAAATAACAAGCATTAAGCTGAGCTCTTACTATTCTACAACTTTCTGGAATAAATAAAAAGCACAAGAACTTCAGAATCAGAATCAATCAGTAGATGCATCAAAACTTCCCAGCCAAACTCTCACTTTCCACCGGAATATCATATTGTAACACAGAACTTTTTACATTGATACATACATACATAATTGGTCATTACAACCCTTCAGTCAGGATTACGAACCTAGCTTCTCACACCACTTATGTTGTGTGCATTAATTGTATACATAAGTGGCGGGACCTACAGTTTAAAGTCGACTCCGAACGACAAATTTTTGAGAAACTCTTCATGGCAATTTTATTTACTCTCAGAGTTTTTGCCAGAAATCTGCTGGGAGGCAGTCGCCGAAGAAATATTTTTTTTATTTTCGTTTTAATGTCTGACCTGGGATTTGAACCGTGGCCTGACATCTAATAAGCCGTCACACTACCTACTAGACTACGGCGACTATGAACAGAACTTTTTCCGCAGATCAATTCTGATCGTTTTAAGTGAATTGCTTGCACCAATCTCGTCAATTATTGAAAGGAGACATGAAATGCCATCGTTTGCCCCAATTGTAGAAGCTCAAAATGAACAATTCCCTTCAAATTGCACTTGATGTCAATCCTAGTTTTGCTAAAGTCAAGTTAACAACGCCTTGCCTCTGACATGATTTTCTGAACAAACAATTGTCTTAAGGGAGTCACCTTTTATCAACCGTAATCATTCGTTTCATAACTGGTTTGATTTCGTACCATTTCAGCGTGGAAGTTCAATCCATTAAATCGATACATCGATCTTCTATGTGTATCGAGTTTTTTCGTTCAAACGGCTGATAAATGGGTGCTGGTTTCAAGCTATAGTGTAGCCAGTTACCAATATTATCACATACTTTAAAATACTATTTTAAATCGTTTTAGAGTTATTATTAAGGAATTCATTATTTTAAATGTCTGTAGGCAACACAATAAAATATTAATATGGATTGGTTTAATTGTTAAGAAATGGTGAAGGAGGAAAAGTAAGAAGAAGATGACTGAATGAAAATGGTAACACGTTGAAAGGGAACACAGTCGCATAAGAAAACAATAACAAACGTTCGTAGTGGAGGAAAGAAATAATTTTTTTTAGTTTAATTTTCTTTAATTTTATTTATCTTTTCCATTTAGAAATGGAAGTAGGTTTAAAGGTATCTATGTATGTGAAAAGGTAAATAATAGTTATGTACACACGTACTAAAGAAGAAGTACTCATGATGTGTTTATAAAACTATCTTCTGTGTACATACAATGTACAGTGGTGGACGAAATAATAGGGACAATTTCATTTTCTCAATAACATGTCATAAAATTTTGTGTACGAAGGTCAGAATTGTTCATTATGAGCTTCCACAATCTAGACAAACGATTAATTCTGATTTCAGCTGTTAACAATTAACAAAATTGAAACAGGCAGTTCAATTAGAATTGATCAACAGGATCGGTAATTACATTGGAATGACATTTGAGTCTTACTTCATACTACGAAGAAATAGTCTGACACCGAATAGCGGATAGTATGGGATTATCCATTTTGTGGTTTTAAAACTGAAGGTCTGGTAAGATTGGCAGCTGTTAAATATTTCTTATCTGAAGTGTCATTTATTTAGTGAAAGGTTGCACATAAAACTGTGTACAAAAGCATTACGGGTAATTGTGTTCGATATAATCGAACAAATGTGCAAGGAATTGCCAAGCTTATAAAGAGAGACTGGAAGCATTACAGATGTGATCAGGCCTTTGCACTATTGCAATGCACTGCCGAAAATAACGCATCTGTTAAGGGCAGCGATTCCATTGCGTGCTTAGGAATTTCGCACCTCTTATTCTTACATTGCAATTTGAACCTCCGATTACTTACTACGCCATAGAAATTCTGATTGGGTCCTATAGCAACAGGAAAAATTGTTTTTTCAGCGATGAAACACATTTCTCAGGCGATGTTTGCATCAGCAAGGAAGTTTATTGCATAAGAGGTTCGAGGAACTCAGAAATGATTACGGAAAAACCATTGCATCTAGAAATAGTGAGTTTTTGGAAAGCATTGTAGTCTGGAGGCGTCATTGGGCTGCATTTTTTGAAAATCAAACACTAGAAAAACTGTTGCAATGTGCCTCTGGCCGTATGATAACCGATTTTTTTTTATTATAATTAAAGAATATTAACTGAACGGTACATGGCTTCAATAAGAACGTGCCACTACAGCTACACAATATGAGCGGTTTTAGCCATATTATATGAGAAGATTACAAAAAGGAATATTATCAATAAAAGAGCTTAATGGCAACACTGGTAAAGAAAGTATTTCAGTAAAAGATAAAATTTAGGTATGTACCTATTATTTCCTGCACCACTGTATGTACTATATCTTTTATAGGTTATAAAAGATTTACTAAGTTTTTCATTCAGTTATTTCTGCTCTGGTTTTTGATAGTTTAATTTTGAAAAAGAAAAAATCTTCTTTTCACTGTTCAATGCGGAAGTATTGGCCTTTAATGCCATGCTTAATAAAGTTAAAGGCTTGATATTTTAAAATATAAGCCAAACATTGTGTTTGTAGGAAATAATGGAAACGTTAAAATAACAAAACAAAATCTTTAAGAAACTACAAATCATTAAAGCAAAAGGCAAACAAAAAAAATCAAAAGAAATCCAACGCTTATAATTATCTTCTTTTTAACAATTGTTTAATTGTTAACACATACACTTGTTGGTAACACTTTAGAATACTGTAGAATACTTCACGCCATGAACATTAAAAAAAACACTTTGTGTCTGTAGTTTTCTAAAAAACCTAAATTTTAAGTTTAATTTTTGAAATTTTTTTAACGAAATTGTTTTTTAACAAAAGTTATTAACTTGTATTGTCACCAAAACGACAAGTTAGTGAACCTTAATAAAGTAGAAAATCATAAACTCAAGTTAATGTGGAACAAATCATTCAAGAAGTGATAATTACTTTAAAAAAAAAATCAAAAAGAGAAAATTATTGCCGAAAGCAATTGTTAGTGAAATAACAAATACAGGTTTGGTGAAAAGCTTTCAATTCATTTATAAGATGTATTTGCCAGTCCTCCATTCTAACAGACCATTATGAATATTTCAGTATTAAAAACTACTGCCTTTCATTTCCGTCCTTAGGTATGTGAAAACCTACTGTACGTGCAGCTCTTTGCCTGCAGATTATTTTCTTTTTCTCCGATTAGCTTACCCCATAACGATAGGGATCGAATAGAGGTCTGCACGAATGGATCTAAATCGATATCGAGCTGTGGTTTGGGTTTTTTTTATCAGGAGGATGGACGAAGTTTTCCTAATGTACTGGGATTTTGGAATCCTTATGGCTGGTCAAGAAGTTCCAAAATCCTTGAATGGCTCTTAAGTCTGACCTCTCTTAAAGGTCACACAATAAATGAGTGAAACCTAATCGTTAATAGGCTAACGAACACAGGGCATTTGGTGTTACTAATTATGAACATTCAATCGTATGTATGGTATCCCTTTTCTATTACTTATTACAGGAATTATTCGGAAATCCCTATAGGAATGATAAGAAATAAAAGAAATTCTATGAGTATACACTCTGGTATTGTCTTCTTCTTAGCTGTGTTTGAAGATAAATTCGAATTTAACTAGCAAAGACAAAAACCAAAAATTTTAACAGATCTAATGTTACAGATGAAAGGTTGGAGTTAATTGTTGAACAGAAGATCCAAAAAAATTGTCATGTTTCCATTCTCCAAATATCGGAGAATGGAATACCTCTTCTATTAAATGTTTTTGTCTATGTTTTTCAATTTTCAAAAGAATTTCCCAATTACCAGAGAAGCTGTTCCAATCAGAAACGCGTGGGGCATAATTTTTAAGGAATGAAGTAGAAATTCCATTCTCCGATATCGTATATTTGGGCGATTTCTTCCATGACCATTTTTTTATCTTCTGTTAAACACTAACATTTCTCTGTTAACTTTAACATTGGCTCTTTTAAATTTTTTCTGATTTTGCTAATTAAATCTGAATTCATCTTCACACACATTCTTCTTAGCTACTTGGCTACACAAGTCGAAATTTTTTTGTAATTTATCTGCAAAACCTGCCTAGCCAGAGGGTATACATATACATATATTCAAATAAATCGTCTGTATGCCAGAGAAACGTCAGCCAGGTATTGCAGACTGACGTTAAAGTTAAAAAAATTTTAGCACCACCTGATATCTTTAATAGGACCATAGGGATTAGTGATTAAGGCTTAATTTAACCTGCCCTAAACAGGAACAAATGGAAATAACTTGGTGTCAGAAAAGATAGGTACATCAAAATCTTCTACAAAAGTCTAAAGAAGAGTGATCTCCTCTATGCAAAAACTATGGAGAATAATTCTGTGTAACAATTGCTAGATCAAATTAGGAAAAAAGTTAACAAGTCTCTATGTAAAAACCAAGCCGGTTTTTGATCCAATATATCTTGTATAAATCATATTCTCAATTTACTTTCTATATTAGAGTCAATAACTGAATAGCACTAAAATTTTAATGACTTCTTTGTTTCTGTGACTACAACTTTCATCAGGTATACAGAGATTCTATTTGGGATTACAGAAATATTCCAACAAACCCGATTATCTTAATCAAGTCACACTATAAGGGTGTCAAATGCATAATACTTTACACCAAAATGCTATCATCGGAAATACAACCCAAGACCAGGATAAAACAAAGGTGTTAAAAGTCTCCGCTCTTGTTTACAACGGTGCTGAATGCTATGCTCAACAGATGTCTTCGAAAATGGAAACTCAACATTACACTGAAAAATAGTTCTTTTAATGCATAGGGTACCAGTAAATTTGGGGTTTTTTGAGCTTGGAAGACTATTTACTTTCACTCTATTCACCGAGGTGTTAACGTCTATTGAGAGGATAACAAATGTCATGAAAACTTTTAAATTTATAAGTTTAAAATAACATTTCTTTTTGCAATTTTGTAAATTGTAAATAAAAAGTTATAAATTTGTATTAATCGCACTATAAATGGAAAGTCAATAATATTTTGCAATACAATTTCTGTTTATATTGCTTGCAATGAAAACTTATTTGAAATTCTATGGATATTTACACCTGTTACATACCCTTCTTCATTGACCATAAAAAGCCCGTACACAAATACATTAATTCCTAAAGGTTCAGTAAGTAAAAGTTAATTACAAAGAAACTACATACATACATATAAACTTTATTTACGTTAAATTAACTTTATTTCACTACCAATATTTATTTATTGTTTTTTTTTTGCTAAGTTAACGACCACAAATTTTTTTTGTTAAAAACATTTTTAATGTGTAACCAAAATTAATAGATTTAATAAATACAATCTTTAAAACTCTATATATGTATGTGGCAGTGGCAACATACAAACAACACAAACAGCAATAATTATTGTATTAAAGCATGTTTTTTTCTCAACAATTTCTTTTCCACAAAGGTGCTGTGTATGAAATAAAAATATTTTTTTATAATTTTTAGGTTGGCGTATAAGACAACAATAAATAATAATAGTAGTGGAGCTGTAATGAATATAAACAAAAAAAAAATTAATAAATAAAATAAAGAAAGATAGAAAAGATAGAAAAAAAAACACTTTCTTTTTCAATTGCTTAAAAGATTGTTTTTATGTATCAATGATAAAGACCATGTTTATACAAAAAAAAAACCACAAGTTAAGTACGCTTAAGTGAAGGTTGGTTGGTTTGGCAAAAAAAAAATGTTGGGAAAGAGTTTGCCTATTAAAAGTGTTGTATGAAACGTATACAATCGTAGTGCAAATATGTGTAGCATACAGTGTTTTTTAATGCTAAACATGTAGAATAAATTTTTCCAAATTACCAAACACATGTGTGGGTAATTTAATTAATTAAACTAACCAATTACCAAATAAAGACATTTTTTTGTTCCTGCACGCAAAGTTTATTTAAAATTAAATTTTAACGAACTGTGTCAAAAGCCGCAGACACTGCTACGACATGTAATTAGTTGTCTAATAAATTAGTAATTCAGCTACATTTGAAATATTCTTATTGCAATGCTATCTCAATATCCTGGTGATACAATTCAATACGTAATTGTTTCAGTAACAATTAAATTTAAAATTTTTAAAGATTTGCGTACTTTATTGTTTTCTACAAATTATAAAAATACATAATAAATACTTCATTTCACACGATTTGTTGAAAATTTTATCATATAATATATATTTTAATACTTTAATACCACTTACAGATGAATCTAAAGTAATCTATGCTTTTGCTGTGAAGATATTTTGTGAAATCATGTATCCAGAAGTAGTCTGGGAATAACCTCATATTGTAAAATACAGCAATATTTGTAAATTCGACTTCCTTTAAACAAACTTTTGAATTAAAAAAAACAATAATCGATAAAATTTAAAAAGTTGAGGCTTTCGGACCTAGTAAGTTGGATAGCTATTAGATCAAAGTTTCCAAAACAGTTTTCGTCACGGTTAAGAAATCTTTGGGACGACAGATATAGCCTAGGAAGCTAACTTTTAGATAAGAGCAAAAAAGTGCTCTATACACATACATACATACATATATTGGGCAAAATTCAATCATATTTAAAAGAGTGCTGTTTTCGGACCTAGCGGACTGGTAGCTATTGGATCAAGGACTCCATAACAGTATGCGCTATGGTCGGGTAACCCTTGAGGCAGGAGATTTAGCCAATGAAGCTAATTGTTTTCTTTAAATAAGCAAAAAAAGTGTTCTATTTAAATCGATCGAAATCGAATAAAAATAGCATTATAGGGGAAATGGAGCTAATGGGCTGGAATCCTTGATTCAGAAGCTATAAAGTTCATAGGACCAGAAAACCGCACTTTTTTACATTTTATAGAATTTTGCCCTGTGTATGTATAGGTATACAGAGTATATATAGTTTCAAAACTTTTATTTTTATTTCAATTTGGACTCATAAAAATCGCTACATTGTTAACACCTGAAACAAATCTAATAAAACGAACAGAGGGGCTTTCACTAAACACAAGTGTTGTATATGAAACGAAATTTAATTATAATTAAAGTATTTTTATTAATTTAAAGTATTTTTTTGCTGAACATACTCGTACCATGCATTCCTAAACCATAATGCAGGGCTTTCTCTTTTTGAGTGCAATGAAAATTTTAGATAGGGTAGGTCAAGGGTTAATAAAACAAAAATAAAGAGAATCCACTTCATTCTTTGAATTTAAAGAACAACAAAATATAAAATGCTCGAATAAACAAATGTACATACTCGTACACAAACACACAGTTATGCTTGAATACTCTTGACATTTTCTTATTTATTAACTCTTTTTTCTTGTTATTATATTTTATACACCCACACACTCACATTCACACATATGCATATACACACAACTATTGTTTAAAAGACTATAAACAGGATTACAAAATAATTAATTGTGGCCATTATTGCGGGCACTAACAGCAAAGAAAATGATATAATTGTGGAAAATCAAGTTTAATTAAGAAAACCAAATATGAAACGGAAAAAAGCTTTTCGCAATGAAACACTAAAAACTAAAGCAACAAGAAATAAAATTACTGGCTGGCTCGTCTGTTAGTTGGCTAACTAAGAAAATTAACGTAATCCTCCCAGTATGGGCTCAATGAAATAATAACAAGAAAATGAAAACTCTTATGGCAAAGGAAAAGAAAAAATATATACATACGCACGCACACAAGTTGATTAAACTCCGTACATTCCATAATTCCATTCCACTAGTTGGTTGGCTTTTAGATTTGAATTTTTGTTTTATTTATTTCTTTTTTCTTATGAATTTAATTAAATGTAAAAAGAAATTTTTATGTATTTTTTCCTCTTTTGAAATGTGTTACCTTTCTTCATTAAGTTAAATTTTAAGTTGCAAGTTATTGTTGTTGTTGTCGTTGTTACTGTCTTTCTCAATTTGCCGCTCTATTAGTAGAAAAACACTTTTAAACACTATTAAACCATAAAACAAAATAAATTTTTTTCGTGTGTAATATTATACTTGTTATGTTGTGTTATTTTTGTTTGTGTTGTTTCTCTTCTTCCATTCTTTTTTTCACCTATACACTTTTATTCATATTTCTTTTGATTTGTTAAGTTTCTTTTTATATTTTCTTCTATTATTTTCTGTTGTCTTTTCTTCGTTTTTTTACATTTATGAGAAAAATTTTCAAACCATTTTTTCAAAGCGATTTTATTGTTAGATTTTATTGAATTTTCGTCAAACCATCTAGAAATTTGGATTAAACATTTATTTATTTAGTTATGTATCACATTTTTATTGTTATTTTGCTTTATTTTAACGGCTAAAAAATTACACTTTTGTAAATTATATGAAAGGACAATTAACTTTTGCTGTTTATTTGATGGTGTACGAAAATTCAATGATATGGAGGAAGGAATAAGAGCAAAATGTAATAAAAAACAATTGCAGCGTTGCATTTAATGGAAGTAAATACAGAGTGAAACGAATTGGAATTGCAACAAATTATAAATTATTTAAACTATTATTGTAAAATGGAAAATGTTCTTCGATTTTACTTTAGGTTTAGATATAATCCTAGGTTCGTTTTTTATTTAAATATTCTGTAGAATTAAGCAGTGACATAAATAGTATCAACGGCATTTATAAACAAAGGGTTTATCAAACTATATTTAAAATAAGATATTGAAAAATAAATTGTTATATTATATCTTATTTTATTTAAATCATAACCACTAATCTACTTTAAAGAAAAGATTTCATTAAAAATCAATAGACAATGTTCATATTGTTTTTAATCTAGTACAAAATTGACGAGAATTTGTACGTAAACTTTCATTAACGAAATAATAGTTGTCCAAAAACTGACGGTATTAATATACACAAAAAACTTTTTGAGATTTTTGGACAGTTTTTTTTATAAGCAAACCGAATATTTTTAATATAATAAATCGTTCATTTGGAATATATCAGAGCATTGGCTTTATATACTAAATTTCCTATGGGCACTTTTAAAATGATTTTTTAAATCATAGATAAGAGAAATAATAATTCTTTATAAAGAGATAAGCTATATGATGATGAAAAGAGACACAGTTTTGTTTGAACGAGAGAGATTATAGCCCATTAAATAATCTTTGCATGCACTATAAATTTTGATTGTATATTATGTTATTAAAAAAAGAAACTATTTTTAGACAATCATCGAAAATGATTCTGCTATTATAACTGTCATTAAAAAAGTACTTCCATTTGAATGTTATGTAGATCTATCAGGTATGTCCCTGAGATCACTTTTTGTCAAAGTGACTTTAAATCTCCTAAAAGGTGGTCTGTGCAAAAATTATATTAGTATTATAGTATAGTATTATATTTTGAATTCGGTTGTTCTCCATGGGTCGACTATTTTCCTTTTTACCTTTTTCTTTGAAAACATTTCATTTTTATGAATACGATATCCAGGCAGACACGCAGTAATATTTGTTCATAATAATTGAAATTATTTATTTGTAAAAAAAAACATAACTAAATAGTATTATATATTTTAAACTTAATTTTAACAATTATCAAAAATGTATAATGATATAATAAATGCACTTATGAAAATAGATCTATATCAAATATACTCTTCAGAAAAAAAGACACTTCAAAAATATTTGTTCCACCTACCGTTTGATAAAGTAATCTTTAAGCACTTAATTCTTTAAGAACTGAACCAGCTATTACCAAACGTTGAATTTCGGATGTGCCTTCATAAATCTCTGTGATACGGGCATCTCTATAATAACGTTCGGCTGGCATATCGCTTACATAACCCATGCCACCCAAAACCTGAATACACTGATGACTGCAGAAGGTAGCGGCCTCTGAAGCAGCCAATTTAGCCATAGCGGCTTCCTTTGTGTACGACTTATCATTATCTTTCAGCCAAGCAGCACGCCAAGTCAACAAACGAGCCGATTCTACTTTTAAGGCCATATCGGCAATTTTCTCTTGTATGGCTTGTAACTTTGATATGGGCTTACCAAAAGCAATTCTCTTTTGAGCATAATCAACAGCTAATTCCAAAGAAGCTTGAGCTATACCCAATGCCTGACCAGCGATACCAATACGACCAGCGTCTAAAGATTTCATTGCAATTTTAAAGCCATAACCAGGCTGACCCAAAATGTTTTCTTTGGGTATTACACAATCTTCGAAAATAAGTTGGCAGGTAGAAGAGCCACGTATGCCTAATTTATCCTCTTTTTTACCCAAAGAGAATCCTTTAGTATCCTTGGGCACTATAAAGGCCGAAATGCCTTTGTGTTTTAAGGACTTATCGGTGGTGGCAAATACCACAGCAGCTTTGGCTTCAAAGGCATTAGTAATCCAGGCTTTTGTACCGTTCAAAAGATAATGGTCACCTTTGTCTACAGCCACAGTAGAAGCAGCACCAGCGTCTGAGCCATTGCCCGGTTCCGATAAGGCAAAACAACCCACTATATCTCCTGTAGTATAAGGAGTAACAAACTGTCCTTTTTGTTTATCATTACCAAAACCTAAGATGGGTCCCAAATAAAGAGAGTTGTTAACAGACATAACAACGCCAGCTGTTGCACAACCTCTAGAAATTTCTTCCATGGCTATGGCATAAGCCAAATAATCCAAACCAGTGCCGCCTAAATATCATTAAAAAATCTAATAAATTAAGAAATGAACAATTATTCCTTCCTTCCATACCCAATTCTTCTGGTACTGCTACAGCCATAAGCCCTAATTCACCCATTTTCTTAATCTGCTGTGCGGGATACAAATGCTCACGATCACATTTAGCTGCATTGGGCACAAGTTCGGCATCGGCGAAATCACGACAGGTTTTCTGTAACATTTGATGTGTCTCAGGCAAGGCAGACAGGCAGGCAATATTGCGCTGTACAGCCTGTTGCATAGGACTGATTTTATGACCTGTATATGTTGAATACAAAGTTTAATGGCATTAATTAACATGTATTAAATTTTGTTACATATTCGTACATATTCAAATGATATACTTACCCAATTTGAGAGTGCTTCTTAAAACGTTATACATTTTCGAAAACCTGCTGCTAAACTAATGAAATTTTAAAGTGAAGAGTTAAAAGAAAAAGAATTAACTTTAAAATAAAAAATTTCCACCGATCCTCCCCAATGATTAGATAAACAAAAACAGACAATAAAACAATGAAAAGCCGAATTATTTTTTATGGCATTGCCATATGAGAAAAACATTTAAGCAAAATGATTAATCGATTAAAAAATCTTTGTTAATTATAAAAACGCGAGGGTGTTTTTAATTATTGTTTAAAAAAAGTTATACAAAATACGTTATCGCTGGACTATAATTATAAATATATAAACATGCCTAGCATTAAACTAAAATTTATGTAAGTAGATGTAACTATACGAAAATGCGACGTCTTCAAAGGATTAAGTCATTTCAACTTTTTAATTTTGACGATATGGCATTGCTATTTCTAATCAGACTTTATTAACAAAGCTGGCAACCTTGAAACGTCTCATCACAAAGCAAGTGTCAAAATTGTTTCTTATTTTCCTCGAACTACGTCGTTTTTTTTCTTTCGTCTGCAAAATATTATTATTTTTTGCCAAAATATTCTTTACTGGATAAAAAAATTGTTTAACATTAACCATTTCTTTAAATGATATTGCCAGTTATCATAAATAATAAGTAGCATAAAATACAATAATAACGGTAATTTATTATAAAAGGAAGACAAGAAAATTACAATTAGAAAGTGTCCAAACCCACAAAAATCTAAAAAGAAGTATAAGAAGGGTGTGAGCGAGAAGGCTGTAGTCGTAATATACATGAGAATTAAAACAAAAATAAATTAAAAAGAATCCAGTTAGTGTGTTTTCTTTTTTTATTTATTGTGTTCGTACCCAAAAAGAGTGTAGCTAAAAAAACAAGAGGAAATACACCAATAAGTGAATTACAAAAGGAGAATAAATTCAAGAAATTCTTTTTGTTTGTGGCGAAAAAGTGTAAAAAAAAAGTTGAACTAATGGATGGTTACTCCCGAAACTCATTCAACTTGGAATTAAACACACAGCAGTAGCAATTAAATTACTGAAAGAATACAAAATTTTAAACCGTTTCTAAACTTTCTTTGGATTCCTTTTTTGCACAAAAATAGGTAAGAAATTAATTACGACAATAGATAAGAACGTAATGGGTAGATAGTAGTTCCATCTTTTAGTTAAAAATTGTGTTGTTTTATTCACTGAGTAAGTGTGTGGGTTTCATTGAATTATTAAAACTTACTAATACCATACCAACAACATTGACAATCAACATCTACTGGAATATAATTATAAAATACAAGTTGATCCCCCACACACAAAGCATAACAACAATAGTGACACCTTAAAGTTTTCTTTTGGGGTTTTTCTTTTTGAATTTATTAAAAAAAACTATTTTATGTTTATTTTTTTTCTTTTACTGTTTTGCTTTATTTATGCAATTGTTTACGAGTTTAAATTTATAATATTTTTAATTATATTTCGCACAACGTTAAATTTTCGGATTTTGCTCTGTAGACAGCACTTCAAAAACAGTCATCATTGTTAAGCAAGTATAAGGTGTAATAAAACTAAATCCCTTATTTTTGAATGAATTTGAAAGCTGTATTTAATATGGTTTGCTCAGTTCGTAAAGATAGTCACCTTTATTGACATTAAAATTTCCGCAAGGGAATCGACGAAAGTGTAGAAAGAAAAAAAAAATAAACTATTTGGCTCAAAAATATTCAAGAAGGCTTAACTTCGTAATCCGAATCATAGCCTCGACTTTGCATTGCGCGATTATTCCGTTGAGATAATATATGGATCCAATTTCTAAATTTATGCGCCATATGCATATGTATATATGCTCAGTGGAGGAACGTAAGCATGTGCTCTCAATTACACTCTTTTGTGAGTCATCCATTAAAATGTGCGTTACAATCTCGTAATGCTTGCTCATAGTCCACAGTTCAAAGCGAATATAATCTGATCCACGCATTACCAAAATACATTTCCCCATACTAGCAGTTTTATTCTGTCCCCCCTAAATTTTAATATAAACACATACGTACATATGTATATAAAGGTGTTACTTCTCAAAATGTTGGTATTTATTTATTTTTCAAATACTTTTTTAAATGGAAGGCGCTCACGAGACGTGCTTAGGATGACTATACCAAATATTGATCCCTTTGTTTGAATCCACCATCCATTTTTTCAATTTTCAATAAATTTGTGTATGTTTTTCGATTAATAGTCTTAAGTCGCTCATTTAGTCTTAATTAAATATTCCCCTATAAATTTGTGTAGTTTTATTCAAAACTTCTTTCCATATTGTTTTACATTTTGGTATTTATAGTCCCAATAAAATACTTATCTTGTTTATTGTTGCATGTACATACGTACATATATACATGTCCTTAATGTCATATTGTAAAAATAGACATTACTTAAAAGTTTGTATTTTTTTAAAGTGTGAGAAACTAAACAAGGGTAGCAGCTTAGTGTAAACAATATTACCATTCTTTAGCATGCAATGGCATGAAGTTTTTATTTAGAAGAAATGTTAAATTACTTATTTTATTTTAAAAGTATACTTTTACTCTTGCATTGTAAAACTGCTTTTCAATTATACAATTTTAATTTCATCCAAAATAAGATATTTTTTACTACAACTCTACATACCCTTTAGAGTAATACTTTTCTCTAACATAAACTTTTGCTAACTTCACAGATTCCTAAGGTTCTACTATAAATTTAAATAAAATTTATATATAATTATTTATGTACGTATATATTTTTTGGTAACAAAAATTAAAATTGTCAGATTATTTTCCTAATTAAATTAATGTTGACATTATGCCCTTTTCCATACGAAGGTTGACCTTCATCGTAACATAAATTCGTAAGCTCTAGCCGTGTTATTAATTCATTAGTTTAAAATCAAAATTTAAAACTTAACTTTTTAACTAAACTTTAAAAGATAACAAAGGTACACATTCTAACACCTATGACGCATTGTTTATCTTAATTTAAAAAGCAAACATTTGGGAAGAACAACAAAATTGATTGCGAAATCTTTTATATTTTTGTCTAACGAATTTATTAAACAAAATTTTTCACACAACGACTGATTGATTTGTCAATCAATTGAATGAATATCTTTAAACTTAACGAGTGAAAATTACTAAACAAAGATTCATATTGTTATTTGTTGCTTTCAGTTAATATACATTTATTGTATTAGCTACCCTTCCCTTATACAGTGTAAGTTTGTTTTCAATTAACTAACATTTAACCGATAATAATGATTACATAGCAGCCCGTAAATGGGGATGAATAATACGTGATACCGAATTATTTTTTTTAATTATAATCACATGCAGTTTTATAATAAATATTTCTTTTTCTTATGGATTTCGTACTTTTTTTGTGTAACCAAAAATAAACAAACAGTTTATCTAACATTTATTTGTGACCTTAACCATTTTTATATAATAAATTGTAATTTAACCCTGATTTATTTTCAAGAATCTTATCTTTTTAGGTTATTGATTTAAAGAAATATTGTTTTTGTTTTTTTTTTATTTTAATTCAATTGAACTATATTTTATATTATCTTAGATATAAGCTAACTTTTAGTTTATATTGCCCTAAGATTTTTCAACAATATTTGTTAAGTCTGTATCTTGCTCAAACTTCCTTAACTTCTTCCAGTCCACACCTCTGTGACTGCTATCAGGAATAGTATCATTTATAAAATATTGGGATGTCGAGCTTATGAAAGCTGAACAATGAAATAAAATAGAAAGTTCACCATCATTTCGATGTCTTCACCATATGCCCTGCTGTCATCATTTTCCACCACGCCAATATGATTCAGGTGTACATGTAAAAGTAGTGTCCCTCGCTTAAATTAAAATACTCTTAGCTTAGTTCTCTTCGGGATCGCCCCAGATTACGGTATAGCCAGCAAAAAAGATGATTTTTGCCCTACAAACTAGCCCTTTCTGTTGGAATACAGTGTCAAGTCAGAAATCCTATCAAAGTTTGAAGAGACTCTCTAGCCAGACTTATTATTAATCCATCATTTGATTTGTTCGCAGGACCTTTAGCATTCTAAATAAAATCTTTTATATACGATTTTAGCATTTATTGAACCGATTTAGTTTTTCATAAAAACGTGTGTGTATGCACGTATATTTGACTTATTTTTCTATGCACGTACTAATTTTATATTTCAAATTTAAATACAAAACAAGTTTAAATAAAAATTATGCAGCTATGCACTCACTTAAAACATAACTTTCACCATTTTGTTTTGTTAAAATTTTAAGCGCAAACTAAACTCTTTTTTTAGTAGAACACTCTATGCATTTATCTAAAATGAATTTTAAATTTAATGAATAGAAAAGTTTTTTGTTCTTTTTTAACTAACAAAAAACAGAATCAATATTTAATGCTTGGAAAATATGTGTTATATGCCGTGAAAAAAACAGATACAAGTTCTAAATTCATTAATACTGGCTTTGTTTTGGTCAATTGATCAACATGGGGTCATACCAAATGTATATAACATGTACTATTGTATGAATGTATGTATGTATGTTCTGTTTTAATTAACATAAAAACGAACAATATTATTTTGTCAATTAGTGGGTGTATATTTTTATATCATTTATTTAAAGGTTTATTACTCATTTGCCTATGATTATATAAGATGAATGGCCTATTGTAGTCTTTTTTATGTTTATTATTGTATCTGTTACAGTTTATAATGGCGACATCACCACGTTCTGCTGATACAATTTCACTTTGTTCCACAGTATCAAGTTGTCCAGATCGTAATGGCTTTTATGGTGGTTTTCAACGTACTGACAAACCCAAGGAACCCTTATCAAAAGCACAAATCATAGCCAGAGAAAAGAAATGGTTATATATGATCGATAATTGGTCATTATACATGTCAAAGAATTACAAAAAGGTATACTTCTTTACTCGTTTTGTATTCATTAATAAATATTTTATAATTGATTTTTGTTTTATAATACAATTTTAGATACGTGATCGTTGCCGCAAAGGCATACCAAAATCGATTAGACCAAGAGCATGGTTCTTTTTATCCGGTGCCTATTTATTGAAGAAGAAACATCCGAACTTGTATAATGAGTTATTGGAGAAACCAGGAAATCCACATGTCATCGAAGAGATAAAAAAAGATAAACATCGTCAGTTTCCGTTTCATGAAATGTTTTTAGACGAAGATAAAGTGGGTCAAATTGAGTTATTTAATGTGTTAAAGGCCTACTCGATTTATAATCCAAAAGTTGGCTTTTGCCAAGCCCAAGCACCGATAGCAGCTTTCCTTTTAATGCATTTGCCAGCTGAAGATGCCTTTTGGGTGTTTGTTAGTGTATGTGATGTGTAAGTAAATATTTAAAATAATTTCCTTTTTATATTAAATTTTGCAAAGTAGCGAATCTTCATATCTGAAATTGGAATGTATTTTTTTAATGTTTCAGCTTAAAAAACCAAATGTAAAGTTAGATTTGTGTTTCCTTGTGTAGGCTTTAGTGTAATTATTTTTTTTTTGTATTTATTAAAATTATCCATTTGCTATTTTTAAAACTAAAATAAATGTATTGAAATATAAATTTCATTTCAAACTCTTTTTAGATACTTGGAGGATTACTTTATAAGTGGTTTAGAAGTTTTACAGAACGATGCTGGCATACTTGAAGGTCTTTTAAAGAAAACATGTCCACCAGTTTATCGACATTTACAAAAACACAAAGTAGAACCATTACTATATATGACAGATTGGTTCTTATGTGCCATGACGCGTACCTTACCATGGGAAACATTATTACGTGTTTGGGATTGTTTTCTCGCTGAAGGTATACGTGTCATTTTTAAGGTAGCTTTAGTGATTCTTGGGGCATCACTCAGCAGTCACAAAACACGTAAACAATGTAACGGACTTTGTGAAACCCTAGAGGTTCTACGCAATCCACCTGACAATGTTTTAGACGAAGATTTTATTATTAATCACATGCAACGCTTAAACCTGCGTGTTGAAGACTTTCAAATTGAACATACACGTCAAAAAGCTAGAAGAGCCAAACAGAAGGCTTTACAGGAGGCAGCTGCTGGACAACACTCAAACACAAGTACTTTTACACGGAGTCGTAATACTAGTCCTACCAATATGTCAACAACAACCACAACAACAACGGCTCAAACAGCAAGCGGCAATGTTACCGTTGTAAATATTGGCAGCGACCATTCGTATGCATCTTCCAATGGTGGCGGTATTGGTGCTACTAGTAACGGCGGTGCTGAGGGAGGTGTTATTAGCTGTAGTAGTGGCAATGGAATGGTTAGTGTGTCCACAAATAATCATCATTCATAATTCTTATACATACTCGTATATACTTCATATAATATTTTGTTTCATAACAATTTATTATGCACCCTCCCAAAAAACGCTGAGCGTTTAAAAAAGATATTCCGTTTATTATAGTTTCCCTATGTTTTTCTTTTAAAATTGTAACACAACTACTTATTTTCTAAACTGTTTTAAAAAGGCATATAAAATTAAAATGAATATTGAAGTATAATATTTTATTTATAAAGGGTTAGTGGAAAGTTACATTATATAATATACTCAAATGATTGTATTAAACATGTTTCAGTTGACTATTCTTCTTATCTTCTCATATTAATTAAATTTTTTTCCTTCGTAACAAGTTCCGCTATATAAACTCAATTCCATCTACTACTACTGGAATAAAATAACTGAACTTTGGTATATTTAAACAAATTGAATATAATTTATTGTTTAATTTATAAACAGAAAATGTTGTCCGAAACTAAATATCTTTTCACTTTGCCCTTATGTATTTAAGTATTAAATATTGTATTGAAATGAAAGGAAATCTAACAACAATCATGCACTTTTAGTATAGTATTAAACAATTAAACTTGTATATAAATCGAATATATTTTAAAACAAACGATATACATTTGCAAAAAAAAGAAAAAACAATAATAAAAATTTTAACAAAACCTTGCAAACAAGTGCACAATTTCAATAACAGTTTCCTGCATAACAAAACTTAACATACATACATAAACAAACGATTTGTGTTAAATTCTTTTGATTTTTTTTTCTGTACGAGTATATTATTTTAAAATTAAATTTAATTTAATTTTATAAACGTAAATTTATTGTTTTTTGTCATTCCATTTGAAAGAGTTTTTGAAATAATTTTTAAAACAGTTAATTATTGTTAGTATTGTAGTTGCTAATTCTCTTACGAAACTAATAAATTGTTTTTTTTATTATTATTAATTATACATTTAAGCGTGCAATTTACTCTTTAGTTGAAATTTTTCTAAGAAAAATCATAAAACCTAAAAGAGTTTAATTAAAAGTATTTTTTTTTTCTTCTTCTTTTGCTATATGAGTATTTAAGTATGTAAAGAGCAATTATTTATTTTTTACATTTTATAAATAATAATACATTAACAAATACATAATTTTTATTTGTTATGTTTTATTCTGAAATAAAAAAAAACGAATAACAAATAATGCACAAACTGAAATAAGTGAAATTAAAAATTATCTTATTATTTTGTTTATACCTGCTGCATATCATATGTTTAATATATACATATATTGTATTTATACAAATTTAAAAAAATATTTACTGTTATATTTATTTTTTAGTTATCGTATTATTATTATTATTTAATTTTAAAATGTATTACTATTGATTAATTCAACATTTTGCAATATTATTTAATTAAACAAGCATTAAAGTAACAACAATTTTGTGTTATTAATTATTAACACAATAAAATCAAATAGTCATATTATTTTTAACAAATTTCTTAATTAAACACGCATACATTGTACATACAAAATATATATAATATGACTGTTTGATTCGGTGAAAAGAAAGAATCGTACTTGTTTGCTTCTTGGAATAAACGAAAACTTCATTTTTATTAAAATAAAACATAATAAAATTTATAGTTAAACAAATAAAACAAAAAAAAAATAATTTTTCTTAATCACTTTCCATTAATAAGATAATTGCTGCATGTTGAGAAGATTCATGCCGCCATAAAGAATACGCTTACTAAGAATCTAATGAAGTTGTTACAAAACGTAGACTAATTCGTTGTGGATGTGTTTGGCCACCATTGGGGCTAGAATCGTGATTATTTCTTCCACACTACAACGTAATGGTCGAAATTGAGTGCCAGTGTGACTGGTAGTTTTAGCATTAGGTCCCTTCCGGTCAGAGTACCTGATATTAATTACTGTGAATTCGAATCCGTAAAAACAGCCAGATATAAGGAATACCATCTTAAGGTAAAAACTCTAAGCAGGTTTAACTTTTTCATTTCGCATAATACAGAGGAACATTTTCTAAATATATAGTATATGCTAATTTAGTAAATAACATTTATTTTAAAATTCTTCTCTGAAAACACTTCCAACTGAAGATCAATTTTGCTGGTTTTAAACATATATCCTTGTGTTCTGTATTATAAATAAAGTTCTTTTAAATTTTGTTTTAATGCTTACACCTATACCTTCAAAGTAAACAACAAATTATTAAGTTTTACATTTTTTAATGTATTTTATAAATGAGTTTACACATATGGTTAATAAACAAAAAAAAAGAGGCTAAAATAAATCTACGCTTCATCTCCACTGCCTTTGGCTAAATCAGAAAAGAAATCCGAAGTGTTTGAAAACTTCGAAGAAGGTAGATTATGACGTTTCTCTTTATAACTGTTGTGTTTTTCATTGTACTTGATATCGCCAAACTCTTCAAAGTATTTGATATTCCAGAAACGGACATCGTTATTGTGAGACGAGGATGCAATTATTTCCCCAGAATGATTAATATCCATTGATTCTATTGGCATACTGTGTTGGCCAACAACACCAAGATTGCGGAAAGGTGCTATGTGAACGGCACGTATAATACCCTCTTCGCCAGCCACACAAGCAATACGATCGGTTATGGGAACCATTTCAGACATGGGAGATTTAACACCAGGAAACTTATCGCAATGATAACCAAATTGGCCCCAATTAAAAGTGTAAAGATTACCTTTTGAAGAACCCACTACTAATTTAGAATCACCGCGATATAGGCCCATACAATTCAATTCCTCTTCATACGGTTCTGATTGTACGTATAGTTTTCGTGCTGCAATATTAATCGTTGTCAAGTAGCCGTCGCCACTGGTGACTAAAAGTAGCTTTTTCGCATCATTGGTAAGAATTTGCGTAATGTAATCCTCAACTTCCTTTAAGGCGAAAATTTCATTTTTTGTTCTTAAATCCCAGAGTTTAATTGTGCCACTATCATCGCCGGTGGCAAATATATTTTCATCTATAACATGTAATTTATTAATAGCTTCATCGTGGGCACTTTCATAGAACTTTTTTAGTTTTTCAGTTTCCATGTCCGTTACCATTATTGATTTATCTTTAGAGCAAGTTAAAATGTTACAACCATCCTCCGTAAATTCAACGTCCCTACAGGCTTTTGCATGTACTTCTATTGTTCTTAGAAGAGTATTGCCCTCATTAGAGTACTCATATAAAGCCACATCGCCTTGTATAGTAGCCAAGGCAATAATATCACGTTCTGGGTGAAAGCAAATATCAGTAACGAAATCATCTAATTTAATTTCTGGTGGCGACGATCTTGGTTTTTTAATTGCGGCTATTATAGCTCTTACTGTGTCGTCATCCTCTTCATTTTCATCTAACTCTAAAACAGAACGGGCTCCGTCCTCTTCGCCGCCTCCACCACCACCTTCATCAATATCCGTTTTAGTTTTGCTAGATGAAGCATGGACATTATTTGCTGCCGCTGTTTTGCCTTTTTGTGTTTCGCTATTATCATTCTCATCGTCGTTCATTGATTCATCAGAATCCGTGGCCATTATATCAAAGTCTACACTATCGTCACTGTCATCACTATCATCGCCAATATCGTATTCTGGATCAACGCCTTCAATTTCCTCTTCAATTTCTTCATCACTCCAAGGCTCTACTAAGCGGACGTTAGCAATGACTTCTTCATCTTCTTCCAGTTCAGCATCTGCCAATTCATCAATGTCATCCGAATCGGATGGTTCATCAGGCTTTTTAAAATGTTGACGCCTAAATGAAATAATTTTTTCAAATTGTATCCTTTTATAATTTTTTATAACTTACATATGCATTGTATTTATATTTATTTATGGATGATGGTAGAATAGCTGCAATTAAAACACGCTTTCTTTTCGTCTTTCTTAAAATACTCTATTCCGCACTTTTAATGGGAATCAAAACAGAAAATGTGACAAGAAAAAGAACAATGAAAAAATGCTACTTCTTCTTTTTCTCAACAAGTTATATAAAAAATTCACTGAGAATTATTAACAAATAATGTAGAAACGGAAACGTTTGAATTGATGTACGAATCGATCCGGTTTCAATACTTAGCGGAAAATTCATTTCTTTTAAATGTTATTTGCACATGTATCTATATAACGTCATTCAATATTAGCTTTAAAATAAGAATTTAAAACCGGATGTAAATAGAATACAATCACTTTATTATATCGAAAATATTTATTTATTTTTCATAACATACTAAATTTCCATATCAGCTAATGGTGTTACAAAAAATATGACATATATTTCGGCTTGCGTTTGGTCAACCATCATAAAATGCATTTCCAGTAGACCACTTAAATCGGTTTTTAAGGCTACCTTAGAAGCAACACCCAATGCTTTTTGGGTCATGCGGATAAGAGTCGCTTTATAGCGGGCCTTTGTTGTCTCTCGACAATTAAATAGCAGAATCATATCACTCGTTTTAGCTACTTCTACACTAGATTCCGACTGCATAACACCCAATGTGTCTATTTTGAAATGTGGACTTCTTGGCGATATTGTTATTTCCAATTCATCGGCTGATTTATCAAATTCTTGAAATATACTGGCTAGATCAGGACCTCTAAGGAAGATTCTGTTTAAGCTAGCGCTGTCATCACCCAGGCTAAAGTCCATTGGTTCTTCATAATGAGTGGTTTTAATTGAGCACTCAGTACTTATGTTCTCCTCTTCATTAGGCTGTAAAACTATTACCAAAGGGGCCTCTGGGCCCTTATAGAACATTTTCATACTACAGTCAATACCGGAAAATATACTTAAACATTCAGCCAGTATATTCATATTAATGCTGAATCTTACCACACCATCCACATGAAATTCTGTAAAACATTGTGGCATAATGAAAAGTGAAGCTTGTACGCATTTTCCCTGCTCGACGGTACATTTAAAACCGTCTTCGCTTATCATAAAAGACCCAATTTCTCCGAAGCACAGTGACTTAATACCAGATGTAAAGGTTTTAATTTGTTCAAGGCTACCAACAAATTTGAAATTCGAATACTGGGACTGAGTCAACATTTTCCAATTACGCAAAATACCCTTTTCAAATAACAGTTTCGAATTTTGCATGAGACCTTTAAGATTTGTGATTTGTTTGTTTCACAATTTGTCTGTTGCGGTGATAGTAGCTTCCGGTAAAAAATATTTCGTTAATAGGTCCAATTGGTGACAAGGAACTTCTTTATAAACCAAGCATTTATGTTTTAAAGCCAAAGCCAGACGCAAGGCTAAAACGTGTTTACAAGTGTATGATCCACTTGTGGGTTCAGCTTTAAGCAAAACTTCGTTTTTGAAGTGTTTACAAGTGCAATAATTCAGATTAATTAATAAACGTACTATACCAGGAGAACAATCTGCCTCAAGTATTTCAGCTATTTCTAAAGTCTTTGGTTTGTTAGTGTAGATTATAATAGAGTGGTGATCAATTACATGCAATGCCGCCTGCACAAGTGTTTTGCCCAATAAGCTGCTTAGGTCTAAAAGTGATTTTTCTATAAATAGAATTAAAATGTTAAAAAAGTTTTTAATTTTATTTTTTCTTAGATTACCTAGTGTATGTTCGTTGTTTAAAGAATATAATTTTTGTAAAATTTGTTCCAAAAGTATAGGAAATAATGATGAGTTTCCCGCACTTTGCATAACGCTACCAGATTATAGCAGGTATTATAAAATATTTCTAATATATTATTAAAACATTGTATTTAATATATTACGGAATGAATGTTAAACATTTAAATACTATATTATAATTAAATAATTTATTTACAATTCCTCTTAATCTTACAAAAACAAAGTGCAAATAAATAAAAGTCTATATTAAACACCTGGTCTTTTTCGTTTGTTTTTGTTTATATTCTTCTTCTTGGTAAAACATCAAATCCCCTTAAGTGAGTACAACATTTTTATCGCTGTACAACACTGTAACTTTGGTCTCTAGAATAAAAACAAAACAAGTGGACAGAAAAATTAGTCAATATATTTAATTTTTTTCGGAGAAGTGTTTAAAAATTGCTTTTGATAAGAGTTAGGCAAATTACGTTAGTTTAGTTCTAAAGCTGTTAACTTTTTAGTATGGATTTGGGAGAAAATATTGAGGATGATCAAAAATTTGTTATTTATAAACATGAAGATTTGTTTAGCGAAAGTTTTCCTTTAATGAAGGAAATACGGCGTATGGGAAAGTTATGTGATGTGACCTTAAAGGTATAGTAAACCAATATAATTAATTGTTTTCTAATTATGTTGGATCGATGTTGAATTCTTTCATTTAAACACATTTAAACATATTTCTGGGTCCTTTAAAATCCATCTTGATTTATTGGAAAATTATTTACTTTATCTATTGCTTCCCGTACTTATGTTTGCAAAATGATATTATTATAGGTAGAAGATCAAACATTCTCAGCTCATCGAATTGTATTAGCCGCTACTATACCCTACTTTTATGCCATGTTTACTAATAATATGGCTGAAAGTCGTATTAAAGAGATAACCATGAAAGAAATAGAACCCACGGCTTTGGAAAGTTTGATCAACTTTGCATACAGTGGTCAAGTACGCATTGATAATCAGAATGTCCAAAGTCTTATGATGGGTGCCTCTTTTCTACAGCTGCTTAAAGTACGCAATGCTTGTGCAGATTTTCTAATTTCTCGCTTTCACCCACATAATGTTTTGGGTATACGCCATTTTGCCGACTCCATGAGTTGTACACATTTAATAAGAGCAGCAGATAAATATATTGACTCCAACTTCACTAAAGTATCCCAATCGGAAGAATTTTTAAATTTAGAATTTGAAGAATTAATTGAACTCATTAAAAGCGATTTTCTGAATGTGAAATCAGAAGAGATTGTTTTTGAGGCGTGTATGAAATGGGTAAAGTTTTCAGAGGATAAACGCTCTCCTATGTTTCCACAAGTTTTGGCACAAGTACGTTTACCTTTATTATCACCCCAATTTCTCGCCGATCGTGTTGCCCGTGAAGAAATGATACGTTCATCACATCAATGTCGGGACTTATTGGACGAGGCTAAAGATTTTCATTTAATGCCAGAGAGGCGGGGCTTATTGCAAAGTTTTAGGTAAGGTAAAATTTTATTTAGTATATATTTATTTGTTTAAATTTACACATTAAATACATTCTAAAGTCAGAAATTCAGTTGAAATTCTTAAAAGGTAGCTAATACCTGCTTAATTTTTATGTGTAATGTTCTACTGCAATGAAATACAATAAATTTTTTGAAAAAGGATTTTACTACTTTTTTCATCGCCCATTGTAGTCAATGGGTTAAACTATTAAAAGTACATTTAACGCATAAATCATGGTTATATACTTCTGTTTCAATTGTTACGACTAAATGAAGGACTCGTCAAAGAGGCGAATTTATATCTGGTCAAATTTATGCTGTTGGTGGTTTGGCAAGTAATGGTGAATCAGTTAGTACTGTAGAAATCTATGACCCAATAACACAAAAATGGCGCATGGGAGAACAAATGTCAATGATGAGGTAAATTTAATTATAACTTGTTAGCTTAAAACATATACACCAATTTACTTATGTACATATAAATTTAATTTAAGATCGCGTGTTGGTGTAGCAGTTATGGATGGAAAACTGTACGCTTTTGGTGGTTTTAATGGTTCTGAACGTTTGTCCACAGTTGAGGTATATGATCCTAAAAAGAATGTATGGTCTCAAGGCAGTGCCATGAATTGTAAAAGGAGGTATTAAATTAATATTTTGCTGATTATGTGTTATATAAGTATGTATGTTTGTTTGCGTTACAGTGCTGTAGGAGTTGCAGCCTTAAATGATTGTATTTATGTCTGCGGTGGTTATGATGGTGTCACTTCTCTTAACACTGTTGAATGTTACTGCCCTAATACAGATATATGGAAAACAGTGGCACCTATGATGAAATATCGTTCGGCTGGTGGAGTGGCGGCTTTAGATAGTTTTGTTTATGCTTTAGGTGGCCATGATGGGCTATCAATTTTCGATTCTGTAGAACGTTATGATCCTATCAATGATGTTTGGCACAAAATGAAGCCTATGCTAAATCGACGTTGTCGCTTAGGTGTGGCCGCCTTAAATGGCAAACTCTATGCCTGCGGCGGTTACGATGGTAACTCGTTTTTACGTTCCGTTGAAGTTTACGATCCCATAAAAGATTCCTGGTCGCTGGTAACACCTATGAATTGCAAACGTAGTCGTGTGGCTTTGGCTGCCAATATGGGCAAATTATGGGCCATAGGGGGCTATGATGGTGAAACCAATCTGTCCACAGTTGAAGTATATGATCCGGAAACAGACACTTGGACTTTTGTACCATCAATGTGTGCTCACAGCGGTGGTGTTGGTGCTGGTGTTATACGTAATGAATAATTCTCTCATTTTTCTCTTAAGAGTGTCTTCAGGTTAGTTTTAATTATTCACTATTATTTAGTTTTAATCATTATCTCATATTTATATAAGTTTTCGTAAAATTTAGTGATCTATTGAAAATTTTTTTATTTATCCACCATTTGGTAATAAAAGTATTTATCACAGTGTTTTACAATAATTTTTTGAATACCATTAATTCGTTTGGCAAGACTGGAACTGTTGCTGCATTAATACAGCATATGGATTATTTAAAACCGCGACAAGTATTCATGTTTATAAATCAATTTTCCTTCTTTTGTTGTTCGTAACTATCATTCCAAATTCAAAAGCAGTCATTTCAATTAAGAAATTGTCTGTTTAACTACTAGCATTTACAAATCCTATGACAGAAAATGTTTTAAATTTGTTAAACACTCACAATTAATGATAACTTAGACAAAAACTGGGTTTAATCAGACAACCTATTTACTTGACAAGCATTTTAAACCTTTTTAACCATTCTTAACTATTAAAATATTTAAGATTATAAACTTGTTAGATTGTTTTATAAAATTTTAAATAAAGTTTTATTCACGCATATAAACGTGTTTTATTTAATATAAAATGTGAACAGGTGACAGCTGCATTACTTTCACTGTTTCCATATTTTAACAAAATACTCATAATGGGCCGGACAGTGATGTATTTACGAACAATCACATAGTTGTGGCAATTTCGACTGTCTGAGATATGCATAGTTTTTCAAAAAAAAAAAAAAAAAGCTTATAAAAACTTCGTCTATATTATCTAATAAATTTTTTTTATTATTTTTTAACACTGATTGTAAAATATTTATTATTATCTATTAATTTTTGTTGTTTAACAATCAGTATAAAATTATTTGTACGGCTTTTTTATTTTACATTATAAATGTAACACGTTATGTCTGTTTGGACTTTATATAAATATTCTGTAATGGTTGCAATTTGTACGTATTACTACATAACACATTTTTGATAATAGTAATTATAATAATATTTCCTTAAATAAAATTCAAAAATATTAACAATAAAATTCATTTATAAAATGCATAGCCATAATAAAAAAAAACTAAATCAAAACAAAAATATATAAATTTAAGTATAATACGCCTCTTGTGCATGCTAATCATCACTAAAATCAAATATACCCATGGACCATATTAAAGATGTGTCAGTCTCAACTTCGATGGAAGTTGAGGCATAAGTATTTGAAGAGCTCACCATACCGCCAAATTTACAGCAATGATTGGCTGAATAAAACCAAAAATTATTAATTTAGTATTTAAATTATATTCAGAAGATTAAATGTTCAACTTACTTAAATTCCATTTTAAACCTTTCGTTGTTACATTGGCTTCTTGGCCTATGGGTATTAAAGAGCACCATCTTTGTCCTTCCACCAGTTCGATGGGTATTGTTATGGAATGTTTACCAGGTTTAAGTAACCATGTCAAAGAATTTCCGCTTAATAAATGTATATTAAAAAAAGCTTCTTCGAATTTATACAAGGTGTTAATATTCGCCATAATTTGATCAAAGCGTCCAGATGTGTCATGGAATACTATAATGTCCTGTATATGCTCCTGTTCCAAAATAGGTTTAACTATTTGAACAGCCTTAGTAAAATCTGTTGCATTTTGATCAGGTGTATGAATGTAATTTGTGTCATTGCTATTGCTGAAAAATTCTTTCGTTTCTTCTGTTATGGAATCGAAATCACCCGTTATTAAATTGGGTGGTTTCAATTTACACACTAGATTTTTGTGATCTTTTAAAAATTGTCGCCAACGATTGCTGCCACCATCTATACAACATCTACTCTTGGCTTTAAAATAACAAATTTAATTAATTTAATATGATTAACTGGTTTTGCAATTATTACCGTTTTGCCATAATTCAGTTACCGCATGTTGTGGTATTCGTATAGCTCGATTAAGTACTAGACAGACATGTCCATCGCCAATTTCATGTGGTGGTGTTATAATATCTTCCGGTCTCCATACGTATAGTCTTGAAACACCACCATTCGTCCTTGCTCCCCTCTCATTTGACATTATCAAACTCTTGCAATTGTTGGGAGAATTATACTTATTATTTGTCAGATTACACCAAAATGAAATTGTTCTTGTTGTACGCATTTGTTGAAGAAGAGACGATTGCAATACACAGCTGATCACTAATTTGTAGCGTTACCAATTAACAGCAGGAAACATATGTAAAATACAGTTTAATATGTAAAGAGTGGTACATTTAAAATCTGGTCTCACTCAACGGTTTTTTATTTACATGAAAAATAAAATTAAACAACAATTAAAAAAATAAATACATGTAATAACGTTTAAAATTTATTTTTAAATAAATATTAAATTAACTGCCTCTTTAGAAATGTAAGTAAAAGAAAACTCCTAGTGGAATAATAATATCTAAAATATTGTTGTATGTAGTGACAATATGTCACAGGCACAAGCAGCAGAGGCACTTGGAAGAACGAGTTATGGCAAACCGAAATTCGTCTAAATGGTTGTAGAGTCCAATCAAATAAGTAAGTAGAGTAATAGAATCAAAGTGGAAACAATACTACGATACTTAAAGGTATTTCATAAATTAGGGAACTTTTGCAGCAACAATAGACAAACAGCTTGAAGGGTGACAAATTTTATTGGACGAAACGACAAGTCTGAATGTTTGATTTGCTTCTACTTGACGAAATCCTAAAATGCAGAAGTTTGGATTGATTCTTAAAATATAAAGTGTGTTAGAAGAAACCGAACTTGTAAGTTTTATCGAATCAGATCACGTGTTTTTTGTTTACCATATCAACTTACTGATGATGACCCAGATTTTAAGTGCACCTTAGTCACACTTCCAATAACTTTTAATTGACAATGTTTCTTTTAATTAACGGAAATTAAAAGCAATAAACTGTGCTTAAAGATATTTTGTGCAGCGCAAACTAATTATAGTGCCGCAGACACGCAAGCAATCTCATTAAAAATAAAAAATTAAAATTAAAAGTAATAAATTGTTCCTATTTAAAATTATTAAATGGTGCGCGGGTCTTAGTTTCGCTCTCGTTTCTGCACAAAGACCTTTTCAGCATCAACAAAATTTTTAAAGTCTGCTGAGCAGTATAAGTCCATTTAAAATAGTAATTAACTTTTCGGCTTTATTTGCAGAGTTGAAGAACCCTGCTGCTATTGCCCGTCTAATTAATTATAATTTATAAACTGAAGTCAAGTTGCTATGTAATTAAATACGAATGTAAATTAAAATTTTTTTTCGAATGAATACAATTTGCTAATTCGAGTATCAATATTATTGCACTTCACCAATTCGCTTCGGTAGTATGTATTCTTTATTACTTAAAACTTAAATTAATTTGAAGGAAATTGTCATCCAATTCGTCTTTAAGTAAATAAAAAATACGGCTTTAACTTATTAATAAAAACATTTAATTAACTATTTCGAATTACTCCTTTTTTATCTAATGATACAGCTCGTCCCGTGAAAAATTTTAATTCTTATAAAAATATTAATAAAAGTAACTTTTTTCCTTGTACAATGTTATATACAATGGGTCAAATCGACCTCCGGGTATTGCACTTGTCTAAATTGACAAGTACACGTCCTCTAACCTAACAACTCTACATGGCAAATTGAAATTCTTATAAAAATATTTATAAAAAATAATGTGGTTTTAAAAATAATAATTCTATTTCAGTAACAGTAATTAAAGCTAACTCTATTAAAAAACTGCCTCTAGTGCATACAATTGCATTACGATGTACAAATTCCGTCCGAGTTTTTTTCCCATTTCTATTCATTTAATAATAAATTTAAATAGTTGCAGAGTTTACTAAGATTTTTATATACATATATTAAAAATATCAACTTAAAAAATTAATAAATGCACATTTCCGATATATAGAACATTTCAAGTGGTTATTCTCCTCTGTAAACTGGCTTCCGTTTTTCTGCAAATGCCTGAAGACCTTCAAGTCTATCTTTTGTTGGCACAACTTGGGCATAACAAACTTCTTCAATAGTATAGCCGGTACTAAGATCCACTTGCAAACCCTTATCAATTGCTAATTTAGCCATACGAACGCCTACTGGTCCATTTGGTAATATTTCTTCGGCTAAGGATAAAGCTCTTTGATAAGCTGCATCTTGGGTTTCATTTTGAGGGACAGCATGATTGACAACGCCCATTTCTTTAGCTTCTTTGCCACTAAACACACGTGCCGTAAAGATCAGCTCTTTGGCCAGAGCAGGCGATAACATCCTAGGCAAACGTTGAGTGCCACCAGCACCGGGTATAATGGCTAATCTAGTTTCCACCAAACCCAATTTAGTTGTTTCAGCAGCCGTACGTAAATCACAAGCCAATGCCATTTCAAAACCACCGCCCAAAGCATGGCCATCTAGAGCAGCAATAACTGGCATTGGCAATTGTTCAATAGAAACGAAAAGTTCACGTAAGTTGGTGACAAACTTATTAACCTCATCCTGTGGCATATTTTTACGTTCCTTTAGATCGGCACCAGCACAAAAAATGCCGGGTGTCGTACTTTTTAGAATAACTACACGAGAGTGGTTATCTCGTTTAAGGTCAGCTAGAATATTTGCAAATGTTCCCACCAAACCATGACTAAAGGAATTTTTGGCTTCTGGACGATTAATTCCTAAAACAGTAATGCCTGTGTGTTTGCCATCCAAACGTTCGACAATTACCTCATTGCCGGAAGCTTTGACAGAATATTGCAATCTGGACGCTAAGCGAGGAGTCAAGTTACGTAAAGCCAAGCGAGCAGTTGTCATCAAATTTGTACCCAAAACGCTCATAGTGGAAGATATAATAGGACCCAACGTCTTATTTAATCGAAATTTGTTACAAATTGTTACAAAATCAGTAAAAAACCGACGACTGCTGTATTATTTTTATTTCATACGAGTGTTGCCAACTTGGATATATTTTATACTATAATATGGCAACGTACATCCTTGGACAATTGGTATAAGGTATATTTTTGTTTGATTTCGGGAAACGTCAAGGTATCCGTGTATTAATTATGTTGCATTAAATTTAAATTATTTTTGCAAATAAATTTTTGAATAATTTTTTTACTTTTTTGTAAAATCAAATGAATTTTAAGTTTATACCAAATGTTTTTAATTTAATTTATTTTATTGCACTTTTTAAAAACCTTTATCAATTGAATTTTCTGTAGTTAGAAGAGAGAGAGTAATGAATGTTATTGTTTTCGTGTTTGTAGAGAAAATCAGTGTTGCAAATTTTTCATTTCAAAAATACCGCAGTCCCACCAAGTTTTCAGTACTTTTTTCATCAAATTCGTTTTTGTTCGTTCAAAAAATAAATGTATATTTAATAAAAAATTCGCTCATTCTTTTTCCGTTTCCGGGTTTATTAAGTAAACATTACGCCCGTTTGTTTACTGCACTATGGTGGTCTGTCTGTATAATAGTAGCCTTAGTTTTTAGTAGCCGCTCAAAAAAGCCACTGTTCAAACCCCAGGTCAGACAAAACGAAAACAAAAAATAAATTAGAATTAGAAAATTAAAATTAGAAGAGGTAGGTGGTGTGTGAACTAACTAGTGTATGTAAAGTATAGAGTGAAAGTCCGATCGCCAAAACCCAACCAAAAAAAGCTCGACATTCGTTTGAAAACAAAAAACATGTGTCCGTCCGTCCGCTGCTGGTTTTCTATAAAAGTAAAACAAAATATTTTTTTAATTAATTTTTCTTTTGAAGTGTGAAACACCAAATGTGGTGAGCTTTTTCACAAAATGTGGTGAATTTTTTCGGTGTGGTGAATAAAATCGAAATTCACCAAAATGCCGTTATTCGAAATGGGTACTGTGTTACCATAAATACATGTACTGTATATTGTGATTTGGACGATGCGTGTCTAGAATAAGTAATTTTCACATCTGTTAGTGGAGGCATTCACCGATATGTCTGGTTACTGCATTAAAACAATGTTGCCATTGTGTCATTCTATTTAAAATTCGAAAAAATTAAAATTACAAAAAATAATTAAATTTTAATTATTTTGTAAATGGATTTTTGAATTTCTTTCTTATTCCCAAAATGCTTTTATGCAAATTGAAAATTTTTTGTCGAAATATTTATTAATTTTTATGCTTTTTTGTTTAAATCGGATCTAAAATCGGATCAGGAAAAATTATTAAAAACTTCATTCATTTTTTTCTTTTTCAAAAAAAAGCTGGTCGCAGACAGATTCCTGATTTTATGATTTGCGCTTTCCAACTATAAATGGGGTTAGGCAGGCTAATGATGGTAAGGTCTTAAGCCCCGGTTAGCCAGGGGCTTAACGTATATATTTCAGATTACGAAAAGCAATGAGAGCTGAATGAACCGTTGCGTCGACATTTTTTACTAAACCCTTACGTTTCGAATCAACTGTTGTTGTTTTGTATATGAGAAACATGTGTTATCTTTCATTCCATTCCGTGGTGTGTACGTAAGTATATGAATTATTTTTATAAAACTACCATTTGATGCAAAAAGGTACTCTTTCAGTTATAGTTCAGTACTATTTCAAAATTTAAATTTTGCAACACTGGTAGAATATTGTTATCTTGCATTAAAATAAACTTTAAAATACGCCTTATTGCCATACGTCTGTCGATAATAACGTTAAATCATATTGAACTACCTTACCGACATTATATCGGTAGCACTGCTTCGGGCTTGTACGAAAATTGCGGTGAAAGCAAAATGGAAGAATAATTGCAAAAGTATTCTCTCTTTCATAGTTTATCGTAAAAATGCCGTAAACAATAGTGAACAAATATTAACGTTTACTAAGTAACATTTTTTTATTTTATATTAAATAAGGACGAATAATTAATTAGCAGCTCATATACAAAAATTATACGATTTTATTAATTGGATTGGTCTTAAAACAATTTCTCAAACAACTCATTGAAAAAGTGTAGAAAAAAAGAAACAGCAGAGCAGTCAGACAAGCAGGGCAAAAAACAAAAGAAAAGAAAAACTGAATATAAAGTAAATGTAAAATAGGTAAGAATTGTATAAAAACAGGATTTTAAATATGGGAAAAGATAAAAGCATGTTTTTTTTGCTTCATTAGAAGAAATTTAAATAGTAATGGATAACTTGGAGCCTTGGAATATGTTTACTAATGATTTCGTACCAGATGAAAGTAATACCGATGAAGGAGAAGACGCTGATATAGGCGAGAGTGAAGGTGGCGTTGAAAATGCTACGTTTTCTGCAATACCCTCACCAGTTCAAGGTATGCAGGTCAAAGAAGAACCACAAGATGTCACTGAGGGAATATATGACGACGATGCCACCAATGCTGCAGCTCAGTTTTTGTCATCCAATTCCAGCAATAAGGATAGTCGCCGCGTACGTAATGCTGATGAAGACGATGCTGTTTTTGATTTTGGCTTAGAATCGTCAAACTCATACAATCGAATTTTCAATAAATCCTCTACACAGTCGTCCGCAACGGAAAAGGACATTGCCAATACGGCAGAAGAGGACCAATATTACAATTCAATGGTTAAATATGAAGATGCTATCATTTATATATGTCCAGCCTGCGGTGAAGAGTTCAGTTCGCAAGAGATGTGGAAAAATCATTTAAACCTTATACATCTCTATAATACACGTCGTGGTTTGAATTTTATACAACTGGATAAACTTTACCATGAATGTATGGAATGTCATAAACGCATAGCCATGCATAGCATGGAAAACTTATTGAAGCACAAATTCACACATCTACCATATAGATGCAGTAAGTGCATGGTATGCAAACGGCAATATAAATACCGGCAGGACCTCATGGTGCACTTAAGGATTACACATAAAAATGATTTGATAGCGCTTTTAAAAAAACAACATAAAAATCAGAAACCTCAAACTATTCGTTCCCTACTGAGTAAACCAGATGGCTTTGCTTCTCAGAGCAGTAAATCAAATGCATCAAATATACTCAATAATAACAGCGATAATATTGAAGTAAAAAACGAATTACTCAATGACAATGACGACGATACCATGGGTGAAGATAGTTTGCCTCGTCCACCTGCTAAAAGACATGCCAAGGATTTGCCCAATTTCTTGGAGGATGGCTCAACAAACGGTTCATCTGGTGACCAACAAATTTCAAACCGTAATAGGTCTGCCGTATCGGACGATATCGATGTCTCTCTTGAAGAATATATTCTATTTATATGTCCTCAATGTGGTACAGAATGTGAGACACAAGCTCAATGGCAACAACACATTGAGTTTGTACATGAATTTGGCACAAAACGAGGTCTTAACTTTAGAGAATTGCTTAATCAAGCGGCTCAGTGCATGAGTTGCAATGTGGTATGTAAATATACATTTTATTAGCTTCATAGTGCAAGTTTCATTGTTTAATTTATAATATTTTTCTAAAATAATGCATGAGAAGCAGCAACAACTTTTTATTTAAAAAAAAATTCAGATTGGTAGAGTGAGGATTTTTCCTCCTTTAAGACAAACAATGACAATCCAAAGAAAAATTACAAAAATATTTGTAGATTCGAAATATAAAATCAATTTTGGTAATAATGTATCCATAATTAATTCTAACTAATGTCACGGCTTTTTATCTGCGATGTCTTTCTAATTTAGTTAACTTAAATTTACTGTTCTGCCTTCGAAGTCTTTTGCCGTAGATTTTGAAATGTCCTCTAATTAAACAATATAAGTAGCCCTTACAGATAGTTATGTTTATGATGATGTAATAGTTTTGGTAAAAACTACTACTACAATCACGAGTTACCTGATAAAACACTAATAAATACTTGCGTTCATGTTCGCTAGAAACTATTTTCAATTTGTTTTTCCTTTTGCATATCATTTACTGACAAACAATTTGTTCGTTTCAGATTTTGTCAAATTCTTCAATCAGAAACCTACAAGTACATAAATTTACCCATTTGCCGCATAAGGAATGGATGACTTGCAAGCTTTGCTTTACCTCGTTTAATACGAATCGCGATATTATTAAACATTTAGCGGCTAAGCATCATTTAATGTCAGAAAAAAAGTTGTCCAAGCCTGCACCTGACACCGTAAGTAATGATGAAGACAGCCAAGAGGCGTTTGGTTTTGGTAGTGGAGCTGGTTTCGGTACAGCGGATGATTATGATGAGGGAACATCGGATAGTAGAATTCTTTCTCATGATTCGTATGCAGCAAAATCAAACGAACGTGATGTCTTTGAACAACATATGACTTACATTTGCCCAGCATGTGGAAAGGAATACAACGATAAAAAAGTATGGCGTAAACATATCGTAGAAATTCACAAGTTAGGTGAATTAGAAAATCTTAACTTTGAATATATTACTGATCGCCAATTAAAATGTAGAGAATGTGATAAGATTATTACGAACGCTTATGGCATACAAAATGCTCAGCAACATCACATGACTCATATGCAGTATAAATCGTTTGCTAAGTGTCGCATATGTCGTAAAACATATACGGATCGCAAGGGTTTAATGAAACATTTGAGAAATGCTCATAAAATTGGACCTCGGGGTCCTACACACGGTGAAGCCACACACCCAGCAAATATTGGCAGTAACAACAATAGTATTGCAGGCAGTGGAAATAACTTTAAACCGTTCGTTAAAAAACCGTATAGGATAGCACACTATCCGCCAAAAGAAATTGTTAAATTGTCGAATTATACATTCGAAATAATCCATTTAATTGAAGATGATGACGATGATAATGTTCCGAGTACTGGTTCTGGTGGTTATGATTTTGCCAAAGGAGATGCTCATTTATACAGGAACAATTCACCATTTAATACACCACCGAAAAAGATTAGTATCGAACAAATCAGTCGACACAGATGTGTGGATTGTGGTTCGATATTTCAAACAGCACAATCCCTTCAATCGCACGTTAAACAAGAACACGAATTCGAAGATTATCAAAATTCACCATCTCAACCGCAAGTACAAAATGAAGAGCAATCAAATGATACTGATGATTTATTAGTACCGAGTCGAGATGTAGAAGTTCAGCCGGAAGAACGAACGACCATGGATTGTAACTTCATATACTTATGTCCTCAGTGTGGTGTAGAATTTCGTTCACAAAACGAATGGCGCCGTCACATCAATGTGGTGCATAATTTCGATAAACGTGAGTATTTAGGTTTTCGACCTTTGGATAAGTTTCGCTATCAGTGTAAATTGTGTAAAGATACATTGACAAGTTCGAAGCTGAAGGGTTTGCAGGATCATAAATTTAGACACTGTCCTTACAAACTTTATTTAAAGTGTGTCCTTTGCGGGCAATCCTATAATCATAAACCCAATATGATAGCACATTTGCGACAAAGACATAACATTGTAGATATTATTGATGGAGGCGTCAGTATTTCCACGGATAGTTCACTACAAAGACATTCATCAAGCTCAAATAACAGCATTTCTGCAAAGGATTTTAATGATACTCCGGCCAGGCCTATACGAAATGCTGATCCTTCCGTAAATAACGTAAGTCGACCTCCTGGCTTAAAGACCGTTGAGGATGTCATATCTTTTCACAATGCTGTCGATCATGAAACTATAATGTACTACTGTCCGGCATGTAATGAAAATTTTGATTCCCACGTTTTTTGGCGCAAACACATTGTGGACGAGCACAATCTGAACAGTAGGGAAGGTTTAAATTTCCGTCAATTGGATGAACACCATTATATATGCCTGCAGTGTTATAAACGTGTCACGGTCACACACACTAAAGGCGCAATCGGCCAATTGCAATCACATAAATTTAGACATTTGCCATACAAATCATTTCGCTGCACATCCTGCCAGGCCGAATTTGTTCGCAAACAAATGTTTTTCAAACATTTGGATAAAAATACTAACAAGTGTTCGGGTATAAATCCAGAAACTAATTTCGCTGATAATGCAGATAATAGCACATCAATGAATGATGATGACATTGACTTGAGTGCTACGTTAGCACTCGGTGACAATTCATATAGTGAACGTAATGAAAATAGACCCTCGTCTACGAAGTTCTCTTGGCCTACGCGCTCTTCACTGCCAGCTCCACCCAGTGCTGCTAATGACACGAATAAAGAAAATTTGGGTTGCTTTACGTTAAATTGTCCCCAATGTGGCGCGGATTTTGATTCAACACGAGATTGGCGTGAGCACATTAATATCGAACACAATCTCAATAACAGAACTGTATTAAATTTTAAAAAGGTCGGTCCCAAGCTTCACATTTGCTTGGAATGCAACGAACATGTCAACGGCCGAAAATTACGTGATCTGCAAGTGCACAAATTCAAGCACTTACCATACGGAGCCTACTTACATTGTCGTTTCTGTTCTATGAAATATTTCCACATTAGTAACATGCAAGAGCATCTAAAAAATAAGCATCAAAATATGTTGCAAAAAATGAAAAATTTTGAAGAAGATTGCGTAAATCTAGATGAAGACGAGGAATGTGTAACCGATAGTAACACCGATGCAGACGCAGATGACAGCAATACTGGTTTAGATGATGACGTTGTTGATATGGATTTATTAGAGGCCGAGGCCGAAATCGAAGAGGTAGATCCTGATAATGTTGAATCTGATGAACAATATCTTTTAGGTTAAGAATATAATATAAAAATACATACCAACTCCCATTAGTATTAGAAACATGATATTTAAACATTAAACATTATATTTTATAACTCATCACACGTCTTAATATAATCATTATTAACATAATTTTATTGATTCTTATTACATAAAAATACACAATTTTATTTTAATTATTAACTTATTTACATAAGTAAGTATTTATCTAGCTATGAAACCCTACAACACCCCCTATTGTGTAAATTGTCTACTAATCTCTTTTTTAATCTCAAATTATAAATAAATTTATATGTATTTCTTGTAGTGTCATAATTTTCTAGTTAAATTTCACTTTCAATTCTTATACCATAATACGTAAAAACTGCATTTCTTTTTTCCCCTTTTTGATTTTAACAGTGCATCTTTTTATATTCAAATTCTTTTAATCCAATACATTTATTATAAAAATTATAATTTAATGAAATCTATATTTAAGACAAATCATGAGAGAAATAAATACATACCTAATAAAGTTGCAGTTAAAAAGGAAAACTCTGTGGGTGTCTTTTTATTGATATCATCAGCTCTGCTAATGTTTGTGGATCTTTGATGGAAATGTTAACTCTTTATATTTACGATTACGAATGGTAACGAACTTTACTGGCTTTAATATGTTTGTAATTGCCGAATATATTTTTTACAAGTAAAATATGGCAGCTATACCAATTTTGGCAACTGCCAAATCAACTGAAGTTCAGTTGCCATCCATAAACGATCTATTAAACTAGAATACTTACATTGTCTTGTAAATTATATTGTATATATTACAGACTCCATCACATCCTTTCATCAATATAAACAAAAAAACGTCATTTTCAAATTTTTATTTAATGAATGTTTGTTTTTGTTTTTCCATCGTTATATTTTTATACTCATTTAAAGAACTTTAAATTGTTTTTAAATAATAAGAAAGATACACGTGCGTGTCTGTGTCTTAAAGTCCAAAATACATTTTTTCTTTGCGTTGTTTTTTTTTTAAATATAAAAATTTAATTTCAATAAAATTAAAACATTGTTATTTTATTTACGAATTTATTTTATAAAACATAACTCTACGAAATTTTAGTAAAACTTAATACGTTTTATCAAAGCCCAGCAAATGGTTTAGTATTAAAGCAGTAAAAAAAACAAGACATTTTATGGAATTGGCTACAAAATTTCTTTTTTGTTTTTGAAATGATTTAAACAAAAAAGTCAGAACTTGTATTTCGCCAAAAATCGTTAAAACATAGGTGGAAGAAAACTTGTTTTATATTTAAGATTTAAAAAAAGTGTTCTTTTATAATCAAATTTTTTAAACATACATATAATTAAATATACATATTTATATATATATTTATATATATATATATATTTGTGTGTGTGTGTAGTATTCGTTTCGTTAATGTGATTATTAGAATTATTATTATATATATAAGTAAGTATATTGTATATACTATATATAATTATTTTATATAATATAATGCAGTTAAGAAAAAAAAAGAAAGCAATATTCTTTTTAAGATTATAATCATTTTCGTATATATTCTTGTTTCTTGTGTCGGGTGGTATTAGTTGTGTTAGTTAGTGCCTTTTTTAACCTTGGGCTGATGTCGCATTGGCCAGTTCCCGATAGGCTTCTTGTAAAGCATGTTGCATTTCTGGGGTTAGTTGGCTAGCACATGCCTGGAAGACCTCGGGATTTGATTCGATCTGTTTTACAATGGCCAACATGCGTGTACCAACTTCGCTGAGTACGGCAACAACTTTATTAGCGTAAGCTTGAGCTATTATGGAAACAATACGGGGTAAATTACAGTTGTTGGCACCCAAAATGACTGGATGATTGGCCTGTATTAAATCACACAAATAACCGTAGATATGAGGGGCTTCATCGCTGTCTTCGGTCACGGGTAACCACGAAAACCTTAAAACATTTAAACAATTAATAAAATATGTTGCAAATCATGTTGCATTTATGCTTACCAAACATTAATGACTTCGTCGACATTTTGTAAAGCAGATTTATTGTATTTCAATATTTTAGTCACTGCCGAAATAGCATTCTCTGTGGGATTTACATTTTCAGGTTCACGACTCTTAGGATCGTTGACAACTTGCACCAATAATGGAATGATTTGTGCACAGGTTACAGCAAATTGTTCACCACCGAATTGGCCTAAAACGCCGCAACCGTATGTGGCAGCTTGACGTACTTCAGGGGATTTATCGCTGACATATTGCAATAAGGCAGGTGTAAAGAACTGTTGGTATGGGGCACAAGCTGGACCGCAAAATTCTGAAGTGTGTAAAAAGATTCAAATGTTAAACTCTGATTCCCAAAAACAATTTCAATTCAATAGTTTATATCTTTTAAAATTTTCATATTGATTTGAGTTTTAATCATAGGAAGTTATGTATTGAATGCACTTACCAATAACATCATCGAATGCACACAATCCCCATTGTCTGTCAGACCATGAACGTGCTGGATCCAAGAGTTTAACGAAGTTCTGAGCAACCTGATCAAAATGTGGCAAAAATTGTGCCTTGTTGGTTACAAATAGAGAATGTAAAATATCAACAATTTTAGATAATATGTAAGTATCTGTGTCATCCTGTTCGGCTAATTCTTCCTCCACACCATCATCGTAGTCTTCTTCAGTGCGAGCTGCCAAACGTTTGTCGGCACGTTCAAAGTGTTCATCCATATATTTGACAACAATTTCTAAAACTTGTTTCATGGCGTCATCGTTGAGGCAGTTGGGTCCCAATGTTTCGATACATTTAGCCAATGAATTCAAAAGTTCGGCCTGAACATCAGCTTCGGGCTCTGTGCCAATAACCTTTAATAATTCAGGGCAAATGTACAACCACATGCCCTCCAAATATTGAGGACCCTTAATTTTAGCACAATCTAAAAGATATGGCAAAGATTCTGCAGCCGCAGTTCGTACACCATCATGGAAATAGAACTTCAACATCGGCACCATTAGACGTACAACCTCCTCGGCATAATCAGCAAAGCCTTCCTTAAGTTCACGAGCGTAGCATACTAACATTTCACAGGCAGAAGCCTTATCTTCCATGCCAGCTGTGCGAATGGCGAAGTTTTGCTGTTCGCCCAAATTAATGAATGACCAGTCAACATCACCCTCAATATCTTCAACTTCATCGTTGTCCAGGAGAGCAACTTCGGGCTTCATAGCAGCCGTTCGCATTACGGGTCCCATAACTAATGGTAGGTATTGTTCAAATTGTTTGCCTAAAATCTTGCACATACGTGCCCATGCGGTGATTAAGTAAGAAGTTTGAGGATCATCGTCTGGTAAATCACCTTCGGTGTGAGTCTTCAGTAACATGTCCATGACTTCACCTGCATCAGTAATGAACTTCTCACGACCAACAGCCAAACCAATAAGACTGACACATTCAATAGTTTTGCCACGTAACATGCGCAAATCTTCAGAGTTGGCATTTTGAATGATGAACTTCAAGCATGGCATCAAACGGTCATAGTAAGCAACAAATTCTTTTTCGCAAGTATCAGCGACCGAAGCAATTGTTGTAACAACTTGTTCCAATACCAATTTATTTCCTTTTTCAACCAATTCTTTAAATTTGGAATTCAAAACAGCTTCCAATTTCGCCATTATACCATCCAAGTAGCGAGTCAATATGTTTTTGGGACAATCTTCGGAGAAGTTTACCAAAGCAGCACCAGCATGAGCCTGCACGCGTGGGTTCTGCACATCATCCAATAATGACAGTAAGCCAGGGACTACTTGTTCATGGAATTTCTTTTCAAATGTGGGCGCAAAATCGGTAGACATTTGACCGATGGCATTACAAGCAGCATAACGGACACGTGGATGAGGGTCGCTTAAGAAATTCAAAACGCCCGACATTACCTGCTCGAGCATAGCTTCCATTTGTTTGTGGCAACCTTCTCCAATAGCTGAGATAGCCATAAGGGCAGCGTAGCGTTGTTTCCAATCGCTATGTCCTAACATAGCCGGCAACGAATTCATGACATGTGGCAATACGGCTTTACCACCCAAACCACAGGCTAAACGATCCAAAGAGGATTCTGCAATCACGTTGTTATCACTGTTGTCGTCATCGGTAACAACATCAGATGTAGCCCAATCTTCGTCATCATCCATGTCAGTCATCATTTGTAAAACTAAGGGAATCAAAGCAACAACATATTTTTCGGCACGCTTACGCACCATAGCCGGTGCATTTTCGGACAATGAAACCATAACTTCTAAAACTAAATGGCGCCAACTGTCTTCAATGTCTTGAGAGCTGAAGACCTATAACATAATGAATAGAATAACACGATTGGAATAGTATCCTATAATATGTAGTTTCTAGACTTACTTTCATGGAAATTTCAAAAATAACTTCCAATTGTGGGCGCAAGAATTTTGGACACGACTCTGTCATATCAATCAAAAGTTTCAACAATGATTGATCATCTTGAGCTTCAATACTCTCGGCTGTAATCATGATCATACGTGGTAATAGGTCAGCAAATTGCTTGAAGATAACAGCTTCCTTTTCCTTATCATGACGCAAGATAAAAGCTCCTATAGCGCGCACAGCTTGGAAACGCACCTCGGCATCGGATGTTGGTTCCATGCTTTTTGCCAACATTTGTTTTATCAAATCCAAATATTGAGCTTCTTGATTGCCAAAAATCGATGGCACACTCGCGAATATACGCAAGGCTGATTCCTGCAGCTGAGGCGATGGTGAGTTTGCACATTGGAAGAGGAATTCCAAAAAACCAGGCCACTGATTGTTGCCATCATCATCGATAAGATTGCGTGCAGCTTCGGCTACAACTTCACAAACTTTACGACGCAAATTTGGTGTTACGTCTTGCTGAACAGCGAGTAAAATTTGTTGTAATAATTGGCCTTGAGCTTCTGGTGGTAACTGAAATGATTATTACCATAAAATATTGCGTGCCAATTGAAACGTATTTAACAATAAACTTGTATTAATTTAAATTTTAATTGAATTTGATAAAAAAAAAAATATTTGAATATTTTTTAAATGTGCCTTTTTTAAAGTTGTGAACGTAATAATATTAAAAAATATATATTACAAGATTGGCTTTAGTACATGTGACACACAGTCGCAAGCAATTATGTAGTTCTAATTACTAGAATTTGGATTATTAAAACAATTTTATTTGCAAGAGAAAGATTCTAAGTTTTCTATTTGCAGTATATAATGATGTATGAGTAATTGCAAGTGATTTAATTTCTATCGTACACTAAACAATAGCACAACAGTTTAGGTTCAAAAAGCTAGGGCTCAATAGCTCTTCATATTAGAGAAAAAAAAACAATGTAAACGCTTTAATTTTTTGTTCAGGATGTAGAAAAAAATTCCTTACATCCTGGTGGGAAATAATTACGTGTTAAATTTCATGCAATAGCAGTTAGTTTAATTGAATTATAATAATTAGCGTTTCTATTTTGAAGAATGTAAACTAATTTCATTAAATAAATTGATCTGACCCTAATTACAGTAGCAGAATTGCATAGAAAAAATAGCACAAGATAAACATTAAATATAATATAAAACAATATAAAACAATATAAAACAGCAACAGAAATTAGCCCTGACATAACCTAATTTTTATTCAGCTGCTTTAATAAAATCACTACATACACAACAAAAACACATTGCTTTCTCTCCATGAGATAGAACGACATGAAGTACCATGTATGTGTGGTGATGTGAATGTGTATGCATGTATTTGCGAAAGGTTGTATGTTTGTTTGACAAGCAGACTACCTGCTCGATTTTTATATACTATTTCTTTTTGCACAAGTTCCTTTGTTATTGCTATTATTAAATGAGCGTGTATATGTTTATTTTGGTAAAAATAAAGATGAAATACGTAAAAGAGAACAAAGTATAGAAACGGCAAAGATAGAATAACAACAAAAACACAACATACTATAAAGATAACAATAAAGAAAGTCATAATAAGCACAAGTAAAATGAGAAAAATTAAAATACATATTTAATAAGAATTATTTCTTGTGAAATGATATGGTAATAAATACACTAGCATGTATTTTACTTACCTCTTTATAGAATTCTAAAAATTCAGATGTAAAAAGGCGACGCAATAAAACGGCAGCCATTTGACGGGCCTCTTCAGATTGTTGACCATTATGTATGGTAGCCAGTAGATGAGTTACCTTAAGATCACGGGGCACATTGTTATAAGCATCCTAGGGATATAAAAAGATAAAGAAAATTAGATAGTATTCGAAAGTTCTACACAGAAAAAAAAATTAAATTTATAGTATAAACAAACATTCCATTACAAGGTCATATTGTACACAATATTAAGTGTCATGTAATATGTAACATGGGCAAAGGAATCTATCAATTTAAATAGTCTTCCCATCTACAATACTAGTACATTAGTAGTGTAGAAATAAATCAATAGACGACCATAGAAAAACTGCATGTGTTACAAATTTGTTTTTGCAAATTCATGCAGTTTTCATTATTGGTTTACTGGTAGTGTGCAATAAAAATGTTTTATGTACATATACATGTACATATGTATGTATAACCGAAATGCGTCATTATATTTAGGATCACATTTTGAGGTCTTTAACAAACATTTCCTCACATACCCATAATCCAAGAAACAACCCGCCACCACCCTATAAACAAATGCTGCCAGAGTGACAGTTGTTGTCAGTGTGATGTTTTTTTATTATTATTTTTGTTTTTTTTTTGCTTTGGTTTTAATTATATTTGCTATTGTTGGATTCGTTTTGCTTCCGTTCCGTGAATCATTTTTTACCAGAAATCTATTATACTCTTTAAAAAAATATTTATTTTTCTAGGAGTTTTAGGTTCTTAAGTTTGATTTTTTCAATAAACTGTCAATAAAAAGTTATAATAGATTTTTCCTTTCTTTTCCAAATCTATTTATTTGCGAATGTCTTTGCATGAGTCGCTTTAAAGAACGAAAAAACACGTTTCGCGCTATAAAAGAAATCCACCACAGCATTTAGCCAACCATGTTCATCTTGCCTACTACGAAGGAAGAAGGAAAAACACAAGAGGGCAAAAGTGCACATCCACCAATACACGGTTACTATAAACACCCTCGCTAATGTTCCAGAAAATTATACATAAATGTCCCATAGTCAGATTTGTTTGCTTGAAAATTAAAGAAAATAATTATTTTTTACACACCTCGGCCTGCTGTCTCACTTCATTGTCGGTTGACAATAAAGAACCCAAAAGTTGTTGAAAATGATCAGCTGCCATTTTATTTTGTTGCTTTTTTTCCACAAGATAATAATAAACTATTTGTTATATTTATTTTGATTTTTTTTGCACTATATATATGTATATTTTGTTCTTTTTTCTATATAGCTTTTAAATAAATTATCCGCCTCGCGAACCGCACGCAATCACGATGCATAAAAAAGAACCAACAAAATTTGTCGTTAGCGATAGTATGGAAAGTAACGAGTAAGGTGTGTTGAAAATTATCCCAAAGAAGTAATCAGTATCAAGAATAATGTTGCCAGATGAGAAAAGTGTTATTTGATAATTATGAAATATAAGTGTTGATCAATGTTGCCAGGAAATATAAAATTTTGCAACCAACTTCTAAAAACATCACTAAAAGAAATATTGACCAAAGTTAATAGTTCAGTTTTTTATTAATATTTCCTGATGTTAAATTTAACTCGTATATACCTTTCGAACAAAGCACATAAAATTATAAATTATTTCGAGAAAGAAATTCCAATTTTATAGAATTTTAAGTATAATTTACTGATATAATGGCAATACTACGTTCGATGAGTGTACTTCTTTTATTCAGTCCTTAGTCCAAACACAAACCAAGCAGCAATACAATATGGTAATGCATATCGGCAACCCAATGGCTCCACTAATGGAAGTGAAAATTACTTTTTTAGACAAACACTGGTTAATTCACCACTGACATAACAGTGATATATGGTAATACAGTACATATTTCCAATAACGGCACTGGTGAATTAAAATTTTATTCACCACATTTTGTAAATACTCGCCTTTTGGAAACTCACCTCGCCGGACGACTTCACCACACTTTGCAAAAACCCACTACCTTGGAAGTCTCCCCTCCGAATAAACTCACCACACTTCTCAAAAATTTACCACGTTACAAACAACCCCCTTCCATTCGTCAAAACCAACAATACACAAACGATGCAACAACACATACCCGTGCTCTTTCACCCGACGACGCATGCCATCAGACGGAAGCCAGACAAACTCTCTCACTCTCAATTCATTCAATTTAATCAGAAAGAAATCCGCAGAAAGAAACACACGCCCTCCGTATATTCTTACAAATCGAATACGGAAAAAGAATGGGCGGATCAACGTTAGTTTTTTAAACAAACCACCAGTGTTGCCATGAGAGAAAATATTTTGTAATCAACTCCTGAAAAATAATCACTTAAATAGGAAGAAATATATAAATTTATATAGGTTTTATATTTTTTCAAAACCAAATTATGTTTATTTAGATTATAATAATTAATAATTTTTTGACAACAAAAAGAATAACCAAAATCAGAAATATCTACACATATCTGCACATTGAACAAAAAATAACCAGCTTTGGTTAAAAATATCCAAAACCGGCAACACTGGTGTTGAGTAAACGGCATGGAGCAGAATTGTGTTTCTGGTTAATTTATTAATTTAACAAATAGGTTAATATAAGTCAGAAAAGTGCTAATAAAACAGTGTGTTACTATAAAAAAGTGCGTTAATATAAAAAATATCAACGATTTCCAAACAGATTATTAAAATTGTAGAGGATTTCAGAGACAAATTCTTGATGGTCACCGAAGATATTACAAATGGTAAGTAACAACCACCATTTTTAAATTTTATTCGTAATTTTTTTTTTGCAACAACAATTTTTCGAGCACATCACGTTCGGCTGCCATCATAATATTCAATTCATTAATACAATTTCATTAATTTGAAAAAAATCTTCTAAGAATGATCTTATGTTTATGCAAAATTTTTTTACAATTAAAAGACATTTTGTTTTCGCTCGTGCATTTTACGTACATTTATATATTTATTTAATTGAAGAAAATGTTCTTCAACGTTTATTATATTAAAAATACTGTTTTCTTTTAATTTTGTGTTTTAAATAATTTCCACAACATTTATTTATCCAACATTTATAAGAAGGATTTAACTGAAAAAGGAATATACATATATATAATAAATAAATAAAAATTATCTGTTATAAATATTTTCATTTGTTAGAATCATAAAATTAAATTAAATACTTTTACTTTTTGCCTAAAGGGTTTTATGTTGGGCTTTATTGTGAATAAATAGTAAAATTAAACAAGGGGGCGACAAACAGATATTTTATTATGTTTAAAAAAGAACATATAGACATAATATTAATTAATTTAAAACGTTAACTATCGTTTAAAGGTCATATTTGACCAAAAGCGCAATGAGGCGTAATATAGCATTTCCACCATACTTAATATTGAAAAGCCCATAAATAATCCGAAAATGCCGCCACAATTGGCCAAAAAATCAGTTACTCCGTATAATTCGGAACGTTTTGAGGTTATAAACTGGTTTTCCTTAAAGTAGATGGTTAAGCGTGACATTTGTGAACCAGGAAATTCTTGTTGAAACTCTGTATCACCTGCAGCATTTAGCATATCTTCTAAATCAAAATTTGCTTGAGATATTTCTGTATTATATACAAGCGATGTACAAGCTGGCATACAGTTACATTCAGTTTCACCTCTGTAATTGAAATCTGTAGTTTTCAAACCTTCATTAAATTCTTTAAATAAAAGATCGTCTTCAGCTCGATCATAACAATAAATCTTATCTTCACCACATACGGGCATATCCATAGTACGGGGCATGGAAAACTTTACACAGCCGCATTTATTGTAAGTAAAATTCGTTAGACACTCAAGCTCACAATTGTTTTGAGTATAGATTTTAAAAAATTTTAAATAACGTTCACCGTTTAAAAAACACTGGCGCCGGTGTGGATGATATTCGGAAATCCCGGACGAAGTTGTTATCATATTTGGCTTAACAGCTATTAAAATTTCCTTACCCATAGGTATACGTATAAATTGCTTCGACACCAAAGGTACGTCATTCGGAGAATGCAGTAGTACTTTAAAACCTTGGACGGGACCTCTACAAGCATAGTCAACTTCCTGTTTAAAGCTTTGCAAAGCTATAAATAGACCAGCTCTTGTACCAGCACTTAATACTCTGGCTGGATAGGTGCGTACGGATCTATCACCAGCGTAACCGTTTTCCAAAGTCCAGCTTAAAGTTCGATTAAGTGTAAAACTATATTTTGCGGTATCTTCGAAGCCCAATTTTTGATATTGGAAGGTATTCTCACGATACAGATCTGAAGCATTCAAACCATTAAAGGTAAAACATATACCCTCTTCTGTATACGTTTTGGTAAATAGTTGGTCACACTCACCAAAGTGACTAAACCATTTACAGTAATAAAAATGCCTTTTAAAATTGGGCAACATTCTATTCAATACCTGAATGTAATCAATTGGTTCTGGAACAATACGAGGAATGCCGTCATCTATAATCTGGGTATTGCAAATATGTAGTAAAGTTAGGAATTCCTGAAGCTCATCATCGGTACCATTTATTTGTTCAGATTTAAAAGCATTTTCATTTTTTACACTAGATTTTAGACTGACCAACATTTGGCCAAAATTCATGCCTGAAAATTAATTAATGGAGGTTTAAGAAAATGTCCTTGACAATTTGTTTATACTTTATATATTACCTTCCTTCTTAAGTACTCTTTTGGTTTCCGAACAAATGGTTACAGCTGGGAAAGGTATACTCCAAACAGGAGTAGATTTCTCTGAGAAACTTACTATTACTGGCGTTTCATTCCATTTTGCATAGATATTTTGAATTAATTTTGAACAACAATATATCGACACTAAAAAAACACACAACCAAAATAACTTTTCCTTCCACGGACGCTGTTCTCCCAGATATTGTACACCGTGTATTGAGGTATTGGCACAGTATTCGAAATAAATTTGTTTTACACCTTTCCACAATGAAACCTTTTTTCGTTCACCTATCGTGCGATTATTTAAATTATCGATTGAAACATCACAACTATCGTTGTTCCCATTAATATAGTATTTTTTTGAGAGCATTTTTTAAAAATTATGGAAAACATTAAATAAACAAACACCAAGATTCATACAAGCAACAAATATATTTATTATGGTTCTGGGTATTCAACAATAATACCGTTATATCTGTTTTGTAGCAGAGTTGATATTTTTAGGAAGTTGAAAAATTGTAATGCTATAATAAAAAATATTTCATAAATTCATTTAAGTATGTATGATTATTTGCCAAATTCTACAGTATAGCTAGATATATAGTATATTGTGGATGTTTTTTCTCCATTTTCTTTTTCTTTATAATTCTCGAGGTTATATTTATGCTTGGTTTGGGGATTATGATGGATAGAGTCACATTTTTCAGTAGGGAATTTGCAATATGGTCTGATAGTCCTATTTTCATGAAGGGGTTCAAAATTGAGGCACTGGTGTTGTGATGACCTTATATTTGAACTGCATTATAGACTGGGTGACAACGGCTTACGTTGTGAACATTGACATCGTTATTTAGTGATTTATTCTATATGAAGAGCATTTAAGGCCGTGACCTTCTTCGCTTTTTCTAACTTGGGTTCTTAAGTGATTTTTGATGACAGTAGAAGAATTTTGCTGTCATCCTTAATCCTTCAGTCTCCTACCTTTAAAAATCGCCAGAAAATTAGTCCCATATTGAGAAAAACGTTTTTTTCTTAAGTTGAGTTTTCTACACTACACGCAAATATTTAATCTGGCAACATTCGAACTCTCTCATATATGAGAGATATATTGTGAGTGTTTTGTTTTTAGGAAATAATTTGATGGATTAAATAAATTATATTTTCGTTCTTTGAATTAATTTCAATGTCCATGTTGACATCAGAGTCGAGTATGGCAAATGCAGTACTATTAAAATTAAATCGAGAATATAACAATCCGCGTTTGGAAGAGCATATGTGCTTTATTTGTCCTGAATGTGGCAAAGATAATGAGACGCAGCAGGAATGGCGTAAACATTTAAACATCCAACACAATTACGCTAGCAAAACAGTTGAGGACTTTGATTTTAAGGAGATCGATGACAAATATCACGAATGTCAAATTTGTATGAAATGGGTTGCAAACGCTCACCAGGCCATAGCATTATTACAATATCATCGTTTCTTACACTTACCATACGCCAGAACATATCGCTGCAAACATTGTCCCGGGTCATTTACACGCAAAAGAGCTCTTTGTGAGCATTTGTTAAGATTTCACAACGATTTAATAACCAAAATGGAGAAGGAACGCAAAATGAGAGTATTAAAAAAGTCCTTTGACGATCAAAGCCCCAAACATAATTCTGAATTTTATATGAAGTTCTTGTGTCCCATGTGTGGAAAGCTCTTTAATCGCTTTGAGGTATGGCAGCAGCACATAGATGCCGCTCATAGTGCTACTTCAGTTGATTTGCGTATGTTTCGTATACAGAGCACTAAAAACTACTACTGTGCACAATGCTGTCAAACCCTATACAATGCACCTACTCGATCGGAGTTACAAAGACATCATTTTACACATCTACCATATCCTCAATATTTTCAATGCGCTTTTTGCACAACCCGAAAGTGTTATAAAATTGAGTTACTTGTGCATTTCATAAAATCTCATAAGGAAGAGTACGAAAATAGTAAGGAGTTTATAAAGAAACCGGCAGAATGGGCAGGCCCGGCTAAAACGGAAATTGTAAGTGAATTGGACCAATTATTGGGTTCGAATGGGCATCAACGCACTGATTTATTGCAGAAAGCCATACAGGTAAGCACTTGGAATGTTTATCATTTCATTGAACATTTAACTTAATTTGCACCGCATTACATTCATAGGATAGTTTCATTAATCTCGAGGAAGAAGTAGAAAAGGAGCTTTCAACAAAATTTAATCATGAATTTGCGTTGGACCAAAGTCTTAAGGAATTGGATGATATTCTTAACACTGAAATAGATCCTAACCTGCAACTGAAAGTAGTTGAAAGTACAATAGATGAGATTGAATTCGATGACGAGGAGCTGGAAGATTTGTGCAAGGAAATGTTTGAGGAAATAGAGGATAAATGCAGCGCCACCAACAATGTGCAGGAAGTTTTTGTGAAACCCAATAGAAAACGATTAAAATTAGACTTATCTGCTACAGAGACTGGCTTAAAACTTAATGAAACACAACAAAAAGAAATGCAAAAGTACATTAATTACCTGTGTCCAGAATGTGGCAGTGAATTTGATAATCAATCGGTGTGGCGTTCGCATGTTTTTCAACAGCATAACTTGGCTAATGCAGTGGAAACAAAATTTCGTGCTTTCAATATGCAAAAAACTGCCTATCTCTGTTTAGTTTGCTATCAAGTTCAACGTACTTCGAAACATTCCGAACTAAGACGCCATCATTTCCAACATATGCCCTATCAGGCATACCTCAAATGTACAATTTGTACAAAAACTAAATCTAGTAAACCGAAAATGTTACAACATTTACAATATGCTCATCTAAAGGATATACAGAAAAATGCAGCAATCGCCAATGGGGCGATAAGAACATTAGCAAAAAATTTTAGATGCCTTGACTGTGATAAAATGTATGCTCATCTGACTAGATTTGAGACACATTGCCGTCAGTGTCCACAACGTTTACAACCCATAGCAGTGGGACAATACGATATCGAAAAGAATATGAAACTATTGGAACATTTACAAAAGGCAAGCAGACGCATCAGCAAACTGTTGGAGGAGGAAGGCATTGATGCCAACAGTATCAAGTTACCTTATAAATAAATTAGAATATAATATTAAAGAGAAGAGAGAGAAGAATAATAATATTAAAATATATTTGCATTTTAAGTGTTGTAGAAAAGTAAAATAATAATTTAATGAAATTTTAATAAATGAATGCCAATATTAATTGTAAAAAAGTTGGGGGCCTTTTCCGATAAGTATATTGTGTAAATTATGATGTAAAGCATGTTGAAATGTTTTCAAACAGAGCCTATATCGTCTATACATTCTTCTTTATAACTTGTTTAGGTCTGAACTACATCTTCTACTTACGAGATTGCGATCAAAATCTAATAGTTTGCATCACGAGATTTTGTCGAAATCCTCATGATGAAGTCTTAGTAGATTTATTTATTACAAAATTGTCGGCATTTGTCTACGATTCAATAACAGTAATAAGCTGTAAGTGGTCTACGTAATGTAGTAAGGAGTGTGCTAGCTTACTAGACAAGAGCTCGATAGAGCAAAATATAGTTTTGACATGTTTAAAAAAAAAAAGAGAATATGAAAAATGCAGTTTTCTGGCAGAAGCCCGGAGAGTAAAATAATAGCCATGAAAAAATTTTAAATTTGACGTTCGGATTCGATGGAAAATAACAATCACTTTTGAGTCATTTTCATATGTTTTCAATATTTTTGCATTAAAAAACGGAGTTAATTAAGTGGATATTGTTTCTTTAATTGTGGTGTCACTCTTGAAAAAAGTTATTTGAAATTATTTAAGTAATGCTATACATTTTATTGAATCAGTTCACACTATAATTTTCATTCGCGAATCTTTGATATTCGCGATAAATCCACTTATTTCTGGGAGATAATAGAGACTTGTAAAGTCCAATCGTTACGATAACATATGGCAAATATAGTGAAGCAGAATTAACGAACAGTAAAGCATTTGGTACTCAATGCTGTCAACTATCTCGGACAAAGAGGAAAGGCATTGAATTCCAGACGACACATAGCGATTGTGAAAGGCCTGAAGATTCGAGAGCGCTATTATGAGTTTAGTATTCATCGTATAGACTGAACCGGGTACTTAGTAAATATGTTCCTGACCATTGCAAATCATTTGTTTGCTGTGAATTTCGTCTCTAGTTTGACTTGCATATCACAGAGTTTGTGAGAGAGTTTACTTGTGAGCATTTGACATTCATAAAGAATTTCCATGTTACACAGATTGCTGCTATCTTGTGCTTGGGGTATCGTGCGTCTCCAAGTGTTCCTTGATCGATCGAGGCTTTTTGATTCGAATGTCAAGGAATGTTGACCCTAATTGTGCTTTACTTTATACTCTGATGATTTTCATAAAGGCGTCAAGTGTTAGCGCTTTTAGAACAAAGTTAAATAATATTTTAAGTTTTACAAATTTTAAATTAACTTTTGTTCCATTTTCTTAAACTAACAAAAATAAACTTACAAATTTGTTTAAAATGTTTTACTACCGTTAAATAAAACAACATTTAATGTTTTGTCATATATGTACTATATATATTTTTGTTTAAATTGTTGTTGTTATTTTTTTAAATTTTTGTTGTTTTTCGTTTATGGTTTAAATGTTATCGAAATATATGTATATTTACATATGTATATGTATATATAGTATATACATAATACATACATATATATAAATATATATATTAATTTGGTTTAAAATTATAATGACATTAATGTATTATATGATTAATAATTATTTATATTTTATATAAATATATATATACATATGTATATATACATATATGTATATGCTATAATAATAATAAAAATGTACAAATTTAGTTTTTTTTTTTAATTTTTTATATGCAAAGGGTTTTAATTATTTTTTGTTTTTTTTTCTAAATTTAATATGATACTCTTTGTTATAAAATTTTCTTGAAGAAATATATTACAATACATTGTGATTTAATAGATGCCGCCAATACTTTTATTTTTCTTTTTTGAAGAGTGAGAAAAATAATTATAGAAAATTATTTTTTAGAAATTTCCAATGAGAAAAGAAGGTTTCATAGCACCATGAATAATTTTAAAACCTTTAGATTATTACTTAATATTAAAAAACAAAAAACAAGAAAAAAAATATCTAAATTCATAGTTTTTTTGCTTTAAAAATTATTGAACAGCAGGCAAGAGACTACAATTATATAAAATTTGCTGTTATTTTGATAACGTCATCGCTTTTAGGTTTGTCTTCAACTTCTTTTTTTAACGGTAATGAGTACAGTTTCTCATATAAGATATATGTAGATAAGTAGTAGGCTGAAAGAGAGCCTATTGAAATACACCTAAGCCATCAAGTAGACTTGTTGCGTGCACGCTATTAATTCAAATCAATCATACTTTCTCTTTTTAACCTCTTCCAGTTCACTCCTCTGAGACAAGTCATTATTTTCCAATACGCTTCAGGTATACATTTAAGACGGAGGGTCGGATGAGTATGCTCATTAGTTATTCTTTTTCAGACTTGAAATACTCATGGTTTTCTCCTCGTCCTTATTAAAAAAAATTTGTAGCATTCTACACCTTTTGCCGAGAGTTGTAAGAAGCTGACGTTCTTATTATTCTCACCATTTCTATCTGTCCGAAATTGGACAACAACTCTCATGTAAGGACGGGTGCCTCGAAGTCTTTTTTGATTCTTCTCGACCGCATATACAAGAAAGGCCGTAGATAGTTACTAACGGCAGTAGGGTATATAACTCAATAGATCTCGATGTGACTTGTGTTTCGCTGTTTGCAAATTTTAATGCAGTATCGTTTACGTCACGTTGTAGTACAGACTCTCTAGAAAAATCTTTCATGTAACTTATAAGCGGATTGAAATCTAATATACTGCCTCTTTCCTCCCAACCAAAACCTATTTCTAGTTCCAAAAGTAAGTAGAGAATCATACCAACGAATTGTCGCAAACTATATTTATAAACTACAAACCGTTTATATTGCGATTGTCGTTTTCAAAATAATTATGTTACTGACTACACTCGGCAATTGAAGTCAACTGCAATTTTGTTCGTGTAGTTGCAGAGTCTGTTGTTGTCGTTGAGTTTAATGCTTCTGTTAAATAATAAATCATCCTTAGTAGCGGTTGATGAATTGTAGGCAAATGTCGACGTTTTCGTAGTGAATTAAAGCAAAGATTTTCGTATTGCCTTTTTTAATCCATTACAAAATGTTGAATTTTGATTAGAATTCAATAACCAGAATAAGATTGTTTAATTAAAATATGGACAAAAAGTAGATGTAAGTCATTTCGTTAAATAGTATATAAAATTGTTTTTCTTATTACCTTGAATTTTTAAAAGCTTCTATATTTTGTTAATGTTTTTGTTTTTAGTATTTTTGTTTTCTATCTTTCAATTTAACTATTACAAAACAGTATTTTTTTCCCTTCTTTTCTTTAATAATAGAAATAAAAATCTTTAAAATAAATTTACTTAAAATGCTATATTTTAAAAATTGTTGTATGTTTTAAGATACTTAATATATTGTACATAATATTTTGTTGCTAATAATATATTAACTACATTGTTTAATAATATTTATTTACGTTATAGAACTATTTGCTGTTTATGTTTCTGTTTTTTGTTTTAATGTTTAATTTTTCTTTTTAATTGATTTATGTTGTCAAATAATTTTCTTGTTTTTTTTCTCCAGATATATTTTATGTAAATTACTATGTATATTATAGCTGTATATACAATGTTTTAATTAATTTGTATTTTTTTATTTAAATTATTATTTTGGTTTTCTTGTTTAATGCTCTTCTATTTATTCGTTTTTAATTTATTTTTTCTAATAGCTTATATATTACTTTATTTAGTTTTCATTGAAATCCTTATGGTTTTTTATTCTTTTCTTTTCTTTTATATATAAAATTAATTGTTTGTTACGTATATATGGGTTTAAATTTTCAATTTAAAATTTTTCTCATTTTTTTTTTTAACTTTTTATTTGTTTTTTTTTTTATATAAAAAAGTTGTGCTTTTTAAAACAAAATTACCTGATTTGTATTATTTGCTTTTAAGTAAAGTATTTGTTTTCGTTATTGTTTTAATTTAATACAAAAAAATAAAAATAAATACAAAACATAATATTTGGAAATATTTTTCTTTTCTTTCTTAATATTTTCGCTGAGGTGGAAAAATTCTTTAGAATTTTCTATATAATATTTTTTACATACATATGTATACTCTATTCTATTTTATTTTCTTTTGTATTTATATTACTATTCTTTATTCAAATACTGTTTTGGTGTTTACTTATTTATTTTATTATTTTTACATAAAATAATAATTCAAATATTTGTTTATTTTTATGTTTTTTTTTTTTGAAATTAGCTAAGTTTCTTATTTTTTTTATATACAAAGTTAAGTTAAAATAAAATTTTTGTTAACCAAACAAACAGCAAAAAAAAAATAATAATAATAAAATTATATCGTAAATATGAAAATAAATTAAATACTAAATTAAATATTTAAATTATAAAAAAACGGCAGTTTTTATTTTTTGTTTTTGTTGTTATTTTTTATATACTTCTTCTTTTGTAATCTGCTATAAATGTTTGGCACATATCAAAGGCATTTTATATATGTATACTATATATATGTATGTGTAGTATTGTATATCTGTTGATGTTTCCTTTAATTAGATTTTTATTAGTAAAATATTGTTCATGTTTTTAATATTGACTCTATTCAAACTGACTTCATTATGTGTCTGTGTAAATACTTTTGGTCCCATCATGAAAAAAACAAATGATTTTAAATCCGGTAGAATAATGTTAAAAAATAAAGAAAATATTTAAATAAATAGTAAAACTAAAAGTTTCTGTAATAGATTACAAAAAATTTCCTATTTTTTCCTATTCAGAAAATATAGGAATTCCTATTCAGAAAAAATAGGAATTCCTATTCAGAAAAAATAGGAATTCCTATTCAGAAAAAAATGAGACATTTTTTGTAATCTATTAATCTGAATAGGAAAAAATAGGAATTTTTTGTAATCCATTAAGCGATTGTATCAAAAAAATTTCTCGGAAAACAGTGCTGCTGAAAAAGTTATATTAAAATTTCGCACCGTTGTGTAGTCTTCGAAAACTTTGGACTAAATCGCGAGTGTTTCCTTCTTATTTGTCTACACATGGATGCAATTGCGAATTGTTAAATACTGTTTATTGTATATTTCGATTCGAATAGAATTCGTGTATACATTTCAATTTGTAAATCGGATAAAAAAGCCACATAATCCTCCTTCGTTGAATTTTTTTTGCCGCAAAGTTAACAAATTTTATAGAAAAAATTATTTTATAAAACAAAAAGAAAATGGACTCTACTCCAACTCAATTAAACAGACAAATACCAAAGCATTGTTGATGTCTGGTGTTATCATGTGTTAAAATTTTTCTTATAATTTTAAAATAAAATTATGAAACATTTGATTATAATAGAGAGAGACCTTTGCGCTATTATGGATTATGTTTAAGTAACTGGTTCACAGTAACTGGTTTTATTATTGATGAGATTGTATTGATTGAGATGTTTATATCCATTTCGATTATTTTAGAGTAAGAAATTTTTAAATGACTGATAATGATCTTATTCACTTAGTTGTAGACGTTCTCATAGTGAAACAGATTAAATCTTTATACTGAGAAAAAGATGTTGAAACATTATAGAGAATAAGGCGTACAGTGTAAAGTTGAATAGGTTACAATTGTATTCCACTTTAAATTAATTTTATGTAGTTACTGTATGCAGTTGAGTATTTTCTAAGCGTATATGCATAAATGTGATATTGTTAAAAGAATTTGGATCGTGTCTCCATGATTAAACGTAGAAAATTAGCATATTGAGGGTATATAATATGAGGTCAAAAACATAAGCTGTTTGAAATTATTATGAAAAAAATAAATGTACTGGCTAAGTAATACTAGACAGTCGACAGATTTCAAATCCATTTGCTATCGTATTCACAGTTTCGGATGTAGTGTAATATTGAATAATAAAGTGAATAAATTTTGAGAAATATTTTGCATCCAGTAATGGAGTAAGCAAATAAATAAAAATTCTTAATAGTGCCTGAAACCAATTGGCAGCAGAATATATTTTCAGTTTAAAACGTTTAATTATGAAATAATCTTATAATATTTAGACACCTGCTGGCTAATTAAACAGTGCAGTTGAATGTTTATTTTACCGGATATTTCTGTTTGTGTAGGGGAGAAAAAAAAACTGAAAATACAGAGAAAATAAAAATTTTAAACATGTTTGTTTTATTATTTTTGTTTGTATTAAATTACTAATTTTATTTATTACATATATATTTGTTTTTAATTCAACTTTAAGCATATACAATATAAAAAAAATTCAAACGAAATAAAAGATATTTAAAAGAAATTTAATTAATTTAACAATATTAAATTTTAACAAAATAAAAAATATATTATAATAATATGATTAACTAAAGAAAACTTCGTTTCACAATCTTAACAGGAAAACAGTAAAAAAAAAGAATTTAATTTAAATAAGTTAATAATATAACAAAAATTATTAAAAATAATAAAGGGGGAAAGAAATATAATTTATAATTGATTTAAAAAACGAAAAAAATGTTTTGTATATAAATAAACAAATTTTGTTGAAAAGAATTTATACTCGTTATAATAAAACATGATGTTTCAACTTATTTTAAATGAATTTTTACAACTCAAGTCTACTGCAGATTTGAGTTAGCAGCCATAGCGGTTGTTGCTGCAGACAAATCGCATTTAGCTTTTTGACTGTTACTGCTATTACTATCCATAGACCAATCCCAATCTTTACCTTTGGGGCGAAATTTTGATGATTTATGATGGTTGTGTTGTTGTTGCTGCTGCTGCTGATGCTGTTGGTGATGACGATGGTCCAACGCTGATAGTGCTGAAGTACTATTATTAAGACATTCGATATCTTTTAAAGCACTGTCCACTTGATCATTAGCAGTGCCTGCTGCATCGGCTGCTGTATTCGAGGATGAATTCGAATAGGCTAACAGTTCGTCGCAATCATATTCCCAGTTACGTTCGCAAAACTTTTTCTTGTAGTGTTTCTCCAGAGATGTTTTCGATTTGCGTTGATACTTCAAAGGAATTTTCAAATTATTATCCAAATTAGTCTGGGCATTCAAAGCAGGTGGCGGTGGAGTTTGCAAAACCGCATTAGGACTGGGTGTGCGTGGTAAACCCATGTCCGATAAAGGTGGACTATCTATAGCTGTGGGATCTGCCGGCATTGAGGGTACATCGGAATGATTGGATTTCATGCTGCTGTCACTTAAATGATCCTGACTGCCTCCGAGATGATTGTGATGTGGATGGCCATGGTGGCTACCACCCATAAAACTACTATTGCCACTGGAAGTACTACTGCCACTGCTGATAGGCAAATCCAATTGCGATGAAGTCGACGAAGTGGATAGGAATGTTCTGGCAGCCTCTGAATTGCTACTGCTATGGGTTATACCCGAATCTGGTGAGGTATTGCAACTTATCGAAGATGGTACAGTATCCGTATCAATCGAACGCCTCGTCTTATCCAATTCAGTAGAAGCAAAAGCTACCAAACGATCAAAACCCGAACTCACTCGATGCTGCCAATGGCTTTCGTCATCTGCTATAACGTCATCTATCCAAAAGTACGTAAATATAGGCGTGATGATGACACAAAAAGAAAGTGAAAGAAGAAATAATAAAAAAAAAAAAAACAAATTAAATTATTTTTTGTCTGTCTCAATACTAAAAGAAAAGGAAAAATCGGAAACTAAATCAATGTATTCTTTTAAGCTAAAATTGTTAGTTAGTTGTTGTTCTTAAAAAAAAAGAAAACAACATTTTATGAAAGTTAGTATTAACAGTTATGGTAAAAGTGGTTAAAAATTGTTTATAAAAAAAGAGTATTAGCATTAAATGAACTGTCCTAAAGAAATTCTTGTACATAAATTAAATTTTAAAGCTTTTTAAGAGTTAAACTAATAAAAAAAAAGCCTGTTCCTGTATACCGAATGAAATCGAATTTCGATTGTATTTGCACCATACGCAGTTTTTTTTTAAATGAAATAAAATTTCTTTTCGAAATACAGAAATAGGACCCCATAAAATTTCTATTTCGACAATCAAAGGGTAGTAAATTTTATTGGAAACATTTTTATTTTTACATAAATTAGTACAATATATTGTTTAAAAAAATTTATATATATGTATATGTATATAAAAAAGAAAGATTAAAAATAAATGACAATAAAACATAATTTTTTTTTGAACTACTGCATATATGTAGATAGAAGAGATAAACAAAATATAAACATTTATAATTAGTTTTAAATTGTTTAAATCCTTAAAGTATGCAAAGATTTCCCCCTTAATATTGTACAACAAATATATTTTATATACATATGTATATATATAATGTATATTCTTAACTAAATCTTAATGCTTAGTTTAAAAAATAAGTTTTAATTTTAAAAAATTAAAAAATACTATTGATTAAGTTAAATTAGTATGAGTACACTACGTATAGTATAACAAATCTCTTAATCAATTATTTTTTTTTAGAATAGTTTGTTTCAAGACCTATCGGTATATGCCTTAATGCACTACCCTTAGATGATTAATGCCAATACTGTCAATAATAGAATCATTTTAATGGTTTTAGACAGTATTGTACTCCTACATCCAACTCTCCTCAATAGTCACTAGTTTGTAGCATCAGGTAACTTGGATAGAAGGTTCTAATGCACTCACTTTGTAATCTCGACCTCGGACCATGCATGCGATTAACACTTGTTGGTGTGTATGGTGAGTAAGTTTTTAGTGTTATCAGCTTTCTGTTGCCAATAGAGACAAATATTTCTATAAAAGAATAGGGGAACAATTTTCCAAACTAAAGAAATGAAGTTTTCAATTTTATGAAAAACATTGCAATCCTTTTACTATACGTTTTACAATAAAATCCACCAGAAACAACTTGGAGCTGAGTTGAAAGTTTTACCGCTTGTGGTATAAAAATATACACAATACTTGATTGTTACTTTGATTATTATTTATTTCTATTCTACTTAAGTAAACAGTCAGTCTGTAAGTAAACTTCCAAAGAAATTGTAATTATAATCTTCAAATATTTCATATTTAACATATTTCTAATAATTATAAAACATGCCCATGGTTAAAATTTAGAAAAACATTTCTTTATTTTCATGTATTAGTAAAGAGAGGAGACAAACAAGAAAAAGGAAACAGATATAAATTATAAAATAAAGGCAAACATAAAATAAAACTTACCTTAAAATTAAGTAACAAAAAAATTATAGACGAAATAAATTATTGTCAAGTTCAACAAAAACAAAATAAGAACTTTTTCGGTTACTTTTTTTTTTAATTATAAATTATTTTTATCTTTAATTTTTCTTACAAATTTGTACTAATTTATGTCTTTTAGTTGCAACATATTTAGTTGATTAATATTTAAAAACAAAAGAAATTCTTTTAAATTGAATAGACTATAAATTTTATTTAAACTTTGTTCGTACTCTACTACTAAACGGCCACTATAATTCCAATTGTTTGGTATTTGTTTATAGTTTTTGTAAGGCTGGGTAGTGGGTTGGTTGTTTTGGTGGTGATAGTAGTAGTAGTAGTGGTTGGTGGTTGGTTGTTTGTTATGGTAGGATGGTAATTTTGTGATGAAGGTAATAACAAAAATTAAATTTTTTTTCATAATTTTTACTGTTACTGGTGGCAGTTGAGGTTTATAAACTAGTAGTACGTCCTAAATCAAAATTTCGTTTTCGTATTGTTGTAGTAGAAGTAGAATCCAATTTATAAACTGTTTAGAAAGACAATTAATAAGAAAGGGTATAATAGTGAAAAACAAAGTCGTCACGAAGCTAAGAATTTCGTAAAGTGGTGAAAAAAAAGAGAAATTGAATCTTGTTGTAAAAGAAAATAGGAATTATGATTTGTGTTTTGTTCTTTAATAAAAAAAAAATAAAAAAAAGTAGTTAGTTTAGAAAAAGAAGAGAAAACGTTGGTTGGAGAAAGAATAAATAATACATGAATAAAATGGATTTGATGAGATCATTTAGAATGAAAAAACGGTCATTTATGTTTAAAAGAAATCATGGCTGTCCTCTTCAATGGATTACTACTATTTGATTTGGGTGTTTTGCGCTCAAATTGTTACTAATTTCATGATGGCGTTTCAAACAAATCGTTAATGATAACAGTCAGTCTGCTATTTGGTACAGAAGCTTACTGAAGTATATCGTTTTACACTACAGATTATTTTTGATGAATTTAAACTACAAACGCATCATTTTTTACTTTGAATGCTATTAAACGGTAGTAGTATTCACAGTCTAAGAAGACCCATCGTTCGAAATATTTGAAATGCAGAAGGTTAAAGCATAATGTAAATCAATTAATTTGTCATAAAAAATGCAAACAATGGTTTGTTACCTTGGGCAGTTAAAAAATTCAATAGAAATATTCAGACTGTTTAACGAAACTGGCTGGACACTATTCAATATAAAGTTACTAGAAACATGTTTCGAAATTGTAAAGAGTACATACAGCCAATAGACCTTTCCTTATGCAATACGGTTCCTTCTGGAGCGCAGAATAAAAGGAATATAAAACGTTCAATACTTTAAAAATTGGCCATATACATACATGTAGCGTGTAAGGTTTTCATGAGCATAGTTATCCAATCATTTAATTGGTAACAGTTTGAGCACCAACATCTGCATTATTTTATAAAATTTAACTCGTAACATGCCCATAGTTAAAAAACAAAAAATAAAACTTCGACCTCCCACCTCTTAATTATTTTATAAGGTTTTAACTTCACTCATAACTGTGCAACTGATGGAAGTAAATATTACGCTTAACGCCTATAAATTAAAAGTTAACATTAAAATTACAACATTAAACAAAAATATTAATTAACAGACAAAAAACAGATAAAAATTTAAAAAAAAATCATAATTAATAACTTCGTTTTTTTTTTTGCTATCTATAATAATAATGACAATAATAATAAGAAAAAACAATTATAAATTCTAACAAAATCTTATTATAATTTAAAGCAGTTAACAAAATAAGAAATAGAAATAATTTATAAAAAAAAATGTTTAATAAAATAATAATCAGCCCTATTTTACAACACGTCTCAGAAATAACAGTGATCGTCAAAGTAATGAGAAAAAGAAAACTTTATTTTTGAATATAAATAGAAAGGATTGATTGGTTTAATACATAAAAGATGCATTGCTGAAACAAAATGTATACATCTGCTTGTTAAAAAATTATAGAATAATAATTTTAATAAGTCCTTTTAGACCATTCAGCTTCCTTCTTTACTTGTGGTATAATAAAAATGGTGATGTATCCTATCCATGTATATTAAACTACATTTAACTAAATTTGTATATTGTTTACATTCCTTCTTTGGCCAATTTATAAAACGCACTGCAGACATTTCGCTTTTGCAAAGGAAAAAATCAATTTTTAAGAAAATTTATAATTTAAGCGAACAAATAAATATTCATTACCCTTCAAGAGATAAAAAATTAACGTTATTTTCCGATTTAAAAAAAAGGTTAATATAATTTCTAGTTGCCGATAAATTTTATTTTCACAAGCAAAACTTTAAAGTGCTGGTTGTCCATTGGCATCTATACATAATCAAGCCATTAAGCATTTCGAAAGCGGTCTTAATTTTTAACACAGTTCCCTTTTTATTTTCCTTTATTATTTTCCCTTTTCAAAAAAAAGATAATATTTCGAAGGATAAGTAAGGACGTATTCAAAACTATGCAGAGGATCAGATAAATTAACTTTTATTTCAAGCCTGGAAAATGTCTTTTGAAAAATTGTATAAATGAAACAATTTTTAAATTGAATTGAATTTCTAATGAATAACTTCCAAGTTAACAGCAGCAATGAAAATAAAATATTAGCTAAGAAAATATAAAAATTCTAGTGGCATGAAATTTAAGATTTTATTTGTCGTTAAAAATCCATGTGAAATATTCAAATATCCTTATCCCAATTTGTATTGAAAATAGTAGTCTTCGGAATGATAGACAGAGTGACATTAAAAAACATGTTACAAATTGTAGTATTGATTCTGAATATTTTTATGAGATTAAATGTTTAGTGCAGTGCGTCTAAAGATTGGCAAGATTAAAAATTTTGTCAAAAAATATAAATTTCCAATGTAAGTACTTTTTACTTTCCTTACGATAAACACCTGATAATTAAAAAAAAATTCGAAGTCTAATAAAAACATTAAGGTTTTCAACTATTTAATACTTCGCTTTTATTTTTTTTTTAAATTGCAAGCTTTTAATCTTTAAACTTAAAAGAAATAATATTTTTAACTCGATTATAAAGAAACTTTAGCACTTATTTGTAAACTATTCTACATGGCCGCCTTTTTCTTTTCCTTACTGTATGTCCATTTTATCTAATCTAATAAGCATTTAAGAAACCTATCTTTTCCAGAATTCTAATTCTTAAGTTAAAATATTTTCTTTTTTTTGTATGTTACTTCTCTAATAGGGCTGATTGATAGTTGTATTAATTTGATCTAAATTTATGAATTTATTTGTTTTCATTACACTGATCATTGGCATTGTCTTCGTTGTCGCAATCCGAATAGAAAACATGATCAATGCGATTCATTAAATTTACGGTATTTGTGGGTGAGAAAGAAAAAGGAGATGAAAAAGGTGATGAATAGTCAATTTGAGCTGTAGCGGTAGTGGTAGTAGTTGTTGTTTTAGCAGTGAAAGATGCTTGCGTGGCATAATAAGAAGTATTATTAGTAGTAAGAATGCTAGTTATTGTGTTATCATAGTCTAACTGTATGTTATTTTGTTGTGATATTTGAATAGTATAGTCTTCCTTCTCCAAATGTGGTGAATTGGATAATGATGTAGAGGATATTACTGATAGTGGTGTGGTGTAGGTGGATGTGGTGGAGGTGAAGGTGGTGTTATTAATGTCATTTTGTTTGTGTTCTAGTTGATGAAGATGGTGTTGATGATGATGGTGTATTGGTTTTTTAATTGAATAATTATTAGAAATTTCAAGCTTACCATCATCTGCATTACGATTTCCTACGATCGCATTTGAATTCGTAAGAACAGCAGAGGAAGACGATGTTCCTGTATTAACATTGCTGTTATTGTTGTTATTGTTGCTGTTTGAATTTCTATTATTATTCAAATGTTGTGCATGATGGTGATGAAGATGATGGCTATTGTTTTGATTATTGTTAGCATGCTGATGAAGCATTTGTTGTTGCTGCTGCTGCTGCTGATGTTGTTGCTGCTGTTGATGATGATGCTGTTGCTGCTGATGATAGTTGTTAAAATGGCCAAGTTGATGGCTATTATTGCTATTATTACTATGTATAGTCGACGGCTGTCTACTATTGGTAGTTGTGGCATGCTGTTGTTGCATTGTTCGTGCATCATCACCTCCCATTATGGAATTTATTTCGGGACTCATAAGCAAAGGTTCCAGTGTTAATTTACTGCCACGTCTATTAGAGCCAGCAGATGGAGAAGTCGGTGAGTGTAGAGGGGGTAGATTTGGATTATGATGTCCATGATGATGATGTTGATGATGATGATTGTTACTATTAATACCTCCATGCGTATTTGCATACGCGTTTTGCGTATGACCACCACTGCCATGTGCCAATGATGGTTCATTGGAATAGTGGGCTACTTTAGCACTTCTCGTGTGATTATTTGTCATGGGTGATGTACGTTTTACACCGACTGCAAAATAAATCAAATAATTATCACAATTTTATTATTTTCGCAATAATTATTAAATTAACATTCATAACAATAATTATGCCAGAACTTACGTTCCACCTTCATAGGGGATCCACTGTGATGCTGGGTGTTTGTGGTAGCACTCTGTTGACCATATGTATTGTTATAATTCTCCGCATTATGGAGTTGACGATTTTGCTGTTGCTGCGGTTGTTGGTGGTGGTGTTGTTGTACATGATTAACAGAATGTTGTTCACTGTTGTGGCTGCCAGTTGAGGTGGTGGACGCTGCAGCCCGTTTTTGTCGTTCCTCCTGTTCTTCGCGGAATTTGCGTGAAGCCATTAGGGATGCAGCCAATCCTTAAATAAACCAATAGTTTTCATTCATAAAATATATCTTTTCCTATAAAAACATAGGTCAACTAAAAAGCGGTAATTCTGGCATTTGTTTTAGTCCAAGTTTTTTATTCTATTAGGATTTCAATAAGTTTGAGTACAATTTGAAATTTAATAAACAAGTTAGTTGTTAGCGTGCGAATGGGTCATTTAAAAAAACAGTTTGAATATGGGACTGTAGAGGTAATCTCCGCTGTCCTGTTTTTAATAACTTTAATTGGTAGAGTCCGTTTATATTAGAATTTATTAACACTGAATTGCAAAAAGAAAATTCAAGCAGAATGTATGGCAGCAGACAGTTCAAAATCTGCATCTAGAATGGACGAATGTGACTGTCTTGTCTTATCAAAGAGGTTTTGTTTTGAATTTTAACGCTAAATGTTTGTGGTTTGATTTGAAAAATACCATCTCTCTTAACTAACATTTTTAATCATGGGCTTAGGAAAATTCGAGTAAAGTTAACTGAAGATAAATTAAAATTAATCGTCTTTCCATAGCAATACCGATACTTACCTTCGAGTGGAGGATTTGTGCCATTCAAACGATTGCCTCTGGATGAATGCCTATCTTTATTCGATTTATTATTATTATGAGATGAAGGCAAAATTTGTGGCTGTGGCTGTTGTTGTTGTTGATGATGATGAAACGTTTGTGTTTGATGATGATCCTCCTGAAAATAGGCTTCAATGCATGGCTTTATTTCAGCTCTGGGCAATGCTACAGGCAGATAATCACGATTTGGTGTTGTGGAAGAACTTGGTGTCGTATTTGAATTAACAGCAGATGAAATTTTACCACTTGTTGGAGTCGACGTATGATGATATGGTAAATTATTTAAATCTCTTTCACGTTGACCACTAACGTTGGCGCCATTGTTGTAAAGCCGGGTTTGGCCAGTAACGGATGATGTAGACGATGTAGGAGCATTGCTATTGCCAGATGGTAGATGATGTGACAGATGGTTATTCGTAGAGTTTGCAGATGATGGTATAGTTTTGTGCTGATATGCAACATTGGCCAGTGTGGCCAAATTATGGGCGTATGGTGATTTCCTTTCAGACTGTGAGGATTGTGCGGCACTGGAAACCTCATCTACCAATTTGACGTGAACTCTTTCAGGCCTTTGGGCGTGATTGTTTATTATTAAACGTTCTCTTTCTCTTTCTCGTTCACGTTCCCGTTCTCGTTCTCGTTCCTTTTCTCTTTCCCTTTCACGCTCACGCTCCCTTTCACGTTCACGATCAGAAGAACGATCACGCTCTCTGTCGGTATTATATAAACTCCGCTCTAAGAGGTAAGGATTACGTTCACCCGATGCTGTTCCTACAGTGGACATATTTACCGCAGCATTTATTATCGATTGATGTGTTATCTCCAGAGTTCTTTCGATTTCACCGTTAACCAAATCACCAATAGTTTTTGTTGAGGACATTGGAGGCAGTGAATTGCTTCCTGAGCCCGGTAGCACCTGGTTTAGTTTCTCCTGTGACAAGTGACGCCTTAAAGCCATTTTAGCCGGTGACACTTGCGTATAATCCGGCTGTGATGAATTCGAATTCGGCCGACTGGGCGGTTGCTGTTGCTGGTTTACTAAATGACCAGCCGCATGATGTTGCGAGATTGGTGATTCTCGACTACTACTTCGTTCCAAAGACATTAAACGATCTCGTGTTGGTGGATAATATTGTAAAGCTGAATCGGAATTTGCTGATGAAGAACGTGCGGGAGTTTCTTCCATTAACATTTCACGGCTGCTTGACCGTTGCTGTAGATGGTTTTCTACGCTGAGAGGCGGTTGCTTAAATTCCATTGTTAGATTATGAGGATTATGTTGGCTCATATTCATCATATGTTGTTGTTGCTGATGATGTAGTTGTTCTCGCTGTTGACTGGCTACGAATTGTTCATAATTAGACGCAGATATAGAACTGCGTCGTCTATGCAAACTGTGCTCGCTAGCACTACCGTAAATATTGTTTAAATGTTGTTGATTATGAGGCATAGTCGAGTTTGCATGATACTTAGCCGACGATTTTGTTGAAACTGAACTGGCTGCCACAGAGGAAGACGTCGATGCATTAATAGGCTGTAATAACATTGCCTTGCTCGAATTATATTTACTTACTGCACCACTATTGGAACCACCGTGACTTTGTGGAGGTTGAGGTGGCGGTAAAGCTGGTGTAATAGGTGATATAGTAGTGGTAGCATTTAAATGCGTCATGCCATGGGTAGCAACGTTTATAATACTGCTTAAAGAGTTGTGAGTATTTGTGGACGATCCACTGTGGGCATTACTGCTTGAGGCATGCGAGTGTTTGCTACGTTTCGGTACGGGCGATTGCTGTGGCGAGGGCGATACTTCCACCTGTACTTGGTTAACTACCTGCTGAGCCTTACGGTGCTCTTGATCTTCATTAAGCGCCGATGTTATGATGCTTTTAAGCCTATCCTCAAAATTAGCCACTTTGGGCGATTCACCTATGCTTACGACTGGTATATTATTGTTTGATTTCCGCATGCCAGGCAAATCACATTTTGGCAATAGGCTGCCACTCATAGAGTTCGAGTTTTGGACGACAGGTCGTAAAGATGTGGCAGAACTTGATGGTATCAATAAATTATTATCTCTTTGCTTGGGTGCGGGCATTAATGTACTGGGATCTTGCGGGATGGGTAGTTGCTGCAGATGCTGCTGCTGTTGGTGTTGCTGTTGCATACCACCGTAACCACCTAAAGACGGTAAATGTTCATTACTACTCGACCTTTGCTGATGGTGCTGATGATGTTGTGAATGTTGTGGTTGTTGGTGATGCTGTTTATTTCTGTAGGGTTTATCCTCTGGATGATGGTGTGGAGGAACATGATGTTGCTGCTGCTGTATATGATGATGGTTTTGGTTTAGTAAATGCTGTTGCTGATTTTGTGGCGTTTGCATTTGTAATTGTTGTTGCTGCTGCTGCTGGTGATGCTGATGATGATTGTTAGCAATGCTTTGATACGGATGTTTAGTTGTGGCATTAGTATTGACGTTTGACGTTAACTTGCCTGCTTCTATTTTGCGTCCCGTCTCTAGGATCTTTTGCGCCAACACTTCTGGATTGCTTTCTTCTATCTTACCGACATCCGGAACATCCGGCCATTCCTGTGAACGCGTACGATGATCTCTGCTGCGGCGAACAGACTTACTTGAAGTTTTCGTCACAGTTATAGACGGCTGGTTAGCATTGGTAATATTATTTGGCACTAAAGAGGAGGTAGTACAGATATTGTTGTTAGCTGGATTTGAAGAAACTGAAGATGACGACGAAGATAGACTTGCTGTGGAGGGCGTTACATGATTAACTGATATGGAATTTATGTGATTGTGGGTGGTTAATTGCAAGGGTTGCTGAACAGTATTGTTATTATTGGCACTTATAGTAGATGTTGGAGCTGACGGATTGGTTAGTATAATATTAGTACCCTGCGCCAATAATGCAGCTGCAGTTCTTCTCTCTTCTACAGCTTTTTCTAGGCTATTAGCCTCTTTTTCTATATTCGAAACTTGAGCTACAAGTTTCTTACGCTGGGCCAATGTGTTGGCAATTTCCTTTAGTACTAATTCATGAGCCGAGGCCTCGGACAGGTCTGACCCAGATAAATCATGTAATTTGGTTTTGCCATTAATACCATACAGCCGCTGATATTCGGGAAAATGTTGCAAATGTTTCTTCAGCAAGCGTTTCTGCTCCATTTCACAGGTGGTAACCTGTGATTGTATTTTCTTAGCTATGCCTTGCAGTTCCTTGTGACGTCCCACAATCTCTTTTGCTTTGGCTATAAGGTCATTTGGTGAGGATACGTTAATACCCAATTCATTCATACGCACTTTCAACAAGGCCACACTGTCATCTATTAGCACTTTAATTTGTTTATCTAATTGGGAAGCTCGATTTTTGATACGTTGTTTTCTCTCCTGTTCCAATTGTATTTGACGCTTTATGTTGGGTATGTAAGATTTTGCTTTCATTTGCTCAATCATAGCCATGTACTGAGAACGAAAGACATCCAGGAGAATTTGTAAAGCGTAGGGCGTGTCTTGTGGTGATTCGGGTATTTCCAATTCGGAATGATCCATGTTTTCCGTTAATAGGGAAGTCAATTGTTGATCTATAGTGCCGGGAGCGGGTGGTAATTTTTTACTCATGACTTCCAGAGATGTAGAGAGTAAAGTTTCTTTGTGCAACACATCCAAACCGGCAATTTTCAAATTCTTTCTACCTCTGGCACCCTTCTTCAAACGACCCTTACGACCTTTGGCGCCGGTGGAACCACCACCTGTTGAATTGCCACCAAAATCCTCTTTGGAAGAGTTATCTTTTGATGCTTGTGCTGCTGCCTCAGCTCTTTCCTTAGCCGCTGCTTCTCTTTGTGCAGCTGCTGCGGCACTCTTACTAGCAATGGCTGCTTTGCGCGTAAGTTTTTTGCGCTTTTTCTGTGTCGTTGTACGAGCAGTGCGTGAACTTGTTGTTATGAAATTGTTATTCTCCTCCTCGTCCGACTGCGAACTTTTGCCACCTTTCGAACTGCCCCAATCTGACCAGGCCTTACGTGTTACTGGAGGACCACCACTGCCGTTGCTATTGCCATTTGTGGTATTTGCATCACCATCGCTTTCTGTTGACGTCTCTGCTTCCATATTACGTGGTTGTTGCTGTTGTTGTTGCTGCTGCTGCTGCTGCTGTTGTTGTCTTGTTTTAGTAGTCGTTGTATTATTAACATGGGCAGCTGGCGAATTTGTACGAGCAGAATTCGAGTTTGAATTGGAATTCTGTAAGTTGGCAGAAGCTTGATTATTCGCTTCACGTTTGGCACGATCTCGTGTTGTGCGAGTGGTACTACCTGCGGAAGAATACAAATGCAATATTCGATCATTTATATATTTGTGCAGAAAAGAAAATTAAATTTTGTTCTCGTTTTATTATTTGCCTTTTTTACAAATATTGAAAATTTCGTTTTTTTTTATTTTTTGGTAAAAAGTAAATTAAATTATACAAAATAAATTCAAATAAAAGAAATAAAATAACAATGAAAATTAAAAGAACGTCAATGACAAATTATTTAATTAATGTTAATGAGTTTAATGATGAGAGCGTTTTTTTTTCTCTTTTGAGACTTTTTATTTAATTTTAGTGGTTTGTATCAGAGAAGTCAGCTTGTAATACTTATTTAGTACTCAATATTTAGAGTAGAGTGTCACAATATTAATTCCATTATTTGTTTATATTTGCTGGGCTTTCTTCTGATGTTTTGATTTATAATTGTACGCTCTACAACAATCCAAACACCCACATTTAAAATTGTATTAGAATTATTAGTTGAAGTGCTGTGATATTTTATTTTGTGGTTATTTCTGAAGTTAATGCAGGTTGACTTACCCGCATGATGATCGTTTTCAGCACCTTTTTGCGTTTTGAGACGTTGAAAGTAACGTTCTAAAATCGTGCGATCGATGACATGTAAATAATACGAAACGGGCTTACAGGTCCAAGAAACTGAACCCTTTAATGGTGGTATCTCGCTAACATGCATAATCGTGCCGATATCACTTAAATTTCTAAAAGAAAATATTCAAGAAGTATGAGAAATTAAATTATATTGTATTAGAAATGGAGAATGTTGGGGCTAACTTACCTATCAGTTATTCTAAAATTTAAAGGACAAAATGATTTGGACGAAACCACTCTGGCTCCATCACGTAAATCAGCAAATCGCTCCTTTAACTGATGATCCACATTGGGACCGAAGGCGAAATTATTTACAAACACTAAAGTTGAACTGGTTATCTTCTCGCGATGTTCGTCGACCAGAAAGTCACCCTTTAGTAGTTTGTATTCACAATAACGTTTGCCAAACCACGCCATAAATTGGCGAAAGAACATATCCATGCGTTCGGCATAGCGGGCTGGTGTATCTGCTTTCTCAATGCCAATGCATGTTTTTAGGGGAAAAGAACCGGCCATTTGTAGCACAACTTGTCCCACACCAGAGCCCAAATCTATGAATGTATCTTCATTGGTCACATTTACATGCTTAATCATCTGTTGGACCAGTTCGTATGATGTCTCACCGTAGACTTCTGGCGAAAATGGTTCATAGTTATTCAGTTTGTCGGGATCTAGAACGGCAGCATTATAAACTAATTGTAAAATGTGTCTCAAGAGACTGGGATGAGCGAACTTATTTAAACGCTCAGCAGGCAGTGAGGTTCCTTTTTCCTGGAAGAACAGTGAAAAGAATTAAAATTATAATTGTGTAGACACACAAAATATAAAATAAAAGATAACGAATAAACCCACAAAGGCAATGTTCGTTCTGGTAGACGGTGACAATAAACACTTTTGAAAATGAAAATGGTAAAGGTACCGAACGCAATGCTTTATGTGATCGACAAGTCAAATTGTGTTTAATTGCACCAAGTTGCAAGCACAAGTCATAAACTTTAATGGTGCAGTTTTAAGTAAATTTAAGAGGCCTACGAGTGCTTTGCAATGCTTGGCAATGGTTTTTTTCTTTTCTGGCCGTAAAATGAATTTTTCAATCAAATTTACGGCTCCTATGTCTCATATTATTGAGAGACTAAATGTTACATGCAGGAAATCACTATTTCCACTGGCTTTAATTAAACAATTGATTAGAATTATGGTGTGCTAACAGTTGCACGTTCAAACTGTTGGTTTTGTGTTTTTCTAAAAACTGAAGTGATTATGGATGGAGTATTCATATTTCATTTAAATAAAACGGCACCGAAATCTGATTTCAAAATCGTATTAAGGCCAGATCGGGAAATTTCTCCTTCGCAGGCTTTAAAGGGAACAACGAAACTAAAGATTGATCTTCAATAGGAGTGCGAAATCAGTTACTCTGTACGGACGCAAATTATGGAACTCAGTTCGCAGTGACTTAGAGTAATCATTCTCTTGGTCGAATTCTTAAGATTTTTTTTTTTTTTGTAAAATACCAAACCAAATGTGAGTCGGAATACTATACGAAGGTCACAATTCCCCCATACGGCAGTCAATAGAATCGCTAAAGTAGTCGAAGAATAGGACTTCCCAGCAACTCCTGAACATAACAGCATAATAAATACCCTATAACCACCCAGTAGTTTGTTGCCTTTGTGCCATTTAAAAAATAAAAAATCATAATAAGTATGTACATATGTAATCTTTCTTTAAACACTTACCAATGCAACAATACTATCCACAGCTTTGTTGAAACGATCGACAAGATTTGTCATAGTCTTATAACAGGCAGTGTCTATATGATTAAGATTAATCTCTTCGAATGCCGATGAGATGCTTGGCAGTTCATCACAAACAAATTTAATGGTGTCAATGATATCAATGCCATTATCGTGACGATCTTGGCCGGTGCCAACTTGTAATGGCCACGAAAATGTTAAAACCTCTGATGAACCAGCTGGCGAACGCAACACCAAGTCTTTGACTTGAGGTGTTGCCATATTTTGTATAAAATATCCAACCCTCTCCTCCTCTTTCAAAGTATCCTACGGTCGTTCCACCTTTTTATACTAGCAAAGCTTAGCCTCCTAGTCTAGTAAACAGTCACAGCTAGTTAGCTTGCAGGAACATGGAAAAGTTGTAACAACTAAGTTGAGGCAGACGATTCAACAATTTGTTCGTTTGTTTTTGTTTTTGGTGGTTTCTTTGTTTGTTTTGATGATAATGATGTTGTGTTCTCTTTTATTTACGCTGTTATTGCTCTTGATTTCTCCTTTGGTAACGGTAACGTTATAATGGTAGTGGTAGTGGTCGTGGTGGTGGTGCTGATGATAATATCTACTTAAACAATGCAATGTTGCCAGATTAATCGGTGGGTGTTTGTTGTAGAGTTTTCCTTATTGATTTTAAAACAAAAGCGTTTATTTGTTTTTCTTCTCTCTCGCTTATTATTGTTGTTATTGTTTGTTGGTTTTTGTTTAATTATTTGGGTAGTGGTTGTAAAGGCAGTTGTTTCTTTATTTTTTTAAATTATTTTTCTTTTATTTTTCAATATGATTTTAAATGTTCAAATAAAAGTAAAATGGGATAGCAAAATAACACAATAAGGTTAAGGTAGGTATGTATGTATAATAGAGTATAAAATAAATTAAAATAATTCAGTTTAAAACGTTACGATGGCAGGAGAAATTCTGGTAATATTGCCAGTTTTTTATTTTTGTTTGTTAGTTTTTCAATTATACTTTTAATCAGCCTCGTTAGATAGAAGAAGAAGAAGTAGAGAAAAATTCTATACAATATTTTTGCTTTCAATGAATTTTGAACTTTTCGTTATGGGTTGGTTGTAGGGTGGTGCTGTTGTTGTTGTGTGTTCTTTTTTTTTCCTTTTTCTTTTCTTTGTGTTTAAAAAGAATGTGTATGGTGGTGGTGGAGATGGTGGCTTTACGTTTAACGTTATAATTTGAACAGCGTTTGTGAGTTAAAAAATCCGTAACAAAAATATAAATTTAATACAACAAACAAAATCGTCAATGTCGTTACGTCTTTTGTTACGTTAATTGTTTGCTTTAAGATTTTCAAAGTATTTACTTTATTCACATTCAAGTAAATTATAACAAAATATAACAATAACTGATGATAATTGCGTAATTTTGTTCGTTTCAATTGTTGTATGTTAAGATAACGATACATTTTCGCAAAAAATACATTTTTCAATATTTTTCTGTATTTTTTCGTTTTTTTTTTTTGTTTGTTTGTTTTACACGAGCATGGTCTTCTTGATTTTGAATCTTTAAAATTCACTTTCCGTTAAATTCGTGTTTATGTTACGTTACGTTAAGCTTTATGTTTTATTAATTTGACGTTACGTTATGTTACATGTTTCTTTACTTTTTTTTCTCTCTTCTTTTTAAAATTTATGAAATATTGTATTTAAAATTCACGGGTTGGTCTCTATTTTTTTTTATATTTTTGATAATCACGTAAGAGCGCGTAAGAGTCTGTAAAAGAAATAGAATGATTAAAAAAAATTAACAAAAATTAAATAAATTTATTAAGAAAAATGCTAAAAATAAATGGATGACGTAAACATAATAATAAGAAAAAAGATTTAAAAAAAATCGTAAGATAAATGATTAATATGATTATTGTTTTTAAAGAGAATACAAATAAGTTAAAGACTTAAATTATATACTAACTTACAGCTGTAGATGAATATCTTTTATAATTTTAATAATAAATGTAATAATTTTCTAAATTTCTTAACATATCTTCTTTGTGAAGTCGCCGTGGTCTAGTAAGTAGTGTGTCGGCTTATTAGACGAAAAGCCAGGGTTCGAGCCCCAGGCCAGTAAATAAAATTGCCATGAAAAGTTTCTCAAAAATCTGTCGTTCGGAGTCGACTTTAAACTGTAGGTCCCGTCACTCATGTATAAAAATTAACACACACAACATAAGTGACTGACTGAAGGGTTGTAATGACCAATTATGTATGTATGTGTGTATCTTCTGTTTAAACTCATTCATAAAATATTGCTTCAATAATAAATATAAATAACTGAGACTTTTAATTTTATACTTGAAATTATTTCTAAAATTAAATAATATTTACAATTAGTGTTAACAAAAACAGTGTGCAATTCATTCATGGTCACGTAAATTGTTTATTACAACATTTAAAAAAAAAAAAACAAAAACTAATAACAACAAAATACTACTGTCAGTTAAATACTCGGATATCACTTTACATTACTAATAGAATATTAGCAAAATACGTGAATAAATTGAGAGAAATAAATAACAAATGCAAACAAAATTATTGTTTAGATGTTATAAAAATAAATTATATTTATAAAGAAAGAAAAAAAATGTAAAAAATAAAATAAAAACTATAGACAAGGTCAAGTACTTTTGTGTTTTCTAATATATATGTACATACTATGAATACATGCATGTACACATATCAACTAGACTATTTGATTGATAAAATTAAATATAAATTATGTATGTACACCAGGCCAGAGTATTTATTTTTATAATACAACCCAAAACACTAAAAAACAATTGTAAAATAAATGGAACGAACAGCGTTTCTATCTCGACCTAGTCACACTTGCACAATTTCCTTTATTTGAAAAGGAAATAAAATTTAGAGATAACATCACATTTTTCATAGTTGTGTTATTTTATTTTTTCTTTTCTTAATTATTAATGTTATCAACTAATTACAGCAGAGAGTGAGTAAAATATAAAGAACATACGAAAGAAAGTATTCAGTTTTTAGTTAATAATCGCCCTCTTGTTGAGGTTACATCGAAACTATTGCAGCTAGTTGTCATTTAATGAGTCTGTTTTGTCAAATCACCACCATAGACGGCTGAATGGCCTCTGGAGCTGTTGACAATTGATCCGAAAAAAACATCTTCAGCGATGGGGTCTATATTTCTGAACGAAGAAGTATGTGAACAAATAAAATTATCGAATCAGGGACGATACCAATTCAGATGAGTTCCAGGAGTTTGCTGTAGGTTTTGGGGAGGTGGCGTCATCGGCGCCTTTGTAGATCGAGTTCTTTTTTCAAATGACATTTAAATATAGTCGTAATGCTATCCATGCAGAAAGATCTGCGCAAAAAAGTTTAGAAACTTCAGCGACACTTTGAAGACCTAGATTTTGATCAAGAAGACAAACACTCACAAACTACCCATGCAGTGCATTGTGTTGGATCTAAAGAAATTAGTTATGGAAGAAAACGGGAGAAACTTATGTAGGAGTAGCTTTCTACAAATAAATAGGAAGAATTGATGGCCAATTTAGATTTGCCAAAATTTGAAAAGTGTTAGTTTATTAGACGTGAGACCATGTTTCAAACACCAGCTCATTTTAGACACTTTAAACGAATTGTAAAAAATATATATATCTTCGGCTTATTTTTTATCTCAGCAGTCTTCTGGCAAAAATTCTCGAGAGATTAAATAAAAATTGACATGAAGAGCTTATTCAAAAATCTGTCGTTCCCAATCGACGTTTAATTGTAGGTCAAGCAACTTATGGATAAAATTAACGCGCACATAAATTAGGTGATGTGAGAAGCTTGGTTGTAATCCTGACAATTAAGTAAGTAATATATAGAGCACTGTAAATTTCTTTATTTCTAAGCTTTATTTTTTTATTGCACCACTTTATTTGCAAAAAAGTTGGCAATACTAATTGTAAATTCAATTAGACTGTACCGCATTCCTTTACAGATAGAATTGCGATTATAGATGAAAAAGAAGAAAATATTATGGGGATTATTATTATTATTGTTATTTTTTTTGCAACTATTAACTTATGTTGCATGTTTATTTATTTTTGTTTGCATTCATAATGACAACAATCAATTGTTGAAAAGATGAAAAACAACAAAAACGAATGATTGCTTGTGTGTGCAACTGCAGTTATTACACTACATTTCTCTATTGTCAGAGCAATAGTAGAATTATTAGTTAGTATTGTAGTTATTGCAGTTTTCATATGCGTTTGCTTGTGTGAGTATATGTGTGGGCATGATTGTTGATTTGTGCTAGTTTTATATGTACATATGTATGTATGAATATATGTATATTTATTTCTACAATTTATGCTATATTTATTTGCATTGTATTTGCTCTCACTCTCTTTTGCGTTTTTTTATTCAAGTACTTATTTTTTTATATTTTAATATTCTTTTTCTATTTAACTTAATTGACCTTGACACAAAAACACATTATGAATTGTACGTACATATGTATTTATGTATGTGTATGTGTAAGTGGTTATTAAAAGTACTGTTTTTTTTTTCTATAAGAAAAGAAAACTAAAAGAAAAAAGCGAATAATTAATATGGAAAATAAGTGACTAAAATGAAACGAACCAAAAATATTAAAAGAGTTTAATAAAAGAAATAATCACAATGAAACATACTTTAACTCTTATTATTGTAACGTAATATTGTATTGAAAGAGAGAAAAAGATATTTTTGGTGTAAACGTGGGCGGTGCATTGTTGTCCACTTAAAGGAGACAAAAAAAAAGAAATAAACATCAATTAGACAAGAAAACACTGCAACAAAACACTTTAAGGAAGAGAGAGAGAGAGAGAGAGAGAGGAGCAAAATAGTGAGAGTTTAAATATTAAACATTATTAATTACAGAGCAGAGTTCAATGACATAAATACACAACATGTACCTGCTGCATATTTATTAATTATTGTTCAAAACAGAGTTGTATATATTTAAGGTCACCACCTTAATTTATTTATAATTATATCGCCTTCTAGTACAATATTTAATAATATTTTATGCATTTTCTTTTGTATATTATTAAATATTTGTAATTAATATTTACTAATTTAGAATAATTAACCGAAAGTATTAGTAATATTTGTTTACATGGTTTTAAAAATTAATTCAATAATTGATTGCATTTGCTGCAAATAAAAAAATATAATAATAAATAATTTTATTATAGAATTCTAAACATTTAAAGTGTTTAAAAAAGTTATTTTAATGTTTTCCTAAGCCTTCTAATTTTTAGAGCCATTTTGTAAGCAAAATAAAAAAAAACTCAAGTTGTAAGTACATTTAATAATACATTTTTAAGTGTGCGTAAGTGTAATTAAAAATCTCTAAAACTTTTCATAATGAAAACGAACGCAATTACCAAGTGTTGCCATTGTTGTCAAAGTTTATGTTTAAATTGATTTTGTTAGTCCTCTGTTTCTGTTTTCATTTTGATTACAACGTTAGTTTTCTTAAAATTGTTTTTGAGAATACAAATTTTATTTTTCAATAAAAATCCGCTTAGTTCACAAAAAAAAAAACAATAATAAAGCAATTACATAATAATCAAAATCTGTTTCAGTCCTTCTCAAAAAAAAAATATACATATATTGAAAGAAATAGTGCAAGAGAAAGGAATAAAGGATTTGTAGACCCCAGTAAATCAAGTAAGATAATAAGAATTTTGTCAAAACTTGTTTAATTGGTCACTACAACCCTTTAGTCAGGATTGCGACCTAGCTTCTTACAGTATCGCCCAGGTTGTGTGTGTGTAAATTTTATTCATGAGCGACCTCCGAACGTCAGATTTTAGAAACTTTTTTATGGCAATTATTTACTCTCAGTTTTCATCAAAAGACTGCTGAGAGAAGGTTGAGATGTCCGAAGCTAAGGTTTAAACATGCGAATTATCGTCTAGTAAGCCAGCATATTTCCCACTAGACTACGTAAACTTCATTACTGTCAAAATACTATGACAAAATGCGAAATTCTACGAGTACGTGAATGAATGTAGGTAATTTGTTGGCTTATTAGACCCTAGCACGTGGTAGACGTTTAAAAACAAAACGAAATATAAAAAAAATTATTTATTTGAAGTCTCTTTCTCAGTAAAAACAAAACTCTCGCATGTAAAATAAAATATACAATTAAAGTTCCTAAAAAATGTATCGTTTAAAGTCAACTTTAAACAGTTGGTCCCACCATTCATGGATAAGATTAAAACATAATGCTGGTGTGAAAAATTAAGTTGTAGCCCTGAGCAAAGCCTTATAATGACCATTTAAGTAAGTTGAGTTTGGTTTTTACATAGAAAAGTGTATGACTCGCGCACTCCTTCATATCTTGAGAATATATTGTATTATGATGGATGATACATATTGAAAATATTTTTACTGTAACTCTGAATGTAAACTTTTTCATCTACATATGAATGTGTGTGCATATATAGATAAAGTTAAGTTATTTCTATATACATAGTTACAGATACATTGGGCCATAATCATAGTCATCAAAAAAGTATACTTTATGTATCATTTACTAAAATGTCTACTTTTCAGCTACTATAAACGATAAAAAGCTTACTTTATCCGCTAAAGTCAGTTTTATACTTAAAACAAGCTGAAGTTGTTTTTAACAAAGTTAACATCGCTTTAACTCTATCAGCTGTTTGTCATTTATCAAAAGTTACAAAATCAAAACAAACCGAAAACAAAAGTTGTATGAATTGCATTTACTCTTTAATAGCCTTCCAAGCATTTTTTTGTTATTAATCATAGAGGTGTCATTGCCTTTGTTCTCTACAATGGACAGGTGATTATTGATGCACTCGCGCAAAAACTCCTTTTCGCTGGTGCTCCAGTTTGCCTCTCGCGCCCTTTTCTTTTGATCATGTTGACAATTTATAAATAAGTATGTAAAAAACTCCATAAATGTAAGAACATTAGATCTATCCTTTTCTAAATTTTCCATTCAGTTGTTTTTCTTTTCAAAATAACAATTTATATTTTGTTTATTTTTTTGGCGCTTTTATTGCATCAGCTGTGAGAGATGCCACTTACACAGTATTTATACCAGTTTGTATGCAAAATTTCAAACATTATACTAATCACCCACTTAAAGCTGATTCAACTTAAAACTATTATTAACTTTCACTATAGTTAAGAAACAGTTAGTAAAAGGTTTAAATATTAAAGCTGTTTTTAAAAAGAACCGACTTTAGTGTTTGACTATGATTATGGGCCATTATGTTTATATTCTACATAAAAATGAATTTTTTTCTTTGGACGACTACAATATATAGCACCATGCTATTAGAAAGATAAAACAAGATAAAAAGATAAAAATAATGATAAAAATTAATGTTTAAACAATAACAGGAAAGAAAAAAATATAAAATATAAGCGGTAAATAAAATAAATAACAAATAATGAAACTAGGTCGCATTTGGCCATTAACACCTGTGTTATCAGTTTGTACTCGTTAGAGGCAAATACAAATAATTATTTTTAATAGAAAAAATAGCACAAATTTAATCTATATTTTTTAATATAATAAAATAACTGAAAGGGTATTATACAAACTCATATTTAATAATTAACCACAATAAAGCAGTTTTTTGTAATGAATTTTTAGTTTTTTCATACTCTTATCTGCTAGGAAATATGATATGTTATGTTTTCAACAAACAAAAACAGATTTTCCCCCATTTTATGAAAGTGGAACAAGCTCACATTGTGACCATTACGAGATGCAGAAATGACGAGAAATAGTAATAAGAACAGAAACCAAAACTTTCAAGTATTTAGAACAAATAGTGAAAAAAAAAACAAAAAAACAAAAGAAATATTTGTGTAATGGGAGCTAATAACTAAAAAAAGCTCTACGCTACTTATACTTAAGTATTGTTTTGTCTGCCATTACTATGAGAGGAATAGTAACAACAAGTATAAGAACGAAATTTGAGAAAAACTTTTATGAAAATCTACTTTAGTTCCCTTAAATTGATAAAAATATTTTTTATTTCTGCATTAAAAAATGTCTAAAGACTGGTATATAATTCTAGAGTGAATCAGTCAATAAGTTTCCAAGTTTTTGAGGGAAACACAAGGTTTTGAGCTCTGTATTTTTTAGACACAGCCTTGTATCCCAACCTTGTAGCCAAAAAACAGTCACTTGGGGTAAATTCGTACAATATTGCGGGCGAGGAAGCAATTCGTAGCCTAACTTATAGATTTTTACGATGTACTATGCACACGTATTTCACTAAGCATTTTCCTGATGCAGAAGAACTTATTTCTTGGCAAAATCCTTTTCAATTCCGTCTTAAATGGAGTCAATAAGTAGATATAGTTTTACCATTTTGAAGACAATTAATGTAGATTATAGTGAGTAATAAAAAAAATTGGTTCTTTGGCGCCGTTTCGCTATCAGAATTCACTGTTATGACTGTAGTTTAGTCTGTAGTGACTTATTGGTGGATCTAAGTTTTATTCACACTTACAAAACGGCACAAGAAAAATATCATATTGCGATTGAAGATCGCTAAACAACGCCTATGAAGTTAATTATACGTTTTGCGTAAAACTTTCTTATACGGATGAAGAGACCTCAACGGGAGACCAGCAGAAGGTGTCGCTCGCTCCCGATCGCTATCGTAATGGAATATTTTTGTTTAATGCCTTTTCAGGTAGCTATGTACCTCTATAATTAGCTTGGAATTGTATTAAAGATACTTGGCTACAAACTTGAACAATTCAAGGTTAAACCCCGGATAAAATAAATAAATTTCCATCATGGTTTTCAAATAATCTTATAAATAAAGACGGTTTCAAATCCCTTCGAAATAATCCAGAAATTCGTTTTTATTTATAAAATTAAGTTTCAATTCATTTTTAAATATTTTTTGAAAAAAGATTACCAATAACACACAATTTTCAGCAATCGTTGGTAACACTTATAAATATGAGTGTTAATCCTACACCTTTCGTCTCTGTTACTCTCATGTTTCTACTGTTAAAAATGCTTTATCAGCTACAAAAACAATAAACAATAAAAAAAAACAAAATTAAACACGGAAATACAAAACGCAACAAAACAAAACAAAAATAGATTTGTTTACGTACAAAACAATACTCTACTATACTCTCTCTTTCTATTGTTCGACAACTTTGTAATCTTTGTGGGTAGAGGAACGAGTGTGTTTAGAAGGAATGTAAACAAACGAAAACTTAAATTTTGGGGCCCACCCAAAAGTAGAAGAATTTAAAAAAAAGAAGAAAAAAGAAAAATAAACAATAAAACTTTACGTAAATGTTTGTGTACATTATTGTTGTTATATTGGTATTAGTGTGTTTACATTTAAGATTATGATGATGATATAACTTATAAAGAATGTGATGTAATACAGACAAATAAACATGGATATGAATGAGTAGTGATAGTCAGACAAAGCAACAAATTGAGTAGAAAAGTTTTTGAATAAAATTTAAATAAAAACCAAATCTGGATGTGCTCTATTATTGTTCACAGGAAAAGAATTTTATGAAATGGCAGTCAAATTATGCATATTTTAGAGCATCTCGCTTTTAGTAGCTTTAATGTTGTCTTTCAGGACTCGAATTGTGGCTTGCTAATCCTGTACACGAGAAACTATATAACAAAATAGCCTAATTGAGGTCAAATTGTGTGGTCCTGGCTGCCAATGGAAAAAAGTATAATGTTCTCAGTTAACTTTACCCATCTAAAAACACTTAAAAGTCTAGAAGTATTTCTCAGTATAATTTCTGCGTTTCGCCATAGTTTCTGCGTTCCCTATAGGTACAGTTTGTGCGATTGGGAGAATGATGCGGCTGCAGATTGAAGTAGATATAGAGAAGAGGAATGGGATTGCAAATTGAAGATGCGATAATGAACACATGAAGTCGCCGTAGTCTAGTAGGTAGTGTGTTGGCTTATTAGACTTGAGGCTACGGTTGAAGCTCTAGCTCAGACATCTCGAACAAAACGAAATATAAAAAATATTTCTTCGGTGACTTCTTCCAGAATTTTCGAAGTCGACTTTAAACTGTAGACGTCACACAACATAAGTGGAGTGAGAAACAAGATCGTAATCCCGACTGAAGGGTTGTAATGACCAATTATGTATGTTAAGAACACACTTCGAGACTGAAGGAGACTGCATTATCCTCTATTCTATTGTCGTTGACCGACACTTAAGAGCCTGAGATGAATGATTCTCGAGTACCCACAATTTATTTACAGAAAGTCTCTTCGGCAATGGTGTATTGTATGGAATCTCTTTCGTATAACTTTCTGGTTGGTTGAGAAATGCCAGGCAAGAGTCGTAGTTTAATGACCGGTTAGGTACTGTGGGTATTACAACGGGACTTTGAGAACCTTTGTACGTAAGCTTTCTAAATGTAAAATAATTTTCAGAAGAACTTAACAAATTAAAAAACAAATAAAAAGTAAATTAAATATAAAATACTTCGAAAAAACCGCTTGTCAATCGTGCACATGTTTTCGCCTTTTCTGAAATAACACTATCTAAAATAATTTAAATATGCATGTATATATGTACATATGTATTCTTTTCTAGAAATTGGAGTCCAATATTTCCTTTTTTGTTTATATATTTTTTTTTTTTATTAATTTTTAACAAAGAAACAAAGAAGCAATTGAATTGAAAAAAACAGGCACACAAAGAGACAGATGTTGAAAAACAACCGCAGAGAATAAACAGAAATAAAAAAGCACATAAAATTATAGACGTTTTTTGACTTTGGAATTGAAATAATAAACGAATTGTAAATAAAAAAACAACATGAAGATGCTCATTTAAAAAGACGACGACCTTTAAAATACACACTGACACAGACAGACTCAAGAGAAACATAAAAATAAAGCATGACTAACCTTTTGCGAGTTGGTTTTTTTTCTTATTTAAGGCAGGCACGTACTATGCAACAACAAAACGAGATATACAACAACAAATACTGGAATTATAATCAAAATATTGGATATCATTGGCCTAAAGTATGAAATTTATGAGAAAAAAAACAAAGCTCGGTTTAGCTCGTGTTGTTATTTTACGGCTGCAACGTAAATAATAAAACGGGGAGAATGAATATTTGCCGTTAAAGTCAAGTCATTTATATCCATACATTATCTCTTCCCTGGTTAAAGAAAAAAAAACAAAATGAGAGAAAAAATTGTATGTTTCCTCTGAAGGGTCATAAACAAGATTGTTAAACTGTTGCTTTTAAAGTTGTACAATAAACACAAACATACACACACCCACTGTTAAAAACAAAACGCGAGTGAGTGAGAGATAGAGAGACAGTGCGGTAGCGATAGGGTGACAGGTGTTTTATATTCACAAACAATTGTTGCAAGTAGGCAGGCGGCGGGCATTAACATTAAGTAGTAATACCCTGTGTGTCTTTCTTTTTGTACTCTTCATTTGTTATTTCCTTATTAAGAAGGGGGAAATAAATATGCCAGCAAAAAACAAAAAAAAAATCAATAAAAACCTGGATAAGACATCTTTAAATACAATGATGACAATCAATAATAATTTATTGTCGAGTTTTTGTACTCATTTTCTATATTCTTTTTATTGTCGTTGTATTTGGCATAACTGTTTCAGTGTCAAGTTTATGTCAAACCATTAAAATAACAGATGGAAATGTTAATGACACGACTACAGGGTGTACTCGTATGTATACAATATTTGTGAGGCAATTATGAAATGCCAAACAAATTCTAGGTTAAGTTTCATGTTGCCAAAAATATTATAAAATGGCATTACAAGTGGCAACTGATAAACAACATTTTTAAAATTTCAATGCAACTAAAGTTCAATTGCCATCTAAAATCTGTCTCGGCTATCTTTTTTTTAATTTTCTCATAATTCAAAATGTTCAGTGTAGTTCGGAAACTCCCTTGATCTCTTGATCTATTGATGTGAAGAAGTCGCCTGAGTCATTATTGGCAGTGGCGTTGGATGCTATTTTAGGTAATTAGGCTGAGTGTCTAATATAAATTAGGTTGGTGTAGCCACAGAGGCATATAACGAATATGGGGGCATCTTTTGAGATCATTTTAAAGTTTAGTAGGCAAATAATTTACTTACAGGAAATTGGCAAATGGTACAAATGGTATTTACAGATGTCAACATGACAAAGCCATGAGTCGTATTTGGCTCTGTTGCATAAGAAAGAGTAATTTTACGTTTGAACATTAAGTTCATGTGATTTGACTGATCATTGGACTTTTCTGTAGCGCTAAGTCAAAGATCGCGTAGGTAATATCCTAATGTTGGGGAATTTTCAAAACCTTAAAAGGTCCGACTTCTTCAACCACTCCAGAGTCAGTTACTAACATGGCCATTAATTGTATTTCGCACATAATGCACTACGGCAAGGTCCACGCATTTGAAATGAAATAAAAATTTACTCAAAATCATATCTAAATTATGTGTAGTTTATGAACCCACTGTAGTCTACTAGATAGACTTAGACTAGAGCCCCATGGGTCAGCACTTTCCTCTTAGTAGTCTTCTGGCAAAAAAAAAAAAAAAAACTCTGGGAGTAAAATAAAATTGCCATGAAAAGTTTCTCAAAAATCTGTTGTTCAGATTCGATATTCAACTGTAGCTTCCGCCATTCATAGATTAAATTAACACACACAACATGAGTGGTGTGAGTAGCTAGGTTGTAATGCTGACTGTGAAAGGTACGTTACGAAAGGAGAAAACTTCAATTTTCCGCTAAATATTTTCTGCTTGGCAACCCTGCAAATCAGTAAACACTGTACGTATCCTGGCAGCTCCCTTTTAAATTCTTAAAATTAATAGGTTTTCTGTTATTAAAATATTTTCTGTTTTTCTTTGTTTAAATTTTAGTAAATATTTTGCCCGCTTTTTTTTTTGCTGTTATTATTTTATGGATTCTAAGAAACAGTACAACCAACCACCACTTGCTGTGATTTGGCAAACGTGCATAAAACTCGCTGCGTGTTTTCGTGTGCAGTTTACGAGTAGTATTTTGAGAACTTTTTTATTTTATTTTATTTTTATTATTTTTTTTTTCATTTTCTAAATGCATTATTTTATTATATTTTTGTTATATTTTTCCTTTTTTTTTCGTTGTAATTTTCAATGTTGGCACTTTTATAATCTCATTTTCAATTTGTTTTCATCATCATCATCATCAGCGTCATACAATAAATTTTTTTTGTATTCTCTTTTTTAAACATTTCGCTTTTGCGGTCACTGTGTGTATTAATGTTTGTAGCATTTGCATAAAAGCATTATGACTGACTGACTAAGTAACTGCCTGCCTGAATGCCTAACCGTACTCTGCTGGCCCCGTCCATCTTGTCGTTAGTAGTAGTAACCGGCACGCATTCTGATTTTAAACGACAAATTATTGTGTGTTTCATTTTCATTTTTATTTTTTACGACACACATACATACTCATATGCACATACTAACTATTCGTGCAGAATTTGTATTTCTAGTCTAATATTAAAAAGAAATAAAACATAAAAAAATATATATAAAAAAAAAGTATTTTAAAACGAACAAGAAAATGAATAACCTAAGCTAACTTAACCTAACCAACCAACTAGCCAACCATGTGGTTAAAAAGTTTTAAAAAGGAAACGTTTTGCAGAGAAAAAAAAAATAATAAAAAGTATGTCACCATCAACTGTATTAAAAAAAAAATACGAGAATAAAACAAAACTTAGCAGCATAAAATATAAAAATTATGTGCCATTTTGCCATTTAATAAATAAAAATAAAAAAACAAATTGCGTGAAAAACGGACATGAAATGGTAAAAACTAGGTAACTGTGTAATTAAAAACAAAAACAATAAAAAAGTCTTCAATAAAATCATGATTTGAACGAGGGCAGGCACAGCAGATTAGCTCTTCGTACTTACTTAACTTAGTTAATTGGTCAGAACAAATTTTGAGTAAAGCTGCAACCTAGTTTCTCACAACACTCACTAGCTTTGAACGTCGAGTACAAACGATAGACTTTTGAAACTTTTCATTGAAATTTTATTTTACTTTCAGAGTTTTTGCCTAAAGACTGTTGAGAAAAAGTCGTCGGGTGAAATATTTTTTTTGACGAGGATTTTGAACCACAAGCCCTCGTTCAAAGAAGCCAATACACTGCAAATTTGAAAAAAAAAAAAATATATTTTTCTTCTCTTCGAAAGCAGGCATCTTCACGTATGGAACCAATGCCAGGGACTCATATACAGTGGTGGCCTTATAATTAGAAACGATGTTTCTGGAACAGAGTTCTCTGGAGTGACGAATCTAACTAAGTTCAATTTGTCCCAATCTGATGGGAAAACGTATGTAAGACGTCCTCCAAGCAAAGCCTTTGATCCCAGGTACACAGTGAAAACTGTAAAACAAATTAACAAACATACATGTTGCTAAGTCGTTTCTAATTATAAGGCCACCACTGTATATAGTCCTCCATAGAAATGTAGTGTTTTTCTATTCGTGCTTCCAGAGTAGGGCTGCAAGAATAACAATTTATTCAGATAAGGCTTGAAAAGTACATGTTTTCAGATCGCATCTCTGGTCTGCGAGTGTAAGACTACCAAGCAACATTATGCCAGATTATCAAATTAGATTATTCTGGTTACATGGGCCACGTTACTGGCAATGAAGTTGCGAATGAAATGGCAAACTCAGAATCAGTTTTAAAAGTTCAGCCAAAGGAGAGGTGGATGAAACCATTTACAGAATTATTAAAGAATTTAGAATTATTAAAGAAAGTTTAGATTTGTCCATCAATCATGCGTATGGGCATGTATATCGGACGGTAGAGTTGTAGAGGCTTTTGACCAAAGCTTAATCCTCTACTGGTAGGAAACTAGTTCCAGGTATGAGTAGGAGGCAAATAAGAACTACTGTAGGAGCATGGCCCCCTTTAACATAGAATCAATAGATGGAATGGAGATATTTTTGTGGTTTCGGCTAAGAAAAGATGCAAAACACAACATAGGTGGTATGAGAAGCTAGGTTGTAGTCCTGACTAAAGCATTGTAATAACTAATTAAGTAAGTCAGTGAATATGTGTAAGCCCACACTCGTTATAATCTGACACCGTATCTCCCTTTCCTGAATGTCTTTATAGTCTTAGATGACTTTCTCTGAGAGGTGTTAATCATTATCTATCTGCTAAATTCATTGTATAAACAGGCTCGAATGTGGGTTAAGGTGTCGTTCTGTTATCATCTTAAATTTACTTAAAGTTTTCAATTTAAATTTCAGTAGCTTTCAATATTTTTTAAAGGCTAATCCCCATTGAAGAGATTTCAATTTAAAGGCTTTTGTTGAGGATTTTTTTCTCTTTCGATACACTGCCAGAGAAACAAATTTTTTCCATTAATGAACACTTCTGTTGAAATTAAACTCAGTCAACCATAAATTCGGAAAATAACGAGAGAGAGAGAGAGAGAGAGAGAGGGAGGGAAAAGAAAAAGAAATTTTGTCTGCCTTTTTTTAGGTTTTATAAAATGGTTACAAAAGTTATTACTTTTTACCCAAAAAGAAATAAAGAAAAGAAAAATAAATGATCTCTACTACCACCCACCACCAATCCAAACCCTACACTGCCATTCCTAATTCCATTTTAAGGCAGAGTTCTAGGAAAAATTATTATTGAAAAAAAGTAAGAAAAACCCCATTGAATGTGAATAAAGTGAGTGGTGACTAAGGAGTATGTCATCTGTTTCAAATTGTATAGAAAATATTCTAAAAAAAAAGGAAAAAGAAAAATGAGAAAATGGATGAAAAAAAAAATAGAAAATTTCCTATGAAAGATGGCAAGAAAAACAATTTTTATATAAAAATTCTTTTGTTGTTGTTGTTATTGTAGTTATTGCAGTCAAGCTGAAAATACGTGACAGTATAATCTATAGTTTTGCTCCTTGACATATGCGCTTACGAACGAAAAACTGTAAATAAAGCTAAAGGAACAAAAAAAAAAAGTAAGAAATGAATACACCCGGGACCTAAGCATAGAAAAACCGATAAGAAAAAAAAAAACGCATAACAGAACCTAGAATATGTTCGTTCGTTAAAAGCCAAAAAGCAAAGGAAGAGAGATAAAAAATAAGGAAAAAAAATTATATTTTTATAAAAAAAAGAAGAAAAGCTTGAATAAATTACGAAAAACAGAAAAAAGATGTACCCCTCCCTTGGAAGCAGAGGAGCATCATCAACATCAACATCATCATCATCATTATCATCATCATCATCATCTTTGTGATGATTGTATAGAATAATGCCAGGCATTGTATAAAATTTCTTTTCATTTTGTAGGTTAGAAAGAAACAAAAATAAACCATAACTATTCGAATAAACTACCCCCCACAAATGCCAGCATAACTGCTAACATTTATCAACCCATGCTCCTTCCCACAGGGGCTTATACATATATAATGGCTGGTGCTATTACAACACACACAGTACACACACAGTCAGTCAGTTACTGCCAGCAGCAGCATTGTCATCACCACCGCCATATCCTTACTGCTTGTTATAGCAAATATTGCTGCTGCGGCTGCTGCTGCAATGGTGCTTTAAAGCTTAACACTTTATCAGCAAGTTTTTCTTCTTCATCTTCTTTGCTTTTGGGGTTGGGGGGATGGGGTTTTTTTGCTATCGTAGTCAGCCTCATAACAAAATAAAGAAAAATTTTAAAAACTTTGGAGTGCCACCATCGTCAGCTTAGCAGCCCAGGCGAGCAGTCAAACTGTGTTACAATTTTAAACCAGCAAATGATTAAAGAGAGAGAAAGATAGAAAACAAAAATTCAGGTTGGCAACATTGGATAAATATTCTCATTGTTTTGAATTCCGTTATTTCATTCTTTTTTTTTTGGAATTCTAGCGTTATCCTTGACTACTTTTCCTTTTAAAACGACTTTTCGGCTACTTTTAGTAAAGCTAGTGTGCTTTAATTTTCTGGTTAAAAGACTGCCATTAAGGCACACTACAAACTGAGACGCGTTTAGGTGTCGATGTGCCCGTAAAGGGGCGGCTTTGGAAACGGGCAGAAGGGCGCAGAAATTCTGATCAAGGCTGGATGGTGGGTGCACGGTAAAGTTGCTTAAACTCCAAAGAAGCACTCTCAGTATGGTTGTTGGCGTCATGACGGGACATTGCATTATGGACACGTATGCAAGGCGCAATGACGTTTAAGCTGCAGAAATGATTAAGAGGATGAAACTGATCTTCAGCAACTGGGAATATGCTCGGCGCTATGTCAAAGGAGAAAAAGCGATCTTGGTGCTTACTTCATGCATGATTTAGAGGAACTGTCGCTTCCAGAGAAGCTCCGAGTGGTTTCAGGACTAGCGGATAATGGAAAATCTGTGGTTTCGTAAGGGCCCTACGTGGCCTAAGTGTTTCCATTCGACTTCCTTGCGTCGATAGCCACCTCTAACCGCCTACCTACCAAACTCTAAGGATCTAATGGTCGCTTTAATGCCAATAAATAAGCGGATATTATCTGATACTGCAATCAGACAGTGGCAATCTTTATAACCTTTCAGCCTGAATATTACTACACAGTAATTGGGTTGCGCAAGGAAGTTTGTCTATCTTTGTGTTTTGACCTGCTGTAGGCCCCATTGTTTTAGACTAAACTACACTAAGTCCCAGTTATACTTGACCATCAAATTGCTTCCATAAAACGCTTCAATAAATAAGTTTTTCCCTTTGATTCTCTACAAAATACCTTGTTTGAATGCTTAAAAAAAACCATTCTTGAAGGAATACAATGGTGGGGCGGGTAAGTGGATGAGTATGGTATAAGGTCCGCCTGTTGTTGTTGTTATAGTATATGCGGGCTGCTATGCTGTTACTTTATCCCAAAAGTTTTCTTTTATGGGCAAAATTCTTCTACTACCGCTACTACAACCTCCACCACCATTACCACCACTAGAGCACACTAAGGCGACTGACTCATCACAGCTTTTCTGTAAATTTATAAATAATTTTTGTTTCATTCCATGTCCCTCCATCCTACTTTGCCCCTCGTAAGGCATAGCACTTTTCCCACGTTTCTCGTTTTTAGTCAAGGCTTCTGCATTAACTAACACATCCAAAATAAATACCCTCCTCCACCGACCCTTGAAAAAAAAATTCCATTTCATTTCAAACATTCTTTCTTTCATTTCTTTTAAAAAAAGGTCCTGGTCCTGTAAGAAAAACCAACAACAGAAAATATTAGACAGGCAGGCAGGCAGAAATGTAACAAAACAAATTTTTTTGCCCATCCCCCTCTATCCCCCCATATTATAAACCATTTTTTTTCTTCTACCCCCCCTCCTGTCTTACCACAGATGTTTTTATATTTTATTATACAAACTCTGCCACTTTTATGCCACGTCGTCGAAATTCTGTTGGTAGAGGAGGAGGAGGGGGGACAAAATTAGTTTTTCTTCTCTTCTGCTGTCTTTTTCCAACTTCTTTCCCAAGTGAAATCTTTTTATGTTGACGCCGTCATCTAAAAGCTAAAGACACGAGTGTTAGGGGGAGTACAAACGTACATAGGAGTACAATATTAAGGGAATTTTACAAGTGGACCTTAAAGGCCTTTGAAAGCGCGTGTTTGGAAACTTTATGCAATAATAGCTGAGAGAGAGAGTAAAGTATTCACATCTGGTAACACTTATAAAGATTTATTAATATAAGTCGATATAAGAGGTGTGGCATCACTTATTTTATTTCTTTTCCGATTGCGAGATTGGTTGGTTTGAGATGGCAAGCTCAATACACTCGAATCAGGTCATTGGACCACATTATGTTTGTTCCAGAAAAGAAAGAAAAGGCAGAACAGATAGAGGGTATAAGAAAGGCGAAACATAGCACAAATCAGTTAGGCGTGGCCACCTCGAAACTATTATAATCCTCGCCTAACGATAGAGGACTCAAAAAATCCCCTACCCAGAGTATTGACCCTTCTTCTCCTCAGGAGAGAAGATGCTCCATAGTTTTTAACTCTTTTTCAATTAGTTTGACTGAGATCTATTCGAGTTCCTTGTCAGCGTTTCAACATCACAATGCCCTGCAAGGAACTCTGTCACCAGACAACACCTAACACTATCCTCCCAGCGCTTTTGTGCCCTCTTCCTAACCCATCTTGCCTGATAAATCCATAGAAGGAACCGATGGGTGTATTAGAAGCAACCACCACATGCCCCACAGAGTGGTATTCGAGTCTAGAAATGGTATCGAGACCATTATGCCCCAGAACTCAACAGACCGATACGGTCAAAGGGCTCTTATGACAGACTTACAGTCGTGTGTGTTAAACCAAATTCCGAGAGCGATTATCTTCGGGCAATAAAATCTAGTACAACAGCCGTAAGAGCTTTCAAAATAGCCTGAAAGACGCTGCAGTTTTCATCCAATATACAATGCAGCTCTAGTTGGAGACCCTTACCAAAGATCCATTAGTGTCCCGCGTTGGAAGTATTACGAGTTGCCATTGTGCAAAATATTTCACAAGTATTTTAGCATGTACACCGACGTGCGTACTATGATCACCGACTATCACAATCCCCAACGCAGACAGTGCCTGTGTATTTAGTCCGAAGCCAATAATCTTTTATGATCATAGAGCGGCCAAATCTTTAAAGAACAGGAAGCACAGTTTTCTCCTATCAAGTGCCTAATATCTGCAATTAGCACTGCTTGGATCCTGCGTTAGCTAACCCAATAGAGCAAATTAGTTTCCTTCATTGCCTGCGTGAGGAAGGGTAAGCATTTCTTATACTACTCTACCTTATAAAGGGTCCGCCAAATAACTTTTTTTTTAGAAAATGCTTTAAAAAAACTATTGAATATTTCCCAAATTTCTTTTTTTATTTGAAAGTACAATCCTTCCGGTTAATAATGGAAAATAATTTCATTCAAATGGCTGCCTCGGCTGGCCATGCAGTAGCCTACACGATCGGTCCAATGTTTAAGCGCATTATCGATTGTGTGCAGCTGTATTTCACCAATGGCTTCACGAATATTGTCCTTTAAAGCGTCAATTGTCTCTGGCTTGTCGGCGGTGACACTTATCTTGACGGCACCCCATAAATAATAGTCCAACGGTGTCAAATCGCAGCTCCGAGGTGGCCAAACGACATCAGCTCTGCGGCTGATAATGCGATCTTCAAAAATAGGACGCAAAACATCGGGTGTAGCTTCGACTGTGTGGCACGTAGCGCCGTCCTGTTGAAACCAAATGTTGCCGATATCCTCCTCTTCAATTTTTGTGAACAAAAATTCGTTCAACATGGCCCGATAACGATCGCCATTGACTGTAACGGCCACTCCTTGCTTATTCTCGAAGAAAAATGGTCCAATTATGCCTCTGGACCAAAATCCGCACCAAACAGTGACTCGTTTTGGGTGCGTCGGCTTTTCAATGTATGCGTGCGGGTTTTCTGTGCCCCAAATGCGACAATTTTGCTTGTTTACATACCCGCCAAGATCAAAATGAGCTTCATCTGAAAAGATGACTTTTTTTTGTGCCAAAATCGGCATCTTCTGGTGTAGGCTACTTACTGCATGGCCAGCCGAGGCAGTCGTTTAACCGGAAGGGGATTGTACTTTCAAATAAAAAAAGAAATTTGAAAAAATATTCAGTAGTTTTATTTTTTAAAGCATTTTCAAAAAAAAGTTATTTGGCGGACCCTTTACTACTCGGGTTATAGGTTAGCCAGTTTATGATTAACCTATTAATTATAATTCAAAGCACTTTACGACCATTACGAGGTGATGGCTAAAAAAATTTGAAGAGTCGGTAAAGCGTCACAAATTCGATCAGATCGGGGTATCATCGCAATGTACTACGGCACTGCTGAAAATATATTTTCCGTTATAATTCGCATTTGTCGAATCGCTGACGCTCTACCGGCCTATTATTGCTTAGATTATATTTGAATTTGGGCCAGACTTTCAAAAATTTTGAAAAAAAAATGCTTTAAAGCTCCTGTCTTCGATGGCTACGTCAACAAGCAATCATGTCGCTTAAACGACTCGGAAAGCCCAGAAGTGAGTGTGGGAAAGCTATCTGGAAAAAGCCAACATTTGGTTCCCTTTATGTTCTGGAGTGTGTAATTGGTCTGTATTTGAAAATGACTCGAATCATATTCGAATGTACGATCAACGACTTTTTGACACAGAAAAAAAGATTCTTTCTGTATGACATGTGGTAGGCTTATTAGATGAGAGTCCGAGGTCACTGTCACTGCCGATAATATCGCTTCTGTTAGAAAAATATCTGTTTGGTACGCATCACTGTTTGAAGATGCCATTGAGATGCATTTTTTTTTTCGAAATTTGTTGTGGAACTGGCGTTATCGCCAAGTCGTAACACATTAACACATACAAAATGTGTGGTGTTAGAAGCTAGGCTGTAATTCTCGCTAAGGGCGCTAAGTAAGTGTGTTATAATGAAGGAAACATGGCTCTGTAGTGACTCACACATCAGAAACAAAGCGTTTATCATCTGAGTGGACTGACTGAATGTTGTGACGAAAGACAGCACCAAGCTTTGCTAGAATCTTTTTTTATAATAACATTGTCTTCGATAGGGAAACACCGTCAAAATCGATTATAACGTAGAGTTATTGTAACGTTTTTCATCTATGTATGTACATATATAACCCTAAGAACCTTTCAATCCAATTTTTAACATTACTTTTGAAACCGATAATCGATAAATGGATTTCTAATTTTGATTTTAAACAACCGAGCAACTATTTTTGCTTTAAAAATTCCAGCATAAATCTCTCCCTCGCTCTTAAATTCTCTTGTGTTTTCCTAACATTAAAGTGTCTGACTTCATTTGTGTACAAAAAAAAAGGCAATAAAATTTTCATCAATTTAAAGGGCAAATGCTGTGTATTCGTATTAAATTTTTATGAAAATTAAAGTGAGCAGCTACAACAACAACAACAAAAAAATCCAATTTCATTTAAGTGCACACACAAACATTATTCAACACAAAAAATAAAAAAGGTAGACTCCACTATATCACACAGACACACACACTCACACACAGGCATAAAACATAAGTTGTGCCTGTGCTGCCACGCCAATCCAAAAGCAAATAAGAGGGTATGGCTGACGACTACGACAACGATATCGGCAACGATGACAGCATTATAGCAGCAGTGCAACTACTCTGCTGCTGTCAAAAGCAGCAACGAAGAAAAATAACGGTAATAAAAAACATATACACATCCATACATATATTCGTATTTATATTGTATATGTACACATGTACATACTTTTACATTATTTTTCTCTCTTTTTTTTTTGTTTTTAGAAGAGCGAGTTGTTGGTGCATGTGTCTGTGGGAGAGTGAGTGAGAGTAGAGAGTTTGTTTGATTTCCACTACCCGTTATTGGGATGATATTTTTTAGGTTGCCATGATCATAATGATGTTCGTTAATGGTGTTGTGGAATTTAACTCTGCTTAAATGTTCATTGTAAGTGAAAAAGAAAAAAAAGGAGCGAAACACAACTGGGCTGCAAAAATTGGTACTTTAAAGTGTATACTTGGAAGATGATACGAGTACGAAGGATTAATTATAGAAATTTAAATGATTTAATAATTATTTAAACAATAAATTATAAAATGAATTTAAAATCTCTCAATATATAAACATACCAAGAGAAAATGTTTTGAGATTTTAAAATTTAAATTTCTTTTGGGAAAAATAAATAAAAAAAAATATGCCACAGGTAAAACATCTAAAGAAAGAGGTCAAACTCATTTCTACAAGACCTGATCGGCGATATATTGTTATCGTCTTGAATATTGCCTTAGTACTGTGACCATATGATCCAATCCAATCCAATCTCCTCCAACTTTATAGGGTATCCTTATAATATCTCCTCCAAACCTATTGCCCTGACAAATTTTAGGTTACTGCGCGATGACAGCAATAACAATTCCCTGTTTAGCAATTGATATGCACTCTGGTGTCTCTTCTAGGGATGAATTAATGCCCAACAAGTTCCAAAAATGTATTCCGTGGTTTCATTCTCATCTTCCTAAAACCTACACGTTTGGCTCGAGACAAACCCCATTCTGAATAAGTGTCCCTGAGCCACAGTGTCCTATCAAAAGACCTGTTACCAAACTCACCTGTTATTTCTGGATGGATCCTGTTATTCCTGGATGGTTTGATGCATAATTTAGATCTCCTCTTTTCGTAGTTTCCCAACAAAAGTTTCGATTGCCTCAAATCTATTTAGTGTACCGCTCTCTATATTCCCTTTCGTTTAAAATAATTTTCCAAATATCGGTTTCCACTCCACAGAAGGCTTCTGGCCCCTATCCCGACGTGAAGGCATCCCACCTCGCAAGCTCGTCTGCTTACTCATTGCCGACAAATCTCACATGACCTAAGACCCAGCAGAAGGTAACCTTAGAATGAGCCGAGTGCTAAAGTGCTCATATCCGAGGGACGCTGTAGGAACATTTAAACAATTAAAAAGGATGTCATTCACAATCTAATTATTTATTGATTTATTTTCTGTTTCATTAACGAATTTCTTTATTCTGATCTATCTAATGTAGCAGAATCTAAAATGATAAAAGCTCCATCCGTCATTGCCTAGATTTAGATCCAATGTGTTCTATGAACATGTTTTGGGTGTAGATGGGCAAACTAAGAAAGACGAAAACTGGAACAAGCTCAATGTTTCTGTGTCTTATGGATTAATATTGAAGAATTTAATGAACACAATTTGCGTTTGGAATTCAATGCAGGAGTAAGCATAATTCCGGACAATGAAAAGTGGTTCTCATTCAGTTAAAACAGAAAAGGTGTTGCGCGTCCCATCATTACACACCTTTTTTAAGGGCCCGGCATAAAACGAGAAAGCACAACTGGGAGCTCTCGATGCTTCCACCATATAGAAACGATCTTACTACACCTACAGATACTCACTCGTTTCGATTTTTGTAGTATTCTCTTAATGCTGCACATTTAAATGCCGTAAAGGCCTTTAAAACGCAATTGGTTCACATTAAACCAGAAAAAATTCTATTCTGATGGGGTTCTCACCTCAAAAACTGCTAAATGTCAACCAAAACATCAAAAGTTTACTTGAAATTAATCAACTGAAGTTTAATTCTTGTTCCAAAGTTTAACTACAATTTTTAGAATACCACCCAATAAATTAAATTATTTTACATCCTTTTAAATGTTTAAAAGAATTCCCAAGTCTTCATGAATTCCTTCATGCATTTTCATAAAATTCTGTTTAAATTTTAAGTTTCCTTTTAAATTTAGTGCTAAAGTACAATTTTTTCTCAAGCTTTTAACACAAAATGTAGCACAACATACATACTAAATGGAACAACGCTGTTGGTTTTCTTCTTCTTTCATTCTTTACTTTTCTGCTGATGATATATATCATTTTTTTTTATTATTTATACGGTAAATACTTGTGATGAATGCGTGTGTGTGGGTGTGTATGTATGGCTATGTGTAAGATTATGGCGAATATGTACATGTGTGTGAGTGGGTTTGTGAGAGAGAGCATGAATGAAATTTTGAGCTGTGCTAAGGGTGCTTTCGCATTAATTGCTTTTATCGATTTTTTTAAAGTACTCTTCCCCACCCCCCCCCAATGCACACACACACACACACACACACATACATAAGCTCTTAGTCTACCACTCAATACAAGCATACACATCTACACACATACATACATACATACATACATATGTATATACTGTTTTATTTATTTTTTCTATTTAATTCAGAGCACTGGCTTTAAAGAAGAGAGAGAGAAAAAAAAAACGGATTTTTTTATGTTTTGTTTTGCTTTTATAGGAATTTTCTTTCTTTTTTTTAGCACAAGGCCGAAAATGAAATGTGTTGTGAATTTATATGTATGAACGCTCTTCTTTCGCTCTCGTTGTCTTGCTCTTCTTTTAAATATCTCACTCTCTCTCTCTCTCTCTCGTTCTTGCTCTCTGTTTGTTTTTATAATGATGGTGGTGATGAAAAAGATGATAATGATGATGAAAATTTTGTAGTTGCAGTGTATGCTGAATGTGTGAATGTGTATGTGTGTGTGTAGGTAGAATTTTATTATTATTTTTCCGAGCTTAAATAAAAAAGAATGACTTACAATTCAATTTTTGTTGTTGCTGTTGTTGCGTTAGCAAGTAAATAGTAGTCAGTCGGTCTCATTTGTATACACAGAGATACAACGAGAGGAGAGGGAGCGCATTAGTGTTGGGTACTAACATAAACCGTTGAAATATTTTTATGTTTCGTTTTGATACAGAGCGTTGATGGTGGTGGTGTAATAAGAGTAAAATAATGTGCTGCATTTATACAAACAAACAAACACACACACACACACAAACACGTGTATATGTATATATAAATAATGTATTTTGAAAGGATAGATTTCAAAATTACAAAAAAAAAAAAGAAAAATACTTGTTATAATAATAGTAATACGAAATATGTGAGAAGAACAAGAGCAATAGAAAAGAAGAAAAAAGTGGGCGTTGTTACTAGGTTTTTTTTTATTTAATACTCGTGGTGGTATATTTTATTTCTCTAGCTTTTCTTCAATGGTTCATTTGTTTCCATTAAAACTGAAACTGTGTAATTTCGATAATGATGGTGGGCAGAGAAAATAAAGAGAAAAACACAAATAAATAGTTGGTATAAATTTAATAATAAATTTAAAGGACTACGCCAAGTAGTTGTATATTAGTTCAGTTCTTTTTGCTTTTTTTTGGAAGATATCAAAACTTTATCCAGCTAACTTTTTATGCAATTCAGCAGCTATTATATATTTTACGATTACATTAAATTCAGCTAAAACTTATTTAAGTCAACATATTTTGCATTTCCATACATAATTTTATGTTTATACTTGACTTACTTGAAGACAACGAGCTGTAAACTCTATTCAGCTCACATTTTTAACAATTCAGCTAAAGAAAACGAACTTGGAATGATATTCAGCATATATTTCTTGCAATCCAGTTATTTATTTTATGTTTACTCTAAATTTAGTAGAAGACAACAAGCTGAAACCTATATTCAACTCACATTTTTAACAATTCAGCTAAAGAAAACGGACACATTTTGCAATTTATGTATTTATTTTATATTTATACTAAATTCAGCTGAGGAAAATAAGCAGAGAATTAATGCAGCAGCAATTTTTTACAATTCTGCTTTTTTGCGACTTCCGAGAATAAAATTTAAAAGTGTTACTAATGTTTCCTTTACAACTGTATATAAACGATTTCAATTCAGCTACAATTTATACATTTTAATTTTATTTAGCAAAATAAAATAAAGCAATAGCCGGCACTTTATACTTAAGACTTTAGTAAATCTAAGGAAATTAAATATGTTAAACATTCAGCACGATTTGCAGTGGAGCAATTTTCCTTTTTGCTACTATTTTTACTTTACTATTGCTAACCAGCAAATTGTTTGTACTATTCACCAAGACTTTTTACGCGAAAGTTTTTTGTAATATTAAAATAAAGCAATTATTGCTATTTAGCTAAATGTGTTTACTATTTCACTATTCAGTGTTATTATATTCTTTAAGTTGAACTATTATTGCTATTCAACAAAATTTTTTTTACTAGACAGCAAGACTTTTACTACAAAGAATACGGGTTTTGACTTTAAAATTGTGCTTTTATTGCTATTCAGCAAATGTTTTTTTTTTTACTATTTTATTACTTAACAAGGCTTTTGCCACTTTTATCAGAAAGAATTTGGGATTTTTTATTTAAAAATAAACTTTTTATTGCTATTCAGCCATTTGTTTTTATAAGTTTGCCATTCAGCAAAATTTTAACTGTAAGAAAGCCAACTTACTTATAATTTGAAAATTAAGTTATTACTGCTATTAGGCAAAATTTTATCTGCTTTAAGACAAATTTTCTTTTACTTCTCTTAAGTATAAAACTGTTTTGTTCTTAAGTATAAAAAAAGTTCCTTTATCATGAATTGTTGTTTTTGTTTTAACATTTTATAAGTAATAAATAAACGTTTTTATTATTGGAAATTTATTCGACTATTCTCATTTACTTTTCTCGCTATCCTAACAAATGAATTATTTCAGTGGTGTTTACTCACTTTTGGCGCTCAGTGTAAATGTAATTAGTGATTACTTTGCAAATGCAACTCTGGAAGAAAACATACTTTTTGTTTTCAAGTTATTACAACGAAAACAGTGAACTTTTTATAATACAATATACATACATACACAGACATATCATACCCTCTCATATTTACATTACACAGCAGAGAGAGAGAGAGAGAGGAGAGAAAAACAACAAATATAAAAAACATAAATAAATCCATGTTATGTTATTAAAAAAAGAAAACAACAAGTAAACACGTGTACAAATGGTTGTAAGCATTAAAGTACATATGTACATATGTATGTACACTCAGAGCTGGTGGCATGAGTCAGAGAGCATCAGTGAGAGAGAGAGAGAGAGAGAGAGAGAGAAAGAAAAACAAGAGAATTAGGTCAATTACTTGTGCTTGGTTTATGATAGACATAAATGGCGTTCACATGAAATTAACAACAATAAATTGACATAAAAAACCATTCGTTGCATTAACAACAACAATAATAAAAATACAAAAAGAAAACATTATTGATTGTATCATATTTTCCAAAGAAAATACATGTACATACACACGCACTTATTTCTTAAAGTACGTACGATTATGAAAACCTTTAAGTGACGGAAATAAAATTTAACTACGAGCACTAAACTATAACGCAGTGAGTTTGTTTACCGTTAAGAAATGCTTTAAGTAGACAACAAAATAATGATGGATGACAAACAATTTAAAGCAAAGCTGCCAGACTAATTTTAATTGATTTTTAAAGAATCCTTGAGATTTCAGCAAGATTTTGATCTGTTGTAACAGACATATTACAAGTAAGCACTTTCTTAGTGCAGAGTTGCCCTAGCATTTATTCAAGCTTCATATTGTTTAGAAAATTCACTTTTTTCCATTTACATACTCCACAAATTACATGCATACATACATACATAATTAGTTATTACAACCCTTCAGTCAGGATTACGACCTAGTTTCTCACACCACTTATGTTGTGTGAGTTTATTTTATACATCAGTGGCGGGACCTACAGTTTGAAGTCGACTCCGAACGACAGATTTTTTGAGAAACTTTTCATGGCAATTTTATGTACTCTCAGAGTTTTTGCCAGAAATCTGCTGAGAAGAAGTCGCCGAAGAAATACTTTTTGTATTTTATTTCTGGGGCTCGAAACCTGGCTTTTCATCTAATAAGCCAACACACTACCTACTAGACCACAAATTACATGGTAGCCTATATTCAATGGCTGTCAAATAAAAATAAAATGGCATTTCGTTTTGATATTTTGCCAGAAGCTAGCTTAGGGTAGCCTGTTGATCGTAGAGCAGTGTTGCCGTTCTATTAGGATGTTAAAAAATTAAAAAAAACTCTCACACTTATTAATCTGACTTCCATTAATAGAACATTTTCCTACCTTACCTAACTCTCCTTAAAGCTAAAGTATGATTTTATTGTTAAGCTAGTGATACAAAAAGTTCTTAAAATTAAACTACATATACTAAAATTAAAAGTAAATCTTAAATTTACTTATTAAAGCTAAAACAAGAGTGACTTATTTTTCTTCACTTACCCAATTTAAATTTTCTGTTTTTCCGTTTTTTTTTTTTTTTTTAATAAAAATTGTAATCCACACAGAAATTTATTAAGGCATGCGTGCGTGCTGCTGTGTTCAGTGAGTAGAGTGTCTCCAAAGTGGTAGATTTTTATTCCTAAAAATAAGAAACAAAGAAAACAATAATAAAAAAGTTGGTTATAATACCAATAAATTGCAGAAGAGTGTTGCATAAATTATTTATTTATTGAAAAAGAAATAAATGCTTAAAAAAACAATTATTTTTTGTTTTTTTTTTTTTTTAAGAAAAATTTTGTATGGCAAGTCACGTTTTTCAATAGAAAAGCGTGAAAAAAGGCAAGAAAATACTATAGAAACAAAATAAACATATTAAAACCAAGAAGAAGAAGAAGAAAAAATTGTGCAAGGATTACATTGTTCTCTGCAGCGCTCTTCTTCTATAATAAATATTGGTTAGAAGCATAAAAACAATAATAAAATAAAAATAAAACAGAGAGAGAGAGAGAGAGAGAGAAAAACTAATAAATATTGGTTAAAAGCAAAACAATACCAACAATAACAGTAAAATAAAGGGTTATCCTTTATTCGGTTACAAAAGTAAATTTAAATAGTAAAATACACACGTAAAGTTCTGATTTCGATGAAATTTCCAATTCATTATAATGCTCTGACCCCACCCCTTGGCCATTATGTATGTGTTTTTCGTAACACCATCTCGTTGAAACCACATATTGACGTCCAGTTCATTTGCATATCAAAACAATAAGTCGGTTATCACGCAGCCATAGCGTTCTGAATTGTCGGTTCATGTTCGAAAAAATACTATCCGATGACACCTCCAAACAATGATGCTCACCACCAATTTTTGTTCTTCTAGATGCAATGGTTTTTCCACAATTACCTCTGGATTTTTCGAGCTCCATAATCGCTGATACAAACTTTGTTCGAAAAATCACCCTTGAAGACATGTTGCTCTTCAACTAATCGGCTTTAATTGCTGTAAAGCGACGTGTTTCGCATTGAGAACATCTGTTGTAACGCTTCCTCCAGTCTCTTTAAATTTCTTGGCAATTACTTACTAATTACCTGTACGGTTGGTCGATTATTACGACCATAATCATCCTGTAGTTACTTACTTCCTAAATTTTGTCATTACTACACTTTAGTCAACATTATAACCTAGCTTCGCACACCAACCATGCTGTGCGTGCTAAATTCATCCATTAGTGGCGGGACCTATAGTTTTTTTCATGGTAATTTTATTTACATCCAGAGTTGTCAAAAAAAAAATGTTTTTTCTTATTTGTTCGAGACGCCTGAGCAGGGGTTTGAATAACGAGCTTGCATTAAATAAGTCAACACACTACTTAATAGACTATGGCGACTTCAAATGTCTTTATAATCTTGCCAAAATTAATTGTGCAGTTGCTCGGTTATAATCATGCCTTACTGCACGCGAATGTTGAAAGATAATTAACAGCTGACAGCCTTTCCAGACCAGTGGGAAGGTAGTATCAGATAATCCGATATGGAAATGCTTTTCAAAGACCCAAAATTTAAATAAATTTTTCAAATTTTCTAATTTCCAAAATCCAAACTTTAAAAAAAATCACCCGTTAATATTGCACATAGCAGAGGCAGAGAAATATTGCTTAAAAGCATTATCACAACAATACCAAACAGTAAAATAAAAACAAAATACAAAATATACAGAGTGACAGAGAGAGAGAGGCAGAGAGAGTTGAAAACTAATAAATATAATTTAACATCAGTTATGCACACACCATAATATAAAATTACGTGAGCACGTAAAAAATATATGTATTTGTGTGCGTGTGCGAGAATGTGTATATGTGTGTGTGTATAAAAATATTGCAGACAATTTTTACAGCATCACAGCATCATGAGAAATGAGCGCTTCTTTATACCGTAATACATATTTATGGCAACACAGCACAGCAGCAACAGTAGTGGCAGCAGCAGCCGCACTTGTTCTCTGTTTTATTTCTGTTCCTTATGCTGGCAGAGTTGCCAATATTTGTTTTTGTTTTTGCACTTTATTACAATAAAAAATTAAGCCAGCCGGGCTATGTAGCAGGCGGCTGCTGCGATGTGCTGCTGCGTCAAGCAACATTGCCAAGTTTCACACACAGTGTTTTATTATTAAAACTAAACTAACAAATCTACTGCAAAATAGAAGAAAAAAAAAAACGCAAAAAAGAGTAGTAAAGCAGTACCCAGAACAAAACAAGGAAGAAAAAAAGGAGTAAATAAAACAATAGACAACGTACACTCACACTAACCCACAAATCTATAGAAAACATTCTGTGTAGCACTCTGTTGTCCTTTCGGAGTTGCTGTGTCTGGTTATTACGTTGCTATTCCTTATTGTGCAACTTCCTGCATAAGGAAAAAAAATCCTGTCAGTTTTATTTACGTTTTTGTTAGCATCATTATCGTGATGACTGACTACAAGAGAACAGAGATGAGTATTTGAAAAAATTATAAAAAAAAAAACAATACAAGAACCAGAATGAAGTTTAATTATATTGAAAACGTTCAATTAATCCCCATACAACAAGCGCTGCAGAAAGTTTGGAAAATGAAGTTTGGAGGTATAATTTAGATGTGCTGGTGTTGTGCTAAGCAAAATAAATATTATCAACACATAAAGGGTACAATTTTTATAGAGGTATAGAACTTTAAGTTGCAATAAAACAACGATGGATTATTCGATTGACATGAATTTTATTTATCCGAAAGATAATCTTGTGGCATTACATTTTAAATATGATTTCTGGCATATGACCGCCACGACTGGCGCGGATGTAGTCCAATCTGGACGTCCAATTTTCGATGACTTTTTCCAACATTTGTGGCCGTATATCGGCAATAATACGGCGAATGTTGTCTTCCAAATGGTCAAGCGTTTGTCGCTTTACCGCATAGACCAATGACTTTACATAGCCCCACAGAAAGTAGTTTAGCGGTGTTAAATCACAAGATCTTGGAGGCCAATTCACAGGTCCAAAACGTAAAATTAGGCGGTCACCAAACGTGTCTTTCAATAAATCTATTGTGGCACGAGCTGTGTGACATGTTGCGCCGTCTTGTTGAAACCACATCTCCTGGACATCATGTTTATTCAATTCAGGAATGAAAAAGTTTGTAATCATGGCTCTATACCGATCAGAGTGTAACCAAGATCCTTCCGCAAAATCTTCCATAAAGTGGATGGACACAGATCCAATTCCTATGCTCGATAGCGGATGGACTCATTCGGGTCTTCTCCAATGCTACGCTCTACAGCAGCAATAGCTTCTTCTGTACGCACCGTACAGCGTCTCTGGGGATGCGAGTTATCAATAAGAGTAAACGTGGTGCGAAAACGTTCCATGGTTAATCGAATTAACTGCTCTGATGGACGATTTTGTCGACGATAAAATGGACGTAGTGCGCGATATGTTTTCCGCACAGAACCATTATTTTGGAAATAAAATTGCACTATTTGCAAGCTATTTGATGTGTCGCCATGCAGCTTTAAACCGTGAGGTCCTCTCATACACCCAAAGAATATACTGATATGCGTGTATACGTATCCTCATCGAGGGAAGTATACTAATTCGCAAAAACATTTGACTCAGGCCTGTGGTTCAAAATTCTAGCTCAGACGTGAAAATATTTCTCGTGGCAACATACTCTCACAGCAGGTTTTGAAATTTGTTTAATAAGCCAACAAACTAGCAGGAGACAACGGGAACTTTCGAGCCATTACTGGTGATGAAAAATGGATCCCATAGACAGCCCAAATAGCCAGAAATAGTATGTGAAGCTCGATCAACCTGCCGAATCACGCCAAAGTCTATTATCTAGAAGTCCCAATGTGATGTTCTATGTTTTGTGGAATTAGAAGACTACCATCTAATATAAACCATTAAAAGCCTATTAGACGATTACAGGGGACTGGTAGTGATGAAAAAAATTTTATTATTTGAAACAAGGATATGCGACCCCAAAGTGATAGGGTTGCCATTTATCACTGTTTAAAAATAACACATACTGTGGAAATGTACGCAGTATAGTGGTGAAGAACAGTTTGCACCTTTTCATGGTGTTTGCTGTTACTCTTATTCTCTTTTTCTGGAGATAAATTTTCCCTTAATTTAAATTTTATTTCGTCCAATACAATCATTGAAATATTTTCCAATTAAAATTCCTTTAAGGCTGATAACCTGCCACAAAGTTTCTTCATTATTTTGTATTTTTGTTTTTTTGTTTTCGATTTCTTGTTTCTAACAACGGCATTTGCAATAAAGGTAATGAAAAAAGTACCGTTACACCTGTCTGTCTTTATTATCGCCTTTTTTGTGCTTTATTTTCTTTTTAAGAATTTCTCTGGAATTACCAGCACAACAAATTTTGTAAGTCTTTGAAATTAAAAGCATTTATTTTGTGTTTATTTTTTTTATTTTTCTAATGCTTGAAAAACAAAAACAAAACAGAATTAGAATGAAAAGAGAAATAAAAAAGAAAAACTAGTTTTCCTTAATAACAAACAGCTTTAAAAACAGCAATAACGAGTTTTTCATTTCCCAGCTACACGAACTTAATTTTGTTTTTCAATATCTTCAGTTCCTTTATTTATTTTGTTTTTATTTTGGATTTCTTTGAATAACACGTTTTCCATTAAACTTTTATTTTTTTCTTTTTTCTCTAGTTTTTTATTTTTTATTTGTGTTTCTAGTAGTAAATTACTATTGCATTGGAGACGATTACGATAACGATTACTCCTCGCTAAAGTCATCAACAGTATTTGATTTTCTTTTGTTTTGTCTCTCATTTCTATTCTATAATGCCTGCTGCCATTACAAATACTATTTTGCTTCTATACTTGGTAAATATTGTGTGCATGTGTGTGTTGATTTTGTGTTGAATCAAAAAATAACTTTGTTTTCCTTGCTGTTTAAGAAGCAACGAAAAAAAGGTAAACAAAACAAACAAATCAAAAATTTAAACCAGTTTTCTTCGTCTTCTATTAGTACTTACGAGATTACATGAGGGACTGTGAGTGAGAGTGAGAGAAGTGTTCTCTTTAATAGTTCTTACAGTTGTGATAATTTCATAAACAAGATTGTCAGCTGAATTTAACACACACACCCATAGTATTATTGAATGTGGCTATATTGTGTATCTGGCAACACTGTATCCTATTCGAAAGGCTGTCTCGATTCAAACCCCGGGTCAAATACAAACATCTTCAACAAAACGAAATATGAAAAAAAATATTTCTTCGGCAACTTTTTCTGAGCACATTTCCGGCAAAAACTGTGAGATAAACAAAATTGTCATGAAATGTTCACAAAAATCTGTCGTTCGGTATCGACTTTAAACTGCAACTCCTGCATACAAGTAACGCAAACAACATAATTGGGCGTAGGTCTTAACCGATTATCTATGTATGTTTGTATTCCGTGAAAAGTTATGCAAGTAATAGGTGATTTTTTAAGAGCTATAGAAAAAATTTTCAAAAAAAAAAACACTAAAAACGCTTAGTCCAATTTTGGCATACTCTTTCCAACGTTTCGGCCGGTATCTCATGAATAAATGCTTCAATGTTGTCTTGCAATGCGTCAATTGAAGTGGGCTTGTCTGTATAGACATGAGCTTTAACATAGCCGCACAAAAAATAGTCTAAATGCGTTAAATCGCACGATCTAGGCGGCCAATTGACCGGTCCCGAACGTGAAATAAAATGTTCACCGAACTCGCCTCTCAATAAGTCCATTGTTACGCGTGCTGTGTGGCATGCGGCACCGTTTAATGTCCAACAATGTAAATTTGTTGCGAAATTTAGTTACAATAGCCCGAATAGCCGCTTCAGTGGGTCGATTAAACTGACCATAAAATGGAAGAAGCGCGCGATGAACTTTCTTAACAGAGCACGCATTTTGATAATAAATTTCAATGATTTGCAAGCGTTGTTCGTTTGTAAGACGATTCATACCATAAGAAACATAAAAATGTGTCGCAGTCTGTTTAAAAAAAATCTGTAAAATTTACATAGCGTTGCTGTAATTAGACTTTACTCTGGTCAACTGTTCATTAAACAAGTCGTTTAAAGTATGGAAAAAAAATTGAAGTGGCTATTCATGTCGCCAGACATTTATCGACCATTTCAAGAAAACTGGGTACAAAAAGAAAAACCATGTGAATGATTATGGGCAACACGCTAATAATGTACTTGATCATGATCATGCTGAAGTTTCGCAAACCAAAAAAGTGAATGTCTGGTAGGATTTTAAAGGAATTGCTTATTTCTGCTTCTAATCTCTTCTCAATAATGAGTACAATACCAGAGGCAAGAACTATTTTTTTTTTAATTTTAAGAAATTTAACACTTAAAATTGAGAGGAAATAATGGAAAACCTACCTAAATGTCCGTATTCTTTCATCCAACACTGTATATGTATACAGCTAGAGAGGATGCTATACAAGTGATATATGCAAAGAGAACACACTAGAAGAGGAACCTGTTATCAAATGATAACAAAAAAGACGAAGAAATAACAAGACAACCACAAAAAAAAACACCAAAACAAAATCCATTCACATCCATATGTGCATTAAATTCTATGCATACCACACAACACAAAACAGCAACAATTTAATAATATTATCCAACATCATACACTAACACAAGCAACCATAACGTTTAGAGCACAATACATGAGAAAGAGAGAATTTTTATTTAAGCCATACACATACAAGAGAAGAAAACAGGATAAATGAGAAGAAAAAAAATGAAATAAGAACAACAAGACGTAGAAGATTATTTCTGGGGTGTGTTAGCTGGCTGGCAGTGACTGCATTGGGATTCAAAGTTTTCCAATAAGAAGAAAAAAAGAAGAAGAAAAAAGCATACATTTTCCAGCTATAATTTCCGGGTATTTTATTTTTTCTTTCGTTGGCCACATTGCATGTACAAACATAAAATGGAAGTAAAAATGACAGAGACAGAAATCTCTTGGTGTATTTGTTGTAGTTGTGGTTGTTAATGTTTTTTTTTGTTTTTGTTTCTGTTTATTGTGTATTTAAGAATTTTACGCTGCTTTGTCAAATCCAAAGGAAATGACAGCCAGCAACAACGTTAACGAGTGAGGCGAGAGGCTTTGTGTAGTTCTGCCACAGCAATAACGGTTTATTTGTAATATGCATATGTTATCAGAGAGAGAGAGAGAGACAGAGAGAAGTAGAGATAGAGAGGAATTGAAATGACAGGCCCATTAAATGCCATTTTCGTTATTTTCATTGTGTTGTTATAATTTGCATGATAAAATTAAAAGGATTTCTTACGGTTGATAAAAAGGTACAGAATTTTTCGTTATTTCTCTCTTGTAATGACAGTTGTTTGTAAATGAAATTTAAAGGAATTTAATAATAGAAAGACATTAAAACATAAATTGAAAGTTTTTAGAAAATTTAAATACAGGAAATTATGCTCAGAAAAAGAGATAACGATACTGTGTATGCCACGACTTAGTATAGTTTTCTGCTAATAATTAGTGGAAGATCAATTGATAAAATTTATTGTTTCGTATTTGCAATACCTAGCTGTTGCTAGAAGGTGACTGAAATCACTTTTATTGAGTGCTACAAGCCTACTTACTTATATAGTCATTACAACCCCTTAGTTGGATTAAAACCTAGCTTCTCACACCACCCATATTGTGTGTGTGTGTGTTAATTTCATTCCTGAGGACCGAAGACCTACAGTTTAAAGTCGAATCTGAACGACAGGATTTTGGAAAACTCTTCATGGCCATTTTATTTACAGTCAGAGCTTTTGCCAGAAGATGGTGACTATCTTTCACTATCTAGAAACCAATCACCTGCTTGGCTCATCACCGAATCCAAAATAATAACTCAATACATATATTCGGAGAGAATAAAACATATGCAATGTCTGATTGCAATCCTATCTTATAGGCCCTGTCATTCCATACAAATAAATAATTAATTTAGACGTCATATAATAAAGCAATCCTAGTTAGAATCCGGCAAAAGAAAAAAAGTTAGTTATCGAACTAAAAAAAGATAAAATACTATGTAGTTAGCCAGGCTGCCATAAAGTGTCTGTCGAACGTTGCGAATTTCGCCGCTGTCTCAACCTTCTTTCTGGTCGCTTCAATGTCACACTTATCTGGGTCCCCGGACACTATGACATTCCGGGAAACTGCAGAGCCGACGAGCTCGCCAGAGCTGGTGCACTACTTCCGGAATCTTTCTCAATCAACTTAGGAATACCATTTACCTCTTTGAAGCTGGCCATCGCGCGGAAATTCTTCCGAGAAGCCAACCTATTCTGCATCAATGAGGAGTCCTACCCCACCGCTAGGCTCACTTGGCCCTCAATGGATAGAAGGCGCACCAATCAGTTACTTGGACTTGATCGTAACATATCCTCGATCACAGTGGCCAGGCTTACAGGTCACTGTGTTATGGGTAGACACGCGGAAAGAAGTTAACGACTTCTGCCGTAGGTGCAGATCCGATGAGGAAGAGGAGACTGTTATCCATTTTATTTGTTAATGCCCATCTCTTGCGAGTTGCAGATATAGGTTTATTGGCTCTTCAACCCTTGACGGAGCTATCGTCCATTGATGTCAAGGATATAGCCTCGTTTATCAAGCTTTCGGGCTGGTTTTCCAACGTGGGGTAGTCGTGCTTTAAATGTGCAGCCCTTGCGCTGACCAACTTCTACCTTCTTGGTTCGGAGGAACTTGGTCAGTACAGAGACTGCGTTCACCTATGGCGTCACAACGGGCCGCTATGCGTGCTCAAGTAAGCTTTTGGTATCAAAGCTTCCACACTAACCTAACCTAACTATGGAATTCTAATCCCCTTCAAAAAGCCTACAACTACGAATATTATAGAAAGGAGAGATGGCGATAATTCTTCAGGAAGATTAAGATTAAAGTTAAATGAGCCAAGTTCCTCATCCATATTATAAACACACATGTTTCAGGTGATAACACTATCATCCTAGAACCTATTATAGGAGGCCAAATACCTGTTGAATAGGAAAACCTTGACTGAATGAAACTGGATAACAATATGTCGGCCTTATATGGCTCCAGATGACGCTGCTTCCTGAGTGTGTATTAATTTTTTTATTGTTTTGAAACAATTTCAATATAAAAAATCAATCAATCTGGCAGCTTTGTTTGTGAATTTGTATAGAAAATCTCTATCTAAAGAAGAGGAGAAGAAGATGAATTTCTAATAAAAACTACAACAATAAAAACAGCATCTGCACCAGTAACATTGAAAGAATAGTGCGATAGAGAAATAATGAATGTTGAGTGACACGTGTTTTAATGCATTGGGAATGGAATTTTTAATAAAATTGTCTCCGATGACTGTGATTTGAATACTGATGATGCTCTGCCTTCTTTTGTTGAATTGCAAACGTTCGTTCTCCTTGACAACAGGGCAACAAAATGTTGAAACAAGTGTGCCAACACTGAAGGAAATAAAAAAAAAAAAAAAATAGTGATGAGATCAGACTATGCAAATATTTGACGAAATAAGTATAATCAATAAGTGTAAAACAATTTATTAAAGTTCCAAAGAATTTCGTAAGAGTATGCAGCATCAAGTATGAAGTCGCCGTAGTCTAGTAGGTAGTGTGTTGGTTTATTAGACGTAAAGCCAGGGTTCGAGCCCCAGGCCAGACATCAAAACAAAATACAAAAAGTATTTCTTCGGCGACTTCCTCTCAGCAGATTTCTGGCAAAAACTCTCAGAGTAAAATAAAATTGACATGAAAAGTTTCTCAAAAATCTGTCGTTCGGAGTCGATTTTAAACTGTATTTTCCCCACCCATGTATAAAATTAACACACACAACATAGGTGGTGTGGGAAGCTAGGCCGTAATCCTGACTGAAGGGTTGTAATGACCAATTATGGATATATCTATGCATCAAGTAACGCTGCTTCAAACATCATGTTTCAAGAAAAATTTAATATTTTATGTTTGACAAATATTTGCTTAATGTGTCTGCACCTTTAGAGGTAGGTAGCTCAGTTCAGAAACGACGGTTAAACAGCCGTTACAGCCACTTTTCTCAGTAGTCAGCAGTCTCATTAAATAATAAATATGCACATTATCAAGCGTTTAAAATTGTCTGCACCGATACTGAGCTAAACAGTATGTACCTTCATATGTCGCTAGTAGTTAAATGTCCGTTGATGATGTTATTGCTTCGGGGTAACAACCCTCTTCCTTAGTCTTGGTCTAGCGTTATTTGTAATCAGAATTTTTTGAATAGCTATCCTCTGAACAACTAGATCGACGTAATGTCTAAGAACTTTGGTGGCCTATACATGGTTTCAATAGAAATTCAAAACATTTTAAGAGATTGATTTCTAACTGTAATTTGTTGGTTTAAGCTTAAATCTGTTTGGAGTCAGTTCTTTTCCAATGACTCTCCCGCTTAGATGACTTCCTACAAAGAATATGGATATAAAGAATACGCATCATGTAGAAGAAAAATTTCTTATGGCGGGTCGTAACATTACGACCCGCTCTCATCAAATTAATTTCTAGATGAGAGGAAGGAAGACAGAAGGAAAATGAACACAAACAAAGAGCGTAACAATGTGTTGCTCTCATTGTACGTATGTACATGTGTATGTATTCTTGTGTTTTTGATTTAGTTGGCGATCAGACTGCGACAAGAATACATGTGCTGCGGATGCTTTATCATTTTATTTCAGAATAACACTCGAAGAATATTTTGTGTTAAAAATGTTATGTCATTAGCTGGGCCTATTTCATTTTTTTATTTTGTCTCATAGTATAATTTTTTTAAATGCTTTGGAATGCTCGTTTTTTTTTTCTTTTAATAAAAAATGGTTTTTTATTCTTTTTATTTTTCTAAAAAACATGGCCTAATTTTTAAGCCAAAGATGGATAGCTTTATGTTATTTTAATAATAAAATCGATGTTTTATTTTATCTTTATTTATCCAAAATTATTAAGTCAAAGATAGACAGCTTTACATACATATGTATGTTGATGAAATGAAAATAAAAATAGCGTATATTACTAACACTTTTATATGGCTGTAATTAAATAAATTCTCTCAACTTATTTTCTCTCTCTTACTCACTAATCCATATCCAAAGGCATGTGTTAACCTAGAGGAAAATTGTTAGTAATAATTTCAAGTCTACATATTAACCCAATGATATGTATATGTGATCGGAAAATATAGAAAAATTGTACTGCACTAAATCCCTAAAGACACCGCATTTAACTTGGCAAGTATTCTTCCAAAAATCGAAATCATTTCCCATTGATATTAGTGAATACTACTGTGATATTTCTTTGGGCGTATAATTGAAGTCTGAAAAAAGCGACATGAACCTTGTTCTTTAAAAGCTGACAAGATTTTTACGCTCTTTTTAACGAACATTCTTGATGTTCGTGTCCTATGTGTGTAAAAAGCCAAAGATGTTCTTCCCCTGAGGGATATTGGTGCCGACGTCAGTTTTTAACACTAGAAAAATAAATAAAAAAGTGGTCAAACAACAAAAACGCACGATGAGAACAACGCATTGTTACGCTCTTGGTTTCTGTAACACCTTCCCTTCTATCTTTCCCCCCGCGTCATGAAATATTTTTGAAAAATATTCCAAAATATGTTAAAATGCGCATTCTTTATACTTTATTTTCTTTGCTTTATTCCAATTACATTGGACAGCACTGTCATATTATTTTCTGACAATTGGTTTCTTCACAACGGCACAACATATTCCTTTTCTATCCCCCTTTTTAATTAACCTATACTAGCCCTAAGGTTATTACAATGGATCTAATGATGCACTACCAATTTAATTGTTTACTTTTTTTTTTATTAATTTTAATACGATTAATTAGGAAATTAATTCAGTTTAATTTACTTCACTTCTAGAGAAGAAAAAAATTCCCAAGATAATAAGAAAATTCCCCAACTTCCCACAATGTCAACACAACAACGGTGGAGAGTAAGCGTGAGAGAGAGGGAGAGGAAGAATAAACCCAGTAACAGAAGGGTAAAAACCCAAACAGTGCTGCATACCAAAGCAACACGCAGCCTTTAATCTCATCATCATTATTAAGGTTGCCAGGTGTGTAATAATCATAATAATAACAATTTAAATATTTGCACACACCAACACTGTGATTTATTAATGAAAATATAGAAAATTTTAATTATTTTGCAACAACAACAACAACAACTGCCTAATTAAGCGGTCTTTTTAATAACAAAAAATAAAAAAATAAATTTAAAAAAAAACTTAATTATGCATAAAATTTACATTAAAATTAAAACAATTTTACTTTTTTTTTTTAATTTTTTTTTATTATTCATTTAAAGATAAATAAAAAAAATCTCTCTGGGCGTCAAGCAACCTGTGAATTGAAACACATGTTGCTGCAATTTTTAGTTTTTTTTATTGTAAATACTTGCTTACGATTGAATATGTAATAATTTTTAAAAATATATACAATGATTTAAAAAACAAATACGAATTGGTATTGTAGGCAATTACCTCAGTATCAAGTTAATTTATACAATAAATACAGGGTGTCGTGTCAGTTGACTAAGAAGAAGAACAATCTACAATCTTTCCTATACGATTAATAGAAATAAATAATAATAATACAACTAAGGAGTGTTCACCAAAAAATTTGGACCTATTTCAAGGATTATAATTTTTACTGTGATAAAACCATAGTCGCTGTTAACAGAAAAGCTATTTCACTGGTTCTACAAATTTATAAAGAGCTCTCGAAGTGTGTAAGAAAGCGTTGAAGTTGGAATAAAGAAATAATTTGTAAAAAACGAGGTTAGCTTCTCGCACCACCCTTGCTGTATGTGTGTTAATTTTATTCATGAGTGGTGGGACCTACAATTTTAAAGTCGACTCCGAACGATTTTTGGGAAACTTTTTCATGTCAATTCTATGCGGTTATTTTCAGCTCAAATACGGCCCAATGACACCTTCAGGCCACAATGCGCAGCAAAAAATCAATTATCCCGAATGCAATGACTTTACCACAAAATGTTTGCTTTCTGTCGTAATTACAGAAAAAAAAAAAAAAAAAAAAATAAGAATATTTTGTTCGAATAATTATAATTGAAAACCCGTTGTCCTAACACACAATCAGCATATCGGCGGTCTTTCGTCTTTACAGGGATAGAGGTGCAAATCCAATAATGAACCGAAAAATATACAAAACTAATGGGAAAATTCTATGCTACACTTTCTCTAACAGAAGCGATATTTTTGGCAGTACGTGTACATTGTGTCCAGATCACATCGGTAACGCTTTCAGTTTCTTCAAATATGTATCTTTGTTGTTACTTGCTTAGAAAGTCTATTGCGACGTGAATATATTTACCCCGTTATAATCGAAAAGTGGTCATTTTTGACGCACTGAACGAAAAATGAAGCGTATTTATTTTATTTTATTTAAACATTAAATTATTACAACTCGTGTAATAGATAACCTTGTAAAATTTAAATTAAATTATATACACTCACACACACATACATATTGTAAATAAAATACATACACTAACATGCGAACACAAAATATAAGAAATATTCTATTAATTTTAAATATTCGTTCATCTTCTATTGAAAACTGAAAACGAAAAATAGAATGTGACGTCAAATAAATACTCTCTCATCGCTCACTTATGTACATACTAGCAGGTTTTGTAGGTTTTAACATGTAAATGTACTCGAACATAAACATACACACATTTAATGTTGAAGAGCGTACCATGTATACGAGTACATACAGTTCATTACTCAGAGAATAATATAGAATGTAGACATCTGTAACAGTATTTGTAATATTTACTTCTCTTCTCTAAGCATCTAATAATAATACAACAAAAACAACAACAACAGAAATAATTACAATAAACAATCATAACAAACCAGGGTCATCATCATCATCATAATTAGCCGAATACATCATTTTATTTACTTACCGAGGATAGGAGAGAAGAGAAAGTGTGTGTGTGTGCGTGTGTGTATGTGGGAGACAAAGAGAGAGAAAACTTTTGTGATTAAGCACCGCATTTATGTTTTCATTACAGAAATACTGGGTATTTAAATGAATTTTGGAAATGGTTTTTCGACTGAAAAAAACAACATAGAATTTTATTTTATTTTAAAACAGAATGTGACCGCAACTTTAGGAGAAAAAATTGCAAGAAAAATGTAATGAATAAATATAGCTTATGATGTCCTTTTCGTTCACAAACAACAACAAAAAATTTACTTGTTTGCACACAACTTTTGCTTTTCTTTGAAAATTTCCATGAAAAAATGGTAAAATTGTTAGGTGATTTAATGTCCTCAATGATTCTGTAACAAACCATTTCGCGATGGGTGCCGTGTATATGCAGCAATCACTCGGCTGACGTTGTGTAAATACGGTAGTTATTTATTGGTCCACAGTGGCTGATGCCACTATGTCATAGACACGCCATACGAAATATGGTTCCGGAAACTGCTTTAAACTCTAAATCAACTAAACAATTTTGAAAGTAAATATCCGGGAATATTTCTTTGCTGACAACGCGGGACAATAACAAAGGAAGTGACGGATAGTTTCATCCTTTTCCACGTCATTGCAGCCCCCGCCTGCAAAAGCCGTTATATTCATAGATGGACCAGTCTTCTCTAATGTGAAAGTCGGCTCAATGAATTCTGATCCAAGCGAGTAATCTGCTGTTGTCATAAAAATCTATCACAGGCTGCCTTCCAAAATGTATCAATACAAAGTTTGTATGGAGTTCTACTACTGTATATAAACTATAAATCCGATGCCCGATTGCTTTTTGACTGCGTTAAAAATACACATTGACGACGTTTTGAAATAGAATACATTTGTATATATTTTGTACAGCGGCATTATGAAACGCGATACTTTGTTCAAACACAAAGCAACTAACATTTTGGAAGGCAGCTACATTAAAGCATTTGTAGGTTTTTTGTCCCAACATCTGTAATGCACCCACCGCAACAGTCAACAGCTGCAATTGACAGTTTAGTGCCTGCTTCACCTAGCCTGTTTGCGAGTTTAGTGTGAGAAGCTAGATTGTAATTATGACTAAAGAGTTGTAACGACCAATTAAGTAATAAAGTTAAACATCAAAACATCGCTTTAATTACTCTATTTTATACTATCACTGTACATTGTAATATTTTTTATTCCCATTTTCCAAGGATTTCACAATATGGCAACACTTGTATTGAAATACGATTAAATGCCTTTAATAATGGCTCCCATAGTAAATACATATTTATGAAGAGACTAGAGAGAAGAGTTCAAAAGAATATTTATGAACCAATATGAGCATGTGTGTGTATGTGTATTTTAATGTTGTTTTCGTACATTAAAAAGTTTGGTTCGTTCGTTGGTTGTTAGTGGGTTTCGAATATTTTTGTGTTCTGTTACTGTTTCTGCTTCTTCTTCATTGTACATGCATATGGAGAGTAGTACTCCACGTTATAAAAACACATGGAAGAGTTGTTTCGTGAAATTAAGCACAACAACGTTAGATAGTAGACGTACATACATAAGTGTTGTACGAATGCATGCATATGCATATTACAAATACAACGTAGCAACAGAATGTTAGGCAGACAGATGGAGAGACAGGCACACAGACAGAAAGACAGATAGACAGACATAATTTCATTTTAGAGTTTTAAATAAAAATGTCTATGACAGAAGACAGAGAGAGAGAGAGAGAGAGAGAGAGAGAGAGAGAGAGTTTGCAGTATATGTATGTGTTTTAGCCAGCCAGCCATTTCAAATGTCTAGTACTTTGTACGTACATATGTGTGTATATGTGTGTTAATAAAGTTTATACAAGTGAAATGAAGTTTGGCAACATGGCAAATAACATTTGTTTTGTTTTTGCCTACAATAATATATTGTTGTTGTTGTTGGTTTTTTTTCGTGTATTTGCTTGCTGCTGCTGGCTGAAAAGGTCATAAAACTCGCTCTCAATATTATACACACACAATAGCAATAAGAAAACACAAAACAAACGAAAAACAAAATGAAAATAAACAACAGCAGCAGCAAAAATACAAACAACAACAATAGAAGCAACATGAAAACGACAATGTGGTGTGTCTGTTGTTATAATTATTTTTTTTTGTTGTGTTTTGTTTTGTATCAATGAGTATATGGCGGCAACAGAGTAGTTGTTGTTCGTGTTGTTTTTGTTATATTGTTATTTTATGTCGTTCTCTTTCATTATATTCTCAATATAATGTTACAACAACAACAACAACATGGAGTATTTATAAGTTTATTTTTGTTTTGAAAACATACTAAGAAATAATGCCAAAAACATCCAAAAACAAAAAACTTTACTTTACTTACATATAATCCTGTTTTCCTATTGACAGCAAGAGGAAGAGAGAGAGAGAGAGAGAGAGGGTGCAGAGTAGGAAATCTATTTTCGGATGGTTTTAACTGCAAAGCAGCATAGCATAACACAACGAATAATTTTGTAACAATTTTAATGATTTTTCTTCTTAAATTTTCTTTTTATTTATTTATTTTGGCTCCTCTTTTAGAAGGAATATTTCGCATTTTTTTTTCTTATTGGAAAATCATAAAAATGCGGAAATTGTTGGCACCAGGCAGGGTAAGAAGACAATGTCTCTTTAGAAGAGAAAAAGAGATAGAGAAAGATACTAATAATTAGTAACTGTTCTTGGATTATAAATACAAAGAAGGAATATACCTACACATTTATGTATGTATGTATGTATGTGCACAGTTGTATTAAGAAAGCTGTAAATTAATGGCGCAATTGCTACTAAAAAAAAGGATTAGGAAAAAATCGATTACAGGGAAAATAGCCTGTGGCTCACTGTGAAAACTAATAAAAAATTAAGAATTCTTTTCCGTTAGTAATTGGAGGTGACTCTATATGACATACTAACATATGTTCCCAGAAGCAACAAATCTAAATCCATCGAAAATGGTTAAATCCTTTGTAGGCATTCAACCTTACTTAAATGGTCACATATTTCATACTTCTCTCCGCAGTCTGAAATAGGTACCTATAATTGGGAATTTTTGTCAACAGGGTTCACACTAGGGATGCCAAACGGGATTGATTTTTAAAAATCCCGGAGTTCGGGATTTCGTAATCCCGATCCCGAAATCACGGGATTTTTCGGGACAATTCGGGATCGAAAAATCCCGAAATATCCCGGGATTTCGGAATTTTCTCTTAATAAAAAAAGCTAAAAAAAAGTTGGAAGTTGGGTTCTTATTCAGTTCGATGTCCAGTGATATAGAATGTTGCATGATACACTTGAAAAACTACATGAGTGTTATTTAATATTATATTAAATAAAAAATAATGTCGTAGACTCAATTTTTTTCTTACTTTATGAGGTGTATATGTATGAATTTACAATCCCGAAAATTCCCGGGACAAGTTTTAAAAAATCCCGGGATTCGGGATTTGGGAATCCCGAAAATCCCGGGATTTTCTGTTTCGGGATTTCCCGATTGGCATCCCTAATTCACACCCATGAACGTTTGAACAAAATACTACGAAGCTAATGCGTTTGTTTAAATCGATCTGGTCTTTTGGTTGCTTTAAACATGATATTTCCAAGGTTCTAAATTTTATCTTTTCTAGGTATGTAAATGGAAGCCCGTGTACATATCAGCGAAAGTTTTTGCGAGCTACAGATGCGCTGTCGAGAAAGGATTACATGAGACTGCATTTCGTAGATAATGACCAAGGCAAGGTCCAAGTTTAATCGTAATCATAGCTTTAGGTGAGCGTTATGTAACTTTATTTTTTAAATGGAAAAGTGAATAATACTTTATTCGACTTGGAATATCTTTTATCAAAATATAAAATAAAAATATTAATAAATATGCCAACGAGATAACACAATAAAAATTCAACTTTAAACACTGTTGACAAACTTCTGGGACAAGAATAACAGACATTACAACAAAACCTACTTTAGAAAGTTTATTTTAAATGCAAAACAAATAAGAAACACGACTATAATGTAATTGAAAAGCAGAGACATTCACGCTACATACATACATATCACCATATCGATTACAATCAATTATTCAACGTAAAGGATAACCATTAACTACTAAGAAAAAATGTAAAAAATTGCAAGCAAAACACATCGTTTGGTGATCTCCACAATGGCAATACTGTTTCTCTTTCCATCTCAGCGGGTAATTTCCCTAATTACATAAAATTTCCCGTTAACTACTGTATGTAATCGGAAAAGAAAATGTGTGTTTTTTTATTATTATTTAAAAAGAATTTTAAAAGAAAAGTTATTTAAATTCTATTGAAATGATGAATCAATCGAACGAACGAACGAACGTAATTGTATAATTTTCTTGTGACAATTTAATTGAAAATCAATAAAAAAAAAATAACGACACACACCGCAACCCAACGTCAAGAGGAAGAAGAAGAAAAATCAGTGCTGCACATAAAACAAAAATTGAAATAAAAAGTAATAACAACAACAACTTTGATAAAAAAAAAACATTGTACAATGACCTTTAAGTGTAACATTTTGCATGGCAAGACAGACAGAGAGATAGAGAAAGAGAATGTATTTGTTTTTATAACAACAATAATAATAAAGATAAAATGAAGACAATAAATTAAAAATGAAAGCAACAACAAAAACAAACACAAACAGGAATAAAACTTAAATTAGAAAACGAAACACACATATACACAAGCACTCTCACACACGTGATATTAAATATTTCATAATAAATTTAAATGACGTATGTATAGTGGTGCATACGTAAACAATTTTAAGGCCTATTAATAATAAATGTGTGTGTGTGTGTGTATGTCGGTCGCTTTATTAAAAGAAAATAGCAACAGTTATAAACACACACAGACGCACACACTCTAACAATTTAATGATTTTAGGTGAGTAACCCCGTTGTGAATTAAATTCTCATGTACTACAACACAGTGTATTACACATTTAGCAAATAAAGAGAGAGAGAGAGAATATAAGAGAGAGTTCATAGAATATGGGGACTACCATCATGTATTTATTATTATTAAATCGTCTGATTTAATATTAAGAGGGGGAAGTTTTGAAAAAAAAAAAAAATATCAGTGTTGTTACAACGATCAGATATTCAAGTAAATACATGGGAAACTTTCAAGGAACTTAACTGTAAGTTTAGAAGCCTAAGCTCCTCACATGAATGATCATTGCTTTGGAAATAAAATGCAAATAAATGATTGCCGTGTATCAGCCTCTATAACTGCCGTATTTACATGAAGTCAATCGCTGTGATGCACCAAGTAACTGCCATATATAGGTATACGGCACTCGTCGCGAAATTGTTAAGCAATGGATCACCCTATTCTCCCTGACTAGCTGATTCAGAGTGCCCAGACAGCATCCATACTAATTTCGAATCAACTTTGAATTGAATTCAAGTTGAATTGAGCATATTTCTAGATGGCATAGGTATGTATACTTTCGCTTTCTGAATATTCCGGTATTTCACACCTGCTGCTTTATCTCTATCGTCTTGGACCCATCCTTATAAATACTTCTTAATAATTTGTAGATTACGGTAATCTTGCAGTCTACGTCTTAAAGAGAGAGTTGGTAGCCAACCGATCAATCACGTCCTGATGTCTCTTAAAGAATTTTGTGTTCGACCTGTTTCGCATTAACCTAACCATATTTAGAAGGGGACGTACGTACGTAATAGAGCCTTTAGCAAAGCCGTAAAATAGTTGCCCCTATCCTGTTAATACTGACGCATTTCATTTCTCTTATCAAAGACTGATGCAGGTGAAGGGGCGAGAATATGTACATATGTGTACCTTTGGCCAAGTGTCCACAAACCGTGTAAAATGCCAAGAGAGTGAAACAAAATTCCTATTCCGATTTTTGCGAGAGCTACGAGTTCAAACCTCAGTTCTGACACAAATACTCTCAACTGTCTTCTGGCAGAAGATCGGAAAGTAAATGAAATTGCTATGAAAAGTTTCTAAAAAAAAAAAAATATATATATATATATGTACGTGTGTATTTTAACAACAAAAACAATAAGTTTAAGGTATGTTATTTCGTTACGTTTCATTTAAAACATGACGTTGCCATCCTGTTTTTTTTTGTTTGTCTTTTTTTACTTTTTATGTGTCGTCATTGTCATGTTATGTTTTTATAACCGCTTTTTTAGATTGTTATTGTTGTTGCTTCTATTTTTATTATTTATTTATCGTGTTATTTATGTCATCGAGACACGCGACTTACATGACATGAGACTATGGCTGGCAGACTGGCTATTTGAATCGTTTTTTATATTTTTTTTAATTCGTTTTCTCTCTCAAAAAACGAAGCTGAAAGTCTGGCATTTTTTTTAAAGGAAAAACAATCAACAACAAGAACAAAAACAGTCTGAAATAATTTCAAAGTGTTATGAATTGAAACCCAACTCTTTAGTGGGATATTTCGTTACTTTTGATTTGTTTTGATTGTTTGTCCCCATGTTTGCTCATATTGTTCACCGTTAATGCTCTCTTTATGTGTGTGTTACAATAATAGGGTGCTGCCTTATTGTTTATTTGTTTATACTACGTACATGAGATCGAAATCTCAATTATATTTTATTATTAACGTGCTTGACTTGTGCTTAATTTTAGATTTTTAACGTCATTTTTAAAATTAAAAATGAAAATAAAAGCATTTCAATTAAAATGATTCATATTTTTAAATACATTTTAAACAGAATTAAATCAAGTGGTTTTATAGCTTATGGGATTTCCACGCAATGAGTAGAACAAAAAAAAGGTACTATGAGCGCAAAAGCGATGGAACTGAAATGCCTGGTCATTATCCTTGGTCATTATAATCCTTTAGTCAGTATCACAACCTAGCTTCTCACACCACCCATATTGATTGTGTTAATTTTTATTCATGAGCAGCTTGACCAACAATTTAATGTCGACTTTGAACGACAGATTTGGGGAAATTTTGGTAGAAATTTTGTATTTTCTCAATAATTTTTCTTAAGGATCATGGATTGTTTGCAACTTGGCACAGTCGATTCTTTTGAAATAGTTCTTACATTTCCAGCGCTCTCTCGACAATAATGTAACAATTGTTGGTTTTCAAATAGTCCAACGTACATCTGTACATATATAATTGGTCATTATAACCCTTCATTCAGGATTTACGAACTAGCTTCTCACACTACATACATATTTTGTGGGCGTTAATTTTATCCTTGAGTGGCCAGGCCTACAGTTTAAAGTCGATTTCGAACGACAGATTTTTAACAAGTTTTCATGGCAATTTTATTTACTTTTAGAGTTTTTGCCAGAAATCTGCTAAGAACTATTATTTAATATTTCATTTTGATCGAGATGTCTGACCAGGGGTTTGAACCGTGGCATCATGTCTAATAAGCCAACTAGACTATGGTGACTTCAATAGTTCAACGTTAAGATGTTATCTGAGCACTCAGTCTTTGACGTAGCCTCACAAAACGGTTAGGTGGCTAATTGTAGTCGCCCAATTTTTGAACTACTCTTCTTAGAAACTGCTCACGCTATATAATCAAAGCTAACCGTTTTCCGTAGCACGTAGCACCGTTTTATTGAAACCACGTACCGACCTGTTCATAATCTGAAATTGCAAGCCCCAAAAGTCGTATATCGTACAGCCCTAAAACTCTGAATTGACAGATTCGGTTCTTCTAGGGTTATTTGACAACCCCAGAACATAATGCCCGTCAAATAATTACTTCTTCCTAATGCACAGGTTTTTCTACAATCACTTCTTGATTGTCTAGCCACATATACGGTAATTTTGATTCTAAAAGTAACCACCGTGTGAAAAATTATCTTCACGCTCAAATTGTGATAATGTGCAGTTCCAGCCACTTTCAGTCTCACCAAATTTCTTTATAAGCTTGCCAACTCCTTGCTAACAGTTGGAAAAATTTATATTGTCTTATTACTTCGAAAATAATGTCGAAAACCTTTTAAAAAAACCCTTACAACTTGATTTTTTCAACATAAACTCATACCCAGGTAATAGTGGTGCTTTATTTCATTAATAATCTTGAGACCTATCTGGCTACATTTGCCTAGTCTTTGTTAAATTTAAAAGATGTTAAATTCGTACAAATTTTAAGAACTTACTCACTTATGAAAGTATTTTTAAACCATATCCATTCCAACTTGAAAGATAATATTTACCTGAAATTACAACAAAAAAAGTTGACTTCTATTAAATAAATATACAAAAATAATAAAAAAAAAATACAGAAAAAATCTATTTAAAGTTTTCAAACATAACCAAACTGGCAACACTGATGGCAGAGACACCGTTAATTTATTTTCAACACGCCAACAACAAGAAGAAGACACGTGATAAACAATGAAAAGTTATAAAAAATAAAGCCATAAAATATATCCTCGTCTAGCATTGATAACACTTTTGACACCATTTAGGGCATTGAAAGGATGCATAAACTGTTTGAGTGCTGAAGTAGAAGTCAAAGAGTCCAGCCCCCATATTTTCTTGTATTTTAACTTTCTTGTTAAACAGTGTTTGTTGAGGAGGAGGAAAAATGATCATAAAACAGCGCGAGACTTTATAAATTTATGGCCACACGACACAACACAACATTATTATTGTTTACCTTTTGTTGTCTTTTCTTTATTTTTGTTTCTATAATCCACCACAATGTATCACACTCTCTTTCTTTCTGGCACTCTTTTTTTTCACCCACCTTTTAAAACATTTGTTTTCATATTTTCATTCAATGAGAGAGAGAGAGAGACAGAAAGGACAATAATAAAACGAAAAACTCACAAACACACACACACACATAGTAGTTGCTAGACAGACAAATCAAGTCCTATTGAATGGCCAGTTAAGGAAATGAGGTGAGTGTTTGCAAACTAAAGAGAGTTATTAATGGAGTTTAATGCAGAATGTTATAGGAATACAGGAATCGGGAAGAGGAATGTAAATATTGGGTGTTTTTTATTACGATATGAAAACCTTAAAATAATAAAGAATAATGAATAAAGAAGTTGTAAAGCACACATACACACATATAGTATTTATGACGAGTATAATGATAAAATTTGTAGAAATAATTTATGCAGTGACATGTGCAAAATTTATTACGAAAAAAAGGACTGACTGGTAATAACAGCCACAGACAAGAGAAGAAGAAAATGGAAAGAGATAATAAGGTTGTGTTACGATATTCAGGTGTAGACATGTTACGTTTTATTTTGAATTTGTACATCGTTTCCAATGAAAATATTTCAATAATTATTTCAAATTATTTTCTTTTTTTTTTAGTAAATCAGAGAGCTATGATCATATGTTAATTGACTTCTTTTGACCTATAATTGAAAATTATCAATTAAATGGTATGTGGTTTTGACTTTACATTGCAGCATTAAAAAGGAATCGAAATACGCGCTAAAGTAATCGAAAACTACCTCAAAAATATAGATTGGAAGGACGGTGCATGGCCGATAGTTCAGGTTGTTTTTTCTTATAGTTTTTGTTGATTTTCTCTACTGAGATAATTTTTTTTTAATTTTTTTTAAATATTCAAAAAATATCAAAATAAGTGTGTGAACGAAGAATTTGTTCCTCTATTGTATGTATTTGTTGAAACTATTTTTACATTTTCAAATAATTCGCATAATTTGCGCTTTAATACGGGCAACAGTGTAATTTTATCATTCATATATAGTACATACGAACAACGTGTGGCTCCACTGTCATTAGTTGTAATTTTTGTGTTTTCGGCTAATCTTTGTTATTAAGGTTTTTGTTTTCATACGAGTGACATAAATACATACATATGTATGTATGTACAGAACACAGACAGGCAAGAAAAATGTCTACAAAACTCCTTTAAAATACAAAAAAAAAGAAGAAAACAACAATGAGTAAAGCACGGCGACATGGCGAGAGTGAGGGAGAAAGAATGAAACTAAAAATGTTATTTTTGTTTTTAATATTGAAAATAACAACCGTAATGAATGCCAACGACCTTACTCGTACTCGTGTACTCAAAAACAAACATGGTATGAATAATGTATCAGTATATTGGTATGTGTTTTATTTATTATGGCTATTGGTTGCCATTAGTATTGTTTTTGATTTTAAAATACCCCCCCACACACACACACATTCGGAATACACGTTGTAATGGCCTTAACATGTTACTGCTTTATTCGTTACATGTATTATTTTTTTTTTTTAAAGACAAAAACAAATGAGTTTTGTTATAAAAGTTCTATACGTCACTTTTTGCTTGATTACACTGATACACAAACACACTCGTACATACATGCATATGTACATAAACATAGCATTCATTATAAATATAAATAAATTTTTTTTTTTCAGAATTTATTGTATGTGAGAGAACATAGTGCCTAGGAAAAAGAGTAAAAAAAAACACTTTATATAGAGGAATAGTAGAGCACAGCACTAGAGAGAGAGAGAGTATTACAGCAACATGGTGAAGTATGGTAAATTGAGTAGAGAATCAGTAGTACGTGATATGAGAGAGTTGTAAATAAATTATCGTATGCAGAGAATATTTGTGGGTTTCAAAATGCGTATAGAAGTGGTCTAATAACTTACGTATGTACATACATACATATGTATGGGTGTTTGTGCTGAAATAGTAACAACAAAAGTAAAACAAAACATAAAACCACTTTTTATATTTGATTGTCTGATGTCTGACTAACTGGCGACAACCAGTTAGTCAAGTCAAAGACATCTTTTGTAATATTTCTTCCAACACACACACACACACACATAAAGAATGTTTACAATATTGTGTAGATATTTTCAGTAGAATTTTTTTTTTCCAAATCTTTAATATTTTTCTACTCATTACCAGTGCGTGCGTTAGTGTGTGTGTGTGTGCGTGTACCCAAGAGAGAAATTTAAAAAGAGCTTTTAAAAAAAGATTATGTCACACATATTTTCTTTATTTACGATTTTTTTTTCTTCTAATGGCATTGAATAATGGTCGCTATTGATTAGGAAATAAAGTTGCCAACTTTTTAGTATGTGGTCAAATGAATAAGCGCAAATGCTTCATTTAAAAATGGAGAATGTATCAGAGAAATAAAATTTAAAGATTTTAATTTTCAATTTAAATGTATACCGCTTTAAAAAAAAAAATTTCACACTTTTTTTCAAATAATTTTTCATTTAAAAATAAATCGATTAACCTAAATTTTTGGCAAAGAATTAGCAAAGCAAACAAGAGCCGAAAAAGAAAAAAAACGTGACCAATAAAAGTAAGATTAAAAGAAAAGTAAAAAAGCATTAAATTGTCACTTTGCATACATAATTTATGTAAATTTAGGTTAAGCAAACATGAAAACGACAGTACCGCACCGTACCATATCAAAACAGATTAAATCAAATAAAAAACACACAGAAAAAAGAAAAAAAGTTAAGAGAGAGAGAGAGAGAGAAAAAATATGCAGGGATTAAGCAACTATTTAATGGCCTAAATGTAATGGCTTGACTGTGTATGTGTGCATGTTTGCTATTACAAACTGACCTGTTTTATTTGTTCCAAAATAAGTGACAGAAAAAAACTTAAACCCAACATGCAGTTTGGCTTCTACCGCCAGTAGTTAGTAGTTAGTAGTTATGTAGGTCAATAATAATGGTCAAAACGACTACTTTAACTACTAACTACATAGCTAGTTAAGCAAATATATAATAATAAAAAAGAAATATATAACAAGGGGTTCTCAAGTTCAAATTAAATCTTTAAATTGCGTGCAACGATACAACAGGCCGATTAAAATCAACAAAACTAACGACCAACCACACAACAACAATTTTTTAGAATTTTCGTTTTTTTATTTTATTTTATTAGCTCCTGGCAACTTAAGAACAAGCACGATATTCAAAAGAAAAAACTCAAATCATCACGCCTAAGTGTTATAAAATTTAAATAATTTTGCATTTTTTTCTTTTTCATTAAAAAAAAAAAACACGCAGCCATGCATTCAGTCAAGGACCTGTAGATTCTTCATCTATGAATGACATTTCTTCTAAAGTGAGAGAAATTAAACAACAATTGATCCCACACAACAACTACAGTGATAGCCACAAGCATAGAAGTCTTAAAAAGTCTCCATTGCTGTAATTAAACCAATAAATAAAACAGGATCAAAAAATTTAATAAATTAAACGAGCAATTCTTCAGAGTGTGCTCTCTTACACATACGAACTCTGTTTCATCATCACTGCAGTTAAACTAACGAATGCAAATCAAATTAAAAAAATGCAATGTGAAGACCGAACTCACACGCACACATTATTATGCTCTTTCATTCACGAGTCGTTACGGAGTCAGCAACGAATGCCCATGCGTAACAGTTGAGTGTTTCTATTTTGAATTTTTTTCACTAACACAGTCACACTTTTGTAAAAACAAGTGGAAGTGCATGGAAGCAGAGAGTGATCAAGAGAAAAGTATTTTATTAAGTGTGAGTACAAGAGAAGGAGATAAAGAGAGAGAGAGAGAGAGAGAGTGGATAAAAGAATTGATTGTTAATAGAGTGTTTGATTTCAATTGCATGCCTATTTTAAAGTGGTAATGTACGACACGATGTGGATAATTAAAAGCCGTAGATTGAGTCAATTAATGTAAATCTGGCAGAGCATCAGACACAAACAGTTCTCGTAAACCAGAAGCAAAAGAGAGAAATTCTGTAGATTCAAATTGGTCAATGCTCGAGGAAAGCAATGAATATGTTTCAAACACATTATAACTGTTTAGTTACAGTAATTCAAAGTTATTGCATGCTCCACATGTAAGGAGCCTGACTGTGATGTAGTCCCACAAAGAAAAGATCCAACAGCGTTAAATTACACGACCTTGGTGACCAACGTCCAACGTCGCCAAATCGCTTTCTGGAAACTTCTCTTGTAATAAAACCAAAAATCGGTCGTGACTCTTGTTGCAACCACACACTGCCCACTGCCTAATCTTCAATTGCAAAGGATAATCTTAACAGGGCCACAGTGCTTTTAGTTTTTAGTAACGGTTTTTCTAGGATAATTTTTGAGAAAATAAGTAAAGGGTGTTTTTTTATAGAGGTATAGAACTTTAAGTTGGCATTACTTTTCAAGATGGCGACCGATTTAACAGCTGTCAAGTGATTTATTCTCAGTTTGGTTTGGCAATTCATATTTGAATAGACTCACGCCTGAACAACGCTTGCAAATAGTGCAATTTTATTTCGAAAATAATGGTTCTGTGCGGAAAACGTATCGCGCACTACGTCCATTTTATCGTCGACAAAATCGTCCATCAGAGCAGTTAATTCGATTAACCATGGAACGTTTTCGCACCACGTTTACTCTTATTGATAACTTGCATCCCCAGAGACGCTGTACGGTGCGTACAGAAGAAGCTATTGCTGCTGTAGAGCGTAGCATTGAGGAAGACCCGAATGAGTCCATCCGCCATCGAGGACAGGAATTGGATCTGTGTCCATCCACTTTATGGAAGATTTTGCGGCAGGATCTTGGTTTGCGTGCTTACAAAATCCAACTCGTGCAAGATTTGAAGCCAAACGATCATCAAGTAAGGCGTAGATTCGTCGAATGGGCCCAAAACGAGATTATCGTTGTTCCCGAATTTCATAAGCGAATTTTGTTTAGCGATGAAGCGCACTTCTGGTTGAATGGCTACGTCAACAAACAAAACTGCCGCATTTGGAGCGGAGGTAATCCTCAAGTGTATGTGGAAACACCGTTACATCCAGAAAGACTGACTGTTTGGTGCGCTTTATGGGCTGGTGGAATCATTGGTCCGTACTTTTTCAAAAACGATGGTGGCCAGAACGTTACAGTCAATGGTGATCGGTATAGAGCCATGATTACAAACTTTTTCATTCCTGAATTGAATAACCATGATGTCCAGGAGATGTGGTTTCAACAAGACGGCGCAACATGTCACACAGCTCGTGCCACAATAGATTTATTGAAAGACACGTTTGGTGACCGCCTAATTTCACGTTTTGGACCTGTGAATTGGCCTCCAAGATCTTGTGATTTAACACCGCTAGACTACTTTCTGTGGGGCTATGTAAAGTCATTGGTCTATGCGGTAAAGCCACAAACGCTTGACCATTTGGAAGACAACATTCACCGTATTATTGCCGATATACGGCCACAAATGTTGGAAAAAGTCATCGAAAATTGGACGTCCAGATTGGACTACATCCGCGCCAGCCGTGGCGGTCATATGCCAGAAAACATATTTAAAATGTAATGTCACAAGATTATCTTTCGGATAAATAAAATTCATGTCAATCGAATAATCCATCGTTGTTTTATTGCAACTTAAAGTTCTATACCCCTCTATAAAAAAACACCCTTTATTTCCCAATGAAACTTCCCGACCATAATATGCAAGAACGAATTACTTTTTCGATATTAAATGGCTTTAATACAATTATTTAGGGATCCTCGAACCTCGTATTCGTCAATTTTGCTTGTTGACGTGACCACCGAGTGAGAAACGTGCCTAAAGGCGGGTTCACCCACAAGTTTCTGAAACATTTTTGGTTCGCACAAAATTTTTTTTATATGGAGTTTGACGTTTCTCTCAGAGAGCGAGAGAAATTATTTTGTGCGAACAACTCTCAGTGTGAATTAAATTAATTTTAAATTTGGTCCGAACCATTTTAGAAAAGGTTGCCACACAATATGAAATTTATACAATACACAAATATTTGCAGAAGTTCATCGAAACACCCAGAGTCCATGCGATGAAAATTTATAAATGAATCTACGTAATTTAAACGCATTTTGGAAACTAGTGAGTGAAAATACCCTTTGGCTTCTCTTTGTTTCAAAAGTGGTCTTACAGCCGTCCTCTTTTTTATCTTTGATTTTCGTTTTTCATAAATATATTTTGCAAGTAATTTTACTTTGGTCACTTCAATGGCGAACAAGAGTTGCAAATGATTTATATCCATTTTATCCATCGCAGAACAAGATGTTTTTATTCTTACCAAATAATTCACCACAAATACTGTTTATTTTTTGTTATAAATATAAATTTTTGTATTTCTTTATTTTGACACAAATATAATTAACTTTCTTAAGGTTATGCACATATGTATTTACGTCATTTTCAATTAAATATGGCAGCACTGTTTTTACGAACAAAGTTTCTGAAATGGGTGAATCATGTTGCAGAAAACTCTCAGTAAACAAGAAATTTCTCCGAACCAAAAATGTTTCAGAAACTTGTGGGTGAACCCGCCTTAAAAGCCGAAGAATAATTTCTTTGAATAATCAGCGTTGAAAGCAAGTTGCTTTAGAATGCAATCAGCATATCTGCGACTATCCACGTTGTGAATGCTTGAATAACCGGCTTTAATTGTAGTGTGATGGACAAATGCAACGCAATAATCCATAAAATCGGAATTTTAAAAATTCATATTATCAGCCACACTTTCTTTTAACAGGACCGATATCGCCGTAAGACAGTTTATTGCGATACTGCACAGTCCTGACGTTTTTCTTACTCGTTTTTCTTCTTCCATTTAAAAAAAATTGAAAATATTTTCATTCACAATTTCAAGTGCAGGGAAACAAAATAAACGTTTTCATGCTTAAAATTTATTTAAATTTACCAAATAATTGCCATACCGTTTAACAAAGCATTTAAATTTTCAAACAATTTGCCTGAATTACAGTAATTTTCAATCTCTTTTATCTTTAAATTTTATGCACAAACACTACGACACACTAAAACGTACATAAAGATATTCAATTGCCATGAAAACAAAAACAAACAAAAAAAAACTTTTAAAGCAGACACACAAGGCAGTCAATTTCTATTAAATTTCTATAGGAATAAAGCACACATACATGTGTGTGTGTATGTATGTATTCGCATACAGCATTAATGGAGACTTATTTTTATTACCGTTAGAAAATAGGGAAAGAGAGAAGAAAAATAAATTCTCTTTATAGCTTCGTTTCAAAAAACGGCATTAAATTTTCATTTAAAGTCAAACAAAATTTAATAAAAAAGAAGGCAACAAAATATTAAAAAATACACGCACACACACACTCACATAAAGTCAATACGAATGTAAAATAAATAACAATAACAAACATGTAATAGGGGAACAGTATATGTACATTTACAACAATGATATTTAAAGAGAGAGAGGGAAAAAGAGCGAGAAAATTTACACAGCAAAAGGAATACATATGTATGTATGTATGTATATTGTGTATAAAGATGAAGACAAACAGTTCTCTTCTAAGTCAGTATTCAAATAAAAACAAAAAATCATTAAAACAGCATGGTAAAAAAGACAGAGAGAGAGATAGAGAGAAAACATTAAAATATAGAGTATGCATGTGAAAAGGCAACATAAGTATATAACGGTAATGTAGTACACAATATATATATCGTAGAAATATGAGAGTAAATTCTTTAAAACACACAGAAATGAAAAGCTAAAGTTAATATGTACACACACACACTCATAAACAGAGTAGCACAACATGTATGAGCATGAGCATGAATTTCTGTGTGTGTGTGTGTGTGGGTGTATGTATGTGTGTGTTTTATACAGCCCAGCAACAAAAGAATTCCTTTGCAAACATAACAAATAACGAGTATGTCTAAAAGAAAATGGAAAAATGTAAGCAAAATAAAAAAAGAAAAATAAAAATGGCATCCTTAACGACAACATAAATCCTTGAAAGCCGTCATTCACCATACCCAACATCCACATCACAAAAAAGGGAATAAAACGAAGGCTAAAATAAATTTTAGAGACAAAAAAAAAACAGAGAGGGAGATGGAGACAGAATATAACAGTCAACATCAATTATATGAGAACCTCATCTAAACCGTAAGCTATTTTAATGATATAAACAAAGTTATGCGAATTTTTGTTTAATTTCATAATTAAACAAAAATCAAGATAACCCCAGGATCTCGATTTTAAATACGATATTATTTTGAAAATTTTGTAGATTAAAATAAGGGATAAAAAAGTACAATAGGCGTAAAAATTGTACTTTTCTTTTATTGAAAAATGGTACTTTTTAATAAAAAAAAGGGTCCTTTTAATAAAAAATGGTACGTTTTAATAAATATTTGCGATTTAATATAAAAAAATGGTTTGGTGTGGAAGAGGGGCAGGTGGCCTTATCGAGTCATATTTCTTAGAGAACGACATCGGCCACGTCATCATTGTTAGGGCCAAGCCCTACAAGTCGATGATTATCAAATTCTCTTGGCCTGAATTGGATGATCTAGACACATGATCTGGTTTAAACAGGAAGGGGGTAGTGCCACACACCTCATACCACATTGAATATTCTGAAATTGGTGATTTGCGAAAATGGTCATCAAGATTCGTGCGATATCACCACGGTTAGACATTTTCTTGTGGAGTTTTCTTGAGTTGCAGCGTCGTCAAATCCATTTGATTTATTTCTCAGAGTCATAAAAATTTGCACATTTTGGATGAAGATCTCAAAATTCGTAATAATTGCACTTGGTACCTCACGTTTGGTACTTTTTTCTTAGCCTTTTTGGTCCTTTTTTCTTAGTCTTTTTGACACTTTCTTGATTACTTAAATTATGGGACAAAAAAACAATTAAAAATAGTTTCCGCCTAATAAAAACACATATTAGAACAACTCATGACTAACAACTGTCTCGTGGAATTCGCCGTAGTCTAGCAGGACTAGGAGACGCAAAAGCCTGGGTCGAGCCCCAGGCCAGGCATCAAAGACAAAATACAAAAAGTATTTTTTCGGCGACTTCCTCTCAATAGATTTCTGGCAAAAACTCTGAGAGTAAATAAAAATTGCCATGAAAAGTTTCTCAATAAATAAAAATCTGTCGTTCGGAGTCGACTGTATACACTCATGTATAAAATTAACACACACAACATAAGTGGTGTGAGAAACTAGGACGTTGTACAATGGGTCAATTCGACCTCCGGGTACTGTACTTGTCTTAATTGACAAGTACACGTCCTCTAACCTAACCTAACCTAACCTAACAACTGTCTCTGACAAGCTTTTGGTACTTTTTTGTTTAAGGAGGTACCTTAAGGTGGTACATTTTTTAAAAACTTTATAAAAATATAAAGATTGCTTCCGCCTACTATACTATACTATTATATATATGAAAATAATTATACTTACACTGCAAAATATTAAAACACATTAAATTTGCTTACCTGCAACAGAAAAGAAAAAGAAAATTATTTTAAATTACAAAAAAATTTTAAATTTGGTAGAAAAAAAAAGCAAATTGTTTAAAAACAATAAAAATTAAAGCATAACACATTATTAGCATTAACACATCATTAACATTATTAAAGGAAGAAAATTCGATTTAAATTTACTTTTTAAACAATATTTTAAAAAGGTTTTTAATAACTTTTTTTTATAAAATCGCAGTTTTGTCAGCATTGTTTTGCTTTGAATGCCTTTAATGCTACAAACACTGTTATTTTCGTCCCATAATGTCACTCTCCATATCTCTCTTATTATTTGTTACCTAATCCCACTACAGTATCCTTCTGAGGTGTTTAAAGACTTCCTCTCTCCTTGTATTGTTTGTATGCTACAGTACAACCGTTTATCAAATTTAATATTAAAACACATAAAACAACAAAAAGAATTTCATTGTTTTTTTTTAAACCGGTTTCGTTTATTTTGTTTTTCTTTAATACATATATTAATACTATGACCCCCAAATATACCGTCTTGCAAACCCATTACAGTCAACAATATTTCCTTAAAAAAAAAGGGATTTTTCTATTAAATTACTTGCTATAGAGTAAACAAACAAACCTACACAACCAACCAGTACCATATGCTCTTTTAAAGATTCACAAAGAGAGAGGGAGAGCAATGTTCTCATAAAAACAAATGGAATATCAAATGAACTGAAAATAAATGAACCAGTAGTAAGCAAAGGCGGCATGAGTAATGGTATTTTTTGGTCAGCAAACAACAACAAAGAGAGCAAGAACTAACTGTTGTATTATTAATAAGGAATTTTATGTTGTCGCAACTAAAAGCTAGAGTAGGATATTGTTTGAATATAAGGAACCAAATTAAAGACTACTAAGCAAGAGTGTTGCCATCTTTTTTTTTTAATGTATTATGAAGTATAGCCGTTAGGCAACAGAGAAACTGAATGATTTTAAATGTATTTTAAATTGTGTATCAATCACAAATCAAGTTAATTAAATAATTAATACATTTTAATTATTATTAACGTTTAAAAACGTTTTAATACCAATTATTGATTAAATAATCAAATCGTGCTTAAACCTAACTGACCACGGTTAACAGTATGGAAAATATTCTCTAAAAAAAGAAATTAAATAAAATCGCTTGAATTAATTGCAATTAGAAATAAAAAATAAATAATTAATATTGTTTTTCTTCACATTTAAGCTTTTCAGTGTGAAATCTAACGACATTTGTGTTAAAAAACAAAAATATTATAGAAGAATCCTAATTTTTGCTTGCTACAGGGGGAACCTTCCCTTCTATATGAATAAAACATAAAAATATTATAATTTCAACCCAAAAAGGTCAAAAACAGGCCCTTCTAGTAATGGCTTTCGAGACCTTTTTTTCTTTCAAAGGAATACAGAATGTAATAAAAAATTATGGAAAAAACAAGCAAGGAAAAAAGACAATAAATGAAATTAAAGAAGCATTGGCAACAAAAGTAGTACTAAGTAATACCGGGTGTGAGCCTATTCACTTAGAGTGTATATGTGTAAATATATATATGTATGTATTTGTTATCCTTTTTTATCCCCTTTAAAGTTTACTTTTTTCAAGCCATAATGTTTGATTAGAGTTACAGCTATAAAGTTAACAACTTTCTTAACTAAACTAATAAGGCAAACGACCCTTTAAGTAAGCCAATAGCTATGGATATTGAGTTTTCTCAACAGTACAAGTAATAATTGAAAGTACACTATCCAACATTGAGACGGCTGTTGTTAATAACTCTCACTTTGAGTGTAAAAAATGATTACAATTGTGTTATTCAGTTTCTAAGTGCTCTACCTTGCGAAACGATTTATAATCGCATTCATAGGTAAGTACAAGATCAGTAGAATGGTACATTTTGGAATTCCTCAACTCGCCACCGACAAAATACTAATTTAGCTCGTTGAAAATAGTTTTAAAGTGGTATAATTTACTGAATATTTTGCACTTATTCTGAAATACTTTCAGAGCGGCTTAATTTTGCTCTCTAAGTGAAGCAGAGAAAGATGGCCTGTAGGAAAATCCACTGGAAACTGAACTCATGCTGGCCATCCAAATATTCAAGTAAGAAATTTATCCACCTTTTACGTTCAAATACCTGGAGGTTATCTCACTTGTAGACTCTCATTGGAGCCGAATACAATTAAAAGAATTCATATTGTTCAACTCCAATTCCAAAACTTACCGCATACGACCTTGTCGATTTGTTCGAGATTTTAATGTAATGGAAGTGAATTGGCAACACAATACATTTCCTGATATATTTTCAACACTAACAAATCTCGTGTAGTTGACATAACCTCAAATAACTGCAAATTGAATTTTTCTTTATTACCCTAATACAGTTACACACCGACACACAGTCATACATACAGCTACACTAAGCCGTTTACATACAAGCGTAATACTTTTAATTTGGCCCAACGAAGAACAAGAACAAAACAAAAATTTCCCAAATTCCCTAAACTTCTATTCCGCTCCTCTTAAATTCTTATTTAATGTTTATGTTTCTCTTATACACCCACCCAAAAACTTTTTAACACCATCTCTCTCTCTCTCTCTCTCTCTCTGCCACACTCCCTCTTCTCCCAACCATTGCTTTCAATTTTAAAGCTATTTTTGTGTCTATAAAAGAAAAAAACAAGTAATTTTGTAAGTTTTTATAATATTTCGGGTGTGAATGTGTGTGTATATGTATTATTTTGTTGCTCACAGTCCCCACCACGTGGTGATTTTGTTTGTTCGTTTGCGTAAGTGTGCTGTTGTGTTTGCCGCTGTGCTGTTGTTAAACATTTTTAGTGTTTTTGTACCTTGTCTGCCCTTGATATTATCGATTATTTTTCTTCTGTTCGTTCCGTTTATTCTCTGTTCTATGCTGTATGCTGCTGCTACAAACAGCTCTTTTTACATTTACACTCTTATGTAATTGAATGGTTGCGAGTGTGTGTGTGTGTGTGTATGTGCATGGATTGTTATATATTTACAACACAGTATATAGTGATGAGGTGTTGTGTTGTGTTGTATTGTTAGCCCACCAACTCTTTATTCACTATGTATTTAATACTCTCTCTTTCTCTCATACTATTTACATCTATTATTTACTGTAAATCCATATCAATGGGTGTGTAGATGTATTCTGTTTTATATTTTTTGCCTTACATGTTGCCAACGCTGTGTGTTATGGAATGAATGAATTTTTAATGATATCAACGTTTTACTATTTTAGTTGCAATAAAATCTTAAAGAATTTTATATTAAGAGAGTTTAAATGCTTTTTATGAAAATCCTTTGTAGTTAACAAATTTATAAAAGCGTACAGCCTAGGAAGAAATAATAGGGACACAATAAAATGTTTCCAATTTCTGAAATTTAATTTAAAGTACAAAATTAAATTATTTAAATTGACAGCGCCGTAGTCTAATACGTTGTAAGTTGGCTTATTAAAAATTAATAAAAAAATGTTTAAATAGCTTGCTTGTAAAAATACGAGTATTTTCTTCTCTAACAATTGCAGCGTTTTTCTTTGCAATTTCAAAAAATATGCACAACACTGTTCTATTATGGTTTGTAAATTTAAGCAATTCACCTCTCTCCCGCTTTTCTCTTCCACTTTACAACACCCCCTATTTTTTTTTTCTTATTACTCAAAATCAAGTACAATAACAACCGGTAGCTTATTTGGTCTTTTCATAGTTTCAACAAATTTTTTTCGCCTGTTAATGGATGCTCTCTCTATGTTTACGTATAGATTGGCTGGTAGGTCCTATCAAAAGAATTTTATGTGCACACACATACAGACATGCATAACCAGGGTATATACAGTAACAGCAGTAGTAGCAACAACAAAATGTAATACCGAGTGAGCGTATAATAAATACGATATCTTTCGTGTGCTTTTTTTGTGTTAGGCAAACGACATTACAGTGTTTGTGCCTGGCTCGTACTATTGTCACCCAATTTTTGTTGTGTCGTTGTGTCCCACCCAGTTTTTCATTTCAGTTGTGCTGGAATTTAATTTTGAATGCTGTACAGCATAGTACTCAGCTCTTAAATTTAATTTTTGAAAATACTTTAAAAAAATTATTTTTTGTATTCGTTTTTACCTAATTTTTCTTCTTTATTTACGTTATTCTTCTGGTTTTATTTGTTCATTTACATTCTAAAAATTAGAGAGAGAAAAAACAGGGAGAGAGAGAGAGGAAATGAAATAAAGAAAATATTAAATTTAATTGACAGAATGAAAAGTGAATTGAATTTTAAATTATGATAATGGTGATGGCCTTTTAAAGCAAATAAATATAGAAAGAGTGAGAGAGAGAGAGAGTGAGACATTGAAAGATTAAATTAAGTAAAAAAAAGAAATGTTTTATCACTGTTATCGATTTTTATTTGTAATTTAAGGCAACGTGTAGAGAATATCATTGAAAATGTATTGGACAATTAAGGATTGAGTGAACGAAATTAAAGAGATACACTGGGTGGCAATAAATAACGTACCGTATATGTAATATAGCACAACAATTAGGCTGATTTTAATTAAATATTGCGTTTTTTTTTTTACAGAAATCATTAAAAATTTAGAAATTCTATACCCCTTGCTATTAAATATTTTTAAAAGTGAATAAAAATTCTTTTTTTTACTGTGTTTTACTGGAACATTGTTTTCAATGTCTTTTTTTAAATCTGGCTTCATGGACTGCTATTACTTTCCCAATTTTTACTACAGTTATCCCACTGTAAAGTACGAAAGTCTTATTTAAATAATAACAGTATACTACCTATCCACTAGGCACATTTTCCCCACAATTCCATATTTTTATCCGATTTTGTAGGATTTATGAAACCTAATCTTTCAACTTGATTATCTCTGATGAGAAAATATTTTCTTCATTTTCGTTTGTTTTGTTGTAAAATCAAAGGTTTTCAAATGTCAACCTAAAAGTTTCTGTTAACTTAAAATACACTGTAAAAAACAGAATATCACTTTCATAGCTGACGTTAATTCGTTTGATTGGTCTTCACCTACAATATGTAATGATTCAATGACAATGTCGCAGCTTTTCGGATAGTTGAAGCCCGATTGCGAATACAGTAATCCCTCGATTTACGTCGCAGTTGGTTCTAAAAAAGGTGACGTAAATCGTAACAACGTAAATAGAATTTCATATTGCTCATACGACAAGGAACTTAAAAAAGTTCCAGTAACCCCTCGATTTACGTCGCAGTTGGTTCCAAAAAAAGGCGACGTAATTCGAATGACGACGTAAATTGAAGTTAGAGGGAACAAAAAATTTGACGACGTAAATCGAAACAACGTTAATCGAGGCGACATAAATCGAAGGACTACTGTACAGAAAGAACGTCTTTTGGTGTCTTTCGGCTTTTACTCAGTACTCATCACGGAGGTACGCGCCTCTCGACTTCAATTCGTGTGGTACACAATTTTCTTGCTTTAGAATGAATCTACTTGATTCTGGCGTACATTGGAGATCCCAATGCTTTTGCTAGTTGTTATGGTTTTGGTGCCAGAAATTTTAAATAAAATATGCGTTCAATGACCTGACTTTGTGAGAATATTATGTTCTCAATAGAAATTTCAATGTACAGCTCCTGGATAAAGTGAAATTGCGTTTGGCAATTGGCCATCTAGATGTCTTAATGCGCTGTCACGCTGACACATTGTTACCCCTCCATTTTATCTGAGGACCTTCAGCCTAATGTTTGAAATTGACAATTACATCATCGTCTGAACCTAGTTTTAATTATAGATTTCATAGGAAAAAACAAACTGGTCCTGTGATATGTTCAAGTTTGGGAAGTCTATATGAACAGTTCGAAACTTTAAATTAAAGGGAGGCTATAGAATTTTTTTTTTTCGGCAGGACTTGACCTTAGGATATCTCTCTGTTGAACTGCAGAACTGATACCGATTTAGGAATAGTTGGATGAGAGTAAGGATTCAATCATATCTTTTTCGAATGCTACCTTCAGATATATGTAAATGGATTAGCATATGGTGCAACTAAGCAGATTAACTTGTAACAATTCTGTTTTTGTATAATATGGGTTCTTGATCATAGAGATATTCCGGGATACTACGTAACTGCTAAACTTGCTAGCCGATTCACACTCACCTGTCAAATATCACACATAAAATTTAATTTAATTTAATCAAAAAAAAAACCAAATCAAACTCTCTCAATCCTGTCCAATAAACAAAATTTCAGAAAATGCCTTAAAACAACGCCTTTCATAGTGCCACTTACTTTAAGTACAACACACTTGCACTCAGTTTTTCAATTTTCCTACGCAAAGAAATTAATATCACAGAAATTAAAGAAAGTTACGAAAAAAAAATTGTTTTTTTCCCCATATTTTTAAAGCTTAACGTCGTCAGTGGCATTAATTCTGTTTCTTCATGTTAAACATTCACTGGCTCACGTACTCAACATATATAAACACACATACACACACAAACACACACACATATACTAAAGAGAAATGAAAAATCGATTTTTTAATAACAACACAACACAAGAGAACCGAAAGCATAAAAACAAAAATTCTCATGTTTTCGTTTCTCTCTATAGTTGCTGCTCTCTTCTAACACATACACAGAGAGTATGTTCGGAAGGGGCAAAAACGTTACTTTGGCATTTACAATAATGGTTGCCAAACAGAACAAAAAAAAAAAGAAGAAGAAAAAATAAATTGTGCTGCAGGATATTAAAATTTCAAATGCTGTAATGTGTCTGTGTGGGTATATACTATGTATGCATGTATTCATATACATATATGCTGGGGTACATACAAATGCGTTTACATTTATTATTAGAAAAGAATTATTAGAGAAAAAGAAATAACGAAAAAGAGATGAGCACGTTTAGAATTTATAACTTTTTATACCCTACACGATGCATGCATAAGTCGACGTAGGGTGGAAAGGTTGTACTGTTTTGCCTTGTATTTCTGGATTAAAAATTATATTGCTGGAATGTGTGATATACAGTTATATCAAAATCGAAGCGTCTAATAAGGACAGCGTTTCAAACTGAAGGCTTTGCTGAAGGAAGACAAGTCTAACACAAAATTCATTAGAGAATTTCCGAACTCTTAATTGTCCTCTGGACTAAACCACTGAACTTTAGATTTTGGGTAGTGCTTAGCAATGAGACTTAGAAACAAAAATGAATCGAATAATCTGGAAGCTGCAGACGCCCTTAAAAGAGATAATATTTTGTAGTATACGTATGGGTGATGAACGCATCTTGAAACAGAAGTAAGTTTTTGATTTCAGAATTAAATATTCCGCGCTTACAGTTAAAGTTGCGAATATCTTCCAAACGCAAGACATACTAAATTCAACTTGGTTAGGGAGTACAAAATCAATACTATCTGACAGCCGCACCGCCATTTAAGCATTAGGCCTTTATGAGGTTAAACCGAACACAGTATGGAACTGTATGCAGAAGGTAGGCAGAATAAGAATATACAGAATAAGGTTAACCTCTGTTAAGTCAAGATTATGTGGAAATAATCAAGTAGACTATGGAAGCTTCCACAACTTTGATGGCGCCAGAATCCTTCTGTGAAGTGGAAGATCATGTTTGGTAAGGAATGCTCAACGAAAGGGAGAGAAAGACTCTTCTTAAACCAAGCGGATTTGAGACAATCGGATCTTTTGTTGGAAAACTATAATAAAGAGAAGATCTGAGTCAAGAATAAACTAAGGTTGATATAACCGCTCTTTTAAAACGACACCATTGTCTCGAGCTTAACATAACGATTCTGCGACGATGAAAATTAATCATCGGAATACATTCTGGGAACCTGTGGAAAATTAATCCAACCCAGAAAGAAATACCTAGATTCATAGCATATCATTGCCGATAAAGAGCTACGTACCGAAATTTGTCAGGGCAATTGCCTTAAAGTTTAAGGGTAGTACAAGAGATCGTGAAGTCACAGTACTAAGGCACCTCTTCATGCTAAATAATAAGAGTATAGCGGATTCGATGACAGAACTAATTTCTCATTCGGTAGTTGGGTCAGAAGCAAAATTCTTGAATTAAAAACTCATAGAACCCCCCGAATTGATTATGGCAAAACCAAAGTATTTGGAAGAAGTGCCTGCCAGTCCAGTGCTTATTATGCTATAAAAGTGTCATTAGGTCGCATTTTCTCCAAAATAATGTTTGTACGATATGCATACAGCAGGGTACCGTATTCAGATTCCTCTCTTTTGTCAGTTTTAGTGCGCCAAAACAAAAACCCTGTAAAATAATAACAACAATTATAAATACCGTTATTATAAAAATTTCTTTTATTTTAAAAGTTTTTGGTAGAAATAAATCCACACACATACACACACACACACACACTAGAGAATATTAAAAAAAAATTCATTTTGGCATTCTAACGCACTAAAATAATAACAACAACAGACAATAACAACTACAATGCAATGCAAAAAAAACAACATCATTATTACCGTTATTATATGCCACAGTATTACGAAAACATGTGAGCGTAAACAAGAGAGAGGGAGAGCCAGTCCAACTTACCATAAAACGTTGTCAGGAGCAGTGTTGCCTACAAGTTTTATGTTTTAAGGGAATTAAATCAACGAAAAAAGGTATTTTTTCATTAAAAATAAGTAATAATTGATTTTTTTTAAAGAATTCCATAATTTTGTAGGATAAGAAACATCTCTATTAATGGACAAGAAAGCTATCGGGCTTAGTAATGAGCAAGTTTGTCCCTGTTGAAGATCTTAAGTATTATCATCTCACCATTGACATGGAGCAGCTAAAGGGATGAGTGGGAGATGAAGGGAAAACGTATTTAGCTTTGCTTAGCGAGAAGGTATTCATGTAGCATATCTGTAGACAACATTTTTCCCGTTTGTGTGGACCCACCAAATAGATTAGAAGAGTACGGAATGCAGTACTGGCTCTAGAACAAGCTAAATCTGTGCGATTATAGAGAATATGTATATTGAAAGTTAATGCATTTAAGGGAGTAATTTGTAGGCTAATTTATGAATTTTGCGAACACTTGCGAACTTTTTTCACCAAAACGTGGGTTTTTTCTTTCAAATCCTATTTCAAAAAACTTTTGCTGATGTTTATACCTTTCAAACATTAACAGATCATAGTTTAATTTTTCTCCAAGAAAATCTGTGTTTAAATGCCACAATCAAACTGTATTCATTGTTTTAGGCGGCACTGTATGTAGGGCATCAGTAAAAATTAAAAACAAACAAACTCGTGGAAATTATCAAAAAATCGAACAAACAACGGTAACCCCCAACTGCTGTTTACAAACATCCAATATGTCCAACACCCACAGTAAAAAATTCACCACACCTTTACGAAAACACCTCCTCTCACGTTCTCTCTTAGCTCCAGATGCTACAAATGAGAACCGAGAAACTGTTGTCCGTGTTATTATTTCGTTTAAATTTGTTAAAGTTTTCAAGTTTTTCTAGTTTTAGTGAGACTGCCTTCTCTCCACATCATTTATCGTTTGCGTCTGTCGTTTGTCCTGTGTTTACAATGTTTTACATCGTCATGTAGAAAAAAAAAAACCAACATAAAAGCCGAATAGCCTCTCTATTCTAGTCAGTGAGCCATCTGTGCATTTGCTGTGTGGCCTCTGTCTAACTGCCTGTATTCCTGTGTGTATGTGTGCGCTCGGGGGCACGAACGAACCCGTATGTCTTGTGGATGTAAACTAAACCGCGTAGCATATATTTTGCGTTTATGTAGTTGACACTAGTCTTCCCCACACCATTACTGCTCCCACCACCTAGCAAACTTTTAGTTTAAATTACTCACCCTCGTTATTTGGTTTGAAAAATAAATTTTTTTGTTTTCGTTTTGATAAATTCCAGTGTAGAAATAAAACGAGAATAGGGAGCGAGAGAGAAACTAATGCACACAGCCAGGCAGACAGTCGTTTAGACAGGCAGACACACATTCATACACAGCATATGTATATGTGTGAGACAGCAAATAAACGTAGACCCACCATAGCACAACACACCGCTACAATACATATCGATAGAGGAATGCATATTTCAATAACGGTAACGGTAATAGCAATAACAATAACTACAGCTAACAAGTGCAGGAGAAAAAAAAACCAAATATTGGAAAATATTTTTGAGTGAAACTGGGAATTTAAAGGAATTTTTAAAGTGTTTCGTTTTTGAATACATACACACACCACCAAATAAATTTAATAAAATCATTTGAAGTGTATTGTCTCATTTATTAGACGAGAGCCGGTGGTTCAAAGCCCATCTCATACGTCTGGAAAAGAAAAAAAACGAGATGCAATATTTCTTTTGACAAGTTCCTCTCAGCTATCGGGCAAAAACTCTGAGAGTAAAATAAAATTATTGTAAAATGGCTAATTAAGTAAGTTTCCGAATTCCTTGAACGACTAGCTCTTTATTGAAGGTTTCCGAGTTCTTCTTGAGTTTTGCTAACAAACTTCAACGAGTAGTGCTTCAATTTTTTGTTTGTAATTTTAAAAATTAAATTTCTTTCCTTTCTTTTTAAATATTTTTTTTTTACAAATAAACTTTAAAGGTTTGTTTACGACGATAACACTGCGATACCTATCGAGGAACATTAACACAATAAAGGACATATGGCTCTATGTATGTGTGGGTGTGTAAGCCATTTTCCATTTACAATTTGTCTTCAGGTTATTCACTAAATGGGGTATTAAAATACAGCAACAACAACAAGAACCAACACAAAATATGCAGGCAAACCCGACAAGGCATTTTTATTATTTTTGTTTTTTTTTTGTTACAAATATTCAAGCTTGTATCAATGTTTATGTGTGTGTGTGTGTGTGTTCGTTTTGGTTCATTTTAACCCGTACCCCAACGACCCCATTAAATAGAATAGAGGCTCTTTATAATAGAGCAACATAACGAGAGCAATAACAACAACTAAAATAAAATAAAAAAAACAACAACAATAAATATGTAAACGTCCAAGTGTAACTATATATATATATGTAGCATGTGTGTACATACATAAGCTATGTACATACATATGTACATAAGAAAATGAATGTAATTTCAGCTGTAGACTGAGAAAAGTTAGTAACAGCAGCAGTAGTGGCGGCAGCAGCAGCATCGGGCGTCATCGTCATCATCATCATCGTTATTTATGTAAAATTGTTTTTATAACTGGCTTAATACAAGAGAGAACTTTTTTTTTGGATTTTTTCGTCTACTACACTCTTTTACATTCTAACGTTGTAAAGTCAAACGCCCACATTAACACCCCAATGACCTGACGTTAACAGAGACCGATTTAGAGAGCAACAAAATAAACAAACAAAAAAATGAATATTAAATGAAACTCAGTGTTGCCAGCAACGCATTTTAAGGAAAAATGATTAAATGTGAAAATCGTATGCAAATACCCATGAAGCGGGATGTAATGTTCATTATTTAAGAGTGAAAGAGAAGCAGAGAGGGAACAGTTAAATTAAAAATTTAATAATAGATTTATTTTAAATAAAGGATAATTATAATAAAAAAAAATTGATTGAATGATTATTAGAATTACATACATACTACATAATTGGTCATTACAACCCTTCAGTCAGGATTACGACCTAGTTTCTCACACCACTCATGTTGTGTGCGTTAATTTTTTATACGTGAGTGGCGGGGCTACAGTTTAAAGTCGACTCTGAACGACAGATTTTTTGAGAAACTTTTCATGGCAATTTTATTTACTCTCAGAGTTTTTTTGTCACAAATCTGCTGAGAGGAAGTCGCCGAAGAAATACTTTTTGTATTTTGTTTGATGTCTGGCCCGGGATTTGAACCCTGGCTTTTCGTCTAATAAGTCAACACACTACCTACTAGATTACGGCGACTTCATTATTAGAATTGGTGTAACTAATTAATTTGACTGTAGAAGGTTATAGTATGAGAGGGTTAGCATGTGTCATTGCATAGAAAAAACATTGATTGGCATCCCTAGTGAATACGTATTGGGCTATTGTATTGGGTGAAATGTTAGAGTCGCGCATTGAATCCTATTCCTCTTGGGGGATTTGCATCTGTAAATCGTATTTTACATTTGGATTTTGCTCTTCCATCTATACAAAGATATTTATATGGTATGAGAAATGATTTCTTGAACATTTTGAACTGGACGGTATACAGTTTCGATTAGACAGTACCACTAGCCATAAAACACAAACAATTTTAGCATTATTGCATGAAAAATTACCAGAATTTCAAAACGGACTGCCTAATGTCATATCAGCATGATTCTAAGCCTGCGCCTCTAGTGTATGTATTTATAAAGTCTGGACTTTTGATTTAAAAGAATCCCTACAGAAATGAGCACAATAGTAGAACCAATTTTCTGTGTGAAATTAGGTCAGAATTTGAATCAATTTTCGATAAATTTTGACCCGGCAGTCTAAACTAATTTCTAATCTGAAGTAAAGTTTAAAAAATGTTGATAAAAAATTAGAAAAAACTATCTTAACTGTGACCAAATGAAAAGAGAAAATATTAATTTTGTATTGATTTTCAATTTACATTTAAGAGAAAGAAGAACAAAGAAGAAATTCCTGCTCTTTTTTAAATATTTTGTTTTATTTTTTTATGAGCACCCTGAGCTTGATTCATAACATTGTTGTTTGAATGTTAATTGAGTTTTTATGACAGTTTTTTTTTTTTTTTTTTTTTTTTTTTTTTTTTTTTTTGATTTAATAAGTAGTATTTTATTAATACTTTTGAAAATTACAAATAATTTTAGAAAAAACTTTACAGAGTTTAGCTCGGATATACATTAACATTTTTTATAAAAGATACTAATTTTTTTCTAAATATATTGTTATTAGTTTCATTTTTAACATCACTTGGCAAATTGTTGTAAAAGCTTAGTCCTTTATAAAATAACGATCGTTGCATTGCACTCGTGTCTGCTCGCTGAAGCCTGAAATCTAAAGCATTCCTCAGGTTGTATGGTTGAAACTCCCCAACATATCTTATTTGCTCGATCAAATATTCAGGTGCATCTCCACATTTTATTTTTTGGATGAAGTTTATTGTATTAAGTTCTAGTCTTTGTTGTATCTTAAGCCATTTTAAAGTATCCAGCATACCTCTTACTGACGCATACCTGTTAAGTTTTAATATTGTACGCATTGCCTTATTTTGTAATTTCTGTAGTCTGTTTATTTGTGTATCTGTACAGCATGTGTATAAAACCGTTGACCCATATTCGAAATGTGGTTTAATAATAGTATTATATATGTTTATTGATGTTATTATTGATAAGCTGTTTCTTACTCGTTTAAAAAACCCGATTTTTTTCCCGATTTTTTTACATATGTATTCAATGTGTTCTTTAAATTTTAAATCATTGTCAATTATAAAACCCAGATATTTAATAGAATTAACTTTTTCTATTGTTATATTGTTTATTTTTAATGTTATATTAGAATTCATATTTATCTCCATTAGTTTAGTTTTATTTTCATTTAATTTTAACTTGTTAATTTTTAGCCATTTATTAATATTGTTGAATTAATAAGTTGAATGAACTCCACCATTAATATTCCAAAACAATATTGAACAATAACAACAACAACAAGAACACCAAAAAAAAAAGAAAGGTAAATAAAAATAAAGAAAAGGAGAAATCCTAATAATAAAAACAAACACACACGCTATTATAATTATCATACGATAATAAATTTCTTGTGAACTCCCTTTCTCTCTCTCTCTCCCAATCAGACACACATGAGCCTATAAATGATTATTAAGAAAAAGAAGAAGAAGTCACAACCAGACAAAAATTATGTATTTTCTGTTTTTCTTTTCTTTTAAAGAAGTCGAAAAAGAATAACAAGAAGTGAGCAGAGCAGACAAAAAACAAGGAAAAGAACAACAACAAAAATACTGATTTTCGTATAAAAATAACTCATTAAATTAATGAATGCATTGAGAGAGAGAGAGAGAGAGAGAGAGAGAGAAAGAAAGAAGGAGAAATAAAGAGAGAGTGCTATGATGCAAAAAATAAACAGCATCATGAGTAGTTTTTGGGAAATAAAAAAAATTAAGTTTTTTTTTTGTGTATGAATAAGATAATGAGGTTTATCGAGCCTGCCCGTGTATGAGAAGTGTAAGTGTGCATTGTGCCTCGTGTGTATGGTAGATAATGCAAATGAGAAATTAAAATAGAAAAAATATCAAGAAAATAAAAATAAAACTTTCATTACTAAAACATTCCTTATCTCTTTCGCTCTTATTACCGTTTTTTTTAAGGAAATTTGAAAACAAAACCAAATAATGTTTATTACAGTGTTGGCGGTAAAAATAATTCAACCATTTAAGCAAATTTTTCTTCTAATAAAGGGTTGTTACTCTTCCCATGCAAAAAAGCTAAAATCTATTATGTTGTGTGGCTCGTGCCACTAATCTTATTAAAAGCGTATACACAGACCAGCACATAATCTTCAATTGTCATAATCGTCCCATCGAAAGGCGATTTATTCTAAATGTGATGGATAACTTAGAGTCCACCGGTTTAATAATAATTTGAACCCAAACACCCGTTCATCGATGAAATGCATAATCTGCCAATGGCCATAAGAGTGTGAAGAAGAATCAGAGGTCGACGAATTCGCCTAGCTCACAAGCTCTCGACCTTTTGCTGACCACAATTTGGCGAATTTTGCATCGTGCCTTAGACCTGCAATCAGTAGAAAATTCAACTGACCCAGGAACAGAATGTAAACGACCATAGACAACGAATAAGTTCTGGAGCAGTCGTCAAATAAATATTAAAAAATAATTTTCTGCGTTGAGATACTCAATGCCGAATCTACAACCGATAACAGAACAGCCCACATGAAAAGCAAGGGCGTTCACTGTTTGATGTGGATTTTAAGCAAATGGCGTCATGTATCTTTGCGAACGACATTAGCCAGGCCATTATTGTTAACGACGACCACTATAGGCCGCTGATTACTGACGTCTTTTGGTTTGAATTGGATGATTTGGACGGCACACACTTGACTAATGCCAAATTGGACACTCCTCTGCACGTGAGGGTGATGTGAATTGTCCACTGAAATTGTGCGATTTGACCCCTTTAGACTTGTTCTTGTGAGGTTCTTTTAAGCAACGATGTTGCATTTCGCAGCAGCCCTCAAAGCCATTATAGCTCACGTCATCGGTTAAATTCGCCCTGATTTATACGCCAGAATTATGGAAAATTGGACATTTCGGATGCGCTCCATACAGAGAAGCACATAATGAAGAATCTGATCAATTTTTTGTTTTCTTCTCTTTTTTATTTTTAAGTTTTTCATTTTCATTTACAAACTTCTGGTGATTTTTTATAATCGGTTCCACAACAGCATCTTCATAAAGACCGACAGACAGTTTTTGTGGTACTGGCTCATATGCAGGCAATTTTTTTACTTCTCTAATACTGTTTTTGTTGTTGTTGTAACATTAATAAAATAAAAAATAAATTTTCTTTTGTTTTTTATTTTCATTTTACTTGGAAATCTTGAATTTCTTTTCAGAAAATATTTTCTTTTCGTTTTTGTGTATTGAAATGTGATGTGAATGTGAGACTCCTCTTATATTTCTATGTTGGCATATAATATCTATTGTTGCTGCTGTTGTTGTTGTTATTGTCTATTTTTTTATTGTTTGCTACTAGAGGAGCTAGAGCTAACGTTTGTTTTTAGAAAGAGATTTTCTTTTTCTTTTTTTTTTTGCTTTTTTGCTCATAGTCAACAACAGCAGCAGTAACTTTATCTTCATTTTTGTTGTCTTGTGTTCTTCTGTGTAGAGCACGACGACAACAGGCGTAAAAATTATTTCGAAATTTTGTAGCAGCACCGCTGCGGCGGATTGCACTGCACTTGCGCATTCGTGCGTTACTTTTTTCATCATTTTTTTTCAGCACATTTTTTAATTTTTGGATTCATTTCTACAACAACAACAACAACAACAGCAAAACTCTTTATTTATCTTCTCTTTTACAGCAAAATTTATGCTTTTTAAACTGGAATTTCATTATTTTTATGCACAATTTCTTTCTTTTTTTTTCTCTTCTTTTCTATCATTTTTATGTTTTTGTTTTCGTGTTTGGGTCCTTAAGACTCACATGGAAATTGACTAAAGAAAAACAAAAAATAAAAGAAAAAAAACTATGAAGAGGATATCAAGGATCAAGTCCGTATTTCACAACATTTTCTTCAGCTTCAGATAAGAAAATGGTTCAGATTGCCAGGTCAAAATTTATAGAAAATTTTTTCATATTCTGACCTAATTTCGTACAGAAAATTGGTTTTACTATTGTGCCCATTTCTGAAGGGATTTTTCTGAATCAAAAGGCCAGTCTTTGTTTTTTTGCAAATGACGAAAGGATTAGAAGACATTGAAGTACTTTTTATGAATTCTTTTCGATTAATATTATCCAAACGATGCGGCAAGGCGATGGCTAACATGCATGGTGATAAGGCATTAGACAATCCGTTTCGAATGATAATCCCACTGTGCTTCATTCAAATCACCTTATCTATCTACAAAGCTAAGCAACCCTTTAGTCAGGATTAAAACCAAGCTTGTCACACCACCCCGTGTTGTGTGTGTTATATTTTATCCATGAGTGGCGAGGCCAGAGACAGAATTTTGAGGAACTTTTCACCGAAATATTATTTACTGTAAGATATTTCTCCAGAAGACTCGAGATGTCTAAGCTGGGGTTTGAAGATTGCGCTTTCGTGTAATAAGTCACCACCGACATTGGCAAAAAAAAACTCTGGTAGTAAAATAAAATTGGCCATTAAAATCTTCACAAATTTATCGCTCGGAATCGAAATGTATTTGGAATGTGCTTTCAATACCGATTGTCCGTAGACGACAGATGGTATTCTATTAAAATTATCAGTTTTGAAACGGCAACAATCTTGTCGAATGTGATCAGGAGGGAGGGATCTTCTTGGACAATGTAGTGAGAGATGGCATGCAACCTATCTGGTTGTTTTGTTAGTAGCACACGTTTTGCTCTTTTGTCGGCTTATTTCAGGTTGTAATGTCTTCAGAAAATTTAATGATCTTTTCTGGTCCTCTGGACCCTATAAAATTAAATTAATTTTGGTTCCGTTTATCTTAGTAAATTTGAATAATTTAGTTTTAATTTTCCATTTTTGTTGTTGCAGAAAATGGTTTACAATTTAGAATCAAATCGGCCATGGAGATAATAAAACTCCTTTTAATATCCAATATTTTTTCTAAAGAATGTATGAAAATTTCTTTTAATTCAATACAGAATTGTTACAGAAAGATTTCTAACAGTCTGCGCCTGTTGGTGATGTCAACAGATTTTTTTTTTTTGAAATAATTTCCATGTGAGAATCTAGGCAAAGCTCACTCTAGCCAAAGAGAAAAATATTTTAAAAGAAAAGAAAAAAAATTCCTCCCGAAAACTAAAAAGCACTACAGCGCAGTAAAAAGTAAATGTTTTTGGGCGATGGAAAAAATTATTGAAAGCAAAACAACAGCAAAGAACAACAAAAAAGGCCTATTAATGCAGCCATTATTTGGGCAACAGACAGAGAGAGAGAGAGAGAGAGAGAGAGAGAGAGAGAATCAATGAAACTAACGAACGCATTTAAGCCAAAAACCTAAAAAATAAAAAAAAAGAACAGCAACAGCAGCAACAAATAAACCAGAGGCTATAGTAAGTAAGTAACAACAACAACAAAGTAATAATAATACCATCACACAGTACAACAACAAAACAACACTCAGTCAGTTTATTGCCATTTCCTTTGAGGCGGCATTAGTCAGTGTCGCTGGCATCGAGACCAACAGCAACACCAACAACCAACAGCATAACCATGCAAGAAAGACAGACAGACAAGAAAATAATTTTTTGGTCTTTTCTTTACATGCAACTCGCTAAACTCAACTGACTGTCTGACAGACACTGCTGCTGGCTGTTATTGACTGGCAGTGCTAGAAAGACTGATAGTAAGTCTGTGGGTCTGCTGTTTGTCGTGGTTTGCTGTGCTTTAATGACTGACTGTCTGTCCTACGATGTTGTTTTTTTTTTTTGTTCCTGTTTTATTCTCGTCTATCTTTACTCTTTGCGTCTGTTTGTCTGTCTTTTGGGTCGTTCCTTACTATGCCTCTTACTTTGTGTTGAAAACTTTTGATTATCGTTGGAATTTGCCTCGTTTTTCTTTGATTTTTATTTTGTTCGTTGTTTTTGTGTTTCTGTTTGTGAATAGACGGTCTTGTCAAAATAAAAGAAAAAAGCTACTACAACATTGTGTTCATGCAACCCAATACTAAACATGCCAACAAACATTGGGTTGCATGACTCCATGACTGTAATACCTACCATGACGTGAAACAGTTTGTATTAATTTTTCTTCAAGTCTTTCTTCTGTTCGGTTTTCGTAAATCGTGTTTGAATTTGTTTTCCATGAAGGAATTTCAGAATTGATAAGACCATGTAAACCATGTAGGCTGCGGCGGTGCTTTACATTTGAAAACAAACACGAGCAAAAATTTTTTAAAAATAATTTTTGCTACAAAATAAGGTGAAAAGGCTTTATTTTTCTAAATCGAATAGAAAATTCGTCATTGGACGATATATTGTAGAGTAAAGAAGAAAGTTTTTCAAAAGTTCCTTCGAATATGTTCAAATCGTAGTTTCTTTATATTTCTGCGGCTGAATAAAAATGCAACTAAAAAACGACAATTGCTCACCAAAGATTATCCTGAATATGATTGATTGATTTTACATACGACAGATTAAGGGCTTATTTCGTCGCAGCAGAGAAGTTGAAAGTACAAGAATTTGGGGCAACTTAGCAGTGAAGGTTGTTGGCAAACTCTAGAACTTGGAAATATTTAATTGAAAGCTACTCAAGTAGCAATATTAATGCAATTGAAATCAGGTACAACAAGAGTTTAAATCGAGATACGTTGAAAGGCGGTTATTTTGCATGTCCGAAATTGGTTACAGCAAACGCTTCGGCGTTAAGCATAATCCACGTGGACCCGATATCAGAGTTTTTTGCCAGAAGACTGCTGAGAGGATCTTGTTTTGTGTGCGATACCTTAGCTGAGGTTTGAGACATGGGCTTTCGTCTAATAGGCCAACGCACTACCTACTAGACTACGTTCACTCAATCTGCCAAGCACAAAAATTTATTACAACATTGGCCCCCCAAATATCTATAAATTCTATAGAAAATTGATTAAGTGATTATTATCCCAATTCCTAGGTATAAAAATTGTTTTCCAATCCCAATCGGTTGCGATTTACCTAAAACCAGTGCCAGTAACTTCAACAAGCGTTTGAAAACGGTTTGTAAGCAGCAGGATTCATCCAAAACCAAGGTATCTGTGTTGGGGTGTAGAAACTAGGATTCTCATGTCCTAAATGCTACTTAAAAGCCATAAAATGTGGCAATTTTAGCATCGCAACATTGCTGACAACAAAATGAGATCCATTATACGGCAAGCCGAGGGGCAAAAACGATAATATCCATGGCGCCAAAGTATTTGAAATATTACAATATTATGGGGAGGTATTCCAAGTTGCTGAAATCGGTCTAAACGTGGTCAGGAGTGTAAAAAAATATTTCAGAATTTATTATCAGACATGAAGGCGTAATATTCTAGCACGATGACACTCGGACACATGTTAGAAAACTTATTGAAAATATATTTATGCGAGAAAAGTTTATAGTAACAAAACAAAAAAAATAAATAAACAAAAACAATTTGCAAACGAAAATGATTAATGGACACTTTAAATAATTGATTAACGCAATTTAATAACAAGCAAGTGATTTAAAATCACCAAAAAAAGTAGTTGAACGATTGAAAATCACATCAATTTAATTGGTTTTCTGTCTTTTCATGGTTTTCAAATGAATAAAAATGGGATTTCCCGGTATTAAATTCTTATTTTTTTATTGACTTATTTATTCCTCTCTTTTTTTTTTGTATATTTATTCAAAGTGCATGTATATACTATAAATTAAAATATTTAAAGTTTCCTTTCCTTTCAAACAACGAGTGCTAATTTTTCACACAAAAAAAAATACATGAATTTAGGCAACACTGTTGTAAATACGATGTAAATGTTTACTTACCTTTCAATAATAAAATGTTGCTGGTTATTGTTGTTTGTTGTTTTTATTATTATTTTCCATATGAATTTAATATTCCACTTTATAAATGATATTCTTCTTCTTTTTTTAACAGAGAATATGAGAAGAAGAGAAAATTTATTACAAATATTTGATGATTTGTTGCTTTTGCTATATTATTTAATATTTAAAAACTTTATTCCTTATAAACAAACACTAGCAAACACACGTTTTTACATGAACAAATTATTCAAAAATTTGTTGTTAATTTCACTCTTTAAATAAACTTTATTTTGTAATTTTTGTTTTGTTATATACTTTGCTTTACTTTACTTTCCTTTCTTTTTTATTTCAATTTCTTCAGAAATTTTTTTTTTTTTATTTCATATTCTTGCAAGGTTTTGCTGCTGCTTAATTTCTATTTTAATTTTTTTATTAAACACAACACACTTTTATGTGTGTTGTTATTATTGTTGTTGCATATTATTAAGCAATTGAAATTCTTAACATTACATGCACACTCTCTGCTTTTAAATGGCTGCCAAGAAGGGCCGTTATGTTGTTTGTATGGTATGCTGCTTCTTATTTTATTCTTAATTGATTTTATGATTTACTGCCTGCATAACTAATAAGGATTTTTTTTCGTTTTATTTCTTATTGGAAAATTTTAATTTTTTATTTAATATTTCTTAGATTTTATTTAACTTTTTCACTTAATTTGCTAGACATTAAACACACTTTTTACATATAGAAAGAGAAAAAATTCTCGCTCTCACACACCTCTTTTTTAGCTCTCGCGCTCTCTTTCTCTATCTTACACACTTTTGTTTATAGCTGTTTTTTCTTTTATCAGTATCTTGTTATTATTGTTGCTTGAACATAAAACTCACGTACACAAAATTTTTATTCCAAAAACAGAACAAGAGAGACTGGACTGCATACAGTCAGTCTTGTATTACAATTTTAATTGTTTAATTTCAATTTTTCTCCAAGTATATATTTTTTTTTGTTTTTGTTATTTTATTTTTATAATATATTTCTTCTTCACTCTTCACAAAAACACTTTTTCATTTTCTTTGCTTGTCTCTACTAATAAAGCTGCTGATGTTAACAGTACACACTTAGTTTTTGTTGTTGTTTGAATGCTTTTTTATTTATTTGGTTGTTTGTTTTTCTTTTGCTCTCATCTTTCTCTTTCTTTCTTTAACAAATACAATTCACTTGTTTTCTCACTCTTTTTCTTTTTTTGATTTTTGTTTTTCTTCAGATTTCTCTACTTCTTATGTGTAATCTTTTTCTTATTTTCTGCTTTTGCTTCTATTTCGTTTTGCTTTTTGATATTATTTCTTCTCTTTTCCGCCTATTTCTAATTCTTCTTATGTATATCTATATATATTTTATTTTTTGTTGTATCTTCCGTTATTACCACATACACTGTACTTAACTTCTTCTTTCTTTCTTTATTTAATTTTCTATTTTAACTTTTCTTTTTTTTTTTCTAACGGGTGTATGTAAATCTTATTTTTTCATTTTCTCACTCGGTTTTCTATTTCTTTTCGTTTTTTTGTGTTTCCTGGCGTTTAATTGTTATAAAAAATATAAATTTAATGTGTTTGTATTGTTGCTTGTTCCTTTTTCTGTATTGATTTTCTTATGGTTTTAAAGAGTGTTTAATTAAATCTTATTTGGTAGACACATTGTTTAAGATTTTCATTAAACCACACAGCGCCATTATTCAACCACCGACTTCTTCCGTCTAACTCGCTCGCCGTTAAAAAAGGAACTGAAAAATTCAATAAAAACTCGTTAATTTTTCTATTTCTTTAACTAATAAAGTACGGCAGCCATTTTGAATTTAGTTGAAAAGAGATAAACCTACTGGTACTTGCCCAAAAGACAGGGTCGCTCATTACCAACGAGTTGTAGTAAATTTACCATTTGAATACAATACAACTCTGTTCTCTTTTATTAAAACCAAGGCGAGTTCGACCTGGTAAAAACATTTCAATTACGTATAAAAGAAAAAATAAAATAGTAGGGCGGTTCTGTATTGTGATAGCAAAATTCAGAGTAACAAGGTGTTGTGACTTGTTTATCCTAATTCGGAGAATAAACGGGTTAAACTTGTTTCATGATTGATAACTAATAATTGAAAAGGGCAAACCATAAAATCTGTAATAATAAAAAAGTACTGAAAGTGTAGTTTTGAAATGGAAAAGTACTAAAGTACTGAATCTGTAACCAACTTTTGAAAAAGAAATTACCACTTGACACTTACCACAATCAACGAACTTTAAGAATTCATAGATAGTTTTCTTGAATAATTTTTCCTGATGTTTAATTTAAATCCGATGTGCATGCCTTCGAACAAAGCACAAAAAACACATATTTTGACGAAGAATTTCCAGTTTGTAGCTTTTTTGCAAGCATTTTGGATAAAATATAAAAAAAGAAATTATTCAAAAATTTCTAATTTATTTATTATTTATTTATTTATAACTTTAATTTTTTAGATTTTTAAATAGAACGACACAATGGCAATACTATCTTACTCGTTCATTGAGTGTACTTCCTTCAGTCTTTCACTAATCCTTAATCCAAACACAAACCACATAGTTGGTAATGCAGTGCAAAATGGTAACCATACAAGTCAGTCATTCAGCCGCTAACATAGATGAAAGTTACTTATTCTACATTGTCCAATTTATAGTATAGTATAAGTATACAGTACATTGATTTATGGTAATGCAGTACAATTTCAAATAACGGTACTTTGGTTAGTTTCGATTTTATTCACCACACGGGATAAATTCACCACACTTTGTAAGAACTCACCACATTGGAAAGTCACCACAATAACAAAATTCACCACACTTAAAAAAATTAAAAAATATTTGTCGACCACGAGACTACGCGCGGGCTGGGGAATAATTCTCCCAAGGAGTTTTTGTCAGAAATATTTTTTGTTTTCGTTTTGATGTCTGACCTGGGTGGGGGTTTGAACCGTGGGCTTTGCGTCCAATAAGCCACTAACTAAGCTACTAGACAGACGACAGACACCTTAAGTTATTGTTAAACAAACAGGTCTTAATTTTTACATTTACAGGAAGGAAAAAATATTCTAAAAAACTAACTCACACTGATGACCAGTGTTGCAAAACTGAAATTTTGAAATGGTACTGAATTATAACTGAAAAAATACTTTTTTGCATCAAATTAGTAATTTTATTTTCAATCAGGATAACATTAAATTTCCCTTTTAAATACTAAAATTAACGCTTAACAACACTTGCTTTTAACTGTTCAGTTACAACTCTGCTTGTTTTCTGTAGCTTTGTTTTCATTTTATGTTTCAAAGCATTGCCATCAACGGTTATTTTTCTTTATCTCTCTCTCCCGCTATTGGTTTGCTCACCAATTGTCAAAAAAAATTTTCCTATTGCTTCGCTTCTTTTTTTTCTTTCGTTCTCCATCAAAAATATTTTTCAGTCTGTTATCTTGTCGTGCGCAGCGGATTTCTCAGTAGTTTTGGACACCGTCTTTAAGGCAGAGAGAATAGGAAATACAATTAAAAATTTATGGAATTTATTTTACAAAAAGTGTGTTATTTTTTATTGTGATTTAAAACTATAGAAAAAAGAAAAGTTTTCAATAAATTTGCTTACCACGGGAAAATATAAAACCATTGAAAAGTCCCTGCAAAAGGTGTGTATGATTGCTTGTGTGTGTGTGTGTTAAGTGTAAATTATTAAAATTCATGGCAAAAAGGTGAAGAAGAGAAAAGAAAAACCCCAAAAGGAAAATGTGGCCAAGTTCACTTGTATTACAAAAAAATTTATATTATCACTGCTTTGCCAAACGTATTTAAATGAAATTAAATTGAAAGAAAAACAACGAAAATTAATAATAAAAGAAAGACGTGCAGCAATTGAAAAGCAAAAGTGTAAAGGCCCTTGCTAAAAGGAAAAAATTTATTCAAAAATTCATTGTATTTGTAGCAGCGAAAAAATTAAATTGAAAGAAATTAATTTTTTTTCTTCCGTTTTTTGAGAAAATCTTAAAAGAAAAACGAAAGGTGTGTATGAGTGTGAATAGAGAAAATATAAGCAAAAATCAAAAGAGAGAATAAAAACAAAAAAAATATATTGTTTAGCATAGCACAGTGTGATAAAGATAGAGAGAGAGAGAGAGAGAGTGAGAAGGAGTAAGGAAAGAAAAAAACTACTGTAAATTTCCTCTGCATTTTTATTTTATTTATTTATCTATTGTTGTTATTACATTTCAACTCACTCCCTTTTTTTCTTATAGAGTAGCTGTTTTTATTTTTATTACTTCTGTTGCTGTTGTTGTTTAATTTACTGCTCGTTTTCTGAATTTTATTTCACGAGTGCAGCCAGCAGCAACAGCAGAATGCATTTTATCATTGCCAGTGTTAAGCTGAAAGTCCATACCATGCGTTTTGCATTACATGCGTATACCGAAAAAGTAGAATCAGTGTAGTTGATTGTGACAAGTTACAGAAGAAAAAGCATAGATTGCATATACGCATAGAAAGTAGGATTACTTTCTACTTTTCTATGCGACTAATGCAGTGTTTGTGAATGGTTTCTATAAATATGTTTAAATAGTGCATTACTATTTTCGCATTTTTCTTTTTGCATTACAAAAATATTAATAAAAACATATTTTATAATAAAGTTTATTACTAGTTTAAGAGGGAAATATATTAAAATACAGTTTTTAACACATTTCTTTCATGAACAAAATATGTATATGATGATTGTTTATACATATATGTATATATGATTGTTTTTATGTACTGAGTGTCTGTCATCTATTTTGAATTTATTAATTTGTAAACAAGAAAAATGGAGGATAAATTAAATGAAAACACTCGTCTTGTGTTATTTTGAGGATTTTCGTAGGCCTTAACAGCACAATACAATGTAATTTTTGTGTAAAACTATTAATAAATAATAAAAACAACTAATAACAATTTTTAATTTGTCCTTTAAAGAAATTAAAAAATATTTACAACTTTCAGCATGAAAAATTTTTTATGAGCAGTACGTCTTATTTTGATCTTATTATATTTAGCTTCTTAATTACCTCTTGCTCAAGAAACTATACTCATTGTGACCGAAATTCAATCACATTTCGATTAATATTTAAATATTTAAGAATCTTTAAACTTTTCATTGAAGAAATTAAAAAATATTCCAAATTTCCCCTTTTTAACACAAAATAAATGTTTGTTTACATTTAATTTTTCTACTTTAACCGCCAGTTTTCACTCTGTTGCTTCTAACACATTTCCCTCTAAATTGTCCTGTACTTTTATGTTATGAGCGTTTTTCAAATGTCAAAATATCACATATGTAAACTCATAAATTTGTAATTAATGTCATAAATTCTTTAAAAATTACAATTTGATTTCTACTTTTTCCAAAAATGTTCTTGTTCGCTTGTTTGTTGTTTACCACAACAGCTGATCAAAACAAAAAAACCAGTCGCATAAACGCATTGTGTGTAACTTGCTATAAAATCGGCATAGAAAGCAAGATTCGCAAGGCGCATGAAAAGGATGGTATGGACTTTCGGCTTTAGTGTCGACAATTTGTTTATAAAAAAGGAAAGCAAAAGAAACGAAACAAAGAAATTGTGAAAAATAAGCTAAAATTTCAACTATGTACTGTGCAAAGCCTTCGTAAAATACATACATATGTAGTTTGTTTTGAAAATAACAAACATTACAAAAAAAAAATAATAAAAAAAAACAAAACAAATGGGGTGTTTCCTATAAAAACAAAGCAATAAAAGCTAAAATTGTTAATAAACAAAATATTTCTTTAGAAAAAAACCCAAAAATTCCTTTTTGGCATCTATTTTTAGTCTGAGGTGAGTACCTTTTGAAAATATTACCAATTTTTCTTTTGAAATTCTAAAACATAGTTTACCATTTCATAGCACAGTTGTGCAAAGAGAACTCACACGCATTCTTATGTTTTTTCATTTAGTTGTCGCTCAGACTGCGACAAGAACACATGTGCGGCGAATGCTTTATCATTTTATTTCAGCATAACACTCAAAAAATATTTTATGTTCTATGTTATTAGCTAGGCGTATTTCATTTTTTTATTTTGTCGCATAGAATAATTTTGTTTAAATGCTTAGGAATGTTCGCTTTTTTTTCCTTTTAATAAAAAGTGGAGTTTTTATTTTTAATATTCTAAAAAACATGGTCTAATTTTTAAGCCAAAGATGGATAGCTTTTTGTTATTTTAATAAAAAATGTATTTTTTATTTTATTTTTATTTATCTAAAATTATTAAGCCAAAGATCGATAGCTTTACATACGTATGTTGATGAAATGAAAATAAAAATAGCGTATATTACTGACACTTTTCTATGGCTGTAAATAAATAAATTCTCTCAAATTATTTTCTCTCTCTTACTCACTAACACATAACCAAAAATTTTTTGACGAACACTGTTCTAAAAGCAAACAAACATACGAAATGCATTGGCAAACCCAACCTTAAAACAAAATTGTAATCCCTTATTAAACTGGTTTATTAACCAGCTAACCTCTTAACTAGTTAAACGTGCAACCCACTACACCATATAAGCTGTCAATGCTATAAATCCTTACTTTGTGTAAGAAAACTCAAAATATTGGCATATTTATAAAATAGTTTCCACTCTATAGGTTAGTTTTGATAATTTATCGTTCGTTATCAGCTCTTAATTTATCGCTTCTTGTTTTAACAGAATTTTTAATTTGTTTTTATTTTTTATTATTCATCTAAGGATGAATGCCGTATATGGTTCACAGGTTTTATTTCCTAAAATCGATAACGTAGATTAAAAGTATATATCCATAGATCTTGTAAGTAAAATTAAAGTTATCGTTAATATATGTGTGTGAAATATACAAAAACTATCATCAAATAATCGTTCTCAATTTTATATGAAATTTTGTTATCGATAAAAATTATGTAATTTATTGTATATTGAAATTATCGATAAATCAAGTAAAAATTTATATTTTTTCTAAGATAACGCGTATTTATCAGTTTATTTTTGTTATAGCATAAGTTATCAAAGAGAGAGGATGTACATTCCTCATTTTATCTTCCTTATTTTCCTTATACCTATCGATAAATTTTTCTAAAAAGATTAAGTTGTCTATCAGGGTTCTATATATGTATAATTTATCTACAGGTTTAAAATCTATTTTTTATTGCACATTGCATTTATGTTATCGCTATAATTTTTAAAGAAAAATAATTGTTTTAAAGAAAATTTGACTTATCGATAAATGCCAGTAATCTATACAATTTTATGCGATATCAATGTTATCGATAAAAGTTCTTTTATAGAATAATGCTTATTTTTATGGTTATCAATAAATTTAGATTGCATATTTTGTTGATTAGAAATCATATCGATAAACTTTCTGTAAAAAGAACAAGTCGTCAGCTTAGATTTATATCCATAATTTATTATATTATATTTTATTCGACGTATAGAATGCAGGAAATTAAAGTTATCGATAAATTTTTTAAGGAAAAGTAAAGTTATCGATGTTATTTATAAAAAAGTAAATTTATAGATAACTTTTTTTTAATGAAAAATGAATATTATCTATAAAAAAGTAGTCGATACAATTTATTTACAGAATTTAAAAGTTGGCAAAAACTTTCTTTAAGAATACTATAATTATATCGATAACTTAAGAAGATTACAATTTTTTTTGTTAAAGAAATTAGAATTTATCGGTAACTTTTTTTTTAATAAAAAATCTAAATTACATTATTTATATGGAAAAGTATGCGCAAGTTATCGATAAAGTCGATTAATTAATATGCATATAAATATTAGAAAATGCAAATTAAGTAATAATAGTAGGTAGATAGGTAGAGGTGGCTGCCCATCCAAGAAAAATTTTTCTTGGTGATGGGCACACTTAGGCCGCATTGGGCCCATTGTGCTACCACAGTCATCCGTTGTCCCCTAGTCTCGAAACCATTCGGAGCTCCTGATGAAGCGATTTAGGCTGCCAATGTCAATCTCTGACAGTTCCTCCAGATCATCCATGTAGTAAGTACCCAAGTACTTCCTTCTCCTTTGGCATAGAGCCGGGCATGTACCCAGCAGGTGAGGGACAGTCTCAGTCACAGCAGAATTCTTGAGCAAGGTGTCCAAGTCCAATGCGCCTCGCATGCGTACCCATAATGCAATGCCCCGTAATGACACCGACAACTACACTGAGCGCGCCTCTTTGGAGTTTAAGTAGACTCATTGTGCGCCCCTCATCCAGCCTTGGCCAGATTTTACGAGCCGTTCTGCCCGTGTCCGAGGCCGCCCACCTGTCGTTGACGGAATCGACGATCGCATTCTCAATTATGAGCTTGCAGGTCCTCATTGGTATGCTCAGATTCGAGAACTCAGCGGTGAGCTCGATGGTCGTGCCCCGCCTGGCAAGTTCATCAGCTCTACAGTTGCCCGGAATACCACTGTGTCCCGGTACCCTTACGATATGGATATCATATCGTTCCGCTATCTCGTCGAGATATCTGCGACAGCCGTACACCGTCTTGGAGTTCATCACGTTAGAACTCAAAGCCCAGATAGCCGCCTGGCTATCAGAAAGTTTGGTAACGTTCCGCTTGGAGACCCTTCCATCCCCAATAATACTCGCCGCAGCCTGTATGGCCACCACCTCCGCCTGAAAGACACTGCAGTAATAATAGTAAAAAGAGAGGAATTTATTTACAAATTTTATGAATTATTTTTATCGATAATTTTTCTATAAAAAATTGAAATTATCGATAAATTTTCGTTTAAGTAATTCATCCATAAAGGCTGTTGCTTTTGTTATATATCTGTAATATTTTTTTTCGGCATTTTAAGAACGATTAATTCCAATTCGATGAAAATTTCAATATTGTTTTCCAGTGAGTTAATTTCGATATTTTGATTTCATATCCATTTCAAATGTAATGTGAACAACGATTCATACGTACGATTCATACGTGCACTGTATTCTGCCCATATTAGCATCAGTATCTCAGTGCAGCTGCTTAAGCGACAATGACAATGACAAACATGGTGGGTGGTATTGTGTGTGTTGCAAACCTGAGAGATTTTGATTCGTTGTGATCCTTTTTTCCTTTTTACTGTCCACTGTATCCTACTACGGGCAATAGTTTTGTCTTTAAATCGTTTAATCAATGTTTGCTTTTAAACAAATTTGTCAAGATTTAAATTGCATTTATTGTGCATTTTTATTTGCATTTTAAATGCATTTTTATTTACAATTTATTTATACTCATCTCTATAAACTGTGTACATATTATGTTTTGTTCAATTATTTAAATTATTATTCTAATTGTTGTTGTTGTTGCTGCTGTCCAAAATGATTTAAAATGGCTCTGAGCACTAACGTTTAAACACTTGGATTATGGAATATTTTTGAAAAATAATTGCACATTTGCGGTGTGGCGAAGGGAGGAGAGGGGATATATTTAAATAAATTTGTCTTTTTATCTGCAAAAACAAAAAAAAAATTATTTTTTTATTTGCAATTGTTTTCCATGGCGTATGTATGTACGTGCCACTGTGGTCGGTTCATATGGATCAGCTTTTCGTCTGCGATATCAACAAGAACTTTGTGCTCAAATCTCTGAAAAAATAGAGAAAAACCTACGCATTTACTGTCAACAACCACCACAGCAACATCGTAGGCAAACAGACCAGACAGACGGTCGCAGCAGTGGTAATAACAGCAACAGCACTAATATGATGACAATAAATTTTCCTTCATTATCATTTGAGTTACAGTTATTTCTTGCTGTCACTGTTGCTGTTGCTGTTGCTGTGTTACATTGTTTGCCTGAACTCCTCCACAGATTTTATATCAAAGCCCTCATTACCATTTTCGGTTTATTTTTCCTTCTTTTTTTTAATCACCGTCACCACCTGATTGTATTTCGAAGAACTTCAATTCATTTGTTTTTATAAAGGAGGGGACTCTCATAAAAAAATCAAAAAAAAAAAAAAGGCAACCACCTGTCGTTTATTTAGTTCGAAAGATAATAAAAGTCAAGCAATAATAATTTCTATTTGTTTACCGTTTAATAACGATAAACTGAGAAATATTGGATAAGAGCAAAAGTAAATTCTTTAGCAATTGAATAGCACATGGTCTGCTGTTCATCGTTAGGAAGTTGTTGACTTTTGTTTGTTTATTTCAGTTCACTGCTGCTTAGTCGAGAATGAATACTAAAGTTAGTGGTTCTCCTATAGGATATAATTATGCCGGGTTGAAAATATTTCTGACGTTTTCTTAGAGAAGCCATAGACCATAGAATTTCTTAAATTGGTGAACAAACGCTTTACAAATTAAGAATCGATTTGAAAATCTAAAAAAAAGAACACCAAACATCAGATATCAGAGCCTGGAAATAATCGGAATTTTCTTGAGTTATAAAGAGACTAAACTAGACATCGTAATCATTTAGTAGGTAGTATGGAGGTTCAAGCCCCAGCTCGGTTGACTCGAATAGTTTCTCAAAAATCTGTCGTTCGGAGTCGACTTTAAAATGCAGATCCCGCCACTCATTGATTAAATTAACGCGCAGACAACATGGGTGGTATGAGAAGCTAGGCTGTAATCCCGACTAAAGGGTTGTAAATGACCGATTAATTGAAGTTAGTATCTAATGCAGCATCGTGGACAGGGGTGAATTTTAAGAAAAAATTCGAGTAGCTAGTCATGCTCATCACAATGCTTAAAATAATATAATATTCGGTCGATATAAGGTTCATTGGGGCCATATATGTATCTCCCCTTCCCAGGCTCTTAATAAAGGGTGTTTTTTTATAGAGGTATAGAACTTTAAGTTGCAATAAAACAACGATGGATTATTCGATTGACATGAATTTTATTTAGACCAATGACTTTACATAGCCCCACAGAAAGTAGTCTAGCGGTATTAAATCACAAGATCTTGGAGGCCAATTCACAGGTCCAAAACGTGAAATTAGGCGGTCACCAAACGTGTGTCTTTCAATAAATCTATTGTGGCACGAGCTGTGTGACATGTTGCGCCGTCTTGTTGAAACCACATCTCCTGGACATTATGGTTATTCAATTCAGGAATGAAAAAGTTTGTAATCATGGCTCTATACCGATCACCATTGACTGTAACGTTCTGGCCACCATCGTTTTTGAAAAAGTACGGACCAATGATTCCACCAGCCCATAAAGCGCACCAAACAGTCAGTTTTTCTGGATGTAACGACGGTGTTTCCACATACACTTGAGGATTACCTTCACTCCAAATGCGGCAGTTTTGTTTGTTGACGTAGCCATTCAACCAGAAGTGCGCTTCATCGCTAAACAAAATTCGCTTATGAAATTCGGGAACAACGATAATCTCGTTTTGGGCCCATTCGACGAATCTACGCCTTACTTGATGATCGTTTGGCTTCAATTCTTACACGAGTTGGATTTTGTAAGCACGCAAACCAAGATCCTGCCGCAAAATCTTCCATAAAGTGGATGGACACAGATCCAATTCCTGTGCTCGATGGCGGATGGACTCATTCGGGTCTTCCTCAATGCTACGCTCTACAGCAGCAATAGCTTCTTCTGTACGCACCGTACAGCGTCTCTGGGGATGCGAGTTATCAATAAGAGTAAACGTGGTGCGAAAACGTTCCATGGTTAATCGAATTAACTGCTCTGATGGACGATTTTGTCGACGATAAAATGGACGTAGTGCGCGATACGTTTTCCGCACAGAACCATTATTTTCGAAATAAAATTGCACTATTTGCAAGCGTTGTTCAGGCGTGAGTCTATTCATGATGAATTGCCAAACCAAACTGAGAATAAATCACTTGACAGCTGTTAAATCGGTCGCCATCTTGAAAAGTAATGCCAACTTAAAGTTCTATACCTCTATAAAAAACACCCTTTACATTGCTGCAGGAGTGTTTAGACCAACAGAACAATTTCCTCTGGAGTGTGTAATGCTATGGCATATGACCTTACTTGCAGGCTGGAAGCCTATGATTATTTGACTTAAACCTCTAACAGAGTTTTTTCTCTGCTCGCCCCTTGGACCAAAATTTGTAAAAATTTTATGTTTACATCTTGGGTTTTAAAAGTCGAATTTATCTTCACACATACATACATATATTCGTGGGTACTCTTGAGTGCAGGGGATGAACTGAATTCGTTTATGAAGTTGCCAGGTCCCGTAGGCAATTTGTTAGTTTAGTAGAAGAGATCCCTTGGTTCAACCTTCAGCACAGACATCTCTAACAAAGTATTTCAGCAGTCTTCTGGCAGAAAAACTCTGAGAGTAAGTGAAATTGCCATAAAAAGTTTCTTAAAAATTTTTGGGTTCGGACACGACTTTAAATTGTAGGACGCGCCATTCATGAATAAAATTAACATACACCACATGGGTGGTGGCCCTGACTAAAGGGTTGTAAAAACTAATTAAGTAAAGTAAGATATTTGGGGCTAAGGCCTTTGAAACTTTATGAATTGAGTACCATCATCTATGTACGTGTAGATCGGTATTTTTAAGCCAATATAAATGCCCATTACGAGTAGCAAATTTCTAAGAATTACTGTCTGTGCTCTTGTGTATTTCCATTTGGCCAGTCGTCAGTCATTACTTGTCTTTCAAGAACTGACAAAAAAAAAAGAAAAATATTTCTTTTTATAGAATAATTTCTTCTATAATTCAATTTCATTTCTTTTCATTTTTTTGTATGAAAATAATTGAAAAAAAGAGAACAAACCTACACAGTCAGAGTCAGGCCATTGTCCAAACAGTTGCCTTTACAAACAACAGAAATGTTGCAACACATTGTTATTGAGTTCGGCAGTCAGTCCGACAGTCATGCAATCAATTCCCAGTCATCAATCTTAGGAATTTAAATAAAAATAAAAAAAACTTCCCTGCTGATTTTTATTGTCAGTCATTGAGCGCACACTGCAGTGAGTGAGTGAGTGAGTGAGTGAGTTAGTGCGTAGTGGATAGATGGTACAAATGGTACCACAATTCAAGTGGAAACTACAATAACTTAAACCCACCACTTGTGGCAAGTAGCCAGCCATACCGAACCACACATCTAAACTCATCTTTTCTCATGTATTTTCATAATTTCTTCTACTTTTTCTTCTTCGTTTTTTTTTTCCTACAAATTTCCATGAAGAAAGATTTCAAAGTCGTTATGTTATGATGATGGCTGGCTGGCCTATTGTCAGTAAGTATTTCAACAATAATGGATAGGCATTTAAAGAAATCATTTATACATCCGCGTCTAAATGCCAGCTCGAGTACGATACATTAAGCGGCTGCTCTATTGATAGGAGAGGGCAAATAAATACTCTCGCATTATGATAACAAAACTGCTGCTTCTGCTTCTGCATCCGCTGCTGCTACTAACTGCCACTTAAAAAATTATTCTTATGGATTTTTATTACAATAAATAATGATGCGACAATGGTGCCGATTACTTAGGGGCAACAATTAATTAGAGACGATAAAATGAAATGGTCAGGACCTCTAGTTTTTATTATAATACATAATTTAATAAAATTTGCATTAAAAACTGAATATATTTTATATTCGAAACATTTTTTAATTGTCGAAAATGATACATGATGTCAAACGTTAGAAAAATGAACTTGAATAATATATTTTTGTTTCAAAAACAGTTTAAAATGTCTTATAAAACTTTATTATTAAAATTTTTAAATAAATTTAAATTCTCGAAAATTCGAACTAAATTTCGAACATAACAAAATTTCATTTTTACATGGTTTTATAATTTTATATCACAAGATAATAAGAAATGTAATTTCGAACATAAAAAATTAACTTGAATACTGTGTTTTTGTTTCAAAAACAGTTTATAATGTCGTAGAAATACTTTAAAATTAAAAATTTTAAATAAATTTCAATTTTCGAAAATTCGAACTTAATTTCGAACATAACCAAATTTCATTTTTACATGGTTTTATAATTTTATATCACAAAAATTATAAGAAATGTACTTTCGAACATAAGAAAAATGAACTTGAATAATATATTTTTGTTTCAAAAACAGTTTAAAATGTCTTATAAAACTTGATTATTAAAATTTTTGAATAAATTTCAATTCTCGAAAATTCGAACTCGAAGTTGTTAATGTTCGAAAATTAAATGTAATTTCGAACATAAAAAATGTACTTGAATAATGTGTTTTTGTTTCAAAAACAGTTTAAAATGTCTTATAAATGCTTTAAAATTAAAATTTTTAAATAAATTTCAATTCTCGAAAATTCGAACTTAATTTCGAACATAGCCAAATTCCATTTTTACATGGTTTTATAATTTTATATCACAAAAATTATAAGAAATGTAATTTCGAACATAAAAATGAACTTGAATAATGTGTTTTTGTTTCAAAAAACTTTAAAATTAAAATTTTTGAATAAAATTCAATTCTCGAAAATTCGAACTTCGTTTCGAATATAACCAAATTCCATTTTTTATAACACAAAAATTATAAGAAATAATAAGAAATTTTTAAATTCGTAAAAGTTGTTAATGTTCGAAAATTAAATTTAATTTCGAACATAAAAAATGAACTTGAGAAATGTGTTTTTGTTTCAAAAACGGTTTATAATGTTGTAAAAATACTTTAAACTTAAAATATTTAAATAAATTTCAATTTTCGAAAATTCGAACTTAATTTCGAAAATGAAAAAACTAACTTTCCACGACATTTTTTAAAAAATCTTTAATATTTTCATAATTTTTTAATTCTGAAATTCGAAATATATTTTCGAATATGAGAAAAAATGAAATTAAATATTATTTTTAATTGAAAAAAGTACATATTGCGCGTGCAACTGCTTTACAATAAAAAATTTTGAAGATATATTAATATTTGAAATGATTTTAAATGTTTTTTGAAGTAAATATAACTTCATTTATAAAAATTATTGAACATTTTTGAATGTCAGACAATTTTCTGATGTTAGAAATTCGTACATATGATTTTGAATATAAAAAATCGAAAAGTTTACATAGAAAATTCGAACTTATTGTAATAATATATCAAGATTCATACGAATAGAGTAGAGTAGCAACGGAGTGGAATAATTTTAGTTTTATTTTTATTTTTCGTAATTATATAACGCAATGTAGCAAGTCTTGAACTCTCTCTCTCTCGGAAATACTTTACATTGCTTGTCATCATCTTCATCACTTGACCAGCATTTGGAAAGAATTTCCATAAATTTATTGCAATGAAAAAAAAAACAGACACAGACACAGAAACAGAAGCAAAATAAAATTTATGCCGCATTATTTGTTGATGAATGGATGGATAGTGGGATCTCTAAGAATAGAATTGAGTTGCGTTGCGTTGAGTTGAATAGAATGGAATGGATGGGTATAATGGAATAAATAAAACAGTATTTATTCATTTAAATTGCATTTAATTCAATTTATTCTCAACAATTGCAAATAACAAAAAAGAAATTTTAAGGTTTTAATTTAGAGAAAAAAAAAAAGAATTTTTTGGTTTCCAATTGAAAGTGCACTGCATTACCATTTAATTCTTGATTTTTTGAATTTTTAATGTTAAAAACAGTCATAATATTTGTTTATTTTTTTTTTATTAATTTATTGATAATTAAACGCTGATAATTGTTTCTAAACCGCTTTAAAATGTTTATTTAATTTAAATCCCTTTCAGTTGTTCGGTCATTTAACTGAAAACGACAAATGGTCAGTTGGTGGCAAATGACGTAATCTTCTATAGAGTTTCTAATCTTTATTGGCCAATATTGTTGAAAAAGGTTAAAATTCTTCTTTTCTTTTCATCTACCAGGGCAAATAGCAGGCAGTAAAAACGTGCTTTTTTGAATAATGAATTGTTTCATGAGGAAAACATTTCAAAAATACTGCCGTCATAATGTGCTAAGGTTGGCAGTTTATGTAGTTATTTTCCCCTCTCAACCACTGACCTCTCTGTTCGCATTATTCTGTCTCAGACAAATGATTTCTAAATACATGTGTACTACATACACTTATAACGAGGGTGGCTTTCAGCAGAAAAATTCATAGAATTGAGCAAATTATGCCAGCTTTAGGAAATTATTTTGCTGCACAGATTTTTTTAAGAAAATCACAAGAACTGTTTTATCATTTAGCACGCTTTTATCAAAAGCTGTATTGAAAACTAATTAATTGGCCATAGAACAGAAATCTTATCGACTGATATCGATTCATCACGTGATTTTATCAAAATGGAAGTTTTATTCGGTCAACATATCGTGCATTTTACAATCGGAAAGAACTATTCGCAATGTGGTGAATAAATTCGAGTACACTGGTTCACTAAAGGATCGACCACCACCTGAAATGCAATATCTGCCGAAAACTATGTCGATGTCTGTCAGAATGTGCAGGAGAATCGAAAGTATACGAATTAGCGTCGCTTACAAGAACTCCCTCTATTTGCGCAAACTATAACTTGACTTATTTTCGAAAATTTGTCGTTCGGAGTCGACTTTAAAACTGTAAGCGCGTGCTCATGGAAACTAGGTTGTAATTCTGGTGATGACCAATCAAGTTAGTCTTACTTACTTACTTACTTAATTGGCCATAACAACCCGTTTATCGGATTTCGGCCTGCCGCAACACATCCTTCCAGGCGCCTCTGCTTCGTGCGCGCCTACGCCAGTTGGTCACACCAATCGACGACAGGGCTTCCTCGATTTAGTCCTTCCAACGGATACAAGGTCGTCCTCTTCGCCGACTTCCGCAGATCCACGCATCAAATACCCGTCTCGCCGGAGCATCCTTCTCCATTCGAACGACATGGCCGAGCCAGCGCAGCCGCTGGATATTAATACGCTGTACAACGTCCATGTCGTTGAGGAGCTCATACAGCTCACTGTTGGATCGGATACGGAAATCATCGCCAACTCGTACTGGACCGAAGATCTTACGCAGTACTTTTCTCTCGAACACTCTCAAGGCTGCTGCATCAGTACTTAATAGGGTCCATGGCTCTGCGCCATAAAGAAGCACGGGTAGGATGAGTGTCTTTTTAAAGTGTTAATTTTGTCGCGCGAGAGAGGTCTCTGCTACTCAATTGCCTATTGAGACCATATAGTAGCACCTGTTGGCAAGAGTGATCCTGCGCTTGATCTCCAGACTGACATCATTTCTGGTGGTAACGGCGGAGCCAAGATAGATGAATTCCTTGACCGTATCAAAAGTATAATTATCGGCCGTAATCTGAGAATCAATACGCCGCGCGTCTCGAATCGTCGATAACATATACTTTGTTTTGCCCTCATTTACTGCCAAACCCATCGTGGTAGACTCGCGTTCAATAGCACTAAAGGCAGCAGTAACATCTCGCTTGGTACGCCCTATGATGTCAATGTCGTCAGCGTACGCAAGCAACTGGACACTTTTTTGAAAAATAGTGCCATTGCGATGCACTCCCGCCTTTCGCAGACCACTCTCCATGACGAAGTTGAAGAGGTCGCATGATAAGGGTAGGTAGTTAAGTTAGTCACAAACATACGTAAAACTGCAGCGTTTAAAATATAATTTACTTGGTTATTGGAGTCTATGGCTATTTTTAATTGTGTGTTCTCTAATTTTGCAACTACCCTCGTTACCGTAACATTTTTTCTAATTCAAATTGATGAGTTTGTATGAAAATTTATTAATTTTTGTTTTTTTGATAAGAATTTTATAAATTTTTTTTATTTTTTCTTTTATAAATTATCGCTTTAATGCTGTTTTTGTATTACAAAAAAAAAATTATGATTAACGTTTTTTCTTTTTGTAGTTGTTGGTGGTTCTTTAATATAAAAAAGACCGGACATATTATCATTAAAAAGTTTTTAAAATGAAATTATTTGTAGGAAATTGGTTACAAAAAAATAATTTCGAAATAGAGGCGTAAAATTATAAGTTTGTGGCAAGCCCCATAGGGTGAAAGAAAAGAGATTTGAAAATTAATCCAGAGTGACTAATGAAGAATGATGTTATACAGAAGTACAAAAAGAAAACCTAAAACTGTGGGTATACAAAATTCCAAAAAAATTGTATACAGTGGTGCAGTATTAAACTTTTTTTCGATGGCGCACGTCTACCATACTTTGCAACATTTCACGCCGTTGCAACTGAGCACATTATGTCGTCGTTCGCGAAAACGCAAGTGAACCATACTTTGTATGCCGAATAGATGCGACATCAGCCCCTGTGACCCAATAACCAACTGTCGTATTTACAAAACGTCTACCACTACGGTGCGCCAAGTGAGTGACGTATATACACGGCGCCCGTCGCGGAATAGTTAATTTCTTTTTAAAACAGATTTTTTTTTAGTCTAAAAACTTTAAAGAATATTTATTTTATTGCTAAGGGGGTAGGGGGTTTACATTTTATTAAATTGTAAAAAAAGAAAAATAATTTCATATCCTCAAACAAAATTTGATTTCTAAGCCTTTAAATTAAATTTTTTTTCCTGTGTTGTTTTTGGCGGAACATTAATTTGCTTCCGTGTATTTGAGTTTCGTAAACAATGACTGTTAAAATTTTCAGATTTATTTTGTGGTATGTTTAGACATGCAAACATGTCAGCTTCTGCTATAACAGACCCTTTAAATGTATTTTTTTTAACTTTTTTTCTTTATTTTATTTGTTTCATAGTAATTCTACCAACTTTTGTTGTTGTTTCAGTCATATTTTTGTTTTTATAATGGCTTTAGGGCCATTATTACAACTTGTTGTTAAACTTGGGGTTAGTTAAAGGCACCTTTAGCTAAGGTTAACGGGAAAGTTACCTTTAACTTATTTTCCTCATTACAACTTACAGATAAAATTTTTCAAAAATATGGCAGTGCCGGAGCAATGTCGATAAAACTGCTCAATTATACAAGTTTTTTTAACGCAGTGGCAACCGCGCGCTTGGTTTTTTTTGTTGTATATGCTAATTTTGTTTAAATTTGAAGTTGCCATAATGAAAATAATATTTAATATGACAAGTTCAAACATAAAGTGACCTTTAAATGTTAAAGGTAGGATGATCCTCCCTTTAGCTTAACGATCACTTCTATCTTATTGGGTACTTATAATAACGAAAAACAATTTATCTGCCCGTTAAAATCCTCCCTCTAGTTAACGGCAAGTTGTAATAATGACCCTTATAGACTGTCAGAGTTTCGATTTGAGGTTTTGTTGTCATATTGCGTGTCTCCATGTCTGTATTTTCAAATCAAATATCATTTCGAATATGTATTTATAATGTAATCCATTAGAAAAATAATTTTTTTAATTCGCATTTTAAAGCAAAGTCGAAAATTACGCCCTTATTTGTAAATAATTACAAAAAAAATTTAATTTTTATAGGTGGCGGTATTTTTTCCCCTAACAATTAAATTGAATTCGATAAAAACGCAGCAATAACATTATTTTTCTTAATAACTCCACAGTAAATGATATTTTACCTGATCTGTCTCTCTCTCTCTCTCTCTAACGATAAAACAGTAAACAAATCATCAACAACATTAACAAAACTAAACAATAAGAAGCTGTAGTAGTACCTACGTACGTAAAGTAAATAGAAAAAAAAACGATTTTTGTTTTTAATTAAATCGATAACATTAAGAAAAACAAAAAAAAAACAAACAACGCTATTCTCTAAACAAAATGTTCTCTTTACAAAAACAAAAGCAAAACATGGAACATTTTAGTGTTTGATATGCATAGGAGAGTATATACATACATATGTATGTATGCAAGTGTGAGTGTATTTATGACTTGATAAATTAAAACCGGAACAAATAATTTAAAAAGTTCAAACGACAGACATAGCAAATATTGTATTATAGGGAGAACATAAACACACATATACACACACACTCACATTCGTACTCTCATGTTCTTTGTGAGGCATACATAATTTGTTTAATACATATTGTATTTGCTTTGTTGTTTTTGTTATACTATTAAATTGTAATATATCGCTTCTTTTGTTGCTGTTTTTTTTTTGCTGGCCGAAGTGTAAATTAAAATAAAACAATACCCTCGTCTTGATAGTGTGCTGTGTTACCGTTGCTGTTGTTGTTTTTGTTAATTTAATGGTTTTTCATAACATCGTTAGTCATCGTCTTAAGAAGCTGTTGATATTTACTGCATACTGTCTACTCAATTACTGGTTTGTTTATGTTTTTTTTTGTTCCTTGTATTTTGTATGAGTTTAACAACTGGTTTCTATAATAAGTGTTGCCATTGCAGTTGTTTTTTTTATAAATCATACTGCTATAGATAGTTTTACTTTATGTAGGTTTATTAAGTGGGGTTTATTATTCATTTATTTGGTTTATTTATAATTTTTTTTTATAAATAAAAAGGGTGTTTTACTGGTTTAAATAATCGTATGAGGCTATGTAATATGTATTATATTTTTAAAACAGATTTACTGAAAGTGATGTAATTTGTCACTGTTTTTATGTTCTAAAGGCCGATAAAAAAATCAACAGTGTAGTCAAATTCTGTCTTTAATGTTTTGCCTGCTGGGCACCTAAATACACTATTTTAGCAATTTTATATGTAAAAATCTTTTGTTTCTTATAAAATTTATCAGATTTTGGTTATGAAATTCATTTATTCTAAAGATTTCAATCTAATTTTTGTTTATTTTTTCTAATTGTATACTTTTTGACATTTACTGTGGTTTTTATTCATTATGAAGGCGTTAATTGAACAAGTAAATGTTAATGAACTTGTATGATTAAAACTTTTTCGTATACATACTAAAAACTATCCAATTTTTTTTAGAGGAATTTAATCATGTGAACTGAAAAAAGACCACACTTTTCTTTTAGGACTTACTCTTTCAAAGAATGTAATTTTATGAAAAACGTTCAAAGTTCTTTAAAAATGTAAGGCATTTATAATGACAGATTGGTGCTATATAATGCTGTGAAGGCACTTGCTTAATTCGGAGAGAATAAATGACAAGCGTACTCCTTCAAAATGCTCCACAACAACCACAACAATTTATTTTGTCCATTTATCCATATATGCCATAAGTAAAAGGTACGCCCTATGTTGTGAAAGTTTTAAAGTTTTACATACATACATGCATCTAATACTTGTTACCAGGAATCTTTGTTTTTTTTTGCAGAAATTTTTGAAGTATCTTTCATTTTGTAACTCACTGTATATTTTAATTCGAATGCCAGGGCACAACAACATTGTATTCTGGTGCTTTTGTTGTGTTTTTGAATTTTTTTCTTTGTATTTTTACATGATACTTTTGTTTTTATCATTGTTATTATTGTTTTCATTTTGTCTCATATTTATCAATGACAAAAACAACACCAAAAAGTGAATTTTTATTTTTTGTTTGGTTCCTGTATGTGGCGTGTGATTCTCATGTATATTATTGTGACGTTGAGTGAATTGTTTTTGTTGTTTTTTTTTTTCATGTTGAAATCACAACAAAAATAAGAAACAAATTGCGCGCCTTAAACAATAAAAAAAACTATAACATCAACAACAACTAAAACAATAAACAACAAAATATTAAAAAAAAAATGAAAACAAATCCTCACACATTGTCTTTAAATGAATGATTCACTCAGCCATCATTCACTCATTCATTAATTCATTGACTTAACAGTCACTGCATGAGAAGAGTGAAATGATATCAAATTCACCAAATTAGGTGAAATTTTTCACATAATTTGGCCTGCGGTGTGGTGTAGGTCGAGTTAAAACAAATGAGATGAGCTGTGAAGACGTCCGTCAAATATAGTTCGCGGTTTTTTTCTTGTTTTAATTTCTTGGAAAGTAAATAATTACCTTGATGATATAAATGGCGACAAATTCATATAAAAGTTGTCGTATTTCCATGGAATTCTTGTCTATAAATTTATTGCGTTCCATTCGCTGCCCGTATTTTTTATTTAATTTTCTGTCCATTTTCTTGGTAATTTATTGTTTAAATATCTGCAATATGACACCACTATACTTATGTATGTGACTCTTGATCTTGGTACGCTACTTGCGGTAGCGTACATTAACATGACATATGTATGTACAATGGTGATGTATCTGGTATACAGGGTCCTTAATACCTTCTGTGGAGTGATATCTGATATTTATTCGCACTTGGTCTAGTCATTGACCAACACTTTGTTAACTTTACTTACGTAATGTTGTGGGTGACAGATTTTTGAGAATATTTTCATTGCAATTTTACTTACTCTCAGAGTTTTCGGATTTCGTTTCAATCAAGATGTCTAAGTCGGGGTTTAAACCATGGGTTCGTGTCTAAGTAACCAACACACTATCTACCAGACTACATCGACTTCATTGTCGAACACAGCTTTTTCATCACGAGAATTTTGCGAAAACTTTACTTTTTTTAATTTCAAAAATTGCATCTCGGTTTCAACTTGCGAAAGATTGATTGTGGAGCTGAATTTTGGTGATATTAACACGGTATTCGAAGGCCGGCTAGGTTAGAATAAAATGATCGAAGCATATAAATAGAGAGACACTACTCTCTCCACTATTGTCAAAGTAAAGTTTATCTTGAAAAAACACTGTCAGCCACTTAAGCAGGAATGTTCAAGATGAGAGTTATTGAAAAAGGATGTCACCGCTCTTGACCATAGTTTAAGAATCCCTGCATTTCTTTTTAGTGTAGCGAGCTCTTCATTTTGACCGCTCTTGAGCGACCTAGATTATCTTTTTCCATTTGTTTCTTTTTGTTTTGGTTTTCTTCTTCTACTTTTTAATATGAATGTTTCTAATGTCATTTGTAAATTTATACACACACGCTTACTCTCTCTCTCTCTCTCTCTCTCGGTTGCATGCATATGTGTGTGTATTGTTTTTATCAATTTTTCTTTCAAAAATTTGGTTTCGGTTGGTGGAATTCACAATTTGATTGTCTGCCAAAAACTACACAAAGAAAAATCAAAAAAAAATTCTCGTGTCGTGTATGTGTGCTTAGATGTGTGAATATTTCCCTACAAATTTTTAAGAGGATAAAAACAAAAAAAAAAAAAAGAGTGTGTGTGTGTGAGAGAGAGAGATTGAAATGTAAACATATGGTGGTTTTTATATAACCGTAATCGTATTGCCAAATGAAAGATAAACAGATCCCATCCCATCCATCCCATTCGTATTATCACCAGAGAATTTGCCTGCATAAGCAACAATTTTTATTGCAATTTTAAATGCAAATTATTTAAAAACATTACTCTACCCGTAGATAGTATTTCCTTTTTTTAAATTTATTTTCAGTTTAAATTCATTAAAAGAATTATTATTTCTTGTTTTCTTGATTTTTTTTTATTTTTTTTTTTTTGATTTTTAATCGAAAGTGAAATATCTCTGGCATTGGTTTTATGACAAGTTCTTGGTTTTTGTGGTATTTTGGCAAAATATTTAAAATATCGTAAAATGATAAATAAAAATCATTTTTATTTAATAAAGGGTTCTCCACCTTTCGGTTGAAAAATTAGAATTAAATAAAACAAGTATTCTCGCTGTGCAGCCCTTGCGCTGACCAACTTCTTCCATTTCCCTGATTTTGCTGGAACTTGGTTAGTACAGGGACTGCGTTCACCCGTGGCATCACAACGGGCCGCTATGCGTGCTCAAGTGAGCTTTGTGATAACAGAGCTACCACCCGACCTAACCTAACCTAGTATTCTCGGTGAACATTTTTATTTCATTATAATGCATGACCTTGAATGACCGCCTTCTTGTACGGGCATTTTTGAAAAAATTACATATTCTTTCTTTGAAGAAAGATGTCCCATTTAGACCAGAATTTAGGCCTAAATTTGTGATACCACAATCAAGTTAAACACTTAATAAAGGGTGTTTTTTTATAGAGGTATAGAACTTGAAGTTGGCATTACTTTTCAAGATGGCGACCGATTTAACAGCTGTCAAGTGATTTATTCTCAGTTTGGTTTGGCAATTCATCATGAATAGACTCACGCCTGAACAACGCTTGCAAATAGTGCAATTTTATTTCGAAAATAATGGTTCTGTGCGGAAAACGTATCGCGCACTACGTCCATTTTATCGTCGACAAAATCGTCCATCAGAGCAGTTAATTCGATTAACCATGGAACGTTTTCGCACCACGTTTACTCTTATTGATAACTCGCATCCCCAGAGACGCTGTACGGTGCGTACAGAAGAAGCTATTGCTGCTGTAGAGCGTAGCATTGAGGAAGACCCGAATGAGTCCATCCGCCATCGAACACAGGAATTGGATCTGTGTCCATCCACTTTATGGAAGATTTTGCGGAAGGATCTTGGTCTGCGTGCTTACAAAATCCAACTCGTGCAAGATTTGAAGCCAAACGATCATCAAGTAAGGCGTAGATTCGTCGAATGGGCCCAAAACGAGATTATCGTTGTTCCCGATTTTCATAAGCGAATTTTGTTTAGCGATAAAGCGCACTTCTGGTTGAATGGCTACGTCAACAAACAAAACTGCCGCATTTGGAGTGAAGGTAATCCTCAAGTGTATGTGGAAACACCGTTACATCCAGAAAAACTGACTGTTTGGTGCGCTTTATGGGCTAGTGGAATCATTGGTCCGTACTTTTTCAAAAACGATGGTGGCCAGAACGTTACAGTCAATGGTGATCGGTATAGAGCCATGATTACAAACTTTTTCATTCCTGAATTGAATAACCATGATGTCCAGGAGATGTGGTTTCAACAAGACGGCGCAACATGTCACACAGCTCGTGCCACAATAGTTTTATTGAAAGACACACGTTTGGTGACCGCCTAATTTCACGTTTTGGACCTGTGAATTGGCTTCCAAGATCTTGTGATTTAACACCGCTAGACTACTTTCTGTGGGGCTATGTAAAGTTATTGGTCTATGCGGTAAAGCCACAAACGCTTGACCATTTGGAAGACAACATTCGCCGTATTATTGCCGATATAGGGCCACAAATGTTGGAAAAAGTCATCGAAAATTGGACGTCCAGATTGGACTACATCCGCGCCAGCCGTGGCGGTCATATGCCAGAAATCATATTTAAAATGTAATGCCACAAGATTATCTTTCGGATAAATAAAATTCATGTCAATCGAATAATCCATCGTTGTTTTATTGCAACTTAAAGTTCTATACCCCTCTATAAAAACACTGTTTAGTTAAATTCAAATTTATCTTCACACACAGTTTTGGGCTGTAGAAGTTCAGTTGGGGTTTCGATGTCAATTGGTAGAATTTTGTAATTGGAACTGCTTCTGTTTAGCCCGCCGTCCTTGGCAGTTCTATTTATCATAACTTTCCTATGGTCTTCCAAATGTGCTCTTCATCCTTAAGGGCCTGTACGTTATTATTTGCTACGATCAACGATCGCTTGAATTTTGCTACCCATTGGACTAGCAAATCCGCTACAGTTTTCTCTTGTTTGCTTTTGCACTTTTCTTTTAGAAACTAACTTCCAAGAGCCAGTCTTTAAAAAGTTAAGTTGTTAACCTATTTGCCTAATTGGTGGCAGAATAATTATGGATTTTCTTTTTCTCTTTATTAATAATTAATTTGAAATTGTTTGCAATTTTTTTTTTAATTTTATTTCATTAAGACCTCTACACCCGGACATCCAACACATTTTTTTCAACAGCATTTTAACACCCTCCACTACCTTTTTGGGGCTTAACAAACAATTTTATTATGTTTTCGCCCCCTTTTTGTGTAACTAAAAACCATTAAAACAACGCTATAAAAAGCGACAAAATAAAAAAATAATTATTTAAACAAAAAGAAAGTGAATTACTGCGATTTTTTACACGTTTTCTTTGTATTTCTTGTTCTTTTTTCTTTGGCGTTTTTTTTTGTTTTTTTTTTGCCAACGTTCAGGGTTGTTGCACTTGGATTGATTGTTTTCGTCATTTGCGTATAAAAATGACACCCACCAAGCAACCAACCATATTTAGAGAAGTTCGTGGCATGGTAAGACATGCGAGAATTATTAAAACATACACGCACCAGCGTGTATGACAGCGTTTCTATATGGCGAATGAATTTTAAATATTCAAATAACCCAGTTTTTATGGGAAATTAATTACGATTTTCTATTTTCTTTTATATTATGTATGACTAGGGTTGCCAAGTGGATAGGAAATAGTATTCTTCTGGTATTCTTCTGGCCTGCCCGATTCCAACCACATCAAATTGTGTTTGAAATGGGCGCACACAGGTCAATAAATAATGTGTGTGAAGATAAATTCAAGTTTAACTAGCAAAGACAAAAACCAAAAATTTTAACAGAGGTAATGTTAAAGCTAACAGAGCAATGTTAAGTGGTTAACAGAAAATAGTCAAGCTAGGATTATCGATATTGTGGGCAAATGGGACATGCTGCACATATCCCACTATATTCAAATTGTAGCCTAAGGTGTCCCTAATAAAACCCAATAAGTCGTATATCCCAAATAATTTTGGAACTTGAGATATCGGACTTCATATATACCCTATGTTAACAGTGGCTGGGTAGGATGATGGATATTGTGGCAAAATGGGACTTGCTGCACATATCCCACTATATACCAATTGTAGCCTAAGGTGTCCCTAATAAAACCACAATCGTTCAGAGTGTCTTCTGTGTTGTCTTAAAAAATGGAAATCCCATGAAATTCGCCAACTGCAGCGGTATAAGCTTTCTCTCCATCGCATATAGGGTTCTTAGGAGCAGTAAGTCGCCGTGGTCTAGTAGGTAGTGTGTTGGCTCATTAGACGTGAGACCTCGGTTCAAACCCCAGGTCAGGCATCTCCAACTAGACGAAATATGAAAAAATATTTCTTGGCCGACTTCCTCTCAGCAGATTTCTGGCAAACACTCTGAGAGTAAATAAAATTGCCATGAAAAGTTTCTCAAAAATCTGTCGTTTGGAGTCGACTTTAAATGAATGTATTCATGTATAAAAATTAACGCACACAACATAAGTGGTGTGAGAAACTAGGTCCATAATCCTGACTGAAGGGTTGTAATGACCAATTACGTATATGTATGTAGGAGCGCATTATATGAACTACTGAAACCACTGCCCACGACAGTGATTGCAACTTATCAGCGCAGCTTCAAAATTTGTATGTCCTGTCTATCAGATGTTCTTACCAAGTCCTTTAAAAGGCACTTTTAATACCGAAAAAGTATGTTTGGATGTGGGTTTTATGTTTCAATGTGGGTGGACAGTTCATGAATGCCTTAGTTTATGCTACATTTGATACCAAAAAAAAAAAGTCCTTTGATACAAAAATAAAAAAAAATTATAGTCGACTACCAACTTATTTATGTAAGTGGAAATGTATTTGAGGGGGAAATATGAATTCTAATGTAAAACCAAAGCAATTATGGCCACAATATCTTGTAATTTAAATGCTTTTGATTCTAAAGGGTGTTTTTTATAGAGGTATAGAACTTTAAGTTGCAATAAAACAACGATGGATTATTCGATTGACATGAATTTTATTTATCCTGAAAGATAATCTTGTGGCATTACATTTCAAATATGATTTCTGGCATATGACCGCCACGGCTGGCGCGGATGTAGTCCAATCTGGACGTTCAATTTTCGATGACTTTTTCCAACATTTGTGGCCGTATATCGGCAATAATAGGGCGAATGTTGTGTTCCAAATGGTCAAGCGTTTGTGGCTTTACCGCATAGACCAATGACTTTACATAGCCCCACAGAAAGTAGTCTAGCGGTGTTAAATCACAAGATCTTGGAGGCCAATTCACAGGTCCAAAACGTGAAATTAGGCGGTCACCAAACATGTGTCTTTCAATAAATCTATTGTGGCACGAGCTGTGTGACATGTTGCGCCGTCTTGTTGAAACCACATCTCCTGGACATCATGGTTATTCAATTCAGGAATGAAAAAGTTAGTAATCATGGCTCTATACCGATCACCATTGACTGTAACGTTCTGGCCACCATCGTTTTTGAAAAAGTACGGACCAATGATTCCACCAGCCCATAAAGCGCACCAAACAGTCAGTTTTTCTGGATGTAACGGTGTTTCCACATACACTTGAGGATTACCTTCACTCCAAATGCGGCAGTTTTGTTTGTTGACGTAGCCATTCAACCAGAAGTGCGCTTCATTCGCTTATGAAAATCGGGAACAACGGTAATCTCGTTTTGGGCCCATTCGACGAATCTACGCCTTACTTGATGATCGTTTGGCTTCAATTATTGCACGAGTTGGATTTTGTAAGCACGCAAACCAAGATCCTTCCGCAAAATCTTCCATAAAGTGGATGGACACAGATCCAATTCCTGTGCTCGATGGCGGATGGACTCATTCGGGTCTGCCTCAATGCTACGCTCTACAGCAGCAATAGCTTCTTCTTTACGCACCGTACAGCGTCTCTGGGGATGCGAGTTATCAATAAGAGTAAACGTGGTGCGAAAACGTTCCATGGTTAATCGAATTAACTGCTCTGATGGACGATTTTGTCGACGATAAAATGGACGTAGTGCGCGATACGTTTTCCGCACAGAACCATTATTTTCGAAATAAAATTGCACTATTTGCAAGCGTTGTTCAGGCGTGAGTCTATTCATGATGAATTGCCAAACCAAACTGAGAATAATTCACTTGACAGCTGTTAAATCGGTCGCCATCTTGAAAAGTAATGCCAACTTAAAGTTCTATACCTCTATAAAAAACACCCTTTTACTTTTCTTCTTTTCTAACAATATAACAACAGTTGTTGTTGTTGTTGTTGTTATAATTTTTGTAATTATCATTGCTGTTGTTGCTGTCGATGTATGTATTTTTAAGTTTTAATCTGTGGAAATTATTACACTTGTGGCTTTTTATTGTCATTATCGATCCCATTTTGTGGCTGTTGCAATGGCATTTGAAAATAAAAACGATAACGACAGAGAGAGCCTACATTTGCCATACGTACTACGGCGGCAATGCAATGTAGGACAGCAAGGAGCAGGAAATAGCATCGGAAAAGAGGACTGCTGACTACAATTTTCTTTCTTTTTTTGTCCTGGTGTATGTATGTATGTATGTGTGTGTGTGTGTGTGGCATGAAAATAACGATGAAAAATGATTGGAAAATATTGCACATTTTTAATTAAGTGTCAAAGGCAAGAAGTAGAGAGAAAAAAATTTTAAAAATTTTACTTTTTTTTTTTTGGAATAAATAAGCAGGTCAGTTTTAAGGAATTTTAATTTTAAGGACACAGATTTTACAACAGATTTTTCTAGGAATCGACAAATAAAATCATCAAAACTCTCTATTATACAGGCTATCTAGCCCTTAGATTGGGTGCCGCCGTAATGCTTATAAAGGGTGTTTTTTATAGAGGTATAGAACTTTAAGTTGGCATTACTTTTCAAGATGGCGACCGATTTAACAGCTGTCAAGTGATTTATTCTCAGTTTGGTTTGGCAATTCATCATGAATAGACTCACGCCTGAACAACGCTTGCAAATAGTGCAAATTTATTTCGAAAATAATGGTTCTGTGCGGAAAACGTATCGCGCACTACGTCCATTTTATCGTCGACAAAATCGTCCATCAGAGCAGTTAATTCGATTAACCATGGAACGTTTTCGCACCACGTTTACTCTTATTGATAACTCGCATCCCCAGAGACGCTGTACGGTGCGTACAGAAGAAGCTATTGCTGCTGTAGAGCGTAGCATTGAGGAAGACCCGAATGAGTCCATCCGCCATCGAGCACAGGAATTGGATCTGTGTCCATCCACTTTATGGAATATTTTGCGGAAGGATCTTGGTTTGCGTGCTTACAAAATCCAACTCGTGCAAGAATTGAAGCCAAACGATCATCAAGTAAGGCGTAGATTCGTCGAATGGGCCCAAAACGAGATTACCGTTGTTCCCGATTTTCATAAGCGAATTTTGTTTAGCGATGAAGCGCACTTCTGGTTGAATGGCTACGTCAACAAACAAAACTGCCGCATTTGGAGTGAAGGTAATCCTCAAGTGTATGTGGAAACACCGTTACATCCAGAAAAACTGACTGTTAGGTGCGCTTTATGGGCTGGTGGAATCATTGGTCCGTACTTTTTCAAAAACGATGGTGGCCAGAACGTTACAGTCAATTGTGATCGGTATAGAGCCATGATTACAAACTTTTTCATTCCTGAATTGAATAACCATAATGTCCAGGAGATGTGGTTTCAACAAGACGGCGCAACATGTCACACAGCTCGTGCCACAATAGATTTATTGAAAGACACGTTTGGTGACCGCCTAATTTCACGTTTTGGACCTGTGAATTGGCCTCCAAGATCTTGTGATTTAACACCGCTAGACTACTTTCTGTGGGGCTATGTAAAGTCATTGATCTATGCGGTAAAGCCACAAACGCTTGACCATTTGGAAGACAACATTCGCCGTATTATTGCCGATATACGGCCACAAATGTTGGAAAAAGTCATCGAAAATTGAACGTCCAGATTGGACTACATCCGCGCCAGCCGTGGCGGTCATATGCCAGAAATCATATTTAAAATGTAATGCCACAAGATTATCTTTCGGATAAATAAAATTCATGTCAATCGAATAATCCATCGTTGTTTTATTGCAACTTAAAGTTCTATACCTCTATAAAAAACACCCTTTATAAACCTCATCAGGCAACTGCCTGTTTAATACTTTATAAGAGTCCAAGTACATCCTGTCTATCCTTCGCATAGACATCGGGTATGGGTTCTAATGACTCGGATTTGTACTGATTCCTGCTTACTTACTTACTTAATTGGTCATTACAATCCATTTTAGTTTCTCACATCACCCATGTCGTGTGTGCTATGCTTTGTTCCATATGTGACGGGATCTACAATTTAAGAAAAGTTTTGTATCAGCAGACTGTTGAGAGGAAGCCCACGAAAGAAATTGTTTTCTTCGTTTTGCTCGAGATATCTAAGCTGGGAGTTAAACCACGTGCTGGCGTATAATAAACAAACAATCCACCTGCTACACTTCGACTTCAATATAATGATTCCGATTGCTATACTCAGACTCTTTCTAGATTGTCTGATGTACGACTCGCTCTTCCAATAATCGTAACGTAGCAAAGCCTTAGAGTCACTTAAACCCGTATGGATCGAGAAGGGTCTTCAACTTTTTTTCTTTTCCCTTTCGCTAAGCATACCATTTCAAACTCCTTTATCTATTCCAAAAATAGGTTCCAAGCTCATCAATTTCATGGAAACTCTCCGCCTTCTTTTTGTCCCCGCCTAACTAGACTAGTTCACCTTATGCAGACATTTGTTCTCATATTCATTTAGTGTCACACTCGTGGTCGCTTTGAAGACCATCGTAATAGGTGGTTGCGATCACTCAGTAGCGCAGCTGGTCTGGTCGCACCGACTGATTGAGTAGTAGTTTAGTAGGTTTTAATTTCAGATTGCAGGAAGACCGTCATAAATTCCGGAATGCCGAGATCCCAGATGTACTAACAATAGAAAGTGCAGTAGAATGCGTGGACCTGACAATCGATCTAAGATTTTATAGCAAAATAATTCGCAAACGAAATGGGATCTCAACCTGGTAGTCTGTTTACGACTGGAATAGAGTTACCAACTACGCATTGTGTTTTGAAGACGACGAACAGTTTCTGTTCCGTGTTTCCTGCAGCGATTTGTGTAATGGAAGGACAGTCTAAGGCTGTTATAACACATTGCCTACATCTGAACTGGTATTTAGAGGTGCAGGGTTAGGATGATAGGTCAGGTTTTTTATGTTCTTGAAGTGTTAGATTCGATTAGAATTTCAGATTCATTTTTGCGTTGATTGGTCGTTATAGAGCTCTCTACTTCTTGTCCGATTAATTCAATGCGCCTCTCTGATCGGGAAATTGTGCTTAAAGTACTCAATTCTTATAGGTTAGGTTAGGTTAGGTTGAGGACGTGTACTTGTGTCAATTAAGACAAGTACAGTACCCGGAGGTCGAATTGACCCATTGTACAACGTCCTAGTTTCTCACAGCACTTATGTTGTGTGCGTTAATTTTTATACATGAGTGGCGGGACATACAGTTTAAAGTCGACTCCGAACGACAGATTTTTGAGAAACTTTCTCATGGCAATTTTATTTTAACACTCAGAGTTTTTGCCAGAAATCTGCTGAGAGGAAGTCTACGAAGAAATACTTTTAGTATTTTGTTTTGATGTCTGGCCCGGGATTTGAACCCTGGCTTTTCGTCTAATAAGTCAACACACTACCTACTAGATTACGGCGACTTTACTCAATTCTTATTCTTTTTCTAAAAATGTTTTCCTTTCATATTCTTTAAATTTTTAATTTAAGTTTTGAAGAAAAAGCATATTTTTTTTATAAATTCTTATTATTTTTATGTTTCTTTATCTTTTCAGATTCTCTTTATGTTGTTGTAATTCTGTAGAGTCATGGTTATTTGTTGTTGGCATTTTTATTTGAATGCCATTCATTATCAGCACTGAACACAAAAAAAAAACAAAAAATTAAAAAATAATAATTCAGACAGAAAAAAACAAAAAAAAAAATGCTTTTAAAAGTCAAAGATCAATGAAAATCCATGCTGAGGGTAATTTAAGTTAATTGTTAAAAGTATGCTGGTAAAGTGAGTACACGAAAGAATTTTTTTTTTGTAAATGGAAATTGTTTTTTAAAATTTATTATCAAATATTGTGCACATACTTTATGTTGTAATTGTATATTGGAGGTCAAAAGCCATACATACCATAAAGAATTGTGGTCTATTGAATTCAGCCACCACCATTGATGGTTTTAATCCCAAAAGGACTGTCTTTAATTGAACTGATTTTCTTAGAATTATTTTGTTTAAAATGCTGAAACACTCACGAATCATGTAGTGTTCTCAAGTTTATTGAGTTGTCTGACGTAAATGAACTGCAGGCTATAAAGGGCTGGTAATGTAGGCACAGATAACGAAGGCTTATTTTCGTAGCATAGGAGATAAGGGACAGTTTTAATGGGCATCTTTTTTTTAATGCTAGTCAATCAAGAGATTCTATTCGATCACAGTATGACAGAGGCACTGAGGGAAATGAAAGATATCAAGATTCATCAACCAATTTTGATGCTCCTCCAAGGTCGTTATACCATTCCGACTCTTTTTTTTTCTCTTGTATATCATTTTCAATACTTACGTACATGTTTAATTGATCCCTACAATCCTTTAGTCAGGATTACAAGCTAGCTTTCCACATGAGTTGGCGGAACCTACAGTTTAAAATCGATTCTGAATGACAGATTTTTAAGCAATTTTTCAATCTCAATTTTATTTACTATCAGAGTTTTTGGCAGAAGACTGCTGAAATGTTTTGTTCGAAATGTCTGAGTTGGGATTTGAATGACAGATTTGCGTCTAATAAGCCAACACACTACACACCTACTGGAATACGGCGAATTCCATTTTTCCGTTATTCGTGAATGGTAAACATTGATTCACATTTTCACTGCGATAATAAAAAAAAATATTGAAGGCAAACATTGTAGGGTATTCACTGGAATGTTTTTTTCTTTACTAGTCATCGATCGACAGTAAATCTAGAAGAAGATATCAAATTAAATTAAAAGGAACTTGTTTTGTTGTTGTTTTTGGTAAGATAAAAACAAAAAATATTCTCTTTCTTCCTTTGTCTTTAGTTTCGTTTTTGCCGCTAATTTTGTTGACCCCAATGGAAATACGAGAGGTATTGCTCACTCAGTGCAATGATTTGTAATGAGATTATTGGGTTGGCTGGCTGAATACCTGAGTCGGATAGACAATTTTTCTTTTTTAATTATTATTTTGTAATCATATTATTATTAAATTTGTCTTGGTTTTTTTTTTCTTTCTTTCTTTCTTTTTTTCTTTGTACTTTGTACAAAGAAAAATAAAAACTAAAAACTAAAAAAAAATGTAATAATTAAACGTGTTTGTTTAATAATCGCTTGGCTTTTCTCTTTTTCTCACTCCATTTAAGTCGAAAGTTTAAAAAAATAATGTTTTTTGCAATTAAATAAAAGCGTCTGTCTGTCCCTAGTAATACAATACAAAACAATGCAATACGAATCTACAACAGTTCCATAGATATTACAAATTTTGCAATGACAGTAATGATGATGATGGTTGGCTGGTTGGTAATCATTACAAAATCCAATTCGCCTTTTAAAGGTTTGCTATCGTTTGCGAAAAAAAAAATTGACTTCAAATGTAATTGTCGGACAATTATGGACAATTTATGAAGTAGTTTGGCGAATACCTTGAAAAATATAAAAAAATGCGAATTATTTTTAATTAAAAACAAAGCGTTATTGGCTCTCTTATTATCTTATGAGCATAGCTGCCAGATTTGACGATTTATCGTCATTTTGACTATTTTAAGCTCCAAACACATCGTATTGACGATTTGACGATTTATGCCCTTATTTTGACGATTTTTAGAAATTCAAAATTTGCATCATATTCTTTACTTTAGTACATTAAAAGCCACATTAAGCTTTGTATTTACTTTGCAATTGTTACTATTGGAAATTTATGTTAGTAAAAACAAGGAGTAAAGTATTATATTTTTAAATTATTTTCGAATACCTGCGATGATCTTTCTGTATTTTATGCCTTTTTAATCCCTTAAATGCCAAAAATTACAACTCCTAAATAACCTCGTAGTTGAATATAATTTATCACTTCTCGTTGCAGACGACGAATTTGAAAATTCGAGTCTAGCTTCTAATATTACCATCGGAAGAACAAAGGGGATCGATGGCGTTGTGTTTGGAACTATGAAAATATGTAATGTGAAGAAGGAAAGAGTAAACAGTGTTTATGGACACTAGGCTTGTATATATTTATACCATAAGTAATAGGAAAGGCCTCTGCAGGAAAAAACCGTATTTTTTCTTTAATGCAGTGCGATCCACTCGCCAATCGACCACATATGGAAGTGGTGGCCGAGAAAGACGAGCGTTACGTAGGAATATATGATTTTCGGGAAAAATCCCCTTATTTCGATTGAACAAAATCCTTTTGTCGATGCGATACAAGAGTGAAACACAAATCACATTGCAACGATACACCAATGATTCAATGGATTTGGATACACTACCATCATTAACGAGTTACTACGGCCTCTCCTGTATACGGTCGAGGAACCTCAAAATAGACGTTGGGGCACCGACCCATACATGAGAGTTGTATTCCAGTCTCGGTCGGTTACAAATGGTGTAAATAGTAAGATCATAAGATCTTAAGAAGGAACTGAAGGAACTGAAATATGTGTCGGTTGAAGCCAACATTAAACTGAATTTGCATATTCAGAATGTCAAGAGCTTCTGACTCCTTAATATTTACACCACCCATAGATTAAGATAATGCAATATTATTGCTGCCCTTATGTATCAATAAACAATACTGGGATAGATTGTTTAATCCTTAAAAAATTTTTTCCTGAAAATGATATAAAATTTTACTCTTTTTTTTTTGTAAACTAAATTAATAAATGAAGTTGAGGGACGCTAGCTTTTAATTACAAAATTTTTTTTAAATGTCTTATTTTTGAACTCAGATATGTACATATATTGACTTTATATGTTTTACTATAATAGATATAATTTTGGTTTGAAAAACTTTTAATTTATTTTTTTTCTGACGATTTTTTGACGATTTCAATAAACGTCTTTGACGATTTTGACGATTTTTTCACAAATATTTGACGATTTGGTGCCTCATTTATCTGGCAGCTATGCTTATGAGCTTTACAATCGAAATGCTAGTAACCTTCTCAATTTTGAGACTCCGATTTGCTCAAACATACATACATAATTGGTCATTACAACCCTTTAGTCAGGAATACTACCACATATTTCACACCACTTATGTTGTGTGCGTTAATTTTTATATATGAGTGGGGGGGGACCTATAGTTTAAAGTCGACTCCGAACGACAGATTTTTGAGAAAACTCTTCATGGCAATTTTATTTACTCTCAGAGTGTTTGTCAGAAATCTGTTGAGAGGAAGTCGCCGAAGAAATATTTTTTCATATTTCGTTCAGTTGGAGATGCCTGACCTGGTGTTTGAACCGATGCCACACGACTAATAAGCCAACATACTACCTACTAGACCACGGCGACTTCAATTTGCTCAAACAGTTTTAATTAGTGACTAAGAAATGGGTATTTTCTTGTGGTCTGAATTCAAAAAAAATGCGAAAAAGCATCCCAACTTCGATGTAATGTTAAGGTTTTATTCACCATTTACTTCGCTGTCTGTCGTTATTTGTTTATTAAAATATTAAACTCGTGCGCCGTTTACATACATCATACGAAAAATAATCGGTTCTTGCTTTTAATTTCAGGAAAAGCATGCCAACACGATAAAATGTTAAGGTTTTACTCAGCATTTTCTTCGCTTTCTGTAGTTATTTGTTTCCAGAGTTCCAGGAAAGTTAAAATATTGAACTCGTACGCCGTTTACATACATCATACGAAAAATAATCGGTTCCTGCTTTTAATATCCGTTTTCAAAATTTAATTATGCAGTGATATTGACAAGAAGCTTGAACCATTTTGATCCCAATTAAACCAATCTGTTAGGTAGGTAGGTAGAAGTGGCTGTGCCCCCGATGGAGTCAAGAGTGGACATACTTAGGCCGCATACAGGGCCTATTGTGATATCACAGTTCCTCATTTCCCCTATTCCAGGAACCATTCGAAGCTTCCGATGAAGCGACTCAGGCTGCCAATATCCATACATGACAGTTCATCCATATCCTCCAAGTAGTAGTAGGCACCCAGGTACCTCTTTCTCCTCCGACTAAGTGCCGGACATGTGCACAATAGGTGAAGAATAGTCTCATATTCCTCTTCATCTCCACAGCTTCTGCAGAAATCATTTGCAAGGTGTCTAAGACCAATACGCCTCGCATGCGTTCCAATAATGCAATGTCTCGTAATAACCCCAATAACAGTAATAAATGAGCATACTTCTTTGGAGCTTAAGCAGAGTCGCCGTGCGCCTCCTATCCAGCCTCGGCCAGATCTTTTGCGCCGCTCTGCCCTTATCCGAAGTTGCCCACATTCTGTTGACGAGATCTACGGTGGCATTGTCAATTATAAGTTTGCAGGTCCCAAAGGGATCCCCAACGTAGAGAATTCATCAGAGAGTTCGATGGTCGTGCCCCTTCTGGCCAGTTCATCCGCTCTGCAGTTGCCAGGAATATCATTATGTCTCGGTACCCATGTGATACAAACATCATATCGGTTCGTGCCACCTCATTGAGATATCTGCGACAGTTGTACACCGTCTTGGAGTTTATAACACTGGAATCCAATGCCTTGATAGGCGCTTGGCTATCCAATCTATACCAATCTGTTAGTATAACCACATTAGATTTAATTAAAAAAAAATGCACTGACGCCCATTAACTTCTATCCGAAGTCAAGTAGTCTGTCGTATATACCAGGCAATTATTCTTTATTAACAAACAAAATTGTTTAAAAAACTGAATTGTTCTGTTAAAATCTTACAAGCCTCTAGAAGATTAGTCGCCTTTTTTTGGAAAATATGGGACATAGTACACCTAATTAACTATATGCAAATGGTAGTCCAGAGGGTCGTCTTTCGAACGGTGGCAGTTGGAAATGTGGAATAATTTTGTGATTGAAGATTATTAACCCAACCATACATACATACATAATTGGTCATTACAACCATTCAGTCAGGATTACGACCTAGTTTCTCACACCACTTATGTTGTGTGCGTTAATTTTATACATGAGTCGCGGGACCTACAGTTTAACGTCGACTCCGAATGACAGATTTTTGAGAAACTTTTCATGGCAATTTTATTTACTCTCAGAGTTTTTGCCAGAAATCTGCTGAAAGGAAGTCGCCGAAGAAATACTTTTTGTATTTTAATTTGATGTCTGGCCTGGGGCTCGAACCCTGGCTTTTCGTCTAATAAGCCAACACACTACCTACTAGAACACGGCTACTTCATTAATCATTCATTAAATCATTTAATCTACTTCCCCATTCATAAATGAAGTTTGATTAGGGTTATCTGGTGTTCACAGACGTTCTGTTCTTTCTTTCTTTATCCCCAGCCCAGTGATTTGCGCACGTACCCGTGACAGCTGTGATATGACTTTGTTTCTCCCGATATTTACACTGGAAAAATGCATGTTCCACTTTGTCTATCCTCTCGCTGCACATTCCACTCTTAGAAAAAAACCGGTATTCTAGGACAATCTTCAATATGTATATGTGTTTACATCTGCTCTATATGTGTGTACACACACGTAGCTGTAGGCGTTGAAGATTTTACACGTTTTTTTATATCCATTGAGGTACAGCCTTTAATTCGTTATAATGCTACCCAAGTAGCAAAACCTATCCATGATATTATCGTTGGTTTTAAAAGTCCTGGTTCTATTGCTGTTTATTCGTAATACCCTCGTTCAGCATGTGTTTATTTTTAATCATATCCAGACTGTGAATTTGACAACTCTGCTTAACTAGAGATATTCTTATCATATATGTACATCATTTTATACTCATACCAGGTTTATCAGAGATTAGGGCTAGAAGACCTCCACTGGCACTGAACTTTTTCCACTCTGTACGGAACCACTTTCATGTTTTTTTTTCTTTTTTTTTTTTTTATCAAAATTTATTGTATCTGTTGATGCTTTAGGATTTGATACATTGTTATGTTGTTGATATTTGTAGCCTCATCTGGCGTTCTGAATAGTAGTGATGCTTTTTTGATCGATCAGTCGTTACGAGCCTGGACAAATATTAACCCAACCATCCCATATATTTCAATTTTTTTATTCACAAATAATAATGATCATAATGGTGGGAATTAAATTTTATATCGAGAATCTACAATAATTAGCGAAGTAGAAAACTGATCTACTTGTTGCCGCTATTAAACAGTTAATATTGTTTTGTTAACATTCGAATTTATTCTGTTTAATACCAAACTTGCGTCTGCTAAAAATGTTGGTTTGCGTCTTGGGTACGTCTATGGGGTACACATAGAAACATTTTCTTCTAACATTATAATTTAAAACATGTGTTTAAAATTTTAATTTTCTAAAATGCAAACAGAATTCTTAACGGCATATTTCATATTCAAATCACAGTGCTTCTAGAAGAAAAAATCAATTAAAAACAATTATTTTTCAAACAGTAGATGCATTCATGAATAAGTGGAGAAAAATGAATAGAAAAAAATATAAATTAAAAATGCATATTAGACCGACCGAGACTGCCGTCTATAATTTTAAATGTATTCATTACACATGTTATTTATTTGCTTAACTTCTATTTCTATTCTATTTCTATCTTTTTTTCTATTTTCTTCTATTTCTTAATACAATATTATTATTAAAATAAATAAATTTTTCTAAAATAGATATACGTACACAGAGAACTGAATCACAAAGAAATTCTTTAAGAAGAAATCATATCTGCATTTGAAAATAAACGTAGTACTTTATAAACTTATAAAGAATACAACAACATGTGATCTGCTTATTTAATAAGAAAATGTCATAATCGACCCTGTTCTAGGACTGATTGGCTTAACTGGTAACTACCATGAGCTTCAAGTAATATCGTGAGACTACCTTTTGCATTGTGTTCAAGGTAATCCTCTGGACTTACTTAATTTGTCTTAATAACCCTTTAGTTAGTATTACAACCTAGCTTCTTACATCATCTACGTTGTGTGTGTGTGTGTTAGTTTTATCCAAATGTCAGATTTTTGAGAAACTTTTCATTGCAACTTTATTAACTCTCATACTTTTTGTCAGAAGACGGCTGAGAGGAAGTCCTAGAAAGAAATATTTTTTGCGTATTTCGTATTGTACAAAATGTCTGAGCTCAAGTTTAGTATGGTTGCCATTGAAACTTCACTATCAATGACAATGTCTTGGATACCTTTCAAAGTAAGTCATATTATTTCTCATGTGATGGCGTTACAACTGAAATATCCTATATCCGACTTGAGTGACTTATAGCAAAGAAAATAAAGTATAAAGAATGCGCATTTTAACATATTTTGGAATATTTTTAAAAAATATTTCATGACGCAGGGGGAAATATAGAAGGGAAGGTTACAGAAACCAAGAGCGTAACAATGCGTTGTCCTCATCGTGCGTTTTTGTTGTTTGACCACTTTTTTATTTATTTTTCTGGTGTTAAAAACGAGAAAGACGTCGGCACCAATGTCCCTCAGGGTAAGAACATCTTCGGCTTTTTACACACATAGGACACGAACATCAAGAATGTTCGTTAAAAAGAGCGTAAAAATCTTCTCAGCTTTTAAAGAACAAGGTTCATGCCGCTTTTTTCAGACTTCCATTATCCACCCATAGAAATATCACAGTAGTATTCACTAATATCAATGAGAAATGATTTCGATTTTTGGAAGAATACTTGCCAAGTTAAATACCGTGTCTTTAGGGATTTAATGCAGTACAATTTTTCTATATTTTCCGATCACATATACATATCATTGGGTTAATAAGTGGACTTGACATTATTACTAAAAATTTTCCTCTAGGTTAACACATGTCTATGGTTATGGATTAGTGAGTGAGAGAGAGAAAATAAGTTGAGAGAATTTATTTATTTACAGCCATATAAAAGTGTTAGTAATATACTCTATTTTTATTTTCATTTCATCAACATACATATGTAAATGTATAATTTTAGATAAATAAAGATAAAATAAAAAGTCCATTTTATTATTAAAAGAACATAAAGCTTTGGCTTAAAAGTTAGGACATGTTTTTTAGAAAAATAAAAAGAATAAAAAAACCATTTGTTACTAAAAGAAAAAAACGAGCATTCCAAAGCATTTAAAAAAATGAAATACGCCGAGCTAATGACATTTTTAACACAAAATATTCTTCGAGTGTTATTCTGAAATAAAATGATAAAGCATCCGCAGCACATGTGTTCTTGTCGCAGTTTGATCGACAACTAAATCAAAAAACACAAGAATACATACACATGTACATACGTACGATGAGAGCAACACATTGTTACGCTCTTTGTTTGTGTTCATTTTCCTTCTGTCTTCCTCTCCCCTCACCCGGAAATGATTTTTAAAAACTTTTTGGTGAGAGCGGGTCGTAACATTACGATTACCATAAGAAATTTTACTTCTACATGATGCGTAGTCTTTATATCCATATTCTTTGCTAATAGTGTTTTCACATTGAGTGGTTTTAATGCAAAAGTTGGTTTTAACGTTAAAACCATAATTAAAACATGGTTTTACCATACAAAATTATTGTGTTAAAATCATCTTAAAACCTTTTTTGAATTGGTTTTAGGTGGGTTTTATAAAATACAACCTTGTTTTCAATGTACTAAATCAGAACTACCAACATAGAAATGTTGAAAACAGCTGAAAAAACAAAACAAAACAAATGTAAAAATACAGAAAGCCGGTTGTGTGGACTACTTGATTTCCAAGCACTTCTTCACTTTTTATAAATAGATCTCCTATTTTAAAGTATTCTTTTACAATATTTAGAATAATTTTTAATTTATTGTTCATTTCTTAATTTTTCTTATTTCTTATTTTTCTTAAACAAAAACAGCTGTTGCACAGTCATAAATGTCATGAATGTTAAAAGCAGATTTTAACTTTAGGTGTGAAAACACTATAATATCATATGAAAATCAGACAGGATTATGTTTTCTGCAGAAGCGTAAACCGTAATGAGCAAAATTCCTCACCAGAAAAAAAATAGAAAAAAAAACAACTCTTAATAACTGCTATAGAGCTTTATTTATTTTTAAAAGCAACTCTGTTCTAGGGTCTGCTAAACTAGATCAGTCACTAGCTTAGCTGGACTGAACCTTTTTAATGAAACAGAAAGAAGTCAAAAGATATACAGTAGAAGTCCGATAAGCCGGCACGTTCGGGACCGGCTCGGTGCCGGACTATTGAAAATTCCGGACTATCCGGCGGTAATTATAAGAACAATTAGGTTAATCATTAAACTACAAATACAGTATGCAAATACATACAACAAGGTTTATTTTACATTTCATATAATGTAAGTATGTACACGTACTGTAAACATATTTCACTTAAATTTAAAAAAGTCACGAATGTCTTTTTGTTTTCTTGGCTATTGGCGTTTAGTATACAATTTATTTCTATTGATATGGAAATCAATCATTTCTGAACCACTGTAGCTGGTACCAGCCTCAGCAAAAGAGATATACTTATTTAGTGATTCCGCAGGTTCTTCCCAGCTGATTTTTTCCTTTTCTTCCGTTTCGGCATCTGAGTCAATTTCTTCAATATTTTGATTAGGCTGAGGTTTACTACAATCTTGATAATGATGTGTTTTCGTTTCTCTTCTTTTGAACCCGAAGGCTTATGTGTTGAAAACATGGTGACTGTACCAATTAGAACGAAAATCACTTTTTTTATAAAGAGTTTCAAAAATTACGTTTACTGCGATGTGAAAGGACACAAAACAGCAACGCACAAAAAATGGCGAAAAAGTTTCGTGATTGATTAATGGAGCTGCACTGCACCTGAATTTGTTGTGACAGCTGAGACTAGCCGGCCGCTAATTATTTCCGAACAATACCGAGCGCTTCCGGATGATCCCGAACTACCCCGAAAACTTCCGAATTGCTCTCGTGCGTTTTTATTTGCTTTAAAGCACACTTTTGGAGAAGACCAAAATTTTTATAATATTCCGGAGCGATGCCGGACTATCGGGCATTCCGGACTATTGGATGCCGGACTAATGGACTTCTACTGTAATAAGAAAATGAGGAAAATGCTTTGTGCTAGCGATATATTCCTTAAATTAACAAAAAAAAAAAAAAAAAAAAAAAAAACGATGATGCGAGGGCCTGCAAGAACATTTATCAGTTATTTGATGAGATTTTATATGCTTAAGTAATAAAAAAATTATTTTTTACATTCATTAGTGTTTCTATATTTATCATCTATACACTGTATTTATTGCTCTGTCTTCAGCAAACACTTGATAATTCGATTTTATGAGAATTTATCGTCCATAAATAAATTAAATTTTTTTTTTTGGCCCTTGATGTTTTCTTGACTTTTCTTTTTTCCATTCCTATGCAGAGTCATTCTTTCACACCTTTCACATTATTACGCTTTATTAACCCCCATTTACGGAAGGTGGCGGCAATGGTTCGCATGTTGATGGTTCGTTGGTTGGTGGCGGAGGTGTGGTGAAAACAAAAGCTGTCATAAAATGTCAATTCGTATGTCGTCGGTAGCGATTTAATCTCGTTGATAACGATAACATTTTGACAATTTATCATACGTTTATTTAAAAACATATTTTTACTGTTATTCATCACATTTGATGTGATATTATATTTTACAGTGTTTTTTTCTCTCTTTCTTTTCCTTCTTTATTGCTTTATTAATCTTATTTTTTTTATGACTTTGATTGACGTCACTTTAAAAGGCAGTTTAATGACCAGAAATTTGTCTGAGAATTTAATTTTGGGTGTTTAACAATAAAAGAATGCCTTACTGCCTGTTGTTATTTTCTTTTCTTGATTTATTTCATTGTACAATAATAATATGATAAATTTAAATAAATTTGTCATCCATCCATCCATCGTTCAATGCTATATCTTGTGGTTTAAGTTCATTTAATGCGTTTGAAAATAAATCCTAACCTCAAAAACAACATCACAAGAATGTTTGAAAGTGAGGTTATGTTTTAAGTTAAAAATAGAAGATTTACAAAGAATTTGTGGTTTATTTCTATCAAAATAGAAAGAAGAAGTGAGTTCAAGTACAAAACATTTATAATTAATAAAGCTTTGTGTGGAAGGAGTTTATTTATGTAATTATTGATGACCTAATTAATGCAAATTCTTTAAAAGAGCACTTATTTTAGATTTAGTTTTGTTCTTTCGGTCATCAGCGGGGTAGCAGGAGCGATAGATTGAGCATATGGATGTGAAACTAAGCTATGAACAGGCAAAGGGCTTACACTGATGGATCCAAACTGAACCGAACCATTGGTAAGCCATAAGGCTGCCGAATAAGGTTTGTAGCATTCGTCAGGCGGAAGTCTCGGCAATACAGGCTGCCGTGAAAATTATTGGGGACGCAAGTATCCCCCGATAGTCAGGCATATATTAGGGCACTGTTGATGAACTTCAGGACGGTGTACAGCTTTCGCAGATATCTAAACAAGGTAGCAGAATGATTTGATGTCTATATCATATGGGTACCAGCATGCAATGATATTCCGGGTAACTGCAGAGCAAATGAACTAGCCAGACGTAGTACAACCATTAAGCTCTGCGACGAATTCTCGACTTTGGAAATCCCTTTGGGGACATGTGAGCTTATAATTGACAATGCGAGCACCGATTCCGTCAACCACAGATGGGCGGCTTCAAACACGGGCAGAACGGCGCGGAAAATCTGACCAAAATTGGGTGGAGGGCACTAGCTAAGGCTGCTTAAACTCCAAAGAAGCACGCTGAGTGTGAATGTCGTGGTCATAACAGAGCATTTTTTTTATTATAGGCGCGCATAAGACAGTTCTTCATTTCACACATATTCATTGGGAATATGTTCGGCACTATGTTAAAGGAAAAATGTCATCTTGGTGCCTACTACATTGATGACCTTGATGAACTATTAAGCATTGACATTGGCATGATCCCAAAAATTATGTTATGGTTTAAAAGGCATAGAAAAAAGCCAACAATATTTCGATTTCCTATATAACAATAAGCGGATTTGGTTAAGTTAAGAGAAACACATAATGTTACGCCTATAGTCGGCATTAAAATAATACGTAGCATCTGTTATTGCTTTTGGAGTTTATAACGGTACCGTAATAGGATTGCTTAATCAATAATTCCATTTTCCAATGAGCCCTAGATTCTAGCACGGTCTTATAACAACATACGCTAGTATTCAAATGCTTCTAAAGGGTCCGCTAAACAACTTTTTTTTTTTTTTTTGTAAATGCTTTAGAAAAAAAAACTACTGAATATTTTCTCAAATTTCTTTTTTTTATTTGAAAGTACAATGCTTCCGGTTAATAATGGAAAATAATTTCATTCAAATGGCTGCCTCGGCTGGCCATGCAGTAGCCTACACGATCGATCCAATTTTAAGCACATTATCGATTGTGTGCAGCTGTATTCCACCAATGGCTTCACGAATATTGTCCTTTAAAGCGTCAATTGTCTCTGGCTTGTCGGCGTAACACTTATCTTTGACGGAACCCCACAAATAATAGTCCAACGGTGTCAAATCGCAGCTCCGAGGTGGCCAAACGACATCAGCTCTGCGGCTGATAATGCGATCTTCAAAAACAGGGCGCAAAACATCAAGTGTAGCTTCGGCTGTGTGGCACGTAGCGCCGTCCTGTTGAAACCAAATGTTGCCAATATCCTCCTCTTCAATTTTTGTTAACAAAAATTCGTTCAACATGGCCCGATAACGATCGCCATTGACTGTAACGGCCACTCCTTGTTCATTTTCGAAGAAAAATGGCCCAATTATGCCTCTGGACCAAAATCCGCACCAAACAGTGACTCGTTTTGGGTGCGTCGGCTTTTCAATGTATGCATGTGGGTTTTCTGTGCCCCAAATGCGATAAATTTTGCTTGTTCACATACCCGCCAAGATCAAAATGAGCTTCATCTGAAAAGATGATTTTTTTTTGCCAAAATCGGCATCTTCTGGTGTAGGCTACTGCATGGCCAGCCGAGGCAGCCATTCGAATGAAATTATTTTCCATTATTAACCGGAAGGATTGTACTTTCAAATAAAAAAAGAAATTTGAGAAAATATTCAGTAGTTTTTTTAAAGCATATTAAAAAAAAAGTTATTTGGCGGACCCTTTAAATTTATTCATTTATTCAACAATAACTGTCTGTATTTAATATTCAACAAGTGTTGCCCTGACATTTGTTTAGTTATTCAATAGATATGTTTATTTGTTTGCTATTTTTTTCAATATTTTTTAAATAAATATTTAAAAAATTCATTTGTCTACCCTCCTACATGCTCTACCATGTTCGTGTAATTGCTTTTATAAATATTTACACGATTGAAATATTATCGCATCGTAATTACTTCCTTAGATTACAAATTTTATGTGTCATCAAAAAACAATTCTTATTTAATTTTTTTTTTATTTTTTTGTATTTTATTTGTGTGAATAATTTCATTCAATACAAAAAGAAAAATATTCTGAATTATGACGGAATTAGGAAGAATAAAAAATAAATATTGCTTTTGGCCGATAAGATTATTTCTTGCTGGGGATTTTCTTTCTATAAGTCGATAATTAAATTATCACACTGCGATATATTTTATAATTTTAAACTTCCTGGACACCTAGCATTCTACATTTTCTTCATACGCTTCCCCAATGCTATTCAATAGCTTCGATACACTGTTGTAGACAGTATGCAATTCACGTCAGGGCTATAATTCCTAAACACTGAGAGTTCTAGAAGAAAAGCTGACAAGATCGTATGATCATGTATTCAATAACAGATCAAATTAAACTCTAAATTGGTTTTTGGTAGGAGTTTTTCCGAATTAGATTGCCTAACTGCGGGTAATGAATTTCACGTGAGTTTCTGTCTGGATTCAAATGGCTTGAAGTGGTTTACGTTTGCGGATGGATCTGATAGCGATTGTTTTAGGTTAGGTCAGGTTAGAGGACGTGTACTTGTCAATTAAGACAAGTACAGTACCCGGACCCATTGTACAACGTCCTAGTTTCTCACACCACTTATGTTGTGTGTGTGTTAATTTTATACATGAGTTTAAAGTCGACTCCGAACGACAGATTTTTTGAGAAACTTTTTCATGGCAATTTTTATTTTACTCTCAGAGTTTTTGCCAGAAATCTGCTGGGCTCGAACCCAGACTTTTGCGTCTAATAAGCCAACGAACTACCTACTAGACTACGGCGACTTCTATAATAATTTGTAATTGTATTGTAATTAATAAATAAATAAATAACAATATTGTTTTAATTATTAATTAAATAAGACATTATAATTTTGGTAACTGTTAGTGGCCATTACATTCACTGATAGTTGCTTTGTTTGAGAAGCTTTATAAGAAGAAACAAATGAATCCTGTATGAAAGCGGATTCAATAAAATTTCCTACAGGATACACTTCTCAGGACCTTTTACAATAATATAATTAATAAATTTCTGTTATGGATAAAAGAGAGAATCAATTTAGATCGCTAATTTAAGCTTAACATACATAGATAGGGAGGACGAAACAACTCATTTTCCTCTACCGCCTTGTAATTTATTATATGGCCTCTGTGCGCACAGGACGAGTAATTTCTACACAAGTTGCGATTAGTCGTCTATCGCTTAATGTGTCACTGTTTAGTAATTGCACTTATATTTGCGTTTGTAATGAGAACCTTATTCTTAACACCCTGAATCTGGAATTTATAAAGATAAGGGGTGTTTTTTATAGAGGTATTAAGTTTATTACTATTATTAGTATTTAAGTTGGCATTACTTTTCAAGATGGCGACCGATTTAACAGCTGACAAGTGATTTATTCTCAGTTTGGTTTGGCAATTCATCATGAATAGACTCACGCCTGAACAACGCTTGCAAATAGTGCAATTTTATTTCGAAAATAATGGCTCTGTGCGGAAAACGTATCGCGCACTACGTCCATTTTATCGTCGACAAAATCGTCCATCAGAGCAGTTAATTCGATTAACCATGGAACGTTTTCGCACCACGTTTACTCTTATTGATAACTCGCATCCCCAGAGACGCTGTACGTTGCGTACAGAAGAAGCTATTGCTGCTGTAGAGCGTAGCATTGAGGAAGACCCGAATGAGTCCATCCGCCATCGAGCACAGGAATTGGATCTGTGTCCATCCACTTTATGGAAGATTTTGCGGAAGGATCTTGGTTTGCGTGCTTACAAAATCCAACTCGTGCAAGATTTGAAGCCAAACGATCATCAAGTAAGGCGTAGATTCGTCGAATGGGCCCAAAACGAGATTACCGTTGTTCCCGATTTTCATAAGCGAATTTTGTTTAGCGATGAAGCGCACTTCTGGTTGAATGGCTACGTCAACAAACAAAACTGCCGCATTTGGAGTGAAGGTAATCCTCAAATGTATGTGGAAACACCATTACATCCAGAAAAACTGACTGTTTGGTGCGCTTTATGGGCTGGTGGAATCATTGGTCCGTACTTTTTCAAAAATGATGGTGGCCAGAAAGTTACAGTCAATGGTGATCGGTATAGAGCCATGATTACTAACTTTTCCATTCCTGAATTGAATAACCATGATGTCCAGGAGATGTGGTTTCAACAAGACGGCGCAACATGTCACACAGCTCGTGCCACAATAGATTTATTGAAAGACACACGTTTGGTGACCGCCTAATTTCACGTTTTGGATTTGTGAATTGGCCTCCAAGATCTTGTGATTTAACACCGCTAGACTACTTTCTGTGGGGCTATGTAAAGTCATTGGTCTATGCGGTAAAGCCACAAACGCTTGACCATTTGGAAGACAACATTCGCCGTATTATTGCCGATATACGGCCACAAATGTTCGAAAAAGTCATCGAAAATTGGACGTGCAGATTGGACTACATCAGCGCCAGCCATGGCGGTCATATCCCAGAAATCATATTTAAAATGTAATGCCACAAGATTATCTTTCGGATAAATAAAATTCATGTCAATCAAATAACACAGCGCTGCAAATTTGGACTTTTTTGTGCAAATAAGATGGCTTCAGGTGTTTTCGAAGGCATTTGGCGCGCTAAACGCGAATCTGGTTTCAAAAATTTTCCATCACGTCAGGTTTTCGAGAAAAAGGGGGTTGAAAACCCTAAAAATAGCTTTTTTGGCCATTTTTGAAACATTGTAGAGCTCAACACTGACGTGCTAGAACCATCGCTATTGTTAGAAATTGACAATTGATCTTTGCTCTTTAAAATGAGCCCAAACCCAAATTGTTTGCATGTATCCTTAAAATAGGGGGTGGGTTTATGTCAAGGGGTGCAAAAGAAAAATAAACACATTACGGAGGTCCTTAAAAATTAATCAGATTTACTTGAAAATTGTTACTCAGGGGTTTTTGGGGTCGCTGATTACAGATCTTCATTCAGATTTAAAAAATTCAAAACGGCGGCTCCAATATGGCGGTCAAGTAAATCTGATTAATTTTTATAAACCTCGACCGCCATATTGGATCCGCCATTTTGAATTTTTTAAATCTGAATGAAGATCTGTAATCAGCGACCCCAAAAACCCCTGAGTAACAATTTTCAAGTAAATCTGATTAATTTTTAAGGACCTCCGTAATGTGTTTATTTTTCTTTTGCACCCCTTGACATAAACCCACCCCCTATTTTAAGGATACATGCAAACAATTTGGGTTTGGGCTCATTTTAAAGAGCAAAGATCAATTGTCAATTTCTAACAATAGCGATGGTTCTAGCACGTCAGTGTTGAGCTCTACAATGTTTCAAAAATGGCCAAAAAAGCTATTTTTAGGGTTTTCAACCCCCTTTTTCTCGAAAACCTGACGTGATGGAAAATTTTTGAATCCAGATTCGTGTTTAGCGCGCCAAATGCCTTCGAAAACACCTGAAGCCATTTTATTTGCAAAACCCATGCAGGGCTGTGTAATCCATCGTTGTTTTATTGCAACTTAAAGTTCTATACCCCTCTATAAAAAACACCCTTTATTAAAAGAGCAGGGTGTTAATGATTAATTTTTTCCACTACGTGTTAATCCCTCCTCCATTGTATTGAATGAATACTCAAGCCTCGTAAAAATCAAATAAATCTCCCGGGTATTAAGAAGCAGAAAAAATGAAAACGGTTAATGCAGGACGGACTGCAGAATATGCAATTCTTATTCAAACATTAATTGAAACCGTTACGTTATACACCGTTATTTACCTTTGTACCCAAACTTACACACTCACTCTCATATACTTTTCTTATGTTGCATGACAATTTTCTTTAAATTTTAATTAAAATTTGCCCAAATCTCAGCTGTTTTATGTCAACAAAACATCAACTGGGGAAATAAAAAAAAAATCTCGTAAAACGGCCAAGAAAATGAAGGGAAGGAAAGAAAGTAAAAGTTTTCTTTTTTCCTCTTAATTTTTCCAAGTGAAATTATCAAACAGACAGACGTTTTAGAATTTTTTATTATTGTTGTTGGTTTTATACTTTTTCTTCGATTGTATTAAATATTTAAGACCGTGCTGAAGGTCGTTTTAATTTTAATTTTTTTTCTTTAAATTTTATTTTATTTCTTTGTTGTTGTTGTTAATTTTTCATACTTGCGTGTTAAGCATTTAATACGAGTCGAGTATAACAAGCATCAGAATGTACACAATAAATTATTTTAACATGTGTAGGTTAAATGCCAGAGCTTAAAAGGAATTAATTCATTTAAAAGGCATTAAAACTATTAAAATCTTTAAAAAAAAAGTGTTTGAAACTTAAACTTAGGTCACTCGAATGAAAAATAAAACTCTCCGAAACTATTCCCAATATTCTTATCTAAAAATCAGACTGAGGTCATCCCTCAGCATTCATTTTAATACCCTTCAAGCCAAACTATCTGCAATCTAATGCCCTACTACTTATTTGATCGAAAATGGAATTTAATCTGTTGTATGGCCTGGCTTCTCGCAATCTATTTTGAGAGATGTTTAGTATGGTATCCAACTCTACTACGTTTGACACGTAGGACACCTGTTCGTGGTCGATGGGCGAAATGGTAGCTCAATGCATTAGAGAAAATTCGTTACTTAGTGGCACTGTCTGTATGTGGAACTTTCTTTCCGCAAAAGTTTTTACTGTTAGTCCTACACTACCTCTCTCTGCTCTTTTCCGTGATCTATTTTTTTAATTCCAGCATAATGCTCTGCGTGAGTAGAGATATTTCCCTGAGAATTGGTCGTACGGTAGCAATATTTAGATTCTTACATTGGTGATGGAGTCTTCACAACATCTGTCATGAAGTTGACTATATCGACGTCTCCGTTCTATAACATTCTAAGTTGAAAAAGTGTGTTTTGAGTTATGAGCTCTAAAAGTTTTCACGCGACATACGACCATATGTGTACTCTAAGGAGATTTTTTCCCTATAACTTCGGAACGGATCGGCGCATCTTAACCAAATTTTGACAGTATTTAAGTTAGAGAACGTAGAATTTAAAAGTGCAAGAACATTAAAAACGTTCTAAGTACACTTAGAACGTTATAGAATGGAGGCGTCGATATGGCAGCTGCCAGGACAACTCACCAAGATGCTGCCCATCCAGAAATTATGTTTGAACTGTGGAAGATTTTTTGCTGAAATGCCTGAAATTTGAAAACTATTATCGATGAGTGGCGGGACCTACAGTTGAACGTCACTTCGAATTCTCTGAGAATTTATGTCAGAATTCTGCTGGGAGGAAGTCGTCGGAAAAATATTGTTTTATATTTCGTTTTGGTAGATTGGTCCCGACTGGGGTTTAAAGCACGGCCTCATGTCTGATAAGTTAACACACTAAGACTAAGGCAACTTCAATGCGAAAGACTACCGCGCTTTTAATATTGTTTAAGCCCACTTCACACGATAATACTTTACGTACGTAAATTCTAATGAAAAAGTAAAATGGAATTCCAACCGTATGACAAAAAAGAGAATAAAAGTCGTATGATTTATATTTTTTGCGTTTACATGATCGGTATAAGACAATAACAAAGTAAAATGAAAACAGCTGTTACACTTTTTTTTTCTATGTGTTTACATAAAAATACATCCCTGCTCTAATGCGACTTGCTTGTTTTTTTGAATTGTTTCAAAAAATGAAGAGAGCCATACGACTGTCAAACTTTTCATCCGTATTTTCTCTCAATGTGTGATGGTTTCATTACATAGTACGTTTAGGCGATCACATCCGTACTCTTCTACACAAAATTTTGACAGATCATATTACTTGTGGGACCGTGTAAAGTAGGCTTTAGACTAAGGCATTCGAAAATTGTGTTATGGAACACAATTGAAAAAAAAATTATTTTTTGTCTTGAATTTGTTTAATGAATTCATTCCTTTTGGACCCTGCTACAACAGAGGTGCGATTATAGTAGTTTTTGTTTTTATTAAATAAAATAAAATTGAAAATCTAAAATAAAAACATTAAACATTACAGCGCGATGAAGCCAAAAACTGTTGAATACGTTCAGTAGCATTCATTCACTTTGTGCTCGTCTAAATATTTTGATTTTTAAACGTGCATGAGGAAATAAAATCTATTATATTTAAAACGTCAGAGTTAAAAAATTAATTGAAAATAAAAATAAAATAAAATAAAAATAAATGAAAAGACACCACCACTTGGTTGGTTGTTCATTGAACTTGACATAGATTGTTGTTTTTCATTTTTTTTTTTTTTTTTTTTTTGTTAATTATTTTAATTTATTTTATTTTGCTTTTGTTTTTGTTTTTGTATTTTTTTTTTTTTTATTATTATTTTGTTAACTTGTTCATGAACTTTAAAAACAAAGTTTAACAATTAAAACTTCTTTAAAAAGTCTGTCTGTGTATTTTTGTTACAGAAAAAGGAAAAAAATATTAAATCGTTTACACCTTTAAAAAAAAGGAAAACACTCAGACTCAGGTGTTTTATTTTTGTTTTTATTTGTTTCTTTTATTTATTTAAATAACTTTTATTATTTATTATTTGTTGTTATTGTTATTGTTGCTGTTACTGGCACTGTCATTGTTCTAAATAGAATTTCTCGTTAATAAATGAATCACAACCAAGCAACACTTCATGTATGCGAAGGTCTGTCTGCCTGTGTTAAAGTTTTTTTTTTTTTTGAATTTGCGGCCTGTGACTTATCGCATATGGGTGAAGTGACAAATTTCTCAAATACTTCACGGTTAAATTACTTAAACACTACTGTAAATAATTTTACGGGCGAATCTGACTGCTAGGGCACGTAAGGCGGCGTGTGCTGCTTACTGCTGTAGTAGAGCGGTCGGAACCAGGTGGGGTCTTCGCCCAAGGATCATGCGTTGGATATATTCCACGGTCATCGAACCCAACCTCTTATACGGTGTTGCTTTCTGGTGGACTGCTCTGGACAGACAATACAACGTCAGACTTCTTGACAAGGTCAGAAGGTCTGCGGCCATTTACATAACTGGCGCTCTGCGCACCACCCCCATGAAAGCTTTCTTCGCAATGCTCAACTGGCTTCCTACTGTGCTTCTCGCTAAGCTAAGTGGCTAAGTTTGCTGCGACTAGATTTAATGCCCTGTCTCGTTGGCATATTGTACCTTCTGGTCACTGCACTATTCTGGAGGTTGATGAAGTGGCCCCCGTGAACATCGACTATATCCCTGCTGAGTATTGTCTCGATAGGGGTTTCCACTCTCTGATTCCGAGTAGGGACGACTGGAATCTTAATACGGTTGTCCCCCCGAAAGTCCTGGATGTATATACCGACGGCTCTAAACTCGATAATGGGGTTGGAAGCGGTGTCTACTCTGGGAAACTGGACCTGAACATTTCTCTCCGTCTGCCGGACCACTGCAGCGTGTTTCAGGCAATTTACCGGGCCGCTCAAGGGATCCTTGTCAACGGTGCTCCTTTCACTCGCGTTTCGGTCTTTTCTGATAGTCAGGCCGCGATAAGATCTCTATCGTGTTTCGTGAACAACTCTAGAATCGTTAGGGAATGTCGCCGCTGTCTCGACCTGGTGTGGGTCCCCGGACACAGTAACATTCCGGGAAACTGTAGGGCCGACGAGCTCGCCAGAGCTGGTGCGCTCCTTCCGGAATCCTCTTCAATTGAACTGGGTATGCCACTTGCCTCGGTCAAGTTGGACATTGCGAGGAAATTTTCTCGGGACGCCAACCCATCCTGGGTCAATGAGGAGTCCTGCTCCACAGCTGAACTCACATGGTCCTTGATGGATAGAAGGCGTACCAACCAATTACTTGGTCTTGGTCGTGACGTCATCTCAACCACAGTGGCCGTGCTTACAGGTCATTGCGTTATGGGTAAACATGCGGAGAGAATGAGACTCCCATTTAACGATTTCTGCCGTGGATGCAGATCCGCTGAGGAAGAGGAGACTGTTATCCACTTTCTTTGTCAGTGCCCGTCGCTCGCTAGCTGTATATATAGGCTATTTGGCTCTCCATTTCTTGCCAGCTTGACGGAGCTATCATCTATTGAGATCAAGGATATATCTTCGTTCATCAAACTTTCTGGCTGGTTTTCCAGTATGGAGTAGTCGTGCTTTTGATGTGCAGCCCTTGCGCTGACCAACTTCTTGCTCTTCCCTGATTTTGCCGGAACTTGGTCAGTACAGGGACTGCGTTCACCCGTGGCATCACAACGGGCCACTATGCGTGCTCAAGTGAGCTTTGTGAAATCAGAGCTGCCACTCAGACCTAACCTAACCTGATGTATTAAATTAGAAAAGAAAATAAAAGATTTAGAAAAAGAAAAACCTGAAATACCGGAAAGATATGAAATTATTCGAGCCAATTAAATGCCAAATTGCCTCTTTAACTATCTTTATATTACAGCATTATTTACTATTGACTGTAAAGACAGCCGCGGAACAACAAATTAAAACAAATTAACAAATTGTTATTAGATCTCTCTCTATAGCATGTATATATGCTACACCGAAAATTATCCCAAAATACCGTGCAAGAATCAAACAGATAACGAGCCATTTCGTGTTCACCACCATTTAAGCTCCTAGACTGGGTTCGTAGAAGATAATAATAAAGGGTTCGCCAAATAACTTTTTTTTTGAAAATGCTTTAGAAAAAAAAACTACTGAATATTTTCTCAAATTTCTTTTTTTATTTGAAAGTACAATCCTTCCGGTTAATAATGGAAAATAATTTCATTCAAATGGCTGCCTCGGCTGGCCATGCAGTAGCCTGCACCAGAAGATGCCGATTTTGGCAAAAAAAATCATATTTTCAGATGAAGCTCATTTTGATCTTGGCGGGTATGTGAACAAGCAAAATTGTCGCATTTGGGGCACAGAAAACACGCACGCATACGTTGAATAACCGACGCGTCCAAAACGAGTCACTGTTTGGTGCGGATTTTGGTCCAGAGGCATAATTGGGCCATTTTTCTTCTAACATGAGCAAGGAGTGGCCGTTACAGTCAATGGCGATCGTTATCGGGCCATGTTGAACGAATTTTATTTCACAAAAATTGAAGAGGAGGATATTGGCAACATTTGGTTTCAACAAGACGGCGCTACGTGCCACACAGCCGAAGCTACACTCATTGTTTTGCGCCCTGTTTTTGAAGATCGCATTATCAGCCGCAGAGCTGATGTCGTTTGGCCACCTCGGAGCTGCGATTTGACACCGTTGGACTATTATTTGTGGGGTGCCGTCAAAGATAAGTGTTACGCCGACAAGCCAGAGACAATTGACGCTTTAAAGGACAATATTCGTGAAGCCATTGGTGAAATACAGCTGCACACAATCGATAATGTGCTTAAAAATTGGACCGATCGTGTACGCTGCTGCATGTCCAGCCGAGGCAGCCATTTGAATGAAATTATTTTCCATTATTAACCGAAAGGGGATTGTACTTTCCAATAAAAAAAAGAAATTTGAGAAAATATTCAGTAGTTTTTTTTTTCTAAAGCATTTTCAAAAAAAAAGTTAATTGGGGGACCCTTTAAAGACTCTACAATCTCTGCAGCTTTTACAACAACAAACTCACTTTTTTCTTTGACTTTTTTTTAATTATGTTACGTTTTTTTTTATCGACTTTTAAGGGAAATTCTTAAACGATTTGGAATAAATGTTGAGTCAGGGCTGGACTTTGGCCTTTGCACTAACTGCCTATACAAATTGTTTTTTTTTTTCAATATTCTGTTTTGTTGTTGTAGTTACAGATAAACAATTTGAATAAAAAATTAAAAAAAAAACGAAACGAACTGAATTGATTTAAATGCAGAACCATGGCCTCTCATCACCCCTCAGCCTTTTGGATTTAACACATTTCAAACTCTCATAATCTATGGTTTTTGCTTTTCATTCATTTATAATATTTATGCTGATTAAATTCATTTATTTTTATTTTTAATTAAACTGATTTATTTTTATTTTTTGCATTGCAGCTCTTCACATCATAAGGCGGGCTTATCAATTGCTGTGGACGCTATACTCTAGACTAGAGAGTTAAACATCATCATTATCATCATCAGAAGAAAAAGAGAAGAAAAATAAAGAAAAAAAGAAAAGAAAAAAACGAAGATAACATTGCCATATTCTAGCGCTAGAAATGGGAAATTTATGTGTGAATGACAGTCTAACTGAGCAGTAATTATTTGTTTCACAAATTAAACAGAAAAAATGTGTTTTTAAAAGCAGTCTGAATTTGAAAGTATTGTGTGCCAACTACTATACACCACCGTTTAAGTTAGATTTCCAAGAAATGAGAAATTTTCTTTCCAATTGCCTGTGGAACTTAAATAATTTTTAATTTCAATTTTGTTGGCGAGGCAAACAAATTATGGATGGTTTACATTTGGGTGGACAATTAGCCAAAGATCAATTGTTGCCTTTGCAAACGTCATCATCAACTTCATTATTACAACAGCAGACACAACAATTGCAACAACTTGCACAGTCTCAGCCACAATCACATCAACAGCAACAGCAACATTTATTCTTACAGGCTCGAACCGGAAGTCAGTCACTATTGCGCACAAGTAGATCACCATCGGCCACACGCAGCACCGAACAAAGTGAGTCTTTTTCTAAATGCTTTTCAATTTAAAAAATTTAAGAAATTTTAATTAAAATATTAAAAAAATGCTATATGCGTATGAATTATTTATGTATATGTATGTATGTATGTAACAATATGTATGTATGTATGTGAGTTTTTAAATGTTGTTGTTGTAATATTTGCTTCTTGCAATAGTTTCTGTTTTTTTTTTTCAATTAATTTTTATTTTTTTTTATGGGTTTTCAATAAATTTTTACTACTAGAAAAACAATTTTTTTAGTTTCTGTTCTTCATTCATTTCATTATCATCATCATCAGCATATTTCATAATATTATTGTTATTGTTTATTATTTATTTGTGTTGTTGTTTATTGTTTATAAAATAATTGAAAAACATTGAAGAAAAAACAAAAAAACAGGAAAATCCCTTGAAAATTATTTTGTTTTGCGTTTTTTTTTGTTTTGTTTGCCTGCATGGGGAAAATCAAAGTTTCTAGCAAAAATCTGGCCTCATATTTTCAATTAAAACAAAACCATTTAAGGCGTGAAAAAAATCCATTGAAAACACTAGCCTCCCAATCATTTTTCCATTATTTGTTAATAATTTTCAATAAATAAATAATATTTCATAATAATTTCTCATATGATTTCATTTAAAAAAATACATGTTTTTTCCCTAATATTAGTGGTGTTGACAGGCCACTTTATTGGGCGGAGATATTGGCTGTTTTTAAATGTTGTTTTTGAAAATATTTCAATTTTATTAATTTCAATTTCGAAATGGTTCGATTCGCGTTCTGTTTTAGCAGTGAATCTCAAAAGTATGTCAAATAAATTTTTCACTATCACTTCCTATGGCACCCAAACTGCGTCTATTGTTCCTGCGTTTAGTAACTGTTTGTTGATAAAGGCCTAGTCTAGCCTTGTCTTTATAGCAGTAAAAACAGGATTCCCGTAGTATCCATCTAAAGCAGCATACTTGGCAAAACAACTTGACCATTGACCCAACTTGATTATTGTTGTGAAGAAGTGCCATTCGATCTATTGTAACATCTTCAAATTTTATAAGATAACCCTATAATGTCTCCTCCAAGCCTGTTGAAAATGACAATTTCCTGTCTATTACTTGATATGCCCAATCGTATTATGCAACTATTAATGCTGGTTGGCAGATTAGTCAGCCCATTTTAACAAAAAATCGGTGTACTGTCACGTATCCACTTTAATTTGCATATTGCTTCTCCTCCAAGTCCCTCTAAAGCTTTCTCGTGGACTGATGATTGTCTTATTTACTCATAAGGGTAGAAGTCGCCGTGGTCTAGTAGATAGTATGTTGGTTTATTAGACGTAAAGCCAGGGTTCGAGCCCCAGGCCAGACATCAAGAAAAAATGACAAAAAGTATTTCTTCGGCGACTTCCTCTCAGCAGATTTCTGGCAAAAACTCTGAGAGTAAATAAAATTGCCATGAAAAAGTTTCTCAAAAATCTGTCGTTCTGTGCCGACTTTAAACTGTAGGTCCCACCACTCATGTATAAAATTAACACACACAACGTAAGTGGTGTGAGAAACTAGGACGTTGTACAATGGGTCAATTCGACCTCCGGGTACTGTACTTGTCTTAATTGACAAGTACACGTCCTCTAACCTAACCTAACATACTCATAATACACTATGTGGCCACCTGCACAATCGTAAGTTTGCGATTATTGGCAAAAATTGGTAATCGTATCCCGATGGTCATATGCCTGATTTATGTGCTGGAGTCATGGACATATTCCACACATAATAGCGTCAATAGACTTTTCAAACGAACAAAAAATGTCGGTGATACCTCACACATACGTACTTCGTTTTATTTAAATAATGATAGGGAGTGCTTAATAAAAGATCCTATAAAAGAGGAATTCTTTCAAATATAGTAGAGATGTTACAACAACAATAATATTGTGTTGAAATTGAAACTAAAGTTTGCTCAAAATAATCTGTATTGAAGTCGCCGTAGTCTAGTAGGTAGTGTGTTGATTTATTAGACGTAAAGCTAGGGCTCCAACCCCAGGTCAGATATCGAAACGAAAATATGAAAAAAAAAATATTTATTCGGTGACTTCCTCTCAGCAGATTTCTGGCAAAAACTCTGAGAGTAAATAAAATTGCCATGAAAAAGTTTCTCAACAATTTGTCGTTCGGAGTCGACTTTAAACTGTAGGTCCCACCACTCATATATAAAATTAACACCCACAACATAAGTGGTGTGAGAAACTAGGTCCATAATCCTGATTGTAGGGTTGTAATGACCAATTATGTATGTATGTATGTATGTTACCTGTATTGATAATATGTATTAGTTATGTTTTTTAATAATTTGTTTTATAATTAAGAAATTTATGTAATTCACTCACCTTATCGTATAAATTTATATTTTTTTAATGTTATTACTATTGTTATTATTCTTGAGTATGTACAAATTGCATGTTTTATACATATGTATGTATATTTTATATTTAATAAATGTATGTTTGTGTATCTGTATCGTCAATTGTATTTGTTTTTTTAACTTAATTTATCTTAATTTCATAAATTCTCTTTTATCACACACAGCTTTATAAAATATACTCTCAAAATAAGTAAACAAAATAAAAAACAAAAAAAAAAGACATTAACAAAGCCAAAAACACAAAAAAACGTTATCATTGTGAAAACAACAATAGCCAGAAGGACATCATATTGTTGTTGTAATTTATAATATCATATTCGAAATAAAAATTATCGAATATTCAACTTAAATTTCACTGATCTGGCTTACATTCGCACATATGTACATTTTATTTGAATCTGTAAATATTTGATGCAAAACGTTTTAAACACAGATTTAAATTAAAACAAAAAAAAAAATAATAATTAAAACAGAAAAAGAAAAATCAAGACGTTTTCTCTATCTGCAACTGCTCTCTCTCTCTCTCTCTATATCCATTAACTCACTTGCTACTTTAAATACACGCTGTAAACAATATAATTAATTAATTACTTAATAATTCTATTCTATTCTATGCAATTCAATTTAAAATATTCTACACCACACGAATTGTTTTTGGTTTTTCAAAAATATATTTGCAAAAAGCCTAAAAAAGTCTGCGCTATAAATGTGATAATTTATTTGCTTAGCCTCTTTCATATACAATATTATGCTCACATAATTACTACTATTCTTAACACATACACATTCAATATATACTACATATGTATATGTGCAAAATACTTCACAATATTTTCTTAACAAAAATAATTTAAAAAAGAATACAAATTTATAAACGTTAAAAAAACAACAACAACTAATTAAACGGTTTTATTGTACAACAACTTTTTGCCTATTCGCATTCGTGTATTCGTGTTTGAAATTAAAATTCGAATTTTATAAAAACAAAAAAAAAACGCAATCGAACATATAAAATTACAAATAAAATACGCATGAATACAACAACAGTGTCGAGAGATCGTGATCATCATAGTCATCATCATCATCATCATCCTATACGCGGCGATAGTGCCGAATCGTCAACATCGTTAGCAGCAGCAGCGTTTGTAACGGGTCCAACGACAGTGTCAACTTCAAATTTAGCCGGCATTACTTCGGCAACGGCAACCAGCGCTACGAGTAGTAGCGGTACCATGACCGGCAGTGTGGGTAGTGGTGGTGGTGGCGGCTCAGGCAATGTTGGTGGTGTTGGTGTCGGTGTCGGTGTCGCCGTAGCCCCATTTCGTGGTTTTCGCAGTCAATCGCCCTCGAGTAGACGTAGTCGTGATCGTAATCGTACTCATGTTCGAACACATGGCTCGGATCAAGGCGGTTTGCTAGCCTATCACAGTGTTATGGGTGGTGGCGGCATTGGTGTTAGTGGTGATTTAAACAATATGGATCTAGTTTTAAGTAGTGCTGGTGGTTCTGGTGGTATCATTGAAGATTCACGTTTATCAGGTAACTCCCCCCTACTCTCTCCCTGCATTCTCTATCCATATCTCAAAAAAGGCCAAGGCTTTTTTCATTTATTCTCACCACATATTTTCTAATCTTTATCTTTCCTTTTTCATTTTAAAATCTATTTGCAGGCAATGAAGATCTTTGTTATCAATCGTTTGTTTCGGACGATTTAGATGGCCATAATCCGCACGGTTCATTGGGCGGTGATAGTAGTAAAAAACATCATCGTCGCCATGAACGTACTTCAAGTTTACAAGCGTTAGATCGTTTAAATACAAAGATACAATGTACAAAAGAGTCCATACGTAAAGAACAAACTGCCAGAGATGGTAACTATCACTATCATCATCTTTTTAAAAAATAAATAAAATTTTGTACAATATTTTGTTTGTTTCCCGTTTTAATTTCAGATAATGTTAATGAATATTTAAAATTAGCCGCCAGTGCAGACAAACAGCAATTACAGCGAATAAAGGTAATATCGTCTTAGAAAATCTACATATGTTAAGAAACAAATTTTATTACAATAATTTAAGAAAAAAAGCCGTGCACTTAATAAATATCATTTGCTAAAGTAGGTTAGATTAGGAGAGTGACCCAATTGCCAAAAAAGCTGTATATTCCAATAGTGTCCTTGATAGAGTCGCCGTAGTCTAGTAGTCTAGTGTGTTGGCTTATTAGACGTAAAGCCAGGGTTCGAGCCCCAGGCCAGACATCAAAACAAAATACAAAAAGTATATTTTCGGTGACTTCCTCTCAGCAGATTTCTGGCAAAAACTCTGAGAGTAAAATAAAATTGACATGAAAAGTTTCTCAAAACTCTGTTGTTCGAAGTCGACTTTAAACTGTAGGTTCCCCCACCCATGTATAAAATGAACATACATAACAACATAAGTGGTGTGAGAAACTAGGTCGTAATCCTGACTGAAGGGTTGTAATGATCAATTATGTATGTGTGTATGTCCGTGATAGAGACTATTGACTTGCTTCTCACACATCTATGCTTGCAGAGTGTTTTTAATTTTATGCACGAATGCCGAGATCTATTGTTTAACGTCGACTCTGAAGGATAGGCTTTTTATTTTTTCTATTTCTTATTTTTAAGACGTCAGGGCTGAGTTTTTTTCGATCTTTACGTTTAATAGCCAACGTACTAGCCTGTAAACTATATTTGCACCCAGAAATATAGACTGGAAAGAATGGATCCTGTAACAAACTCATTTTGAGGTTGATAAAACCGTGTAACCATCAAACGTTCATTGCTGAGTAGAGAGCGTAGCAGAGTACCTATTCAGAAAATGGATGATTGTTTGCTCTTACTTCGCGTTATTGCAATTCCTATAAAAGTCTAGAAAATCCAGACTTCTTTTATGAGCATTGACAAGTAATCACTCACTATGAATTCTGGTTAAACCACATGATTTCTTATGATCTCTTTTAAATCAAACCATTGACAACTTCTGTAGAGCGTGATCTAGCTCAGCTTTAAGTGAGGAGAATGGGATACCAATAAATGTTGCAGATTATTAGCTTAGGGGCTGGTTAAACTCGCTTGTTGTCAGTGGCTTTCTCAGTTTCCCTCATTTACTGTATCAACGTTCACTCAGGAATATCCGATACCTACTAATCAGAATAGAAGTCGTGAATACAACACTTTTAAAACTGCGTGGCCACCCGCATTAATTTCAATAACTCTTTCGTAATACCTCCACCACTTAGCAGTTCCGTGAATTGTAGGAACTTCGGTCTGGAGAGCTTTAATCATTCATTAGCCTGAATCTAGTCTTCTTGCCCATTCCACTGCTATGCAAAACTCCACCGACTGACGACATGGATTAAGATTTGTTCGTGAAAATATTCTTTTTTTATCCAATTCCTATCATTATGAGGAAGGAGGTTATTATAGATTCTTGTGGGAAATCTTATTACCGAACATAAGTGAACAGAAGGTAGTAGCCGGCCGCGCTGCGCTTCAAACTAAGGAAATATTTTTGAATATTAAATATTAAGCCTACGAGTTTTTCTCACAAAGAAAAGTGGAAATCATCTTGTTTATATGGTTTACTAGCTGTACCCTGCGTGTGTTGCTGCGCCACCAACTAAAATAAAATTGAAGGAAAGACATTACACAAATGTCCAATTAATTTTGAATCATTTTATTGATTTTTTTCCCGTTGTCCTGATGATTCAGATGAACGGGCGTGAGTATTACGCATTCGATCAGTTTCTAATCTCACTTCTCGTTGTTCAAGTGTTTCAAGCGAACGGTTCTCAGCGGCGGCATATACTCGAAGATTTTCCAGTCTCAATGCTCGTCTGATTCTGAGGCTCGTAATGCCCTTTCCCTCCGTGCTTGAGGTTTAGGTCGACCAATTGCTTGTCTTTCATTTGATTTGATTAATTTCCATCCATCGGAAATTAATCACACCAACATCTGTCGACTCATGCACAACAACTTTGTTAAAGAATGCACAGTTTACGATTTAATTCATTTTGAGCAATTTTCAGTGGCACCATCTGTCGGAAATTTGTCATACCAACTTTGAAACCTTCGTCGGCTCATGCGCAACAACTTTGCTAAAGATCATAACATGATCAAATGCACAGTTTACGATTATATAAGGCACTTAGAAACAAACATTCATTTTTATATGGGTATGTGGGCGTGGCACCTCGCCTACTTGAAATTTTAAAATAAAGAGTAGCCTATAGTTCCTTCCAGACACACAGGAAGGTACTGTGAAAATTTCAAGAAAATCGGTCCAGCCGTTTAGCCGTCTATAGACTTCAAACAAACCCAGAAACAAAGAAACACACATTCATTTTTATATATAAGAAGCTATATATGTATGTATGCATATACGAGTAGCAAATACTTATGAAAACTTATTTTATATTCTTCTACAGCCATAAATAATTTCTCTATATTCCTCTCTTCTACAGGCTGTTTTCGAAAAGAAAAATCAAAAAAGCGCACACACTATATCTCAACTGCAAAAGAAACTGGACAGTTACACGAAACGAGTTAAGGATTTACAAAATCAACAATTTCACAACAAATCACAACATCGACAACCGCGTGAAGTTTTAAGAGATGTGGGCCAAGGTTTAAGGTAAAATTTAAACGAAATGAATTTTCTATTTTAGTTCCAACAATGCAAACTTATTTGATTTGATTTTTTTTTTCAACAGAAATGTCGGTGGTAATATACGTGATGGCATTACCGGCTTTTCGGGGTCGGTCATGTCGAAACCACGGGAATTTGCGCATTTGATTAAAAATAAATTTGGCAGTGCTGATAATATCAATCAAATGTCAGGTACTACGTCCAAATGTTTTATTTTCTTCAGTAATTAATAAAAAACAATTTTGTCTTTTTAAGAATCCGAATTGAATAGTTTAAATATGCCTGCGAATCAACATGAAATGTTAGGCAGTACTACGCCTAACAATGCCATACCCACCGCTTCAACAGGTTCTGGCGGAGGTGGCATTAATGCCGGTGGTGCTGGTAGTGGTAAATTTAATAGCGAAAATGGCAGCGAATGTAGTAGCGTTACCAGTGAGAGTATACCTGCCGGGTAAGTGGCAAAAACTAGAAAAATTTCCAAACTTTTCATCCTGAATTTAAAGACTGCAAGATTTTCGAAATTAATTTAAAATTCTTGTATGGTTTTTTTTTTAGCTCTGGAAAAAGTCAATCGGGTGCTAGCCAGTATCATATTGTTTTAAAATCCTTACTAACCGAATTGGCCGAACGTAAAGCTGAAGTTGAAAAATTAACTGAGCGCGTTGAACGTTTAGAGGTAAATTTTTTTTCTTTTTATTTTGGTCTAAAGTTTTTTTTCAGTAATAAATAATCGCTTCATATTTTTGCTCTAGAATGCTCAAAAAGAGGTGACTAATTTAACTGCAACACTGGAAAGTGAACGTTATCGGGCCGAGGGTTTAGAAGAGCAAATCAATGATTTAACGGAATTGCATCAGGTGAGTAGATGTGATTGAGTATTATTGTAATGGTTTTGAAATATTTTCTTACCTCAGTGAGCAGGCCTAAAATATCAAATACAAGTCAAAAAAAAAAAGAAGTTTTTTTTGGAGAAAATTCCGGGGTTAAACCCTTTGGCTTTTCTATATATGTATATAAAAATGAAAGTTTGTTTGTATGTAATTAATAGAATCGTAAACTATGCAGTTGATCATGTTATGGTCTTTAGCAAAGTTGTTTCGCATGAGCCGGAGAAGTTTTATAAGTTGCTATGACCACTTTAGGACAGGCGGCGCCACTTAAAATTACTCAAAATGAATTAAATCGTAAACTGTGCATTTGATTATGATATGAACTTTAGGAAAGTTGTTGTTGTTTGTATGTTGTTGCATACAAATTTTATAAAAATGCTGTTGGGTTCAATTGGATTGGGTACATTGTGAGATTCTAATAAATTTAAACTCATTTGTTGACCTACACCTCAAGAAGCATTGAGACTGGAAATTCTTCGAGCACAAGCCGCTGAGACCCGTTCGCACGAATCGCTTGAACAACGAGAAGTGAGATTAGTAACTGATCGGATGCGTACTACTCAGGCCCGTTCGTCTCAATCATCTGGACAACGGGAAACAAAATCCATAAAATGATTCAAAATTAATTGGACATTTGTGTAATGTCTTTCCTTCATATTTATTTTAGTCGGTGGCGCAGCAACACGCGCAGGGTACAGCTAGTTCGAAATAAAAATTATGTTCATTTTGTTTTTAAGTTTGGCCTATTTTCTCCACAAAAAAAGACTAAAGAAGTTGAGATTAGGTTAGGTTATGCGAACGATATGTGCTTGGCATTGCCTCAAAAAAGTGCTATCTCCATTGTGAAATTGAATATATACAAATATACAAAAGACACAACCTTCCCGCGTGACTCTCTGTCAGATAATTAGCAGTAATCAACCTGACCTCCAGGCTTAATTTTCCTCTTTGATTGTTTATCAATGCAGTGCAGATTTGTATGTTCAAATAGCCATCAAGCCATGGTTCTCACTGTATAATGTACTAGATTACCTTCAATACATGCGTATCCCAGTACGGAGCAATGTAAAATATCTGTCCATCTCATTTCCAGAATGTAGAGTGGACTTTCGGCAAGAGTTACGAGTACGAATTTGTAAATCTATGCTTGCTAATCCCTTTTAACTTAAATCAGCTTTATATATGACATATGCTTTGTACTACGAGACCGTTTATTCACCATCCAACTTGATGTGTATCCTCTTATTCATTTTATCATTGCAAAATCATTGAAAACTCTATTCTGTTATCTCCAGCAAGTCTACGACAATAGCAGTATTGTTCCCTAGGTTTGTAAATGTTATCAAGTTCCTTAAGTAGATTGTTTACAGTAAGTTTTCAAAGGAGTGATCACATTGTAGTGTTCCCCAGTCTGTTACTCTCTACATTGTGATCATTTCCATGGTCGACGTTGCAATAGTCGTGTCGTTTGTACTCATTTTACAAACCAAAGCGATGAATCTACATATTCTATGGATTCAGCTCTTTCTCTTTATACAGAGTAGCCTTTACTCTCTAAAATTTCTCCGGAATTTACCGTAATTTTGTTTGTACATATACAGCTTAAATACCAACTCTATGCTTAGTTGCTGAGCGTTTAATTCCACACTCTTGGCGGCCAAATTGTGTCTTAGTCAACTCTAATAATAATGTTCTAATGATCATAACATAATTTAATGTCCACATATTGTTTCTATTATTTTCTTACAGAATGAAATCGAAAATTTAAAACAAACTATAGCCGACATGGAAGAAAAGGTGCAATATCAAAGTGATGAGCGTCTGCAAGATGTCAATGAAGTTTTAGAAAATTGCCAAACTAGAGTAAGTTCCACAACGCTTATTAATTTATTTACAATAGAAACCATTATACAAATAAAATCTCTGTCTCTCTCTCTATCTTTCAAATAGATTTCGAAAATGGAACATTTATCCCAACAACAATATGTTACCGTGGAGGGTATAGACAATTCAAATGCACGGGCATTGGTTGTTAAGCTCATCAATGTGGTATTGACTATATTACAAGTTGTGCTATTACTAGTGGCTACAGCCGCCGGCATTATTATGCCATTTTTGAAAACAAGGTAACGTACAGCATTTTCTTTTGAATTTCAGTAGAAAAAAATTCTTCAATTTTTATTGCATTTGCAGAGTGCGCGTTTTGACCACTTTCTTATCGATATTTTTAATTATTTGTGTGATACGTCAATGGCCTGATGTACAGGATATTGGCGCCGGATTATTGCGTCATTTAAAACAGTCTTTGGTTGTTAAATAGATACAGTTTTTCTATGTATTTATAACAGAAAACAAACAAAAAAACTCTTTATTTTGGTATTTTAATTACGAAATTAAAGAGCTTTACAAATTGTGTATAGAAAACAAAAACAAAAACAAAAAACCGAAAGAAATATTGTGAAATATTAAGCACAGTCCGTTTATATAATATTAATTATTATAATATTAATAATATTTATATATGTATATACATAGATATACAGACGATATATAAATAGTTTATAAGAAAAGAAAGTAAAAAGAAAAAAAGTATCATAATTCCTATACCATTTAAATGTTAAAAGAAAACAAAAACAAAAATATTATATTTCATATTGAACATTAAAAGTATCATCACACTTAGTTTATAGAGGAAATACCCTCCCCCCAAACCTACTTACCAACCTACACACAATCACATCCTCTGTTAATGTAACGTCAATCATAATCACATTTTTTTTTATTTATTTTTATTTTTATTTTTATTTATGCTTTTTGTAGAAATAAAAAAAAAGAAATTTCAAAATGATTTTCATTTTTTTTTATTTTTTTTTTTATTTAATTTTTTATTTTTAGTATAAAGGTAGATTAAAAAAGTAATCGATATATGGTAACTAAAAACAATATACAAAATGTTTTATTTGCAATTCATTTTGTTATTTTATATAAAAATTAAAATTAAAAGAAAGAGATTGTTTAGCAAAAGTACACTGCCACAAGGCACAAGGCATATGTTTAAAATGTTTTATGTTTTTAATTTTTATTAATAAATATTGCAACTCTTTGGTTTTGCTTTGAAACACTCGAACATTTCAAAATAATCAGACTTATTACGGTGATTAATTAGCGAATCATTATCGAATTTTGAAGTTTTTGTAATTGTTTCAAGGCAATACGAACATTTTCCCTGTAATCTATGAAAAAGTTGATTGAATCCATCTGTAATCCTTTAATATTGACTGATTATTTTCTTTAAATCCTCCTCCCCTTTATGACAAGCGCAGTGTCAGTGTCACATGAGGTGAAAGCTCCTGCAGAAATTAATTGTCAGAATGCCAAGCCTTTCGGCATGCCTATAAAAGGGACGGACGGTGGTCTTTAGAAGAGCCATTTTACAATGGATGGCCATTTGACTTAAGGGCAAAGGTGAGTCGGTTCTCTTCTTCTCAATACGTGTCTAGCAGAATCTGGTAATGTTGCACGTACGCTCCAGTCGCCAACGATATTGAACTTCCCAGTGAAACGAGCGGATAATATGACAAGCGCAGTGTCAGTGTCACATGAGGTGAAAGCTCCTGCAGAAATTAATTGTCAGAATGCCAAGCCTTTCGGCATGCCTATAAAAGGGACGGACGGTGGTCTTTAGAAGAGCCATTTTACAATGGATGGCCATTTGACTTAAGGGCAAAGGTGAGTCGGTTCTCTTCTTCTCAATACGTGTCTAGCAGAATCTGGTAATGTTGCACGTACGCTCCAGTCGCCAACGATATTGAACTTCCCAGTGAAACGAGCGGATAATATCCAAATAAACTGCGGCAATCGGAATACCTATGCCCTGTAACATATTGGCGAGCTTCGTACCGGCTCTGGCCAGCTCGAACAATGCAATTTCCAACGATGTCCCGAAACCTTTGAAAGATCCGAAATTCCTCGGCATTCATGGACAAGAGGCGGATGGTGAAAGTACTTTCGTTAGGGAGTAAATCTAGTGATTTTCAGAGAAGATCAAGCCACTCAGCAAGCATTGCGCTGCTTTTAAAAATGCCACCGGCTCTGCTTGAAAAATGTCATCAGGCAGTCTATTAGAGAGTTTAATAAAAGAATCCTTAATTTAAAAGTTAGAACGTTTAATTTAATGTATGCTCGCCTTTCACGCTGGAGACTTTTGTTAAACAATCGTATTTTTTTATTATTAGAATAAAAATAATATTAAAAAAAAAAAAATAAACGGAAACTAAAAGTATTTATTTTGTCCCAAAAAAAAAAAAAAAATAAAAAATAAACCCAATACAATTGTAGAAAATAATTTAAAAAAAAAGAGTCCAAAAACATAACCAACTGTGTATATATATAGAAAAAAATAAAAATTTTCTTTAAAAAAAAATTATACAATACAATACAAAAACACACTGCTGAATTAAAATTTACAAAAAAAATACCAACTTTAGGAAAATTGTGTTTATTTTTTTATAATAAATAAAAAGAAAAGGAAAAAAACTGAAATTCAAAAAAAAGGGAAAATAATAATTAAAATAAGTAAATTAATACAAAATAATTACTTTTCCTATACGATTAAATTAAAAAACACAAATATACGAATACATATATATATAAACGAATATAACCTAAAAAAATATGTAAAATAATTTAAAAATGTTACATAAAAATTATTGTATAAATTTAATTGCCATTTATGGTCCTCCCAAGACGGGTCAATCGAGGGTTAGCTAAATTTGCCACTTTCTTATTACTACTGAGAACAAGGTCACAACATTTTGTTGTAACTGTTTTGTATTATTTTCCGATTAGACAACAAACAAAATATTTGTGGAGCTAAAAACTGTGGCCATAGTAGGCTTAGCGGCTTCTTGTTTAAGAAATTCAAAAGCGTAGCCAAAATGCTTCACTGTGAGTCTCCTGCTCATCCTAATATTTAACGCAAAATAACTTATTATTCTGAAGTGATTTAACACGTTCATCGCCACGATATCAGAAAAATTTTCACATGGGCCACGGTAACTTTATTGGATAATTTAGATAAAAATGTATCAAGGAAACTTAATGTATCACAGAAAAAAAATTTTTTTTTGCTAAAATTCCCGGAAAAATTCTATTTTTTATGTTAGACATACATGACTGACATGACCCTATATTTATATTTTTTTTTCGACAAGCCGTGTCAGTCTTATATGTCTGACGAATCCAAACAATTTACAACAAGTATTAACCTGTTGTTTTGAACACAGCCTCGTTTGCGTTGGACATTTGTGATTTACCAAATCGCGTACGTCAGACACATATGAGTGACATGGCTCATGTAGAACTTCTTAGCGTCAGACACATATGACTGATATGGCGATGAACGTGTTAAATAAATTGTAATAGGCGTTTGACAATGTGTTAGGAGACCCGTATGACAGACTTTATCGTAGGCTTGCTGATCTAGGACTGTTTAAGTTTATCCACCATTTTCTAATCCATTATAAAAGCATGATCAAATCTGGCAACTGAAAAAATAGCTGTATCGCAGCAAATGTGATACAAAAGTGAACAGTGCTTCCCTAGGGACCTCCTGTAACTATTTTCTTCATTTAAGAACAATTATCACTATATTTAAAGTGAAATAACCTACTTTTGACATGTGGTTTATAAGTCTACAAGGACTGTCAACTGAATTTTAGTTGCGTTTTCACGCTGGCAACTAAAAATCTAAATTTGCCGAAACAAAAATTATTTTTTAAGTAAAATTTTTAAATGTTTGTTTTTAGTTGCTGACTGTAATATCAGTTTTTGGCAACTCTGTAATGCAACTAAAGTTTTGTTGCTGTTCACAATCGAACCATTAAGTAAAATATGAACTTGTTTGTGGAGTTCTACTAGGAGATCTGTAAGATCGATTTTGTTGAAGGCTTGAGGGACAACAACAAAACAAATATTTTTTGTCTGAAAGCTTAAGAGACAAAGGCTGAGTGCTTTCCAATTATATCGGTAATGCAATGAGCCTGATTAACTGTAGCATGTGAATTACTAAAATCAATTTAGGATTTGGGAACTAAATTCGTTTGTTCTGTTATCAGCGTGATGGGAATTTGTTGTATTTTCTAGTATAGTTTTAAAAGGAAAGGAAAAAGATGCTAAAAAAGGTTTGAACGATTTAGATTGGAGGCTTTTCGAGCTTAGCCTTAGTCTTTTCTAAAGCTGTGGTATTTAGTTAGTTTAGAACAGTTTAAATTGAGTATTGAAAATTTGTTTTATTTTTTCAATAGAAACAAAACTCAAACAGTAGCGTGTTAGCTAACTTCAAGGACAAAAACACATTTGGGTTTAATGTATGTTAAACCCAAAACGGTTGCCAACTTAGAGGACAGAAAATGGCCATAATAAAGGGAATATATTTGAAACAAGGAAAAAAACTTAAAAAAATATTTAAAAAAAGTAATAAAAATTGCAAAATTAAAAACAAAAATAAATAATAATTAAAAAACAATTACCAATAGCTTAAATTAATACGACGAATATAGTTTTAATTGAAAATCATCACACAATCAATCACACAGTCTGTCAAATAAAACATGAACATTTCCTTTCCATTCTAACTTTTTCTACTTCTGTAACTAACTACTCCTCCCTATTTTTTTTTATTTAAACTGTTTTGAAAAAATCAAAAATAATTTTTTAAAGAAATAAAACAAATGCTAGTGTTTAATTTAAAACTTATATAAGAAGAAGTTTTCGTAAAATTATTTTTTCTAAAGAAAAAAAAAATTGTAATAAATAAACCAATTAAGCTCTAATTATTATAATTATTAGAAATTAGAAATTAATAAAATTATAAATCTTATATAATTCTATACATCTATACATACATACACGAGGAAAATTTATATAATATTTTTTATCTTTATTATTACTATTATAAATTAAAAAAAAAAAATAAGAATATTATTTTTTAAAGGCTCATTTTACGTATGATTTGATTATTTTTGTAAATTATTCTTTATATTTATTACCTACAATATATTGTATAATGGAAGAAATAATGTTTTTTTATTCTTATTTATATTTACTTACGTATAGCAAAAGAAAAACAAATGAAAAAAGAACAAAAAAAAATTATAAAAATTTAAATAAATTAAAAATTTAAAACAAACAAAAAATAGTAACACAGCTTAGCATTATTATTGTTATTAAGTGAATGGCTTAAAAGGTTTAAACGAAATGCTGCACAGGTAGGTATGTTGTTGTTGTTTTGTATTAAATTCTAAAAAATACAAAATTAATTACAATACAATTACAAATTATATTCTAATTATATACGAGCTGAGTAACTTTGACCATATTTACTATTTTTAATTAAAATGTTAAAATAAATAACTGAGGTTAGTTTATTTCATTCTATTGGGGGGACTTGCATTAATGTTAACTTGCATTTCACTACTAATAACCTCTACCCTCTTCGTTAGACTTAAATGGCTTTTATGGCACAACGTTTATCAATTAAATTCCTTTCACATGCAAGATCCTGGTCTGACGACCACAACCTCCTTGGTGACTCTCACAGCAATGTGGTGTCAGGAATATCGTGGGTAAAATTGTGTGGCTGACTGAAGAAAAATACTTCATTGACAGACTGACTCAACTGGCCATAATCAGTCAGAATCAACTACTTACTACTTGGATCGTTGGGACATATGGCCCGACGCAAATTTCTCCTTTTTCTCACTTTTTCAGTCAGTTGCCTATCCAAATGATATGTCATGTCGTACTCCCATTTATAACCCATAAAATAATGAATATACCGAAAGGCTAAGGCTATCAAATAAATACTTGCTGCCATTCCATATATGTACACATAGCCACAGAAGTATACATACGGATAACAAATTTCAGAATTTTTTTAACCAATCCGTTTTCGTTGAAAATCTTTATAATTGTCTGACAACTTTCCTCGATTTTAAGACGGTCTTTTGCTTTGGTTCAGAAATTTGTGAAATTTGTAAATCGGATGCATACATTTGTGGGCCTGTGCAGGGCCACAACTCAGTTCAATTTCAGAAATTTTTTAACCAATGCAAAACACCGTCTTAACATCAAGGAAACTATAAAGATTTTCAACGACAACGGATTAGTTAAAATATTTCGGCAATTTTTTAACGAGACCGTGCCACCATATAGATGTTAGTAATAACAACTTCAAAAATATTCCGGCGAAAAGATGTTTCAATAATGCACCTGACTGAGGTCATTGCAGGAAAGTCGTATATTTCTAAAGTTGGTCTGAAAAGAACAAATTTAAGTATAATTCTTTCAATATTGGCATATATTAATGCGATCAATACGTCCTTTCTATATATTTATTAATCGCATTGTAAAATGAAAAAGAAAAGTTTTTCAAAAATTTGCAAATTTAGCAGCGTGGTATTTTGGCTGCATTTTTGTAGAATTTCAACTTTTCAGCTTTAGAACGGCCACTCACTCTTCTGCTGCTAAACGTGCAAAGTTATAAGCATTTAATCCATCTAAACATGATTCAGTGGGCGTGACACTACTGGATATTAGAAGAAAATATAAGTTTAGATTCTTAGCTTTCGTTTGCTACCAAATTTATGAAAATTGATGCTAAACAGGCAAAGTTATAAAAGTTTACATTTAATTTGTTTGAATATCTTAAGGTGGGCGTGGCAAAAATTTTAATATTTACAATGAGAATGAAAGTACATGATTGTAGCTTTCATTTGATATCAATTTTATAAAAATTGGTGCCTTCGTTACAAAGTTATAAGAAGTCAAAGAAAATACTTTACCAAACACACACCTGCTACACGATTCTGTTCGCCTGGTAGAATAGACAAAATTTTTGAGATGAAATTTTCGTTAAAATTTTTTTTGTTGGTATGTGTGTGTAAAAAAAAGGTATTTTCTTCATCATCTTATAACTTTGTCAGTAGATCACCAATTTTTATAAATTTGGTATCAAATAAAAGGTAGAAACGTGTTCTTTCATTTGAGGCGTAAATATTATTATATTTCCCACACCCACTTACAGATATTTAAGAAAATTAAATTTAAAGCCTTAAAACTTTGCTTATTGCAGCATCAATTGTCATAAATTTGATATCAAATAAAAGCTAAGAACCTGGACTCTCATTTTCTTATATTATATGTCACACCCACTTCTTCCTCATCTTCTTATTCTTCAATATATGCAAAGTTATAAGCTAAAACATTTACTCTGTCTAAACATGGTTCAGTAGGCGTGGCACTACTAGGTGTTAGAAGAAAATTAAATTTTGGAATTTTGTTACTTTAAAGAAAGCTTTCTTTTCAGCTGCCAGCCAACTCTGTCGTTTTTGATAATTCTTTCTTAAAATAAATGCTTTTATAAATAAAAAAACTCCTTGGTTTGTTTTTTTATATATTTTGAGAAAATTTATTTATTTTATATATTATTTATATAATAATTTTTATATATTTGTTTTTTTGTTGTTGTTGGTTTTCTTTCAATATAATTTGTTTGTTGGTTTCATTTGAATGCGTTTTTTAAACATTGTACATCAAACTAAGCATTTCTTTGTTTTTTTTGTAAATATTTAATCAATTAATAATTAATTAAGCAGTTCTAAGTGTATACGTATATATTTTTAAACTCTTTTTTTTATAGATTTTTTAAATACATTTTTTTTTCTGTTTTGATTTTTACAAATAAATGCTTAAAAATGTTTTTAATTCAATAATTATTACTTCTTTTGACTATTTGTTGTTTTTTATACACACATTTTGTTTGTTTTAAATATTTTCTTTTTATTATATAAAGATTTTTATTATAATAAATGCAATTTGAAGAAAAAGAGAGGTTTAGCTGGAAATAAAAATAAATTGAATTAAAAACGAAATAAAAAACGAAATAAAATAAATATAAAAATTTATTATAGAAAAATAAACGTCCAAAATAAAACGAATAAGATTCGAAGAAAGCCGAACAAAATTAAAAGAAATTATAAAAATTTATGAAAACACAAAAAATAAAATTAATTAGAAATATAAAATTAAAAGTATTTAAATAATATAACGAAAGTAAAGTAAAATAAAATAAATAACATAAAAAACGTAAACTAAAAATAATGAAAAACGAAAATAAAAATTAAATAAATAAAACAAATAAATAAATAAATTGAATAACAAAAAATTTAAAAAGATATAAACAATTAATATGAAAAGCGGAATATAATAACAAAACTAACAAACTTAATAAAAAATAATAATAATAAAATTAGAAATAATAAAATATAAAAATTATATACAATACATACATACATAATTGGTCATTATAACCCTTCAGTCAGGATTACGACCCAGCTTCTCCGACCACTTATGTTGTGTGCGTTAATTTTTATACATGAGTGGCGGGAGCTACAGTTTAAAGTCGACTCCGAACGACAGATTTTTGAGAAACTTTTCATGGCAATTTTATTTACTGTCAAAGTTTTTGCCAGAAATCTGCTGAGAGGAAGTCGCCGAAGAAATACTTTTTTTGTATTTTGTTTTGATGTCTGGCCTGGGGCTTGAACCCTGGCTTAACGTCTAATAAGCCAACACACTACCTACTAGCCCACGACGACTTCTATATGCAATAACAAAATAAAAATTAGTTTATGTGTTTGAAACACGATTGCATTGGTATGCGAAAATGCAGAATTCCCAAGTTACTGATTACATACATACATGTCACTGTCATTTTTAATTCCAAAAAGTTTTTGTTACTTTTATACTGCTAGGTTTTCAAAAAGTAAATTGCTTGGTTGGTTCATTCCGTAAATGGTATACAGAGTATTAGGAGATTTAAAAATGAATTCAAACAACGACGGCTGTTCAAAAAGTCAGTAGATTTTTGTGATTTCTGCTATGCTGTTGTATGCTATAAGAAAAACAATTGAAACAATGATATAAAAAAATTAAGTAACAATAAAAAAAAATTAAAATATAAATAAAAAATAAGAAAAAATTCAAACAATTTCAATTAAAAAATAACTAAAGAAATATAATCGAAATATAATTAGAATAAATAATAAAATAAATTAAAAACAATAAATAAAAAAATAAGCAATAAAAAATAATTAAAAATAAAAATAAAATTACAAATAAATAATTCAAAAATCAAAAAAATAATTGATAATAAATAAAAAATCTTATTAAAAAAAATAAAGAAATTAAATATTTATAAAATAAATATAAAAAAATTAATAATCAATCAAAAAATAAAAAAACCTAAATAATAAACATAATAACAAAACATAGTGAAATAATTTAGTAACCTTTAAACACACAAAAATATAAAAAAAAATATTTTTAGTTTTGTTTTTTTTTCTCTAAATTTTCTGTATATTTTTTTAAAATAAAATTGTTGTAAAACATTTTCTTGGGTTTTTTGTTTTTGTTTAACAAAGGTACTTAAAAAATAAGTTCTTATAAAATATTCAAAAGTATACAACTAAAAAGGAAACAGTAATAAAATTAATTAAAAAAATTATAAAAATAATAAAAACATTTACACAAAAAACAATTAAAATTAAATTCTTTTTATAACTAATATTTTGTATTTAATTTATTATATTTTTTTTTGTATTTTGTTTTTCAACTAATGAATACAATACCAATATAAATTATATGACATTTTTTTTTATGCACAATACACAATAGTTTTATTAAATTAAATACCTTAACAAATTTGTTACTTTTTTTACTTAAAATTAAATCTTTTAAGATGTTTCTCTTTATTGTTATTGTTATGTTTTTGTTTTAATAATTAATTCATTTTAATAATATTTATTCCTAAATAAATTATTTAATAATATATAAGTAGTACGGGTGACAACACTAGACACAGAAGACTGACTAAATTTTTATTCCACTTTATTCTTGTTGAAAGTTTAAAAGGAATTTGGAATTTCCATATTTTTTTTTTCTTTAAAGGGAAAATACAAGGGGGGTTTACTAATTTCAAAACACAATCAGAAAACGAAATTTCAAAATTGAATTCTTTTACTTTTACATCATGTCGAAAACATTCATTTTGTTTATTTGTTTCTACATTTTCAAATTATACAGTGGCCGATTAAATATCGCATTTTTTGAGGAAATTTATTTTATTTCCAAAAAGCTTGTTTGGTCAAGCATTTTAACCTCTGCACCAAGTAACCTGTACCTCAAAAGAATTAATCTAGTATCACCAGGCAAAGCTCAAGCTCAACCAACTATAAGAATCAATAACAAAGTCGTTATTGACGCTTTGCTTTTTATCGAGTTAACAGGCTTCCAGCGATTATGAACTGCTTAAAATGGGGCAACCCACTGATCCCTTTAAACGGAGCATTGGCCGAAAACTTACATACAATATTGGCCATTACAATCTCTTTTTCTTTCTTAATCTTTCTTAAACCACCCATGTTGTGTGGTTTATGTTTTTACTGGCAAGTGGCGGAACCAACATTTTAATGCCGACTTCGTACAACAGATTTTCATGGCAATTAGTTACTCCCGGTGATCTTTCCAGAAGACTACTGAGACCACTGGATTGCCAAAAGAAATATTTTCCAGGAAATATATTTCATACGACAATGTTCGGCAACCTCTTGCAAGCTCAATTGAAAGCTATTTAGAAAAAATAAAGTCCAGACCGTGCTCCAACCGTCTACAATTTGTTTGTTGGTTTGGGAAAAAGTTCTCACTGCAAGGAATAGTAAACTTTACTTAAGAAAATTATTTTCGAGATTAAATTAATTCTTTGGTAGCCTCAAAAATGAACCAAGCAGCGGTCAAAGGTGGGTTCTATGACATTTTAGGTATCTGAAAGTGCTGAAAGACCCCCGTAAAAGACCAAAAAACTTTTTTCTGAAATTATTTTATAGGTTGGCTTTTGCAAAAAAGCTTTTTCAAAGGAGGTTGGATTACATTACATTACATTCACCCTTATTCTGGTTGTCGTCGGCGACACAAGACTACGTCGACAATTTAAAATTGGTATTCTGTTTGTCGTTATTGACAGTTATCGATGACTGTCGACACACATTTGGTATTCTGTAAGTCAATATTAAGTCGATATTGTGTTGTGTCGACTCTGATTTTGTCGACGTCATTTTTGGTAACGACAAGCATTAAAAAACTAACTCTTGTGGTGAATTATTATTGTCTTACGTTTTTCTTCCTTAGCACAATAGCGATATGGATCGCCTTGATACCCATAAATACAGTTACACGTCGCCAAATGATTTCTAACAAAACATTCGGCATTCTGCCCACAGGACATGGGTCTTTACATTTCGCATTAACACATGCCCTGTTCGACGGGCAGTCGGAATCAAACATTCCGGTCGACATCCTTCATAAGGATTGCCAAATTAATCAGGTAAACATTGACAAGATGCAACGCCATTTGTTGGCGGCCTTGAGCATAGGGTCTACAAGGCGATGGAATGCAAGGGTCGACAACTTCAGGTCAAAATGATTACCAGTATAGCACAAATGGATTACCAGTATAGCCAGACTCACAATAACACATTGGAGTGTGTTAACACGACAAACTGCACTTTGGCCACAAAGTCCAGAGCAGGGATCCTTACATTTCTGATTAATACAAGTTTGTTGCGAGGGACATTCAGAGTTTGTAACGCATTCAGGGCGGCAATTAGGTGGTTGTCCTGTATACTCTGGTAAGCAATCACATGAAGGTGTTGTCCCTATATCCTTACAAATGCAATTCGGACCACACGGAAAAGGTTAAGGATTCGACGCAACAACATCCTTTTGAGGTTCAACCACAGGCATTAAAAATCGTATTAATAGCTAAGTTTTCGCAGCAATTGTAATCCTATCAAACTTACTCATTATTTGGCACTGAACAAATGGATATCCTGTATAGTCTTGAATACGAGTACAGAACGGACTGTGGTTTACAACATTGCAAAGTGCAAAACGGCCACATATTCCTGGACATGGATCAATACATCGCTGATTTTGACAGGCCTGATGATAAAAAAAAACTTTTTTTTCTAAATAAACCATAAAATGAATCGGCTGACTTAAATATTAGAGATGTGCGTTTTGTGTTATTACAGTTTTCGATAAACAGTCGACGTCGACACAGTAGTGTTACAGAATACCAAAACAGTGTCGACGTGATGTCGACGACGATAGAAAACGATGTCGACTCAAAAATGACGACGACGACGACGAGAACAACCAGAATAAGGGTGATTATCTTATGACAGCCACTGCATAGAACATTTTTCTCAGTATTACTTTTCCTATCTTTTTTTTAAACTATTGTTATTAAATAATTATTATATGTATAACCATTTAAATAATTATAATTGTAATTATAATAGTAATAATGATAATAATAATAATAATGATCTTAATAATTAATAATTAAGTACAATCAATACATGCTTCTTTATAACTATTTGTTTGTAGAGGGGAAGGAGGAGTTTGTGTTTTTTTTTTTTTTGGGTTTTTAACTTTACAATTTACTTTGAATTTAAGCAGTTTACACAATTCAAGTATTTGTTTTGGTTTTTTGTTAAATTTGCTTTAGAATTGTTTTTTAATTTTTCAAGAATTTTTTAACTTCTTATTAATGGCAATTTCGTATGAAGGAAATTTTGTGCGAGATTTGTTTTTGTGCCCTTTTCCTGGCAATATTTACGTTTTTCTGTTCTTCTTTTATTTTTTTTTTGGTAAGAATTTGTTAAAAAATAACACACAAAACTTTCAAAGCAAAAAAAAAAAAAATGTCCATAAAACTTTAAACGCTAAGCTCTTTACGTTTTAGGCGGCGTAATCAGCGATGAGCGCTCTTTTTAATGCTCAAATACAATACATATTCATATTCATATTTATAAGATTTTCTCAAAATATTCTGTTTTTTCTTTTACTTTTTTTTTTTTTGGTTAGGTTCTCTCTGTTTGGTTTTAAGTTTTAAAGGTTAATTGTTATCTTGTCTCTTGTCATGGCTAATAAAAGCTTCTTAAGGATTTGGTTATAAATCAGAACCGTTAGCTGCTACCACCCACGACAGCGGGAGCCACTTCAATGGGGTTTTTCGCTGTGTTAGCCAATTGAGCCGACGCTGTTTTGCTGCTGGTAGTGTTGCTGTTATTGCCAGTTTCGGTTTCAGTTTCTGGTAAAGTTTGATGGTATAGAGCACCACTGGTGGACAAAGATTTCAAGTAATGTACAGGCTTGATGGATTTCAGTTGAGTGGTGCCATTAAATTTCACATTTACCTCGCCCACCATACTCAAGGGATGCATGGCTTCTTTATTGACTAGTTCGGCTGCAGCTCCAGTTGTAGCTGTAGCTGTTGTTGTATTATTTTCTCGTAATTTTTGAGAATTTATTTTCAAAGCACTGTTGCCTTCGGGTGACAGTTTAATGGGCGAGGTTAAGATGGTGGGCGTGGTGGTGAAGGTTTGTCGGTTCGTCAAAGGCGAAGTAAACACAGCTGGTGTGTTTTTATAACCAATACGACTAAATAAACTGCCCGAACTTAAGGAACTACTGCTTTGTGCACTGCTATTGCTGCTGGTACTAGGCGGACTTAAAGGTGTACCCACACCACTGTCCACCTCCAGGGGACTTTTAATATTCGCCATAAAACGATCCACTTGTTCGGGCAACTTTAGGTCATCGAAACGTGTCTGTATATCCTTTTCATCGTACAAACGATTGGGCCTTTGCATAGGCTGTTTAACATGTCTGGTAGGCGAGGTTGAATCTTCACCACTGCTGGTGGCCGCCTCATAACGCTGATGCCTTTGTTGTCTCAACTGTTCGTAGGTGTTCTCAAAAAAGGGTGTCTTCTTGGTTTTTTGGGGCGAACCATGTTCTTCTCTTTCGTTCAGCTCTTCGAGGACTTTCAGTGGAAACCCCAAGTGACTATTTACCGAAACCGATTTACCTATCTTACGCTCCGCAAACAGTGGTTTACGTCTCTGCTTTTCGAGATCATCCAATTGCTGTAGAATACGTCGTATTTCTTGTGGTATTTCCAAGTCGATATTGCGTTCGGCCAAATGAGCAACATAACGTCCCAACGTTTGTATGGTCAATTCCAAAGATTGCACTTGAGTTTGCAGGCTGGTTATTTGTGACTGTTGCGATGTACGAGTCTTTTCCAACTGAGCTATTGATGACTGGGCAAACTGTAAGAATGAAAAGGAAAGAAAAAGAAAACAACATTCGTTTTAAAGAAATCTTAAAGCCTCAAGGGTTACTTACTTGTAATTGCTGTTCCAAATGTGTATTTTTTGTTTTCTCCTGTTTTAACATATCCAAGTGATGATTTGTGGAAGAGATTTCCTCTTGCAAGACATTGTATTCCACATTATATTCCATCAGCTGTTTCTTAATATCCAAATTAAATACCTGTGCGGAGAGCATATGAACATTTTAAAACTTTGAAAACCTTTTAACATCGATAAATACCCACCATTTTCATGATTTTTTCCATAGTTTTTGCCTCAATTTTGGGCACCACTGTCTTAAGATAATCCATAATCTCTTCAAAGTTGTCTCGGGCCAATAATTCATCCTGATGTACGGTAAGCAAAGCGATGGCAAATTTAAAAATTACTTCCGATGACTCCAAAAACATCAAATCAAAGACGCGAGCCACAAAACCCAAAGGAAATTGGGAACTGAAAACGGTTAAAATCCAAGGAGCAGCATAAAGAGTGGGTGACACATCATTTTGATCCAACCAAACATAGAGTTCGGGCAAATGATCCTTAACCAAACGAGAGAGTTGATATAATTGCAGTTGGAATTTCTTCATATCCGGTAAATATTTGGTACGCATTTGGCGATGGAACATTAAATGTTTCAAAAGCTGAAAAGCATCCGCTTCTTCACACTAAGGCGAGAGAGAGAGGATTGAAATGAGTACAAAAAAAAATCTTCAATCTGTTATAAGGCAGAGCTTACATGCAATAACAATATGCCGCATATGAAACCCAAACCCTGGCAATAACCCAATTCGGGATCCAAAATGGAATAGGCCTTTAGCAAATTAAATAAGGACAGCTGACCCAAGCCCAAGGGATCCTTATAGAACTTATGATTGGGAAACGTACGACCCAAGTCTATGAAAATGGCATGTTGATGTTCAGTGAGATTTTTCAATAGCACATGATAGGGCGTATTAAAGTTGGGGAATTTATTGGTGTCCACTGGCGCCGTATTCATGGAATGCTGTTCGGCCAAGAAACTCCAAACATCGCCACGTTTCGAGCGTGGTACGCCAGTCTTTATGGCTTGTGCTAATACTTTGGGATCCCTTTTATTGCCAATTTTCAGGGAATCTCGTTCTATAAACATTTCCCAACGATCGATGAGCTGTTTGTCACACGGAATGATTTCCTCATAATCTAGTTTAATGCGCTTCAATTCATTTTCATTTTGACGGGCTTGCAGCATAGCATTTTCGGTTTCCATGCGATTGAGTAAAATAATCTGGCGTATGGCGGTCTTCCACAATTCACGCAATTCCTCTTTGGAGCGTTTGCCTTGTTTGGGTTCTGAAACAAGAACAAAAACAGGTAACCATGCTTACAAATTTCCTTTAAAAACATATTTTAACGTAAGCTCCTCCGCACTTACGTGTTATTCTCATGGGTGATAAATATTCCGATTGAGCATTTTGTTCCATACCCTTGGAGGGTGTTACGACACTATTAAGTATAGCCTGGCGCCAGGAACCCTGATGGGTTTCAGATTCCTTAGGGCTATTGCCCACCTTAATGAAACTAAAATTAAAAAGAAATCAAATTAAAAACTCAACCTTCGAAAATAGAATATGTTCCCCAACTTACATATCCATCATGGGACTCTTTAACTGCTCAGCTGTGGGTTTACTAGGGCTGGCATTAATGGAGCCAATAGTATTCGAACGGGATCTGAAATTTTCTGGCGGTGTATCGACTTCTTCTTTACCGCCCTCCAGTTTAGGTTCAGCTGAACTTTCTCGTATCTTATGTTCTTTCACCATTAAAGTATTGCCGGCTCCGATATCATCTTTGGAGGCTTTACGCTTGAGCAAATGATCAAAAGAGTTGGTTAACGATCTTTTGGCCTTCATAAATATGGTACTGCCACCTAAATATTGATTTAAAAATTCTGATCTATTTTCGGCTGTATCATGGACATGCCTTTGTTGTCTCGATTCACAGTGGGCCCTTAGTAGCATCATTAAAAATTGATTTTGTTCCACCAATGGTGAATTCATCTTTTCCGAACCATAAAACTTGGCCCATATAGTATCCTGTTCATCATCGGTTAAGGTCTCTATGCGCCTGAAAATCATATTCTGTGTCTTCTTTTCACTTAAACCCTCCACATCGGTGCAGAGCTTGTGATACCACAGCATTGGACAGTGATCACACGAGAAAATCTGTGTAGCCTCTTTGCGTTTTTGTTCGGCACATGTTACAAAAGCCTGTGATATTGCGGCCACTATATCATCGCATACATGATCCGATTGACATTTGAATACATAACCTATGTAGCCATCATTGTGGGCCTCACGACAGATAATGCCAAAATGATCGGCATTCTTTTGACCCTGGGCGCAGCTGGCCACATCTTTAAAGTCCTTATAAAGTAAAACCTGTTTGCGATCAGGTGAGATCAGGCGTAAATCGGAGCGACCAACTAAAAACACCATCGTACGATTCTGTTCCACATACGGTGGTATACAGCCATAGGAAGCGGAACGATCACGCTGTTTGGGTACACTACAGCAGAAGAAAAGGAAGAGAAAATTAATGATTTTCAATAGAAAAAGAAAAAGTTTTAAGAATATAGAACGGGTGGCATTCAATGGTGAAGTGGTTTAAAACGGTTGGTTAAGAGAACTAATGGCTGCAACAATAATGGGCACAGTGGCCTCATGTTCAGACACCAAGATGAGGAGCAATTGAAGACGATAGAACATTTCTTCTTTGACTGTCTGACTCCTGATGAGAGAGGATTTAAACTGTTTGTCGGAACCCAATATTTGGGCTCCCCTAAGGATTTTAATAAGATTAGGCTGGCTGAGGGATATGCATTCATATTTGCATAGCTTATCCTTCTGCTTTATTTTTTTCACTGTTCTTTCTCTCTCTATTTCATTTCCTTTTACTTCTCTTCTTTTCTCTTTACTAGGATGATACTATGGAATCCATCATATCCGAGTGTTTTCGTATTTGTCACTGTGGCCTATACACGCTCTCAGACCTGTTTACCTACCTACCTATCGATGACTGTCGAATACAAGCTAAATGAGTGGGGGGTATTTAAATTTTGACAGAAGATATCTCACAGAAGCCTGGTGACAGGAACGAATTGTGTTGCACTTCCAGTTAAGTGATGGAAAATTAAAAAAGTCATGGACTTATTGTCCAGGTTCCAATTCTTACAAATCAAATAAAAGCTTGCTTTTCTTGTCTTGTACACTTCTCATTAGAAAACGTTGGTCAGAGTTCGAAAAGAGGTAAAAAAAAATTTCGTTTTAAACCACTTCAAGTTTTAATTGAATACGCTGCTTGCTGTTTATGTGTAAAATAAATTAAAATTTCTAAATATTCCGTCCTGGTCTGTATTCCAAACGAGAATGCTTTCTTTTCAATAAAGAAAAACTTCGAACTCCATACCTTGCGTTCGAAATACAGAACAGGGATGTTATTTAATTTAAATTGAAAATATTAATTTCAAATTAATTCTAAATAAATAAAGAAAAATAAAATGGAAATGAGAAACATGCTCGGAATGGGGGGAAGTAAGCGAAGGTGAATTTCATTTCACTTTCGGTATTCCATACAGCAACTCTACAAAAAGCAAAAATGAGTTTCGAATTCAATTTGTTTGCAAAGTGGAGAAATATTGAAATTAAAATCAAAAATTCAAAAATATTTTCAAAGAAATCAAGAGTCATTTAAAATATATTTTGCATGGGGTGTGTAAAACATGCTTGGGAATCGGGTATAAAAGCCAAAAAGTAAAAAAAAATTTCCAATGTATTAAAATAAAGCCAAAAATGCTTTAAAAAAAGAAGTGCCATGTTTGTAATACAATGCTAGGTAAGGTAAAGGGGAGTGTTGGTGGTTCGGCAATAAAAATTTAAAAGAAAGCTGTACTCGTGTTAAGGCGCACAGCTACTCACTTATCCCCTTGCTGTTGTTCTTGTTCTTGTTGTTGCTGTTGCTGTTGTTGATATTCTTGTTGTTCATGATCCTGTGCCATGTGATAGGGATTTTCCTCACCCTGATGCGGTGGCGTAGGATGTTTATTGAGTATAACATTGGCAGGCAAAGATTCTGATTCATCAATAGCATGTGAATCATTGGAATCCATTACCTGATCCCTAATTAAGGCAATGAGTGAAATACAACAATTACAAAGGGAAACATGAATTAAGCAAATATTCTATGGATACCTAAAAACCTAGCGTCATAAACTAGCTTTGCTTATTTATAAGAAAATACAAAAAACTTACTCTTTCTTAACATTGATTTCCAATTGACTAATGCCCCTCATTAGGCGACCTGCTGCAATGGGCAATTTGTTCTCTTTGTTATTATCCTCCAATGATTTGGTTTCATCTTCATTGCTGCTGCTGGCCCCAGTGGAGGTTTCTTCCTCTTTTATTTTAATTTCCAATTTCGTTTTGGTATTTGCATTGGCATTGGCATTGACACTATATTCCTCCTGTTCTTTAAGATCTTCCTGTTCGGCCTGTTCTTCATCCTCCTCTTTGACCTCGTTGTCTTTGAGCGAGCCAGATTTTAAATCAATTGAACCGGTGCCAACGAAAGTACCTTCACTGTTAATGGACATTTTACGATTCGATGACATTTGCATTAGACGCTGTCGTTGAGCATCGTATGCCTTAAATTTGGGTAGAGCATCATCGATGAAGGAGAAGGGCACACGTTTGTGTGAGACACGTATTTTACCCACGTACATGACTTCGAAAAAGTGAGTGTGATTAGGCGAGATGTCGGCTAAGAGGGAGAGATTACTTTGAGCTGAGGTAGATGTTGGAATGTTAACCTGCAAGAAAGTAAAACAAAAAGTAAAGGAAAGAGTTTCAGAGAGAGTGAGGAATTCAAATTGTAGACAGAACAACAAAATTAATTAATTAGAAATCGCCGTAGTCTAATAGGTAGTGTGCTGGCTTATTAGACGTAAAGCCAGGGTTCGAGCCCCAGGCCAGACATCAAAACAAAATACAAAAAGTATTTCTTCGGCGACTTCCTCTCAGCAGATTTCTGGCAAAAACTCTGAGAGTAAATAAAATTACCATGAAAAGTTTCTCAAAAAACTGTCGTTCGGAGTCGACTTTAAACTATAGGTCCCGCCACTCATGTATAAAATTAACACACACAACATAAGTGGTGTGAGAAACTAGGTAGTTGTACAATGGGTCTATTCGACCTCCGGGTACTGTACTTGTCTAATTGACAAGTACACGTCCTCTAACCTAACCTAACCTAACAAAATTAATATTCACATACATATATACATAACTGGTCATTACAATCCGTCAGTCAGGATTACGACCTAGCTTCTCACACTACTCATGTTGTCTGTATTAATTTTATGCATGAGTGGCGGGACCTACAGTTTAAAGTCAACTACGAGTTTTTGAAAAACGTTTCATAGCAAACTTTTTTACTCTCAGAGTGCCACCGGGGCATCCGACTTGTGAGGTCGAAAGCAATAAAAGGAGAAACAAATTTCAGCTTGAACGATATTTCAATTATCCTTCAGTCTGAAGTTAATCCTTCTAATTCATTAGTTATTGAATCTTCTTTCGTATAGATTCCTATACGATTCCTTACGTTTTTAGAAAAGCCTTTTAGAAAGCCACTAAGGGCCGTTTTTTGAATGCAAGTTTAAACTCGAGATTAAGTTAATCTCCAGTTAAACTCCGTTTTCAGTTTTGGAATTTACTTAATCTTGAGTTTAACCTTACGGTTAAGCGGTTAGTCTCGAGTTTAAACCAGCAACGTTGGTGGTTTAAACTCGAGATTAACTATGAAAAGTGGTTGACAATTTTTTTTTTTTTTTTAAACTTTTAAGTGAGGGGAAGCCGAATAAGACAAATATATAAGTGACTATGAATTATATAAAACACAAATTGACAACAGACAGTCTTAATTTATTTATTATTTTAAGAAAATAATTTTTGTACATAAAGATCAACAGTATTCAGCTTTTGTTTGTTTGTTTTTGTTATATACAAAAGCAAATTGTTGTGAAACACTTTGCAAAAAAGTAGTAAACACAACAAAATAAACGAAAAAAATGTTGCCATTTTTGCTTATAAGTACGGCAGCTCTACAAGGTTAATCTCCATTTAAATTCCCATTCAAAAAATGAAAACTGAGTTAACTGGAGATTAACTTTAACTGGAGATTAACTTAATCTCGAGTTTAAACTTGCATTCACAAAACGGCCCTAAATATCGACAACTAGCAGCCATTACTCCGCGAAATATTGTAATGAAATTAAGTTAGTTTGCCTTTTAAAAAATATGAACTTACCGTTCCTGCGGAATTATTGAGACCATGTGTATAGGATTTCGATGATTTCATCTTTGCTGTTGACGTTGCTAAACTAGGACTAGCATCATGTTGAGATTGGCGCAAAGCCTCGCTAAGTTTTAAATTTGTTGCCGGTGTTGTATGCACACCATTACCGGATAAGGCCTTTTGCAAAGAACCCTCAGTGGCCGTACTGCTGTTCGAGACTAATGTCTGCGGTATGCTGCCAACAGAGCCGCCCAATGTATGGGCTGGATCACGCATTTGATGCATTAACTCGGCCATCTGAAAAGAAACACAATAAAAATGTAAACTTTTGTTATTATTTTGCCGCAGTTGAATAAAATAATTTTTTATTTTTAATAATAAAAAAACATTACAAAGAAAAAAACTAACAATAATAACAACAACAGGCAGGTTTTAATTTTAATATTAATCAGTCCCTAGAGATGACGATGGCTGTTAAAAATAATTACAAGTTAATTGTTAACTTTATATGAGAATTACGGGCATTAAACAGCGTTTACCTTGCAATTTACCTCAAACCACACCCACATGCCAATCAAACAAACAACCAGTAAAACATGTAAGTAATCTGAGGTACATAAACTTTTATAACTCACTGTGTGCAAAAAACCATTAAAAACCAAAAAATACAAAATAAAGAATCGGAGGCATACAAAGATTGTTTTGAAGGGGGAGGGGGTGTTGAGGGGGTAGTAAAAAGTAAAGATATAGGACAGTAGAAGTCTCTACGTCTTCTATACAAAATAATGTGTGTGTTTTTGTTGTAACTGTAATACGTTACGTGCCTGAATGCAGTGGCCGGCCAACACCGTTTACATTATGTGGTGGGTCGGTACGAGATTGCATTGTGTTTGATGGTCTGTTGTGGAATACGCTGCTCCTTTCGTTCCCGTTTTTAACAATGAGTGTGTGTGTGTATGGAATGCATGTACAAGTGTGTATATGTATGTCTGAAGTTATTGTTGTTGTCGTTGTTATTGAATAATTAATTCGTAAATTTTCATTTGCGTACATAAGGTTTTAATGTTTTTATTATCTCAATACTGTAGTACTCGTATAAGGGCCATGTAAATGATAAAACCACACCAGCCAGCCCAAAAGAAAAAACCAACGTTACCAGTAACAGACTCAACTCGTATGTACATATTTTGGAGGATAAAAGTTCATTATTTACATGCACTATCCTATGTAACGGGAGCAACAAGTTCAAAAGGTTAAAATTCATGTTAAGCACACAAGTAAACATGCAAACCCAAAAACACACAGACACGCCAAAACAATAAAAATAATATTTAAAGGTAAAGGGTGACTCTTTAAAAGAGTTTCAATTTTCAATTTATTTGTGGGAAGTTTACTGTTTTATTTCTTCAATTTCAATCGCAGTAGGTTAGGTTAGGTTAGAGGACGTGTACTTGTCAATGACGACAAGTACAGTACCAGGAAGTCGAATTGACCCATTGTACAACGTCCTAGTTTCTCACACCACTTATGTTGTGTGCGTTAATTTTATACATGAGTGGTGGGACCTACAGTTTAAAGTCGACTCCGAACGACAGATTTTTATTTATTGAGAAACTTTTCATGGCAATTTTTATTTACTCTCAGAGTTTTTGCCAGAAATCTGCTGAGAGGAAGTCGCCGTAAAATACTTTTTGTATTTTGTCTTTTGATGTCTGGCCTAGGGCTCGAACCCTGGCTTTGCATATCGACTAAAGCATATCGATTGCTGAGTGATGATGATCAGTATGTTATTCCATTTCAGTATTTGATGGGTTCATCGATATTATGAGCGACTGAAATCGGGTCAAACGAACAAAGGTGAACTGATTCGTTTGAAGAGAGTAAAATACCTGGAATATGCTTCCAGATTTGAAATATTCAATCTTGGCGACTTTCGACCAGTTGTAGCAAAAAAGATGGGAAATGGTGATTATGGCGAGCTTAGTTTATGTTAATTTATGTGACACATTCTCCTTTAAGGGTAAAATCCCACTTAAGCTAAAAGTTAGGCTCATTATGACACCACAAAGCAATATTCAACTTTAGTATCAAACATTTTCTGTAGAAAACCATCTCGATGACTCCAACATAAATCTTCCTACTACATACATACATAATTGGTCATTGCAACCCTTTAGTCAGGATTACGACCTAGTTTCTCACACCATTCATGTTGTGTGTGTTAATTTTTATACATGAGTGGCGGGGGGACCTACAGTTTAAAGTCGACTCTGAACGACAGATTTCTGAGAAACTTTTCATGGCAATTTTATTTACTCTCAGAATTTTTCCAGAAATCTGCTGAGAGGAAGTCGCCGAAGATATATTTTCTGACCTGGGATTTGAACCGGGGCCTCACGTCTAATAAGCTAACACACTACCTACTAGACTACGGCTTCCTACCGGGAATGTCAAGTTTATCGCCATGTCTTATAAAAGGCCAGTGGCATGTGAGGATAGCAATATTGTACGTTCCTTCGTGCTGTCAACGAAGTTAAACCTCCCGGCACAACAACTGAGGAATATCTAGTTTAACTGAGGCAATCGGAACACCTATGCCATGTAACCTGTTTATCTGAGAATTTCTGGCATTCATGGACGGGGTTGGTATTATTTACCGGGACTTGTTCATGCGCCAGATGTTGAAATACAGTCCCATCACTCAAAAAGCATTGGAACGGTCTTAACATTCAGCCTACTCTGCCCAGCATTTTGGAGTCTTTAGATCCTCAGAAGATTGCGATCATAAGGAAGAAAGTAGGCGTATACACCACAATGAGTTTGGACACAGAGTGTCGGAGAAAGAAAAATGCTCCTGTTATGCAGAGGCTATATCTGTTCTCTACTACGGACAAATTTGTAAATTTTTTTCGTATCGATACTTATAGAACAGAGTTGACAGATGCCATATATCTCTAATAATATCAACAGGTCTTTCAATTTAAACGATGCATCCGTGTCCCAGGACTCAGTTTAAGCGATTGGTGCATACATTATAAGGAGCTTTAAAAAACCTTTTAAATTTTAAAAATTCAAAAAAAAAAATATGATGAACAGCCATTTGTCTTTTAGAGGGTTGCCTTTTATATTTCGGGATTTGGCAACCCTAGTGTTGCAATCTGCCAACTGATAGCTCTATCGTAAAGCTTGACATTTTTAAGGTTATACGTACTCAGAACGTTTTGACATGTGAGCGCTATTTGTGTTGTTTACAGTAACTTAAAAGATTCATTTCGCCCAAAAAAAAAATGGAATTAAATCGTGAACATTTTCGTGTGATTATTTATAACTTTCAACGTGGATTAACTCAACAACAGTGCATCGATGAACTTAATGAAATTTTTGGCGATGAAGCTCCATCAAGGACCAGTGTTTATCGATGGTATGGTGAATTCAACCGAGTCGTAGTTCACTCCAGGACGAATTTCGTGACGGTCGTCCAAAATCAGTTGTTGTTCCGGAAACCATTGATGCTGTGCGCCAACTGATATTGCAAGATCGTCATGTGACCTATCGTGAGATTGAGACAACCTTAGGCATTAGTGTGACCAGCATACATTCAATATTGCATGAACATTTGACTGTCAAAAAAATTTGTTCGCGTTGGATCCCACACAATTTGTCAATCGCTCAAAAAAAGGCTCGTGTCGATTGGTCGAAAGAAATGCTCCAAAAATACGATCGCGGTGCTTCGAAACACGCCTATGACATCGTGACAGGCGATGAATCGTGGATTTACATGTATGAGCCCGAAAGTAAACAGCAGTCGACTGTAAGGGTGTTTCAAGATGAGCCAAATCCAACAAAAGTTGCTCGCGCACAAAGCACTTACAAGCAAATGATCGCCTGTTTTTTCGGAAAAACTGGACTGGTCGCAATCGTACCACTAGAACAACGCAGAACAGTCATTTCTGAGTGGTACACAACCATTTGTTTGCCAGTTGTCTTCCAAGAAATCGGGAAAACCAACCGCCGAATACGGATCACTCTTCACCACGACAATGCGAGCTCTCACACATCGGCTCAAACAACTGCATTTTTGAGCATTCAAAACATCGATTTGATGAGTCATCCGCCGTATTGTCCTGACTTGGCACCGAATGTGTTCTTTTTACGTAAAAAATAAAATGAGAGGTCAACGTTTTTCGACACCTGAAGAAGCGGTTGAAGCGGTTGATGCGTTCAGAATGCATGTTTTGGAGATACCTCAATCAGAGTGGCAAAAGTGCTTCGACAATTGGTTCAAATGCATGCAAAAAGTGTAGAATAGACCTTAATGGGGAATATTTTGAAAAACAATTAAGCGATTTTCGATGATTGATATTTGTTTTTGTTCTCTAATCCCGAAATATAAAAGGCAACCCTCTACTGCATCCGAATCTAGGTTGATTGGCATTCTTGTCATGGTCTTTAACCATTAAATGATGTTATCTTTTGGTAGGCTCCTATAACTACACAAGATTTTTGTTATGCGCAGAACATATACCCGATAAGCGTTTCTATACCATGTAAATTATTTTCTACATTTTCCTGTAAAGCCATAGACTTAACATCGTTTTATTTTTATAGAATGGGGCAGAATTATGTTTATTAACAACAGTTGTATGTATGTACATACATACTCAGGCGCTGTAGTAAACATATCATCTATAATTCATCGGTAGATGTAATTAAATATGGTAAAAGGAGAGGGTGGGGTGGGGCGTATGTTGTCTGTTTAAAGAGCTTTTTTTTTGTTTAATGTGAACTTAAATGCGGTCATAATGATTAAAGGAGGAAGGAATATTTTAAGCGTTTAACTTTATTAAAATTTTATACATAAAATTATGCCAAGCATTTGTGTATTTAGAGGGATAAAATTAAAATAAATGAGACTCTAGTGAAACAACAAATTAACGAAGACACTTCTATGAAATTAAATTAAAAAACAATTTTTCTTTTAACTGGGTTATGGGTCCCAGGTATGACACTACAATTTGAATCAGAAAGACTCAGAGCATAAAGTTCTTACCACCAACAAATATGTAAGCAGATTACACACAACTCTGAGATCGTAGTACACATACATACACACATAATTGGTCATTACAACCCTTCAGTCAGGATTACGACCTAGTTTCTCACACCACTTATGTTGTGTGTGTTAAATTTTATACATGATTGGCGGGACCTACAGTTTAAAGTCGACTCCGAACGACAGATTGTTGAGAAACTTTTCATGGCAATTTTATTTACTCTCAGAGTTTTTTCCACAAATCTGCTGAGAGGAAGTCGCCGAAGAAATACTTTTTGTATTTTTGTTTTGATGTCTGGCCTGGGGCTCGAACCCTGGTTTTTCGTCTAATAAGCCAACACACTACCTACTAGATCATGGCGACTTCATCGATCGAGATCGTAGTAGTGCGTTGGCGTATTACCATAGACAAGAGTCCGTGGTTTAAGCCTAGGCTCAGACGTTTCAAACAAAAAGAATTTTGAAAAAAATATTTTTTTCGATAACTTCCTTTCAGCAATCTTCTGGCAAAAACGCTGAGATTAAAAAGTTGCCTTGGAAATGGTTTAATCCATCCATTAAAAAAACATTTCTTTCGATGACTTCCTTTCAGCAATCTTCAAGGAGAAACTCTGGGAGTAAAATAAAATTGCTTTGGAAATGTTTCACAAAAATATGTCGTTCATTAAACTATATGTCCCGCCATTCATGAATAAATTTAACACCCACAACATATGTAGGTGGTGTGATTAGCTAGGTTGCAATCCTGACTAAAAGATTGTAATGATCAATGAATTGTAAAATGAGTTTTGCTTTTAATTCAGCAAAAAAAAATTATGATAACTATTCAAGTCTATTTCTGAAATTCTCAATAAGAAATTTGATTGTAACAACTAAAATTCCTAGTTGCAGCAATTATTTGCTAAAAAAAATTTAATTTTTTTATTCAATTTAAAATAAATTCTTGTTTTCAATTCCACTTTATGTCCAGCAAATTTAATACTGTACGTATGTACGTACAGTGGTGGCCTTATAATTAGAAACGACTTAGCAACATGTATGTATGTTTGTTAATTTGTATTACAGTTTTCACTGTGTACCTGGGATCAAAGGCTTTGTTTGGAGGACGTCTTACATACGTTTTTCCCATCAGATTGGGACAAATTAAACTTGGATTCGTCACTCCAGAGAATTCTGTTCCAGAAACATTGTTTCTAATTATAAGGTCACCACTGTATGTAAGTATGTAAATATGAACTTATGTTTACTTAAGAGTCATGTACTAAATGGAAATAATGTTATCCCAGTTCAGTGTACATGAGGGTCAGTTGTTTGTGTCAAGTAAACTATTATATGCCTGTTGCATTTTTTTTAAATTTTTATTGTACTTTTTTTTATTTTTTATTTTATTTCTCCCTCTCTCAGTTTCAAATGTTTATTTAACACATATTTTCTCAGTTTTATTTGTTTTGTATTTAAATTGTTGCTATATTCTGTTTTGCAAAGTTAATAAAGTTGTGTAAATATAAATAAAAATGTGAAAAACCATTTTTAAAAAAAGTTTATTTATGCCTTAGTTAAAGCATTGAATTAAAGTTTTTCATTCATAAACATGTTTTAAAAAAAAGTATTAAAAATTTAATATGAATTTAAAACAAATTGTTTTTCTTCTTAATTATGAAATAATTTAACAAAGCTGTGGTAAAAAATGTATTTCCAAACATCATTTAAGGAAAAACTGGTAGCTGAAACACGTTCAGTTCTGTCGGAAGATTACTCTGACTGTGTGGCATCGATTTTAGCAAGCGACAATTGTTTCATAAGTTTCATAAGTACTAATGGATGATTTTTTAAGAGCTATATGAAAATTTTTCAAAAAAAAAAAACACATAAAATTTAGAAAAATGCATGAAATCTTTATTTGAATCGATAGTACGGTCCATATAATTTAATGTTTGAAGATTATTTCATGCAAATGTTGACCGCGACTGAGCCTCAAATGGTCCATCCGCTTAGTCCAATTTTGGCATACTCTTTCCAACATTTCGGCCGGTATCTCACGAATAAATGCTTCAATGTTGTCTTCCAATGCGTCAATTGAAGCGGGCTTGTCCGTATAGACATAAGCTTTAACATAGCCCCACGAAAAATAGTTTAAAGGCGTTAAATCGCACGATCTAGGCGGCCAATTGACCGGTCCCGAACGTGGAATAAAATGTTCACCGAACTCGCCTCTCAATAAGTCCATTGCTACGCGTGCTGTGTGGCATGTGGCACCGTCTTGCAAGTCAAGCTCTTGCATTTTGGGGAAAAAAAAGTTGAATATCATCTCACGGTAGCGCTCACCATTCACAGTTACGTTACGATTCGCAGCATCTTCGAAGACGTACGGTTCAATGATTCCACCAGCCCATAAACCCCACCAAACTGTGACTTTTTCTGGATGCATTGGTGGCTTTTGCAATGCTTCTGGCTGATCTTCACTCCAAAATCAACAATTCTGCTTATTTACGTATCCATTGAGCCAAAAATGAGCTTCGTCGCTGAAAACAATTTTTCGATAAAGAAGTGGATCTGCGGCCAACTTTCCAAGAGCCCATTCACCAAAAATTCTGCATTGCGGTAGGTCATTCGGCTTCAATTCTTGCACCAGCTGTATTTTGAAAGGCTTCACACCTAAATCCTTCCGCAAAATTTTAAACGTTGTTGAGTAACAGAGGCCCAATTGCTGCGAACGGCGACGAATCGATAATTGATGATCATCATTTACACTGGCCGATACAGCTGCGATATTTTCTTCAGTTCGCACTCTACGTAAGCGTGTTGGTGGTTTAATGTCTAACAATGTAAATTTGGTGCGAAATTTAGTCACAATAGCCCGAATAGCCGCTTCAGTGGGTCGATTAAGCTGACCATAAAATGGAAGAAGCGCACGATGAACTTTCTTAACAGAGCACGTATTTTGATAATAAAATTCAATGATTTGCAAGCGTTGTTCGTTTGTAAGCCGATTCATGTTTAAATTATAGACCAAACTGAAGAAGTTTGACAGTGAAACGAAACGCGAAACGTTCGTGAGCTGTTTAAACCAGTGTTGCCAAAAAGATAATTGCTAAAAAATCACCCGTTACTTTTGACATGGGAAACAAAGATAACGGACCTAACATAAACAAATTCGAAAATTATTAATTGAATGGATAGATTGTTGCCAAAGCATTGAATGTCACTCACTGGTGTTTGGAAGCACCAGGGTTCAACGAGAGCAGAGCCATTAGGTACCACACAATTTGTGGCCGGGATATGTTAAAACAGTACTTTGCATATTCAAAAGAAGGCCTGAAAGTCAGAAAAAATGTAAAAGAAATCGTATCTGAAGCCCGATCATCTATGGCGTCAAACCAATTGCAAATATCTGGACCAGACTATAACAGGAGAACTGTACCGAAAATAATTTTTTTTTAAACTACGACCATCATTCAGGGAATGTCTCAAATTCATACAGAGAGAACATTGTGTCGGAAGTAAGTTGTAGGAGGAGGGACTGATAATACAACCCTTTCAGTCTGTATTAAAATCTATAGCTTCTCACACGACCCATGCTGTCATATCAGTGACAAATCTACAGTTTAACATCGATTTCGAACGACAAAATTTCAAGAAACTTTTTTGGTTTTATTGCCATAGCTGCCAGATACATGAGGCACCAAATCGTCAAATATTTGAGAAAAAATCGTCAAAATCGTCAGAAAGAAAAAAAATAAATTAAAAGTTTTTAAAACCCAAATTTATTCTATTGTAGCAAAACATATAGTCAATATATGTACGTAGCTGAGTTCAATAACAAAACATTTAAAAATTATCTTAATTTTTTCATTTTTTTTTCAAAAATGGAGAAATTTTATATCATTTTCAGGAAGAAATTGATTAAGGTTTAAACCATCTATCCCAGTGTTGTTTATTGATATATAAGCGCAGCAATAATATTGCATTATCTTAATCTAAGGGTGGTGTAAATATTAAGGAGTCAGAAGCTCTTGACATTTTGAGCATGAACATTTTAGTGTAATGTTGGCTGGAACCGATACATTTTTGCCATTCCTTCTTAAGATCTTATCATCTATTTACACCATTTAGAACCGACCGAGAATGGAATACAACTCTCATGTATGGGTCGGTCGGTTGGCCTCAACGTCTATTTTGAGGTTCCTCGACCGTATACAGGAGAGGCCGTAGTAACTCGTTAATGAAGGTAGTGTAACCCACTCCATTGAATCAATGGAGCATCGTTGCAATGTGGTTTGTGTTTCAATGTTCTATAGCTACTACAGAAGGATTTTTTGATTATGTGGTCGTTTGGCCAGTGACTAAAATCACACTGCATCACAGTAATATTACGTTATTTAGGTTAGGTTAGGTTAGGTTAGAGAACGTGTACTTGTCAATTAGGACAAGTACAGTACCCGGAGGTCGAATTGACCCATTGTACAACGTCCTAGTTTCTCACAACACTTATGTTGTGTGCGTTAATTTTTATACATGAGTGGCGGGACCTACGGTTTAAAGTCGACTCCGAACGACAGATTTTTGAGAAACTTTTTCATGGCAATTTTTATTTTACTCTCAGAGTTTTTGCCAGAAATCTGCTGAGAGGAAGTTGCCGAAGAAATACTTTTTGTATTTTTGTTTTGATGTCTGGCCTGGGGCTCGAACCCAGGCTTTTGCGTCTAATAAGCCAACACACTACCTACTAGACTACGGCGACTTCCTTACGTTATTTAGTCTGACCATTCGTATGTGCAACTCAATTCCTGCAGAGGTATTTCTTGTTACTTATGGTATAAAAATATACAAGCCTTTTTAATTTCCCTTTCCTTCTTCCAATATTTATATTTTCAAAGTTCCAAACACAATGCCATCCTTCTCCTGAGTGTTGGTCGTACGAAAAAAAAATAACGGCGCTTGCCTTTGTCCTTCCGAAGCTATACTCGAATTTTCAAAATTGCCTGCAACGACAAGTTAACTAAGAGTTATTTAGGAGTTGTAATTTTTTGGCTTTTAAGGGGTTAAAAAGGAATAAAATTCAGAAAAATCATCGCAGGTTTTCGAAAGTATCTTAAAATATAATACTTTACTTACTTGTTTTTACTAAAATAAATTTCCAATAGTAACAATTGCAAAGTAAATACAAAGCTTAATGTGGCTTTTAATGTACTAAAGTAAAGAATATGATGCAAATTTTTAATTTTTAATAATCGTCAAAATAAGGGCATAAATTGTCAAGTCGTCTCAATACGATATTTTTGGAGCTCAAAATCGTCAAAATGACGATAAATCGTCAAATCTGGCAGCTATGTTTATAGCCCATGCAAGAGGGTTAATAAAATAATTGTTAATCCATCACTTTATACATTTTAAATTTAATTTTAATTTTTTTATTTTAATTTTTTTTTCTTTGAATAATGAATGAATTGCTTAATAATTTTTATTCAAAACCGAATCTATTTTTATTTCATAGTTTTCTTCTGCCTAAAAATAGTTTGTTTTTCTTTTCAGTTTTTAATTGTAATTTTCCTTATTTTGAGAATTGCATGTCAAAATTGCAAAATGTTTTAATTTGAAACAAATTTCTTTTGGCACAAATTAACAAAAAAATTTAAAGACATTTACACAGGAGATAAGATATTTTTTTGTTTTAAGCGATAGAAAAAATAAAAATTATTTAAATTGCTTTTATTGTTGCCTGTAAGAGTGAATTTTTTTCTTAAAAGTTTAATTCTGATCACTTTGAAATCATACAGCAACGTCATGATCAGAAAAAGTTTTTTTTTCTGCGGCCATATGTTTTCTATTTATAATGCTTGGAATAAAATGTAATTCTTCTTAAAGCTAAAATATAATACAGGGTGCTGTAAAAAGGAATGTAAAACGATTGACTGTTTGATAATATGTATGTACAGCAGTTGGAAGTGAGCTCAAGAGAGACCACAACTTAAAGCTGTTCTATTCAGTGGCTGTAAAGTAATGCCGAATTTTTTCAAAATATGTGCCCTGAAATTATGAAATCAGAAGGTTTTCAAATTTATTTCGTAGAAAGATAGATTATGGCTGCTTTCCAAAATGTATCAATAAAAAGTTTGTATGCAGTTCTAATACCGTATATAAACTCTGTAGATATGCAAAGTAACCAAATAATGCATCAACTATAAATCCGATGCCTGATTGCTTTTTGACTGCGTTAAAAATACACATTGACGACGTTTTGAAATAGAATACATTGTATATATTTTGTACAGCGGCATTATGAAACACGATACTTTGTTCAAACACAAAGCAACTAACATTTTGGAAGGCAGCCTATTAGACGACAACAAACACTATGTACAAGAGAACGTACGCCATACACGCCAACGCTTGGCTGAAAGACTTGTGTATATTGGAACCGCTTAAGACATTGCAATATTTGACCAGGCTCGTAATGCTTGATAGATCAAAAAAGCATCACTACTGTTCAGAACGCCAGATGAGCCTACAAATATCAACAACATAACAATGCATCAAATCGTAAGGCATCAAAAGAAGTGGTACGGTACAGAGTGCAAATAGTTCAATGCCAGTGGTGGTCTGCTAGCCCTAATCTCTGATAAACCTGGTATGAGTATAAAATGATGTACATGATGAGAACATCTCTAGTTAGGCAGAGTTGTCAAATTCACAGTCTGGACATGATTAAAAATAAACACATGCTGAACGAGGGTAGGTATTACGAATAAACAGCAATAGAACCAGGACTTTTAAAACCAACGATAATATCATGTTGGACATGGATAGGTTTTGCTACTTGGGTAGCATTATAACGAATTAAAGGCTGTACCTCAATGGATATAGAAAACCGTGCAAAATCTTCAACGCCTACAGCTATGTGTGTGTACTTACATTGAGAGTATGTACATATATAAGTACATATAGGCATATGCACATTGAAGATTGTCCTAGAATGCCGGTTTTTTTTTCGAAGAGTGGAATGTGCAACGAGAGGATAGACAATGTGCAACATGCACTTTTCCAGTGTAAATATCGGGAGAAACAACGGCATATCACAGCTGAGGGGTACGTGCGCAAAACACTGGGCTGGGGATAAAGAAAGAAAGAAAGAAAGAAAGAACAGAACATCTGTGAACACCAGATAAGCCTAATCAAACATCATTTATGAATGGGGAAGTAGATTAAATGATTTACTGAATGATTAATGAAGTCGTCGTAGTCTAGTAGGTAGTGTGTTGGCTTATTAAACGAAAAGCCAGGGTATAGCCCCAGGCCAGACATCAAAATAAAATACGAAAAGTATTTCTTCGATGACTTCCTCTCAGCAGATTTCTGGCAAAAACTCTGACAGTAAGTAAAACTGTCATGAAGTTTCTCAAAAATCTGTCGTTTGTAGTCGACTTTAAACTGTAGGTCCCCCGCCAATCATGTATACAATTTAACGCACACAACATAAGTGGTGTGAGAAACTAGGTCGTAAACCTGACTGAAGGGTTGTAATGACCAATTATGTATGTATGTATGTATGAAGTAGATTAAATGATGAGAACGATATGATCCAACAAATAAAATCTATCACGAAGGAATGTGCCATGATACAGCGCTGCCATTACGACAATAAAAAATGGAATAAAAACAGTGTCATGGATTGTTGTATTTCATAGTGGGTATATCCACTACTATCTAACGAACTGACTACCTTTTAATGACTTTAGGTTATGGGTGACTCTCAACATGATGCTGCTGCTGGCCCGGCCACGTGCGGAACCTACAACCGCTTCTGCAGAAGATATAACAAGAATAGCAAGGCAGAAGTAAAGAACGGTAAACATTTGCTCCGGCCTTCAAGGGCCAGAGATGTAAAACTTCTGGTTGTATAGCCAGAGATAATTTGGATAAAGTCCATAAGAGTCATAAAATTGACAGAAGAAGAATAATAAAGAAAATCATTTTGAAAATCTAAAAATAATTTGAATAAAAAAAAATTTCCATTTCATCATCGATCACTCAGTGAATAGATGATGATGATGATGAGGAGAAAAAATGATTTTTTCTTCATCTTTTTAATTTTAATTTAAATTTATTATAGAAAAGCAATTGTGGTTTTTGTTAATTTATTTAAAAACTAAAACAAGTACTTGTTCTTCTTTTGTTTTGTTTTTTTCTTCTTCTTGTGCTTGGACTCATTCTTTTATTTTTATTTTTAAAACAAAAACGATTTAAATTGTCGTCTCTTTTTTTTAAATTTTTTTTTTAATTGAAATTAAAAATTTTGTATTGAAATACAAATGAATTGCCAAAAATCATTCTGTAATTTTGTGAGTGTGACACATTTTTGGTACTTTTTTTTTTTGCTATAATTAAGTACCAAAAATAAAAAGGGGGAACAAAAAGAATTTTTTCTTTTTTTTTCTAAGGAGAAGAAATGTTTGCCAAAAAGACAACGCGACCTTTATTTTAAAGTATAAAAAAGAAAGAAAATTTTCTTTTGGCTGTTTTTACAATTAAAAATATTTTTAAAGTGTTAGAGAAGATAGGAGAGAGGGGGAAAAAAGAAATTAGATTAAGGAAAAGTACTTTTAAGAGAAGCTATAAAATTTATTTTTATTTCTTATTACACTTGCAGACAAAATAGCGTCGCTCTTTGTTTGTTTTTTTTTTTTCATTGTACAAGTATTGTGTTAAGCAGATGGCCTTGTTACTGTGAGGGATTTTAGCCAAATAATTCTAATTTCTATGGCATTATATGTGTACATATGTACGTAAGAATAAGAAGCAGAAGCAGAAAACATATACAAATGTATGTATGTAAGAGCGCTGTTGCTATTATGATATCACGTTTTAATGCAATGATTTTTGCCCGTTTTCAATCATCATTGTCGTGTGTGCTTAGATACAGAAACTGAACAATAATTTCAATATTTCGTCGTCTTCAACAATTTGTGACGCTAAATGCTGTTTAATGTTGCAAGCGTATGTATGTACATATACTCATGGGGGACCTAAGTATAAAAGCGATTAAAAAATCTTTTTTAATGATGACGAGATTTTTAAAAATTATTTTTAGGTTATCATCGTTTAAAATACTTTTCAAAAGACTTCTGACATGTGTGTTATTAGACTTTGACATTTAAAAACAGAGAAAAAAAGTTTAGATTTTTATGAAATTTTGCTATAAACTGGTTTCATTTACAGCATTATCTTCAGAGCATTTAAAAAAAAAATAATAAAAAAAAATATTAATTAATTATAAAGCTTTTAAGATAAAATCTTTAAATAATTATAAGCCGGTCACAAAGGTCATGTCATAATTTGAAGTGGTTACCATTTCATGGAACATAGAACTTCTCACACCATTCATGTTGTGTGTGTTAATTTCATTCATTAGTTGAAGTTAAGTTTAATGACGGACTTAAAACGACAGATTTTTGAGAAACTTTTTTACTCTCAGAGGTTTTGCTAGAATACTGCTGAAACTCTCGCCTAATAAAACAACGCATTACCTAATAGATCAGGATGACTTCATGTCAACTTGATGCCAGTCCTAGACAGACAATTATTCTTTATGGCCAAAACCTCCAATAAGTTTACTCCCAATACTTTCTAAGATGTTCGAAAAAATGCTGCTTAATAGTTTAATACCGCATCATATTGATGCCAACGCCATAGTTCCCGACCATCAGTTTGGTTTTAGGCGAAAACATAGCACGATTCAGCAAGTGCACAGAATTACCAATTTAATTAGACGTGCTTTTGAGAACAAGCAGTATTGCTCTCAAGCCTTCGATAAGGTCTGGCACGAAGGACTTCTTTTTAAGATCACGCAGTTTTTACCAAAGAATGTGCATAAATTGCTAAAAAGTTACTTATGGGATAGATATTTCTAAATAAAATCAAAAGATGTCACCTCTTCCCGCAGAAAGATATCTGCTGGCGTACCACAAGGAAGTATTCTAGGGCCGTTCCTTTACTTATTGTTCACTACAGATATGCCTACAAGTTTACTGACTCACACGTCTACTTTTCCGGATGATACGGCGTTTTTAAGCATTCATAGAGATTCAACAGTTGCGTCACAAAGACTTCAATCTCATGTTAGTGAGTTGGAAAATTGGATGCTGAAATGGAAGATAAAAGTCAATGTTTCTAAATGCATGCACATCACGTTTACACTGAGAAGGGGAAATTGTCCGTCCATCAAGATTAATGGTGTGACAGTACCAGAACATAGTAGTGTAAAATATCTGGGCAACCATCTCGACCGTCGCCTTACCTCGGCTTACCATATAGCTGCCAAAATTACCCAGATCAAACTCAGAACAGCACAGCTTTACTGGCTTATTGGACCTAAGTCAACCCTTGATTTAGAACTAAAACTGCTTTTGTATAAGTCAGTATTGAAACCTATTTGGCTTTATGGTATCCAACTGTGGGGAACAGCCTCACCAACCAATGTAGAGAAGCTTCAAAGGCGGCAATCTAGACTTCTTAGAATAATAACAGGTGCTCCTTGGTATATGAGAAACAGTAACATCCACAAAGATCTGAAGGTGCCCTTAGTTCGAGAGGAAATAAAAATAGCAAGTGGCAATTACATCTCTAGGATTACAGAACATCCCAACCGTCTTGTAAGAGACTTACTTGTATTCGAGGGTCACAGACACGTCTCAAAAGGGTTCAAACAAATGATCTGATCAGATAAATTTACTTTTGATGAGCACTTTTAGTTGTACGTTGCAGTGGCAATAACTTTTATTTTTGTATTATTTTAGGTTAAGATTTGAGTACTTATTGTAAATTCTGAAAGGAAAGATTCAATAAATAATATATGAAAAAAAAATTGCCAAAACCAGTAAACTAAAGTTAAAATTATTTCATCATGCACCTTATTCGTCAGATTTACCATGCCTAGCCTATGTTTCTATTTCTAAACTTGAACAAATGACTGGCTAAGTGGTAAAAGGTTTATATTTCATGGCTATTTTCAAAATGTAGACAGAATGTAGACATAACAATAACAAAACAACAGCAGGATTCTAGAAGTTGCCAGACCAAAACCGTAAAATTAATAGCAGAGTGTTAAATAGAAGCAAAAATTATTTGAAAATTTGTTATTCTTAAATTCAGGTTTTAAAAACCAATACAAACGCAACAAATATCAGGTGTTTTACAAGCCATAAAAATACATTTTCTTCACGTTTTAACACAGTAAACAATTTTATATTTTTAAAGGTTTTTTTTCAATTTTTTTTTTTAAATATTTTGAATGCACAAACGTGCCAAAGGCGATGCATAGATGCAGTTCTCTAGTTATAATTTATTTTAAAATAACAGTCATTAGGGTTCGTCTGTTAGTTTGTTCTTTGGACGAATTAATCAATAACACAACAATATTCTAACACACTCCTCCTCTCTCACTATTGCTCTCTAATTACATACCTAGTGATGTAAGACAGACTTTGTAATACATTGTACATGTAAATCGGGGTTTTAATTCAAATTAAATTCTGCTTAAAAAAAAAAATTGAAAATTGTTAAATAAATTAAAAACAAAACTTAATAATAAATAAATGAGTATTTATGCCATATTTATTAACCGGTTTTTGTTTTAACAAAATATTTTATAAAATTTAATAAAGCAATAAAAAAGAATAGAAAATATGCTGAAGAATCATTTTTTTTTACAAAAAGAATTTACATTTTATCATGACCTTGAATATTTAAAAAATAAAACGCCGGTGTTGCTAAAAATACTTCTGATTTTTTATTTTAAATATTTACAAAAGAAAACAAACAAAACAAACTTTATGTGGCAATTCGTTTTATAAATTTCTAGATTTTGGTTTTTTATTTTTGCTTTTTTCTGTTAATGAATATTGAGGGGTTCTGAAAAAATATTTGGTTACAAATAAAGGGTGTTTTTTATCGAGGTATAGAACTTTAAGTTGGCATTACTTTTCAAGATGGTGACCGATTTAACAGCTGTTAAGTGATTTATTCTCAGTTTGGTTTGGCAATTCATCATGAATAGACTCACGCCTCAACAACGCTTGCAAATAGTGCAATTTTATTTCGAAAATAATGTTTCTGTGCGGAAAACGTATCGCGCACTACGTCCATTTTATCGTCGACAAAATCGTCCATCAGAGCAGTTAATTCGATTAACCATGGAACGTTTTCGCACCACGTTTACTCTTATTGATAACTCGCATCCCCAGAGACGCTGTACGGTGCGTACAGAAGAAGCTATTGCTGCTGTAGAGCGTAGCATTGAGGAAGACCCGAATGAGTCCATCCGCCATCGAGCACAGAAATTCGATCTGTGTCCATCCACTTTATGGAAGATTTTGCGGAAGGATCTTGGTTTGTGTGCTTACAAAATCCAACTCGTGCAAGATTTGAAGCCAAACGATCATCAAGAAAGGCGTAGATTCGTCGAATGGGCCCAAAACGAGATTACCGTTGTTCCCGATTTTCATAAGCGAATTTTGTTTAGCGAATGAAGCGCACTTCTGGTTGAATGGCTACGTCAACAAAGAAAACTGCCGCATTTGGAGTGAAGGTAATCCTCAAGTGTATGTGGAAACACCGTTACATCCAGAAAAACTGACTGTTTGGTGCGCTTTATGGGCTGGTGAAATCATTGGTCCGTACTTTTTCAAAAACGATGGTGGCCAGAACGTTACAGTCAATGGTGATCGGTATAGAGCCATGATTACTAACTTTTTCATTCCTGAATTGAATAACCATGATGTCCAGGAGATGTGGTTTCAACAAGACGGCGCAACATGTCACACAGCTCGTGCCACAATAGATTTATTGAAAGACACGTTTGGTGACCGCCTAATTTCACGTTTTGGACCTGTGAATTGGCCTCCAAGATCTTGTGATTTAACACCGCTAGACTACTTTCTGTGGGGCTATGTAAAGTCATTGGTCTATGCGGTAAAGCCACAAACGCTTGACCATTTGGAAGACAACATTCGCCGTATTATTGCCGATATACGGCCACAAATGTTGGAAAAAGTCATCGAAAATTGGACGTCCAGATTGGACTACATCCGCGCCAGCCGTGGCGGTCATATGCCAGAAATCATATTTAAAATGTAATGCCACAAGATTATCTTTCGGATAAATAAAATTCATGTCAATCGAATAATCAATCGTTGTTTTATTGCAACTTAAAGTTCTATACCTCTATAAAAAAACACCCTTTATAAGCGAAAAACTGAACCAATTGTGTTTTGTCAACCACTTACTTAATTAGTCATTAATACGATCACGCTTTAGTTAGTGTTACAACCTAGCTTCCCACACCACCCATGCTGTTTGTGTTAATTTTAAACTCCACTCGAAACAACAGATGTTTTAACAACTTTTTATGGTAATTTTATTTACACTCAAGAGTTTTTTACCAGAAGACTGCTAAGAGGAAGAAAAAAGAGTAACAGGGTCATCTCATAAGCTAGCTAAGGCCAGAGATGAAACTCTTAATGTTTAAAATTCTGGCACAGTCTTATTCAATAAAGGCATTGAAGAACAGCAGGCCCAAAATCTTTAGCTTACGCTTCTTCAGACTAAGGTAGAAACACAGAACACAAACCCGTGGCCTCAAGACACAATGCCTTGAATTAAAAGCTGGGAAAATCCTAACATTGTTCAATTCCTCTATTTCAAAACTTATTACGTTCTAGAACGTTTAAATCTTTCCTTCTGTTTATGTGGTGGTTTTTCTCAATTTCTTCCATGATTACAATGATTTTTTGGTGATTAGTCGACCAGAATGAGGTGTAGGTAGGTGGGTAAAAGGTGGCTGCCCATCCAAGAAAAATATTTGGATGGACTCACTTAGGCCGCATTGGGCCCATTGTGCTACCACAGTCATCCATTATCCCCTAGTCTCGAAACTACTCGGAGCTCCTGATGAAGCGATTCAGGCTGCCAATCCGTGGCAGTTCCTCCAGATCATCCATGTAGTAAGTACCCAAGTACTTCCTTCTCCTTTGGCAAAGAGCCGGTCATGTACCCAGCAGGTGAGCGACAGTCTCTTCCTCTTCCCCATCCCTGCAGCTTCTGCAGAAGTCGTTAGCAAGGTGTCCAAGACCAATGTGCTTCGCATGCGTACCCATAATGCAATGCCCCGTAGTGACACCGACAACTACACTGAGCGCGTCTCTTTGGAGTTTAAGTAGACTCATTGTGCGCCCCTTATCCAACCTTGGCCAGATTTTACGAGCCGTTCTACCCGTGTCCGAGGCCGCCCACCTGTCGTAAACGGAGTCGACGATCGCATTATCAGTGATGAGCTTGCAGGTCCTCATAGGTATGCCCAGATTCGAGAACTCATCGGAGAGTTCGCTCTGCAGTTATCCGGAATAGAGTGAGGTGTATCTTTAAAATAAAAATCTAATCAAATATTTTGTGGGCTCGTTTTCTTAAACTTCATAAGTTTTCTCAGCTGTCTGTGATGCAAGAGGAGACAAATTATGATGGTAGGGTTCCGAATTATCACTTATTTTTTAAAGCAGCCATTTTTTTCTAGAAGAGGATGATTTTAATAACAAAGTGAAGGTTAAAAGGTCATCTTTAAAATAAGCTATAGTATTACTTGATGCAATTAATATAATCGAAGACATTACATTTTAAAACCATCTAACTCCATGCTTTTTAACCAAACTTTCTCGAGAACCTTATGTTAAGGAACGTGAAATATTTTAAATAATCTTTTCTATTCGATGTATACAAAAACAACACGGTAAAATGTTAAATTTTATTTAAATCAATAGAGAATGTTTATAATTAAGAAACTTTAAAGCTTTGGCATTTAGTTTTCAACACTTACACTTTCGTGTAGAAAGAAACACATATTTCTACTCGCCCAATGGCACGTAACCCTCTCTCCATCGCTTTGTTTGACTTTCAAAAATTTTTAATCACGTAATGCTTATAAGAAATGTATTCAGCAAAATGGTACGCTCAAGGCATAAATAATACAAAAGGGCGACAGATTTTGTAATAAAGAAAGAAACATGCATGAGACCCAGTTTAAAAGGCCTCTTATATGTCACACGTAGTTTACAACTGACTTGTCACATCTTGGAATACCATTAAAGCCGTGGTTATGTAAAAGTCATCTGACATTCTAATTTGGAACTAACAAAGCATAGGATGGATATCAGCTGTGTCCACCAAAAACCAAACTCATCTTAAAATTGTTTTGGCTTTTAATTTATAAGGAAATGATGGCCAATTCCCACTATGGCATTACTTTTGTGACGTATTGTAATGAGGTTAAAGCAAATATCGTTTATTATCTATCTGATAAGCAGTCGGGATTTATGAAAGCTAAGAGCTGCACCCACTGCTTTAGTCAATGTAGTTGATGTCCTTAGATTGGAACTAGATGCAAATTACATAGCGTTTTTAGTTCTTTTGGATCACATCAAGGCTTTTGATACGGTTGACCACAAAATATTATTGAGGAAGCTACAGACCCTCTTTCATTTTTCTAACTCAGCTTGTAATCTCATACGTTCTTATCTTGTGAACAGATCACAACGAGTTTATCTAAACGGCAAGATCTCGAATTCGCCAAGCGTTGGAAGAGGTATTCCTCAGGGATCAATACTAGGGCCTCTCTTGTTCTGTATAAACATTAACGACCTGCCTGATGTTTTGGATAATTGTAGCGTACATATGTACGCTGATGACGTTCAGCTCTATAGAAGCACGCGTATAGAGCATATCCAACTATGTATAGACACCATCAACTGTGATTTACGAAAAATTGAAAATGAAAAACTGGGCTAGGACAAATGGACTTTGTATAAATCGCTCTAAATCTAAATGTTTATTGCTCTTTAGAACTAAGAGAGCCTTTGTTGTGCCGGATATTATTATCAGGGGGAATAAAATTGACTTTGTTGAATCAGCATCCAATCTGGGTATTATCTTTAATGGTCGGCTAACGTGGTCTAACCACATTAACGTCATCGTTGGTAAAGTTTACGGTATGCTTAGAAACTTATGGGCTGTTATAGATTCGACTCCCTTTGCCATACGTATGCAACTGGCTAAAACGTATTTGATTCCTGTCCTTTTATACGGATCTGTAATTGTCACAAACTGTGATTAGGGGACGTCGAGACCATATATCACAATTTTCATACCAGATATTCGGAGTTAATTTTGATATCTAGTAAATATAAAATGATTCCAATATGACTGGAGAGTACTATGTAAATATTTTGGAAGAAAATCTTTACAGCAGTGAGGAGGAAATGGGCTTGGGGGAGTTTATCTTTCAACAAGGCAACGAACCCAAGCCCACGAGTAAGGTCGCTAAAACATATTTTGAAGAAAATAATGTTGAAAAATTTGAATGGCCTGCTGAAGGCCCAGATTTAAACCCCATAGAACATCTTTGGGCTAGCTCAGATGACAAAATCCCGATGGAGTCCAGAACAAATATTCAAACATTTTGGGAAAAACTTCAAAGTGAATGGAGGGCTATTCCTACAAGTACTTTGAAGAACCTTGCGCTAAGTATGCCGAAAATATTAAGAGAAGTCATAAATAACAAAGGAGGAGCTGCTTCGTACTAAATTTTGAAGTTATTTAATTATTTATAATATTTTCTAGTGAAGTGTTACTTTATTTTGTCACTTGAAATTCCTTATGTGCCATATAGTTTCTATTATAAATAGAAAATATAAGGAAAGAATTCAATGTTAAGATACTTTTTAGATAAAATATTAACCGAATTAAAAATTAAACTATAATTTATAAACATTTGAATGCAATAAACATATGATTTAATCAAAAAACAAAAATTTTTTTAAACCGCACTTTATTTTGTCCGACAGTGTATATAATCAATGATTTGCTATTATTTTCTTTCTTTGTTGTACTCCCATAGCACTTTCATTTATAAGATTATTATCTTGTTGTGATATGACTAATAATAAATAAATAAATAAATAAATAAATGTATATCATAATGAAGTTGTCGGAGTTTATTAGGTAGTGTGTTGGCTTATAAGCCGCGAGGCGTCGGTTCAAACCCCAGGCCAGACATCTCAAACAAAACGAAATATGAAAAAATAGTTCTTCGGCGACTTCCTCTCAGCAGATTTCTGGCAAAAACTCTGAATGTAAACAAAATTGCCACGAAAAGTTTCTCAAAGATCTGTCGTTCGGAGTCGACTTTAAACTGTAGGCCCCGCCACTCATGTATAAAAAAAAAATTAACGCACACAACATACATACGTTTTGTGAGAAACTAGGTCGTAATCCTGACTACAGGGTTGTAATGACCAATTATGGCTGCCTTCCAATCATGTATCAATACAAAGTTTGTATGCAGTTCTACTACTGTATATAAACTCTGAAGATATGCAAAGTAACCAAACAATGCATCAACTATAAATCCGATGCCTGATTGCTTTTTGACTGCGTTAAAAATACACATTGACGACGTTTTGAAATAGAATACATTTCTATATATTTTGTACAGCGGCATTATGAAACACGATACTTTGTTCAAACACAAAGCAACTAACATTTTGTATGTATTTATAATATAGTCTATAGGGGAAACAATTGTTTATTTATATATTTATAATGTCAAGTCAATGAACGAAATATTTCAGATATGGATTTATCCATTTAGTGGTTTCCAAACCGCAAGTCTGGCAAAGCTGACAGATCTCAAATATCTTTCATGTGAAGTGTTCATTTATTGTGTGAAAGATTTTACAATCGAAGAATGCGTAAAAATAGTTAAAATATTGACCATAAAAACAGAAGTGATTTAAACGTGCATAGTTTTCGATTATTATGGAGTAATTGTGGTCATCATAATCATTCTACTGTGCTAGGAATTGGCATGATTCCATAGAAATTTGAAAAGACTACAAACATGATCAAGCTTGCACATAATTACAATGTAATTACTGCTGGAAATATTGTTTGTGTTAGAAAACATGTGCAGAATAATTCGAATTTGTTTATTAAACGACTGGACCCTCACGACATATCCTGCATTTGCTAGAGCTTAAGGACGCCAATGGAGGTTTTTCAAAAAAAAAAATTTCTTTATTTCTTACTCGGTTCTATTGACTGTGAAGTTTACTTTCTTGCTAACTCAATTGCTCACTAAAACCCTTTAGTTAGGATTACGACATAGCTTCTGCTCACACCACCCATGTGGATGTTAATTTTATACATAAGAGGCGGTATCTACAGTTTGAAGTCCACTCCGAATGACAGATTTTTGAGCCATGATCTCATGGCCATTTTATTTTACTCTCAGCGTTTTTGCCGGACTCTTATGGATGAAATTAACATACCCAACATGGATGTTGTGGAAAACTAGGCTGTTGTCTTGACTAAAGGGTTGTAATGCCCAATTAAGTAAGTAAGTCAGTAGAGTAAAACAGAAATTGGTTCGCTGGCAGCATCCCTACTTACTTACTTACTTAATTGGCCATAACAACCCGATTAACGGATTTCGGCCTGCCGCAACACATCCTTCCAGACGCCTCTGCTTCTTGCGCGCCTACGCCAGTTGGTCACACCAATCGATGACAGGGCTTCCTCGATTTGGTCCTTGCAACGGATACAAGGTCGACTTCCGCAGATCCCCGCATCAAATACCCGTCTCGCTGGAGCATCCTCCTCCATTCGAACGACATGGCCGAGCCAGCGCAGCCGCTGGATATTAATACGCTACACAACGTCCATGTCGTTGAGGAGCTCATACAGCTCACTGTTGGATCGGATGCGGAAATCATCGCCAACTCGTACTGGACCGAAGATCTTACGCAGTACTTTTCTCTCGAACACTCTCAAGGCTGCTGCATCAGTACTTAATAGGGCCATGCCTCTGCGCCATAAAGAAGCACGGGTGGGATGAGTGTCTTGTAAAGTGTTAATTTTGGCGCGGGAGAGAGGTCTCTGCTACCCAATTGCCTATTGAGACCATAGTAGCACCTGTTGGCAAGAGTGATCCTGCGCTTGATCTCCAGACTGACATCATTTCTGGTGGTAAGGGCGGAGCCAAGATAGATGAATTCCTTGACCGTATCAAAAGTATAGTTATCGGCCGTAATCTGAGAATCAATACGCCGCGCGTCTCTACTCGTCGATAACATATACTTTGTTTTGCTCTCATTTACTGCTAAACCCATCTTATTAGACTCGCGTTCAATAGCACTAAAGGCAGCATCCCTAAGTTGCCAAAAAGAAGGGGAAAAGTGAAGAAAGTTAACAATGGCCTTTATTTTAGAGAAATTTACAATTTATTGTAACAGCGTTGAAAACAATAAACGCCTAAAATTTACCAAAGTACACTCTATACACTATAACGCTGACCCTGACACTGTAAATATTAAAGCACTCCTCACTGCCTATGTGTAGAGTTATGTGTACAATTTTTTTTTGCACATTTTAATTCAAAATTTATAGGCTGACTATCGACAACAACAATTAAGAAAAAAAAAGGACACAATATTTTTAATTTCCGTGATTTGTTTCCCTTTTTTTCCACATCTATTCTTATGCTCTTTGAATTCGTTTTCAGTATGCATTTCCTGTTCATCTAGCATTCTATTCCATTCTGCTTTGCCCGCTGTTCTCTTCTGTTCTGTCCTATTCTGTTTTGTTGGCAAAAGTTTTTCTTAAAAAAAAAAACGTCGTTTTTTTCATCGTTTTTTTTTTTTTTTGTGAAGTGAATTTGCAATACTTTGTTCGATTGAAAACGGAAATAAATTTTTAATTGTTTTTCAAATCAAGAGAAAAAAGGGAACAAAAACAAATTAAAGACTAAAAAAAAAAATATTGCCTCGGCAAAAACATTTAAGGTCAAACTTTTTTTTTTCTTTCTTTTCAGATCACATCAGACGCATTCATTATTTCTAATTTGTTAACGATGATGCTGACATCGCTGCTGGCACTACCACAGCCTCTGCCACCGCCACTGCCGCTTTTTCTGTTGCAACTGCAACTGCAATTGCAATTGCAGTTCAGTTCAGTTCAGTTTTGTAAAATTAATCAAGCGTATGATTGTTAAGAATTATTTTTGTAACAATTATAATTAATTTTTCTTTTTATTGTTGTTATTATACATATGTGTGTAGCTGCTGTATCTGTGCTTGTGCTTGTGCTTGTTCTTTGTTGTTATTGATTGCTAATGGGTACGTATGCATGCACAGCACAAGTCGATTAAATTTTATTTTAAAACCAGTCAGTCTCTCATAACCGAGCAATTTATTATTAATTAAACTTTAAAAGAAAAACTCCGTCTATTTTAGAATTTCTAGTTTGTTTTTCTTCTATTTTTGCAATGAATAATTAATGGAATATGTATGTTCATACATACTTAAGGTGATTTTTATTGATAATAATTGAATTAAAATTAAAAATAAACATGAGAATAGAATAGAATGAGCCCTTTTGGCACACAATATTTTCTTAATTTTTGAATTATTATTATTAAACAAAAGCAAACATTTAAAGATAAATTCGATTTAGTAACCAAACCAAACAAAATTTGATTCGATAACTCATTTAGCTTAGGTTAGGTTAGGTTAGGAAGGTATTTGAAATTCTATAACCCGTAGGTAGACTAGAAGCAATTCATAAGCAAGTAAATTGAAGAAAAAAGAAAAATGGAATGAAGAAAAAAGAGAAGCTCTGTTAGATCTAAGTCCGCTGCAGAAATCGCCGTAGATATTATATAGACCTGAGGCCATGATACAAACCCGTAACTCAGTCTTCCCGAACAAAAAAAAATTAAAAAAAAATATTTCTACCACGACTTCCTCCCAGCAGTGTTTTGGCAAAGACTCTGAGAATAAAATAAGATTAACTTGAAAAAGACTTCGATGTTAAACTGTAGGTTCACGCCACTCATGGATAAAATCAATACTCACAACATGGGTAGGTGGAGAAGCTGTAGGTTGCAATCCTGGCTAAAGGGTAATTGTAATGTAATGCAGATCAAAACTTTAGAGATTATGGTAACACTGATGGGGGACAAGTAAAGGGTCCTCCAAATAACTTTTTTATTTTTGAAAATGCTCTTGAAAAAAAACCTACTGAATATTTTCTCAAATTTCTTTTTTTTTAATTTGAAAGTACAATCCCCTTCCGGTTAATAATGGAAAATAATTTCATTCAAATGGCTGCCTCGGCTGGCCATGCAGTAGCCTACACCAGAAGATGCCGATTTTGGCAAAAAAAAAAATCATCTTTTCAGATGAAGCTCATTTTGATCTTGGCGCGTATGTAAACAAGCAAAATTTATTGCATTTGGGGCACAGAAAACCCACACGCAGACATTGAATAACCGACGCACCCAAAACGAGTCACTGTTTGGTGCGGATTTTGGTCCCGAGGCATAATTGGGCCATTTTTCTTCAAAAATGAGCAAGGAGTAGCTGTTACAGTCAATGGCGATCGTTATCGGGCCATGTTGAACGAATTTTTGTTCACAAAAATTGAAGAGGAGGATATTGGCAACATTTGGTTTCAATAGGACGGCGCTACGTGCCACACAGCCGAAGCTACACTCGATGTTTTGCGCCCTGTTTTTGAAGATCGCATTATCAGCCACAGAGCTGATGTCGTTTGGCCACCTCGGAGCTGCGATTTGACACCGCTGGACTATTATTTGTGGGGTGCCGTCAAAGATAAGTGTTACGCCTACAAGCCAGAGACAATTGACGCTTTAAAGGACTATATTTGTGAAGCCTTTGGTGAAATACAGCTGCACACAATCGATAATGTGCTTAAAAATTGGACCGATCGCGTAGGCTACTGCATGGCCAGCCGAGGCTGCCATTTGAATGAAATTATTTTCCATTATTAACCGGAAGGATTGTACTTTCAAATAAAAAAAAAAGAAATTTAAGAAAATATTCAGTAGTTTTTTTTTTCTAAAGCATTTTCAAAAAAAAAAGTTATTTGGCGGACCCTTTATAATATGACAAGTATGATCTAAGGAATCGATTGGCTGACAGCTCATCGCTTAATTATCCCCTGGACAGAAGTAGTAAATTTTATAATTTCATAATAAAAACAAAAAATAGGGTGCCTTGGTAGTCTAGTGGGTAGTCTGCTGGACTATTAACGTGAGGGTCGTGGGTTCGATTCCCAACATGAGACTCTGGTTTGTAACACTACACCGAGCATGTGGTCAAGTTACTCCGCTCGTATATACATAATTAGAATATAATTTGTAATTGTATTGTAATTAATTAATAAATTAATAAATAATAAAATATAAATAAAAATTATTTAATAAAAAATCGATTTAAAACTGAATATTTGTTACAACAAAATTATCGGATTATATAGGATATATAACGAACGAACGAGCGATCGACATGCATATTTAGTAGTTTAAAAGCCATAAAAAAGAAACATAAAAAGCAACGATAAGAGGGGGATTTGTTCTTATATGTAACTCTTGAAACAATTCCAAATATTTAGAGGTGACAAGGTATAATAGTGGGTGATAATACATACGGCACGACTTTTCGATAAAACGGAGGCATCGCTAAGCGATGTCGTTAAAATTGTATCACGATGACAGGGTACAGTGAACATTTTGTCACAGGATAATTTCTTCTTCTTCTGTTTTTGTATAAAATTAAAACTGGCTTTTTACGTAAGCAGCACAAGTTTAGAAATTAAAATTTAAGTTCAACTCACTTTTTTAAATTTCCAGTTACTTTTTAAAATTTATTTTTTATTTTTATTTTAATTAAAAATAATATCACATACAATCAAACACTTTAATTACATAATTTATTCACATTTAATATTTTTTTTTTAATTTTTTTTTATTTGTAAAACGTTATTTATTAATTTGTTTACAAATCTTTAAACATTTCTTTGCCTTATTCTTTTGGCTTTTCTTTATTAAAAGATTTCTGAATTAAATAATATTTCTCTTGTTCTTCTAGATAAGATTATAAAAAAAAGAATATTTTTTTTCATTTGCCTGTCTTTTTAATTTATTTGAAGGGTTTTTAAAACCATTTAAACAATTGGTAATGGTTTCTTGTCTTTGTTTTTGTTTGTATTTTTTTTTTTGTTATAAATTCTGATGGCTTTTAATGGCTTTTAATTAAAAATTCTGATTTTATGATTTATTCTATTTATTTTTTCTTTTTTTTGTATTTATTTTGTTATTAAAATTGTTGTTTATTTAAACACTTAAAATATTTATATTTTTCTATTTATTTTTTTGCTTATTTTTAAATACGCGATTATCACCTTGAGATAAATTCAATTTAAATCGTATTGAATTCAAATAACGCGTATGTACTTTTGGGGCGTACTTTTTTAATATTTCAATTCTTTTTTTTTTTTTTTTGGAAAGTGTTAATTTCTTAATATCACATTTAAATTTCCTCTTTTCTCTTGGTTTTTCTTTTTTTTTTGTAAAAAATTATAATTTTTTTTACTTAAAAAAAATGTTCTTTTTTCCTTTAATACGAAACGTTTACCGTTGCATGTTAAACGTTAATTAAAATATTTTCAACTGATTGCGGTCGCTGGCTGGCAAACGTGTGTGATTTTCATTCTGTTTTTTCTTTTCAATTTGTTTTTTTTTTTTGTTCCTTTTCATCTATTAAAAATTTTGCAATGATTCTTGTTTGTTTTGTTTTCTATTTTGTTAATAAATAAATAGAAAATGAAAAATTAAAATAAAAATACAAAAAAAAAACAGCAAAACAAATAAATTAAAATACAATATATACGCGGAATACATACATACATACGTACGATATACGATATACAATCTAATGATCATCGGGAAACTAAATGTTCACATGAATTGCAAATACGTTTACAAAAACTCGAGTAAAATAAACAGCATCTAATGAAATGCACATTTATTTCTATAGAGTGCACCATTTATAGAGTGTTTGCTTATTGTTTGCAGCAAAATTTTCCATTTCATCATAAACAGCTACAGACAAATGCACAACGCTTATAAGTCTAACTTATACTATGTTCAGACATGTACTTTAATTGAATTAATATTCGGTTTATTGATAACAATATTTTAAGTGTTCAGACACAAAATTTATTTGACAGCTGGTAAACAAAACAGCTGATTGCTTCAACAACATTGCTTTTAATTTAATCGCGAAAATTAGTGCCAAAAAAATTTGAGAAAAAATGGAAAACAATTTAACATTGGAAAAGGTCTTACTAATGATTAACCGAAACGCCGAGCTGTTGCGGTTAGTAGGGAATATTTCTAACTCCAAAGTGGCTTCTCTCGGAAGGATGAGAAAGAAAAATTTGATAATACTGCATAGCTTGCAGAAAAGAAAGCTTTTGCTTATGGCACTGTTAGAGGAAAATGAAACTCAAAGGTCTTTATTTGCTAACTGCTGAATACGTCGTATTTTCAAAATATATCGGTCAGTTAACATATTCTGCATAAACCCGAGGATGAAATTGCTAGAACTGTTATAGATTATCAGTCAAGACCTTGAAGGTCAGCCATACTTGGAGGAGACAGGTAGAAAGAGAAGCTGCTTTTTTTCAGAGCAGGAACTGGATTCCCAGTAATATCTCAGTTCAGGGTATTATGAATAACTTTTCGAAATAACTTAGAAATTATCATCAAACAACATTGGGATCGCAAAGGGTTAAAAATTAAATACGACATCAAGTCTGCGATGTTATTAAAATTCTTTTGTATATGACATCAGTTGGAAATATTTTCTCATCCCTTTCTCTTTGTCAAATATCAATAGAAAGTGTTCGGAAATTTGTAATATGCTCACTGAACGTACTTATGACAGTGCTGTATTTCAAGTTTTAATCAATATTATAACAATTTATGAATTTATTGAGCAATAATTAATTGATATTTTATATGAAATATAGAGATCAATAATGCCGTTTATTGCGATTTTCTCAACATACGTGCATGTCTGAACATAGTATTACTTACTTACAGGCTGGCTGATATATATTGCAACCAACTTCAGGTTGTTATCATTTGCAAACCGCTCGTCTGACAGCTGACAGATTTATTCCACTGACAGTTCATTTTATTATTTACAAGCTTACAAAAAGCATTTTGATCTATTGCATTCAGAAAAAAAGTTATTCGTGATGGAATTCAAGCGTAATAGTGTGATTTCTTTATATTTGGCTGGAAAACCACAGGTGGCTATCATTAGAGCCCTCCAGCATTTAAATGTGAATAAATCTTTTGTTTCTCGTACTATTGCTCGTTACCGTGATACTGGCAGTGTTGCATCGCGTCCAAAAACTGGACGAAAAAAAAAACGGTAACAACACCAGAAATGATCCGAAAAGTGAAGGCCAGATTTGATCGAAATCCACGGATGCAACACATATTGAAAAATGAGCTTGGACTAAAGCCATTGAAGTTCCAAAAAGTGCAAGAGCTCACCGATGGACAAAAAAAAGTTAGACTGCAAAGAGCCAAGGAGTTACTTCGCTTGCACGAAAGTGGCCAGTTACCGAATTTGGTTTTCTCCGATGAGAAGCCATTCCAAATTGAGCAGTTTGTGAACAAACAAAATGATCGGGTTTACTTGCCAAAGAGGTCAGTTGAAAATGTACACCTGCGATTGGCCACCAGAACTCAATCGCCGCCGATGGTAATGGTGTGGGCCGCCGTAACGACCGATGGTTGCTCTCCGCTCGTATTCATCGACCGTGGGGTCAAAATAAATGCCGAATATTATCGAAAAATGTCTTAAAGACAGTATTGAAGCCCTGGGCAGACAAACATTTCGGCCGCAGACCATGGACATTCCAACAGGACTCAGCACCACCGCACTCAGCACGCGTAAACCAAGAATGGCTTAAAAAGGAGGTTCCTCGCTTCATTTGTACCGCACAATGGCCACCAAAATCTCCGGATCTCAATCCGTTGGACTTTTGCGCCTGGGACATTTTGGAGAGTAAGGTTCTCACTAAAAAATACCAAAGCATCGATCATCTCAAGACGGCGCTTCGCCGGGAATGGGCAGAGCCACTTTCGTGCAGCCTGTGATGGCTTTGTCGGCCGTTTGAAGGCCATAATTCGTACCAAAGGTGGTCAATTCGAACAAATCTAAACTGATTCTAAAATTTGATGTTATTTCCAACATTTTTTGCTTTTGAACAATAAAATTTAAAGAAAAATATAAAAAAAATATAGTTCGACGCCGAACGACAGATTCTCGTCTAATAAGCCAACACAGTACCTACTAGACTCACCGATCATAAATCATTGAATTTTATTAGCAAAATTCAAGCTGTTCGAGAAATCAGTTTAATTTTAGGGCAACATGGCACGCGATACTATTCAATTGCCATTAAAAGTTTCTTTAAAATGTAGGTACCGCCAATCATGGATAAAATTAAAACACGTAACATGGCTGAGATGAGAAGCTAGGTTGTAATCCTGATTAAAGGGTTGTTATGATCAATTAAGTTAGTAAGTAAATGGTGAAGAACTTGACATACATACATATGTATGAAATCTTCTCATGTCTCACTCTATACACCACCACTACTATACATTTTTTGTAGGTCTTTTTGCCTATGTATTCTAATGGTTGAGGGTATTAATTTATTGAGTAAATGATTTAAGATTTCTTTAAACATTTATTCTCTTGACTCCGTATCCGTATGATTTATTTTACAATAAAAATTCAATAAAAATAAAATGTAAAGAAATTAACAAATGAATCAAACGGGCAGTGGACACTTTTAACAGTTTTGGGGAAATACAAAATGAAATAAAAATGTTCATTTCTTTTTTCTATTCTTTCATTTTCTTTTTATTTTTTATTTTTTAAAATGTTGAGTTTTTTCTTCAAAACGATTTAATGCTCACCCTCTTATTTTAATTAAAAAATAAAAAAAAAACGTCAAACAAAATAAAAATTATTTAAAATTCTCAGTACAAATGTACGTGTGAGTCAATAAAAGTTTTGAAAAAAAAAATAATTTTTCTACAATATTATGTAAACAATCATTAACAAAACAACAACAACTACAAAAAAATATTTAAAGAAAATGATTTCACGTTTAAATGTAAACAGAAAATCTAATCGCGAATGATTTCAATTTTTTAGAAAGAAATTTTTTTTCTTTTAAAATTTCTCCCATCAATCTGAAGACGCTTAGATGGAATGTCCTTGACAAGAAGTGAAATACAGGGTATTTAAAAGGAAAGTTTGTATTTAGTTGATCGACTTAAAACAATATTTTATTGTTTATTCTAGAAAAAAAATCAACAAATTAAGCACAAGGATAGGATCAAGTTAAACGAGTCCATGAACTCCAGACACAATTCGCGATGCACTCAACGGGGAAAATGGTCAATAGCTGTGTGAAGTCAGAAACCACGAACCACGTGGATTGTAAGCCGTCGTCGATGCCTGCGACAATTTCAGACGATTTCAGGCCAAACAGGCTCCTAGTTAGAAACCGGGTAGATCCCCAATTATCGAGATTTGTAGACAGAAGTGGATACACAGTCGTCTTACTTTCTTACTTCACTCAGGATTACAGGCTTTATCAACAAATAAAGCACAAGGATAGGATCAAGTTAAACGAGTCCATGAACTCCAGACACAATTCGCGACGCACTCAACGGGGAAAATGGTCAATAGCTGTGTGAAGTCAGAAACCACGAACCACGTGGATTGTAAGCCGTTTTCGATGCCTGCGACAATTTCAGACGATTTCAGGCCAAACAGGCTCCTAGTTAGAAACCGGGTAGATCCCCAATTATCGAGATTTGTAGACAGAAGTGGATACACAGTCGTCTTACTTTCTTACTTCACTCAGGATTACCATCCTGCTTCTTACACTACCCATGTTGTGTGTGTTTATTTTATACTTGAGTGGCGGAACCTAAAGCCTAAATTTGTAATGCCCAATTAAGTAAGTAAGTTGACGTGGCTCGATTTTCATTTTTCCATTGCTAAATCGGTCTCTTTAAATTTTTTCGAAGTATTTTCGTATGCTTGGCCCATTGTTTAAATGGTATAAATCTCTGATCTTCCACTCGCTATAGTCGAATTACAATTTTTGTAAAATTACTTTCCAAGAGTTATGCCATCTATTAAAACGTTAAGTTTATTCAGTAAGCCACACATCCATATAAAGGGTGTTTTTTTTATAGAGGTATAGAACTTTAAGTTGGCATTACTTTTCAAGATGGCGACCGATTTAACAGCTGTCAAGTGATTTATTCTCAGTTTGGTTTGGCAATTCATCATGAATAGACTCACGCCTGAACAACGCTTGCAAATAGTGCAATTTTATTTCGAAAATAATGGCTCTGTGCGGAAAACGTATCGCGCACTACGTCCATTTTATCGTCGACAAAATCGTCCATCAGAGCAGTTAATTCGATTAACCATGGAACGTTTTCGCACCACGTTTACTCTTATTGATAACTCGCATCCCCAGAGACGCTGTACGGTGCGTACAGAAGAAGCTATTGCTGCTGTAGAGCGTAGCATTGAGGAAGACCCGAATGAGTCCATCCGCCATCGAGCACAGGAATTGGATCTGTGTCCATCCACTTTATGGAAGATTTTGCGGAAGGATCTTGGTTTGCGTGCTTACAAAATCCAACTCGTGCAAGAATTGAAGCCAAACGATCAAGTAAGGCGTAGATTCGTCGAATGGGCCCAAAACGAGATTACCGTTGTTCCCGATTTTCATAAGCGAATTTTGTTTAGCGATGAAGCGCACTTCTGGTTGAATGGCTACGTCAACAAACAAAACTGCCTGCATTTGGAGTGAAGATAATCCTCAAGTGTATGTGGAAACACCGTTACATCCAGAAAAAACTGACTGTTTGGTGCGCTTTATGGGCTGGTGGAATCATTGGTCCGTACTTTATCAAAAACGATGGTGGCCAGAACGTTACAGTCAATGGTGATCGGTATAGAGCCATGATAACTAACTTTTTCATTCCTGAATTGAATAACCATGATGTCCAGGAGATGTGGTTTCAACAGACGGCGCAACATGTCACACAGCTCGTGCCACAATAGATTTATTGAAAGACACACGTTTGGTGACCGCCTAATTTCACGTTTTGGACCTGTGAATTGGCCTCCAAGATCTTGTGATTTAACACCGCTAGACTACTTTCTGTGGGGCTATGTAAAGTCATTGGTCTATGCGGTAAAGCCACAAACGCTTGACCATTTGGAAGACAACATTCGCCGTATTATTGCCGATATACGGCCACAAATGTTGGAAAAAGTCATCGAAAATTGGACGTCCAGATTGGACTACATACGCGCCAGCCGTGGCGGTCATATGCCAGAAATCATATTTAAAATGTAATGCCACAAGATTATCTTTCGGATAAATAAAATTCATGTCAATCGAATAATCAATCGTTGTTTTATTGCAACTTAAAGTTCTATAGCTCTATAAAAAAACACCCTTTACTATAAAGTATAAAGTTTCTTTTGTTACACCCTGTCTAATTTTAGTACAACAATTGGAAATTTATCAATAAAAAAGTTCTGTCTTCTACTCCTGTCTATATCTCTATCTATCCTAAGATAAATACGTTGGCCTTTACATTTACTTAATACTCGTAGGATATCCATTGAATGTTTCTTGTTTTTTTTTTTGTTTAAAATTTCAATTTCTTTTTTATTTATTTTCATTGACTTATTTAAACAACAAAATTCTTTTTTTTTTTTAAATAACGGTATTAATTGTTATTGTTTCTTTGTTGTCGTTTGTTTTCTTTTTTATTTTCAATCTTTTTTTTTTCCTCTAAAATTTAAAACCATACATCAGACCATCCCATCCCACCAGCAGCCAACAACGATTTCAACGGTTGGTTGTATAATTTGTTGTTATTCCTGCGATTTTTTTTTCTTTCAATTAAAATTCTTTTATTTTTTTTTTTTGAAAATTGTCAACAACTTGTTTACTTTTCAATAAAAAAAAACAATAAAAAAAAATTAAATTGATTCGTTAATCAAAAGTAGTAGGAAAAAAAAAAGAGAAAGAAAACCAGGCATAAACAATTAATGAAAACGAAACCTGGTTACAACTTTACTTTCGTGCATTTACAATTGTAAAATGGAAACGGAATCGTGATTTTCAATTAAATAAAAATGGGAAAAAATGAATACCCAGTGGAAAATGTGAAAGGGAAATTTTTGATAATGAATTACCTAAGCCCCACTAAGTGATCATATTCGTCTTCCAGCATAAGTGTTGTATATCTTCCTCTTCTTCTGAATATTACTTTGCTGTGCTGTAGCAGGCGTGAGAATAATAGGACAGCAATTGTAATTGTTCAATGCAGTACAAAACTTTTAGTCAAGATAGCGACCTAGCATCCCCCACCACACATGTTATGTGTGTTAGTTTTATTCATGAGTAGCGGGACCGACAGTTTAAAGTCGACTCTGAGTATCTTTCCATGTTATTCAGTCTCGTTGCGAAGTAATTCAAAAATTCATAGACTGCTGGTTCTGCTGGTTAAGGAGGGCGAGGTGAATCTGATGAATCTGGTGTAAAACTTGTATCCCATTATCTCAATCATAAAGCTCTGGTTCTCACTACCATATACATACATACATACATAATTGGTCATTACAACCCTTCAGTCAGGATTACGACCTAGTTTCTCACACCACTTATGTTGTGTGTGTTAATTTTATACATGAGCGGTGGGACCTACAGTTTAAAGTCGACTCCGAATGACAGGTTTTTGAGAAACTTTTCATGGCAATTTTTATTTTACTCTCAGAGTTTTTGCCAGAAATCTACTGAGAGGAAGTCGCCGAAAAAATACTTTTTGTATTTTGTTTCGATGTCTGGCCTGGGGCTCGAACCCTGGCTTTTGCGTCTAATAAGCCAGCACACTACCTATTAGACTACGGCGACACCATATATAATGCTGCCCATCGCAGAGGTAGGACAGGTTCCCTTTGTCCATAATTTACCAATACATACATGTATCATATTTAAATTCGTTCTGCCTGCCTAAATAATGGCAGCATAGATCGTAATTATTCTATTTAAGGGCCTGTCTGATTTTCCTGTCATGTTCGTTGTTTATGTTATCTTTTCTGGAGATATAACGCGGCTTCCTGAATGATTTGTTTTAAGGGGAATCGAAGCATTTTAATTTTTAGAACTTAAAAACAATTCGATGGAATTGTTTATCTTCTACCGAATTCGAACCTGGATTCTTCGGGTTTGCTGTTGAACACTTTAACCACTTCCTTCCTTCCGCTGTAGATGCCTTTAGTAATGTACTTCTTGCGTCGTGTGAGAACGATTGGTTTACATTTGATGAATTGGAGACACCGTGTAATAAAATTGAAGCGTTAAATTTCCTATTGGGTTCCCCTTTTTTTTAAACCAATACGTCTTTCTGTCTTTTTTTTTGCTTTTTTCATGCAACACGTGATCGTTACTTTGATTACAATTTCCCCTCCTGAGTTTTTCTGTTTTCATTTCAGTTCGATTTTTTTTTTAGTTTTCCAATCACGATCATTATCACTGGGTGTAGAGATGTCAATGGACACACACAATCCAAAATATCTTGTGAACGGTTATTGTTTTACAATAATTTGTTGTTACAACAACAAATATACAAGAAGACTATTTAATTTTGTTGCCAACTGCCAACTGGGTGTATCGTTAACAAACTCTATAAGAACGCAAGGTCAGGGGGAATATGAAAAACAAAAAGTTTATGAAGAATTTATGTTTGCAATATTATTAGAAGATACATATTCTTAGAAACTTGTTGTTGGTAATGTTGGATCATATGAAAAGTATGCTTACATAAATGGCCATTGCAACCCTTCAGTCAGGATTACGGCCTAGCTTTTCACACAAAAGTATACTTTCGCTAGATAATGCTAGTGCCTGCCATATATGACGTGTCGCACCTGTTTGAAAGCCGATACATTAATTCTTCGATTGTGTAAAAAGTTCCATTCTGTATGAAAATGAGTGAAATATCAGAAGAAATAGCCACGCTATGTGAAGTGTTTTACTATAGAAACAAATTGAAAATTTATTAAAATATACGAGTATGAGTAAATATCATCTCCAGGTGGTGAATTCTAATTTCTGTTCCCGACATTTTGACATTTCGATGTCAAAGATACACCTCACTCTCGTGAAGCAATATCACCACGTATGATATCAGGAGATACCTAAGGCACTAAGCTCCAATCACATAACAGTTTGGATTCATTTAAAAACGTCGGGATAATCAAAAAAGCTTGATGGCAGTAATTAAATTGATCGAATGACTTTTAGCAAAACGCTGCCTTGTCGTTCGGAGTCGACATTAAACTGTAAGTCCCGCCACACATGGATGAAATTAACACAGACAACATGAGTGGTGTGAGAACATAGATTGTAATCTTGACTAAAGGGTTGTAGTGACCAATTAAGAACTAAGCAAATGGTGTTAGATTGAGTACATTTTACAAGAATTGGCACCTGGTGGCACCCTATCCACACGTGTAGGAGCGAAACTAAATTAGAACTAGTTGGACACATTTATTGAAACTCGACGCTGTATATAATATGATATAAAATTGATTTAAAATTTTTTTTAATCTAAATTTAAGTTTGTGTATTACAGTGAACACTAAAAAAATTCGCTTATTTGAATTAGAAGTTTTTTAAATAATTTAAATATTACCGTTAAATATAAAGCCTGTTTATTTATTTAAAATTTTCAGCTTAATTTCACAGCCATTAAAGAGCATGCGTTTAAACACGCTTAAATTACACAACACTTTTCAATTGTTTACACCATTTACGCAGTTTAGAGTATGTACATGAGCACTTGTTACATTTTTTCCTTTAAATTTCACAAACAGAAACAAAAATAAAGAAAAAACGATCACAACATATTTTTTTGCTTTTTAGAATTTGTTTAAACAATTGCTGTTAACAACAAATTTTTGTTTTTTTTTTAACATTTTAAATTGTTTTTATGCTTTAAAAATAAAATTTTTTTTAAAGCTTTTTCTTGATTTATTTCATTATTTACGATATTTTGCACGTTCTTATTTTGTTAATACATTTGTTTTTTTTTTAATTTTTGTTTATTAAATTTATGTGTCTTTTTATAAGTTGAACTAACAAAACAACAATCAGACCGTTTGTTTACAGCGTCTGGTAACAACTGATTGTTGATCTTCAATTAAAAGAAAAAAAAAACAAATTTGTATGATTCGCACTGGTGAGCTCTCTGGCTGGCTAAAAGCCAAAAATAAATATGAAAACAGTGTATGTGCGTGCGTGTGTGTGTGTGTATTTTCTCATTGTTATTGTTAATAATATGGCCATTGCTGTTATTGCATTAACAGTAACACACACAGCGAATTTTTAATATTCAACTGTTTACGAACACCCTGTTGTTATTCCTTTTGTTGTTTACTAAGCACAGCTGTGGTGATTTTATAAACAAACCACAGCGAGTTTACAATGCGATCGCTGTCTTTCTTTCTGTTTCTCCCACTCTCTCTGTTATAACTTATAAGAGAGAGCGTAATTAACAAAACAATTTTTTTTTCGTGTTTTCCATTTTGTTATTCATTCGTAACACGCAAATCAAATAAAATTTTTTATGCACATGCGATTAACGCTACAGCTGATGTGCAAACGGCCTACAGTGTTTGGCGTTTATTAAGAGAAATATTTTAAATATTTTTCAAGTTTTTCTTTTTCCCTGCCAGTTACTATTATGGAATTTAGCGAATTTGTTTTTTAAAAATCAAAAGAAAAAAAAGAATTTAAAAAAGTGAAATCGTTCAAATGAACAAAAAAAAAACCCAGTTATAGTTAATTAAGGCGATAAAATGTTATCATGAGTGTTTTTTGTGCGAGTGTACCCAATGTAGTGATAATGAAATCTGATTTTTCATATGTATGTGTGAAGATAAATTGGAATTTGGATTCCCAAGATCCAAAACGAAGAAAATGTTTACATAGCCAATATTGATGTTAACAGAGCAATGTTAAGTATTTAACAGAACCCATATGTAAACCCCTCCTTATTTAACAGCCAATTATAAGGCACGTAGTACATGGGTTATCTAAATGAACATGATTATTGTATTAAAAAAAGAAATAAATATAGTATTGGGTGTAGTGAAAAATATCATGGAGATTTTGTTGGCAGCAAGTGGAGCAGAAAGAGAATGTCTTTCACCTCATGTGTCAGTGATCTACTCTTTCACTTTAGAAAACCTTGATTTAAACTTCTCGGCATTTTTATTTCTTTTAGACACTTGAGCGTTTTATCTAGGGAATGTTTGATGTTAGGGTTTAATATTGATGTGGTATCACAATAGGCCTAAAAGCTGACCTAACTGGGACCTCTTTCCTTACCTAGCCTAACCTAATATCTATGTATTTCAAGTTGTATACGATGGTTATGATGATCAACTAGCAGCGTGATTTTCCATCGAGTCTTTCATTAAGCGCTTTCTAACTTTAACGTTAAGTAATTTTATATTCGTTTTACGTGTAATTACGTGTAAAATACAACATCGTTCAAATGTCCACTACGACAAGTCTGGGTGGAGACCACCCGAAATGTTCAATTTTCAATGACTCTGACGTTTAAATCGCGCTGAACTGGACTAACGAGAGGGCATGGTGCAAGAAAAAGTATAACAAGGTCAAATCGCACGATCTCGGTGGCCAGTTCACTTCGCCTCTACATAAGACGACCATGCGCTCAAATTGCTCGTGTAGAATATCTAGTGCTGTATGGCACGTAGCACTGTCCTTTTGAAATCACATGCCTTTGGTGTCCAGATCATACAATTCAGGACGAAAAAGTTGGAAATCACTGACCTTTAGTGCTCGTCGTTGACAGTGATGGCCTGGTTAACGTCATTCTCAAAGAAATACGGACTGTTGACTTCGCTAGTCCGAAATCCATACAAACAGTAACCTTCAGGATGCATTAGACGGACGGTCATGAATCTCAAGTGGATAGTTATCGTACCAAATTCGACAATTTAGTTTATTAACGTACCCATTCATTCAGAGATGATTTTTCGCAAAAATGCTCCAGTGCACATTCAGCGAACACGCCTGGTTGTCTATGGTCGGCCATGGCGATTTCGCAAAACAGACTGAATGACAACTGACTTAAGAGATGCAGCTTCATCAACTGACAATGTACAGTACATTGTGTATGAAACAATGTAAGTACTTAGTAAGAGATTTTAAATTCATTTAATTCTGTTTATCCAGCTTAGCAGTTTGTTCATTTACTGTAAAAGGGTCTGGAATGACATCACATCCCTGTGTGAAAATGTATTAAAATGCTCATTGAATTCTATTCTTAATTCCTTCAATTTTGAATTCCAAAAACTTTAAAAAAAATTTATTGCCTTTAAATCCTTGAGTTTAATGAGGTATGCTGCTACTGATGCGCCACCACATCCAATTCAAAGTTCAATTTATTGTGCCTTCAACATCCACCATACCCTTGCATCGAACAAAACACTTGAATGTGAATTACAATTGTAGCAGTAAATTAAACGGCACTATTGATGCCTTTACAGACTAACTTTCCAACTGCCAAAAAAAAAAATTAAACGCCGGAAAAATCTACACAAACATGCACACACACGTCCTCCAAACTACATACATATATAAAACATTCACTCTTTCTCTCTCATTCTCTCCTTTCAACGAGCCATAAAAACATAAAATTACAACTAAAACAACTACAACAACAAAAAACACCAAATAACCAATACAAATAAACTTTACAAACACGATTTATATGTATTCGGGCAGCCAGCTTAGGAAACTCAACAAAATGAAGTTTTGTGGTGAAACGCCACAATTTTGAAAAGCCGTGACTGCAAAAAAAAAGGCAACCAAAATTTGGTTTTGTACGCGTGGGCGTACATAGAAGGGAAATGTTAGTATATATGGCCGCTAAAATAACAGCAAATAATCGAAAATTGAAGTGCCTTGAACAGTAACAAATACAACAACAAGAATACCACTGATGAACACGAACAAACGATAACAATAAACCAGGAAACAGTGCGTTATTCGTACATACACGGACGCATACACACAAGAATGCATACAAAGCCATGCAAACGCGTACCAACACATGCATGATGCATTGTTTGCAAGGCTGAGCCAGAATTTTTGATGAAAAACTAATTTTCCACTCATTTTTATTGCATACGCAGCAGGGCAGCAGAGGGCTACAATAATAACAATAGCTCTGGGGCAATTCACAATTAATCGGATGAATATGCGTAGTTGTTGTAAAAATGTAACTGTGGTTGTTGTGACAAACGAACACTTGCTTGAAAGCTGACATTTCAGGCTACATTTCTCCGAAAGTAACATTTTGAATTTGTTCTGAATTTCTTGTTAAAAGATTGATTGAAAATTACAGGGATATCTGAAAAAATACAGCCGTCATGTAACGATTTTTTTACTATAAGCCAAGGAAAAAACTCAAAACTAACTAAGTCGCCGTGATCTAGTAGGTAGTGTGTTGGCTTATTAGACGAAAAGCCAGGGTTCGTGCCCCAGGCCAGACATTAAAATAAAATACAAAAAGTATTTCTTCGACGACTTCCTCTCAGCAGATTTCTGGCAAAAACTCTGAGAGTAAATAAAATTGCCATGAAAAGTTTCTCAATAAATAAAAATCTGTCGTTCGGAGTCGACTTTAAACTGTAGGTCCCACCGCTCATGTATAAAATTAACACACACAACATAAGTGGTGTGAGAAACTAGGTCGTAATCCTGACTGAAGGGTTGTAATGACCAATTATGTATGTATGCATGTAAAAACTCAAAATGTGCAAAATGAACCATAAAAACAACGTGAGTGCAAGCAGAATCCAGTAGTTTTTTTCCAATAAATCTTGATGTTAAAAATGCTACCCGCTCTAGCCAATAAATCACCAAAGAAATGCTGGAAATTTTTCTACTTAAGAAACGAGATTGCCAAGCAGGCACTAAACATCAATCACACGATACTTTAGAATCGTTTGAAAAGTCTGGTAACTCTGGTATTTATTTTGGCAACTCTTCTTAAGCCCACTTCACACGGTAATACTTTACGTACGTAAAGTCTAATGAAAAAGTAAAATGAAATTCCATCCGTATGACAAAGAGAATAAAAGTCGTATGATTTATATTTTTTGCGTTTACATGATCGGTATAAGACAATAACAAAGTAAAATGAAAACAGCTGTTACACTTTTTTTCTATGTGTTTACATGTGATCTAATGCGACTTGCTTGTTTTTTTTGAATTATTTCAAAAAATGAAGAGAGCCATACGACTGTCAAACTTTTCATCCGTATTTTCTCTCAATGTATGATAGTTTCATTACACAGTACGTTTAGACGATCGCATCCGTACTCTTCTACACAAAATTTTGACAGATCATATTAATTGTGGGACCGTGTAAAGTAGGCTTAAATCACATAAGAAATGCTGGAAATTGTTCTACTTAAGAGACGAGATTGCCATGCAGGCACTAAACATCAATCACACGATACTTCATAATCGTTTGAAAAGTCTGGCAACTCTAAGGAAATTGATGTTAATTAAGTCTAGAAACTACATTGAATCCGTTACCATGATTGAAAATTAATGAAATCAAGTCATTTCTAATGTGGATCATTACGGAGGATGGATAAACAAGAGACAGACATTCGACAACAAGATATTATTCCTCGCCAGTCAACGGTTAAGTAACATTTCAAAGGGATGAGGGTAAATGTGGCACTGACTTGGAAAAAATAATATTTATTTTGGCAACTCTTCTCAGCGGTCTGTCTTCTGGTAAAACCTCTGTAAATAATTGTTATGAAAACGCTTTTGAAATCAGTCACTCAGATTTTACGTCACACTATGGGTCCCATTATTAATTGTTTATGAAGCGACTCATTGATATTAGACTACGTCAGAACTTGGACCAAAAGACTAACTCGAATACAACATGTTGAGATAGCCTTAAATATTGAAGAGAGAATTAGTTGGCAGAACTCCAGGATTCTACCTGCTGGGATATATAGGGACCCTTCAAAAATATGAAACTAGAGGCCATAACAGATATTCTAACCAATATTGGTAGTAAAGGGTGTTTTTTTTATAGAGGTATAGAACTTTAAGTTGCAATAAAACAACGATGGATTATTCGATTGACATGAATTTTATTTATCCGAAAGATAATCTTGTGGCATTACATTTTAAATATGATTTCTGGCATATGATCGCCACGGCTGGCGCGGATGTAGTCCAATCTGGACGTTCAATTTTCGATGACTTTTTCCAACATTTGTGGCCGTATATCGGCAATAATACGGCGAATGTTGTCTTCCAAATGGTCAAGCGTTTGTGGCTTTACCGCATAGACCAATGACTTTACATAGCCCCACAGAAAGTAGTCTAGCGGTGTTAAATCACAAGATCTTGGAGGCCAATTCACAGGTCCAAAACATGAAATTAGGCGGTCACCAAACGTGTCTTTCAATAAATCTATTGTGGCACGAGCTGTGTGACATGTTGCGCCGTCTTGTTGAAAGCACATCTCCTGGACATCATGGTTATTCAATTCAGGAATGAAAAAGTTTATAATCATGGCTCTATACCGATCACCATTGGATTTTGTAAGCACGCAAACCAAGATCCTTCCGCAAAATCTTCCATAAAGTGGATGGACACAGATCCAATTCCTGTGCTCGATGGCGGATGGACTAATTCGGGTCTTCCTCAATGCTACGCTCTACAGCAGCAATAGCTTCTTGTGTACGCACCGTACAGCGTCTCTGGGGATGCGAGTTATTGATAAGAGTAAACGTGGTGCGAAAACGTTCCATGGTTAATCGAATTAACTGCTCTGATGGACGATTTTGTCGATGATAAAATGGACGTAGTGCGCGATACGTTTTCCGCACAGCACCCTTATTTTCGAAATAAAATTGCACTATTTGCAAGCGTTGTTCAGGCGTGAGTCTATTCATGATGAATTGCCAAACCAAACTGAGAATAAATCACTTGACAGCTGTTAAATCGGTCGCCATCTTGAAAAGTAATGCCAACTTAAAGTTCTATACCTCTATAAAAAACACCCTTTACAAGACACTCTAGTAAATTGGATAGCAAAATTGTTTCAGTGAAGTACAATCTACTCGAAGGTAAAGAGCTCACTAGTGATTATGGTCGTCGTCATAATCAACTTTTTTATCCAAATAATACAAAAAAAGGATCATAACGACAATAACAAATCAACAGTTAGATTCTAGAAGTTACCAGACACAAATAAATGTAGTATCACGTTATCCATTTAGCCCCGATCTGACAAGACTACCTTTAATCAGAAGTGTCATTTATTTAATGAAGCTTTTGCCCTTTACGAATATGGATCAACAAGTTTAACGTTCACATAATGGGCAAAAACAATTAAAGTTGATGGTGATTCAAATTTGGTAATTTTTCAAACTTTACAAAAACGATTATGGCGGCTTATTAGACGAGAGCTCGTGGTTTAAACCCCTACGCAGTTTTGTCAAACAAAAACAAAATGTGAAAAAAGTTATTTCTTCGGCGACTGGCTATCACCAAAGAATATGGATATAAAGAATACGCATCATGTAGAAGTAAAATTTCTTATGGCGGGTCGTAACATTACGACCCGCTCTCATCAAATTCAAAGGAGGAAAACAGAAGGAAAATGAACACAAACAAAGAGCGTAACAATGTGTTGCTCTCATCGTACGTGTATGTACATGTGTATGTATTCTTGTGTTTTTTGATTTAGTTGTCGATCAGACTGCGACAAGAATAAATGTTTCGTGGATGCTTTATCATTTTATTTCAGAATAACACTCGTAGAATATTTTGTGTTAAAAATGTTCTATGTCATTAGCTGGGCGTATTTCATTCTTTTTTTTTTGTCTCATAGTATATTTTTTTAAATGCTTTGGAATGCTCGCTTTTTTGTCTTCAAATAAAAAATGGTTTTTTATTCTTTTTATTTTTATTTATTTAAAAAACATGGCCTAATTTTTAAGCCAAAGATGGATAGCTTTATGTTCTTTAAATAATAAAATCGATGTTTTATTTTATTTTTATTTATCCATAATTATTAAGCGAAAATAAAAATAGCGTATATTACTAACACTTTTATATGGCTGTAAATAAATAAATTCTCTCAACTTATTTTCTCTCTCTCTCACTCACTAATCCATAACCATAGGCATGTGTTAACCTAGAGGAAAATTTTTAGTAATAATGTCAAGTCCACTTATTAACCCAATGATATGTATATGTGATCGGAAAATATAGAAAAATTGTACTGCACTAAGACGCTAAGCCACCGTATTTAACTTGGCAAGTATTCTTCCAAAAATCGAAATCATTTCTCATTGATATTAGTGAACACTACTGTGATATTTCTTTGGGTGTATCATTGAAGTCTGAAAGAAGCGACATGAACCTTTTTCTTTAAAAGCTGAGAAGATTTTTACGCTCTTTTTAACGAACATTCTTGATGTTCGTGTCCTATGTGTGTAAAAAAGCCGAAGATGTTCTTCCCCTGAGGGACATTGGTGCCGACACCAGAAAAATAAATAAAAAAGTGGTCAAACAACAAAAACGCACGATGAGAACAACGCATTGTTACGCTCTTGGTTTCTGTAACCTTCCCTTCTATCTTTCCCCCCGCGTCATGAAATATTTTTGAAAAATATTCCAAAATATGTTAAAATGCACATTCTTTATACTTTATTTTCTTTGCTATCACGTAGTCTTCTGGCAGAAACTAAAAATAATAAAATATCATAAAAATTAAAAGTGAAAAGTTTCTCAAGAAGCTGTAGTTCGGAGTCGAAGTTAAATTGTAAGACCTAACACACGTACAACATAGGTGGTGTGAGAAGCTAAGTAGCTTATAATCCTGACGAAAGCGCTGTAATGACCAACTAAGTAAGTATGTATGTATGTACTTTTGACAACAACAAAAATGAGTTTCAATGTGAAATGATCCCCATATTTAAAATTAAATTTAGAAATTTTTCCAATTTTATTTCAATTTATGGCAGATCAAAGTGTATTAATGAAACAAAGAGAAAACCATGTAAATATTTAAGCCTAGATTATTGTTATTGACTTGTTTTGTATTGTTATTACTCGTAAATATATTTTAAATAAATACACACACACACAGAGGCATAATTGTTGGCCAAAAACAAAAACAAAAAGATTAAAAAATTATTTTCTATTCTATTCATAATCAAGAGGGATTAAAATAGCAATTATACGGGCAAAACAGCAAAACATATTCTATTTTGATAAAAATTTCTTTTTATTTTTTATTTTTAATTTTTAGTTTTTATTGCCGGCAAGTGGCATTAGGCATTGATCCGATTTAAATAAATATTGAAACATATTGTAAACGAATCCGATTATTATTACATACAAGCATTTATTATGATTTAATTAATGATTATTAATTATTAAAAATAATTGTTATTGTGGTAGAAAAAAAAATGTAAAATATTTCCACAAATTTAATAAAGAATTGAAGATAAAACAAATTCAAGTGTTTGTTTTAATTTCAACAATTTTAATTCATTTAAAAATTGTAATTTATTTCTAACCCTACCTCTATGCCTACTCGTTACCTTCCCTCACTTACACCCTTCTTACACTCTGTCTCTATAAGAATAAATGAAATTGAGTGATTGCCACCAGCCGATCTGCTTCAATGTCTCTCGCAGTTCGCTTATCACAAGATTTCATATGAGGAGAAGAATAACATTCTGGCGAGGTTCCCATATCTATCTTCCCAGTGATGAGCGAGCTCTTTAGCTTCGCATAACTGTACTTCCCAGAAGCAATTTCGCAATCCAGCTTATTACAGTTTACAGTCCTATTAGAAACTCTGTTGTGACATCTACTTCCACATTATTGAAGATTTTCTGTATATCCAAGGAAAAATTAAAAAGTAATTCTCTCTTTAATATTTAAGACGGTTTCAACGGACCGTGTTGTATGTGAGTTGTCTCTTGGACAAAAGATTATCATCCAAGTTTTAATCTTCAATAAGGAGAAAGAAGGTCTGATGGGTCTGTAATCCTTAGGAGTGATGTGGAAGTTGCGTCTTCCCTTCAGTATACACACATATTATTGGTTTTTATAACCCTTTAGTAAGGATTACGGTCGGATTTATCCCACCGCCCATGTTATGTAAAGGGTCCGCCAAATAATTTTGTTTTTGAAAATGCTTCAGAAAAAAAAAACTACTGAATATTTTCTCAAATTTCTTTTTTTTTTATTGGAAAGTACAATCCTTCCGGTTAATAATGGAAAATAATTTCATTCAAATGGCTGCCTCGGCTGGCCATGCAGTAGCCTACAGGATCGATCCAATTTTTAAGCACATTATCGATTGTGTGCAGCTGTATTTCACCACTGGCTTCACGAATATTGTCCTTTAAAGCGTCAATCGTCTTTGGCTTGTCGGCGTAACACTTATCTTTGACGGCACCCCACAAATAAAAGTCCAACGGTGACAAATCGCAGCTCCGAGGTGGCCAAACGACATCAGCTCTGCGGCTGATAATGCGATCTTCAAAAACAGGGCGCAAAACATCGAGTGGAGCTTCGGCTGTGTGGCACGTAGCGCCGTCCTGTTGAAACCAAATGTTGCCAATATCCTCCTCTTCAATTTTTGTGAACATAAATTCGTTCAACATGGCCCGATAACGATCGCCATTGACTGTAACAGCCACTCCTTGCTCATTTTCGAAGAAAAATGGCCCAATTATGCCTCTGGACCAAAATCCGCACCAAACAGTGACTCTTTTTGGGTGCGTAGGCTTTTCAATGTATGCGTGCGGGTTTTCTGTGCACCAAATGCGACAATTTTGCTTGTTTACATACCCGCCAAGATCAAAATGAACTTCGTCTGAAAAGATGCCAGCCGAGGCAGCCATTTGAATGAAATTATTTTCCATTATTAACCGGAAGGATTGTACTTTCAAATAAAAAAAGAAATTTGAGAAAATATTCAGTAGTTTTTTTTTTAAAGCATTTTCAAAAAAAAAAGTTTTTTGGCGGACCCTTTATGTGTTAATTTTACCCAAGAGTGGCGGAGCTTACAAGTTAATATCGACTCCGAATGACAGACTCGAGAAACTTTCCATGCCAATTTTTGTTTATTATCAGAGTTTTTGCCAGAAGACTGCCAAAAGAAAAATTTTGTTTAATACTTCCTTTTGTTCGAGTTATCTGAGCGGGAGCTTGAAGCTTATGCTCTCGTCTAATAAGCCAACACTCTACCTACAAGCCTATAGTGACTTCGTTGTCTTCTAATAACCTAATAAAAATCAAAATTAATTGAATTTTTTTTATCATCAAGCCTCTAATAGCAAAAATCAAATTATTCTCATTTATTTCAATTTATTTTTCTTTAAATTTAAATTGAATTTTCCCCGCGACAATAAATTTAAAACCGCATTTGTATTGAAAAGTATCACAGAGAAAAACTTATCATTGTCTTTAGCAACTCACGCTCTACTGCTCTCTTTTTTAACTTTTCTTTTCTTTTATTTTCTTTTCATTTCTGTTTTCTCATTTTTCCTGCTTTACTTAATAATATTTTATTTAATATTTTCATTTCATAAAAAAAATGAAAAATGGAAAATGACAACAACAAAAAACAACAACAACATCAGCAACAAAGAACAGCAAAGAAACAAAAGAAAGAAAGAAATAAAAATAAATAAATATACACTCGTAATGTAATCATAATAATAATATTACGCTCTCTGTAACAGGGAGAAAAAAATAAAAAAAAAAATCAAACCAAAGCGAAAAACAACAATAACACATACACAAACATTATATGAAAAGAGAGTAAGGGAAAGAGAGAACGAGAGCGAGAGCAAGAGAGATACACAGCGGCAAACAAAACAATATGGAAGTGCAGGAAATAGGAAATAAAATAGACACTCGCTTGCTTATTTATAAACATGACACATTGGCATACAAGCATCTGCCAGTGTGTGTGTCACTCACTGAGTGGTAGTAAATAAATAAAATACAAGGGGAGCAAAGCACACACACACATCATTTTCTTTATATGATTCCCTCTCTATTTTTATTTTCATCCTACATGGGCACACAGTTTAAAAGAGTATCTTTCTCTATCTCTCACTTACACATCCATACATATTGTATATCATGGCAAGCATACATTGATGCATAAATAGACGAGGAGGGTTTGCTATTGTAAATTGTAATATAAAACAACAACAACAACGATAATAACAACAGTATTGTATACATAAAATTAAAATAAATATTAAAATGTAGTGTTGTACGCTATAATAATATTGTATGTGTGTGCTTACATACACATGCTCTCATACAAAACATGTACATTAACATTAAGTATCCAACATGCCTATCCTTGGTATTTGGAGTATTTTTCCAGTTACTGGGAATGTAGTTACTTCACTAGCCACCAATTGTCTACAAAAGGAGAATTGGCCAAATATTATGTGTCCTTGTAATGCAAAGACGTGACAACTGCCATGTATTTAAAGCGTGACAGGTTAGAGGATAGTGAGTAAAATAAAATTGCCTTAGAAAAGTTACTCAAAACTGTAGGTCTCACCACTCGTGCATAAAATTAACACACCCAACACGGCATATGTGTGAAGCGAGGTTGTAATCCTGACTAAAGGGTTTTTAACACTGCTTTATTTTGCAAATTCCAAGAATGCATAATAAATTGATTGGTTCTCAATAGATTTACTCAATATACATAGTTATCCTAACGTCTTATCTTATGGGTCGAAAAGCCAACTTCTCTGGATTTAGTTCGTCAGTTGTTGTTGTTATTACGCAGCATGACGTAATAGGCTATGTAAGGCGAAGATAGGCATCTTCTTTGCTTTCTTAAAAGCATAGAGAAGTCTATGTATAACGGGTGATTTTTTTTAGCTATTATCTTTTTGGCAACTCTGGTCTAAACAGCTCACGAACGTTTCGTGTTTTGTTTCACTGTCAAACATCTTCAGTTTGGTCTATAAGTTTACCATGAATCGTCTTACAAACGAACAACGCTTGCAAAATATTGAATTTTATTATCCACATGCGGGCTCTGTTAAGAAAGTTCATCGCGCGCTTCTTCCATTTTATGGTCAGTTTAATTGACCCACTGAAGCGGCTATTCGGGCTATTGTGACTAAATTTCGCACCGAATTTACATTCTTGGACATTAAACCACCAACACGCTTACGTAGAGTGCGAACTGAAGAAAATATCTCAGCTGTATCGGCCAGTGTTAATGGTGATTCGTCGCCGTTCGCAGCAATTGCGACTCTGTTACTCAACAACGTGGAAAATTTTGCGGAAGGATTTAGGTGTGAAGCCTTTCAAAATACAGCTGGTGCAAGAATTGAAGCCGAACGACCTACCGCAATGCAGAATTTTTGGTGAATGGGCTCTTGGAAAGTTGGTCGCAGATCCACTTCTTTACCGAAAAATTGTGTTCAGCGACAAAGCTCATTTTTGGCTCAATGGATACGTAAATAAGCAGAATTGTCGATTTTGGAGTGAAGATCAGCCAGAAGCATTGCAAAAGCTACCAATGCATCCAGAAAAAGTCACAGTTTGGTGGGGTTTATGGGCTGGTGGCATCATTGGACCGTACTTCTTTAAAGATGCTGCGAATCGTAAAGTAACTGCGAATGGTGAGCGCTACCGTGAGATGATATCCAACTTTTTTTTGCCCAAAATGCAAGAGCTGAACTTGCATGAGATGTGGTTTCAACAAGACGGTGTCACATGCCACACAGCACGCGTAACAATGGACTTATTGAGAGGCGAGTTCAGTGAACATTTTATTTTACGTTCGGCACCGGTCAATTGGCCGCCTAGATCGTGCGATTTAACGCCTTTAGACTATTTTTTGTGGGGTTATGTTAAAGCTCATGTCTATACAGACAAGCCCGCTTCAATTGACGCATTGGAAGACAACATTGAAGCATTTATTCGTGAAATACCGCCGGCCGAAATGTTGGAAATAGTATGCCAAAATTGGACTAAGCGGATGGACCATTTGAGGCGCAGTTGCGATCAACATTTGCATGAAATAATCTTCAAACATTAAATTATATGCACCGTACTATCGATTCAAATAAAGATTTCATGCATTTTTCTGAATTTTATGTGTTTTTTTTTTGAACAATTTTCCTATAGCTCTTAAAAAAATCACCCATTATAATTAAACCAAAAAACTAGTTCGTGGTAATTTAGGCCAAACTGAGTATGGCTGACATAGTCATTGCCCACTTCTTTGATTACTTGAGACAAGTGAATAAAATTAACCACTATAATGACAACAGCAAATTAAATTTTCTGGTAGATTTAAATCTTTTAACTTACCATACTAGACTTACATATGAAAATAAATTACATTTGTGGGTACCATTCCCCTTAAAGTGCAAAGATATAAAATGACAAAAGTATTAGTGTTCGTATGCCATGTCGTTTATGTTATTTGTTGTGTGTTTGAAATAAAAAATTTTTTACTCCTTTCTCCTCATGTTCCTCTTTAATTTTACATTTTATATGTCAAAATAAATATTCATTATGGAGCTACTTAAAACATACTGGCCTATTACAAACATATGGTGGCAGGACTTTTGCGAAGTACCTTCGAAATACTTATGGAATACTAAACCAAAGAGTGAAGAAAATAAAATGATGCTTTTCTCTCTGTGTATACTTGAGTTTTCCAATCGAAATCACATGTCTTCGATCTGCCTGTTCTTATATAAAGTTTCGAATCTATTGTACCTTAACAACTTCTTTGATTTTCACAGCGGGCAGTTGCCATGTCGTGAAGCCCATAGCGAAACAAAAAAACTCTAACATACAGCGGGAAATATTTTGTAGGCCAGTGGAAGTTGTGTCTTTAAGAATAATTTTAACCAGAATTTTGTAGTGAGACGGTGCAGAGACATTACTTCACCTCTAGTCAGTATTACAACCTAGGTTTTCAAACCACCTACTCATTTTATCCATGAGTTTCAATAAGAAACTTATCATGGCAGTTTTATTTACTCTCAGAATTGTTGTCAGAAAACTGCTGAGACAAAGTCGCCTCGGAGAGAAATATTTCTTTTTCAAATTTCGTTTTGAACCACGGGGTCTCGTATAATAAACCCATACACTACACTAAGGCCACTTCAAACTCTAAATCATGGAAGGAAAATTCGAGTCTCTCTCTCTCTTTCTCTAATCGCCAAATATTTCGAATTTCTAATCACATCAAGTGTGTTCCTTCTCCCCTAAGTTGCACGAACCGTTTTTCGCTTGAAAACTGTTTTTGTGCAACGGCATTTAGGTTAGGTTAGGTTAGAGGACGTGTACTTGTCAATTAACACAAGTACAGTACCCGGAGGTCGAATTGACCCATTGTACAACGTCGTAGTTTCTCACACCACTTATGTTGTGTGTGTTAATTTTATACATGAGTGGTGGGACCTACAGTTTAAAGTCGACTCCGAACGACAGACTTTTGAGAAACTTTTCATGACAATTCTATTTACTCTCAGAGTTTTTGCCAGAAATCTGCTGAGAGGAAGTCGCCGAAGAAATACTTTTTGTATTTTGTCTTTGATGTCTGGCCTGGGGCTCGAACCCAGGCTTTTGCGTCTAATAAGCCAACACACTACCTACTAGACTACGGCGGCCTCGCAACGGCATTTGATAATTTCAAATATTGACGTCAATGTGTTATTGTTCGATATTGTTGTATGCAATAGCAATTGTTGTTGTTGTTGGTGCAGTTGTCGTTGCCGTTGTCATTATTATCACTCTGGTTGTCTTGTTGTTGTACAACATGCTATAACATAAACGAACATTTTACAACAAAAATTTTTGCTTTAAAAACTTAAACAACAAACAAGGTAAACTATCAGGTGGATTTTTATTATTGTTTTCTGTTTCGGTGGTGATTTATTGTGGAATAAAATTTAAAGTTTAATCAAAGAAAATAAAGTGTAAATAAAGAATGTGCATTTTAACATATTTTGGAATATTTTTCAAAAATATTTCATGACGCTGGGGGGAAAGATAGAAGGGAATGATACAGAAACAAAGAGCGTAACAATGCGTTGTTCTCATCGTGCGTTTTTGTTGTTTGACCACTTTTTTATTTATTTTTCTGGTCGGCACCAATGTCCCTCAGGGAAAGAACATCTTCGACTTTTTACACACATAGGACACGAACATCAAGAATGTTCGTTAAAAAGAACGTAAAAATCTTGTCGGTTTTGAAAGAAGAAGGTTCATGTCGCTTCTTTCAGACTTCAATGATACACCAAAAGAAATATCACAGTAGTATTCACTAATATCAATGAGAAATGATTTCGATTTTTGGAAGAATACTTGCCAAGTTAAATACGGTGTCTTAGTGTCTTAGTGCAGTACAATTTTTCTATATTTTCCGATCACATATACATATCATTGGGTTAATAAGTAGACTTGACATTATTACTAACAATTTTCCTCTAGGTTAACACATGCCTTTGGTTATGGATTAGTGAGTGAGAGAGAGAGAGAGAGAAAATAAGTTGAGAGAATTTATTTAATTACAGCCATAGAAAAGTGTTAGTAATATACTCTATTTTTATTTTCATTTCATCAACATATATATGTAAAGCTGTCTATCTTTGGCTTAATAATTTTGAATAAATAAAAATAAAATAAAACATCGATTTTATTATTAAAAGAACATAAAGCTATCCATCTTTGGCTTAAAAATTAGGCCATGTTTTTTAGATAAATAAAAATAAGAAAAAAAACGAGCATTCCAAAGCATTTAGAAAAATTATACTATGGGACAAAATAAAATACGCCCAGCTAATGACATAGAACATTTTTAACACAAAATATTCTTCGAGTGTTATTCTGAAATAAAATGATAAAGCATCCGCAACACATGCGTTATTGTCGCAGTCTGATCGACAACTAAATCAAAAAACACAAGAATACATACACATGTACATACGTACGATGAGAGCAACACATTGTTACGCTCTTTGTTTGTGTTCATTTTCCTTCTGTCTTCCTCCCTCTCATCAAGAAATGATTTTTAAAAAGATTTTGGTGAGAGCGGGTCGTAATGTTACGACCCGCCATAAGAACTTTTACTTCTACATGATGCGTATTCTTTATATCCATATTCTTTGGTTTATTCCAGTTTTGACAAACTGCGAACAGTAATTCGTTTAATTTTAATTACTCTGAAGTTTTTGCCAAAAGTCTGCTGAGAGGATATCGCCGAGAGAAATATTTTTTTTAAATTTCCTTCTGTTCAAGTTGTCTGAGCTGGGGTTTTAAACCACGTACAGACTATCTATTAGACTACGGCGACTACGGCCTATCGTATACAGCTGGAAGCTAATGTAGCGCAGACAAACAAATAAAGGAATGCGCTGAGACAACCTGCAGCAGATAGAAGGCAATCGTGTTGAATTGTTTGGAGCAAGAAAACATCTCTAGGGGCTCGGCTCACACGGTTTTTCCACGCCTGGTATAAACCAGGCTACCTCTCGAAAGGCTACCCTGTTATCTACTTAATGTTCTCTACTATCATGTATATTCCATCATTGTTACTATTTTTGGTGTTGTCGTTGTAGTATTATCTTGTGTGAATATTTCAAAATTAAAACCTGCTGCTGCTGCTGCTGTTGTTGTTGTTGTTTTTGTTCATTGGCATGTCATTTATTTTGAAATCCTTCTGACACTCGATTAGTTTTTCCCCTCCTATTGCCGTTGTCGTTGCCGTTGTCGTTATTGCGGAGGTTGTTGCTGCTCTAGCTGATATTACATTCCATTGTTTCTTGTTGGCTGTCAACAACAGACGTTACTTTTCCACAGCCAATAACAACAAAAGTTTTTATAACAGAACACCTATTCCGCCCAGTTAAACAATAATTAAACCGGGGGGGAGGGGAGAAAAATACCACAGAGAAAGAGGACCCAGGAAAATTTTTAATTTTTTTTATGGATTTTTAAAGAGCTATTGTTGGTTCAGTTCACTCACTCACTCACTGTTTATAAATGGCGTTTTTTTCTTCTTCTTCTTCCCATTCATTTTTTAATAGAAATCATTATAAATATTTACAACAACAACAATCATTGTTTTCATCATTCATTCATTAATTCATTGAAACAAAACAAAACAAAAAAAAAACATTTTTATGTCCTTCCTCTATCCTATCTGTGTCCTGCGTCCGTCTTTTATTGGGTCGCTGTTTTCCGTTCTTGGTTTGTTTTTTGTATATTTGGGACTGTTTAGGTCCTTTTTAAATTCTAATTAGAATATCTCGTGCAATTTGTTATCCTTTTTCTGGGTAAAAATGTTACAAATTTAATCCAAAGTTTTTGAAGGATTTCAATTTTTTCAATCGGAAAGGTTTCCACAGTAATTATGAGGAGGCATGACATTAAAAACGAAAATTTAAGAGAAGAGTGACACTTTATGGTGCATGATGACTATTTAAGTGGATTTCAAAAGGCAATTCACCACTTTAAAAGACAAGTTAGCTGGGAGTCCTCGAAAAAAACAGTTTACGAGACCTATAGCTGCAGTGGGGCAATGGATGACAAGATGGTGTCTTTGCCCCCACACTTAATTACTTAATTGGTCATTAAAACTGTTTATTCAGGCTTACAACCTAGCACCTCACACTACCCTATCAGTCCAGAACTTGCTATAGTAGACCACTCACCTGCTTGATAAATGACAGTGAAAGAAGGCATAGGAATAATAAAAGACACCCGCTGCACACTTGTACGTGAAAACAACGAACCTTAGGAAGTGGGTTTTCAAGGAACATGGCATGTTAAAACGGATTGTCCCGTACACCATTCTTAAAAGCACACTTTGCAACAGATTACGTAAAGATTACAAGGTTATCTGGACGAGCTTGATTTGCACCTGGGACCTCAGGTTTTCAGGCCAAGGAAACGAAAGTAAATGGTGAGTTGCGTGAAATATTTTCTACTAGAATACACACACATAATTGGTCATTACAGATGGTAAGTCCAAGTTGAAGTGAACACTTCTTCAATGGCAGTTTTCCCATGGGTTCTGAATATTTTACTCTGAAACCGAACACGTCCTTTCCTGTACTCCAACCATTCGCATGCCATACTTAAACGTTAGTGTAGCTTCCAAAGTGCTCCATTCACTCTTAGTATACAGTCCTGTTGCGTAACTTACTTAACTTAATTACAACACTTTTAGTAAGGTTAACAACCTAGTTTCTTACACCACTTATGTTGTGTGGGTTAATTTTTATACATGAGTGGCGGGACCTACAGTTTCAAGTTGATTCGGAACGACAGATTTTTGAGAAACTTTTCATGGCAATTTTATTTACTCTCAGAGTTTATGCGAGAAATCTGCTGAAAGCAAGTCGCCGAAGAAATACTTTTTGTGTTTTGTTTGATGTCTGACCAGGGGTTTGAACCCTGGCTTTACATTTAATAAGCCTACACGCTACCTACTAGACTACGGCGACTTCAGCTAGAATATATAAAGCAATTCTAGTCTCTTCCGATATCCACAAATGGGTGATCGTGCGAAGACATTAACAAACGTTTAATGGACGCTCGATAAACTTTTGCAGGTCTGAGACCCTTTTTAAAAGAGAATCTTTAGGTATCCTGAGTGCAAATACAACCACCGTCCATTATATGAGTGCAAATCATGAAATACTCTCTCTTAGGTAAAGGGTGTTTTTTATAGAGGTATAGAACTTTAAGTTGGCATTACTTTTCAAGATGGCGACCGATTTAACAGCTGACAAGTGATTTATTCTCAGCTTGGTTTGGCAATTCATCATGAATAGACTCACGCCTGAACAACGCTTGCAAATAGTGCAATTTTATTTCGAAAATAATGGTTCTGTGCGGAAAACGTATCGCGCACTACGTCCATTTTATCGCCGACAAAATCGTCCATCAGAGCAGTTAATTCGATTAACCATGGAACGTTTTCGCACCATGTTTACTCTTATTGATAACTCGCATCCCCAGAGACGCTGTACGGTGCGTACAGAAGAAAGAAGCTATTGCTGCTGTAGAGCGTAGCATTGAGGAAGACCCGAATGAGTTCATCCGCCATCGAGCACAGTCCATCCACTTTATGGAAGATTTTGCGGAAGGATCTTGGTTTGCGTGCTTACAAAATCCAACTCGTGCAAGATTTGAAGCCAAACGATCATCAAGTAAGGCATAGATTCGTCGAATGGGCCCAAAACGAGATTACCGTTGTTCCCGATTTTCATACGCGAATTTTGTTTAGCGATAAAGCGCACTTCTGGTTGAATGGCTACGTCAACAAACAAAACTGCCGCATTTGGAGTGAAGGTAATCCTCAAGTGTATGTGGAAACACCGTTACATCCAGAAAAACTGACTGTTTGGTGCGCTTTATGGGCTGGTGGAATCATTGGTCCGTACTTTTTCAAAAACGATGGTGGCCAGAACGTTACAGTCAATGGTGATCGGTATAGAGCCATGATTACAAACTTTTTCATTCCTGAATTGAATAACCATGATGTCCAGGAGATGTGGTTTCAACAAGACGGCGCAACATGTCACACAGCTCGTGCCACAATAGATTTATTGAAAGACACACGTTTGGTGACCGCCTAATTTAACGTTTTGGACCTGTGAATTGGCCTCCAAGATCTTGTGATTTAACACCGCTAGACTACTTTCTGTGGGGCTATGTAAAGTCATTGGTCTATGCGGTAAAGCCACAAACGCTTGACCATTTGGAAGACAACATTGGCCGTATTATTGCCGATATACGGCCACAAATGTTGGAAAAAGTCATCGAAAATTGTACGTCCAGATTGGACTACATCCGCGCCAGCCGTGGCGGTCATATGCCAGAAATCATATTTAAAATGTAATGCCACAAGATTATCTTTCGGATAAATAAAATTCATGTCAATCGAATAATCCATCGTTGTTTTATTGCAACTTAAAGTTCTATACCTCTATAAAAAAATACCCTTTATTAAAAACCTATATTGGAATCACACGGCACGAATTGTTGTCTGTGGAGAAGAAACTGAAGAAATTGACATATCAAGAGGAGTCAGACAGGGGTGCATACTATTCCCATTATTATTTAACATATATTCGGATAAAATATTCCAAGAAACGCTTAAAGGGGAAAATATAGGGATAAAGGTAAATGGGAAATTCATCAATAATATAAGATATGTATGCTGATGATACCACAATTGTAGCTGGTAGTATATCAGACCTACAAAAACTGATAGTAAAGCTTGCACGTATAAATGCGATATATGGATTAAGAATCAATATGGAAAAGATGAAATACATGGTTATTAGTAATTAGAAATTCCCATCAGAACTCAACTTTAAATATACAAAATATAGAAATCGAAAGAGTGCGAAGTTTTAAATATCTGCGAGTCTTAATAAACGACCAGTGGGACCCATCAAAGGAAATTAAATGCCGCCTAGAGATGGCGAGAGATGCCTTTTTTAAATAAAACAAAGTGTTGACCAGTCATGACATCAACGTAGCAACAAAAACACGCTTCATTAAATGCTACATTTGATCTGTACTATTATATGGAGTAGAAGTTTGGACAATCAAAAACTCTGATGAAAGAAAATTGGAGGCTTTCGAAATGTGGATATACCGTCGAGTTCTGAAAATACCATGGACTGCCAGAGTCTCCAATGATGAAGTATTAAAAAGGATGAATGTCAACCGATAACTAATATTAACGATAAAAAAAAAAACGGAAAACTTCATACCTAGGACACGTATTCAGAAACAACAAATACAAAATTTTACAACGAATCCTTAAATACAAAATTGAAGAAAGACATGGTAGAGGCAGAAGGGAAACATCATGTCTGAAAAACATCCAGGACTGGACATGGTATAGTGAAGAAAATACCCTCCTTTACGCCGCTAAGAACCGAGAGCTGACCATTTTAATATAAAATGCACACATATGTATATTTTGAAGTCGCCGTAGTCTAGTACGTAGTGTGTTGGCTTATTAGACGTAAAGCCAGGGTTACAAAAAGTATTTCTTCGGTGACTTCCTCTCAGCAGATTTCTGGCAAAAACTCTGAGAGTAAATAAAAATTGCCATGAAAGTTTTCGACTTTAAACTGTAGGTCCCACTACTCATGTATAAAAATTAACACACACAACAGAAGTAGTGTGAGAAACTAGGTCGTAATCCTGACTGAAGGGTTGTAATGACCAATTATGTACGTATGTATGCATATATATATTTATAAACATATAATTGTACGATCACTAATATCCGAATAGCGGATATGTAAATAAAGAAGAAAGAATGGCATGCTGAAGATGAAAGTGTGTGTGTGTGAACCATTGAACCTTTGAAAGACCCTAAGCAACTTCTGGGCAAGATCTAATCAACCGATTAATTCGAAGGCAAATAAATCAATAGATTTTATGAATTGAAATAATGAGATACATTACCTCAGAAGAAAGCTGAAAGACAACGCCTCAAGGTTATCAAGGATTGGCATTGACCGGATTTCTTTAATAAGTCTCTTCAAACTTCTTCAACTGGCTTGTTTCATTCGTACTTCAATATCAATTATCAACACATTTTTGAAAACAAAAAAAAAAAACTTTTTTTGGTTAAAAAAAAAACAAATTTTTGCTTTTATGCGGGAAATGGTGTAGTTTGATTAAATTGTAATTGTCTGTCCAATTAGGCCTCAAATGTCAAAAAAAAAAATGATTCAAAAAATCTAAAACATGCAAATTTTTAAACACGAACTTTAAATCGTTTATTGTTCCTCTCTGACTTACATCCGTTCACGTAAGCAGGTAAATTCATATTGGAACGTGACAGAGCATTAGAAGAAATAGAAAATTTATATGCCACACTTACCTCTTCAACGGCCTCGCATTCGAACAAATAAATATGCAAGAGGGGATCTTTGGGTTCCTTCATCAAGTAGACCAGGCCTGTTAGGGGGCCCGTGAATTCCATGAAATTATTTGGTACTGCATTCTGATCATCTTGCTGTTGCTGTTGTTGTTGCTGCTGTTGTTGTTGATAAGAAGCTGCTGCACTCGATGACAACGAGCCATAGGAAGTGGAAGTTTTCAAAGATGATTTTATGCCACCGCCGCCAACTAAACTGTGTGTGCCATTACTGCCACTTAAGCTGCCGCCGCCACCACTATTGCTGCCTTGTGATGGTTGTTGTTGACTTGCTGTTGTCTTTAATTGCATAAAGCCATTGCCCACCTGTTTACCACCCTGTTTGTGTACAATACGGCACATGCCAACGATATTCTTCAGTGGATGGCTGAATTGCAATTCAAAGTCGGAATTGTACGATTCCAAATTGCCATTTTCAATGCCAACGGAAAGCTGAAATAAAAACAAAAAAAAGAAAAGAAGAAAAAGAAGAACAATGAGTATCACAATCACAGATTCAGAGTATTTAAGCAAAAGAAAAAGTTTTTTCAGGAAATATCTCTCCCTTCCTCCTCGCTACACCAAGACTCATGTGTAAAAGGCAAAAGAGCTGTCTAGAGAGGGGATGGGTGGGAGGAAAACAAAAGTGTTGTAAATAAAATGTTGAATTGTGATGGCTTTTTATAGGACCTGAAGGCAAACTTTGCCATGGATTCCTAAAAAGTTTCAAGTTAAAAACAATTTAGTTGAGCTATGAAATGAAAAGGAAAGAAAAGAAAGAAAAAAACAGGAAATTATTGGAAAAGTAAAGGATGATGAAGGAGGAGGCTCTTGTGTTCACCCTTTTAAAGCATCTGTTTTCATTTAATCATGAAATTGTACACATTTAACGTGTGTAAAACGAAATTCCACTTCATTTTACTCTTCTGCCAGAATGTTTATTTTTAAATCGAAATTGGTTTTAAGGCATCTAAAGTAATTCCCTCAGATTGAATTCAATTCACGGTGCATGATTAAATACGCTTCCTTATACCAGAGCTGGAAGCAAGTACGTGCTCTAATGATTCATTCTCCTCATTATAGAATCTATATACATATTGGTTTTAAGGCGTTCCCCTATTTTGCACAAGTGTTCAGTGATTCTGAAGTGCCCGGATAGTCAGATGCATGGCTCAAGAGTTTAGATTGCCACTTTTTAACTTCCCTTTCGGCAATCATACCCTTCCAAACATCTGTACTCACTCCACAGAACGGTTCTGACTCTGCCTGCTCATTGCCGCGTATTTCCACTTGACCTTGCATATAGTGCAGCGTGATACTACATCTATTTTCCAGTTGATCGAGCTTGCCCAGACAGTCTCATACTATATTTGACTTAAACTCATACAAGCCTAGTGATTCTATGGCGGCCTAACTATCAGATGGTAAATCCAAGTTGAAGTGAACACTTCTTCAATGGCAGTTTTCCCATGGGTTCTGAATATATTATATATTGTAGTCGCCGTGGTCTAGTAGGTAGTGTGTTGCCTTATTAGACGAAAAGCCAGGGTTCGAGCCCCAGGCCAGACATAAAAACAAAATCAAAAAAAAGTATTTCTTCGGCGACTTTCTCTCAGCAGATTTCTGGCAAAAAAAACTCTGAGAGTAAATAAAATTGCCATGAGAAAGTTTCTCAAAAATCTGTCGTTCGGAGTCGACTTTAAACTGTAGGTCCCACCATTCATATATAAAATTAGCACACACAACATAAGTGGTGTGAGAAACTAGGTCGTAATCCTGACTGAAGGGTTGTAATGGCCAATTATGTGTGTATGTCTGAATATTTTACTCTGAAACTGAACACGTCCTTACCTGTACTCCAACCATTCGCATGCCATACTTAAACGATTGTGTAGCTTCCAAAGTGCTCCATTCACTCTTAGTACACAGTCCTGTTGCGTAACTTACTTAACTTAATTACAACACTTTTAGTCAGGTTAACAACCTAGTTTCTTACACCACATATGCTGTTTGTGTTAATATTATGCATAAGTAGTGGGACTTACGGTTTAAAGGCGACTGTGAACGACAGATTTTTGAGAAATTTTTCATGGCAATTTTATTTACTCTCCGAGTTTTTGCCAGAAATTCGCCAAGTTGTTATCTGCAAATGGTCGAGTTCTTGTGAGCGACTCCTTCGGATTTCCTCGCACACTTTCACAGACAGTGACGATCGATTTCGTGAAATTTTATATTTCGCCGACGTACGGGTGTTGTTCAAACGTTTATTAAACCAGGCAGAATTGAATTTATTCACCACATTGAAAATAGTCCTCTCGATAAGACGATTATGCATACATACATACATAATTGGTCATTACAACCTTTCAGTCAGGATTACGACCGAGTTTCTCACACCACTTATGTTGTGTGCGTTAATTTTTGTACGTGAGTGGTGGGACCTACAGTTTAAAGTCGACTCCGAACGACAGATTTTTGAGAAACTTTTCATGGCAATTTAATTTACTCTCAGAGGCTGAGAGGAACTCGCCGAAGAAATACTTTTTGTATTTTGTTTGATGTCTGGCCTTGGGTTTGAACCCTGACCTTACATCTAATAAGCCAACACACTCCCTTCTAGACTACAGCGAATATAAGGCGATCGTAAACTTTTTAAGTTTCTGCTGGAAAATGCAATAAGTTTTCGATTTAACTTTTATTTTTTCTTGTTTTTTTTCGAATTTCCACCCACACTTTAATTACCAACTTTAAATTCCTTTTTTCTACAATTTTCCCTTCTGTCAATAGGCTGTCTGATTTTTATTACTTTCTGTTCTATTGTTTTTACAATTCGTTAAATAATTCTAATTGACAGGTTAACTGACACAGAAAGAGAGTGAGAGAGAGAAAGAAACTGAGAAAAAGTAAAATTTGTTAACGAGCCGCCTCAACTCAAGCGTATTAAAGAATGCTCTTTGCAATTATTGTCAGTGCTAATGCTTGTTGTTGTTATTGCTGTCACTCATTACTGTTGCTCTTGTTGATTTAATTCATCAACACTGTTGTTGTTCTCTTTTGTTAATTTATGTTTTTAACGGGTTATAGTTGTTGTTGCTTTAACACAATTGTTATAGTTGCTGTTGTTGTTGTACTATTCTCACAATTTCGTTAAGTTGTAGAAAAAAATAAGAAAAAAATGGTAGAAAATACAATTTGAATGCAGTTGTTGTGCGTTTTTTTTCTCTTTTGTTTTGTTTTGCACTCTTCAAGCGACCACTGCAGTAGAATTTTTTGTGTTTTGTTTTTTTTCTGTGACTCCAGGGACAAATTTCCATAAAAAATACGAGAACGGTTTTCTTGCTTTATTCTCTTCATTGTTTATATTTTTCTTTTTTTTGTGTTAAATGGAACACTTTAGCAACAAGAAAACACATACACAAGCAAGAATTGTTGCCATACAAAACATTTTTCCAATGTTGTTTGTGTGTTTCTATCTTACTCTCACTCTCATATACTATATACATATATTTTTTTTTTAAATCCAAACCAGCTTAAGTGTTTATATGTTCGCTTGTATAATGTGTGAGCGTAGAAATTGCAGTTATTCGTATAGTCATCGTACGTACTCGTATAATAAATAGTTGTTGGTATTATTATTATTATTATGTTTTAGTTGTTGCAATAATAATTAATATTTTAACATGGTTAATGTGCTTGGTTTAGCATAAAAACTAAGTTAAATACGAGTAGTAGCAGAAGAAAAGAACAACAAAAAATGGACCACAAATATTTTTATTATAGTTCTGCTCCCAATTCTCTTTCTTCCTTACTCTCTCTCTCTATCACTGATTTTAGTACTAAAATAAAATAATTTATAGGTGTGGGTGTGGGTGTGGGTGGGTGTATGTCTTAAGTATAGAAGAAGTATGTGAAGTAGCCACTCATCACAACCAGCAAAAAAAAAAAAACATGCAAACAACCAAGCAACACTGAAAGTTCTTTTTTTAAGTGTAACACAGGGTGGCGGCACATTTTTAAGGATCTTTCACTCGTTTCAGTTGTTCAAAAAATTCATTTTCTTATGATATTTAACTTTTCGGTCGTTCCTTCGTTCTCTCTTTTTCTCTGGGGGCGTATAATAAATTTGAATAGGACCAGAGTGTAAATCAAATCAGAAAAAAAGAAAAACTGGGAAAATAGTGTTGCTGAAAACTACAAGTGCTTCAACTTTACAAAAAACCAAAAAAAAAAAGTTAAAAAAAATTATGACACATTGTAAGTTCTTCATATTTTTTTGGTGGAAACTTTACTGTCGGCTACAAAAAATGAAAAATGTCCAGCAAATTATGGCAATTTATAACTTTTAAGCCACATTTTGCTTACTGCCACCCCCCAAAACAAAAGCAGCAACATGATGATCATGGATGTGGTCATCCATAGTTTGTAGTATAAATTGTTTGTCAGTGCAAGGGGAACAATAAAGAAAGTTGTAATGGAACTGTCATTTACAGTGATTATCATGAAAATAAAGGGAGTTTGTGGTAGAAGCCAAAGGTAGTGTACATACGTACGTACGTACATACGTACACTTGTTTAAGGGTCATGGATATTCAAATTGGAAATCCTTTGACATCTAAACCGTTTAATTTGATAAACCAAAAAGAGTCAAATTAGCAAGATTGACTCATTAATTAGGAAGCCATAGTATTTGCTCGTGAGGAATGGAGTTTAGCTAGGCCTTTTATTGATTGTGGGAACCGGCAGTCACCATTGTCTAGTAGGTAGTACGCATACATACATACATAATTGGTCATTACAACCCTTCAGTCAGGATTACGACCTAGTTTCTCACACCACTTATGTTGTGTGTGTTAATTTTATACATGAGTGGTGGGACCTACAGTTTAAAGTCGACTCCGAACGGCAAATTTTTGAGAAACTTTTCATGGCAATTTTATTTACTCTCAGAGTTTTTGCCAGAATTCTGCTGAGAGGAAGTCGCCGAAAAAATACTTTTTGTATTTTGTTTTGATGTCTGGCCTGGGGCTCGAAGCCTGGCTTTACGTCTAATAAGCCAACACACTACCTACTAGACTACGGCTTCGACTTCGTAGTAGGTAGTCTGTTGGCTTATTAGACGTGGTTCAAACCCCAGCTCAGACATCTCAGACTAAACAAAATATTTAAAAAATATTTCTTTCATCGACTTTCTCTCAGCAGCCTTCTGTTAGAAATTCTGAGAGTAAATAAAATCGCCATATAAACATCTTTCTTTCGGAGTACATACCGCTACTCAGGGACAGAATTAACACACACGACATATATGGTGTGAGAAGCTAGATTGTAATCCTGCTTGTAATGATGGGCTTTAATGATACAATTTAAAAAAAAAAAAAAAAAAAAAAAAAAAAAAAAAAAAACATATTCATTATTAAACTTATGTGTTGTATAGCCTTCACTGTTTAAATACAAAAACGAAATCTCTCCATAAATAATTCATTTGTTTTCTCAATGATTTGCGTCACTAGCACTTCCAACAATAGATGGCATTTAGAAATACATTAAGGAATGCCGTGTTAAATTTCTCATCCAATTATCGTTATCGATTCTACTTTAAATGAATTCGTTACAGAGCAGCACTACACTACACCGGCTGGAATCGTGATACAGGTAGCACAATAACAGTAACACACTGGCAGTAACTATTTAACCAATAATGAATGGCAAGATTCGTTAATAAATTGTTTAAACATGTTGTTTCTGTTGCTGTTTTTAGAACTTAAAGTTACGTTAATGAACGTTTATCAATTTGGAAGTCAAATTAGGCAAATACTTGCTGAAAGAGATTGGAATTTCATTATAATTTTAACAGGGACTTTCGAACTCTGTCAGTTTATAATGGTCATGTTGTTGGCGCTATATCTGTCAAATTAGTTGTTGCTAAACGATACCAATCAATATTGAAATCCAAAATCGTTCAATGCATCCTGATGAAGTCATGGAAAGTATGGATTATGCCATGGCGGCATCATTGGTTCATATTTCGTTTAGAATAACAATGAACCGGCTACTACTGTCAACGGGCGAGCATTGTAGGTCAATGAATTACCAAGTTCTTTTCGCCTGAATTATGTGATCTAGACACCAAGATCGTGTGGTTTCAAGAGGACGGGGTTAAGAACAATACGAAAGAGTCGCACATGTTTCTGTTTATGAATTATTTTCGAAATGAGATGATCACCCTCCTCCCCTCTTTAAAGGTGTCACTGTATTGTACTTTAATTAATTATTAGCTATACAGGGTGGGTTAAGGGATAACAATTTCCAACATGCAATTAAAATCTCATTCGATTGATTACACTACAAAAAGGTTAATAACACACTGATCATCATAAACAAGAAATTACATTACGTTACGTGTTTAAAAACAGTAAAATTAAGCTTTTCAAATCCAATAATTAAAAGCGCATTCAAATTATTTGAAAGCGAATATTTTTGTCTAAATACATAGTATATTACCAGTTATTTCTCTAACTGAGGGGCCTATGGGTTAAAAACGAAATCCATTGTTTTCCAATATAAAAATATTTTAAGAATTGGGCAGTCACTTGACTCATTATTGTAAAGGGTGTTTTTTTTATAGAGGTATAGAATACAATAAAACAACGATGGATTATTCGATTGACATGAATTTTATTTATCCGAAAGATAATCTTGTGGCATTACATTTTAAATATGATTTCTGGCATATGACCGCCACGGCTGGCGCGGATGTAGTCCAATCTGGACGTCTAATTTTCGATGACTTTTTCCAACATTTGTGGCCGTATATCGGCAATAATACGGCGAATGTTGTCTTCCAAATGGTCAAGCGTTTGTGGCTTTACCGCATAGACCAATGACTTTACATAGTACCACAGAAAGTAGTCTAGCGGTGTTAAATCACAAGATCTTGGAGGCCAATTCACAGGTCCAAAACGTGAAATTAGGCGGTCACCAAACGTGTGTCTTTCAATAAATCTATTGTGGCACGAGCTGTGTGACATGTTGCGCCGTCTTGTTGAAACCACATCTCCTGGACATCATGGTTATTCAATTCAGGAATGAAAAAGTTAGTAATCATGGCTCTATACCGATCACCATTGACTGTAACGTTCTGGCCACCATCGTTTTTGAAAAAGTACGGAGAAATGATTCCACCAGCCCATAAAGCACACCAAACAGTCAGTTTTTCTGGATGTAACGGTGTTTCCACATACACTTGAGGATTACCTTCACTCCAAATGCAAGCAGTTTTGTTTGTTGACGTAGCCATTCAACCAGAAGTGCGCTTCATCGCTAAACAAAATTCGCTTATGAAAATCGGGAGCAACGGTAATCTCGTTTTGGGTCCATTCGACGAATCTACGCCTTACTTGATGATCGTTTGGCTTCAAATCTTGCACGAGTTGGATTTTGTAAGCACGCAAACCAAGATCCTTCCGCAAAATCTTCCATAAAGTGGATGGACACAGATCCAATTCCTGTGCTCGATGGCGGATGGACTCATTCGGGTCTTCCTCAATGCTACGCTCTGCAGCAGCAATAGCTTCTTCTGTACGCACCGTACAGCGTCTCAGGGGATGCGAGTTATCAATAAGAGTAAACGTGGTGCGAAAACGTTCCATGGTTAATCGAATTAACTGCTCTGATGGACGATTTTGTCGACGATAAAATGGACGTAGTGCGCGATACGTTTTCCGCACAGAACCATTATTTTCGAAATAAAATTGCACTATTTGCAAGCGTTGTTCAGGCGTGAGTCTATACGTGATGAATTGCCAAACCAAACTGAGAATAAATCACTTGACAGCTGTTAAATCGGTCGCCATCTTGAAAAGTAATGCCAACTTAAAGTTCTATACCTCTATAAAAAACACCCTTTATAAGCAAATCGAAAATTGTCACCAGCAAAGAGAAACACACGTATCTGACGTACCCCTCTTCGAAACAGTGGCTGTGCATCACCAGACACGTTGACAGTTTGAGATGTCACCACATACGTAACACTGAATTATATAAGCAGTCGCAGACAACTAGAAGAGGAAAGAAAATAGAAAAGAAAATAAAGAGACGAACGCATGCGGAAGGATTCGAAAAGCTTGTGTAATGAGCGGGCTACCTCGTAAGGCGTGAAAGAATAGAAAGAAACATCGCAATGCCAGCAATGGTACAATTGTTTGTCAATATTAGAGGAAAATGAAAGTTGGCAACCCTGTCATCCTAGAAAATGCCACCGAACGCCAAACACCTTAACTTAGCTGGTTCGGCTCAACGGCTGATTAACAAAAAGTAAATTGAAGCAAAGAATAGTTAAAAGGAAATGCTTTGTGGCAACCCTGTGCTACTAAAAATGAACTTAAGGACTCGTAAAGACCAAAGAAAGACTTCCATTGCGGCGATAGGGCTACATTGCTAAAATAGTTTCAGAGCGTTTCAAAAGCTGCTATTTTTTTGAAAAACCAATCCAAGGATACTTAGTTATTGCTGTACTGCTAAAAGCGAAAAATTAAACTGAAACACAAAAACACAGAAGATACAGTAGAATCAAAAGGTGGAAAGATAATGATTGTCAAAGGATAATTAATTGCCTCTAATGGCTAAGCAGGTATTCATGTTCACATACATACACTCACGCGCATATAGTGATAAAAGCATACACTGAGTACATCAACACTTAAATACTTACGTACGTGAGTACCATAAAGAACACACACTTCACATCGTGGCAAGTCTAAAAAAGCAGAAATTTTTAGCAAAAACTATACAACAGCAACAAAAACTACACAAACAACAACAACTAATATAAAATATCCTTGACAATTAGGGGTTGTATCCCCCTGGTTTCAAGGTTTCCCAAAAAAACAAAAAATATTCTCCAAAAAAGCATCCTTGTCATCGTTATCATCATCCTCGACATCATCATTATCAACAACATACTCAACGCCATCCTTGTTGCCATTTTTATTAACATGAACCTCTGAACTATGCGAGGAGGACATTTGCTAGTGCATATGACTGCAGTTGCATTTGGCTTTTTAGGGGGAAGGGGAGAATGCTTTAAGTTGGCTTAATTATATTTTTACGGTAACTTTGTTTTCAACAAATGGCAACAAAAACAACATTAATAACAACAGCGTAACAAATTATAACTGGCAAGAGTAAAATTTATTTCGTAAGAAAACCAAAAAATATTTCAGATTTGGTTTGATAACACCAGTGAAGCTAAGTAAGGGCTTAGATTAGAGTTTCGGTAGCTAACAATTTAAACCAGTTAAAGTACTGCAAACATTATAGCTTCGAAGGACAAAGAATTTTTTGAAATTCTTCGTGAGATCATGGCATTCATTTTACTTTGTTTTGGGATTTTATTAATCGTGTAAAGTCAAAAACTCTGCGGTCTAAATTGTACTTTCATTGATTTAAAAATGTGGATAAAAGTTTGTAACATTTTCTCTTTGAATTTACGTACATAAATCCCTATCCCGTAAAGTAGCCTTCTTTAGCAGGCGAATCTATCATCTGTCGTTGCCTAGAAACAGCGCCACCAATGTGAAATTTATGTTGCAATGGGTGTAGTGGTAGTTATTGTTAATAACGGGTGATTTTTTCAGCTATTATCTTTTTGGCAACACTGGTTTAAACAGCTAACGCACGTTTCGTGTTTTGTTTCACTGTCAAACATCTTCAGTTTGGTCTATAATTGAAGTCGCCGTAGTCTAGTAGGCAGTGTGTTGGCTTATTAGACGCAAAAGCCTGGGTTCGAGCCCCAGGCCAGGCATCAAAAGACAAAATACAAAAAGTATTTTTTCGGCGACTTCCTGTCAGTAGATTTCTGGCAAAAACTCTGAGAGTAAATAAAAATTGCCATGAAAAGTTTCTCAATAAATAAAAATCTGTCGTTCGGAGTCGACTTTAAACTGTAGGTCCCCGCCACTCATGTATAAAATTAACACACACAACATAAGTGGTGTGAGAAACTAGGACGTTGTACAATGGGTCAATTCGACCTCCGGGTACTGTACTTGTCTTAATTGACAAGTACACGTCCTCTAACCTAACCTAACCTTGGTCTATAATTTAACCACGAATCGTCTTACAAACGAACAACGCTTGCAAATCATTGAATTTTATTATCAAAATGTGTGCTCTGTTAAGAAAGTTCATCACGCGCTTCTTCCATTTTATGATCAGTTTAATCGACCTACTGAAGCGGCTATTTCGGGCTATTGTGACTAAATTTCGCACCAAATTTACATTGTTGGACATCAAACCACCAACACGCTTACGTAGAGTGCGAACTGAAGAAAATATCGCAGCTGTATCGGCCAGTGTTAATGATGATCATCAATTATCGTTTCGTCGCCGTTCGCAGCAATTGCGACTCTGTTACTCAACAACGTGGAAAATTTTGCGGAAGGATTTAGGTGTGAAGCCTTTCAAAATACAGCTGGTGCAAGAATTGAAGCCGAACGACGTACCGCAACGCAGAATTTTTGGTGAATGGGCTCTTGGAAAGTTGGCAGAAGATCCACTTCTTTATCGAAAAATTGTGTTCAACGACGAAGCTCATTTTTGGCTCAATGTATACGTAAATAAGCAGAATTGTCGATTTTGTAGTGAAGCTCAGACAGAAGCATTGCAAAAGCCACCAATGCATCCAGAAAAAGTCACAGTTTGGTGGGGTTTATGGGCTGGTGGAATCATTGGACCGTACGTCTTCGAAGATGCTGCGAATCGTAACGTAACTGTGAATGGTGAGCGCTACCGTCAGATGATATCCAACTTTTTTTTTTGCCCAAAATGCAAGAGCTTGACTTGCATGACATGTGGTTTCAACAAGACGGTGCCACATGCCACACAGCACGCGTAACAATGGACTTATTGAGAGGCGAGTTCGGTGAACATTTTATTTTACGTTCGGCACCGGTCAATTAGCCGCCTAAATCGTGTGATTTAATGCCTTTAGACTATTTTTTGTGGGGCTATGTTAAAGCTCATGTCTATACAGACAAGCCCGCTTCAATTGACGCATTGGAAGACAACATTGAAGGATTTATTCGTGAGATACCGGCCGAAATGTTGGAAATAGTATGCCAAAATTGGACTAAGCGGATGGACCATTTGAGGCGCAGTCGCGGTTAACATTTGCATGAAATAATCTTCAAACATTAAATTATATGGACCGTACTATCGACTCAAATAAAGATTTCATGAATTTTTCTGAATTTTTTGTTTTTTTTTTGAAAAATTTTCCTATAGCTCTTAAAAAAATCACCCATTATAATCCTGCCTGGGATCATGGAATATTTGGAGGGAGATTGAACGTTTCATTTTTTCAAATTCGAAAACAATGAACAAGAAAGGAAGTGTAACCAAGTCTTAAGTAAATTCCACTACAAAACACTTTAATTTTGATTCACTTGTGATTTCAACTTAATATTAATCACTTAAATCGGTCCTAATAAAGTTTTTAGTTTTTCTTTTTGGAAAAAGAAAAAGTTTTTTCATATCCTGCGATGAGTATGCACACTTGACTTAAATTTTAGAAGGTTTTTTTTGCTTTTTTTTTTTGTTTTAAAATTGTTTGAAACAATCAGTTTAAGAACAATATAACAAAGAAATTGTAGTTTTTAAGAGAATATTTGGCCATAACAGACACTTTCTCTATTGCTCTCTCTGTTTGACTTTACCTTTCTCTATAGAAACGAGAGCATAAAACTTTTTTTATCGAAAACTAATGAAAAGTTCATACAAAAAGCATTTGATGAAAAACAATGAAAACGAAAAAAAAAAATTTCATTAAAAATTTAAATTGTTGGCAATTTATTTCATAGAGAAATTTAAAGTCTTAGGACTGTTTTTTCATTAGGCGATTATCTTTTTTCCCAACGAAAAACTGCAGATTAAAGAAATTTGGTTTTCTCAATGTCTCATTTGCTTCTATTTTGTCGCAAAACTAACCAGCCCTCATCTGCCGGTTATTTTTTTGTTGTACAGATAAATTCAATCAGCTGACTGATGTTCATATTTTTTACGTGGCAATACCTTGAGTTTTTGAAAAAAAAAATAGATTTTAGAAAAAATGTGTAATAGAGGAATAAACATTAATTTGATGGAGGATGAACTCGAAGAACATGAGTTCCAAGTAAACGTTGAAAGAGTTTATCATGCCAGGCCTAACTGCCTGGCTGACATGGCCATGGAAAACAGCTGATCTATGTTAGTCACTTGAAGACAGGGTTCCCAACTTTCACAACAATTTTGAGAGGTATTGCCGAATGAAAATAATGTTTTTGTCGGTATATTGAGAAAACCAAAATTGTTAACGGACAGTTTATCAGTCTAATAAATTTATGTCGACATTTAGTAACTGGCGGTTTGTCGACACATTGAGAAAACGGGCCTTATAGTGTTTTCACACCAAAATTTAAAACCTGATTTTAGGATTAAAACCATAATCAGCTGAGTTTGCGTTCACACTGCAAGTTTTATTAAAATTGGTTTTAAATTCATGACATTTATGACTGCGAGAAAAAAATTTTATGAACAATATGCCTTATTTCATCTTGATATATTTAGCTTCTGACTTACCTTTTGCACAAGAAACTATATTCATTGTGACCAGAAACAACACACATTTCGATTAATAATTAAATATTTACAAATTTTTAAGATTTTCATTGAAGAAATTAAAAATATTCCAAATTTTCCCTTTTTTAAACAAAATAAATATTTATTTACATTTATTTATTTATTTAGTTGTTTTTGTTTTTATTTTGTTTTTATCAGCTGTTTGCAAGATTTCAGAGCTGGTAGCTCTGATTTAGTACATCAAAACAAGGTTGTATTTCATAAAACCTACTTAAAACCAATTCAAAAAAGGTTTTATTTTGGTTTTAACACAATAATTTTGTATGGTAAAAACAGGTTTTATTTTTGGTTTTAACGTTAAAACCAACTTTTGCGTTAAAACCACTCGGTGTGAAAACACTATTATTAAAGGATATTAATTTCAATTAAAATTTTAAAAAATTCATGAAAATTTAATATTTTTAAATACAGCAGCTCTTTAATTACAACACATTTATTTCAACTGCAAGAAATAACCACACATACTGTATATAGACCTCCTCTCTTCAATGATTAATTAGTTGCCCTTAAATAAATTTAGGGGTTTTCAAATAAAACAGCTGAGCTACAATAACAGAACCTAAAATAGCCCAGACCAACAAATAATTTAAAATTTTCTCCACTTGCACACACACACACACACACCTGCTTACAATTAAACAAAAACCATTGATCAAAAACACACGCGCACTTAAAGGCCACATACAAGAAAGCGAAAGAGAAAACCACTGACAAAGAATATGAAATTTATAAAGAAACCTTCTTCCTCCTGAAGCTATGCAATAAAATTTAAGAAATACACACAATCATGTATTTACAACACATAACGGAAAGGAACTCATAAAGAAAACTTGTTTTTCAACTTCATTGTTGTTGTTGTTGTTTTTGTGCTCTATTATAATGAAATTAACATGTGTTGCTATTTGAAACAATAAAACAACAACTGTATACATTACTATAAATTTAAAATGAGCCTTTAATATGAACAGCAACAGCAAACACTTTAAGTAAACATTTTATGGTGGTATCATAAAAAATAATAGTTCTTAAGTATGTACACAGATATTTTACCATTTCTCTATCTCTCTCTCTCTCTCTCTCTTTCTTTCTTCTTCCCTTGATGGTGTCCTAAAAATAAAATAAAACAAAGAGCATATAGGTACAACACACATGTGTATCGTACATCAATGCTTCTCAAATACTACTGTAAAAAAGAAATATCTACACTACCTCTCTCTCTCTCTCTCTCACACACACACATATCCATACATGCAATGTACATACCCATACCCATAATGTTTCTTAAACAATTGTAAGAACGAACGGCATTCTCAAGTCATGTGTACTCAATATGAGTTGGATTTGTTTTAATCTATTTTGCTTTAGCAGCAGTGTTGCCATTGCGTTATAAGATATTTCTCGGTATTTTCTTAGTATGTTTAAGTTGTTTTTTTATATTGAGATTATTAAATGTAATCCATTTAATGATTACAATACAATTGTAAGCCGACTAACTAACATCATATGCTTGACGTAGTTCAACAAACCAGAGTCATTGGCGTGAATCGAACTCCCAACTATTACGCTAATAGATTATTACATCACCTAATAGACCATAGAAGTCGCCGTAGTCTAGTAGGTAGTGTGTTGGCTTATTAGACGCAAAAGCCTGGGTTCGAGCCCCAGGCCATTCATCAAAGACAAAATACAAAAAGTATTTTTTCGGCGACTTCCTCTCAGCAGATTTCTGGCAAAAACTCTGAGAGTAAATAAAAATTGCTATGAAAAGTTTCTCAAAAGTCTGTCGTTCGGAGTCGACTTTAAACTGTAGGTCCCACCACTCATGTATAAAATTAACACACACAACATAAGTGGTGTGAGAAACTAGGACGTTGTACAATGGGTCAATTCCACCTCCGGGTACTATACTTGTCTTAATGGACAAGTACACATCCTCTAACCTAACCTAACCTAACCTAATAGACCACTACTAACTTACTAAATTGGTCGTTACATTCCATTAGTCAGGACCAGAGGGTCAGCAATGAGTCTTCAAAACGATGAGTAGATTTGAATCATACGTATAATTTCTGATACTTATACGCATTCATACTTATTTTAATGTCATACTCATACTACTCATACTCTAAGTTTGAAATACTCATGGTACTCGTACTTAACAATACGCATGATGTTATTGATTTCGACTCTCCGCGACTCATCGCATACATGAATCACAAAATAAGTATGATTCGCGTACGAACACTACAATACTCACATGGAGATTGTGTGTTTTCTCTGCTTGCTGTCTTTGTCTTTCTTCTTTCTTTGTAAATGCAACAATAACTAAGACTGTAAATTTTGATGAATGATTCGAATCACTCGAATCATTTATAAGTATTATAAGAAGTATTTTTCTAAATTTATGAATCTGAATGAGTAGGCGTATGAATCGAACATATTTCGAATGTTATGAGTTTGTTGTCAACGTTGTACTCATACGCATTGCAACTTGTACTTATAAATCAATGTTGTACTGAGTACGAATGAATCAGAGTAGTTGGATTTCAATACTGTTGACTCACTCATACTCAAAATTTCATGAGTACTTATGAGTAGCGAAAAAGCGATTCATTGCTGATCTCTGGTCAGGATTACAATCTAGCTTCTCACGCCACCGACTTCGAATGCTAAGAGTTTTGAGAAACTTTCCATGGCAATTTAATTTTATTCGCAAAGTTTTTGCCAGTAGGCTTCTAAGAGGAAGTTGTCATATTTCGTTTTGTTCGAGATGTCTGAGCTAGGCTCGCGTTTAATAAGCGAATGCACTACTTAAGATAACTGATTTTTTTTTTGGTTATGAACAGAATTGAAGGTTATGAACAGAACTGCCATGAGCTATGCAACACGATCGATTTTACCTTCACCGCATGAAAAGTTTTCAGAAAGAGTAATTTTACGTTTTGATAATGTCAATTGGCCAATAAGATCATGTGATTTGACACTGTTGGACTTCTTTTTGTGGATCTATGTAAAAGACCATATTTACGCGAATAATTGCCTAAAGTTGGAGCATTTGAAAACCAACAACATGCCTCAAGTTATTGCCTCGGTACTGCACGAAATGTGTGACAAAGCATCCGCTGCAGCGAGCAATACCGGCATAGAATTGCATACAAAATAAATTAAAAGTTTCAACGTAATCAACGTTTTAGGTGTGTTTTATTTAACCTTACTTTTGAAATTAAAAAATTCATTTAAAAAATTCAGTTTCTTTAGTTTTATCACTAATTTATTCAAATTGAAATACTATGGCAACACTAAAATCTATGTATTGTATTGTATTGTATATGAGAATACTAGGCTTTATTTTCTTCAATTGTACTCTTATGAGTGCCTTCTCTCTTTTATGGATGGTATGAGAGAGAGAGAGGGAGGGAGAGGAAGAGGAAGAACCGAAGTACAATTATTTGTTTGCCTTCTTTTATTTCATTCTGCATAAATAAATGGGAGACGAAGAAAAAGTATCGATTTTATTCATATGAACTGACAACTGACTGTGATTGTGTGTGTTGTTGTTGGTTAACTTTACTTCCTTGGCTTCTCTCTCTCTAGATGTGTAAACAAATTCAGTTAAAAAAAAAAGAAATCAAATATTCTTACTGTGTGTGAGTGGGGAATGAGAAGTGTTTAGGTGTGTATAAGTGTAGGTAATATAAACGACGACTGTGTCCGTGTGATGACGTCAATGAAGGGATATTTCTTTTTATGGATTTTTGCTGAGGTTCTTTCTTTTATTAAAAAAAAAATTATTTTCTTGCCTACTCACTCAGTAATTCTGGCTCACTTTGCTTATTTGTTTTTTTTTTTGTTTTGTTTTTCCGTGTGTTTGTTTGGTTGTCTTTTATGGTTTTTGTTTATTAAATAGCACGTGAATTATAATCGTGCCCGTAACCGTACTCGTGTGTACATTCCCTAAATAATTAAATGCGCTTCGTTTTAGCTAATTTTAATAATTGAATGGCGGCCATTTATTTTAATCTGATGCTTGACTAACTACATATGTGTGTTAGTTAGTGGGAGTGGGAGTGGGATGGGGAATTTCCTATAAGAAATGTAACAAAGGTGAAATGTGTGTGTAAGTTGTTTAATTTGAATTAAAAAAAAGCAAAGTTTTCAAGGGAATGCGAATAAGAGTACAAAACTAACAAAGCTCGTTTGGCATATCTTTGACACATTTTTTTGGCCAAATAATGACTCAACTTGTAAAGAAAAATTCAAATTATTCAAAAATTCAAATTTTAAACAAGTTTAGATAGTTATCAAAAACAACCCTCGCATTTTAGCCATAGGAAGTACACAAAAAGCAACACCGCCTTGCAAAATACACGGAACGAGAAAAATGGTGAATTGAGTGCTATGGCAACAGGAGGTTAGGTCAACAAGCAAAAGTATCGTAAAGGGTGTTTTTTTATAGAGGTATAAAACTTTAAGTTGGCATTACTTTTCAAGATGGCGACCGATTTAACAGCTGTCAAGTGATTTATTCTCAGTTTGGTTTGGCAATTCATCATGAATAGACTCACGCCTGAACAACGCTTGCAAATAGTGCAATTTTATTTCGAAAATAATGGTTCTGTGCGGAAAACGTATCGCACACTACGTCCATTTTATCGTCGACAAAATCGTCCATCAGAGCAGTTAATTCGATTAACCATGGAACGTTTTCGCACCACGTTTACTCTTATTGATAACTCGCATCCCCAGAGACGCTGTACGGTGCGTACAGAAGAAGCTATTGCTGCTGTAGAGCGTAGCATTGAGGAAGACCCGAATGAGTCCATCCGCCATCGAGCACAGGAATTGGATCTGTGTCCATCCACTTTATGGAATATTTTGTCGGAAGGATCTTGGTTTGCGTGCTTACAAAATCCAACTCGTGCAAGATTTGAAGCCAAACGATCATCAAGTAAGGCGTAGATTCGTCGAATGGACCCAAAACGAGATTACCGTTGTTCCCGATTTTCATAAGCGAATTTTGTTTAGCGATGAAGTGCACTTCTGGTTGACTAGACTACTTTCTGTGGGGCTTTTTAAAGTCATTGGTCTATGCGGTAAAGCCGCAAACGCTTGACCATTTGGACGACAACATTCGCCGTATTATTGCCGATATACGGCCACAAATGTTGGAAAAAGTCATCGAAAATTGGACGTCCAGATTGGACTACATCCGCGCCAGCCGTGGCGGTCATATGCCAGAAATCATATTTAAAATGTAATGCCACAAGATTATCTTTCGGATAAATAAAATTCATGTCAATCGAATAATCCATCGTTGTTTTATTGCAACTTAAAGTTCTATAGCTCTATAAAAAACACCCTTTATATGGAGCTCGAAGAATCCATAAATGATTGAGGAAAAGCTATTGTATTGCTTTGTAATCCATAAAAAGTATGCATTATGGTATGAAGGGGCCTGGCCGTTATTTTCACCAATTCTTTTTGCATGCAATTGAAGATTATGAACCTAGAGGTATATGTGGTTTCAACAAGATCATGACATGAGCCACACAACATAACACATTTTCGCTTTATTGTATGAATAATTTCCAGCACTAATAATTCACGCTTCGGCGACTTCTTCATGCGATTTGATCCCGTCAGACCATTTTTTGGGGTTACGCCAATAATCCTTAATATTCGTCAAGTTATTGTCGTATATCGCCCGAAACAGGTTGATATTTATCTCAAAATTATTGGTTCCAGAGACCGTCATTTAAATGAGACTGTATTTCGTTCATAATGGCAAATTAAAGAAAATTTCATCGAAATCCAAGCCTTACGTGTGTTTTTAATTTAATTTTGCTTTCGCAGTAAAATATTTAAAAGTCACAAACCAGTTCAACCCAAACATTTCCAGGATAAATTAATTTTACGCGTACTTTTCAGCCTCAAACGGTGTGGCTATGTTGGCCACAAAACATCTTTCCTGCCTTCGCAAACCCAAAAACTACCAACACATTTGGTTTTAAGTGGGCTGGTGCAAGAAGAGAGTGTACATATGTGTGAGCCTGTGTATGTTTGGGTAAAAATGGCTTTTTCGTCGAAATAAAAAGTGAAAGAAAACACAAACACTGGGGGTAACTTGTGGGATTTTGTTTAAATAGTCCCTGTTTGCCATTGGGAACACTGCTGTTTCTGTTTTCTTGCTTCTTTCTCTCTCTCTCTCTCTCTCTCTCCCTTCGGCTTTGCAAATCTTTGAAGCATTATGTGACAGCAGCAGGGGATGCTTAGATTTTGAACTGGCAAACTGGGCCCATAACTAAAATCGTCAAAAACAAAACGGAAATTTGAAAAAAATTAATGAATCAACAGCTGACTTCCCACTCTCTTTCGCTCTTTGTGTGTGTGTGCGTGCTTTGGCCATTAGAGACCCGAGTAATTATTTTTAATTAAGTTTTCTTAGTTGAAAATTTATTAATTAAACCGAAAAGAAGGAATAAGGACTTCCTAATTTGTGTTTGGCACTGATTACACAGCACTGCGCACACGTCTTTTATTGCAAGGATGTGTGCTTTGTTTTGTAAATTTAAATAGAAAAACCATGAAAGTTGTCCACAGACTTATGACGTCATTAAACAATTTTCGTTTACTTTCAATGACGAGCTTTCCATTATTCTTTTGCCTGTAAAATTGAAGGCAGCCTAGGAGGTAGTGGGTTGACTTATTATACGCAAGTCCTCCGTTCAAACCCCAGCTCAGACAACTCAGCGACTTCCTCTCAGCGCAGTCTTCTGCAAGAACTCTGAGTAAATAAAATTGCCATGGAAAGTTTTAAAAATCTATCGTTCGCATTCGACGAAGCTAGGTTGTAATCCACGCTGAAGTCTTGTAATGACCAATTAAGTAGGTATGTAAGTAGGATTATGAGTACCGCTCAAACCACAAATGGTGGATTGGATGTATAACCTGGTAGTTATTGCAATTCTTGTCTGCAGGTACCTGACCTGCAAAACTTATCCTTGTGCTGTCCTCACTATTACTTGGGGTCTAAAACTAAACATGAATGAACAAAGTTCAGATAACCATTCAATGGCGGCTTGAAACTGAATGGAGCTAGGAATGAAAGCATTCTTTCTGGAAAGCCGGGTATAGCTTAAAAAACTACTGAATATTTTCTCAAATTTCTTTTTTTATTTGAAAGTACAATCCTTCCGGTTAATAATGGAAAATAATTTCATTCAAATGGCTGCCTCTACTGGCTATTCAGTAGCCTACACCAGAAGATGCCGATTTTGGCAAAAAAAAAATCATCTTCTCAGATGAAGATCATTTTGATCTTGGCGCGTATGTAAACAAGCAAAATTGTCGCATTTGGGGCACAGAAAACTCGCACGCATACATTGAAAAGCCGACGCACCCAAAACGAGTCACTTTTTGGTGCAGATTTTGGTCCAGAGGCATAATTGGGCAATTTTTCTTCGAAAATGAGGAAGGAGTGGCCGTTACAGTAAATGGCGATCGTTATCGGGCCATGTTGAACGAATTTTTGTTCACAAAAATTGAAGAGGAGGATATTGGCAACATTTGGTTTCAATAGGACGGCGCTACGTGCCACACAGCCGAAGCTACACTCGATGTTTTGCGCCCAGTTTTTGAAGATCCCATTATCAGCCGCAGAGCTGATGTCGTTTGGCCACCTCGGAGTTGAGATTTGACACCGTTGGACTATTATTTGTGGGGTGCCGTCAAAGATATGTGTTACGCCGACAAGCCAGAGACAATTGACGCTTTAAAGGACAATATTCGTGCAGCCATTGGTGAAATACAGCTGCACACAATCGATAATGTGCTTAAAAATTTGACGGATCGTGTAGGCTACTGCATGGCCAGCCGAGACAGCCATTTGAATGAAATTATTTTCCATTATTAACCGGAAGGATTGTACTTTCAAATAAAAAAAGAAATTTGAGAAAATCTTCAGTAGTTTTTTTAAAGCATTTTCAAAAAAAAAATGTTAATTGGGGGACCCTTTATATTAACCGCTGTGAATATTATTGGAAAAACACAATATTTTCTGGATCTGTATTCTATTGAAGTCGCCGTAGTCTAGTAGGTAGTGTGTTGGTTTATTAGACGAAAAGCCAGGGTTCGAGAACCAGGCCAGACATAGAAACAAAAAAAAAAAAGTATTTCTTCGACGATTTCCTCTCAGCAGATTTCTGGCAAAAACTCTGAAAGTAAATAAAAACAGACTTTAAACAGTAGGTCCCGCCACTCATGTATAAAATTAACACACACAACATAAGTGGTGTGAGAAACTAGATCGTAATCCTGACTGAAGGGTTGTAATGACCAATTATGTATGTATCTGTATTCTTAAATAACAACCTCATGAACGGTTCTAGAGCGCTGCAGGCGCCTCCATGATGTGGCTGGGCACAATACAATTCATCATAATGTTGATATTCCTGGTACCTACTTAACGGATAAATTACCCAGCCGTGGTACGAGTTCCTACATTATTAAGAAACTTTCAAGTTGGAACTTCGCTAACAACATATAAACACTTTCGGATGAGGCAAAGACAGAGAGAAAGGAAGTAACAAGTCTGGTCTAAGCTGGATAAAGGGTGCACAAAAAGTTTGCTCAAACTCTAAAGCAGCACAATGGGACTTTATCATAAAGTCAATAGCTTTTGCTGAAGTTGCGGGTACAAAAAGAGTTAGAAACGATTTTTCGAAACTTACACATTATTTGGCAAAAGAAAGAAGCTTTACAGGCCGGTATATTCTGTTAATAAGGATTCTGTTTTAAGGATTTTTGGAATATTTTCAATTCGCTTTTCCAAGAAGACCAATATACCCGATATACACAGCAAGATCATACGAAATATTTTGTTAAAATTTCTACCTTAAATTATTTAGTTAGTTTAGGTGAAGCAATAAAAAAGACAAACGGAAGAGATGGGACCTACTAAGAACAAATGATCTGGAAGCAAAGATCTGGAAGAAAGCCAAGACACAGAATACACTCAATAGATTCCAGCTACCCCAGATTACTACAAGCGGTGTCCCTGCCCCACATACCATTCATTCATTGTTTCAAAACGTAATGAGCCGTTTAGCCTATTAAGACCCCAATAGCTTTCCTCCACAGATTCAATTTTGATGAAAAATCTGCACATCGAGAAAAAAATATAAACTTTGACTTTAATTTCTAAGTCTATGGGAATGCAACATTCAATTTATGATCCTGAAACTGATGCCAATCAATAACCAAGAGAATTTTAGAATTTTTAGGTTGAAGAACTTTTTAGATCACCGACTCACAAACAAAAAATTTCTTTCTTAAGAGCCTTAATTTTATTTTATTTCATTTTTTTATGATTATTGAATACGCTTACCTTCGTATAGCTTTCTGTCGAACGTATATCATTAATCGTCCATGGCAGCATTGCAGCCGAATAGCGGGGATCAACGGACGCACTGCCGCGATATGTTAACGAAACTAAACGAGTTTTCATTTTAACGAAATGCCACGTACTTTAAATACGAAACGAATACGGTGAATAAATAAGTTTTGTTTTCTTTTTAAATTATTTGTTAAATTATTTTTTAATAACTTTTATTCAAAAGAATTTAAATAACGGTATATTAAAACATGATTTATTTATGCTCTCTCCAGCTCTGTCGCTTCTCATCAATACACGTATTTTAACGGCGCCTAATGGGCACTGAAAACATTGAAGGTTTTTATGGTTTTTTATGGTGTCGTGGTGGTAGTAAATTGTATGTTTATTACAGTATTTACAGTTGTTGTTGGCGTTGTAGTATTGGTGTTGCTATTTTAATGCTTCAAAAGCCAAAAAAAAGAGCGAAGGAAAAAATAAACGGAAAATCAAACAATTGCAAGAGTAAAGTTAGTACCGTTACTAATGGAGTTTGTATGAGTCAGAAGGGACACACAATAAAAGCGTGTGTACGTTGGCGACGACAGACAACAAAATAGGAGCCAATGGTGGTCATTTAAAGAGAATTTATTTGATTGCTGTGATGAAAAACACACACACACATAGTGAGAAAGAGAGAGAGGGAGTATTAATGATCTCGTTTGTCTAAGTTAAGGAATTTAGCACACACGCACACTAGTTTACACGCACACAATACACAGCGAATGTTATTCATAAAACAGCGGCGACTTTATTGATGACGATTGCGATAACAGCGTTAAAAGGACGAACAATAGAACACGCAACTCTATTTTTATTACTTTATTTTCGTTATTTTATAAATTTTTTTTCTTTTTCTCTCTTTTGCTCTTATTTGCGCTCTCTTTTTGATTTGGTTTTTAAAAATTTCTTTCAAATGAAACAAGATTTTATTGTTGTTGCTTTATTTTCTTTTGAATTTTCTTTCTTTTTGTTTTGAGTTTGATTTTTATTGGAATTTTATTGATTTTTCTATTTCTTCATGACATACTTTTAGGGGTTTGCAGAGGGGGGGTTTAAGAAATGCGAAAAAAAATTCACTTCTCTTTTTTCTCTTTTATTGTGTTATTAATGTTGCTTTTGTTGTTGCACAGGACGAGACGACGTTACATTTTTCAATTGTTTTGTAACCCAAAATTATTTTAAAACACAACCAAAAAAAAAAACAAAAACGAAAACCATCCCTTAAAAAATATTCACATTCGTTCACTTTACATTTATTAACATGCCACCACAAAATTGTTTTTTTTTGCTCTTTAAATATTGTTTTCACTTAAAAATTTGATTTTTTCTATAAATTTCTTAACAAAGCAAGACAATAATCAATAACTTTCATTGAAAATAAATATCCTTTGAAAATTCCTTTTTTTACTTCAAATTTTAGCTCTCCTAACAACCGCTTCCTGTGAATATTCAAAGATTACTAAAGGATTTCTAATGTTCGGCTTGTTTTTGCACTTCACTAAATAGCACAACAACAGCAAAGCAATGAAAAAGTTTCACACTCTCTCTCTCGCTTGAATGTTTAACTCTTTTTTATTGTCTCTTTATCTGAGTGTCGATTTCAAAAGCTTATACGCAGTGTGGCCAACATATTAATACTGAAAAGCATTGCAATTGAAAAAAACGCTTTGAATATTAGAATCGCTTTAATCGCGGAATTAAGTGTTTGATCTGTTCAATATCACAGGCCGAAAGAGTTGGAAATCATCGACAAACTTACTGCAGAAAATCCAAGTCATCGACACATCCGAATTACACCAACACGTAAAGTTTTCAAAACAACCTAACTTAAAAGCTCTTTTGGATGGGGCAACGTGATATCAAAAAAAATTAATTCGCACCATAATATCCGCTGATTTTTTCGAAGAAACTGCTCCATCAAATAAATGTCGTTGTCATGGTCTTTGACCTTCAATTCGTGAATCAGCTGAATATGGTACGGGTACAGGCCCAAGTCACAATACAAAATTCGCCATGTTGTGGTCTACGAAAGCCCGAGATTCTTGTGCCACTCTCATGTTTAGCGACGATGTTTGCGGTAAATCCTAGTGACGTGTGTTGGTCGCTCGTTTACTGAACGAGTGGACTCTAATATATCCACCAGATTGCGAACGAGATTTTTTGAAAAACTTTTCAAGACAACACTATTTACTATCAGAGTTTTTGCCAGAAGACTGTTGAGAGTTTTGTTCGAAATGTCTGAGCCAGGGGTTGCACCACGAGCTCCCGTCTAATAAGCCAGCACACCACCTACTCTACAATTCGCTCATCGCCCCCGTGCTCCAAAAGTGCAAAATTGTTGACACTGTACTGACACAGCAGCTTTGACAGAAAAGTCCTACGTAAGATCTTCGGTCCAGTGTGAGTGGGGCGACGATTTCCGCTTCCGATTCAATAATGAGCTCAACGGTATGGATGTTGTGCAGCGACTGCACTGAGTCGGCCATGTCATTCGGATGGAACAGAATGTTCCTGCTAGACCGGTATTTGATGCGGGTATTAGCGGAATTTTTCGTAAATGACGACTTTGTCTGCATTGGGAAGACCAAATTGAAAAAGTCCTGTCATCGATTGGTGTAATGAACTAGTAAAGGCGCGCAAGAAGCCGAGGCGCTTAAAAAGCGAACCAATAATGGCGAATTAAGTAAGAAATCTAAGTAACCTCCTACTAGACTATTACAAATGCAACTAATGTGACATTTACAGCAAGACATGTGATCTAGCTTTTATGAATTAGTTTATCCCACTAAAAACTTCCAAAAATCAACATTCAACTAAAAAAGTTCTTCCACGTTTAAATGGTTGAAAATAGCTTTCAGTACATAATGTTGACAACACCACTGAGCACTCTCTTTCAACAAAATTATTTTTTTCATTCTTCTTAAGCCACTCTCTTTTTCATTTTCTTCACTTGAACTCACAGTCTCCTCACTTAAAACAAAAACAAGCAGAAACGGCAGCAGATTTTTTTGGCATTCGTTTGTTATTTAATTTTTGTCACATTACTGTGGTTTTTAGAACATTTCTTTTTTTTTAATAATTTATTAAATAAACAATACATTGATGTTTTTAATAATTTTTATAAATTAAATTTCAGGAATTTCTTTCACTTCATTTTATTAAATTTTTATTGCAACACTTGTTTTCGTTTTCCCGATTCTTGAGAGACGCGCAAACTCAGCAACACTAACAATGAAACTGAATTTGAAACTCAAGAAGTCTTTCTGATTTTGTGTCTGTGTTTGTGTTTGTGTTCATTCGCTTTGGTTTGAGGGGGATTTCTTTAAGACTCCGTTGTAAGAGAATGGCCACTGTGTGGAAGTTTAAGCGTTTTTCTGTTTTAAACAAAATGGCATCACTAGGTTCTATTGCTTTTACGTTATTGTGACTACGTGTGGTTGGTTTTCTGTACCTCAATTCAAAGAGGGTGTGTAAATAGACTATAAACATTAATTAGGTTGTTGACTGTACTAAAAACAGAATGTTACAAATATTTTACAATTAGTTTCTAAGCAGAACTCGGATTTTGTTTTAACAGGCTGCAATACAAAATATATCAAGTCAAGCTCAAGTCTGTATTAAAACGAAGGGACAAGAGCTATGAAAGGAGAGAATCATTTACTAATAGTGTTTTCACACCTAAAGTTAAAACCTGATATTAGTATTAAAACCATAATCAGCTGATTTTGCGTTCACACTGCAAGTTTTTTTTAAATCTGGTTTTAAATTCATGACATTATGACTGCAACAGCTGTTTTTTGTTTAAGAAAAAATAAGAAAAATTGAGAAATGAAGAATATATTAAAAATTATTCTAAATATTGTAAAAGAATACCTTAAAATAGTGGATATATTTATAAAAAGTGAAGAAGTGCTTGGAAATCAAGTAGTTTTATATAAAAAAAACCGGCTTTCTGTATTTTTACATTTGTTTTGTTTTTATTTTGTTTTTTTCTCAGCCGTTTCAACATTTCAATGTTGGTAGCTCTGATTTAGTACATCGAAAACAAGGTTGTATTTTATAAAACCTACTTAAAACCAATTCAAAAAAGGTTTTAAGATGGTTTTGCCACAATAATTTTGTATGGTAAAACCAGGTTTTAATTATGGTTTTAACGTTAAAACCAACTTTTGCTTTAAAACCACTCAATGTGAAAACACTATAAGGAACCCTGAAGTCGTCAGCAAATGTAGAGAATTTCCTCGTCACCATGTATACTTCGCTTTGGCGTTGTTACTCTAGTTGGCAGGGCTTTAAAAACGATTTTTTTGGCTTCGGGTGCTCGTAGCTTCACCGTTGGCAATGATAAGTAGCGTGGGGTATTGGATCTCAAACCCAACTGAAAGGATAAAATTGGGTCTTGCTACAGGGACTTCCGCACTTTAACAGTTGAGAACGGTCATTCTGTTGAAGCATCAACTGTCAAATTAGTTGTAATTTATTCAGTCTTTTCTAGCAGTGTACGTGAAGAAACAAAATGTTCTAGTTTGGGACGTTACCAAACCAACCACATGAGTTCCAAGAGCGTCTAATGCATTTCGAAAAGGTCAGTGTATAGTGTGGATTTTGGATCGACGGCACCATTCGTTCATATTTCTTTGGGAACGACGTTAGTCAAGCACTGTAGATCGATAGCTATCAACTTCTTTCGGCCTGTATTGGATGATCTGGTCACCAATGACGTGTGGTTTCAACAGGACAGCAGAGAAATCTGCGCAATACCCAATTGAAGCAGAGGGCGGAGCTATCGGCAGTTAGCCTCAGTGGAGTTAAATCCTGGCCCAGTCCTGACTGTGGACTCTCTGAGATACTGGGAAGTCATGCCTTATAATTTTGTCGACAAGGGATTTAACATCTTGAGTTATACACCGATGGCTGCAAAATCCTGGACAGAGTAAGCTGAGGAATAAATATTAGGGGAGGGTTTAAGGGAGGACTTTCGCAGAGGATGCCTGACCTCTGCAGTATTTTTCAATTCTTCTTGGTTGAAAGGATTTTTCCGTCATATCTTTTTTAATTTAATTGGATAGCCAAGCCGCAATAAAGTCCCTAACGACCCTTACTTCGATGTTCATTCATGTCCATAAATTTCGGGGATTTCACAGCGATATTTCGAATCATTTAAAGTTAACTCTTTCAGAACATTCGGAAGTTGCATTGCTGGTTAACTGGCCGAGCACACAATATCCTACATGTTAGACGGCATAATAAGTGTTCCGATTGTGTCAGTTAAACTAGGCATTCCCTGATTATTTTACAGGGAAGCTCAACTTCGATGGCAGCATAATAGTAAGTGAAATATTGATAGGCTCTGCTGATTGTATTGTTTTCTTAAATCGAAATCTTACGGGCAAGCATCCTATTGGAAGGCATGCCGATAGTCTTGAAATGACTTCTGCAAGAGCTGTATCAATCTAAGGAGGAGCAGAAGGGGCCTATCTTTCAGTGAAGAGACGAATGAACTTGATGTTTTCCCTGTCATCTTTGGTTGAACTCTCATAAATAAGAGTTACTGGAATAGTACGATATATTTTACTGTCCGTATGGTTGCCTATAGAGAATGCTTAACACAAGGTTTGGATGTTAATTTGTGGTACCCACTGATCCGAACTTTTGCCCTAAGCGGCACCTGACCTAACCTAACCTAAAACTTCTATAGGAAGATTGAAAAATTGAATATTTTCCATGTTTCTTGCTTTGTTTTCGATTTTTCTTTTGACAGACAGCAAAGCGCATTAAAACCTTTAAAGAAATCAAAAGGAATGCGTGTAATTTTACCATTTACGCCACGATAACCAATGATAACCACATGTCAGTTGCTCAAACCCGTTCCTGCTGGAGTTTTTTAAATGACAAAATGCGTGGTCGCTGTTTAAAAATCTCAACGATAAACAAACAATAAAAACACGATTTAAGGAAATTTTTTAAAAGTTTTTGTTGTCTTAAAAAGGAAAAAAATTTTTGTTTTTTTTTTCTTTAAAAATCTAGTCTTGCGTATGGCAAAGTGAACGAACCCGGTAACCGCCATTGAAATTATTTAAATAACGTCATTACACTCTCCACTCTTTTGCTCTCTCTCTCTCTCTCTCGCTGTGAGAGAGTGCATCGCTTTATTGTGTTAATGTGCATATGTGTGCGTGTGTATGTGATGTGATAATATTGCAAACGCGCAATGCATTGCAAATTAAACACTTTTAACCAAATGTGGCTCCTCAAAAGCCAAATACAGTTTCAATGTGAAATTTATAATTTTTTAAGTTTCATTTTCGCCCGCTTTTATTTTATTTTTGTTTTTGTTTTGCTGCCTCCGGTTATTAAAATCTTTATGGGAGTTTGATGATGAAGACGATTTTGGAGAGGTTGTTGCCGGAAAGCACAGAAAAGGAAACACGAGTGATGATGTCTACGCATACACAATGTGTCTGGTTTCTTCCTGTACTAACTTAGAGAACAAAAATAAAACACCAACAACAACTACACAACACCATGCAAATGAAGCGATGCGACATTTATTATGCGGCTGACTGACTGGCTGGCTGGCTGATTTCAATGCCAAAACCGAAACAAACCGCCAATGAAGGGATGCAACATGTTTATCAACAACAAACGTGTGTGAAAATTCACACACACACACATTTTAAAACAAAAACAAACAGCAGGTTACAAAGGAAGTGAGGCTAAAAATAGTTTTCACTTTCATTTGAAAAGAAAACAAAAAAACACACACACACTCTCGCTCTTCTTGAAGTTCACATGCTACGGCAACTTATATTACTCGCAAGAAATTGTTGCTATAGAGAGGGACAGAGAGGGAGAGAGAGCGAATGATTTCTTTCTTTCTACCCCACGCTTGCTAGTAAACAATATCACCTCTCCCTAAAGTAAACAAACGGTTGTTTAGCAAAGAGAAAAAGTAAAAGTTAAGTTAAGATTCAATAATCACATCAGTATTCATTCGCATACAGTGTTGCCGCAGCAATGAAAATATGTAAATGCCACAACGTACAATTTTTGGACAAAATGATTCATTTGCATAAAATTTTAGAAAAATTTAAATACAGTGAACTCGCGAAAACGTGAACACTCGAAGGTATGAACGTCTCAGAAACGTGAACAAATTTATTTTTCCACAGAGTATTCTAAAACGTGAACAATATCTGAAAGCTCTAAAACGTGAACACTTTTTTATTTTTTTAATCTGTTTTTAAATTGGGAAATTCCCAAACTAAGTTTATTTGTTTGTTTACTTATGTTTGAACTTCTTTTTCTTTGTACTCGTTTATGTATGCTTTGACCTAAAGTGTTAACTTTAAAAGATAAAGTGGATATCCTGGAGTTATTGCAAAAGGTTTATAGTGTTAGTGGCTTGGCAAGAAAATATGGAGCAAAAGCAACTGTTTCTTCCATTAAAAAGAAAAACGGAAAATTAATAATCATGTAAATAATACACTTTATGGCAGTGGAAAGCGTAAAACTTTACGTGCATCTGAATTTCCAGGAATGGAAAAAGTCTTAATAAGTGGTTCCTTCACATGCGAAACAAAAACTGCCGGTAAGTGGACTGATGTTAAAAGCCAAAGCTTTAGAAATTCACGATCAAATTAAAGAAAATGATTGTGGTTTCAACGCCAGTGACGGATGGCTTCATAAATTTAAGCAAAGGTTTGCTGTTCGCCTTCTTAAAATTTCCAGAGAAAAGCTTTCTGCGCAGCCGCAACTTGTTGACCCATTTAAGGAAAAGTTAAAAGCAAAAATGGAAGAACTCTCTCTTTGTGAAGATCAACTTTATAATGCTGATGGATGCGGGCTATATTTGAAGTAGTTGCCAGATAAAACATATGTGTTATCATTGGAGAAAAGTGCTCCAGGTGCAAGGATGGAGAAAAAACGATTAACTTTCATGGGCTGTTCGAATGCGTCGGAGACTCACAAACTTAATCTACTGGTATTTGGAAAACCTAAAAATCCACGAAGTTTCAAAAACTTTACTTGTCCAGTGTCCAAGTCAGTATGGATGACATGTAACATTTTTTATGGCTGGTTTCACCAACGTTTTGTTGAAGAGGTGGATTTCAATTGACAAATTTGAAACTGAAAACTTAATTTTTGGCTTTAGATTACTGAGATCTTGACTAATTGATAAAAAAGATTTATTTAAAATAGTGTTTAGCATTTTTACTTATTAAAATATCATTTTGGATATTAAATCGGGTCATTTTTTGTTTTAAATTTACGTACTCGATAACGTGAACAAACTGGAAAATGTGAACTGCCTTGGTAAAAATTAGTTCACGTTATCGCGAGTTCACTGTATACAGTTAAGGAATAAAATAAAATAAATAAAATTTTAGCAAAAAAGTGATGCTATTAGAAGAAAAATTTTAAAACACTACTTAGTACAAAAGATAATCTTTAGTAATCTTTATACAACCGATTGCGATATGAGTACGATACGCCAGGACATACTATACGACGTATAGCATTCAGTCTATGGGGAAATGAATCAACGAGAGTATAATTGTGATACTGGATAGATGCTCGCTTAACAAAATCATATAAAATAATTTTTGCCTAAAACGATATTGTAAATCCACCAATGATGGTGGTAATATTGTTGTTTGGAGATAATTTCCCTACTAAATCAGAACATCGTGTACAAGCCATTAAGAACGTAACGGATTATGTTTCAATTAAACGAAAAAATAAGCCACTTCTATGCGTATTCCAGTAGGATAACAACCCTAAATATACCGTAAAGTTCACTTAGAAATGGTTCGAAAGTAACAATATCAATGTATTATACTGACCCGGACTATCTTCAGATGCAAATTCAATCGAGTACATGTGGAATAATCACAGAAAAGTGTCGCACAAATTATGATGAAGTTTAAAAATTACTTTAGACTGTGGATACCGGATTCGGTATGCCAAAATCTTGTTGAGCATATACTCGAACGATGCCTTACGGTTTTAAACAACACCGGTGCTTTTACAAAAGATTAACCTGTCTATAACAACATTAAAACTTAAATTAGTACAAATGTATTATAATTATACAGTGAACTCGCGATAACGTGAACTAATTTTTACCAAGGCAATTCACATTTTCGAGTTTGTTCACGTTATCGAGTACCTAAATTTAAAACAAAAAATGACCCTGTTTAATATGAAAATGATATTTTAATAAGTAAAAATGTTAAACACTATTTTAAATAAATTTTTTTATTAATTAGTCAAGAACTAAAGCCAAAAATTAAGTTTTCTGTTTCAAATTTATCAATTGAAATTCACCTCTTTAACATTGATGAAACCAGTCATAAAGAATGTTACATGTCATCCATACTGGCTTGGAGAATTTGTAATTCACTGGACAAGTAAAGTTTTTGAAACTTTGTGGGTTTTTAGATTTTCCAAATACCAGTTTGTGAGTCCCCGAAGCATTTGAACAGCCCATGAAAGTTAATCGTTTTTCTCCATCCTTGCACCTGGAGCACTTTTCTCCAATTATGACACATACGTTTTATCTGTCAACTACTTCAAATATAGCCCGCATTCATCAGCATTATAAAGCTGATCTTCACAAAGAGAGTTCTTCCATTTTTGCTTTTAACTTTTCCTTAAATGGGTCAACAAGTTGCGGCTGCGCAGAAGACGAACAGAAAACCTTAAATTTATGAAACTATCCGTCACTGGGGTTAAAACAACATCCATTTTCTTTAATTTGATCGTGAATTTCTAAAGCTTTGTCTTTTAACATCAGTCCACTTACCAGCATTTTTTTGTTTCGCATGTGAAGGAACCACTTATTAATACTTTTTCCATTCCTGGAAATACAGATACACGTAATGTTTTACGCTTTCCAGTGCCATAAAGTGTATTATTTACATGATTATTAATTTTCCGTTTTTTCTTTTTAATGGAAGAAACAGTTGCTTTTGCTCCATATTTTCTTGTCAAGCCACTAACACTATAACCCTTTTCCAATAACTCCAGGATATCCACTTTATCTTTTAAAGTTAACACTTTAGGCAACTAACAGGTCAAAGTATACATAAACGAGTACAATGAAAAAGATGTTCAAACATAAGTAAACAAACAAATAAACTGTAGTTCGGGAATTTCCCAATTTAAAAACAGATTAAAAAAATAAAAAAGTGTTCACGTTTTAGAGCTTCCAGATTTTGTTCACGTTTTAGAATACTCTGTGGAAAAATAAATTTGTTCACGTTTCTAAGACGTTCACACTTTCGAGTGTTCACGTTTTCCCGAGTTCACTGTATTATTTTTTTATAACTATGTATTTGAAAAGAAAATGGGGTATCCCTAGTATTTTATGGTGAATTTCTATTTTAATTTTAATTTAATAAAAATTTTAAAAGAAAAACAATAATTTAATAAAACCTCAATGGAATTTGTTTTTGTAATATACATATAAACTGAGAATAAGTGCAATTACATATCAAAAAATTTTTACATTTTACTTACTTTTTCAACAAACTAAAACTTTTTCACATCACTATATACTGGAAAATTTACCTGAAACAAAAAAAATATGTAAAAATATTAGCATCATCGAAATTATATGTATATTTATAAGCATAGTAAACTGCGGGAAAAAAATGTACATAAAATATTAAATAAAGAATACAAACAAATAAACCAAAATCATACATTATTGTACTTTGATTTATTCAAAATATGACAAAATAGTATTCTTCCCCGTTAAATTTAATTGTTAGGATATCTTCATGGTATCAATACAAACAATATGCAAAAAAATAAGTAAAATGGCAACACTAACGTTTGCAAACTTGCTAAAAATAAAAGCGTTGTTCTGAGAAGAGAACAAGTTCTTTACATTTCCTATGAACAACACACACGTTCGCCTTAGAAAGAGAAGGAGAGACTGAGGGAGCATATTGTCATTAGGCTTTCCTGTACATTGCTTTGAAGGCCGATAAAAATAACTAAAACAACAACACTTTAATTGCTATTTACTTGTGTCAAACGGTAGGTTTTAAAATGTGAGAATAAATACTTCTAAAGAAAGTGTTGTGGTAAAAAGGGATTTTTTTTAAATATCCCATGAACCACAAATGCACATACACAAGCGTGGAAGTTTTATTAAGGGCCTGTTTCTGTAAGACGAATGGTTTCCGGTGAACGTCTATTTGTATGGAAAACACAAACAAAGTCGAGTGTTTTTCCATACAAAGAAACATTTATGTGAAAGTATACGTCTTACAGAAACAGGGCATAAAACAGGGAATATGCTGTAATAAGGCAAAACTGCTACAGTACATTTTGCTCTTTATTTATCAAACGGTAGTTTTCGTACATCGAAATGCCTACACATTAAAACAAAATGTTTCTTATCACAATAGAAGGATTTTTTAAAATATCCCATGAACATATACAGTTTACTTAAGAGAGATAGAGAGTATTTTCTAATGATGTTTCTCAGAGTATTGTTTCCAATTTCCTAAATAATTATTATTGTAATAAGAGCTTCTCTATATCTTTGCTTTGTTTTTAAAAACTGTGTGTTTAAAAAAATGTAACTTGGTATTGCTGTGTCACAAATTGTTATTGTAATGAGAGATGCAATACTAACGGGTGATTTTTTAGCTATTATCTTTTTGGCAACACTGGTTTAAACAGCTGACGCACGTTTCGTGTTTTGTTTCACTGTCAAACATCTTCAGTTTGGTCAATAATTTAACCATGAATCATTGAATTTTATTATCGAAATGCATGCTCTGTTAAGAAAGTTCATCGCGCGCTTCTTCCATTTTATATTCAGTTTAATCGACCCACTGAAGCGGCTATTCGGGCTATTGTGACTAAATTTCGCACCAAATTTACATTGTTGGACATTAAACCACCAACACGCTTGCGTAGAGTGCGAACTGAAGAAAACATCGCAGCTGTATCGGCCAGTGTTAATGATGACCATCAATTATCGATTCGTCGCCGTTAGCAGCAATTGGACCTCTGTTGCTCAACAACGTGGAAAATTTTGCGGAAGGATTTAGGTGTGAAGCCTTTCAAAATACAGCTGGTGCAAGAATTGAAGCCGAACGACCAACCGCAACACAGAATTTTTAGTGAATGGGCTCTTGGAAAGTTGGTCCAAGATCCACTTCTTTATGGAAAAATTGTGTTCAGCGACGAAGCTCATTTTTGGCTCAATGTATACGTAAATAAGCAGAATTGTCGATTTTGTAGTGAAGATCAGCCAGAAGCATTGCAAAAGCCACCAATGCATCCAGAAAAAGTCACAGTTTGGTGCGGTTTATGGGCTGGTGGCATCATTGGACCGTACTTCTTCAAAGATGCTGCGAATCGTAACGTAACTGTGAATGGTGAGCGCTACCGTGAGATGATATCCAATTTTTTTTGCCCAAAATGCAAGAGCTTGACTTGCATGACATGTGGTTTCAACAAGACGGTGCCACATGCCACACAGCACGCGTAACAATGGACTTATTGAGAGGCGAGTTCGGTGAACATTTTATTTCACGTTCGGGACCGGTCAATTGGCCGCTAGATCGTGCGATTTAACGCCTTTAGACTATTTTTTGTGGGGCTATGTTAAAGCTCATGCCTATACAGACAAGCCCGCTTGAATTGACGCATTGGAAGACAACATTGAAGCATTTATTCGTGAGATACCGGCCGAAATGTTGGGAAGCGTATGCCAAAATTGGACTAAACGGATGGACCATTTGAGGCGCAGTCGCGGTCAACATTTGCATGAAATAATCTTCAAACATTAAATTGTATGGACCGTACTATCGACTCAAATAAAAATTTCATGCATTTTTCTGAATTTTATGTGTTTTTTTCTTGAAAAAGTTTCCTATAGCTCTTAAAAAAATCACCCATTAGTTTTAATAGAGATGCTGCCTCTGTAAACATTTTATTTACATTTTGAGTGACTTCATTTGTCTAACAACGCCACTCCTGTCTCGATTTTATTCGTAAAACTCTTCAGTGTATGCATGTGCGGCTTATCTAAACGACTTCCCCTACGCACTTCATGTGATAATAAATCTAAAAACAAGAAAACCATAAAAAGAAAAATAATTTTCCACGAATGACTTTTCAATTTTCCTCCACTTATTATTTTCCACTTTCATAAATCAACCTGTGTTATCAATCACTTTAAACAGACAGAAAGAAACAAATTTACGATCGAATTCATTATGTACCCCCCCTCTCTCTCTCTATCTCACTCTTTATCTTTAACTTACAGCTATTATGTTGTGGCGGAAGTATAAGTATTTACAATACTCTTCCTCTCTTTAGTTGGAAAACACATGAGTAGGGAAATTGTAAATTCATAGGGTTATGCAAAAGTAAGGTTAAGTAAAATATGTACACACGCTCACAAAGCTATGATTTCGATGAAACAGTAATTTTTTTATAATGCTAGGTCCTTGCTATTACCATTATGTACGAAATACAATGTCATTTAGAGGTTATCTAATTGGGGCAACAGACGATCCTTCTGTGGTCGTTTTCTATTTTGCACATTTTGGGCGGTATTTGGACGATAATTTGAGGAAAGTTGTTTTCAAATTACCTCAAGGTTTGGACATTAGACATGGTTTCTGGCATAGACCCATGAAAAAGGTCTAACAGTGTCAAATCACAAGATCTTAGTAGCCAGTTGACGTTATCAAAATGTGAAATTATTCTTTCTGGAACGTTCTCCTGCAAAAAAGCCAAAAATTGATCTTGTTATATGCCTCATGACACTATCTTGTTTAAACCACATACCTTCCGGTTCATAATCTTTAAATTCAGCTCAAAAAATGTTACTTGTCATACGGCCATAGTGCTCTGAATTACCATTAAAGATTCTTTCCGTGTCATTATGCCCCTATGACACCTTCAGGCCATAATGTATACAAAAAAATTACTTTCGCTGCATGCAATAGTTTTTTCACAATCGATTGTGGATTCTCTGAGCCCTAGCTCAGTTGGCTTAACCACCGAGTGTGAAATGACCTCCAACATTGAAACGTTGTTGCTGTAGCACCCAATTAGCATATCTACGGTTTTGTGGTCAGATAGCTTTAAGTGTTGCCTTTATTGGACTCTACATAGAGAATGCAAAAATTCGCTATTATGAGCCTTAAGAGAAAACACCATGGAATCGACAAAATTCAGAGAGATCCGCCATACTTTCTCTAACTGAAGCAATTTTTCGACAATGCATAGACTGCGATAATGCAATAGGCCTGCTCACATGTGTAACACTTTTTTAAATTTTTTTAATTACACTGTAATTCTTGAAAGGTAGCCACGTTATTGAACGATTACTTACTGAATAAATAATGCTTGACATGAAAGATATTTAACAGCTGATAGTCTTGTCAAACTTGACTGGTGTTATTCAAATCACTAAATGGATCACCCATTATCACTGACATTTATGAACACATGATGGTGTTAATAATGGTTTTTTAGGAGAGCTTTATTTTTAAGGTGTATGGAATTTGTACAACAGACTAGGAGAGAGAGAGAGAGAGGGTGGAGAGAAGTAAATACATCTGTACGTAAATAAATTAAAAATTTTAAAATAATATGTACTTTAATTAAGTAACACAAACAGCGTGCATAATATCTTATATTTTATTTATGTGATGCTCGCTATTTCTCTTTTTTGCTGATCACAAGTATTTACATTTAAAAGCAAAAGTAAACAAACAAACAAACAAACACTACCAAATAAACTAAACATGACCTTGATTTTATTAACACTCGTCTTCTGATGTTGTTGCTTTACTTCACTTAAACATTAAACAATACACATGACTGATAGCAGAGAAAAAAATAATTACGAAGAGTACTCGTTTTGCACAGAAGAGCAAGAGAAAAGAATAATGCCAACTCGGTAATAACAAATATGGTTGGGTTGTGGTATTCAATTGTTTTTGGTTTCTAATATAATTGCCTTCGCCTTACGCAGAGAAAACGATTAGCAGAGAAAAGCAAGAGTAAAAATCCCACAATTCTAATAGCAATGGGTGGGGGGGGGGATTGAGCTATTCAATTGTTTTCGCATTTATTTATGACGTCATAATTAGCACTATGCTTTAATGAGCACAAATATTTACTACTGGCAACATGAAATATTATTTATTTTAATGGCAATTTGTTGCCATATTTTAACAACTGAAATACCACAAACGGGTAAATTTATGAATGTATTGTTATATAAAGAGTTCGTTGGTCGTTATTTAAACACTTTAATGGTGCTGTTAGCTACCGCTGCAAATGTTTGTAAAAATATTCATTAACGGTTCATTGAAAATAAACCGCTTGTCCAAAGACAAGCCTAAATATTGTAAAAGTAAATGAATAAATTATATTTTATTGCATACATTGGTATGTAGTGCTAACTAGACGTTCTACTTTAGTTGAAAATTTAGGTGAAGCTAGGGAGATCGGGAAAGGCCAGATAAGATGCGATGATATAGCAGAAGACTTTCAGGGAAATCCTGAGTATGCAAACCACGAATTATCCGTTCAATGTAAAGGGTGTTTTTTATAGAGGTATTGAACTTTAAGTTGGCATTACTTTTTTAAGATGGCGACCGATTTAACAGCTGTCAAGTGATTTATTCTCAGTTTGGTTTGGCAATTCATCATGAATAGACTCACGCCTGAACAACGCTTGCAAATAGTGCAATTTTATTTCGAAACTAATAGTTCTGTGCGGAAAACGTATCGCGCACTACGTCCATTTTATCGTCGACAAAATCGTCCATCAGAGCAGTTAATTCGATTAACCATGGAACGTTTTCGCACCACGTTTACTCTTATTGATAACTCGCATCCCCAGAGACGCTGTACGGTGCGTACAGAAGAAGCTATTGCTGCTGTAGAGCGTAGCATTGAGGAAGACCCGAATGAGTCCATCCGCCATCGAGCACAGTCCATCCATTTTATGGAAGATTTTGCGGAAGGATCTTGGTTTGCGTGCTTACAAAATCCAACTCGTGCAAGAATTGAAGCCAAACGATCATCAAGTAAGGCGTAGATTCGTCGAAGGGGCCCAAAACGAGATTACCGTTGTTCCCGATTTTCATAAGCGAATTTTGTTTAGCGATGAAGCGCACTTCTGGTTGAATGGCTACGTTAACAAACAAAACTGCCGCATTTGGAGTGAATGTAATCCTCAAGTGTATGTGGAAACACCGTTACATACAGAAAAACTGACTGTTTGGTGCGCTTTATGGGCTGGTGGAATCATTGGTCCGTACTTTTTCAAAAACGATGGTGGCCAGAACGTTACAGTCAATGGTGATCGGTATAGAGCCATGATTGCTAACTTTTTCATTCCTGAATTGAATAACCATGATGTCCAGGAGATGTGGTTTCAACAAGACGGCGCAACATGCCACACAGCTCGTGCCACAATAGTTTTATTGAAAGACACACGTTTGGTGACCGCCTAATTTCACGTTTTGGACCTGTGAATTGGCCTCCAAGATCTTGTGATTTAACACCGCTAGACTACTTGCTGTGGGGCTATGTAAAGGCATTGGTCTATGCGGTAAAGCCACAAACGCTTGACCATTTGGAAGACAACATTCGCCGTATTATTGCCGATATACGGCCACAAATGTTGGAAAAAGTCATCGAAAATTGGACGTCCAGATTGGACTACATACGCGCCAGCCGTGGCGGTCATATGCCAGAAATCATATTTAAAATGTAATGCCACAAGATTATCTTTCGGATAAATAAAATTCATGTCAATCGAATAATCCATCGTTGTTTTATTGCAACTTAAAGTTCTATACCCCTCTATAAAAAAACACCCTTTATAACATGATGGGGTCATTGTCTAAGCAGACTCCGAAAACAGTTCAAATGGAGTCGGACTAGAATCAGAAACTAGCGTGTGTAGGCAGAAAAAAGACAATGAGAACAGAGAACTGAAACCTCTGTTGTATTTAAGTGCACTGCGCATGGTATTGAAGAGCAGAACTATGGAGACCTTGGTTAACAGAATGTGCGACAAGTCCAGTCATTTCTAAGTGGCAAATATACAACGAGAAGCTAGAAATCTATATTACTTAGCCTCTCTAAAATCTGCAGACCAATTATGTAGCAACTTTGGGTCTCAGTATCTTTGAGTCTCAGTATCCATTTGATTTTAAAACAAAACAAAAGAAATACATTCATAATTACTTCGAAATCATCAAGTTTATGGTGAAACTCTTCAAAACATTTTGCAGTCCACCTTGTCCAACTTAGTGTGAAATCTTTGGTCCACGTTATACGTCTAATCATAACTTCTAAAAAATGAATGGCTTGTCTGTAGATAAATAGATGCCTCGAATGCTGTATTTTTATCTATAATTTATAAAGACAGGCAAGTGGGTTTGAGGCAATCAAAACTTTTGTAGGGAAATTACAATAAGAGGAGATCTGAGTCATGTATGTATCTAATATGATTGAACTGTTCTGAAATTAAGAGAAGTATAGCGATTTACTATCCGCGTTATGTTGACTTAATTTGATTTTGTGTTGCCAATTGCTATTTATATTGGTAATAAATCTTATGGTAGAACTAGCCAAGCGTTCAAGGAACGTACGATCGTTTTTACTATGTGAAGAGCAGTGCAAATGTTAAACGGAATTACATACAAATATTCATTACATTTTCCGTTAAAATATGCATAAAATCTCTCCTTCTGTCTCTCCCTCTCTCTCTATACTGTAGTGTAGGCGTGTGTTATTTAATGTGTTATCATGGAGTGTAAATAAAATGAGTATTGTTTGCACAGTGTCCTAAAGGGTCCGCCAAATAACAATTTTTTTTTGAAAATGCTCTTGAAAAAAAAACTTCTGAATATTTTCTCAAATTTCTTTTTTTTATTTTAAAGTACAATCCCCTTCCGGTTAATAATGGAAAATAATTTCATTCAAATGGCTGGCTCGGCTGGCCATGCAGTAGCCTACACGATCGGTCCAATTTTTAAGCACATTATCGATTGTGAGCACCTGTATTTCACCAATGGCTTCACGAATATTGTCCTTTAAAGCGTCAATTGTCTCTGGCTTGTCGGCGTAACACTTATCTTTGATGGCACCCCTCAAATAATAGTCCAACGGTGGCAAATCGCAACTCCGAGGTGGCCAAACGACATCTGCTCTGCGGCTGATAATGCGATCTTCAAAAACAGGACGCAAAACATCGAGTGTAGCTTCGGCTGTGTAACACGTAGCGCCATCTTGTTGAAACCAAATGTTGCCAATATCCTCCTCTTCAATTTTTGTGAACAAAAATTCGTTCAAGATGGCCCGATAACGATCGCCATTGACTGTAACGGCCACTCCTTGCTCATTTTCGAAGAAAAATGGCCCAATTATGCCTCTGGACCAAAATCCGCACCAAACAGTGACTCGTTTTGGGTGCGTCGGCTTTTCAATGTATGCGTGCGGGTTTTCTGTGCCCCAAATGCGACAATTTTGCTTGTTTACATACCCGCCAAAATCAAAATGAGCTTCATCTGAAAAGATGATTTTTTTTGCCAAAATCGGCATCTTCTGGTGTAGGCTACTGAATGGCCTGTTTTGCGCCCTGTTTTTGAAGATTGCATTATCAGCCGCAGAGTTGATGTCGTTTGGCCACCTCGGAGCTGCGATTTGACACCGTTTGACTATTATTAGTGGGGTACCGTCAAAGATATGTGTTACGCCGACAAGCCAGAGACAATTGACGCTTTAAAGGACAATATTCGTGAAGCCATTGGTGAAATACAGCTGCACACAATCGATAATGTGCTTAAAAATTGGACTGCATGGCCAGCCAAGGCAGCCATTCGAATGAAATTATTTTCCATTATTAACCGGAAGGATTGCACTTTCAAATAAAAAAAAGAAATTTGCGAAAATATTCAGTAGATTTTTTTAAAGCATTTTCAAAAAAAAGAAGTTATTTGGCGGACCCTATACTATTACTACTACAACCACAATCATAAAGTTCATTAGATCACATTCGTCTGTTGTTCGTATTTGAAATTCTTGACCCGATTAATTTCACACTGACAATGTTATTATTTGTATTTTTTTTCTCTTTTTTTTTCTCAATGAAAGAAAACTCAACACACAACTACAACAACAATAAATGTTTATAAATTTTAATATTAAAAAAATCATAATTTTCTTCTTCTTTTTTTTTTTGTACTGGATGTTGGTTTGGAAATTTGAATTATGGACATACAACTTGTAATTACAACAACAAGAGCGTAGGCATGAGCTGCCATGACTTGTCATAAAGTACAGTGAGCCACAGTGTAAAAGATACGAAAGCAAAAAAATTAATTGCGCTTAAAAGTGTTATTCTCCATTTATGTGACCCACTGTATATGTAACTTCAATTGCATGTTCAACCACTTATGATTGCATAACTTAATTACAAGAATCATATTTTTAATTTAATCCAATCATTTATTTCTTTTTTTTTTCTTTTTCTAATAAGAATAAAAAAGGGTCCAAAAGTGTATAGCAAATTATAGAATTATGCTGTTAATGTAATGAAATAAAAGAAAATTAAATTAAAACTTAATTAATTTTGAAAAACATAAGGAGTTCACAGAGGTTAATGGAATGAAACTAGACAAAGCGGCGAAATAAATAATCATTAAATGACTGGTGCTTACATCCCATATACACACGTATGTATGTACATCGATACATACATACGTGTGTGCATATAGAATAGAAATAAAGCTATACAAGAAGACACACACACAAATTGTCTTATACAAGGTGGCCACTCATGTTCTTTGACTGCAGGTAAGTAGATGGGTTTCTGATTTACCATGGAACCCACTGTGTTTATCTATGCAATGTATTAACCACAACCCACCCAGGCAGAGTTATCCCATTATAAATCTCAGAATTTCCGATATAAAGATTAAGCCCTCAAAGAAACCCTCTTTCAGGATATTCAATTGTCCTCACAAAAGCCACAGAGAAGACGCTCTATTGTCTTCAACCAAAGAAAATAAAGTATAAAGAATGTGCATTTTAACATATTTTGGAATATTTTTCAAAAATATTTCATGACGCGGGGGGAAAGATAGAAGGGAATGATACAGAAACCAAGAGCGTAACAATGCGTTGTCCTCATCGTGCGTTTTTGTTGTTTGACCACTTTTTTTATTTATTTTTCTGGTGTCGGCACCAATGTCCCTCAGGGGAAGAACATCTTCGACTTTTTACACACATAGGACACGAACATCATGAAAGTTCGTTAAAAAGAGCGTAAAAATCTTGTCAGCTTTTAAAGAAGGTTCATGTCGCTTTTTTCAGACTTCAATGATACACCCAAAGAAATATCACAGTAGTATTCACTAATATCAATGAGAAATGATTTCGATTTTTGGAAGAATACCTAACAAGTTAAATACGGTGTCTTAGTGTCTTAGTGCAGTACAATTTTTCTATATTTTCCGATCACATATACATATCATTGGGTTAATAAGTAGACTTGACATTATTACTAACAATTTTCCTCTAGGTTAACACATGCCTATGGTTATGGATTAGTGAGTGAGAGAGAGAGAAAATAAGTTGAGAGAATTTATTTATTTACAGCCATAGAAAAGTGTTAGTAATATACTCTATTTTTATTTTCATTTCATCAACATACATATGTAAAGCTGTCTATCTTTGGCTTAATAATTTTGGATAAATAAAAATAAAATAAAACATCGATTTTATTATTAAAAGAACATAAAGCTATCCATCTTTGGCCTAAAAATTAGGCCATGTTTTTTAAAAAAATAAAAAGAATAAAAAAACCATTTTTTATTAAAAGAAAAAAGAAACGAGCATTCCAAAGCATTTAAAAAAATTATACTATGAGACAAAATAAAAAAATGAAATACGCCCAGCTAATGACAGAACATTTTTAACACAAAATATTCTTCGAGTGTTATTCTGAAATAAAATGATAAAACATCCACGAAACATGTGTTCTTGTCGCAGTCTGATCGACAACTAAATCAAAAAACACAAGAATACATACACATGTACATGCGTACAATGAGAGCGACACATTGTTACGCTGTTTGTTTGTGTTTATTTTCCTTCTGTCTTCCTCCCTCATCTAGAAATGAATTTGATGAGAGCGGGTCGTAATGTTACGACCCGCCATAAGAAATTTTACTTCTACATGATGCGTATTCTTTATATTCATATTCTTTGCTTCAACTCAACTCCACATAACCAGTTAAGAACTACACTAGATGCCTACCAACAACCTGTCCCGCGTAAGAAACTCAGTTGTGCCAGCCTCATATTATCAACAAAGGCTAATAGTTATAGTAAAACAACACCGACTACCGACTAGACTACAGCAACAGATAAAAACCCCATAATTAGTCACTTGAAATCCTTTATTATCTCACATTAAATTCCACAAAGATTAACAAACAACCTGCATAAATTACGCAAATTTCCTTCATCAACAAAAGAAAACGAAAAAAAATGAGAAGAAATGATTATCACAAAACGGGAGGGGATTTTTCTCTTTGCTATTCTGGAAAGTTTGTATCTTTACCGTTATCATGCAATTCTCATGAATTTCAATATCTTATCTAATAAAACCAATTGTTATTGTTGTTGCTTTATCTACAAACACATACTTTTTCTAATCTGCAGACATACGGAACAACAAAACAAAAATGAAAACAAAAACAAACGTTCATTTGCAGAATTAAAAATAAACGGAGAGAATAAAACTAACAGACACATTCATACAGAAAGATTTATGCAACAGTTACTTATCTATGTATATGTGAATGTATGTGTTTTGGTGTATAAAATTCCTTTATTGTTATCCTCTTACACACACCCCATTACACAATCATGTTAAGCAAGAGAGTTGCTACATGTACTCAATGCATAGTTATCATTGTACACAACCATTTATGACATAAAAGGGAACAACAAAAAAAGGAATGAAGGAAAAAAAATCGTAATGCTTATCTGTATTTAATAAAAATAGCAACAAACAACACCCAACACTTTATAAACAATAAAAATAATGATGAACCTTATCAAAGAGTGTAACAATAAATAGAGGCAAAGCAAAAGCAAATACAAGTAAAAACACTTATACTGGTAACTGCACAGCACCACATACGATAATAAAATTAATATGAAAACTAATAATAATAACAACAACAAAATAATTACAATCAAATAAAATTCAATAACCGAACAGCAAAAAAAAAATAATAAAGAAAAGCAATACCAAAAAACAAATTTGCAAATTAAAACACAAAATATCAATGAAAGAGAGTGAGTATTTTCGAATGACTGCGTATGTGTGGGTGAGAGAGAGAAACAGATCTTGTAGCACACATTTACATTAACGTGTGATTAAAATACAAGTGTTTTGAAAACTGGTTATGCATCTCTTAAAATGCTCTTTTAAAATTACTACTTAAAGGATGCCAGACTGCTTCAAATGTTTTTGTGTTAAATCCTTACATTAAAAATATAAGATTATGAAAGTTTGGTACATTTCAAATCATTTCAAAGTATAGGGTATTACAATAGGGTATTCCAATCCGAAATTTGACAACTGGTAACGACTCCAAACGATAGATTTGAAAAACTTTTCATAACAACATTATTTAATGCTAAACGTTTTTGCCAGAAGACTGCTGAAGGGAATAATTTGAGCTGTGATTTGAACAACGGACTCTTAGCTAATAAGCCAACACACGACGACTTTATCTGTCAAATTTTTTTTTCATTTCTTTAGTATGTATTGCTAACTCACCATGGACGATCATAGACAACGACGTGTGTTCTGCAGCCGTTGGCAACCGTGACCCTTATTTTCATTAAAAGGTCATATTCAGTCATGAGACCCATTTCTGGATGGATGTTGTGGTACGTTAACAAGCAAAATTATCGAATTTAGGACGTTACCAATACCAATTAGATAAAAAAGTATTCTAAAAAGCCACTGTTGAGTATGGATTTAAGCTTGCAACGTCATCTGTCGATATTTCTTTGAAAACGATATTGTGAACGGCTGGCTTTTATTTGGCATAATTTGGACGCGGTTTTAAATCGGCATGCGGTTTCAACCGTGCTACACAGTTCATGCCATATGGTACATTCTGAACTAGGGATTTGAGGACATTGTCATCCCATGCGGAAGTGATGTGAACTAGCCGCCAAGATCATACGATTTAACATCGTTAGACTTTTTCTTGTTAATTAATAGATCGATTAATTGATTTAATTTTCAATTGTTTTCATACGATTTAAACATCGAAAAAAGTAAAATAAATACGAAATATGAATTCCACTAACTGGCAACCCTGTAAAGTTTTGATTTAAGAGTACAAAACATAAAAGAGAAATAGAAAAATATGAATCTCTGTGATAGAATATTACAAAAACAAACAAAAAATTAAGAGATTATTTTCATTAAAAGTCATAATGAACGGTATTGTTGATTTAACAAAAAAAAACAACAAAAACAGCAACAACAGCGAGCACAATTTCATTTCACATCATTAAGAGACACTTTCAATGTTAACCAGTGAGTATGATGACCAAATTTTGATCATTGTATGGGGAGTTGTTGAGTGACTGAGTCAGTGATCGGTACGTCTTGGTTAGTAGAGGCGGTTATTATTTAAGCGGAACGGAAGAAAGATAAAATAAAAGATCAAACGTCACGAATCAAATATATATGCTGATATAATATTAAAAACTAAAAAACCAAAATTAAATAAACAAAAATACAATATTTTGTACGCAATTTTTGAAAGGAAAAAAAAATTAAAATAAACGTGTGTGTTAGAAAAAAATATTCAAAGTATGTTTTTTATAATTTTATTAACTTTAAAAAATATATGTTCATATATTAAGTAATATTGTTTATAAATTAATTTATTAAGTGCAAAAAAATTAGAAAATTTTTTTTTTAATAAAAATAAATTTCTATTGATTTTAAATAGAATTTTTTTTAAAGAAAAATTAAAAATAACAGAGAGTGACCTTGTGTAAGATTTTGTTGTATTTTTTTTTTTTTGTATTTCAATTGTTTACTTGTTTTATAATAGAATAAAACAAATACAAATAAAAACAACACCAACTACTTTATCTTTTTCAAAATAAAATTAAATTTTCATGATAAAAAAAAACAAAACCAATACATTCATAAACAAATAAATTTGTTGCTGTAACTGTAAGTACCTTACGTTAACATTTTTTTTTTTCAAAAACACTTTAAAAATTCTCTTTCAATCTCTCGATGTATAATAGAGAGCCAAAGATTGAGTGTGCAGAAAGTGGTTGGTTGGGTTACGTCGTATATTTACCTGTTGATTAGCGTTGATCAAAAATTATTATAAAATCGCTTTAGAGTTTCAACATAAAAAAAAATATAAAACATGTTTGTTAACGTTTTTTAATGTGCTTTTAAAAAGGGTGATGTTTTAACCGTTTTAGTATTGAATTCAAATCTGCGATATACGCAGTTGTCTTCAAAAAAAAAATTGCAATGCAAAGCTGCTTGTGAAAGTGAAACCTACGTGTCTTTGTTATACTTAATTGGGTTTCATCTACATTACTGGACAGACAACCTGCGTCACTTGTCACAATGCAACTTAATGCCCTGTTACCCTGGCACATTACCCTTTCTATCCTATCTAAGGATTTTGTTATTATCACATGTCACGAATCTTTTTATATATTGTTAAAAATTTAAATTAAAACAACAAAAACTAAAAAACAATTACCCGTTATTGAAGCAGAAAACGTAACCAAATTTTTTAAATCACCGTCCCCCCTTGGTTCATGCCATTTTCGCTTAACTTTTTTAAATGTTTGCCTCTTATTATTGTTTTTTTTTTATTGTTTTTACAAAGCAAATTACAAATTAAATGTAAATCTAAATTTAGTTGACAGTTTTTGTTTTTGTTTCTTCTCTTTTTTTTTTATTTTTTGTTGTAGTAAGTTTGGTTTTCCCTTTTAGGTATTGGCCCCCGGTTTTTGCTTATTTGCAGTTCATATGTCTTGTCTTGTGGTATTTCGTTTGAGTGTTTCTTCCATTTGTTTTCATTAATTATGGCAGTCACGTTACATCTCTCTCTCTCTGGTCGGTCTCTGTGCATTATTGGAATTTCTAATGAATTGTTGTTGTTGTTGTTGAGTATAAGTGTATCTTTAGTCTCTCATCTTCTTCATCCAGCAGATATTTTTTTTTTATTATTATTATTACACACACACATACACACACACACACACACACGTATAAACAATAATTATTAATTCGTTTATGGTTAAATAATGACCCATCAAGCAATAATTTGCGAATTTGCGAAATAAACACCACAACCTCAATATCCTAGGTTAGGTTAGGTTAGGTTAGAGGACGTGTACTTGTCAATTAAGACAAGTACAGTACCCGGAGGTCGAATTGACCCATTGTACAACGTCCTAGTTTCTCACACCACTTATATTGTGTGTGTTAATTTTATACATGAGTGGTAGGACCTACAGTTTAAAGTCGACTCCGAACGATAGATTTTTATTTATTGAGAAACTTTTCATGGCAAATTTTTATTTACTCTCAGAGTTTTTGCCAGAAATCTGCTGAGAGGAAGTCGCCAAAGAAATACTTTTTGTATTTTATTTTAATGTCTGGCCTGGGGCTCGAACCCAGGCTTTTGCGTCTAATAAGCCAACACACCACCTACTAGACTACGGCGACTTCTCAATATCCTAAATTATGCAATAAAACAACAACAACAAAAACCGAATTGAAAAATGTTTAACCTCCAGTATGAAAACTAATAATCGGCCTTGTAAATTCTAGGTTAGGTTACGAGGGTAGTAAAAAAAGTACAACTTCACACAGAGCAACTAAGAAAGACAAGCTAGTAAGAAAGTAAAGGAGCAAGTAAGAATTAGGTCATCAGAAAAAAATCTTACCAACCAATTAATGTCAGAGATGAACCTCTTCAGGTCAGAAAACCTAATAGACTTTAATTTCCAAAAACCACAAAAAAGTGTTTTTATTCTGAATTTTAAGTCAGAGCTACAAGATGTTTTCAAGCCTTTCAGGCTATCTTCAATACCCTATAATCTACTGAAAACAGAGTTGCCAGTGTCTTTCAAACTAGCCGTCGTCCACAAATTTCTCTCTTAGTCCATTCGATACCGAGATAAGACAAGAGGTTGCAGAATAATCGGTAAGAATGGAACATAAACAATAAGGATTGGTACAAACAACAATAGCTGCCGATATAAAGGGTGTTTTTTATAGAGGTATAGAACTTTAAGTTGGCATTACTTTTCAAGATGGCGACCGATTTAACAGCTGTCAAGTGATTTATTCTCAGTTTGGTTTGGCAATTCATCATGAATAGACTCACGCCTGAACAACGCTTGCAAATAGTGCCATTTTATTTCGAAAATAATGGTTCTGTGCGGAAAACGTATCGCGCACTACGTCCATTTTATCGTCGACAAAATCGTCCATCAGAGCAGTTAATTCGCTTAACCATGGAACGTTTTCGCACCACGTTTACTCTTATTGATAACTCGCATCCCCAGAGACGCTGTACGGGTGCGTACAGAAGAAGCTATTGCTGCTGTAGAGCGTAGCATTGAGGAAGACCCGAATGAGTCCATCCGCCATCGAGCACAGGAATTGGATCTGTGTCCATCCACTTTATGGAAGATTTTGCGGAAGGATCTTGGTTTGCGTGCTTACAAAATCCAACTCGTGCAAGATTTGAAGCCAAACGATCATCAAGTAAGGCGTAGATTCGTCGAATGGGCCCAAAACGAGATTATCGTTGTTCCCGATTTTCATAAGCGAATGAAGCGCACTTCTGGTTGAATGGCTACGTCAACAAACAAAACTGCCGCATTTGGAGTGAAGATAATCCTCAAGTGTATGTGGAAACACCGTTACATCCAGAAAAACTGACTGTTTGGTGCGCTTTATGGGCTGGTGGAATCATTTCTCCGTACTTTTTCAAAAACGATGGTGGCCAGAACGTTACAGTCAATGGTGATCGGTATAGAGCCATGATTACTAACTTTTTCATTTCTGAATTGAATAAGCATGATGTCCAGGAGATGTGGTTTCAACAAGACGGCGCAACATGTTACACAGCTAGTGCCACAATAGTTTTATTGAAAGACACACGTTTGGTGACCGCCTAATTTCACGTTTTGGACCTGTGAATTGGCCTCCAAGATCTTGTGATTTAACACCGCTAGACTACTTTCTGTGGGGCTATGTTAAGTGATTGGTCTATGCGGTAAAGCCACAAACGCTTGACCATTTGGAAGACAACATTCGCCGTATTATTGCCGATATACGGCCACAAATGTTGGAAAAAGTCATCGAAAATTGGACGTCCAGATTGGACTACATCCGCGCCAGCCGTGGCGGTCATATGCCAGAAATCATATTTAGAATGTAATGCCACAAGATTATCTTTCGGATAAATAAAATTCATGTCAATCGAATAATCCATCGTTGTTTTATTGCAACTTAAAATTCTATAGCTCTATAAAAAAAACACCCTTTATATAGTAATGCCGATAGCTTGTAATAATTGCCACAAGTAGTCCTATGATCCGGTTTATCGTTCGCTTTACTGCTTTAACCTACTTTTGGATAGTCGTTGGATTGGGATAGTCACTTAAAATATTTTGTATAGTCTCAAAATTTTCCTCATCTAGATAACTTGTTTTCTAAAGCTATTTTTGAATTTTCCAATAAAATGTTTACTGGGTTATCTATTGTTGGAACATCACATGTATGTGGTGTTGCGTTAGTGAATGAATAAATTATCCGGGTGTTAATTTAAGGCACTGTTTCACCTTACTTTACTTCATATTTTTTATTGTTTTTTTTTGCTTTTTCTCTCTCTCTTCTACCAAATTTAGTTTAAAATTTATAACGAACGAAAGTGTTTGATTGTGATGAATGATGTCAGTCAGTCCAGTCTAAGAAAATTTTCTACACAATTGAAACAGATTTTTTTTTTTGTTTTGGTTTTAATTAGGAATTGTTTCCAATGATTTCCCAATTTGTAATAGAATGTGAACTAATTAATCGTTAATTGTAACGTTCAAGCAACAAGTCAGGTTGAAAATTATTTGATGAAAGAAAAAATGTGTTTTAAACGTTTTTGTTTTATGGAAAGTGAAATGAGTATATTTTTATTGGATATTTCTGGATGAATTGTAATAAAGAAATCTATTTTTTTTAAATAATATCGTCTAATCCATTTTGTGATTTCAATGTCGCAGTCAGCTATTAAATATTTTTAATCTGAAGTGTCATTCATTTTGTGAAAGATTTGTCATTCACGCATGTGATCATTCACGGATCGTGTAATAAACAATGAACGCGTAAAATAGTAATTCAAACGTGGCTAACTCTTGATTATTATGGGGTAATTAAGGAATTCACAAGATTATAAAGAAATTTCAAAAGATTGGAAATATTACACGCGTTTGTCAATCTTGTTAGTCGTCGCTATGCACACTCTGCCGAAAATTGCCTTTCTGTTAGAGAAATTGTGACGAATTATTCGAATTTATCCATACAAGGTCATCTCCACGCAACAACTATAGTTGGCTGACCATTCACAATGCAATAGATATACGAATATTGTCCTAGAGCAACAGGTTTTTAATACTAACTTTTCGCACCAAATTTTCCTTAGCGGTGAAGCTAATTTCTTCCGCAAGGTTATATCAACAAGCCAAATTGTCACATCTGAGACTTGGATAACCCAGAAGTGATTGTGGAAAAGCCATTGCATCCGGAAAAATTTAGTGTTTGATGCACATTACGGTGCGGATTTTTTTTTAAATAGCCCTAGAAAAACTGCTACTGGCAATTCGGAGCGCTATACTCTTAAGCTGGAGGTCCACGCCACGCTTTTTCGCGTCAAAGCGTTGCGTGCATTTCATACCTTCTTCGCATTCTACGCTTCAAGTTACATGCAACGAAAAAACCTGTCAAAATCAGCTGTTTCGTACGCGCGCCGCTTGTGATATGCTTACAAAAGTAGAAAGTAGATTTACTTTTCGCGTTCTATGCGTCATGGCATCCTACGCTTTTGTGCACCAAAAAAATACATTGATTCTACTTTTTTGACAGCCGCGTTTAATGCGAAAACGCGTAGAACGCGTGGTCAAAATCAGCTGTTTCGTACGCGCGCCGCTTGTGATGCTTACAAAAGTAGAAAGTAGATTTACTTTTCGCGTTCTATGCGTCATGGCATCCTACGCTTTTGTGCGTGTAACTTGCACCAAATAAATACATTCATTCTACTTTTTTGACAGCCGCGTAGAATGCGAAAACGCGTAGAACGCGTGGTGTGGACCTCCAGCTTTATGATACGATTTAACGTCGTCACACAAATTTGATGGGTCTGCGCAATGACCTTGTTTTAGAGGATAGTGCCCTAACGTTGGAGCATTTAAAAAAAAACTTTCATTCAGTAATTGGCAAGGACCGCCTGAAATATGCTAAAAAGTGATGGAAAACTACTACTACTACTAAAAGATCGACTGATGCAATCGATCCCGAAGCTGTCATTTAAACGACGTTGTATTTATATTTCGCATACAATGGCTAGGGAAATAGGGAGTTCAATCACTATAACGACATAAAAATTTTATCGAAACCATAGCTTTTAATCAAATTTGTGCTTAAGTATTGTTTGGAAATCACTAAATGGATAACTCTATCTGAAATCCTTGTAATCGGTCGACATTTATTTTCTGTTAATGTTTGCAATTTCGGTTCGAATTTTTTTGTTTTAAAAATAAACATCTTTTAAGACCGAAGTGATTGCTTAGGCCTATTATTCTATTACTTTCGATTTTTTTTTTTTTTGTGAAAAAAAGTTTTTAAAAGAGTTTTCTAGAAAAGTTATGGTGCAATTATTTTATAAAAAAAATTAAATAAAACCAATTAAAATAACATCTTTAACCCTTTCATGCCCGATGTTGCCTATAGGCAACATTGTACATTTTTGTTCATAAATTCCGTTTTAATTTTTTTAAAAGATTTTTTTATTTGCAAACAAGCTTGGTTAAAAACGTGTAAAACCAGAATACGTAGGACTCTGAATTTAATATCACTTTATATTTAGGCCATGACTAACAAACACATGTCCTTAAAAAAATTTTAGCTCTGGCCCAAAAAATTCGGGCATGAAAGGGTTAATGACTTGGAAACAAGATTTCACAAAAAAATTATAAAACAGTTTAACAACTTGGACTCTTTCTTACGTATTTAATAAATTTTATTTTTTATTTTTATTTTTCTGTCTATACATACATACTTTTAAAATGAGATAAGATTATTCGAAAACAAACACAGTTATTGTGTACGCGTATATTTACAAAAGCTAGAACTTTCCGATTTTGTTTTTAAACAAAACGTTACCAGTTTCTAGAGAGGAATTTTAAACAAACCGGATTAAGCTTTCGAAAATTCAGAAATTTAAGATACACAGAGAAAACTGAACCTAATAAATACATAGTAAATTAGAACAAAGTTTATAAGATTTCTCTATGGTTTTTTTTCAAGACGAGATTCTTATTATTTTTATAAGGAAAACCTTTTTGAAAAAATCAAGAAGAAATCTTAGGGATTTTACTAGACAGTCTTCTTGATTTTTTTAAAAAGGGGTTCTCCTTAATTTTATTAGGCTTTCTTTTTGTTTTTCTCAAAAAGGTTTTCTTCTTGATTTTATGAGGTCCTCTTTTTGTTTTTTTCAAAAAGATTTTCTTCTTAATTTTAGAAGACTATCCCTTTATTTTTTTAAATTATACTTCTTGATTTTGATTGATATTATTATAGATTTTTTATTGAAAAATATTCGTCAAAGATTTGGCATTTTGTATCTCATCAATTCTATTTTTCTTTGTTTTCCTCCAGAAAGAAAGCACCTGTTCCCATGGACTGCAATTGTGCTGCAAATGACGAGCTTTTACTCGAAATATTTATCGTTGAAAGAGAAAGATAGACGTATAAAGATGTACATATATTAATTTAAGGAGTTTTAAATATTCATACCATTATTCAAATCTTTAAAAGATTCGTCCGCAGTGACAGAATAATCATCGAATTTTTCCTTTTCAACATTAATCCAACGAGAAAATTTTCCTGTTGAATTTTTCTTCCCGTCTTTCCGTTTCAAAAAGTATGTTTCGTAGAATAACAAAAACTGTTAATAAAAAGATACGTACATTAAATAAAATTTAGTTTAGATTTTTTTTTACCGGTTTTTCGTTAGGGAATACTTCGCAGATAGCATAAGACCATTGGACCATTTTTGGTCCACCTTCTTGAAGAAATTTTCAACGTCTTCGATTTTCATTTTTTTAATATATTTGTTGATTTCATCACGGAGCTCCGAGGATTTAAAAATTGGGACAATATCTACATTTTCTGTTAAAATACTTTGATCGGTCATTACTTAAAATTTTATTTGTTTTTTATAACACTTTTTTTTGAAATTAAAACAATTCAATTTTTTTATTTAAGTTTACTTTGATTTTTTTTTTTAAGAAATATTTTTATTACTTTTTTCCACTTCTTTACTTGTCACTTATTTACTTTCAAGTGTAGCCTAATGAAATCTATAAGAAAAACCTTTTTGAAAAAATTGATTAGGTAGCCCAATGAAATTAATAAGAAATTCTTGTTTTATACAATTTAGAAGAAAACACAATAGAATCAATAAGTTTTTCTCTATGGATTGAATTTTTTATGGCAAAAATGACGGAATTTGAGTAAAAAAAATGATAAATAACAAGTTTTCTTCTTAAATGTATGTGTTTTACGTCTTGAAAAAATTAAAAAGATTTATAACATAAAAATAATAAGAAATCTCTACGAAAAAATCTTCGTTTCTTTCTGCTGTAATACCCCTCACTCCAAAAACGTTTCGTAGAGAAAATCTTCTTGATTTTATTAGGCAGTTTTCGCTCTGTGTACAAAGGTGATTGAATAATTTCATGCGTTTTTTTGCTTTTTTGGGGTCTGACCGATACAGTTGACAATCGATTTCGGATCGTTCATTGTCGATCTCTCTATAGTTTTTTAAGGGTCACTAGTCCCGAAAGGTTTAGGGTACTACTGGTAGCAGACTGGTTTCTCGCATGTATGGTGATGCAATCCATGGTTTGCTTATTATCAACAAATAGCAAACCATTTGTGGGTGGGGGTGTTGTTAGACACATTGTAATCACCCGTACTTAAAGCACCGTGGGATAAGCCATCATGACCCTAAAACTGAGCATGTGACGCATGGAGTATGACAAAAACAAACCTTATACTATGTTCAGACATGTACTTTTATGGAATTAATATTCGGTTTATTGATAACAATATTTTTAGTGTTCAGACATATAATACACGCAAAATTTATTTGACAGCTGGTAAACAAAACAGCTGATTGCTTCAACAACATTATTTTTAATTTAAACGCGAAAATTAGTGCCAAAAAAATTTGAGAAAAAATGGAAAACAATTTAACATTTGAAAAGGTCTTACAAATTAACCGAAACGTCGAGCTGTTGCGGTTAGTAGGGAATATTTCTGACTCCAAAGTGGCTTCTCTCGGAAGGATGAGAAAGAAAAATTTGATAATACTGCATAGCTTGCAGAAAAGAAAGCTTTTGCTTATGGCACTGTTACGGGAAAATGAAACTCAAAGGTCTTTATTTGTTAACTGCTGAATACGTCGTATTTTCATAATATACCGGTCAGTTAACATATTCTGCATAAAGCCGAAGATGAAATTTCGAGAACTGTTATAGATTATCAATCAAGACCTAGAAGGTCAGCCATACTTGGAGTGGAGAAGAAGAAAGAGAAGCTGCTTTTTTTAGAGCAGGAACTGGATTCCCAGTAATATCTCAGTTCAGGGTATTATGAATAACTTTTCGAAATAAATTAGAAATTATCATCAAACAACATTGGGATCGCAAAGGGTTAAAAATTAAATACGACATCAAGTCTGTGATGTTATTAAAATTCTTTTTTATATGACATCAGTTGGAAATATTTTCTCATCCCTTTCTGCTGACCTTCCATTTTTTGTTTGTTGTTGACATATGAGTTGTCAAATATCAATAGAAAGTGTTCGGAAAATAGTAATATGCTCACTGAACGTACTAATGACAGTGCTGTATTTGAAGTTTTAATCAATATTTTAACAATTTTCGTATTTATTGCGCAATAATTAATTGACATTTTATATGAAATATTAATATCAATAATGCCGTTTATTGCGATTTTCTCAATATACGTGCATGTCTGAACATAGTATTAGGTTGCTCCGATTATTCACCAATCAATGTCTATGCAGAATAATTGAATATATTCGGGCCGAACCTGCAAGTATGGCAAATCATTTAACACACCATCTTCTCTTTCTATACTACGAAGAACACATCATGTTACTGCCAGAAGATGTATTGACTGGTCTTGGAATTTTTCATATTCTAATTGAAAAAATTACACAAGAATATTACAGAGAAGGGAGCACTTTTCGAGGGAAAAATCATTTGCGATAAGGAGGTTTGATTGAAAAGTTGGGGTAACGTTAAGTTATTCTCTATCGTAACGAAATAGTCATCATTGTGTTTAGTAGTTGAACTCAGTTTTTTTTTTATTTTGCAAAAAAACTTTTAGTCTTCCTGCCTGCCTGCAATTGACGTCATTTTCTTTTGCGCCACAGGCTTATAAACAATATTTTATCTTTAAACAGAAAATACAAATAAATACAAGAAAATAAAATAAATAAAACGAAAACCAAAAACTATTTTAGGGAAATAAAGGGTGTTTTTTATAGAGGGGTATAGAACTTTAAGTTGCAATAAAACAACGATGGATTATTTGATTGACATGAATTTTATTTATCCGAAAGATAATCTTGTGGCATTACATTTTAAATATGATTTCTGGCATATGACCGCCACGGCTGGCGCGGATGTAGTCCAATCTGGACGTCCAATTTTCGATGACTTTTTCCAACATTTGTGGCCGTATATCGGCAATAATACGGCGAATGTTGTCTTCCAAATGGTCAAGCGTTTGTGGCTTTACCGCATAGACCAATGACTTTACATAGCCCCACAGAAAGTAGTCTAGCGGTGTTAAATCACAAGATCTTGGAGGCCAATCCACAGGTCCAAAACGTGAAATTAGGCGGTCACCAAACGTGTGTCTTTCAATAAAACTATTGTGGCACGAGCTGTGTGACATGTTGCGCCGTCTTGTTGAAAGCACATCTCCTGGACATCATGGTTATTCAATTCAGGAATGAAAAAGTTAGCAATCATGGCTCTATACCGATCACCATTGACTGTAACGTTCTGGCCACCATCGTTTTCGAAAAAGTACGGACCAATGATTCCACCAGCCCATAAAGCGCACCAAACAGTCAGTTTTTCTGGATGTAACGGTGTTTCCACATACACTTGAGGATTACCTTCACTCCAAATGCGGCAGTTTTGTTTGTTCACGTAGCCATTCAACCAGAAGTGCGCTTCATCGCTAAACAAAATTCGCTTATGAAAATCGGGAACAACGGTAATCTCGTTTTGGGCCCATTCGACGAATCTACGCCTTACTTGATGATCGTTTGGCTACAAATCTTGCAGGAGTTGGATTTTGTAAGCACGCAAACCAAGATCCTTCCGCAAAATCTTCCATAAAGTGGATGGACACAGATCCAATTCCTGTGCTCGATGGCGGATGGACTCATTCGGGTCTTCCTCAATGCTACGCTCTACAGCAGCAATAGCTTCTTCTGTACGCACCGTACACCGTCTCTGGGGATGCGAGTTATCAATAAGAGTAAACGTGGTGTGAAAACCTTCCATGGTTAATCGAATTAACTGCTCTGATGGACGATTTTGTCGACGATAAAATGGACGTAGTGCGCGATACGTTTTCCGCAGAGAACCATCATTTTTGAAATAAAATTGCACTATTTGCAAGCGTTGTTCAGGCGTGAGTCTATACATGATGAATTGCCAAACCAAACTGAGAATAAATCACTTGACAGCTGTTAAATCGGTCGCCATCTTGAAAAGTAATGCCAACTTAAAGTTCTATACCTCTATAAAAAAGACCCTTTATTATTCAAAGAAAAGAAAATTATTGTAATACGAGGGCGATCCTAAAATAATTCAATCTGGATATCATAATGGAACTAAATGCTGACCTATTCTTGCTGTTAAAAGTATCGAATGTCATTGAAAAAATATAGAAAAATTTTCTCAAATTTGTTTTGGCACTCTCGTACATGAAAAATAACTGCCTGTTAAACAAGTTGTTTACAAAACAACACTTCTAAGAAATTATTAAACTTCCACATGGAAATAGAAAAACCTGAAATGCCAATGGCTTAGAAAGTTTAATTTATTTTCAAAGTAATAAATTATTTATTAAAACAAAATAAACTACAATATAAAATGCATTATTATTATTACTATTATTTATGAGTGTGAAAACAAAAACAATTACAATCAAAAAAAAAAAAAGAAAACTCTCACTCTCTTCAATGGAAATACGCACAGAAGTAATGAAAAAAACGGAAGTACTTTATCATGGTTTTTTATTGTTTTTTTTTTCATTCATTCTCCTTAAATGTTTTCCAATGTTTTTTTATTTTAGTTTGTAATTAATACTTAAAATAAAAAATAAAATATAATAAAAGGCCGGTTTAAATCAGAATTTTTCTTTATCTTTTAAACAAAACTCACTTGAATTAACAAAAAAAAAAAGAAAAAATTCTGTTGTATTAAGGCCGTGTAAAATGGAAATGAGAATTCCGATAAAATCGCTTTAAAAGCCAGTGTTAAAATATTAAATAAAAATGGTTTTTTGTTTTAAAAATGTTTTTTTTTTATTTCATTTTTTTATTATTAATCTCCAGTAGTATTTACCCATTTCAGTAAAGGGTGTGGATTTATTAACACTCTACTGTTTGTGTTCTGTGTTTGTATTTTAACACTCGGCATATCATATTACACTTCAATTTTTCGTTTCTCTCCTTTTCTTCTTTCTTGTTTCTGTGATAGCAAGCCAGACTTGAAAAAAACCCCATATTAAAGGCGTAATACGTTCAATAAACTTTGTTTTTATTTGTTATACAATTCTTATAATCTGTTTACCGAAGCAGTTGTTTAAAAGTATTTCATTTAATTAAACAAAAAACCCCAAATTACTGTTCACTGTTGTAGTTCAAAGAAAATTACTACAAATTTTGCAATGAGAAAGTGAAAACGTTGAAATAAGCGAAGTAGACTTGTTATAATGCCAGCCAAATCTGAACCCGACTTTTTACCAAAAGGTTACGTAAAGTGAACGACCCCCTTGAAGGAAGAGTTCTCACTTGGAATTACATTTAGGCCCATTGTGATACTACAATCAATATTCAACCCGGGTATCAAAATCTGACGGCGGACTCGATAGGTTAGGTTAGGTAGCAGGGCCCCCTCGAAGGAAAAGGTCCCACTTAACCATTGTGATACTACAAACAATTCTACCCGGGTATAAATTCCACCTCGTATTCCCAATACGAAACCATTGCGAGTCTAAAATGAATCTTGCTATTGCAAAATCCGTTTATATTAGAGACCTCCGTCGAGGACGTCAGGAAGTTAGTGTTTAGAAACTCCATTCGAGAAACATAGTCTCTTCCTCCTCCTCAGACCCACAGCTCCTGCAAAAGTCATTTGCGGGAATGCCAATCCTTGCTATATATTGCTATTGTGCAATGGTTGGCCATGCGATTTAAGCACAGAAGTGAGCCAGCGCTCTTCTTATCGATACAAGTCCAACAGATTCTAGCAACTTTGCATGTACGCTCCTGCTTGCGATGAGATTGAGCCTCTCTGTAGGTAATATCCAAATTAACTGATGCAAACGGAATACCGTCGGAGATTGCGAGCTTTGTACCGGCACTGCGCAGCTCATCAGCAATGCAATTTCCGGAACCCATACAAGAGTTATCTTTGAATGATACGCAATATCCCTCGACATTCATGGATAAAATTAGCACATACAATACGGGTGGTGTGAGGAGCTAGCTTGTAATTCTGACTAATAGCAAAGAAAATAAAGTATAAAGAATGTGCATTTTAACATATTTTGGAATATTTTTCAAAAATATTTCATGACGCGGGGGGAAAGATAGAAGGGAAGGTTACAGAAACCAAGAGCGTAACAATGCGTTGTTCTCATCGTGCGTTTTTGTTGTTTGACCACTTTTTTATTTATTTTTCTGGTGTTAAAAACAGACGTCGGCGCCAATGTCCCTCAGGGGAAGAACATCTTCGGCTTTTTACACACATAGGACACGAACATCAAGAATGTTCGTTAAAAAGAGCGTAAAAATATTCTCAGCTTTTAAAGAAGAACGTTCATGTCGCTTTTTTCAGACTTCAATTATACACCCAAAGAAATATCACAGTAGTATTCACTAATATCAATGAGAAATGATTTCGATTTTTGGAAGAATACTTGCCAAGTTAAATACGGTGTCTTTAGGGATTTAGTGCAATACAATTTTTCTATATTTTCCGATCACATATACATATCATTGGGTTAATAAGTAGACTTGAAATTATTACTAACAATTTTCCTCTAGGTTAACACATGCCTATGGTTATGGATTAGTGAGTGAGAGAGAGAAAATAAGTTGAGAGAATTTATTTATTTACAGCCATATAAAAGTGTTAGTAATATACTCTTTTTTTTACTTTTATTTCATCAACATACATATGTAAAGCTGTCTATTTTTGGCTTAATAATTATGGATAAATAAAAACAAAATTAAAAATCGATTTTATTATTAAAAGAACATAAAGTTATCCATCTTTGGCTTAAAAATTAGGCCATGTTTTTTAGATAAATAAAAATAAAAAGAATAAAAAAAACATTTTTTATTAAAAGAAAAAGAAACGAGCATTCCAAAGCATTTAAAAAAAATATACTATGGGACAAAATAAAAAATAAAATACGCCCAGCTAATGACATAGAATATTTTTAACACAAAATATTCTACGAGTGTTATTCTGAAATAAAATGATAAAGCATCCGCAGCACATGTGTTCTTGTCGCAGCCTGATCGACAACTAAATCAACAAACACAAGAATACATACACATGTACATACGTACGATGAGAGCAACACATTGTTACCCTCTTTGTTTGTGTTCATTTTCCTTCTGTCTTCCTCCCCCTTCATCAAGAAATGATTTTTAAAAATATTTTGGTGAGAGCTGGTCGTAATGTTACGACCCGCCATAAGAAATTTTACTTCTACATGATGCGTATTCTTTATATCCATATTCTTTGCTAATAGGCTGTAAAGACCAATTTAAAGAAAATTTACGGGGTACAATATGTAAAAAGAGGTGACTATACGAAACTCTAAGCTATTTTAAGTTTAGTTACCTTGCCATTTTAGTCTCGGGAAAAACAGAACGTCTCCACAACCATATCACATTCTCTGATTGCTTTTGTTGTTGTTTTCTTAATTAATAATTTTAATTTGTATAAAATTTATTTGAAAAACAATTGTTAAACCATAAATGTCAGAACGTATACGAGTTAAGCACATAAATGAATTTCTGACTTATTATTTCCATTCCGTTTTATGACATTTTGAAGCCCGCCCGCCCGCTCGCTGAGTACGTCCTATGATTGATGCAATACCAAATGCTTGAAATGTCAAATGTTTTGAACTTATTATTTATTTATTTATTTGTTGTTGTTGTTGTTTTTTCAATATTATTTAAAATTTTATACTATTTCTATAGTATTTCATTAATTATTCAATATAATACATCGTCTGGCCATTTTAATCAAATCGAATGATTTTATATTCTTCTTGGTTTCAAAGACTTCTTTCTTTTGACATCGTCTGGCTTATGTCGAGCAGTTCTGTAAGTCTTGTGGAGTGTTTTTCTTATCTTGAATTCCGTGGCCAACTGTTTTATTATAATATTTTCCTCTTCTTTATTAATTTTATTATTTTTATGAGTTTTTCTTTACGTTTTTTTTTCATTCTTTATTTTTTTTCTTTACACTCGGGTTTTAATCTTTTGTTAGTTCGTTTTGGATTAATATTGTTTATCAAGAGATTTTCTTTCCTTTTTTTATTTTCTTTTTTTTTACAACATAATTTATATATTTATACGACAACAATAATAACTTTTATTCTTTATAAAGTTTATTTGGAATACAATGTTTCTTTAATAAAAATATTGATTAATAAATAATGAAAGAACATGTAACGCATTTATTAAGATGCACTTCACAATCATTGTAACTTTCCGACAGACTTTTTATTACAATTTTTACTCTTCTGTGCATGAGTTCAAAGTTTGAAAACTAGAACTAATAGACTAAACGATTTAAAATGTTAAGATATGAACTAAACTTTCGTAAACCTTGTTCAAAGAGAAGATCTTTGCTCAGTTAAAAGATGCTACTCCTGTCACCAGACATCTTTGAGACATAAAGTTTAACAGTCATGACAAAATATGAAAGAAACTAAACTTCGTGTGCTCATTAAGCCTTATTTTTTTAAGAAAAAACCAAATAACTAAAGAACTGTGTTATTTTAAGCACGGAGCGTTTAGGATGTCCAGAAGCACAATTGTATTAGATAATCGGAGATTTGAAATGCAAGAGCCTGGGAAAGCCATACGCATCTTACATTGATCGGTGGTTTCAATTTTAAATGAGCACAAACGCAATCGTGCCACATTTTCGCATGAGTCGTTGACATTGTTCAAACGCAATGTGAACGGAAAGTACGGGTGCATTGAAAATGATCCTTTATTCAAAAACTTGTGTTTCATTTAAAAGTCTTGTAAAATTTTCATTAATTGCCTAAACGATCCTTGGCAATCACGGACCGTAACATATAAATGGTGTTTTTATAGAGGTATAGAACTTTAAGTTGGCATTACTTTTCAAGATGGCGACCGATTTAACAGCTGTCAAGTGATTTATTCTCAGTTTGGTTTGGCAATTCACCATGAATAGACTCACGCCTTAACAACGCTTGCAAATAGTGCAATTTTATTTCGAAAATAATGGTTCTGTGCGGAAAACGTATCGCGCACTACGTCCATTTTATCGTCGACAAAATCGTCCATCAGAGCAGTTAATTCGATTAACCATGGAACGTTTTCGCACCACGTTTACCAGAGACGCTGTACGGTGCGTACAGAAGAAGCTATTGCTACTGTAGAGCGTAGCACTGAGGAAGACCCGAATGAGTCCATCCGCCATCGAGCACAGGAATTGGATCTCTGTCCATCCACTTTATGGAAGATTTTGCGGAAGGATCTTGGTTTGCGTGCTTACAAAATCCAACTCGTGCAAGATTTGAAGCCAAACGATCATCAAGTAAGGCGTAGATTCGTCGAATGGGCCCAAAACGAGATTACCGTTGTTCTCGATTTTCATAAGCGAATTATGTTTAGCGATGAAGCGCAAATCTGGATGAATGGCTACGTCAACAAACAAAACTGCCGCATTTGGAGTGAATGTAATCCTCAAGTGTATGTGGAAACACCGTTACATCCAGAAAAACTGACTGTTTGGTGCGCTTTATGGGCTGGTGGAATCATTGGTCCGTACTTTTTCAAAAACGATGGTGGCCAGAACGTTACAGTCCATGGTGATCGGTATAGATTTTCATTCCTGAATTGAATAACCATGATGTCCAGGAGATGTGGTTTCAACAAGACGGCGCAACATGTCACACAGCTCGTGCCACAATAGATTTATTGAAAGACACGTTTGGTGACCGCCTAATTTCACGTTTTAGACCTGTGAATTGGCCTCCAAGTTTTTGTGATTTAACACCGCTAGACTACTTTCTGTGGGGCTATGTAAAGTCATTGGTCTATGCGGCAAAGCCACAAACGCTTGACCATTTGGAAGACAACATTCGCAGTATTATTGCCGATATACGGCCACAAATGTTGGAAAAAGTCATCGAAAATTGGACATCCAGATTGGACTACATCCGCGCCAGCCGTGGCGGTCATATGCCAGAAATCATATTTAAAATGTAATGCCACAAGATTAACTTTCGGATAAATAAAATTCATGTCAATCGAATAATCCATCGTTGTTTTATTGCAACTTAAAGTTCTATACCTCTATAAAAAAACACCCTTTAGTCAGGAATATGATCTAGGCTCTTACACCGCCCATGTTTTGGGTATTATGTTGTCTTGAGTGGCGGGATCTCTAGTAGGTATAAGGTCGACTCCAAACGACAGATTTTTGTTAAGCTTTTCATTTCGTCTCAGAGTTTTTGCCAGAAGACTGCTGAGAGGAACTCACAGAAAGATATATTTTTTTCATATTTCGTTTTTATTTAAGATGCTTGAGCTGGCGTGTGAACCACGTCCTCGAATCAAAGAAGCCAACACATTACCTACTAGATTACAGACAAAAAAAGTATACAAGTCAAGGCTAGCATTAATGCATTAATCCCTACCGTCCAAGCTCTCAGACGATAAGTAATTCAACTGTGGCAATATGTTCTCCTGATAAAACACAATTCTTTCTTATTTTATTTTCTTTATTAAAATGGAACTTGTTGCGTTTTAGCAATATATTGCAGCTGAAAATAACAACCGTAAAGTTTTCATGTATTAATTATTGTGAAAGGAGCCCTTATTTTACAATTAATTAAACATTGTTTATGGTTGTTGAACCTAGACGATTTTCATGATTTTCTGAAGAGTTTTTTAAATTTGGAATAACAATTTTCAGATTTCTTGCTGGCATTTTCGTCTTTATCGGCCTAAATTTTTATTAAACGATGATAAATAAGCTAAACTAGTCATGGAGTGGAATCCACAATCCGAACAATCTAATAGCCAGACCATAGCTGGAGAAAACAGGCAGAGTAGGAAGCTGCTTTCAACAGTATAACTCAGAATCTTTTTAAAGCAATACTTTGAACAAGAGAAGATGGAAGGAACATGTTTTGGTTGTGTGATCCCCAGAAATATTTAGGTTTTGTCTATATTTCTGCAGAAATATAAAAATTCACTCGTAATACAAATTCAATTTTATATATGTATGTATGTACATACATACATATCATACCATATATTTTAAATGCTTGTAAAGCAGTAGCTTCATAATATGTTTCCATATTATTCATGGTAACAAGAAATTACCTTTTCTCCCCACCAACTGTTCTTAGACATTTATGGATGGATGACTGTTCAGTGTTCTTCCTTTGGTTAAGAAATTTAAAAAGAAAAAAAAATAACTTCTACAACCACAAAAATTAAACACACAACACGATTCATAGCATGACTTATTTTTACGTGCATTCTGGATAGTGAATCATTTACAAAATAATAATTAATTGTACGTAATAATTAATAAACAATAGATTTTAATAAAAAAAAATGTAACGCAATCACCACCTGAAGACACTTTTTATGATTTAACAACGAAAACAAACAAGAAAAACGAACGAAATCGAATTAAGCACATACACTCACAAAAAAACGTGTTAAATATTCAAGAAAAAAACAATGAAACACAACAAAGTGTGTGAGAGCAAGATATTGCGAATACAAAAAAAAATAATAGCATGTATAACAAAAAATAACCCATATTCATGCTACACACTCGCGCACACACACACACACACTATTGGAAAACTACTTGGATAAACAGAACCAGTCATGTTTTTTTTCTCTCTTTTCTGTCTCTGATTTTTCAATAACAACAACAAATTGAAAGCAATAAAACCTGTTGCATTCCATAAAACAGTTGTTTTTCATGTTGACATCTCCAATATTTGATACCGTTACAATTAAGTAAAACCTGTGAGTTTATGTGGTTTTATAAGTGTTTTATGTGTGTCAATTGTGCTACTATTGCTTTGAGAACCATATTTTAACTGACGGTTGCTGGTGTTTGATGAACATACCACAGAAGGAAAAGAAAACAAACACAGCATCGTTAGCTGTTTACGTGCCTGTGTGTGTGGTATGTTATAACCGTATTTGTTTTATGACTTCTACAAAAATTCATTTAAATTCCAAGAAAATTTGGGGTATTTCTCCTCATTTTATTAAAAAAAAGAAGGAAAACAAAAACGTTTAAATTAAACCCAACCAAAACAAAGTGAACAAAACAAACAAAAGCTTGACTTTTAATGAAATGACTCATACCACAAGTTTATTTTTATTTTCTCAAATTCTTTTTTAATCAAGCAAAAGATGCTAAACAGCATAACAACAATAACACAAATTATGATGACGAGTACTTACTTACTCAAGAAAAGAAAAAGAAAGGGCAATAATAATAGTAAAAGAATTTACTGGTATTATGTACCATATACATACATACCTACATACATACATATTTCTAGTTTATTGTTTACTAGAATAAAATAGAAATTTTTCTGCTTTAAATAAAAAACCTTACAAAGAGTCATCATAGACTTTCAAGTATTTTTGTTCTCCTTTAGTGATTCATCGTTTACATACGTCAACTATTCAATAAAAACAATCTCTGTCAGACAGAGTGTTAAAAATGTTTGTAACAACAACACAACACTTACGCAGTTATAAAACGAAAATAAGTGTGTTTGTATGTGCATGTGTTTGTGAATGTAACATTTTAAATGACTGTGTATAATTTAAACACAATTAATTAAATTGTTGTTTATTGCAAACAAAAAAAAAACAAATTTAATAGTTTTCTTTTTGGATTTTACGTGCTACTTGTTGTAACCATTTTAATTGTTTTAATTAACTAACGTCTGCAATTTTGTTTATTATTGACAGTACATACATGCATATATTGACAGGTGAGAATATTTTTATGTAGAAAAACTGTCAATCTCTTTAATCTTAAACGGTTGCGGGTAATTTTGTTGATTATATAATGTTGTACACGCTGTATAGTACAGTGTATTTCATGTTTCAGATCCGTTTTCGAGTGAATTTTGTTTATTTTGACATATTTTTCGTCATCTTATTGTATGCTTTTGTGAGTTACCAGCATTTCCATTCATTAACAAACTAATGGAGATCTATGTCAGTCATATTTGACAAAGCCATTGCTTGTCATTATAAAGGCCAATTAACGTTTTGCTGTCGAAATAAGGTTAAATAAAGCTTTGATTTCGATGAAACGCTTGGACCTGATCAATATATTCGAAATACAATTTCATTTAAATGATCGAAGCTGGTTTCGTTGCAGCAATCGATTCTTTCAAAGTAGTTTCCGATCACTATTTCACACATTTCAGGCGTTATCTCGTGACCAACGTTAGTTTGCTCGAACGTTACGGGATTTTCTGCATCGACACGGCCTTTGACGTAACCCCACAAAAAATGGCTAACAATGTTAAATCACATGATCTTCGTATTCTATTGACGTCGCCAACACATAAAATTACTTCTCCAAAATGGGTCGTGTTGTATGGTGCGCGGCAATGTCTTGTTGAAACCACATAACGTTCGTCATAATCTTCAATCACAGGCTAAAAATGAAATCGATAATCACACGGCCATAGCGATCTGTATTCACTGTAACATTTGTTTCAGGATCACTTTCGAAAAAAAACGGCTCAATGACCCCTCCAGCCACAATGAGAACCAAACACTCAGTTTTTTCGGTTTCAATGGCTTTCTCACAATCGTTTTTGGGTTTTCAAGCCCCATATAATTTTACTTATTAACATAACCACCAATTGAGAAATGAAAAAAAAACTCTGTTTGAAAAACAGACGCACCAAGTTTACGGCCTGCATGTTCTAATCGATGCAATATATACAGTTTTTCCCAGCACGGATAACATGTCACAAATCAAAAAAAGCAAACAAATTTGAATTGATCAGTTTTTCCAAACCGTACATCATTGCTACCAACGTTTTATAGATAACTGTTACACAGTTTTGTCAAACATATTCGAGCACAATTAATGATGCAATAATAGGTGTACGAGAAAAATATGAAATTTTATAAATAAAAATCCAAATAATTTGTGGCCTGATTAATTATATTACACTCTATTAAAATGGAGTATTAATTAAAAAGCAAAAAAAAACCAGTAAATTCACCTTTTAACCATGGTTAGTTATCTTTATACCTGCTCAAATGTTATCTGAACACATGAAAACATTCTATCAATTAAGTATACAGTGTCCTTTAATATTGTATTGCCATTAAGTGAATATTATCAACAGTGTTCATCAATTATTCGATAACAAATCAAACGACTGACTGGCTAATAATCGATTAAATTGAAAATTGGAAATATCAGATATCAGCTAGAAAAATTTAGATGCAGAACTTTAAAACGAATAATCGATTAATTTCAATAATTTTTCGTTTAACTTTCTACAATAATTAAGGCATTATTCATTCCATTTTCGATAAGTTCTATTATACCCAGTAAACAAAAAATGCTTAACTTTTGTAAATGAAAAGCACACAGAATAACTACGGCTATTTGTGTGTTGGCTTATTAGGCGAAAAGCCAGGGTTCGAGCCCCAGGCCAGACATCAAAATAAAATACAAAAAGTATTTCTTCGGCGACTTCCTCAGCAGATTTCTGGCAAAAACTCTGAGAGTAAATAAAATTGCCATGAAAAGTTTCTCAAAATTCTGTCGTTCGGAGTCGACTTTAAACTGTAGGTTCCGCCACTCTTGTATAAAATTAACACACACAACATAAGTGGTGTGAGAAACTAGGTCGTAATACTGACTGAAGGGTTGTAATGACCAATTATGTATGTATGTATGTATGTGGTTACAGGTACGGAAAAAATAGATGAAGCAAATAATGGAGATTCAAAAGTTGCTGTTATTTGTTAGTTGCAATTATTTGTTTTGATATTTCGGATGTATTGCAAACGTGGCGATGAATAGACTTTTCTCTCTCTCTGAAGTATTAGATTGTCCATAGGAGGGCTAAAAACAGGCAGAGTTTCATCTCCTGCTGTGATATTCCAATAACCTTGTGGTCTCTGTACGACATCAGCAATTCAATAAAAATTCTGATTACACTTCATGACGGTGTACACAACTCATGCGACAATCGATACGCATTCCGAAAATCGTGTTTAGTCTTCAACTTTCACTGCAAAAACCGTAAGAACACGTCTTGCTTTGTACTCGAAATACTCAAGTGTTACAAAACAGAGTTTCTAATGGAAAAAGAAGCCATACCCTTTATCCTAAAAGACAAACGCTCTTATCGCTAGAGTACAGGACCATACATTAGCAACAAATAGTTTGCCACTCTGATTAATTTTAAAATCAAAATTTTTTTTATTTTTTGCCTTGGCCTTGAACTTTCTCATTATATTGTGGCGGTCTTTAATCAGATATAAAGTTTAAAAGTGAAATTGTTTACTGGGTTATATAATTACTGTACTTGGAAAGCCTTAAGGCTAAATATAATACAACAAATATTGTATCATTTTATATATAATTTTGAATACATATATACAGAGTACAATAATAACTGGCGGTGGTTATCTTATCAACAAGAATATAAGCAGCAGAAAAAAAAACGATTGTGACTTATTCATACATAAACTGAAACGATTATTAAATGAATTCTATTTACAAAATCTATTAAAAAAAATTTACACATACATACATACAATGGAAACAAAACATATACCAAATAATAAAGGAAGTAAATAAAAAACGTAACTTCTTTCTATGTATGTAGAGTACTCTGCTTACATTTCATAATAAAAGACGGAAGTGAGGAAATAAAATATAATTTTCTTGTCCAAAGATGATTTAGCCAAACCGATTACGAATATACTCCATAGAATATGTATTGATACGATTAAAAACAAATCAATTATTACTCATTTAAAAGAAAATTAATTTATACGGACCTGCCTACAGTATTAGTATCATTAATGGAAAAAGTAACAGATTTGTGGTTATAGGGAATACATTTTGTGGTTTAATTTTTCTATAGTAACAAAATACAGTCATAGTAGGGGTTTTTTAAAATAGTAAAACAAACAGTAATTGCACGTACATACATACAGTGAGCGTCAAAAGTGAATAAACACCACTGAAATAATTCATTTTCTTAGGATAGCGAAAAAAGTAAATATAGTAAATAGTCGAATAAATTTCCAAAAATAAAAACGTTTAAAATGTTAAAACAAAAAAACAATTCATGATAAGGGAACTTTTTTTATACTTAAGAACATAATAGCAAATTTAAAATTATAGTGGGTGTTGACTCACTTATGGCGCTCACTGTATATCTATACAGGCATTACAATTAATTAAAAGGTTCAATGTCACTTTCAAGCTTGCAAACTGAGTCATTGTGGCACCCATTGCAATATCGGCAAGTAAGTGTATTTTCAAACTTTTTTCTTTATATTATAAAGTCATAAACAAGTCAACAAAAATATTTGACGCATTTCTTTAATTCATTTTAAAAATTCTCAATAATTTCGAAATGAAAATAAAAGCAGTACAAATGTATTCTTCTTTATCTTGAATGAAATTTCAAAGTGGTTACACTTTTCCTCAAATCAAGTATAATTTTATATAATCAAGTATTTCATACAGAACCTTAAGAAAAATCTTCTCCAATCTTAGTCATCCACAATCTAATACTTCAGAGAGAGAGAAAAGTCTATTCATCGCCACGTTTACAATACATCCGAAATATCAAAACAAATAATTGTGAAATCAAATTAATTTGCTGCCTATGTTCCCTAACAGCCACGCAGTCGCACACAAGATGAAGTGTTTCTTACATTATTTTCGGAAACCAATACACTTGAGTACTTCTTTCGATATCAACAGCAGCAACTTTTGAATTTCCATTATTTGCATCATCTATTGTTTCCGTACATGTAACCACACATATACATACATCAGTCAGGATTACAACCTAGTTTCTCACACCGCTCATGTTGTGTGTGTTAATTTTATACATGAGCGGCGGGACCTACAGTTTAAAGTCGACTTCGAACGACAAATTGTTGATAAACTTTTCATGGCAATTTTATTTACTCTCAGAGTTTTTGGCAGAAATCTGCTGAGAGGAAGTCGCCGAAGAAATACTTTTTGTATTTTGTTTTGATGTCTGACCTGTAACCACACATTATTCCATTATCAATTCAGGGCTTGAACACTATTAATGGGGGTCCCCATTCGATAAATACACCATGTACACCCAATTCATCACTTATGCAGTTTACCGTAATGCCAGGTGATGTGACTTTTGTATCGCTCTTTCATCTCGTTGAGAGCCTCATTCAGTTTCGAACCATTCGTCAAGATTACAAATCTAGCAAGCAGTGTAGACGTCACTAACTCCTTCTATTCGGAATGGACCTTCAGAGGTATAGAGTGTCCACCATGTAGTCTAGATTTTCATGAACGTTTCCTATTCTATCAGATTTGTTAAGTTACCGATATTAGATCTGTGGACTGGGAAGCGGATGCCAATAGGTGCTGGCTAGCTAAGCTAACTTTTCAGTAGATGTTCAGCTTAAAGAGGTATAAAAATATATTCAACGCGGATGTATATGCTGCATGTAATACTCCATTGTATATCAATGTTTTATGCAAGATCTGAGACCCCATTCCCTCGTCTACATTTTATTACAAGCAATGCATGCCTTTTGTTCAGTATATTTGGATTGCAGGATAATTTCCTCAGAAACCTTAAGAGTTCAATATTCGTTTCAATGAGCGAAAGATTAAAAGACTTTAATCATAAAAAACCCATACATGGAATCAACAACAAATTCTAAATATTCTCACCCTTTTTCTTTGTTTCAAAAGATTACAAAAAAAATGTTTTTCTTTCACACAAACTTTACGAAATTGTTGAAATTCTTTGGAAAAAAATTCAGTTACACACACTATAAAGTGCTTAAACAGTCAACAACAATTAGCACCAATTTGATAATTCTTCAACCACAATATTTATAAAAATTGTATTAAAATTGCAGCGTTATGTTGCAAGTAAAATAAAACCAAATAAAGATATGAAAACAAAACAAAAAAAACAACGAAATTAACACAATTTCATAAATAAAGGTCATTAATCTCTGAATTGCAACATTGACAAATTTGAATGGAAATAAAATTAAAATTTTAAAGCTTCCACTTGCTGATAGTCTGATGATGTTAAAACATGTGTTTTTAATGGAAAATAAAATTCTTTTCTTTACAGATTCCTTTTGTTTTTTTGGTACTATTTAGTCTTAATTCGAAGTCAACATGTCGAATAGTGTACGTCCTTTAAAGATCACCATAGTTGGTGATGGTATGGTGGGAAAAACATGCCTGCTGATAACATATACACAAAACGAATTTCCCGAAGAGTATATACCCACAGTGTTTGATAATCATGCCTGCACTATATCGGTAGATGATAAAGAATACAGTTTAACATTATGGGATACGGCGGGTCAAGAAGATTATGAACGTTTAAGACCTTTAAGTTATCCAAATGTAAGTACAGGATTTCTAATTTATATTTAGAAAATCGAACAAGACTTAAGAAGTTTTTTTTCTTTTTCTGTGTTTAATTACAGACCAGCTGCTTTCTATTGTGCTATTCCATTAGCCATCGCACGTCATTTGAGAATATCAAAAGCAAGTGGTGGCCTGAAATTCGTCATTTTTCAAATAATGTACCTGTTGTGTTGATTGGCACTAAATTGGATTTGCGTGTAGCAAATTCAGAGAAATTTGTAACCACCGCCGAGGGTAGACGCTTAAAGAAGGAAATCCATGCCCATTCCTTTGTTGAATGTTCGGCCAAAAAGAAAATCAATCTGCAAAATGTATTCGAAGAAGCCGTCCGAGCAGTGGAAAAGAAACCGAAAAGTAAACCCCAATGTCGTATACTATAGTTTCATTAGGTCACAGTAAAAAAAACAAATCTGTTGTTAGAGAGTATTTATTTCAATACTTTAGTTTTAATAACTAAAACGATAAAATAAAATAAAAAAAAAATAGTTTTTATAATTAAAAAAAAACTAAAACAAAAATATAAATAAAGATTTATAATATTTTATGTAATTATTACCATAATACATATAGCATGTATCTGTACGAGTATTTCTTATTAAAAACAATTTGAAATAGATTTTTGAATTGTCTTTTTAAACTGTCTTCTAATGTTTAAATATTTTAAATGAAAAGAATTTAAGTGTTAATAATTATTCCTATTTCTCTAATATATTGTATTTAATATTAAACAAATATTGTATTTTAATTGTAAAAAAAAGTTTTAAACCATTCTTTTCTATTTGTTTTTAACATTTCTTTTTAATTTCTTTTTCCTTTTTAATTTGTTTTCCTCTTCTTACGATTTGACCAAAGTTTGTTTTTTTTTAATTTAAAGTTCATGTTAAAATGTGTGTTTAATTATTTGTTCATTTAAAAAAATATTTTATTTTTTTTTAATTATTTATAATATTTTTGTATTTGTATAGAATATGAAAAGCATAACAATAATAAAAAATAATTATTATCGTAATTAATAAGTAATTAAACAAATTTTTATTGAAAGCATATTATTTTATATGCAAAATATGTATGTATGTAGAAAAAAAAAACACGAAAATATAATGTATGTAATATACATACATATATTTGTATGTATGTAATTATAATATTTAATAAACTAGTCATATATAAAAAAAAATTGTTTTTCTATCCATAACTTTAGTCTGCTCATTGGAAAGAAGACAAATTCAATTTTATAAGAACTTCAATCACCAAACTACCAAACTACAATTAAATATATGCACTTACCGCTGTTTCATTCTTTTTATTCCTCACAGCAACACACAGCAACAAGAATGCTTTTGAATTTCACTATATCTGCTTCAATCAGTTTAAGTTCATTCCAATTTTTATCACCATTAAGTGTCTTTGAACAGTTCCTCTCCAAGTAATTTTAGTTTAGCCACGTTATCTGTTACACAATTGTTTATTTATTTATGAACACGAACGTGAACAAATTCAATGATCGCACGTCTAAATAACTATGTTTTTGTAATATATATTGTGTTATAAGTTTATTGGTTTCAAAATCACCCGCCTAGCAATATTCTTAGCTTCCGTATCTTTCAATTGAAGTGTAATTTATTTCGTGAAAAATTGGCCATTTTCGATAAAAGGTCGTTTAACAACCAAAGAACGTGAGCAAATAAACAAATCGATGATGAAATATTATACATTAACTCAAGCTGACATTCCCTGTTATTACCCACGATTAGGTAAATACATCTGTATTGAAGGAAGAATGTATAGGGTTTATTACCCTTTCCGCGTACCTTAATCTAGAATCTAGTTAAATACACTTCTCTCTACGTACTAACACATTATAATGATGATTTGAATACGTAGGTGCAGTTATAATTATAGTTCATCCAAAAGCCTATTTACAGAGCCTCCTATAACTCAATAAAAAGGCCCCAAATTTTATTAAACCTGCCTACGCAACTTATTCGTTTTGGCATTTTCAATTTTATTTCGTTCTTCATAAATTAAAAAATATTATTTCGATTTTATTAATTTTGTATTCAAATGAGTCGCCGAATATACAGTCGTGATTTCCACATTGAACTCAATGTGCCCGAAGAAGTATTTGAAACGTTTATGGCGGCGCAAACTAAATTATTGGACATAAAAGGTCGTATAGAGAAAACGGCTGAAGGATTTAAGGGTTATTTAGAGGGCGATAAAGAAAAAATGGAAAAAATTCAACAACTTATGGAAAAAACTGAGAAGTTTGCAAACAAAGCCTCTGACATTGTCTTTTCCGAAGCTAAAGAAATCCAACAATATACGTGTGACAAATTCTGCGTGAATAAGGAAACAAAAAGTGAAAAAAAATGTCAATAAAATCTAAAATTTAACTTTTCAACAATACTAAAGCGAATAAATATCGATAACATTATATCCTGATTTAAAAATTATTTCCATCTGACTTTATGTGATTAGCAAGGCTGATGAACATGTCATTTGCTTAGTTAAAGGTTTGCCATTTACGAATATGAATCCGTTTAACGATCGAACAACGTGTAAAGATAGATAAAATTACTAAAAAAAAGTGATGTTTCAAATGCCGCAACTTTTCATGCATTTTAGGGTTGTTATGGTCGCCATAATCATTCTGCAACAAAGATGTGATGTGCATGGCCAGCACTGTGCCTCATTGCCTTTCTTACTCTTCCTTTATCTCCTTTTCACTTTCTTTTATGAAAGGTTATAATGAAAAAATGGATCTCGGGGTGAAAACGTGGAACTGTATATATAATGATGCGCCACCCTTTCTTCCTAACCTAACTTTAGAGAAAATGTGGCGGATGAGTATTATGGCGTATATGGCATTTGGATTTGCACATCTACCCAAATAAAGTCCACCTTAAACGCCAATTAAATTCTACTGACCGCGGGACAGACCAACAGTATAATGTTGTTTTTTTTGGAAAAAATTTCAGCTATTAATGTCGTTTCTCAGTCGATGGTTATATTAACAAGCAAATTATGGTCAAGCCGATGAATCTGGAAAGATTGGGTATTGGTGTCCGCTGTGGTCTGGGACAGCTATTTGATCGTATTTTCATCGAAAAAGAACCCTAAAAAACGTTACCGACAATTCAATTTTTGGCTTGCAGTTGAATATTGCGAAGTAGAAGGTATGTTGACGGTGCCACGAGCCGCACAACACAACCGATTTTGCTATTGCATACAAATTTTCCAGAAAGTGTAACTACAGATTTGGGATTTCGTTGGGATAACGTATTGAAAAAAGTAGTTGATTACCTCAAGGTTATCGGCCGCTGCATCCAATCTAGAGGCGGCCATTTTATATTGCCTTCAATTGTATTTCGTACACAATAGCAGTGGAAGCGTTCAAATATTATAAAAAATCAAAATTCCATCGAACCATAGTTTTAGTTATAATTTATTTACTTGTAAACAGAAAAATTAATAACACTTTATCACAATTTACTTCAACTTATTTCACAAACTTCTAATCAGAGTACGTTCATTAAATCCAACTAAATTGTTAACGACATTTTCTATTTTCCTATATTTTAGCTTTCATATGTATACTAACATATACAGTTTAAAATGCTTTGCAAATATTGCTTCTTTAATCTATTACACTTTGACAAACTGTCAAATAAATTGCTTTACAAAGAAGAAGCATCTTGTTTTCTTTTACTAATTTTTGTTTACGCTCGTAAAAGGACACAATTGTCTTTTTATTCATTATTTTTTTAAAGACAATGCCAAAATGTCGACAGACAAAGAAAAATTAGAGAAAACTAAAATAAATACACAAGTAAAACATGTGCCCAAAGATGCTCAGGTAATAATGTCAATACTCAAAGACCTAGGCATACAGGAATATGAGCCGCGGGTAATCAATCAATTATTGGAGTTCACCTATCGTAAGTAGTGGAAACTTTTAAAATATTTATTATTCAGAAATATTAAGAATTGTTTCTTCGTATGTCTTTAAAAAAGGGTATGTTACTTGCATATTGGATGATGCCAAAGTGTTTGCAAATCATGCCCGTAAAAAAACCATTGATTTGGACGATGTTAAATTGGCCACCGAGGTAGTATTGGATAAGGCTTTCACTTGCCCACCACCGCGTCACGTAAGTCTTTATTTTATAATGAATAGTTGAATTTTGTATAATTTATTTAATTTCCTTTCCCCCTAAAGATCCTTTCAAAATTGGCAGAAGTACGCAATGCAATGCCATTGCCGCCTATTAAACCCCATTGCGGTTTACGTTTACCACCCGATCGTTATTGTCTCTCTGCTTGTAATTATAAATTACGTGCCGCCAATCAATCAAAGAAAATGACTAAATCTGCCTTGGAAGGAAGATCAACTATTAAAACACAGATTAAAGGATCGGTAGCACCTTCAGGTGGTGCCTCTAAACGCCAAACTGTTATGACTCCCAAGACTCAAGTTGTCACCATACCCAAACCGGTTATTAAATTTACCACTACCGCAAAGACTGTAGCTGTAGATAGTAAGCAGGGCATTACAATTGGTGCCTCACAGGACAGTAGTGGTGATGTTAAAATGGAAGTTGATGCTGATAATAGTGCTATTGGTATTATAACGAGTTCATCAGCTATGCAGGGATCTTCTGGTGGCAATGGAAGTGGTGGTGGTGTTAAAAGAGAAAGGGAGGAAGATGAGTTTGAAGTGGTTCCCTAATGTTAAAGAAAGATACCAGATAATATTGATTTTGTCCTTAGTCCATTAAATAGAGAGTTTTTAAATTAAAAAAGAAAAAACAATTGCAAGATATTTAACAATTTCATACGATATGGGTGAGAATATTTGGTAATGAAATGCAATATGACGAGTAAGGTTTGAAGTCATATATTTTAAAAGTCGGATTTGTTACCGTTGCTTCAATTTTTTCTTTGAGGAAAAAGCTCTCGATTGGTTGATAATCCTTGGCCGTCTGAAGTCAGTTTGCCTTGGAGCTTATATTCGATTACCATGGGAACAAGTCTAATTTGTGATTGCCTCTGGACCCTGTCAGATTTGAAAACGGGTCTAATGTAAGCGATTTTTTTCAGTCTATAATTTTGATTTAACGCCATAAATCAATGTAACTCACTATGTTGCAACTCTTGGAATATTAAAGAGAAAACATTTTTTCCAAGTGTTATTTTTATTGAGAAAACAAAACTTAATAGTAGTGAAGTAAATGGAAAATTATTTGGAATAGTTATTCACAAATAATCAGATGATTTCAGTACAAAATGCTTAACGGATAATGCCTTAAATGAATAAGAGAATTCTTAATCACTATCTATCAAAAACACGATAATGGTTGGACAATCTATTTTTCTTTCAAAGCCAATATAATGGCACAACCCAAATCCATAATTTGCAAATACTCAGAACCACCATCTTGCAAACGAAATGAAGATTCCTGAAAGATAAGATTTTATTGCTTATCATATATTTCCTTTAAACAATTTTAATAATTTAACTCACCCCTAACTTATCGCATATGTGAGCCTTTTGCATATCAGTCAAAAACTGACATCTTAAAACATAATCATTAAACTGTTCGAGCATTTGACCAATACTATAGGCTTCATAGCCAATATTGCGAACAAAATCTTCCAATTTTTTGTAATTACCAGAACGACATACTTCTAAATATTCTTTTAAATATGGTTCAGGTATAATGCCAGACATTTCCATTAAATCCGAAGTCTGCATGGTATGCTGAGCACCTTTTAGTCTATAGCAAGATTGCAAAGTGGTAATTGCTCTTCTCATATCGCCACCCGATATATCCACTATAGATTTATAGGCATCTTCTTCAATTTTGACACCTTCTAATTGGCAAATATGTTTAAGACGTTCTATAATTTGGTGTTCACCCAGAGGTTTAAAACGAAATTTTGTACATCTTGAGGTTATGGGCTCTATAATGCGCGAAACGTAGTTACAAACTAGACAAAATCTTGTACTACGACTTTCCTTCTCCATTGTTCTTCTAAGAGCGGCCTGGGCTGCGTGGGTCATGGAGTCTGCCTCATCAAGTATGATGATTTTAAAGGGAGGACAAGGACGTCCATCCGGACGAGTGCCACTGGCAGTAAGTTGAGCAAAATTTTTAATTTTGGATCTCACCACATTAATGCCTCTTTCATCAGAAGCATTCAATTCTAAAATTCTTTCACGAAACATGTCACCAAATATTTGTCTAGCGGCTGCCAAAATGGTACTGGTTTTGCCCGTACCGGGAGGGCCATATAAGAGCATATTAGGCAAATCCGCACCTTCTACACATTTACGTAAAACAGCCACCACTTCACCCTGTTCCACTACATCATCTACACTTTTAGGACGGCTAAAAAAGAGACACAGGTATTTTGATATTATTTTACAAACATTCAAAAGACATTATTTCCTTACTATTTTTCCACCCATGGAGCTGGTGGTTTACGACGTTCTCCAGACTGTTGGCCAGAGGAAGTACTGGCTTGATTTTTATCGCCTGTGGTTGTTTTACCCGTCTTCAGGAAAGCTTGCATTTTATTTGGGTATTTACAGAAAGCAGTAAAATAATGTTGGCTTCACCAAAAGGCGCGATTTACTGTTTGTTAATATTCTAAAGTGAATACCAATTTATATTAAGAAGAAGCAACTGCTGTTTTTAAAAAGTTAAACTAAAATAAGAAATTATTAACAAAATTAGTAACAATTAATCTTAATACTAAATACGATATTAAACTAAACATTTAAAACTATTAACGTTTTAAGTAAATATTTTGCGGAAGCATATTTCTAATTTCAAACAGAACATTATTGCCAAAACAAGCGTTTTGCCTTGCAAAACAGTTTTAGCATCACTATCTACCTCTTCCAGCTGTCTAAGCAACTGTCACTATGTTGTCATTTATTAAATAAAAGAAACCAAAACCAAGTATTTAGTGATGTGTCAACAATTCTGCAAAAGTTTATAGTTTTTAATAAAACATCCTTTTTTTAAAGGATTTTTAAGCAATTCCTTTAGAAACTTTTAAACCCAAGACTTAATATAAAAGATAGATGGTAAAATGGATATAACACATTTGTTCAAGGCCGGTGTAATGACCGTAAAACTACAGCGTAAAGGTGAACTGGATCCTAAAAGAATTTTACCTAAATCTTCCTCGAATGCAAATGGCCAGAGAGATGAATTTGCAAAACAGGCTAAAGAAGCGTGCAACAAAATAACTACTTTGCGCAATGTCCTAATAGAGAATCGTTCGGCCTATATGAAAATCGGCCAACATTTAAAGAGTGCAGCCCAGATGACAGACGAACAGAGGGATCTTATTGACCGTGAATCGGAAAAGTTTGTAACATTCTATACCCAATACTTGGGACAAATGCGCAATGATTGGAAAAAGGCAAGAAGAAAGCCTCAACAAAAACAGCACATGGAAGCTGTCTTAGAACTGCTGACATCATATTTAAAGGCTGTGCAAAACATCTACTTGGAACAGAAAAAATATCGCGTGCAACATGAGCTGGAAACATATCGATTGCTTAAGTTAGCCTCAGATAAAAGGAAAATTCCTGTAAGACCTGTCGGCGAAGAAAGATCACGTAAGACTTCTCAGGTATCAAACACTTCAAGCAAAGCCTTACAAATGGACCAAGACAGACGTTCAACACAATCTTCAATTAACAATATAAACGAAGGTTGGGATTTGGATGATGATGACATCACAATGCCAGGTACATCTCAGTTAACAGCTGACTCCAATAAGTTAGAGGAATCTCTAAATATGCGCAACACTTCCTCTTCGCTTAATGCTGATTCCAAGGCCCAGGTTGCATTAGATGAAGATATGCAAAAATCTCAACAAATGGTAGACGAAGCGGAAAAGTCTTTAAGCCCTGAGGATATACAAATGTTTGAAGAGGAAAACGTTCAATTGTATCATGAGCTACAGGGTCTATCCGAAGAAGTTGAGGCTATAGAGAAGAATGTAGTAGACATTGCTACGCTGCAGGACATATTTACTGAAAAGGTAAGCTTAAAATTTTTTAAACAAATTTTATAGTTACTACTAGTTAATGTAATTTGTCGGTTGATAATAATCAATCTGCGCAATTACCTAATTTATATTGAGACAGTAGAAGTCTGTGTACCTTTGGAATAGGAGACATATAAGTCTAGGTTAGTTTCAGTGGCGTCACCACTTGTTGTCATGTAAGGTCCTCTCTTAAGCCAGTTTATATTACCAGATTCCATGAGAGAAAGTCTTGATGCATTCAATTAGAAATTTTCGTTTTGTTCAGCATTTTTGGCTCCTTTGTGTACAGGACAGCGTCCTTCAATTTGTTTCCTTGGTTTAGGATTCGTCCAGCATAACCTAGCAATTGGGCAGGTGATCTATTTTACCGCGGATTATTTAGCCGAAGAGTAGAATTTACTCGTAATTTCAAGCCCTATTGCAATAGGGTTTTTGAGTACATTCCATTGCCTGTGCAGAAACGGCGACCTTGATATAACGTACGCAAGGAAATTAAAGGTAGATACTGCAATGATCCGATTGTATATACGACTGTTTGATGTAGAAGACTGCAATGCAATCCGCTTTACTATTCCAGAGGCTTAACGGAAGATTTAACGAGGAGTAAAAATCTAAATTCTTGACACTTACTTAAGAAGCTGCTGAACCACAGTCGAAATTCAGTAAGAAGCCGATGTATGGTATTTATTTTTATTAAAGCAGGGATATTATATTTTAACAAAACATTCTTTATTATCGATTTGTAGAAATGAAACAGATTTAATTAGCAATTGCGCCTACATTCAATAGGAATTTGAATTCAATAATGCATGATTTTTTTATTTTTGCCTTCAGAATTTTATTAAAAGCGAATAGTTTTTCATTTGTTAATTCTGTTTAAAACAAATTTCATAAATATTTTTTCAACATGTTTCATTTTATTCGCCAACAGGTCACTTTACAACAGCATAATATCGATCGCATTGTTAATGCCGTTGTCGGCGCTACCGAAAACGTTAAGGATGCCAATGAGCAAATCAGACAGGCAATACAACGTAATGCTGGTCTTCGGGTTTGGTCACTGTTTTTCCTGTTGGTAATGTCGTTTGCCTTATTATTTTTGGATTGGTACTACGATTAAAAAAGGCTCATTAGTTTTGTGTGTCCTTTATTAGGTGTTTTATTAACTTAAATACTATATATGTGTGTTTCTTTGTTTTTGATACAGCTTTTTAGGCTTAATAAGTGAAAATCTAAGAATATATTGTTTAAAAAGATTTCTTTTTTTTTAACTATTTAAATAGTAAGTAACATTTATTATGTATAACGAAATGCAATAAAAATATTTAAAGTTGAGGTCCTAAGACTTAATTCGCACATTATTTTTCCGTTTCCGGGAAATTACGCCCGTTTGTTTACTGCACTATGGTGGTCTGTCTGTATAATAGGTAGTTACAAGTTACAGTAGCCTTTATTGGACGCTCAAAAAGCCTCTGTTCAAACCCCAGGTCAGACAAAACGAAAACAAAAAATAAATTTGTTTGTTAGAAAGAAAGAAGTAGTTAGGTAGTAGAGTAGTAGTAAGTAGTGGTAAGGTAGTTGGTCGCCAAACCCAACCAAAAAACTCGCCATTCGTTTGAAAACAAAAAACATGTGTCCGTCCGCTGCTGGTTTGGATAGAAAAGTAAAAATTATTTTTTTTTTTAATTAAAAAATTATTTTTTAATTAATTTTTCTTTTGGAGTAAGAAATTCACCAAATGTGGTGAGCTTTTTTCACAAAATGTGGTGAATTTTATCCGGTGTGGTGAATAAAATCGAAATTCACCAAAATGCCGTTATTCGAAATGGGTACTGTGTGTGTTACCATAAATCCATGTACTGTATATTGTGATTTGGACGATGCTTGTCTAGAATAATTAATTTTCACATCTGTTAGTGGAGGCATTCACCGATATGTTGCCATTGTGTCATGCTATTTAAAATTCTAAAAAATTAAAATTACAAAAATTAATTAATTTTTAATTATTTTGTAAATGGATTTTTGATTTTTTTCTTTTTTATGTTCTATTCAAAATTTGCAAAATGCTTTTTTGCAAATTGGAAATTTTTTGTCGAAATATTTATTAATTTTTGTGCTTTTTTGTTTGAATCGGATCTAAAAATCGGATCAGGAAACATTAGTAAGAATTAATTCATTCATTTTTTTCTTTTTCAAAAAAAAAAAGCTGGAGCGTACCTTTAGGCTTAAGGCAAAAATACTAAATTTACCAAGTAGTGAAAATATTGCATTAATTTTTCATGCAGCAGTTTTATAATGAATAAATTTGGATTTATTAAACACATGCCTTAGGGGTTAAATATTAAATTATTTTGTTATACTGTGTCGGATTAGATACATACTTTTAGGATGTTGAGAAATTTTATTGAAAAAAATTCATTTCTTTGCTAATTCTGTTTGCCTGGTATTTAAGTATAAAAATTTGAAACGCAAAATTTTCATTTCATGCGACAGTGGTGGCGAGCAAATGAAAACAGATGAATATTGTGAGTGAGGAGGTGAAAAAAATTGTTTTTTTTGATTTTTTTTAATTTAATTTTTTATTTTATTTTATTGATCCTTTATCTTGAGATGTTGTACCTGTTTATTTGTAACTTTCTGCACTTAATGGACTATGATATGATATCAATATGATATCAAATCTGACCCCATCAAAATTGACCTGAAGTTTTTTTGTTTTTTCTTTTCAATTTGCATTAATTTCAATTTCTTTACATCTGTTTTCGAGACGTTTGTCTTGAACTGTAGTTTAAGAGGTCTTTCTGTGTGGGTCTTACTTATGTATGAAGAACCAGCGATAGTTTAAGGACACCTCTTGCCTGAGAAGGCTGTTAATTAAATTATTTCTTGCTTGCATGCGTTCTGTCTGAGTCCAATATTAAGTTGCAAAGTGTTGAATCTTCAAGCAATTAGTACTGTACTTGTCTTTATTGATAAGTACACGTCCTCTAACCTAACCTAACCTAAGCAATTAGTATATTGTACTTGGGCTTTAACAAACCTTTTTATTCCATCCACCACGTTTAAATGTTAAAAGGTATTATGTTGCGTTTGTAATTCCATCACTTTTCAAATATCCATTTGCCTTCTGATAGATTTTTGAATTCGGTTTTAAATAACATAAAAAATAGAATCGTTTTTTGTATTACAACAATATATTTATTTACACATATAAACATTTAAACCATATGAATGAATTTTATTTATTGTATAGAGTTTTGACCGTGAGCTTTTGCAATACAGTAGTTGAGATTTTAATAAAGAAATTAAAAATGTATTATTTATTCCAAAAACGAAGTACTTTAAAATAAAATAAAAAATTAAATAGAAGGTAACATTTTAAATTAAATAGAACAAATTTGTTAAAAGTAATGCGATTAATGAAAAATTATTTAAAATAATTTGACAAGAACATCTACAGAAAGCTAACTAAAAAGGAAACGTATTGTAAATGTTAAGAGATTAAAATAAAATCATAGAGAATTGCCTTCCTTATTATTTAAAATATTTTATATTAAAAATATTTTGTATTTCAATTTAAAAATAATATGTTGTTAATAATAGCCTTTCATTTGAGATCAGTTAGTGTAGCAACTGTGTTTGATTGTAAAGTAATTGGAAAAGAAAATCAGACGCAGAGGAGTTTAGCGCAACAGCATAGCATACACAGTAAATTTTTAGATCTCGTTAAAAAAAATTTAATCTACGATACATATTTTATTTACTTAAACTTTTTATACAATATAAATAATAGAAATAAAAACCCTGTTTAATAATATTTCAGTATTATAATAATAAAATCTTTGTAAACATTTTTAAAAACTAGTTTAATTATCAATAACATTTACATTTACATTTTTCATGTTTTATTTTCTTAAAAAAAAAAATTGAGCGTTTATTTCCTTCACTTGAGTTATTTGTGTTCGTTCACATTATAATTTCATTACTTTATTCTTGAGTCTTTTTTTTCTTGTTACAATTACTTTTTATGACATTTTCTTTTGATTGTGAAATATATTTTAAAAATACTTTTCTCCATAATTGTTTAACTTAACGAAAATAAAAAATGAAAGAAACGAATTTACAAAGACTAAAAGAAAATCTGTTGCAAACAAAACAAAACAAAACAAAAAAAAATGGATTGGTTTTGCTTATGTAGTTAGTCCTGAGACAACAATAGTGTTTTGTGTTGCATTATTATTATAGACATGATTAGCAACACTTGCAACAGAGGCAGAGGCAGCGGCAGCAGCCGCATTATTATTATTATTGTTTGTCATTGTTGTTGTTGTTGTACTCTCACCGGATGTTGTTGATTGTAAATTTATATTTTGTTCATTTGCTGCTGTTGATGATGATGCGTTTGAATTTGAGGAGGTTGTTGTTGTTGTTATTGCTGTTGCCATTGTATCCAAATAAACGCAATTAGACAATTGGGGCGTTGGTGAAAACGATGACGATGACGATGATGACGATGATGATAATGATGATGAGGAGGATGACGATGTTGCTGCTACAGCTACTGTCGATATAGTTGCCAATGCTGTTTTTGTTGTTGTTGCAGAAATTGTTTTGGCAGCTAAAAAAGACGAAAAAGCAAATACAGAAATTAAAATAATAATAATGATGGTGATTATTGTTTTCATTAATGGTTTTTATTTATTTTTATCTCTTTTGTGCTCTTTTGTCTCTGTGCGTTGTTTGTTATATTCACTTTCATATTTTTTATGGCATTTTTTTTATCATAATCAGGCCTGTAAAGTGCTCATCATTAATATAAGAAAAGAATGATTTTGTTATGTGGCAAATGTCACCACAAAGCATAGAGGAATTTTCAATTTAATATAAATGAACCAGGTGATAGCGTAGTTGACAAGTGCCAAATTAGAATTGTATGATGGACAATTTTGTTGCTAAATTTAAATTTCATTATTATAAATATTTTATTTTTTTTAAATAATTCATCATACCACAAACAACATTCTGTTCTGTGTGTGGGTGGTGAGGATCAAACGAAAATAATAGAAATATTGTGTCATGTTATGTTTACAGTTGCAAATCATCATAAGTAAATCAAAAATGTTTTGCTAACAACTAAGGCACAATCGAATTTTTCAATTCGACGGCATTTACGAAATAGCCTGCTCATATCACTAGAACAGCCTTCAAATCTATGAAAGAGGCTTGTGGAAGTGGCTGGAATGGTATTATTTCGCGCATAAGAAAAAGCAAAGTACTGTAGGTGATGACAAAACTATAAATGTTAATTCAAAATCAGAGCAAATTTACTCAAACAAATTAACGTACGTACACTCTGCAGGTCATTATCTTTGCATAAAATTTAATAAAGCTTGAAATTTGTTTCATTTTAACTGCCATATAATTAAACTTTCATTGTATGCAGCCCTGATGATAATAAAACAATCAAACACAAAAAAAACCTCTTTTTTATACTCCCCTTATCCATTTCTAATATACGAATACGAAATAATAAAATCTAATGAATATGGCGTGTATTCCCACCACTTACTTACCTTCTGCATGTACTTTAGTGTGTGCTTTCATTGCACTCTCGGTACCAAACTGTTTGCCACACTCATTACAGGAATTTGGTTTTTCGAATTTATGCACTGTCAACTTGTGCAACGTGAGTTGGGAGGGTCTCGGAAAGCGTACATGACATATGTTGCACTCATAGGGACGACCCTCAGCATCATGCGTTTCCATGTGTCGTTGCAAAGCATTGCGCATACGGAAACCTCGTTTGCATATGTTACACACAAGTGATGTCGTCACTGTATTGGATGTCGCCATCGTTTGTGTACCATGTGCCAAGTGGTGATGTTTACGCAGAGCAATTTCATTTGTAAATGATTCCTCGCAGAGTAAGCAATTGTGAGTGTCGCGTAGTGTACGTTCAACGACAATTTGTTGCTGTGGTTGTTGTTGTTGTTGCTGCTGCTGTTGGTGCTGTTCAACACCTTCATCGCCCGCTAAACTGTTGTCACTGTTTGTACTGAGGCTGTAGCCATTGGCACTGCTACTACTGGTGGTGGTGGTGCTGGACGATGACAATGCTGGGGTTGAGCTGTACACAGAAGATATTTCGGATAATTGGCGTTTGCGAAAGTGTCGTAATGTTGTGGTTGAATCTGGTTCTGTTTGTTCGGGTGAGGGTATTGTAACGTGTTGTGTTAGCTCCAATTGTTGCTGTTGTTGTTGTTGTTGCAGGCGATTATTAACACTTTCATTCCCTGCAAACCCTGGCTGGCGTTGTTGCACTTTTTGATCATTATTTCGATTCGAACCGCCACAGCAATCATCATTATCTGCAAGTAAATTAAAAAAAAAGGAGGAAAAGTTCAGAAATATTTTCATTTAGTAGTGAATGACATTCCCATACAGAACAGAAAGAAGAAAGAAGTATAAGAATAAAAATAATGATTTTCGTTTTTTTTTGTTTCTCGTTGGTATTATTGTGGTGGTGCTTTGCTTTGCTGTTCAATTTGGTTGTTTTCATTTTTATGTTTGAGAAGAATTTAAATTTAAATTTGCGGAAACATTACATATATGTATGTATGTCGATTTACAATATTTTAGACTTCCTGTTTGCTGGCTATTTTTAACAGTAACAGTTTTCTAATGATTTGTATTGTTTAGGAATCTGTTGTAAAATTAAAAATGTAGAAAAAAAGGCAGTGCAGACTGCAAAGATATCAACTCTGTATCAATGAATACAGTCAAACCAATCCTTAACTTGACGATACATTTCATGGTACTGGTGTTACATATCTGCTTGGGATAATCAAGGAAATAAAATAGAGCCCTTTAGCATGTCTAATCTTTTCTTACTTGAATAGTCACTCCCATGTTTATTTAAATCTGTCTTAAAAAAATATTTTTTTACGACTCGAACAGAAGCTGTAAAGACTAGATTGATCAACAATCTCCACTTGGATTCAGAGCCATGAGTGCAGTGAGTTTCCCGTATTATATTATGAAGAGGCTAACCGTCAGAAAATTGATATTGCATAATAGCGCTAGACCAACTAATTGGGTAACGCATATTATCAATGGATACTGTTTAAATGGCAACATACAGGAAGCATGTTTTCTAGGAATATCTTCTCAAACTTAAATCATAAAACAATAGGCATGCCAAAGGCCCATACATGTACGGCCATCTAAGCAATGCAGAGAGTAACCTAAACTCAAATCTTTCTTTTATATAACGTTGGACAATGACAGAGGCTGAAAATAATAGTCTCATCTTCTTTAAAATATGGAATTTGTGATAACAAAGCGTGCAGACCAGTCAGCTGTCTCATCTAGCCTATGCCGCTTTTTGCAGCATGCAATCTACCTGTTTTAAATCAGCTGAAAGGCGCACCAATTATGTGGTCAATGTTCGCAAAGGGCAGGATAGTGTTGTGACTTAGCAAACCAACTATGTTTCTTTCATTGTACGTACGCATGATCACTCACCTAGAGAAGAGTGGCAGTAGTATATCTCGTCGTCTGAATAAGGTGCGTCCGGTGTGTCTTTTAACTAGAATGGATGTCGTATTGATACTACTCAAGACTTTTAAAGCTGCTTGGCTTTCCTCTTTAGATTGAAGAAATTTTAGCCTGTAGAACACAGCATTCGTCCATTAGTCTGAAGCTAATCTTCAAATACATTGTCCTGGTATAGAAACCATTACCCGTTCCCGACACTGATTTAGAGCCATGCGTGAAAACAACATAGTTGTGGAAAAATTTATTACCGACGAAGGAGTAGAACGAAAGGCAGCAGACTATATTACTAGGATATGGACTACGGAGTACAAAAATAAAAGGATAAGATTGGGTGTTTTGTCCATCGAGCCAATAGTAGCCAGTTTAAGATTAATAATAAATTTTGAGAGAGTTATCTTATCTGTCTTGGGAGTTGTCCCCTTGCAGTCGGCCATCGTAGGAAGATGCGTGTTCAAGACCCTATGCTCAAGTTGCAAGTACTGATAAAAGCTGATTTCTGCTTGATTAAGTGCTGGATTTAAAAATATTGTTGGGTCAGAGCTTTACAGCACTGAACTTTTATAGAAGTTGTCTGCACTGAATTACTATAAAAAAATCTACATTTCTGGCGTATACCTGTATCTACCTACATGTAATGGACGTTTTTAGAAAACCTCTTGTTTTCGCAGTGTTAACTGCGTTCTTTCTAGTTAACGCCATAGAACTTTCCGATTCTCAGTAAACAAATGTAAAATTATTCTTAATTCACTGACCTCTAGAGGTTTTAACAATTCGTTTAAATAGATTCCATTCAAAAAATTCAAATGCATTGCACAAGCACAAATCATGCCAAAGGAAAACTGAGAAACGTGCAACTAGCAACGTGCAACGAACGCAACTTACCGCCATTACAATCGGGACAACATAATTTGCGATTCTGTTGTTGGCATTGTAAACTGTTGCCCGATGAAATCGATAACAAGTCAACATCTTGCATTGCGGGAGAAGTTTTCATATCTGCACTATCCAATGACAGATCAATGGCTATTGAGATAACGAAAAAGAATAAGAAAAAAAAAGAACAAATAAAACAGAATAAATAAACATTGTGAAAACCAATCGGAATTAATGAAAGGCATGTAAGAAAGACAGTGACAGAGCTAGAAAGGAATTCAAACTTTAGGGGCGTAATTGCAAGTCATCAACTTAAATGTCTCTCCACATTCTATAAAAATTTCGAATCATAAGATTTAATACATTTACAGCTCTGTTGCTCTGTTGGGTTTATAAAGAAAAAAACAAAAAAAAAAAAGAAAAGGTAAAATTGCCAACAAACACTGGATACTTACAACGTTTATTCTTATTTTCATCGCTCATTTGTACATGAACATCCTCAACACGTACCAATCGTTGTTGTTGATTCTGATGCAACAATTGATACGTCGCCGGTGTAACCATTCCAGAGGTGGAGTTTTGCGACTGTTGTAGCTGATGCTGCCCTTGCTCTTGTTGCTGGTCTTCTTGAGTTCTACTACCCAAATTCGCATGATATTTTTGTAGGTGAAAATCTAAAGCCCTTTGGGCACAGAAACTCAAACCACATTGGGCACACTGATAACGTGAACCATGAACTTGGGCAACATGTTGTTGGCGTTCGAAACGTCGTGAAAAATTCATGGGACAATGGGGACAATTGTAGGGCTTTTCGGCCGGATGCATATTGATAATATGATTGCTGTAGTCGACATTGTTTGTGAATTTGGGACGTTTGTGACAGAAGCGACAGATTAAAGTGATTTTCTGTGGAGAATTTGGTGAAGGTACTTGTGAAAGCTGTAGTTGACGTTCTCTAATTTGACGCTGCAATTGTTGATTGATTCGTTGATGCATCGTTTGATTTGGATTATCTGCAGATGATGGCAAGGCTGGTGTTATAGGTACAAACGTAGATTGTTTTGTAGCAGTAGGTGCTGGTTCTGGGCGCTGTTTAGCAACTAAATTGGGGGTTCTTCTATTATTTGAGTCTATAGTTGGCGTGCTGCTATTGGTAGCAAGATTACTATTCAGATTGCCGGTATTTGTGGTAGCAGCTGGTGTCGGTTGATATAATACCGCTGGTGGTGTAATATTTGCCGCCGTTGCCACTGGTGTTTGATTGAGGCCTGAACTAGTAGCATAGTATTGGGGCGCACCTGTCACATTGTTAACCACCATTATGTATTGTGAGGAGGGGGCAGTCGTAGCCGCATTTGCTTGATGAGTTGGGTTTTGTACAAACCCTTCATTATTGTCATTCGTTGCTTTGCCAAACGCTATAGAAGTTGCGGAATTTTGTGTAGCTTGGGACGGCACTAAAATAGTATTTCGCATAGAGGAACTGGGTACACTGGCTTGATAGAGTTCACCGTTAGCATTGATGAAATAAGTAGTTGTACCATTGGTTGTTGTCGTCAGCAGGGGTTGCTGTTGGTAACTGCTGGAAGGGGCAGCATTCATTGTAGCCGGCCAATTAAGTTCCGCTGCTGTATTATGCATTAAATGATTTGCAGGCATTTGTCTATTGCCTTCCATCGCTTGGCCCAACGTAATAAATTGCAAATTATTACTATGAGGCTTAAAAGCAGCATCAATTTGTTCTTGACTGTGACCCAAAGAGGAATTAGTTATTAAGATAGGCCCTTGGTTGGTATTGGTGACGATATAATGTGGTTGTGCCGTTGTGTTGGAAATAAAAGGACTGTTTTCATTCGTCATTAAAGGCAGTGTTTGTTGTTGGGGATACGAGTTAGCCGTGTAGGCTATATGAGGATTAACAATCTCGGTTGGAGAGTTAGGTACTTCAGTTGTAGACGGCTCTTCGTTTGTTTCCTTAAACTCACTCAGATCTATGTAGTCCACTACATGGGGCTGATGTGATTGATGTTTTTGCTCAATTTGCTCTTCGGCGTCTGTTTGGACTTCAGTGTGATTATTTGTTATCACAGGTTCTTCATTCATTTCTGCAGTTGTGGCTAGCAAATCTTCAGCTGTTTCCGCTTTACCCACCAGATCAATATTTTCAAAGCAGGGTATATCGTTTTGAAAACCAATCAATTCCGATTGATTACTTTCCTCAAAACACTCCTTGTAAGAGGTGAAATGTTCACTAAAAATCCCATTATTTGGATTGCTGTTGGGCAAACCCATTTGTGAGCCATGACCCATGCTGCTGTGATTGCTTTGCGGCGTCATGGCATTATAGTCCATATTCTGATGAATAAAAGGGCTTACGGACATGGGATTGCTATTGATGGTACAAGGACTTTCGGCATAAAAGCTATGGGCTGGTGTAGTTGGTGTATCTGTTAGAGGTGAATATACAGAATGAGCGAAAAACTCATCGGTTGTGCCTGAACGCGGCGTATACATGTCTTTGTCATGCATTTCACTTAAAATACCGTTAAGGGTGTCCTCCACATCGCGTATTTCATCGCTTAGCTCTTGAGCTATACGTGGAGTTAGATGGGGTAAGGCGGTATCCTCACTGGAGTCTTCAATTTCCGACGAATCAATGCAATTATTTTGGAAATCATTAATGAAATCATTGATTTTGGAAGAAGCTGAGCACAAGGGCGGCTCAACACACCTTACCGCTTCCACCGAGTACTGGGAGGAGTTTGTTGAACTAGAGGATGTGGGTGACTCAGCGCTAGATTGCGAGAACCCTAATAAATCACTGCCTGAACTACAGTTTTCATTATTGGAATCATTAGTTGGCTGGGACTGTGCCGACGATATAGATTCTGCCTCTGGTTGATTAGTCTCAGCCTGATTTTCTTGGGGGCATTCTTGGTCTTCGTCTTTAGATTCTTGTTCCTCCATGGTTAAATGCAGTTTTTTAAAATCTTGCGTAAGAGATGTTAGTGGCACTCTTACAATAAGTTTTTTCGGACTTTCTAAATTGGTTTTCTCTTTGTATATTCTGTACATTTCCTTACTGCATTCGGTGTGCAAAGCCAATTGGTTTTGAGGAAAATCAGCCAGATTGGTATCATCCTCATTGATGTCATTGCGTAACAATAAAGGATCCCGATAAATACTTAAATTACTGTCCGCATCTAATTCCTGTTGGCATTCGTGTAGAGCTGGATTCTCTTTATTCTCATCGCCGGTTACACGAAGAAAACCACTACGTGAATTTGTTGTCGCTTCGGATGGGTCTCTGTCCACTTTATCGCTGGCCATGGTTATTTCCTCAAAATCCTTAAGATTATTATCACAGTCATTAGTAAATGAAAATGATTTGCTTCTTGAGGGTAAGGATTTTCTTCTACGCTTGCTGCTGACTGTGGGTTGTAAATGTTCCTCATCATTGTTGTTGTCATTATCATTTTTGCGACGGCATGTGAAACGTGTGCCCCGCTTGCGTTGCAATATTAATTTCATGCAACCCGTTTTAGCTGGAGGCGTTGTAGAAACAATTGGCTTCTGTTCTTCATTGTTTACGTTGTTTTTAGGAAGAATTTCAATTGTTTTCTGATCGTCGTCATCGTCGTTTTGTAACGTCTGAGCAGCAGCAATGATTTCAATTTGTTTTTGTTCCACCTCTTCCGGCTGCTGGTTTTCGTTGGTATTTTCCTTTACGTTTTTTACGTTGCCATCGTTGTCGTCATTGTCTTCTTTGAATTCATGATCATTTAGAGAATGTAAAGAATTTGTACTGATTGCAGTAGTAGTAGTAGTAGTAGCGGTAGTGGTGGTAGTTGTTGTTGTGTTGTGATTTGCTTTAGGGGTCTTTAAACTTTTGTTTTCGTCATCCATTAAAGATGACGAAGAGGATGAGGATGATGAGGCCAAAGAAGAAGACGTTGTTTGAGAGCCGGTTAATAATGCAGACTGTTGAAGTTGTTCAGAAACTAACAGATCATCAGTGGCATTGGCTTTCATGGCTGCTTTTGTCTTCCACATCGATGAAACAGTCTTATTAGATGCTGTACGCTCTATCAACTCTAACGCTGAGAAGCCTGTTTGATAGGCAAGATTCTGTGTAGCAAACAGATCGGTCACAGCAGGTGTTGTTGCACTTGACGACAATGCTGATGAGCATGAAGACGAGCCTGGTGCTGGTATCGTAGACGTTGTAGAGACTGCTGACGATGATGATGTTGATGATGACGATGATTCGTCTTCCGTTGGCAGAGGACGTCCTACATAACGAGATTTTTGCTTTCTAACTGGTTTACGTGTACTCTTGGCTGTTGATAGACATGTTCTAATATCGCTTAAATTTTTAAATGTAAGTTTATTGCGTCTGCTTGATTTCAGTTTGCTTTTAATTGTCACAGCAGCTTTTTGTTTTCGACCTGTCTTCGATTTATGCGATGAACTACATGGTGTTTTATTTCTGTGTGTTTTCCTTCTTCTCCGTTTTATGGGTTTTTGGTTTAATGTTGAAGTGGTGGAGGAACAGGAAGGTGAGACTAAATTAGATGTGGAACTGCAAACGTTGTTGATTTGTTCCTCTTGGCTTAAGCGTGTATTATCTTGATCTGTTGTTAAGTGATCACTTTGATTGCTCATCACGCTAAGGTTTAAATTTGTATTGCTATAGGCTTTTAAGGCGGCTTTGGTTATGAACACATTTTCCGTATTCACAATAATCTGCTGGGAGTTTTTAACATTCGATGGATCTTCAATTTGTTGTAATTTTTCGGCGTCATCATCATTAACAGGTTCAAGGGTGTTGGGAGTGCTGGTATTTTTCGTATTTTCCAATTTTTCTTGCAGTGTGGTGGCTGTTTCTGTTGTTTCTGATTTTCTCTCATTATCACATACAGCCTGGGAGGGCAATAATAATGACCCCGAATCCAATAACAGCGGTTTCTTTTCATCCTTTGAGAGAGATGCTGCAACAACGTTGTCCAACAATGTGGTATCGACAGCTTGAGCTGGCGTTTCAAAGCAAACCGACAACGTGTCGTTATCATCTACAACAGCCTCACGTTGTTCACGTTGCTGCATCAGACATTGTTGGTCTTCCGTCTCTACGTTATTATATGCAGAATCATTGTGGTCTTCGTCTTTATGTGTTTTATCCCCAGAAGGTGTAACAATATCAATTTGTGGTTTTGATTCATCCGCATCTATTGTTTCATCCTGCTTTTCACAACGACTTTCAACTGATGCTTCTTGTTCCTGCTGGTACTTGTGCTGCTGCTGCTGTTGCTGTTGTTGTTGTTCTTCATACAATGTACGCAATTGCGTTTGAACTTTAAGACATTTCCGCCGGAATTTATGTATCATATAGAATTGTGCCGTACATTTGGCACAAATACGCTGTGGTAGGCCATCATTACATTTTATCTGAAAAGAAAGAAGAATAAAAAACACAAAATTAAAAAAAAAAATATTTAATACAATAGGGAAACAAACAGTTGGAGGGAGCTTAGCTTAGCGTTGTTGGGAAAATAGAAACATTTGTTTTCTTAGATTTAATTTATTGCCCGATTATCTGACGTACTTTCAACAGTATTAAGAGTGGCAATAAAAAAAAGAAAGTTTATGGTTTTAGACTATCAGCTAAATGGGCACAGCTGACATAATATTTGTGAATTAATTAAGAAATGATTAAGTGATGGTTGGAGACAGCCATTGTTTTATTAAAATTTAAAGAGTTTTAAAGGTCTTACCAAAAAGGAAAAGAAATTATTTAACAAAAAATAACACTTTTGCCGGTTTTCAGCTAACGTTGATTTTAGCAGCGCTACCTCTTGGGAAAGAATAAGTTTGAATTTATAATCTTCAATTGCAGGCAAAAAGAAGATGCATATGACACCCCCAGACCATAATGCGCATCAATCGAAGACAATGTCTTTTCCATAATTACTAATGAGTCCTCTGAGAGCTACATATATATTTGAGGCAATTGCGTTTATTAACCAGTGTTCACATAAAAATCACATAAAAATGTTTTCTCAAACTGATACGAAAATAACAGTAAAATGTCAAATGTTGTTCAGTAAAATCAAATTTTCACAACTCACAGCATTGGTCTATAATATTTTGGTACTCTGTCAAGAAGTGTTACCCATTATAATATTATGAAGAATTTAATCAAGAAAAAAAAACGCTAAAATTATTAAAAACATTTGGTAGTAAGAATCAATATAAAATGCTATTAAACCTACTAATATACACTTGATAGTGTTAATATTTAATAAACAAATAAAAAAAAAACTGCATTGAAAAGAAAAAAAAACAAAAAACTGAAAAAAAAAAAAAAATTTGTCATTTAAACTCTCTTTAGACGTTAGGAGTGTGTGTATAAGAGTTACTTAAGAGCCCAATCAAGTTACGCTTATCGAGTTTCGAACAAGAGCGCTACTTAAGCAGCATTAACAGCAGCAGCAACCGCAGCAACAGGAAAGGCCAGACAGAGGAATCCCAGAAGACGACACATACTTATTTAAGTGTGACAACAAGTGCCACTTCAGTGCATGATGATTGGCTTTTGAAGAGATGGAGACCAATCAAGCCCAGCTAAGACAAGTTGAGCTAAGGGTCTCGCATTTTTGGCAATGTCATCATTATATTTTTTTACATCACAACACTATCTTATACCACAGTCCGTTTATTGTGTATGTTGTTTGATCAACAGCGTTAAAATTGTTTGCTGTTGGCTGAGGCTTTTTAAAAAACAATATTGAATTTCATTTAACTTTTGTTTGTTTCCATCTGGCTTTTGTTGTTGTTGATTTTCTTTCTTTTTGTTTCCTTAAAAGTAAACCAGCTAAAAGAAAACACAATTGTCAACAGTTTTTAGTTAAGCAAACTATGGTAAAAAACAAATGAAATAAAAGGGACTAGGTAGAGAATGTAAGAAAATATTTTAATTTCTTTCAATTAATTTTTGGGCTCCATACAAATTAAAGTATTTAATTTCTCTTCTTTCATTTTTATCACACTTAGAGTTTTTTTTGTTTGCAGTGCAAAATAATAACAAACAAAAAAAAACACCAACAATAAAAGGCAGGCACAGCTTAGAACACAGCACAGCACAGCATAAAATGTATAACGAATGTTTATTTACTCAAGTCTCCCTTTTGTCTATGAGAGTAATAAAGAAGAATACAGTAGCACTAACACTATATATACACACACACAGAAACAAATGTGTGCGAATAAATAAATTGCTCCTTTTTATCTCTCTGTATATATTTTTGTTATTTTTTACTGTTATAGTTGTTGTATTTTATGTTCTCTATAAATTTTATCCAACGAAGATATACATCAAATGTAAACAAACCTACAACAACAACGACAGAAGCAAAATGTAAACAACACTTATAAAATACATACAAAGAAAGAGTGAGAGAGCGAGGGTGAGATATACGGAGGGGGGGACAATTAAAGGAGTAATTTAATTAAAGGCGATGCCCATTGGCAGTTATTAAATGAAATTTGACCAGTTTTAAAACGATTTCTTAAAATTGAGCAATTTTAATTAAAAGCTAAGTTTAATAAAAAGAATATAGGCGTGATTTTTTATGACACGGTTAAATTTCCACAATATTTTGTTAAATCAACATCTATAACCATTCCTTAGAACACTCAGCAGTTTTCTGGCAAAAACTGTGGGGCGTAAATAAAATTGTTGTTAAACTCTCTCGCCACTCATGGATAAAATTACCACACACAACCATAGGTGGTGTGAGAAGTTAAGTTGTAATCCTGACTAATGTGTTGGAATTACCAATTAAGTATGCAACAAAGAAAATATTTGAAATGTTGGACAGAATTTTTGGAGCTTTCAAAGTAAATTAAGCTTTTATACAAAACATTGTGTTTAATTCAAAAAAATCCAAATTATTGACCTGATCCTTGTATATTATATCTAATTTTTTTATAAAATGCTGAAATGAATTGTTTGAAGATATTTTTGGGTTTAATAACCTTAAAATATGCTGCAAAAAATTCTTTGCGGTATTATTTATAAACGCTTACTTCCTATTCATTTTCTATGAAAATAATCACACTCTTTTAATGCTCTGTATCACTCTGTTATTTTGAGAATTTGTTTGTTCTTGTTCTTGTTATGCTTCTATTCGTCTGCTTTTTCATCTATTTCAATACCAACAGCACACCCAGATGTGTTAATTAGTTAAACATGATGTTTTTTTGTCTTCTTTTATTCTGTTTTTATTCCAACCTACATAGACCCCATCGTCATCAGTAGCACATTAAAGCTTAAACTGTGCTATAAATGGCTGCTGTATTTGTGTTGTACTTTTGCTTCTGTAGAAAATTGACTAAAAGACTTTAGAGAATATACACACACATACTTATGTAGAACGACAACATATAATAGTCAGCAAGCCAGCTAAATCTGGGATTGAGCCAGAGAATCACTCAACCATAGCACTGACACCATCAGACATACAAATAACAACAACAATAAAAAAAAATAACAGCAAGAACAGAGAAAATTATTGTATAGAAACCAGAAGACATTTAATTTTATTAACTTTTGTGAGATTTTAATGGTAACGGTATATTTTCCGAACTCATCTCGCTCAAATTATCACAACGACCCACAAAAATACTGGTTTTTAATATGAGGCGAGCACGAGGAGACGAATACGAGCAGTACACAATATTCTTATGAAACAACAATAAATTTTGAGTTTTTGCGAGCAAAGGGAGAGACGACAGAGATAGGCAGCAAAAGTTTACATACGATGTTGTTATTGTTTCAAAGAATTTCGTGTATAGATATGTGTGTGTAAAAAAGTGTTTGGTGTTGAAATTTTTTAGCCAAAAAAGAAGTGCAAAAACAAAAGAAACAAAAAATTATTTTTAATCAAAAATGCAAATTTATGCCTGGTAAATTGAAATACCACTACAAAAAATAGCATATTTTTTCACTTTTTTTTCCTGATATTAAATTGTTGTTGTTGCCGAGAGTTTTTTTTTATTGTTCATTAAATTATGACTTTAGCATTTTTATTTTTTATGGTTAGAATTTATGGGTTTTTATTTTCCAACACAGCATAGTAAAAGCAAGTGTTGCTGTGCTTTTCAATTGTTATGGTTTATGGCACGTTATGCATCCGGGAAATGGTATTTGAAATGCACAATTTCACGCAAAATAGTAAAAAAAAAACTGTAAATGTCATCAAATATAAAAACAAAAATAAAGGGGTGTTAGAAAATTGTGTCAAATTTAATGCCATGATTGATTTTGACAGAAAATAATAAAAAAAAAGAAAACCGGAGGAATAAAAGAAATGTTTACATTTTAAATAATTTGAGCTTTAAATCAATTACAGCAATATTTCATATGTAATCTGTTCATTATGTTTGTAGGCAAAAGACATTTGGCATTTGATGTATTTTTTTTATGATAATCTACGACTTCATTTTATTAATTATTTTTTGAGAACAGGAAATGTATAAAAGTAAACATTTAGAAATAGACAGTAGGAAATAAACACAGTGTATATAATTAAAATTCAAATTAATTTCCACTTTCAATATTATAAAATATTTTTTAATATGTATTCTTAGGACGAAGGCCTTTATAGCCAGTTCTTCTTTGCTAATCAATTTGTAAATTAATTTACTTTTAAATAAATTAATGTGTACGTATTCTAACGGTAGTATTATTTATTTTTATTCAATTTTGAACTTTGTACTTCGAAAAAACTTGTTTTTGAAAGTCAGCATACGTGAATAGGTCAATAATAAGTTCAAAACATTTTAAATGAAAGGCAGGTTATTTTTTTATTTTTTTGATAAGCAATCATTTGCTACTGATTTCGGTTTATCGAAGAATGAACAATTTATGGAAATATCTTAAAATATTCGAACATCTTCGATTGTCCTGTTTTACAGAATTTGGAAATTAATCTTCTTTGAGTTTTTTATACTTCGACTAATATTTCTCCAGCTCCCAAGTTTTTTTTACCCATTCATAAAGAAAAAGATTTACCGAGGTCATCAAAATAGATTTGTTTTTATGGAGTCAGATCTCTTTCCAATGAGCCATTACTTCCGGCATAGTGAAGAGAACTTGTCAAGGAGGAGTGAGCAATTTATAGCCTAATTCAAGGATTATTGTAATTTTTGCATGCTATTCACTTTGTTTTCTTCTGAAATTATATTATTTGGTAGTGTGTTCATATTTTCTTAGGAGTTAACTGACAGATGCTTGTAAACTGAAGTCGTGCTGAATTTTTAGTTAATAAGCGGGAAATTATTCAGCATTGATCGAAACAAATGAAAGTCTTCGGAAGAGACGTCTGAGACAAAACTAAATTTTTTCTTGGTCATGCCACATGCGGCTGGCTTTAGGCATCATTCCAAACGACACGGGATACCATGAACTTATTGAGAAGATAATATTTCAGCTACTATTAGTAAGATACCGGCCAAAATTAAGAATAAACTACGACTAAAATGTAGTTCATGAGTGTCCACCTATAACACACGGTATGCAATATCATTAACCTACTGAAAAAAGCACGTTTGGCGATCAATTAAACTCAGTTCTTTATTCTCGAATATAGTGCAATCTGACTCTACTACAATCTTCTTTTAACGTTGAAACTAAGGCCCACAGATAGAACGCCTATATTGTAACTGTTTAACTGACATATAAAAAATGTTCGAAGAAAATCGCGTTTAGTTATAACAGTTTAATCAGTGGCCATTATTTTTTTTTACTACAACAAATTTTTTTTATAGTAATTTTTTATAACATTCGTTCCATTTTGTAGGGTTCTCCAAAAAAATTTTAAAATACTATTCACACACAAACAGCTTAAGATTTCAAGGAATAATGTAAGAAATTTTGTTAAAATATTTAAAGAAAACAAAAAAGTTTAAAAAAATTGTAGAAAAAGGGAAGAAATTACAGAACTTAATAAAATAGCGAAGACTCAATAGTAACACTGACCTTTAAGTGGCTATAGCACAATAACTGTTCATACCAAATCACGCGATAATTACTGGCAAATAAATAATGGCAAATTTTTTATTATGATTAACCTCCCACTCTCTCTTTCTCCTACACACACACTGTCATAAAATGTGGTGAAAACAAAAGTAGGAATTTATTCTTATTATATTCTACGTGCTTAAACTCCCATCTCTCTCTTTCTAAAATGATGCTCTCGTTACCTTGTAATTGTGTACGCGATACAGCACATGTACTTGCACGTGTAAATGATGAGTAATGTGAACCTTTAGTACAGAGTTGTCTAAAACGTTTCTGTGGGGAGTTTTTTTGTTGTTCGCAATCAAAACAAAATAAAAATACAAGTTTAGCGAGGTGATGGATGAGTATAAAATTGCTTTCAATTATGAAGTTTATAGTCGTTTAAGGTTCTTTTGTTATTATTATTACAAATCCATAGACGCAATTGAACAAAAAAAAAAAAAGTTCAGGCAATAGAAACAAAAAAAAAAGAACCTGTCATCGCTGATAATGACATCAATTCGTTTGAATTGTTTTGTGGGTGTTAAAAGCACAGCAACACCACCATGAATGGGAACACACTGCGTTAACAGACCCAATTAAACCCAACTACCGGTGCTGTTGATTAGCAGCGGTTAAATTCAATTAATTTAATTAAAACACAGTTAAACAAACACACATACACACTCATACCGATGCAAATACTCAAAGTGATAAGTTTTTTTTAGACAGTTTTTTATGGTTACAGTGAATGTATGTATATGGAGCGTTTGTTTCTCCGGGTAAATGAACGTAGCCATGCATACATAGTGTTATCAATAATAAATAATTATTTACAGGAAATAAACCAGCAGTAGCTTTTGTAAAAGGCTTTGTTCGAAAAGCCCAAAAATAAATATTTATTTTGAGTATTTAATATTAGACGCCAACCAGAGCTAGTTTTATCGTTGTGGTATGTATTTTTGTTTAATATTGACAAACACTCGTTAAACATAATAAATAATCGAACGGTATTTATTTGATATACAATTTGCTTCTTTTTCTTCTGTGTTTATGAAATGAAAACCTTAAACTTTATGGGTGTCATCATTATCACTTTATTATTGCCCTGCTACTGCCTACTGCCTATTACCACAGTCAAATTGACAAATTGTTTATGGCCGTCAAAGTGTGATAAGGAAATCGAATTGAATTCGAAAATGAGGTATTTTATTAAATAAAATAATTTGTTTTTTAACTTAAGTCTTTATTGATAATAAAAAATAGATTAATTTTTGTTAATTCCTCGATTGCAATTTTAAACAAACGATTTTATGAACTTTTATTAGATATAACATCTAACAACATTACCCACACCCTTGGCTCTATTTATACTTCATTTACTTTCGGTCTGACAATTTCCAGAAGTTATTGTTGATTTATTCTTGTTATCGTAATTTCTTCGTTGTTTTGTTATTGTTTATTTTCTTATTCTTTCCTTATCTTTTCTAATTTACCAAGAGTAAAACTACTAGCATTAGGCTTTCTTAACTCAAAAAGAAACCGTCTTGAAAATACAGTTTCTTGTCCATCTTTGGTTTGAGAAAAGTTTCAGACAAAAAAAATCCTAAAATTCTTATTTCATCCTTTTAAAGGAAAAGGTTACAGAAAACCATTTGTAACTGGAAGATCGTGATGAAAAAGTTGATACGACCGTTTTGGCCTGTAATTCAATATTATGAACTGAACGGTATGCGATTTCAACAAGACGATGACAAGCCACACAACACATTCGATTTTGGCTTTATTGCATGAGAATTTTTGTGGCGTTACTTATAAGATCTGTTGTCGCTTACAATGATTATATAAACCTTATGCAACTTTTTACGACGACATCTCAGACCATACATCATCGTCATCGATCGCGTGTCCGTACCGTGTATATGCGGCACCAGCCTCTGTGGGCGAAGCTAGTTAACCGCTGTTGCACCAAGCGACTGCCGTATGTGCACAGAAACCGTCGGACTACAGACTGTTTTAAATTTAACACTTGCAGTTGCCGTTCTACCCTAGGTATTGTGTTGGTCTATTAGACACGAGTACATAAATAATTGGTCATTACAACCCTTCAGTCAGGATTACGACAAAATTTGCAGGGCTGTGATATCAATAGAATTTGAAAACACAATTTTGATTTTATAGGCATTGAAAGGAGTAGAATAATCTACCCTCGTATATGTACTTGCCTTAAAAAAACGAATTTTAATATTGAAAAGCAATTAATTCAAGGCAAATTTGTTTTTTTTTTTTTTTCGAAAAATCATTGAAAATCACTTACTACTTAAAGCATAACTAAACATACATATGTATACATACATATGAGAGTAAAATTATACGTTCACTTTTTCTCATACAGAGTACTTTAAAATTTTGTTCTCGTAATTAATTATTGTTTTGATAAGTACAAGTGGTTTTGCCGGTAACCCTGATTGAAAACAAAGTGATGCCAGATGGTTAGTAGAGTTGGAATACCATATCGGTTAACGGTAAATATTTTGTATTCAAAAGCAAAAGAGATTTCATCACACATTGAATATGTTAAAAAAATCCCTCTTGCATTCTCCCTACATTGTTCACCTCCAACTTCAGGTCATTGTTGAAAACTACAAAAACTACGCTCTCGAAAGTGTAGGCCCAGCGAGAGTGGTGAATGATTTTTAAAATAAAAATAAAGGTTCTGATGTACGTGCAAATGTATGTACGTATTGTACTTGGGATATTGCAAAAGACACATTCAGTCTCGCCATTTGTTTGTTTTGTTATTGAAATTTACATTTCGATTGAATTTTATCATACAAAATTTGAATTTAAAATTTGAAATTCTATCGAAACAAAGCACAAATACACGTACATATGTACCTATTATTGGTACGCCAGTATGTTTATACTTTTCCATCAAAATCAAAAAGTACAACAAAATGTCATTCAATCAATGCAATAAAAACAGAAGAACAAAGTAAATTTAAAAAAAGGAAAGAAAAAATAAACTTTTAACGTAGAAGAATAGGAACTTTTTTGAAAAAGAACTAACGTCTGAAAACTCCACAGGAAGTAAATACATAAATATGTATGTATATTGGTCATTACAACTCTTTTAGTTAGGACTACAATCTAGCTTCTCACACCATCCATGGTGAGTGTGTTAATTTTATCTATAAGCGGCGAAATACCTACAGTTTAACGTCGACCGCGAGCGACAGATTTATTTGAGAAACTTTTCATGGCAATTTTTATTTATTCCCGACTTTTTGCCCAGAAGACTGCTGAGAGAGGAAGTCACCGCAAGAAATATTTTTTTTATATCTTGTTTTGCTCGAGATGTCTGTGTTGCGGTTTGAACCGCGAGTTCACATCTAATAAGTCAACAACCTACCTACCAAACTACCGCGGGGTTCTACTTTAAAATTGAAAGAAAAAAAAACAAAGTGCGTGTGAGATATCATCGACATTTTTTATTCGTTTGAAAGACCTATTGATGCCGTTATGTCTCCCACGACTTCTATGGGTGAAGCTCTATCGAACTGTTTAATTTTCCATGACTCCGACGCATAAATCAGACTGAACTTCGCATGGGCTATGTCGGCTTTGAGGATCGATGTGATTTGTCTAATGAGATCAAATTGAACAATCTCAGAGGCCAGTTCACATCACCTCTAATGTGAGATGCTGAAATGCACTGAAATCGCTCGTGCAGAATATCCAATGTAACATGTGCTGTGTGGCCATTCTGATGAAACCACATGTAATCGGTGTCCAGATCATTTAACACAGGCCAAAAGAAGTTGGTAATCATCGACCTATAGTGCTCGCCGTTTACAGCATTGGCGTGCACAATGTCGTCCTCAAAGAAATATAGACCGATGACACCGTTAACCCAAAATCCACAACAAACAATTTTTCGGCATGCATCGGACGTTTTTGGATCTTATGTGGATGAGTATCATCCCAAATTCGACAATTTGTTTGCCCACGTATACAATAATACAGAAATGGGCCTCCTCATCGCTGAAGATGATTTTTCGAAGAAAATTAGGAATCGTTGACAACTGTTCCGAAGCCCTTTTAGTAAACACACATTGTTTCCTATTCTACATACATACATAATTGGCCATTATAACCCTTCAGTCAGGATTACGGCCTAGCTTCTCACACCACTCATGTTGTGTGTGTTAATTTTATACATGAGTGTCGGGACCTACAGTTTATAATCGATTCCGAGCGACAGATTTTTCTTAGAGAAACTTTTCATTGCAATTTTATTTTAACACTCAGAGTTTTTGCCAGAAATCTGCTGAGAGGAAGTCACGAAAAATTATTTTTTTCATATTTCGTTTTGATGTCTGACCTGAGGTTTGAACCGTGGTCTTACGTCTAATAAGCCAACACAAAAAACAGATTAAATAAATGCCAGCTAATTTGACAAATGTAGCTTCAACAAGATGGCCGTTATCAACTGTCAAAGTTCGAAAGTAGTTGTTGAAAGACTCTACGATGAAAGTCGAATGTATGCCGGGTGTTGATCAGACGTAACGAGATTCTTTAGATTTACGATTTGATCAACTTTGGTAATCAAATTTATTTTTTTTTAATTTTTGTTGGAAGATGCAATAAATAACTCCGTGAAGAAAAAAAATCTCTAACTTTCCTTTAAAATATTAGAATATGAATAGAAAATGAATTCAAAAGCGCTCATAATTTGGAAATTTTATTTACTGCCTTTAAAAAAGTGAAAGTTTTGTTTTTATTATTGATTGTTGTATTCTTGGAATTTCTTTTCTGTTGAAAAAAAAATACGCAAATCAGCGGGTATAAAAAAGCATAAGAAAGCAATTAATTTTTCTATGGTTTCGTTTGATTTGGTTTACGAAAAAAAAGAAAAAAAAAATAAAAAAATTGCGACTAATAAAGTAACAAAGAAAGTTTTTTTTTCAAATAAGGCAGCATTGGCGTTGGTGGTGCCTTAGCACCACCACTCAAATGTTTTTGTTTTTTTCCCAAATAATTTTGGATGACTTCAAGCGAAATTACGAATATTTTTCATTCGTAAAAGTCGTCAACACTTTTGATTAATTGGGGTCTTCTGTAAGAAACTGTGTTTTCGGCATATTTCCAGCTATTGCAGCGCTATTGTTGTTATTGTTATTTTTACGGGGATTATAATTAATAAAGCTTGTTTCTGTTTTAATTAATATATTGTATTACAAAAACAAAAACAAAAAAAAATTATATTTATTTTACTCAATAAAAATACAAAGAAACGCAGTTTTTTTTAATAAACAACAACAAATTTGTCATCATAACATTGCAATGAACTTGAATGGCTTAAGGTTCGTTAAATAGATAAACAAGCACAATTTATCTTAAACGTTTTGCCGCAGTTCACTAACCGTCAAGAACATGTAATTTAACCTTGCTAGACTATTTCTTGTGGGAATACGAGAAATCTCTCTCTCTCTCTCTTCCATCCACGAAACAATAACATTACACCTGCTATTGATCAGATACCGAATACCCCGCACTTGTCCTGGTTTTCATGGTCAAATAATGTCGATTTTTTCTTCTCAAATCCTTACTAAATTGATCATAAATAGAGCGTCCACAACATAGAATCTTCATTGTTGTCTGTCACTCGTTAATTTATTGCAGGGATACACAGTTTTGCCCTGGATTTTCCGTCTTTATGCAGTATTTAGTCGTACGACAGAAAAATAATTTTTCATCCGCTACACTTGCTGAACTTGATTAACAAAACTTAAGGTTAGGTTAGGTTACAAAGGCATGTGAAAAGTACACAAAGAAACCAGGAAAATTCCAAATTGCGAGCCTTCAAATTACTTAAAATGCACAAACAGAAACAAGCAAAAATGCCAAGAAAAGAAAAGGGAGATAGAACAGAGTTCTCCTGTCTAAAGAAAGAGAAAAATTTGGGAGAAAAATAAGGAACAGAACCTTCTGTTGCGAAGGTAGTTGTAAAACCATTCCACCATACTGAGAGCGGAAAAAGCCGTAACAGGGAGCAACATTCCAAGGCCATTGAAGAAACAACTGTCCAGTACTTCGATTCTTCGCCTGTGTACAACAGGTACAGTTTCAGGCTTTTCTACAGTCTACATTATTTTCAGAATGGTGATCTTATCGAATCCAGCATATAGATTCTATGACGATAAGAATGAATCATCGAAACTCATTCTTAGAACCTATATAGAGGCCATTAATGCATCCCAGAAGTGGTTCCTTCTGATTGCATATTAGTTGCTAGGCAGAGAATTGCCAAATTTGACACCGAACAGCATCTTGAAGTTAGACAGGCAATAGGCTTAGAAGAAACATTGTAGGGATGTGCTATAAAGCTGGAGAGGAGGAGTACAATAGGATCATATGATCTAAATACTAAGGCATCTCTTAACGGCAATAACAATAGTAATCCACAGATCAGTTAAACTGCCTTTTTGATTGCAAACATCTCAGTTAGGAATTCATAGCATATCTCTGAAACTGTAAACCGATTACAAAAAAGAAAGTAGAACATAGAGATGCCTTCTTGCAGAATTTTGCCCCTTAGAGGAAACTAAAGAAGTAATATTAATGGATGGTCGCAAATCAAACGAATCTATTATGAACGATGGTGCAGATCTCTCGTGATTCTCTGGCCTAATTTCATCTGCCGGTCCCATCAAACGCTAGCATTTCCTTAACGAGGATAACAACAATTAAGTGCGTGTAAAATTTAACTCTTTTATTACTTAAAAACAAATATTTCATTTCGTATTAATTTTCTCTGTAAGAAAAATGGCCACCTTAACGATATTTTCAATATCCTTTTCGAATAGTATTCCTGTGTTAATATTTCCCAAAGCCATACATTTTTAATCTCTTATAAGACAAAATATTATTCTTTCTTACCGTGACCTTACCACCCCTCTTCTCTACAATAAGGGTTTCTTCTCGTTTTAATAACAATTAATTAGAAACCAATGGTACAAGACAAGAGAACAATAAAAAAAAAAGAAAGAAAAGAAAAGTTGAAAAAGAATAGAAAGACAATAGACAAGGAAGAAAAACTTGGGATATTTTTTTTTCTCTTTTCATTTATCCTCATAAATTTTCAATTAAGTTTGTGAAAAATAAAAAAAAAAAAAAGTTTATCTGTGTTGGTAACAAAACAAAAAATAAAATTGAATTTAATATTCTGTTTATGGATTTTTATTATAGTCAACCATTGTTGTGTGTAAGTGTGTGTGCCAGTGCGAGAATGCGAGTAAGAGCCTGGGTGAGTGTCTGTCTGCTTCAGTTAAGCCATAGTCAGGGTTGCTGTTGTTGTGTATGAATTTGTAAAACAAAAATCATATGAATGCTGTATTGGGTGCTGGGTGTTGGATGTTGCTCTCTAGTCAGCTCTACTCTACTCTCACCATTACGGTGAAATGAAAATTTTTATTTGTTATACTGGCATATACACAGCAACAACAATAATAATAACAACACAGGAAAATTAATGTTTTACATCAAAGTAAATAATTTTTCATGTTCTACTACTGCTGGCTGCCAGAAAATAAACAACTGAACGTCAAACAGTTTGGCATTTAGCCAGTCATTCAGTCATTTAGTCAAAATGACAGTCATCATATGGTGATGGCAACCTTCTTTCCATTCAACTGGAATGTGTATGAATGTATGGATTCTCTCTCACTCTCTCTCTCTCAATCTCTCTTGTAAAAGTATTTCTTTCTCCAACATTGTTTTTTCACTTTTTTTCTTTGACTTTTTTGTTGCATGACTGTCAGTTTTGTTTTATTGTTTGTAGAATTCCTTGTAAAACAAAATGTTATTTTAGCAGAGCTTAACTTTTTTGACACTTGGCATGTTTTGTTTCAGGGCAAAAAGAAGAAAAAAAAAAACTCTTTTTTCCTACTTCTCTGTGTACAAGTGGCAGCATCTATTGCGGTTTTTAAAGCACAGTGGTGGCTTTGGATTATTTTTTTTATTAGCCGCTTATGTATTAATAAGCAGTTTAGAATTTAAGCTTTTGTTTAATGGTTACTAGGCATTTAGCAAAGTTGCATTAACTTAGAACTCGAAAGAAATAATGATGATTAAGGACTTTTGGCAATTTTTTGTTTTTTTACTCCTGGGGGGTGGAAATGTCTTATAAAACAAGAGCCATAATACGATTATTATTAATGGAAACAATGACTCAATAACAAGGTCAGCTGTTAACACTTTAAATGTCTAAGGCACTTTCCAATATTCGCTTGTCAACTTTTTTGAGCACACATATCGACCCATTGTGATTCCTTATATTGCTATGCCCTATAGGTAACTGACAGGTTCAGACTATTCAGTCACAACAATAAGGACCGGAGCATCGCATAAAATATGCCAACCCCTCGATCAAATTGGAAATCAAACAGAAAATTTGGTTTTCATTCTAAGGAACTTCAGATCCGTTAGACTATAGAGGAAGACTGAACCCTATTAAGAAGGCTTCTACAAAAGTTCTCAACAGTTAAATAAATTCTTTTCACACACGTCTATTCAATACATAAAGAACCGAGAGAGTAAATACACAGTTAAGTGAAGCTGTGATGCGAGATTCCTCAGCCCATAGATACACTTGCTTCAAATTAAACCATTGATCAGGCAAAGGGTATAGGTGAATGGTAGGAAAGTATCTGCTCTAGCAATTACCTCTAAATATTCTTATTACCAGGAACCCCTACAGCTTCACACCTACTGCAGAAGACCATAGGGCAATGGAATGTGAAGAACAATGGACTCTAGAACAATATGTAGCAGATCCCCTACTCAACTTCGCAGCATGATTAATGATTATTACCTCGGCCTGACACACAGTACAGTAGTTGGGCTAACAGGAGTAATGTTTTAATATTAAGTTTCTCGGAAAAAACTCGACAGTATAATCTGTTCTCAAGTTTAAAACCATGTATGAAGACTTCCACAGAATCCCTGAGTATGGCTTTTAAAAGGACCAGTCATTCCTATTTGGAATTCTAGTGTGAAACCTAGATTCGAGTAAGAAATATTTTTGCTTCTCATTTAATAATTTAATTTCTTAAAACTGTCTTAAAAAAAAAAAAAAAAAAAAAAAAAAAAAAATACCCTAAAATTACTCCACAACAGAGCATTGCTTCGATAAATTTAATACGGATGGCAATTCCATTTTTAAAGTGGCATAATTAAGCAGAACAGTAGAGATGTCTGCTCATAAAACTCCCCATGTAATTAAATACGAAGCCACTTGCACACAAACTAATTCACATGTCTGGCATGCAGTACGCTCATAATACAAAACAATAATTAAAGCACAGTAATTAAAATACCGTAATTAAAATAGTGTTGGAAGAGGTTTTAAGAACGTACGATGAATGTGCCATTTAGTGTTAGAAAAAACTTGTTTTTGTTAATATTTTTTCTTTATACCCACTGTGTTTGTTTGTTTTTTATTATTTATTAATATTTTATTGTTCATAAATCCTAAAAGTTACAGTTATTGTTATGTCTGAATGTGGCTGTGCGTTTATATTTTCACAATGATCCTGGGATTGCTAAAACAAAAAAAGAGGTTAGGGAGTTACAAAAACAAAATTATTCAAAATAAAAGTAAAAACAAACTTGGCATACCGAACACCACCTACTACATACCTTTACTCCTGACCTACACAAAAATTTCAATAAAATTAATTGAAACACAGTAGCATACAAACAATAATAATAATTATATGACATACACATGCAAGCTATATGCACACAGAAGCATAAAAGTTAAAGTGTGTATGTTTTTATTAAGAGAAAGAGAGAGAGAGAGAGTTGAGAGCATTGCTTTATTTGTATTTAATAGTGTTGTTAAATGCTTTAATGTCCACCCTTGTATACACAACAACAATAGCAATCATTGTGAACGACCAACACATAATTTGTATTTTTTTTACCACTATTGCACTCGTTATAATTGTTGTTGTTGCTGTTGTATTGTGTTGGCAGTTTTTGTCTCTGGCAATTAAGTCGATTTGTCATTTCCCATTCTCACTTATTATACTCACACCAAAAATGTGTTTTCCTGTTTTTTTTTGTTGTTGGGTGTGAGTATTTTATATTCTTTCTCTTGCTATGTGCAAAATTTCCTGAGACCAACAACAATAATAAAACAATTTTATTCATGCTGTATTTAAATAGAGACCAAAAAAACAGGAAAACAGCTCTCGCAGAAGTCGTGTGCCGTTTATAATGTTAGGCAGGCAGCAGCGGTGTTGTTATTGTGGTATTTCTTGTTTTGTTTGTCGTATTCCCTGTAATATTTTCACAAAGTTTTTAGAAAACAGGCTCACTGCGTGTGTATATGTGTGAAGGCATTGTCGAAAATTATTGTTTCGTAAAATCATCGTCACTTTCATGCTTTATTATCCCATTAGCTTTCGTATGAGTGTTTGGCTGTTGTTGTCATTGTATATTTAGCCTCGTTAAGGAATAAACATGTTTTGTTATGATTGTTATTCAATTTACTCGGGTGATTCGTTTTCCTTTACACAATAAAATATCCACAATACATAACAACAACAACGGCGCAATTGTTTCGTTCGGTTGGTTTTACTTTACTGTGAGACGTCAAATACCGAAAGAAAGTTTGCCTTGATGTTGTTGCTGTTGCTGCTCTGCTAATGATAAGTTGATTTTTCCTGTTTTAATGCCAACAAAAACAACAAACAGTGTTACCCCCATACCACCCGTTTTTCTTTAGGCATCACACGTGCGATTTATTAAATTTTACGTGATTTTTAATCAAAAACGTGTTTAATTTAAGATTTTTTAAATATTTCTTCCTTAATTTTTGCTTACATTTGGCCAAGTATACTATAAATAAAATATGTTGTTGTTTTTGTTTTTGATTTTTAAGAAAATTAAAACATTAAAAGGAATTTATCACTTTTTTTATGATGATGATGATGACGATGGTCGGGTTGTAAATATTTTAAATTTAAGCATTTTATTGTTGTAGTTGTTAAAGCAAAAATAAAATATTGTTGTTGTAGCAATTAGTTGCTTTATAAAATAATTGCTTTTTAGTTGTGAAGCCAACATTTATTTTAAGAAAAAAATATTGCATGTTTAAACGTTTTTCCTTTTTTTTGAAAATTAAAATTGATTTTACAATTTTCCAAGCAAATTGGAAAAATAATAGCCTAACCTAATTGATGGATGATGACCTCATAAAATACAAGGCTATGAAAATATAACAAGAAAAATAAAATTTGTAGGCAATAAGAAAGCTTCTTCTTAGATTTTCCCATACACAAACAAAAAAACCCCATACTGGCTAGGCAAGGCAACTCTTTCACTTTGAGACTCCTCTCTAAGCTTCTGTGTGGCCTACACATCAATTAATATTTTTTTTCTGTTCTGTTTAATTGTGTATTTTTAATTTCTATTATTTTTTATGTACGCTATTGTATTTATTGCTCTGTCGTATTGTTTATTGTTTATAAACAATGGCTGTCAAAACATTTGAGAGCTTGTAGTGAGAGAATTAATTGTATAGAGGCGGTAACTTTTCTTTATTATAAAATTATTAAAAATTACATGGGCGTTTATTAAATTGAATTAATGAATGGCAAACAAATAGACAAACAAGTGTCAAACCATACTTAACATGTGTTTCACTCACTTCACTGACTTGGCGCGATCACGGTTTATTATCTACAAAAATTAACAATAATTTGATAGAATGGTGGCGTTTCATAAGCTATGCGTGCAATTTTAATTATAATTATAATATTTACAAAACATTTTAAGTATTTTTTTTTATATCCACTGATATTTTATTATTCAAAAAGCATATTAAAAGCGAAACAATTGAACAATTCAATCACATTTAAACTATTTTAAGGTTCTGATGAAATGAAAAAGTCTTCTAATGGCAATATACAGTCAAAGAACAAAAGTCTACCTACAGCCGTGTATTTTATCAAATTCTGGCTGGCGGGAAATATAGCGCTGTATGAAAACTATTTTCTTTGAATGTATGTACATCCCTCAGCCATAGTTATTGCAAAATAAGACTGTATGGCTCGCCACCAATCATGGATAAAATTAACACACCCACAACATGTGTAGTGTCAGAAGATTGGTTCTAATCCTGACCAAAGGCTAGTTATGACCAATTAACTAAGATTGGCAAATGGTGCAAATGGATCTTTTGTGATCTTAATGTGTAAATAAAGGGTGTTTTTTATAGAGGGGTATAGAACTTTAAGTTGCAATAAAACAACGATGGATTATTCGATTGACATGCATTTTATTTATCCGAAAGATAATCTTGTGGCATTACATTTTAAATATGATTTCTGGCATATGACCGCCACGGCTGGCGCGGATGTAGTCCAATCTGGACGTTCAATTTTCGATGACTTTTTCCAACATTTGTGGCCGTATATCGGCAATAATACGGCGAATGTTGTCTTCCAAATGGTCAAGCGTTTGTGACTTTACCGCATAGACCAATGACTTTACATAGCCCCACAGAAAGTAGTCTAGCGGTGTTAAATCACAAGATCTTGGAGGCCAATTCACAGGTCCAAAACGTGAAATTAGGCGGTCACCAAACGTGTGTCTTTCAATAAATCTATTGTGGCACGAGCTGTGTGTCATGTTGCGCCGTCTTGTTGAAACCACATCACCTGGACATCATGGTTATTCAATTCAGGAATGAAAAAGTTTGTAATCATGGCTCTATACCGATCACCATTGACTGTAACGTTCTGGCCACCATCGTTTTTGAAAAAGTACGGACCAATGATTCCACCAGCCCATAAAGCGCACCAAACAGTCAGTTTTTTTTGGATGTAACGGTGTTTCCACATACACTTGAGGATTACCTTCGCTCCAAATGCGGCAGTTTTGTTTGTTGACGTAGCCATTCAACCATAAGTGCGCTTCATCGCTAAACAAAATTCGCTTATGAAAATCGGGAACAACGGTAATCTCGTTTTGGGCCCATTCGACGAATCTACGCCTTACTTGATGATCGTTTGGCTTCAAATCTTGCACGAGTTGGATTTTGTAAGCACGCAGACCAAGATCCTTCCGCAAAATCTTCCATAAAGTGGATGGACACATATCCAATTCCTGTGCTCGATGGCGGATGGACTCATTCGGGTCTTCCTCAATGCTACGCTCTACAGCAGCAATAGCTTCTTCTGTACGCACCGTACAGCGTCTCTGGGGATGCGAGTTATCAATAAGAGTAAACGTGGTGCGAAAACGTTCCATGGTTAATCGAATTAACTGCTCTGATGGACGATTTTGTCGACAATAAAATGGACGTAGTGCGCGATACGTTTTCCGCACAGAACCATTATTTTCGAAATAAAATTGCATTATTTGCAAGCGTTGTTCAGTCGTGAGTCTATTCATGATGAATTGCCAAACCAAACTGAGAATAAATCACTTGACAGCTGTTAAATCGGTCGCCATCTTGAAAAGTAATGCCAACTTAAAGTTCTATACCTCTATAAAAAACACCCTTTATATGCCGTTTTCTATCCTTATTTATTTTTTCCCATATTGAAGTAATAAAGCAACATCTTCCTTAAATTTCAGCGGCATCTTTCCTACTGAAGCACACAAAAACAACGAAAAGTAAGAAAATCCTTGAAACAATGTTTAACATGTATGAGTTGACCACACTAATAATTTGCATTTACTCTCTGAGCAGGATGTATAACAGGCTCTGTGCTTAAGATAATTTCAAACAGTGTTGCCACTGTGCAAACTGGCTATTTACGTAATTATTGCTACATTTTAAGTGTTGATATGGAATAATTTCAAAGAATTTGAACAAAATTAAAGAAAATACTCAAACAGATGAAAATAATAAAAAAAAATTAAGAAAATTGATCAGGTTTAATAGATTAACAATCAAAAAAATTATGAAATAAATAAATAATCAAGAAAAGCAATTAAAAATTATGGAAAAATATTAAAAAAAAGAAACAAAAAATGTTTAAAACGTGTTTTTTTTATGAATGCATTAACAATGTGAATAACTTCTGCTTAAAATGCTATTTAATTATTATTTGTTAAAAAAAGTTTATTTAAATGCTTGACTTCTCTATATGAGGCGGCTATGGTTAGGCGGGATATTAATTTAAAAGAATTTCAATTTGTCATATTAAAAAAAAAAAACGAAAAAAGAAAAGAAACAAATTTAAATTAAATCAAATTTAATTGAAATCAAGCAAATCAAATTAGTTTAATATGATTTCCGTTTATTTTTTATTTCTTCTTCTTCTGTATTCATTTGCCATTTATGGGTAAAGGAAATGGCACAAGATTGACAATCAAAACCAATTAAATACAGAGAAAAAAAAAAGAAAAAAAAATATAAAAAAATAATGAAAAAAACTACACAAAAATGATGTCTGTCGTCGTCTTGTATAATGATACCCCATATGGTGACAATTAACTAAACTATGCCATGTCATCCATACAAAAAATGTACAATAATTTCTGATTGATTAAACAATACAATGGTTTGGTCAGTCAGGGATTAATTGATTAACAAATAAAATCGCATATGAACAGTGTTGCGAACAAATAATACAAACAATTTGTTTTTTTCTTTTTCAATAACATGGCATGACAAAAATTTATTGACAATCTCGGTAAAATTCTTAAAAGTACTAAGGAATTTCATATTGTGTATTTGAATGAATTTTATATTTTCATTTCTTTTCAAATTTATTTGCACAAAAAAAGTATGCTGCATAGAAGAAATAATAGGGACAGTGGCTTCTCATTTTATCCAAGTTGTACGAGTATGTGTTAATTAGATCAATGAGTGGCTGGACCTACTGTTTAAAGTTGAGTTCGGGAAACTTTTCATGACAATTTTATTTAACTCTGAGATTTTGTTTGAAATGTCTCAGCCAAGAGTATCAAAACCCCCAGTCTGGCATGGCAGGATAGCTTGACAACCGCTTAATATTATTAAAAACTGACTAGAAAAGTGGTGATTCAAACGTTTTTAGGTTAGGTTAGGTTAGAGGACGTGTACTTGTCAACTTGTCGGCCCGCAGGTCGAATTGACCCATTGTACAACGTCCTAGTTTCTCACACCACTTATGTTGTGTGTGTTAAAATTTTATACATGAGTGGCGGAGACCTACAGTTTAAAGTCGACTCCGAACGACAGATTTTTGAGAAACTTTTCCATGGCAATTTTATTTACTTTCAGAGTTTTTGCCAGAAATCTGCTGAGAGGAAGTCGCCGAAGAAATACTCTTTGTATTTTGTCTTGATGTCTGGCCTGGGGCTCGAACCCTGGCTTTACGTTTAATAAGCCAACACACTACCTACTAGACTAGGGCAACTTCTTCAAACGTTTTTCTTTTCGATCATTACGGGTCGTGTTAATCGATAAAATGTGTAAGGAATTGCCGGGATAATAAAATAGTTGGAAGAGACTGAAAAGCATTACAGATGTGGCCAGGTCTGTATCAGAGATCAGCAATTAATCGCTTTTTCGCTACTAATAAATACTTATGAAATTTTGCGTATGAGTGAGTCAACAGTATTGAAATCCAACTACTCTGATTCATTCATACTCACTACAACGTTGATTTAGAAGTACAGGTTGTAATGAGTATATGCGTACAACGTTCACATCAAACTCATAACATTCGAAATATGTTTGATTCATACGCCTACTCATTCAGATTCACAAATTTAGAAAAATACTTCTTATAATACTTATAAATGATTCGAGTGATTCGAATCATTCGTCAAAGTTTACATTCTTAGTTGTTGTTGCATTTACAAAGAAAGAAGAAAGACACGTAAACAAAAAAGACAAAGACAGCAAGCAGTGCAAACAAACAACCTTCTTGTGAGTATTGTAGTGTTCGTACGCGAAGCATGCTTATTTTGTGATTCGTGTATACGATGAGTCATGGAGAGTCAAAATCAATATCATCATGCGTATTGTTAAGTTCGAGTACCATGAGTATTTCAAACTTTGTATACATATGAGTAGTATGAGGATGACATTAAAATAAGTATGAATGCGTATAAGTATCAGAAATTATAAGTATGATTCAAATCTACTCATTGTTGACCTCTGGTCTGTATATCATCGCAGTGTACGTACGTTCTGGCGAAAATATGACTTCTGTCAGAGAAAATGTGGCAAAGAATCATAATTAGCCGATTCTACTATGTTCTCAGCAATTGAACCCATATTGCGACTTATTTTCGCATACTTTACAATTGTATTTTCATCATCCATTCATATAAAATTCAGCTCACGCAATAATTTAAGCCGGCTAATCATTCAGGATGCCGTAAATATGCTGATTGGATGATAGAGAAAAAGGCTTTAAAAACTAGCTTTTCGAATCACATTTTCTTAAGCGTGAAAGCTCATTTGTCATTCGATGGTTATGTCAACAAGTAAAATTGATAAATCGGAGTGATCAAAAGTGATTGTGGAAACATTGTTGCATGTGGAAAATGGACTGTTTGGGTTGCATTATGATCTAAAACTGTCACTGAAGCTTATTTGTTTGAAAATGGTCTTAAAAGAACGGCTATGGCCGCATGACAACTGACTTCTTATGGTCTGCAATTGAAGATCATGAACTGGACTGTGTGTGGTCTCAACAACACGGTGCCGGGAACCATACAACACCATCGAATTTGGTTTTATTGCATGACAAGTTGCCAAAAACTGTATTTCACGGTTTGGCAACATTAATTGGTCACTAAGGTCATACGATTTGATGCCGTTAAACAATTTTAAGGGGCTACGTGAAAAACCGTAACTATGCGCATAACCCCCTAGTGTTAAAACATTTGAGAATCAAAATTCCTTAAGAGTAATTTATGATCCTATCGTTCGGAGTCGACTTTAAACTGTATGTCCCACCACTCATGTATAAAATTAACACACACACAACATAAGTGGTGTGAGAAACTAGGACGTTGTACAATGGGTCAATTCGACCTCCCGGCCGTCAAGTTGACAAGTACGCGTCCTCTAACCTAACCTAACCTAAAAACGTTTGAATCACCACTTTTCTAGTCAGTTTTTAATAAATTTAAGCGTTTGTCAAGCTATCCTGCCATGACAGACCAGGGGTTTTGATACTCTTGGCTGAGACATTTCAAACAAAATCTCAGAGTAAAATGAAATTGTCATGAAAAGTTTCCCGAACTCAACTTTAAACAGTAGGTCCAGCCACTCATGGATCCAATTAACACATACTCGTACAACTTCGATGATGTAAGAAGCCACTGTCCCTATTATTTTTTGTATGCGAATTTACTTGTTAGCATACTTTTGTGCAAATAAATTCAAAATAAACTCATGTATAAAATTAACACACACACAACATAAGTGGTGTGAGAAACTAGGACGTTGTACAATCGGTCAATTCGACCTCCGGGTACGGTACTTGCCTTAATTGACAAGCACACGTCCTCTAACCTAACCTAACTTAATGCCAAGATGTCCCTTAATGGTTACTTAAAGGAAAATATTGAACTTGGAACGATAATAAAGAAAACGTTGCAATTTGAATGTGCCGCCATTATTTTCTACGCCACTGTATAAATACCGTTAAAGTTCCCCA